>OY039082.1:18179582-19550242 GCA_955850985.1 Elophila nymphaeata | reverse complement strand
CTTACCTATTATGATTTATTTATTTATTTACATGCCATTACATGCATGGGTGTTAGTATAGTAAATAAATCGTAGCAGGTAGCGCTTGGTAGTGTTATGTAACATTTTACACTCCAATACCTCAAAACTAAGTTTAATTTTTATGAATAAATTGCTTAAGTTTACAGTTCCAGTACCAGCATAGACATAATACAATGATGTAATAAGGAACTCGCCTACCAACCCGCATCGCTCAAAGTCCACAAACGTGGTAAACTTTCAGAATGTTCTTTGTCCGATATTTTACGCATGACAATGATATATAAGATGTACCCGAAAACAATATGTAAAGCTATTTCTGATTGCGATACAAGGCATTATACCATTCATATTATAGAAAAACTTCTCTTTAAAATCTTGGTTAAATGGACAGAGGCTTTATAGGGTTCAAAATAGTTTGGAAACTATTATATTGAAAGAGCATATGGCTATAAATCGATAGTAAATAAATGATGATGGAAGTAAATCTCGTGACAAATTTTTATAACATTTTAAATTTAGTGTTTATTTTATTTTCTTCTTTTTAGAGCATATTTATAAATGAAAACTTGTTTTAAAAATGATTTAAGTATTTTTTTACAATTAATTTCTCGAGTCAAAGTGAAAGACTTCTCTTACGGTCGGCTTCGATATTCTACCCGGTAGTAAAAGTAAACTCATTGAAGTTTGGTTGACTAGCAATTATTGTTATATTATTAAAAATAACAGTGGTCGCTTAGCAACCAAACACTGGTAGGGCGATCAGTGTTATAAGCCGGTTTAAATGAATATTAAAACCGGCTTTTAATTAGATTGTAAATAATTTCATGATAAAACATTAGAATTTAAAATCATGAAACAAGTGATTTCTGCCTACCCCTATATGAAAAGGCGTTACTTTATGAATGTATGTATATAGCATATATTAAAAATTTAATATAAGTTAGGTAAATTGTGACTCAAAAAATATCATCTTATATTTTTAATACCTATCGACAAACTTTCCATCAGCAAATGGATTTTAAATTAACTCACTTCAATTTAACACAAAATAATGAAATGTGACATTAACGCTATTGAATTAACTTCAGTGTCAACAAAGAAATGAAGGAAAATGAATTACTGGGAATATTTTAAGTAATTTACAGAAATACCTGTTTATCTTCGTTTTTGCTCCACACCGCGGTCGGACACTGACCAGATGGATGATTAATGTAGTCATGTAATCAGTGTTTTACAAAGTGTTTCATTATCAGACCTCGTTAAAATTTACATACATTGGAATTATCAGAAATTGTCTTGAAGAAATGGCACGCTTTCTTAACCTTGTTGAAGAGAGCAGGAGATAATGAGTAGCACTGTGTAAACCGAAGCCAAATAACCCCATGGAAGAAATGATGTGTTAGAATCCTAGACTTGAGTTCTATACTGTCAACATAATGTTTCTTAGTATATTAGGAAGGGCCACTCCTTACCTATGCTTCATCATCATCATTTCAGCAGACAAACGCCCATTGTTAGACATAGGCCATATCCCCCAAAGATCTTAGACCCCAATCCGTCATGCACTACCCCCATCGATCAACCTTTACCAGATTATGGAATAATTTGTGCGTTTACAAATGCGTAAATACAGGGTGTAAAAGACATGAACAGTCAAACGAGAACCATGTATTCTGCTCACCATCATAACATTTTTTTTTCCTTTAGACTATACCTGGGAAATTGATAGTTACGATTTTATTGAAGGTCAAAGTCAAAAAATTTTTTTTCATTTTTTTATGAAAACGTATTCTATACGTTATTTCTTAATTATTGTCCAAAGAAACATTATATTTTTTTTTAGTATTTCATAACAAAAAATGGCTTCAAAACGTTAGCGTTCAATGTAGCTCACTCGTTGCGCACGGACACTAACGAACGGGCCCGCCGTCTGGCAAAATTACCGCGGTTTTGCGAGTTGCGTGCGAGTTGAGCCCTTTACATTGCGCGGTACAATTTGCAATTTTTTTAACACCAAAAAATAAAAATCATTTCCCAGCAATATTTTTTTTGAAATATGTCTTATTTTGATGTATAGAATACATGGTTCTCGTTTGACTCTTCATGTCTTTTACACCCAGTATTTTCAAAACTAGAAAAAATACACTGAAAAAAAAGCCACCTGCCCCAGGCGGGAACAGGCGCATCCATCAACCTTTAGCAGATTATCGATTCACCCCGTGGGACCCTTACGCTGTTTCTCCCGTTATGGCGGTCGCCACAAGTACCGTTACTTCTCCTCGCAATATGCACTGCCTCCTAAGGTTTGCAATTATTTGGGCTATGACCTATCCCACGGATCTCATCACCAAAAAGCGTCGGTGGCGTAGTGCGTAAGAACTTCATCTCCCACCCGAGAGACACTGGTTCGATCCCCGCCACGTACCAATGTGTTTTCAAATTTTGAATTCATATGTACGTTTAACTGACGCTTTTACGGTGAAGGAAAACATCGTGAGGAAACCTGCACACACCTATGAAAAAATTCTTTAGTTGTGTGTGAAGTCGACCAACCCGCACTTGGCCAGCGTGGTTGACTAAGGCCTAATCGCCCCTAATGTGGGGTAGGCTTCGAGCCCCTCGGTGGGGACATTATATGAGCTGATGATGATGATGATCTATCCCACGGATCTCATCACTTATCTTATAATCATGACGAGAACACACGCTTATTATAAATCACTTTGTATTCAAATTTTCACAATCATAGTTCTGTTTGCAATTTCTTCTTAACATTAACAAGTTTATGAGCTTTTTGTACTCCTTCTTGAACAAAATTTTGTTTTACCTATTCTATCAGGTATCTCAAATTGATTACGTCGAATTTGCAAGATATTTAATCATGTTTGGTCTGTTGTTCAAGTGTAAATGTCAGGTTAGCTCTAAGGGTTTGCTCTAAATTTCTTGGTGTACTCGTTAAAAGTTTGCGCAACTATATTACGACTGAGAATACTTATCTCCAAACTATAGACATTAAGCACAGACCATGCCCCAGGTTCGAACAATTAACACTTGAGTATCATGTTAATTTTTGATAGCACGCTTGTATACTTGGCTTGAAAATGACAGCTCACAAATTCTACGAGATTTGTAATCTTTGCATATCTGACCGTATTTATTTAGATCATTACACTCACTTAGATAAAGAAACAAGTCATCTACAAACGTTCTATTACGTAATATTAATTTTCTATTACTTACCTGTTCTAAACATCTTCCCAAGAAACAGTATTTCGAACTAAACTAACAACGAATTCCGTAATTAGAAAACAAAATGGATATTTTTTGGGGGTAAAACTGCTGGTACGTTTCAAACTGCAATACAGTATTTTCGGGGTGGTTTTAAAATCTAATGCCTCATACGTAAAAGTATCAGTAATCATTCTAGCATTAACAGCGATATGTTGCAAAAAATATTTCTTTGTGAATAAACAATTCATCTCCGCAATTCCACCGGACAATCTGTCTACCAGTAATACCACTGTCATCTACCCCGCGGGGAAATATAAGCTGAATGCGGCGTTCATTTCGATCATGTTGCCACATCATTAGTTATTTAGCGCGGGCTCCGATGCCCAGGGCAATCTTCCGAGTGATCGCTCCACAACGAAAAGAGCGGTAACAGTTTTAGTATAGTATTCATTAGTAACGTTATAAATATGGTGCATCCATGCTACAGTTATATTCTGCTAGGAAATATAACATTTTAAACATTTAGCAACAGAAATTCTTAAAATCTGTTCTTCTACAAAAAAAATTTGGTCAATTTCATCGATATTCCCGAACAGTCTTATTCAACAATCTTACCAACACGGATTTCGGGGTTATTAAAAAGTTAGCTTAAATGTAAAAAAAATATAAAAGGATTTCATGAGCTTTCCAGCTTCATAGAAGTTTTTCCTTTGTGTCAAGAAATTGAGAAAAGATTCAAGTGTTTAATTTAACAATTTTAATACTTTTTTAGCGAATGAATCCTGACCTACTTATACGATACGACTTTATAAGACCGATAAATTAGCAGACCGCTGATCAACCAGCATCGTATGATACGGTTGATTTGACTTTCCTTCTAGCGGGTAAACAATAATAACATCATAATATGTATGTACATGGATTATTGGAAAAGACGGAGGAAGGGAAAACAATAATTTCCTAAAATTTTGCATGTTAAGAGTCTTAGTAAAAATTTAGATATAATAGCTAGTAGACACACTAATCTGAAAGTAAATTAAATAAGCCTAAATAATGATGAACCTCGTTTAAATGATTAGGGGTAGGGGCATCCGATAGCTCGTGTAAAGGAACTAGCTTCCATTAACTTAATCCATATTAATTGTTTTTGTTTATACATTATTGTATGCTACGATGGAAACAATCAGTGTCTATTAGTTAGGAACAACAGATCGAGAGCTGAATGGATTAACTTTGATAATATACTAAATTAGATTTCACAATGATTTCATTAATTGTTAAATGTTTTGGAAATTAGGTTTGATTGTCTGTCTCACAGAACAACTTTCCGATATCTGTGGTCTGTCTCTATTCACGGCCAGCAATTATAAATTTACCTAATGCTTCCATCTACAAATGCAATGCATACCTAAAACAGGTTCAGTCAAGCGAAAACCTTTAATGACTACCGATCGAGTACGCCGGAAATTTCTAGCTCCAGCCTCCGGAACACAATTGGCGGTCTTGATAAAATGTCGATTAAATAGAAGCTTAAGAAAGAGTTATCTTTAGATTAGTTTAGATGAAGAATATCTATCTAGAATTTTTCAAAACGCTGGTTAAAACACACTGTTGTTCAGTTTTGAGAGGTTTGAAAATTCGATTCTAAACCTTCTTTCAAAATATCAAATTCAGCTGCTATGGCTTGATCAGCAAATTCAAGCAAATCTATACAACCGATGATGTTGAGAATGTGTCAAACATTCAAACTAAATCGTTACTATTTATTACAATGTTAGACAGGAAACAACATCAGATGAATAATTGGACATAATGAGAACCGATTGAAACAATATACATCCACGTGTGAGCCACGATCGCTACTATTACTATTGTAATGGGAACATGAAGGATCATTATCCGTCATTTTGTCTCAATTTAACATTTTCCGTAGCTTAATACAGGTTGATTGCAATATTACCTTCCAGAAGACCATAGTCAAATAACATATTTCTTTTTGCTGTTTTGTTCCTGTTGGTGCAGTTGCCAGAGCTCCACGGGTAGGGAAGGGGACTAAGGTTGGCAGCGCGCGGCTGTTGCGTCAATGTTGCAAGCGTCTATAGGCTTCGGTTATTGCAGACCGTCCATATGTTTGTCTGCCAAATAAATAACACAAAAATTTGCTATAGGTAATAATCCTGGCTTCAAGCACGAAAACTGAATAGCTTTTCTATTCCGCTGGTTTGCTGTCGAAAACCTTCATGACAGTGAAACAGTTCGACGGAAGGAAAACTTTTTATTAATCCTCAACAATTAACATTTAGTAAACCTTTATAAGCAAATCTTAAACAGTCTTAAACCTGCTGATATTGAAATTGGTTTTACTGAGCGTATGTAGGCAGAGATACTTATCTTATTGGCTTGGCTTCTCTATGATGATCTTAGATGAATACCAGAGAAGACTAAAATCGTTGTTATGGAATTCGAACACGTAAATGTTACCAAAACTTATGATAGATAAATAAAAACACTACATTCGTTTAAATAGATATAAATGCTAAAAAAACGTCAGGCGTTGTGTAGGCTTTCCACTAAAAATTAACTCTCAAAGAACTTTTGACATCTTTGAGATATGCAACATTCAGCGACCAAAATAAAACGTGATGTGACTCTCATTTTGTTGTTTTTGGATTGAAGACACGTATTATTTTCGGGACGAATTGTTTATTTTTGGCCGACAAAAGGACCGTGTAATAAACCGCGTCTCCTAGAATTATTTTGTCAATTTATACGGCTTCTTTTTGGGCAGACATTGTAAACAAATTGTTTACAAATCACTTGTGTATATATTAAATTCTCAAATTAGCAATAGACGTTCAAAACAAAATCAAGCGTAATAATTGAATCTTCAATCAACTGTGACATTAAAATTTTCGTTGGCATTGATAAAACTTCGCAAATCACGCTCAAATTGGACACAGAGTAGTAAATTGGATGAGCATAATAAATAAAAAATTGTAATTACCTTTTTACTTCTTTTGTTCTTGACTCCTAAAATGAACGAAATCTTTTCTTTTACTAAAGAATGAAAACCAATCAATAGCTTCTCTCATTTACTACCATCAAAGGAACGTATATAAGGAACTACTGTAAATCTCAACACTGAATGATGTGGAGGACCTACCGTCATGGAACCATAATGATTGACGGATCATCATCCGAGGAATACGTTACATAATGTCTTAAACCAATATCTACTTTATACTTCCCAAATGAGAGCATGTCTCCTGGTCACGAGTGGGACTACTCCTTCTCATCCTGTGAGTGTTGTAAAACCCGACTGAAGGCAGTTTCCGTGCAGATCGCACCTTCGGCGTAATATGTTTTCTTCTTCCACTCTCGATCAGTCGTCATCTCAGCATTAACACCCTTCTTTGCCATATCATCATTCACACAGTCATTCATTCTCATTAGGTACTTTCTTTGTTACATGCTCATCGTCTCTTCTCATTATATCTATGCCCATACCATGTCAATCTGTTACCTCTCAGTTTTTCAAATATTCAGCTTGGCCAATACCATACTGCACCAACCCCAAATAAATTGAGAGCAGGGTAGGAAGACGGACAATATATAACGGTATACAGGGTTATTTATAAAACACCAAAAACCGTCAAACCCTTTGAAGATCTCATCAACACAAACAAGTTTTACTGTGGAAGCAACTTCGAAATTGTGAAAAATAATCAGCTGTTTTATCATAGGTGTACAACTTGTTTTTGGTGTTTTACAAATAACTCTGTATACAGTTGTAGAGCTTTTGGCGATTTAAAAGTACCTAGTTAGCAAAGTCCATTTATATAAAGAGATTTTTCATTTCAATTTCATTTCATATGTGTTTTGTTTCAGTGGCATGGCGGGCAGTCTTGTGAAGCTGCAGCTGCGTCATCATCAGCCGGTGGGGCAGGAGCACCTCTTCTACCAGACTCGGAGCTGATCAAGTTGTGTCCTATGTGTCGCGTGCCTATCGAGAAGGACGAGGGATGTGCGCAGATGATGTGCAAGCGATGCAAGCACGTCTTCTGCTGGTATTGCCTCGCTTCGCTTGATGTGAGTATCTTGTCTTGAAAGAGTCTCGAAAGAACGCAAACAGGCGCGTTGCAGAACTCGTAGAAAAATTGGAAGAAATTCCTTCAAATGTTGGAAGTAATTTTATTAATTAATTAATATTTTTTTCCATTATTTATGGCACTGAGACTTAACTAGAACCTGCGAGATCTTCCACCTTTCAAACTATTGCTCTGCCAACTGTGCAACACAGGACTGGAAAACCTGACGGATAGAACAAATCCATCTTTTCTTATGTAGCAAGCTGAAGAGGAAATTTCTCCTAAAATGCAATTCCAACAACCAATTCGGTTCTGAAGTGTGATAATAAAAACCTGTCGATGTTGAACGATGTGATGTGATGTTTGAATGAGGCTGAGCTCATAATCTCATAATTCCTCATAATGATATCCTTAAACGCCATGGCGAACCCAAGGAATTTGTTCTGTCTTTTCTTCGACAATTATAGGAATGTCTTCGAAAAGCTTATCTTATTAAATTCTTATCTGCCTACCTAAAGAATGTAATAAGAATTGTTTGCATTTGTCGCGACATAGTATCAACCAGTTTTGTGGGAAGAAACCTTTCGTATTTTATAAATATCTTTCCCACAAAGCAATGCAATGATGAACTTTAGATGAATTAGTTTCCAGAGTTCTACACAGAATAAAACTTTAGGGGCAGAGTTAGCAGCGTGCATGTACTCTTTTTTGGTATAGCAAGCATCCTTAGCCTAAGGTGACCGCTTACCAATTATGCTTGTTACTCTTAAAGCATTACCGCCCGTCGCTGTGGTGTAGCGCATGATTTAATCTATGTCAGATCCTGTACCACAGGTAAGGATAAAGTTGCCGATGGACGTTATATCAATAAACAAACGTATCTATACCTTTTTCTCTCTAAGAATATCTGTCAAATTAATCGATTTTTGTCGATTGTGTCGAATTTTACTGCCATATTTCGGATAGCGATAGTTACGTGCTCGCATTGCGGGATCGATGCACAGGCAATCCATATTTGTGGTCAGTTGTTAATGGTATTGGTTGTAATGAAATCTAATACTTGGGCATTAAAGAGGGTGGATGAAAAATAACTACACGTGGCTGAGATGAGAATGCTACGATGGATGTGTGGAGTTATAAGAATGGACAAAGTGAGGAATGTACAGTCGACCGAATTGAATCATGACCCACCTTAAGATCATTTTCCTACAGCTATTCTATACAAAGTAGGTTGAAATTGGCTTGAACATACATATCTTAAGTAACGAACCTGTTATCAATTTATTAGACACTGACAGTCACTGACAAGGCTATGATAGTAGGAAACCCATGATAAATAGATCGGAGTATTTGAGTATTGCACGAAAAAGTTTGTATGAATTGAGCACTACAATCCGAGCTCTTTGTTCTTCCAAATCGGCCATTATACGATTTGTTTATAATATTGTCTAAGATTTTTACTTTATTAAATTAAACTTTGGGTTATGGTTTTTAAAAAAAAAATTTAGACTACTTCTTGACATCTGACACATAACGTCATTTTATTTTTAATAATATTATAGTTTTTCGTTTTTCTCATAGTAGTGAAAAGAGTTTAGTTTATGAACGACATATTATTTAAAATTCCAATTGAGACTAAATTTTGAGAACAAAGATTAAAATTGCATAGATCTCTGACCCGTAATGACGCATTTTTATTCATATTTAAAACGTACTAAGTGCAACACGCATGATAGCGAAGAAAACCTTACTAAATTTATGATTCTAAAGGAACGATTGGCCAAGTGGGTCATGATTCAGTTGGTTCGACTGTACATTAGAGGAATTTCCCGATTCCACCGTCAGCCTACAGCTTTAGAAATTCAGTTGTTGAAATTACCGACTGACAAATTAAGAAATAAAGTCACATCCAAACGGTACGCTGATACAATCACTTAGGTAGTAAGTACACAGTACAAAACGTGGTTCATTGTTACCAGTCCCGGTCATTACCATACAATGAGACGCGGTGTTTTACGCAAAATAACCGATCGGGAGCGGGGCCGCGCATCGTGAGTTGAGCTGAAACGTCGCCTTGACATCCGGCGATCATGCAACGGAATCGAAGTTGTACGCTCGACCGGCGGAGACCTTGACCATTCTTAGCTATTGGCTCTGAGGACTGCCTAATGTTAAGAAAACGCCGCATTCAGCTCCACTGAATTGGACGAAATGACGTGAAACCAAAAAAAGGCCGTAGTCATGATTACGGTCTTTTCGTAAATGCTCAGGGTAATTTAAAAATCTGAAAAATATTCGGAATAACTAATTATTCATTCAAAAACCTATTCACTGTACAGTCACGAGCAATAGCATATATCCACTTTTGCCAATTCAGCACCTTTATTTCCTACGCAATAAGAGTCAAATATGGATACTCGTTAGTGCTCGTACACCAAAATTGTTTTCGCTCCAAAATCACAACTTTTCGTCTAAAAAAAGCTTATAAAACATATAATCTCGCTCACAATCCCAAAAAGGGGGTCGAGCAGAGCTTCAAGTAACATCGGTTACACACAACGCCACATCTGGCAGTATGGGTCATACCTACAGTACCCCAATATAGTGACAGTTTGCCAGCCAGTCGCCATTAGGCGACTAATACCGATGATTAGACATCCAATGCATTTACGCATAATCCCTACAGTACCATGCAACTTCAAGGCTATGTGGGACTCTAGGTACAGGCGTTCCTCCCCTACCCACTAAACATCCTCTCCGGGCATGCTGCTAAAGCACACTACGAAAGCACCCCGGGATCGCGACAATTCGCTTTTCACCGGGAAGCCATCTGTGCCCGCCCTTTCGGGCCCAACTGGTGCATCGTTTAGTCATGTCCGCTGTCCGGTGAGACAACAAACCGCCAGTCTTGCCGACCGGCCGCCACCGAGCACAAGGCTTCGTCGGCCCTGAAAAGCGCCTTTACCCGCGTCCCTCATAGTGGTGCCAAGGGTGGCTTGACCGAAACTCAGCGCAGTATAAGCCCGATGTTTACGCCATTTGTCCCCTACCTAAAGCCTGGCTGCCATCCGTCATACAGGTCGCATCCATCTCTCATGATACACCTCTGAGAGCAGAGGCGTATCAGGAGCGACCGCCGTCAGAAACAAGGCGACCCACCAGCCTATCAGCCGGCCAAACCACGACCCAAAGTTCCGATGACCCTTAAAACGGCCCTTCCGTGTTCCGACGTCAGCCGTCTGTGGTGGCACTAGACGTTACCCAGGGTGCACCGCGGGGAGGTCTCGGAACATTGCACCCCAATACAATAATACCTATCTTTACTAATACCACGGTAGGTATTAGTAAAGATAGGTATTAAAACGTAAAAACAAGTTATATTATTTTATTTGGGATTACAAACAGTTTACAATATAGCTTACAATGAGACTTAAAACTAACGTAATAGGTTGGGGAAAAAGTTTCTTCGCATTTTTTAAGAAAATTCAAAACATTTTTTAATATAGTTTATTTACATTTAACTAAAGTATGTAGGTACCATTTTGTTCGATAACTTTTTGCCATCTTGTAGGTAGGGACATGATCCCATTGCTATAGAAATTTTGGGACTTCTGGTCAAAATACCGCGACAAGTGGTTTTGGCAGTCCTCTCGTAATGTTAACCTGACACTGCCTAAAGAATTCTGAAGAGACCGAAACAGGTGGAAATCTGAAGGTGCAAGGTCAGGACTATACGGCGGATGCATTAACACCTCCCAGCCAAACTCTCTTAATTTTTGCTGAGTGGCTAAAGATGTGTGAGGTCTAGGCGTTATCATGATGAAAAACCACACCCCTTCTGTTGATTAATTCCGGCCGCTTTCTCTCAACTTCTTGCTTTAATCTCATCAGTTGTTCGCAGTAGAGTTCAGAATCGATGGTCCTGCCTGGTGGTAACAGCTCATAATGAATAA
Source organism: Elophila nymphaeata (assembly GCA_955850985.1). Lineage (NCBI taxonomy): Eukaryota > Metazoa > Arthropoda > Insecta > Lepidoptera > Crambidae > Elophila > Elophila nymphaeata. Next base: position 19,538,949 of record OY039082.1, on the reverse strand, counting down.
TGCCCTTCCAATCCCACCACACACACAGCATCACCTTGTTGCGAGTTAACCCGGGTTTCGCCACAGTCTGTGAAGCCTGACCGGCCTTTGACCACGACCTTTTTCGCACGTTCTTGTCGTACGTGATCCACTTTTCATCACCAGTTATCAGCTTCTTCAAAAATGGTTCGGTTTCATTACGTCGTAATAAAGAATCACAAATGAGTACACGGTTCATTAGGTTTCTTTCAGTGAGCTCGTGAGGTACCCAAATGTCGAGCTTTTTTGTGTACCCAGTTTTTTTCAAATGCGCCAAAACTGTTTTGTGGTCAATTCCCAGTTCTTCAGCTACGTCGTAACTACTGACATGCCGATCTTGCTCCACTTTTTCAAAAATGGCATCCATTTTATCTGTAATAGGGCGACCAGAGCGACGTGCATCTTTGACATCAAAATTTCCGGATTGAAAACGCTTAAACCAAATTTGTGCTACTCTCACAGACACTGCACTAGGTCCATAAACATCGCAATTTTTTTTCGCGGCTTGCGTTGCATTTTTACCTTTTTTGTAGTAAAATTTTAAAATGTATCGAATTTCTTCATTAGATTCACTCATCTTGGCGGTACGAAAAACAAATGAAAATCACACATTTTCCTAATTTGAATTTGGAATTATGTTCTTTAAAATTTAAACTTTCAATGATACCAAAACCAGCCAGATACAAATAGTATAGCCAAAGAGATTTTATTACAAGTTTATACATACTATAATGCGAAAAGACTTTTTCCCCAACCTAATATTTACTTACTATAGGTATAACCAGCAACGTTATCCTCAGATTGCAGTCTACATACCTATCTAATGTTTAGGATTTAAATAATTTCGATCGTTTTTATTATTTATAGTTGTTTTTTGCATTGCGTTCCCGAATTACGAGAATTCAGACCGTTTCAAATTCATATACATTACAGTAGCAGGGATGCTCAGCTAACAAAGAACAAAGTCGCCAGCAATTATCGTCGCCTTAATTAAAATAAGAATGTTTCTCGTTTCAGGACGACTTCCTACTCCGGCACTACGACAAAGGCCCCTGCAAGAATAAACTGGGACACTCGCGAGCATCGGTGCTGTGGCATCGCGCTCAGGTCAGCATATAATTACATACATACATAAATTTATTTAGGAAACAAAAAGTCATACATAAAAATAATTAGACCAGATAGTTCCATATGCTTCGTAAATTGAGTTCGATACATTAAAAAAAAAGTAGTCGCATGTAGTTACATTAAAGTTTGTCTTTTAAAAATTAAGTCACCGCACATTTTGGGAAAGTTAGAAAAAATACATCGACATCTTTCAAATAACTGGTTAAAAAATCGGCATGAGCGTCTAATAAAAGTGTTTCTGGCGTAATTTGTAGTGCAAGGCGAGTAATAACGAGAGGAGATCCTTGATAAAGTCAAGCCTTTTCCCCACAGGGGTAAGCAACTAAGCACTAGGCAGAGATCACTTGTTCCATCCACTTTCATCTCGTACATGCTCGCGGGTTTCGAGTACTTGACGTGGCCCTTTTTCAATACGTCTTCGATTTGATCGATAAACGTTCTCCTAATTCTTCCCCATCTCGCATCTCCGTTCACTTCATATACTCTTTTCGTCAATCTACTTTCACATATCCTTTCTACATGACCGAAACCATTTGAGCACCCTATCCTATCCTTAATAATTCGACCCACTGCTGAGAAACAAGGCCTCTCCTTGCCATCGAAGGAGGTTTAGGTTAACTGGAAGAAACACACAATAAAAAAGTGAAATCACAAATTTGATCTTGAAACCGCTTACTTCCAATTTGTCCCTTTCTAACCTCTAGAGTACGTATGCTCTATAGGTGAGACTAAATAATAAAATAAAATACTCGCACATTGATGACGGCTTTAAGTATTTATGTTAAGATAATATGTAATACTATAGTTATAATATATTATCTAAATCATACTATTTATTTTTTTTGCAGGTGGTAGGCATCTTCGCGGGGTTCGGGCTTCTCCTGCTAGTAGCTAGCCCACTGCTCCTCCTAGCTGCTCCCTGTATCGTCTGTTGCAAATGCAGGTGAGTTACACAAACTCATTTCAAAAACTTTTTAGAAAATGCACTGTCGAGAGCGGGAATCGAACCCAGCAATATGATGAGAGGAATACGTAGTTCTCGGCTTTGTCATAGGTCTTTTTACACCCGTTGTAAAAAAAAAAAATTGTGTGTGTCAGCTCCGACGCACGACTGGAGTTTACTCCAAGACAGGTGAGATGGCGCACCTGCTGTCATCCTTGTTTTGACAATTAGAAACACCGCGCACCACGCGCGTCCATGTTTGTTCCAATTATGACTTTGCCCTTCAAAAACGTAACGAGGTCATTCATCGATAGATTTTACTCCTCACATTTTTCTCATACCGGGCCCCTTATATATGCAAATCGATTCTTAAGGAGTAAACTCCAAAAAACACGCAAACTGATATAGTCCTCTCTTTCCCAGACTCTGCAACCCCAGCACAAAGAACTTGGAAGAAGTAGAGGAGATTGAGAGCGTGAGTCCCGGACGAGAGGACGACGATGACCGCACTCGGTACCTATCAGACTGACGCCCGCCCCGCTTCTAGACATGGCGGTCGGATACCAAGTAACGACTTTGAACACGAGTTATTTAACTTGTATTATTCGTTGCCCCTTCACAACACCAAATAGCAGTTCATCTCTTGCTATTGCAATGTGTTTAAGTGAGATTGAGGGAGACTTCTGCTTTGCGGGGAGTTTTCAAAGTATAGTTATACAAGTAACGGAGAGTATTTTTTACATGAGTGTTAATAATGCAAAGATACATCTCAAGATACAGTAGATAAATTAAAGAAAAATCATGTTACTCCAGTTTTGAAATTATTTAAATTTATTTTTTAAAGATATATTAAAACTTTCAAATTATGCCAAAAGAAAATATTTTTTTGCGAAGAAAATATTTTTAAGAAAATAATATTGCTTAATTTTACTAGCCTTATATGTAACATATTCTATTTATTATATTTGGGAAATAACATTATATAGCTACAATTAAAGAAATAGAAGATAGTATGTTGAATATACATTACAAGGAAGATTACTGGGATAACTCAAAATAAAAAAATCCTTATTCAGTCTTTGCCAAGTACTTTTCACTGTTATAAATCTCATTTTTAGTTTATCAACCTTTTTGTTAATTTGTATAACTATACTGAATCCCGTACAAGGGCTTGGAATAACGTGTATGTAAATTTGTAGAAATTAAGTTGAACATGATTAAGCCGTAATATTTTTTTTGTATGAGGGGCACGATGTCGTTCTATTTATAAACTATGAACAAATTAAGAACTTCCAGCAATAATGCGTTTATGAAAAAAAAAAGGTATGTCTCGGAACTTGTAATTGCCGAGAAGTGTTTTGCACACAGTGTGAAAAACTAATATTGCAGTTTGATGTCAAAATATGCATATTGTAAAGGCGCATTTGCGTCACGAGACTTGTAAACGAAAATTACAAGTCACGAAACATAAGTGAATATTTGTATCTGAAATAACTTGTATGAAAGCGGAATTACACTTTTAAAATGTGATTAAGAAGATAAAAGTGCTAATCTAGGTCAAGAAAATATTGTAATTTGATTTCGCTCGTCGCGTTTTCGAAGTGTCTTTATGCCTTCAAGTTATTTCTACAGTCACAGAAGTGATTATTTATACCTACAGGTCACGTGACTTTTTCCGCTTTCAAGTCTCGCGGCAAATTTATAAATATAGTAAATGTTGTATTATATTCAAAATAGACGAAGATAATCGTCGCAGTTACTCCATTGTATCAGGACTTGTAACTAAGGGATAACCGTTTCGACCTTTTTATTAAGTCTCCTTGATAGTGACTGCATAATATGATTCATACATTTATAAAGACCTGTTACACCATTTTGAGCACTATTATAATCAGACTGGGCCCTTTTTTGATTATGTAACAACCTCCCAATTATGTAACTGCAGTGATGTGAATGATCTTCAATCTCCATCTTATTGAATGCGTAGTTGCTTTACTTTAAAGTCATTGTACAGTTAGGTAATATGGGGCTGGTACAATATTACCTACGCTGAGAAGTGGATTCGAATCTCTCTATTATCTATATTAGAGACATCAGATCCTAGAGACAGCTAATGACTTAATTACGGACTGTTTCATGAAAATAAAATAATAAGGATTCTTGTCGAGGACAGACCTCTTTACTATAGTTTATGGTTTTATATATTTTTTATAGAATTTGTTGTCATTCTTCTTGCTTTGTCTCTCTTTCCGTTTCAACTCGTTTTCTTTATATATTTTTACTATTATTACACCTTTTCTCCCTCAATCCGCCTTTTCCTTCGCTGTCCACGACAGATTCTATTGAACAGACTTTTTAAGCATGCTAAATATTTTTTAACATCTACAAGTTGTATTTACATCTGGATAAAAGAATATATTTAGCTGTCATTTTGTGTAACTGCGTGGACGTTTATGAAAGCAGCTTCCTTAGCATTTCCGAATTCAATAACGTGTTTGATGCACGGTAGCATTTCAAAGTGTAAATCCAAAATTAGACAGTCTCGTAAGACAGACGTAATCGTAAATTACAAGTTTCATAATGAGCAGCTCCTAAGTAGTTCCTGCCCGCCTAGCATGACCACCAAAGCACGATATGATATAGCCATTTATCGCGTTGAACTGTCAAAAATTATTGGATATAACAACAATCTTGAAAATTTTTCGAAACTGCGAACATGTATAAGCCTTATAAATGTTCGAAGTTTCGATAAAATTCCAAGTTGCCGGTTATATCCAATAATTTTTGACCGTTCAACGCGATAAATGGCTATATCATATCGTGTTTCGGTGGTCATTCTAGGCAGGCTGTATTAAATACACATGACTACAAGTCTCAAATTTCATTTACAAGTTTGTGATCTACACTTGTACTCAATATATAATAGACATTAAAAATTTTAAAATAGTTATTGTGTTGAACTGCAGAGTTGTAATCTAAAATCATAGCTGGGCATTAACTCGATAATCCGTTAATTAACGAAGTTAACATTTCTATTAACGGATTAACTTTTAAGTTAACTTTAAAAAATGTTAACGGACTCGTTAACTTCCGTTAAATTATCATAAGTCCGTTAATCGTTAATCCAGTACCTACTATTTACCAAAAATATACCGCAGGCACCGCGCCGTGTCGATGATGAGGAAGACTTTTTTAATTCTGTTACTCAGTGTAAAGAAAAAGCTAAGAACCACAAATTACTAAAGGCTAAAGCTCAATCTCTCCGTCAAAATGTGGCTAGACACGAAATCCAAAGACTTTTATTGATGCGGCATTCGTCGGGGAACAGATAAATCGGTTTATTAAATATAATACCTACCCTCGAGCGCTGCAGTTGAACGTCTTTTTTCCACCGGCAAAAATATTTTAACGCCGAAACGAGCCTCAATCTCAGACGAGAACTTCAACATACTAATTTTCATGAAGGGAAATATCCCCTATTGTGCCAGATGATTAAATTACACATTTTTTTATATATATATATATATTAAATTGTCTTTTTTGAACCTAACCAATAAACTTCCAGAACCCAAAAGAACAGTTTTTGTAAGCAGATCACTAACGCAACGATATACTTAAAAAATGCAATTTTTATCACGTGTTAACGGATTAACGACTAACGTTAACGTACGTTAAATCTTCCGAAATGTAACGTTTTAACGTTTAACGAAGTTAATTTTTTTAGTAACGTATTAACGATTAACGAAATTAACTATTTGATTAACGGTGCCCAGCTATGTCTAAAATAAGACTCGCGTACCTCAATTCGGAAATGACGTGGAGGCAATCGGTAAATAAATTCGGGATAGTTAAAAAGGATATTCAAATATTTGATAGTTTCAAACGACTGTCTATAAAGAACATTTGATAATGTTTCTGTGTGAATTCGTCTTAAAGTTGCCAACTCGGCGCTTAAATTATTTAGTTTTAGTACTATATTTATAGAGATTTGTGATTTTAATTTAATAAAAGATGTACAGCTTTGTACTATTGTTGTGTTGAATAATTGCATTTTGTTGATCTTTCGATTTAGTAACTCTGTTGGAGAATTATGTATATTTTCATAAGATACTTAGATTTTAAAAACTACAAGGTTTAGAAGGAGCCAATGAATGGCGAGAGTGCGTTTTTCAAACAGACGAGTGGTATTAACGACATGACAAATAAGAATAGTTACTTAGTTACCCATCAATGTTTCGAATAAATTGTTAAAAATAGTAACTACTTATATCTAGTAGTTACAAATAATATTAAAAGTAATTTAAATGTATTTTGATGCTTTTTTATATTATGTTTTTTTTTGTTTCGAGATGGCAAACAAGCTTGCGGCCCACTTGTGTGTACCAAAATTAACTTGAATATTTCAAAATAAATCATGAAAACTTGAACTCACTTTGAACTTTATATATATGCTATTTACGGATGAAAATTTATTAAAGAAATTTGCCCAATGTGGGCAGATGTTGTTTATGTTTATCTATTGCCTGCCCGCTTAGCATGACCACCGAAACACGATATGATATAGCCTTTTATCACTTTGAACTGTCAAAAATCATTGGGCTGGTACCGATAATATGTTTAATTGGGGATGTTTTACTATGTCCGAATTAATTTATGTATTTTTTTAAATGTTCCGATTGTCAAAGTATGGCTCGTCTGTTCGAAACACAATAAATAGGTCTTTCTCTATAAATACAATTCATAAGACTAAAACCATGTTTGGTGTTACAAGTTAACTAAATTAGTACTCCAATGCGATATGGTAGATTTGATGGTTTAACGAAATAACTTAAAAATTGTACTTTGAATAATGTAACGGAAAATGTGAATAAAAAATAATTCGTGCGTGTTTTCAATGAGTTTACTATGTGGTTTGTTTGGTTGGCACTGTGCCCTTGGTGTGGGTTTCAAATCTCCGTTAGAATATCGTTCAGAATCTACTATAATCTTGAACTCTACTTAGATTATAAGACTCGTTTAATATTTAACTTCAAAATGTATAGTCAACGGCACATCAAAGTGTAAGGTTTTCTCAATCCATTTTGCGCCTAATAAAGCGCAAAATTAATTCTTGATATTCAACCTTAAACGTGTGTACTATAGTAACACGTTTAAGGTTGAATATCGATTGGGAGAAATTTGATAATTCTGTAGGCCAATTCGCTAACTTTTTTTGACACTTGAAAGTTATGATCACCAAGTGAATTACATATCCATTGCTATTTTGACACGACAAGTGCCATTGAATGTTAATCTATTTAATAATAAAATATTCATTATACATATTAAAAAAGTTGTTAACAACAAATCCCGGGGATAAACACTCATACGAACGGTACAGAGTCATCTATGAGACTATCGGATGATGTCTGTGTATGACAATGTTCATGAATGTCACTTTCGAAAGCTTAGAGCAAACATATTTTATTTGTATTTTAACAATTTCAAAGAAAGATCTTAAATAATATTTAAAAAGTAGCCTCTTTGGGAGGCGATTTTTCCAGTTTTTGACGTGATAACGTGTTATAAATCGATGAACGCCGGCTGCACGCACGAAAAAGCATGACTCATTGTCACGTTCCTGCTGAGCCGAGCGTGCAAGCGAGAGCGCGGAACAAGCGATAGAGAGGCACGATCGGCCTAAGCTTTCGGCTTGTGTATGACGTTATCACGTAAAATTATCGTCCGTAAACCGACTATACAGTTTTCATTTTTATTTCAACCAATTTTTGTTGTGTGTAAAAATGTCTATAAAAACTTAATTAAATCACAACAACGAAATGACATGAATTAAGTAAAGCACGATCACACTAAAAACTTTGAACCGGAATAGATCCTCTCAGACAAGTTATACAAGTTAGAAGATTCGTTATTTTCATTTTATTGATTTCTAAAACTGCTGAGCGATTTTGAACCTATTAACTACAAACATACAAATGAGTGACAAGAAACGCGTCTTCACATGATTTAGTATATTATCATATCAAATTCCACGAGTTATTAACGGTTTTTTAAAAACAAAGCGCGATTAGTCGATTACAAAACATTGTTCAATAGACACGAACTGACTCGGTTTTCGTGGGAACGTTCCATGCTGCAAATGCAGGGCCCGACGTAGGGGGGGGACAAGTCGGACATATGTCCAGAGCGGCAAAAACGAAGAGCGGCAAAATTGAGAATTGAAGCCGCCGCGGACAAGATTAATAAAGTTTTATATAAAAAAAAGCTTCAGTAGTTTCCGAGCGATTTCACTGTCTAAAATGTAAAAAATCTCACACTAATTTGTTGTGATCTCCGGATTTTATCTCTCGGGGGGATTTTGCCCAGAGCGGCGAAATGGCTAGATCGGGCCCTGTGCAAATGCATGTGGTTTTCAAGCAACCGGTTCCTCGAATTGAGCACGGAAGAGAAATAAGCCCTCGCAATGTGCCCTGCCCACTGCCACTTAAGGATCGCAATTCTTTGGGCTATGTCGGTGACCTTGGTTCTCCTGCGGGTCTTATAATATCTGATATGATCACGCATAGAAACCCCGAGAATAGCCCTCTCCATTGCTCTTTGAGTGACCTTGAGCCTTCTTATGATTATGAGGCCCACTATAATTGGCCACGTTTCGGTTTTGGCCTATGTCCCACAGTGGACGTTTCTTGGCCGATATGATAATGATGAGGAAGGTTCGGAGGAGTTTTTTAGTATGATCGTGACTATCGTTGCTAACGCCGCTGTAAAATGTGATTCGCTTATAATTTAACAAAGAAATTAACTAAAAAAATCCTTACTAATTGTATAAATATATTTTTGTAAATTATAGAGAGCGTAGTATAGGTACATCTATTTTGAACAAGAATTGTGGAAAATTTTTGATGTCTCAATTATTTTACTGCGCTACTTATTTTGAACTAATTGCAACATTGCTTTGGAAATGTTTTCATTTATATATTTAAGTCGATTAGTGTTAACTATAATTTGGTGTATATTTTACGAGTAATTCCTGAATAAAGATTTTTTGAATTGAATTCTATAGTGAATCTAGTACAGCCAGCGTCAAATATTGTATGACTATGCTACTAATAAACTTTTGTCATATACTAATCATCGATTCATATTACCAAGATGAATTAGTTATTCAAAATAATTCAAAGGCTTACGAAATTCGAAACTGTCTAGAATGTAGAATTATCGACCGGGCACTACTGAATGACGCTGAGTGTACACTCAAGTTTTAGGTGTTTACCCGTAACATATACACAATTATTGTAACTGCAATGCAGACCATTTAACGCCTTATTGGATAGTTATTTTTCTGTGATGGCTGGTAAAAGAGTTTTCATAGTTATATTTAATAGAAAAATCATTAAAATTACGCACTGCTTCCGTGTGTCTACACAAAGCCTTAACTCGTAATTTATTAGTAGAATATAAAATATTTATGACTAAATGTAAATAAGAGTTAATATTGTACTTAATGTTTTGAGGGGAGGAGCTGTTTCGAGTGGTCAAGTGCGCAGTATGAAGTTGTCGATGGAAATTATCGATCGACATCCACATCTGTCCTCTTTGTTGAAACCTTATTCGTTTTAATTTATAATTACACCCTGGCCGCTAACATTTTTTATATACTTTTAAAATTTCAATCAGTTTAGCTTCCTTCTAATATCTTGTATCACAAAGTACTATATACATACTTATTATATCTCTCTTTACCAAATAATAATATTTTTATCGCATAAGTTCCACATCAAAACTCTTCTCTCTTTAAGAAAATTGTAAAATTCATCGTTTTTCCTCGGTTATGTCGAACTTTGGGTATTGATAGCTCCTTCCACTGCCTATTTGATCCGGGAACATATCAAAGTGGCTTCCCTAATCAGCGCCCTACACCCTCTTTAGCTTGTAGTAGCAAGCTAGTTGAAGCATTTGTAGATTTTAAATTAGTAGGTGGTCTAGGCTAAGCGATCTACTATTAATGACTTGTTAAGTTCATTGTGAAACTGATTCTTATCTCATTGTGTAGCTGACAATGTTATGTACAGAATTGTCTAAAGGTTATTTTTTAGGTAGGTATCTTAGTGGTAAATGTAATTTATTTAAATACATAGTTGTCTCTGGATACTTAAATTTAATTTAAAAAAAACTCTGAAGGTACTTAACCGAATACATTTGCTAGACTGTTAAGTTAAGGCATTCTGTATGTCGCTGTTGGCATTTAACACTAATATTGGATTAATATTATGATTGTACATAAAGAACGTTTATTTTTTGTTATAATTTGTACTTCATGTTTATTTTGTGTTGAAGCAGATGTGATTTTCCGTTACTCTAATTAAAATAAAGTTTTTTTCTGATAAATCTCAAACTGTGTGTTATTTTAACTTAAGTACAAATAGTTTAAAAATTAACCACTAGAATTTCTAGAAGATGCTGTTTACTACGACTTTTAAGGGACTGACTCGAGCGAAATAGCGTTACATTTAATTTTATAACTTCAAGACCAGTAGGCCTATTCGCTAACTTTTTTGACAGATGAAAGTGATCATCACGAGTGAATTACATAATTCATTGCTGTTATATACAACACGCATGAAGGTACTTGTCGTGTAATAACAGCAATGGACCTGTAATTCTCTCGGTCTCTCGGTCAAAATTATAACGATATCATCGATGTCGATTAAAACGGGCATTATTACCAGATGCTTGCAAAACCGTTTAAATTGAACGCCTACTATAACTGCTACAGCAATGTTGCTATCTTGCAGCATTGCGTATGGAATACTACAACATTGCTAATTTTTACTTTCTCGTATACGTAGTATAGAGGAAGTCTTGTAATCGTCAAAAAATTCGACATCGAGATTTTGACTTGACGGATTTATACGTTTTGGACCTCCCTGCTGAGTCCATAAATACCGTTTCTGGAATTATGTCTGTGCGTTAGCACGATAATTCGAGTATGCTTTAACTTATAGCAATCTATGTCTGTAACACAATTTTACATAAGAACTATTAGGCCGCGGACTCAAAGCCAGCGACGAGCTAGCGGGGCGACAGCGTTGAAGCTAGCGGGCAGATAGCGCTAGAGAGGCGTAGTGTTGTGTTATGAGAAATTAGTGTCCTATCAAAAATAAATTTCTCCTCGAAGTCAATCTCATACGTTATGTTCTTATCTAACTTCGTTATAGTTTCTATTAGGTCCTTACCTATGAAATTGGCGTTTTATTATCTTGTACCTATACTTGCAATTTCTTTAATTCAATTGTTGTTTTAGGGTCTTATTATTATTATTTTTTGAAACTACACTCTTTGCAAGATTTTTGTCTGTAATTAAATTATATTTCACTTGGTATATTCTGAAAAAAATGTGAAAATTACTCTTTAATCTCTTCATCTGAATTGGCGATTTGATGCCTATTAACTCTCCCCTTGACTTTCTCGTATATCGGAAGTAGTAGACACCTTATATCGCCGGGTTAGTGCAAAAACCAACTAACTGTCACTGTTATTTTTCGGATTTACGATGAATTTATCTGCCTTTATTCTACATAATTAAAAACATAAATATATGAGAATGCAGATGATCATTACAAAAATTACAAAACCTTCTATCTAGCAGAAGTTTAAGATTCCCAAACTTTAAAATCGCAATAACTCAAAACTACAATTCCATGGGTTAGTTGGTATTTGCATTAAACCGGCGATATTTTGATGTCATACATGCATGGTAAATTTTGGTCACCCATCCGAGTACCGACCGCGCACTTGGTTGCTTAACTTTCGTAATCGACGACTCAAAAGTTGATAGAAACCTTATATTTTCATGTCATACATGCATGTTGAATTTGGTTGCGATAAGTCATAGATTACCTCCTAATCTATGGTTACAGAGCATGTCCCACGCCGTAGATATACAAGTATAGACCTATGTACCTATACAAATGAACTCTGTGGACTGGATATGTGCGTTTACTCTTGTGAACGACGCTCTTGTCCCGCCCCTTACTAATTCTATCTGTCTGTTCTGTGAAGCGTACTATGTCAGGCCTCGTAGCGCAAAATGCGAAGATACTTAGCCCATTAGTAACGGGGCGGGCTGCAGCGCCTTGAATGGATGGAAAATTTTCACAAGTGCGCGTATTCGTACTCATGCATGTTCTATGAGTAAACTTAAGTTTAAAATTTTTTCGTTTGAAGCGAGTCCTTTTTGTTGACCCCGCCTTCTATTATTGTTGACCAATAGAAGATCCTCTTTTGTTCTGTAAGACATCTGGTTGAATTTTATCTAAAAAAAGGTCATTATTTTAACAAATTGCCAGATGTCTTACGGCAATGTTTGCCAAGGTAATTGTATTGCATCACTCTGGGACCTTCATTAAGAATTTAAGAGTAGTTGTCGACAGTGTAATACAAAAACGACCCTTAAGGTGGAAGATTACGGAGACACTATCAGGGTCTATAGCAAACCGCTAAATCCGCCGTGCAATAATCAGACCCGCTGCGCTCCTGCATAATTCATATAAAATACATACCAACCTACAAGCAATTTGAGACGATTTTTGTGCTGCGCCCTGATGCAGTCTCTAACCTTTAAACTGCAATTTCATATTTTTGTCAAAAAAAAGTAGTCTTTCTTGCAATCATAAATAAAACTAGAATATATTATAGTTTAACAGTGGCGATTCCTATAAGTTGGCGTAAATTAGAATTATAAATGAATAATGTTTTTAAAAATATGTATTTACTTTATTTACACATTAGAAAGTTAGTTTTACTAAATACATAAAATATTCTATTTTATTCACCACTTTCTAGCCAACCCTGCAGAGCTATCAAAAAGCTGTGGTTGCTTGAATTCACCTCGCATATCCAACATATAATGCATCCAGGTATTCTTCACTTTAAGAGGAAGTTGCACTTTAGCAGTCAGACGGTTTTCTTTACAGCAGACATTCTGTATGGGTACTTTCATTAAGCGGTTCTTACCAAACGGAGAGTAAGTAACAAATGTTAAGTGTTTGCCGCCTTTATTCAAAATGAGATATCGGACAGACTTCACTGTGAACATCCAGATCATAGTCAATGAGCCAGTGCCTGAAAATGTTACAAAATAACATTAGAGAATGTGTAAGGTCATGTATTAAAGTAAATTTGTTTGTAAATATTGTGCTGATATTTTTCGAAAAAATTAGTCTATTAAATGTTGTAGCAATGTCAGAAGAGCTGAGTCGTAATAATTTGTAACTCGTTATAGATGTTACATAAAGAAATATTTTTTAAATTAGTTACAATGACGTGGTGTTCTAGGTGTGTCTCAGGCTAAAATAATTTTGATGGCTTACCCACAGCAATTGAGATAATTCCTAATCCATTTCTGTACTTGTTTTCACCAAGATTAATCCTCCTGAACCAGGGAGTATCATCAGTAATCTTAGTCTTGTCAACCGGCGCATCTCTTAGTGAAGAAAAAGCAAATATACCTAGGTATGTCCAAAACATGTATTGCACCACTGCGAAAATGTTCATGTACGTATAAAACTTTGGGTTTTCATATCTAAATAATATTACATCTTTCATAACATTTGTATTCATGTCATGAATTGGTTTAGTTTGCACGGTACTTGAAACCTTCCGACATAAAGTAGTACATCCATTGCATGTTATTGGAACCCTTGCTGTTAAACTTCTTCTTAAAATTACTGATGCATATGATAGAAACGACATATTTCGTCAATATTTAATTATTTACTTGGTCAGCTTTAAATCCATTTACTAAACAAATATACAGTACTCTTTCCAAAACAAGAAAGAGACATAACCTAGAAGTTGAAGTTTTATTGTCATTGACATTGACATGAACATAAATAAAACAGCTGATTGATATGTCATGTCATATGTCATTGCTGTATTTTTTTTTAATAATTTTGTATTAAGCTGGAGGATGGAGGTTCATGCTGGAGGTTCTTGTGATTTGAACTTTCCTTTATTTTAATTTAAAATACAAACTTGTGAGACAAATAATTTTTAAGAAATCCGTTTAGAAAAATAGAAATATAGAAAGCATAATCAAAGGATCCTAAACTATTAACATATTTGAGAAATATGTCGTTGTTTTTGGTCACTAGTGTAGCCTACAAACTCACAATTAGTTATCGATAGGATACTGCCCGCCTAGCATGTAAGCATGACCACCGAAACACGATATGATATACCCATTTATCGCTTTGAGGTATCAAAAAGCATTGCATAAAACCTCCATCTTGAAATTTTATCAAAACTGCCAACATATTTATGGCTTATACATGTTCACAGTATCGATTAAATTTCAAGATTGCGGTTATATCCAATAATTTTTGACAGTTCTAAGCGATAATAGAATAATAATAATAATATATTTCTACTCTCAGACCAATTATCTAGCCCAAATTAAGTATCATTAAGAACTTGTGTTATGGATAACGGACATTTTTTTTATATACATAATAATTTTTAGATATTTTTATAAATAAACATAAATAAATATATAAACAACCATGACTCGTCAACAAATATTCTTGTTCGTCACACAAATATTAGCCGCTACCAGGACTCGAACCCGGACCGCTTGATGCGTAGGCAGCTATACTGACCACTCCACCAAGACGGCGTCAATAAATAGCTATATCATATCGTGTTTCGGTGGTCATGCTAGGCGGGCTGTAGATAGAGTGACAGTAGTAATTACTAATCATGATTATTGTTTATTGTTGATATAAGAAATGAAAATAATATGAAAATTAAATGGAGATGATGATTAAATGGAAGAAATGAAATGAAAATTAGAAGGAGAAGATAACAACGCAGGAATCAGAGGACTTTGGCAATTAGATGCAAGAGAAAAGGAAATGGTTAAGAAGGTACAAAACATAACCAATTAGAGACAACAGGTGATTTATGTGGAAATAGTAGCAGGTGGTCAAGAAGGTGATAATGCGAGAAGATACATTGAAAATGAATTTCGAGAAGGTCTTGAATTAAGAAGGTTAAGCAATGAAGAAAAATATATGAATTTGAAAAATAAAGACAATGAAAGAAAAGAGAAAATAGTGATAATTTTGGAAATTATTAAAATGTTTTGAAGGAGGTTTATTTTGATAGAAATGAAGAATTTTACGATTTAGATCATGCATGACCATAATCGAGCAGCAGGAAATGAACAAAGAGTCGAAGTGAATAATGAGAATAGAAGAATTCAACCAGCAGTAGTATGTAAGTTTTTATAGGGTGTGTAATTAATAACACCATAATTGTGTTGTAACTTGGAAATTGAAGAACACTTATGAATTGTAAAGTTAAAATTGTCGGGTATAAGGGTGTTAACAAAATAATCATTCACTTGTGGGGGTGTAAGGTTAATGAATTATTATTTTGGATTTTTCTAGCACGATTTTACTTATTTTAATATGAATTTATTTAAATAGGTATTGTTGATTGTTATATTAGCTGTTATTGTTTGTTATTTAGTTTGATATTAGGGTGGATTTCAGAACGTGTTTTGAATGAGATGTGGAGTTAATGTAATACGTAGTGTAATGAAGTTTCGAGTGGGAGAGTTAAAGTAATATGTAGTGAAATGAAGGTTCGACTGGGAGAGTTAATTGAATAGGTAGTGTAATGAAGTATCGAGTGGCAGATTATGAAGTTAGTTATGTAGATTAATGATGAGGCGAGTGGAGATTAATAAAGATGAATTAGATGAGTTAGTTGTGTATATTTACGAGTTTAATGGTGAGTAGGTAGGTACTATACGGTAATGACATGAAAAGTTTTATATTCTTATTTTGTTTAGGTAGAGACACGAGTTCAGGAAACGAATTTTGTAAGACTAATTTATTATAATATGTCTAAGGGTGTCTTAAAATTAGCGGTAAACCAAAAGGGTCAAATAGTGTGACAATTGATATTATAGTTTAGCTCTACTTTTGAATTAAAAGTGACAGTAATTCATGATTATTGTTTATTGTTTTACTCTACTGTCAGCTGATTACAAACAACATAGTTTTCTTAGTCAATATATTTTCTTACAGTTTAAAACTTGATTATAAAGTCCTGTGTCTTCATACAGAATAAATAAGTGCCAAATGCCCCTCTGACTTTCATTTAACATGACGAAAAGATGGATAGACTGTGTGAATGATGACATAGCAAAGAATGCTGAGATGGCGGCTAAACGAGGAGAGTGGAAGAAGAAAAAAATGACGCCCACGCCAAATAAAATCGGGAGCAGGGCAGGCGAATGATGAGTATCGATTCGATACGAGGATGTTTTAATTTGTTTATTATCATTTTGAATAGGTAGATTGACTACTTATCATCAGGCGGATTATTTGCTAAACACAGGGACGATTTAAGGAACGTAGATGGACGAATCGCTGAAAAAATCTTCCTTCGTCATATTATATTTGGTAATTTTATTTGTAAAGTTTTCCGGGTGTTTTGAAAATGGATAATTTTATAGATTTTGAGTAAACTTTCAGAATTTTAACTTTGCCAATGCCTATCTCTTGCGCTGTCTTAATTATTAAAATAATTACGCCTAAAAGCAGTTATTTGAAGAGATTTCCTCTGCAACAAATTTTATGAAAATTCGTTGGTGTACAATAAAGTGTAAATAAATAAATAAATAAATAATGAATAAAAATGAAACTAGAGAAAATTTCCTACAGAAACGAAAAGGATACGAAAGCCCTAAGCATTCCTTGGATTCACCATGTAGGGGCCAAGTAAATCGCGTTGCAAAGTGGGGAGCCAGAAGCAGAGAAGCAAAGTGATGACAAGCAACAAGATTTCTTTGCAACAAATCGAAATTGCCGAGCAATGTTAATAATTTAAATTACGAAATGAAATTCTAATCTTAAATATAGCTTCGCAATAAGCATTTAGCTAATGTCGAGTGAAAATAGTTATTCCACACTAAATTGTACGGTAGATTGTATTACCAATCGAGTCAATCAGCACGTGTTTTTACAACAAGAACTCTGGAGAAACGAGAGAAACTCACAAAACGAAATTGAGGACGTGTGATTGAAAGTGACATATATTTGGTTTTCTTTATAAAATACAATATTTAATGACATAAATTGTTCAACCTTTTTTTCTTGGCAGCAAATCGAGTGCCCACCTTGTGAGGCAACGCTATTTTAAAGCTCGATTGACGTACAAAAACGCTCTCTTCTTTAAAATAGTTATTTACTCCCTTAGTAAAAAATCTACTATTTTTTTTGAGGCACTCATATTTTTTCTATCTTATTGTTAGACTATCTTCTTCTATACTTTCAACTATTAATAGTTGTAAGTAATAAAACTCGTTAGTATTTATTTCTTCATATTATTCAGTTGATCAGATTTTTAAAATCGATCTCATTTGATAAAATAAACGATCTTAATATTATTGAAAGTAAATTTAACTGATTTGGTATTATTTACATTCTATGGTTGAAATAAACTTGAAGTCGTATTTATTATAAACTTATGTGGTCACTAACATAATGTGAGAAAACAAGATTTAAATATCAGAATTATTATAACTAAACAGATAATTATGACAAATACCGTTTTCTTACATTTTAATTAAATTCGGAATATTTACCACTGGTTCATGAATTAATAATCCACATTATTTTATTAATTTAATATTGAGCTGTAAATTATACTATATCGATTGATGTGTTTTTGCGTCACATCACTGAATGGAAATTAGTTTAAAAATACAAAAGCAGCCTTATTTGTCTATGGTAACTTCTTGGCGTCTTCGTCATTTCGTCGAGTTTGTTAATAATTGCGGTTTGTTGTTAAAAATGTTTCTTTTCGAGAATTAAGACAATCAACATATGTTTTGTCTTGATTTCGAAACATACGGCGTTTAGCGTTGATCGCACACGTCTAATAAGCACCACGGTCAAGATGGCTGATATAAAGGTACGTATCATTTGGCGGCATTTTGATTGCTAACGGTCAGTTTGTATTTATTTTGATATCCAAATTATGGTACTTACCTTCTGCTTTATACTATTTGTCCAAGTAGAAGTTTGCGAAAACAAACTTTCGTTCCATGTACTTAAATGATTATATTCGTTACATACAGAAATAATTACATTGACCAGTGTCAATTGTTAAAACGTTTTATGCAGAAATTCAAGCGTATAGTTTATAGCAAAAAGTTCGTTAAATTTAAACTATTTGCTGTCTACCCTCAAACATTTTGCCCTACCTGAACTCGGACCAAATAAAAAGTTTGATCTGTCTTTATTTGTTCTGTAATAATTACTTACAGCATTGTTTATTTTAGGTACCTACACCTAAAATAAACAATGCTGTAAGTAATTATTTTATTAGAAGTGTAGGTATTTTGCAAAACTCATTGTTTTACTTATACTTATGTTGTACCTATGTATTTTAGAATGCAAGTTTAGGGGTCCCTATGTTATTTATACATAAATGTAGGTATTCACTTTTTCATTATTCAGCTATCTGATTCTGAATGTCATGAGTAGAATTTAATTTTAAACCGCCTCTTGGGTGTAGTGTTTCGCCAACCAGAATTAAGATCCAGAGGTACCGGGTTAGATTTCCAGGGCAGTACAAATTTGTACTTCTCGGTTTGGTTTGAATTTTTTCAAGTATAGCTAGCTACCACCATCTTATCAAAATTGTCGCCATGATAATAATGTTAACAGCATTATTGTGTTCCGACAACTACTAATAAGATACCAGTCCCTCTGTGGTTTAGGGTTCCTATGAAGATCAATTCCATCTTTGGTCTTATTGTCACCTACTATCAGGTGAAATGAAGATGAGGACCACTACTTCTATCAAGCATTTAAAGAAACTATTATTATTATTAATCATAATGAAACTTTTTATTTTCCAAACACAGTACTTTACAGAGTTCTTGTCTGTGTTTTGTGTTATGTTCATCCATTCAGTTTCTGCTACATGGTTGATAGGTCTCTCTGGTAGACTCTTGAACCGACTGCCTCCAAATTGACTTTCATAAGAGTACAAATTGCACCTAAATGAATAAATAAATTTTGACTTTGACTTTTCGCTTCCCTGCTCGGCCTAGTTCCTAGTTTTGACCACCTGCTGACCCTTGTACAGTTTCAAGGAATCAACTCAACAGCTTGACCATTATATTTCAACACAAAACGAGTGTTGCTTTCTGGTGTAAGGCAAGGTGGCAACTGAAATTTAAGAGCAGATCTTACTCCACTCCACATTGTATGCTTCTCGTTCGTTTTTTTTTGAGACACACTGTACATGCCAAGTGCCCTGCCCATTGCCACTTTTGATTGTAGTCCAGCAATCTGTAACATTTTTGTTAAGTAATGTTGTGAAATACTGTGCCATACTGTTATTATTCATATAATATGTTATATTACTTATAGGTGTAATTTTTTTATTGTTGAAAATAAAATCTGTTATAGGTATTCTTCAATGTTATTTTGTGTGATCCCATCATATTGGTTTATAAATAGAATATACAGAAAAGTTTTAATTAAATGGTATTTAACAGTATTAAAAATTAAGATTAATTTGCTAGATTGACATTCAAACTTATTCATAGTAAAAATGTGGAGAAAAGTGAGGTGGACTTACTCTTCTTATTATTTGATTAGATTAGTATAGGTGTTCTAGTTCCAGGGTTTTAAACATCATGCCGTTAAGCATCTGCAGGCTTATAATTTTTCATTTAATTATTAAATAAGAAATACATATTTTAATGCTGTTTCTGTTTTATTCATAAGATTAAGTTAATTTAGTATGTCCTTTTTTATTTATTCCTCAGGCAATGTTCAACAAAATGAACAGTGCCACTCAGAATGGCACGTCAGACGCTGCTCCTCCGCCTACCAAAGGCCAAAAGGGCACAATCGAAAAGATTTACCAGAAGAAGTCACAGTTGGAGCATATTCTTCTTCGACCTGACACATACATTGGGTCCGTTGAGCGGGCCACGGAGACCATGTGGGTCTTTGACAAGAGTAAAGAGTGTATGGTGCAGAGAGAACTGACTTTTGTACCTGGTAACATATTTATTTTATTAGAGAGTTGATGTAGACATTTAAAATTTTGAGTTATTATTACCATAATTTATATTTGACACTTTTTTACTGTGTTTATTATTACACACCTTGTTTTCTTTGCTTTTTTTATTGAAAATCTATTTATACTAATATTATGGCTGCCATCCATAATAATAATTTTACACCAAGCACCAAGACTGCACATAATCATAACAAGTGTGTGCAAAAATGATACACTGGTGCTGAGGGTGCTAACAGCATTCTTGTGTTCAGACATTTAAGCCAATCCATCTTGACCCTTATTGACACTCACCATTAGGTCAGATCATAGATTACCTAATCTATTGGTGAGATGAATTCGTAAGAGCTTTCCTGTCAAGAATAAAAAAAGTATTTATACTATTTTTCATGTTCATAACAAACTAATTGCTTGTTGACTTCAGCCATATTGCTGTGAAGTGAGTAATTTATACTAGTTAATAATATTTAAAAAATGTTATGTTTTACAGGATTGTACAAAATATATGATGAAATCTTAGTTAATGCAGCTGACAATAAGCAAAGAGATCCAAAAATGGATGTAATTCGAATTGAAATTAACCAGGAGCAGAATACTATTTCAGTATATAATAACGGTTGTGGCATACCTGTGGTAATGCACAAAGAAGAGAAAATGTACGTACCAACTATGATCTTTGGACATCTATTGACATCATCCAACTACAATGACGAGGAAGAAAAAGTGACGGGCGGCAGAAATGGATACGGTGCAAAACTGTGTAACATTTTCTCAACAAAGTTTACAGTAGAAACTGCTTCAAAACAGTACAAGAAACACTTCAAGCAGACATGGGGCTCCAACATGACTAAAGCTTCAGAACCTAAAATTAAGGAATCTGGTAAAGATGATGACTTTACCAAAGTGATTTTCAGCCCTGACTTAGCTAAATTTAAAATGGAAAAACTTGAAGATGACATTGTAGCGCTGATGTCACGGCGCGCATATGACGTGGCTGCATCCTCGCCAGGGGTAAAAGTATATTTAAATGGCGAAAGACTAAAGATTAATAAATTCAAGGACTATGTAGATTTGTACATAAGAGGTAAAGAAGACGAAAATGGGCAACCATTGAAAGTGGTATACGAAAAAGTAAATGACCGTTGGGAGGTCGCAATTACTTTGTCTGATAAAGGATTTCAACAAGTCTCATTTGTTAATTCTATTGCTACCACAAAAGGTGGAAAACACGTTGACTCTGTTTCTGACAATATTGTCAAGAATGTTCTGGAAGTATTAAAGAAAAAGAATAAGGGTGGAGTTAATATTAAACCATTCCAAGTAAAGAACCACATGTGGGTCTTTATTAACTGTCTCATAGTGAACCCAACCTTTGACTCTCAAACAAAAGAAAATATGACCCTCCAAGCAAAAAGCTTTGGTTCAAAATGCAATTTATCTGAGAAATTCATTACTGCAGTTACAAAGTCTGGCTTAGTTGAAGCAGTTTTGACATGGGCAAAATTCAAAGCGCAAACTGAGCTGGTGAAAGCTTCAGGTAAAAAGCAAAGCAAGTTGAAGGGGATACCGAAACTTGAAGACGCTAACGATGCAGGAACGAAAAATGCGCATCTCTGCACCTTGATTCTCACTGAGGGAGACTCAGCCAAGACATTGGCTGTGTCAGGACTTAGTGTAGTAGGGAGAGATCATTATGGTGTCTTCCCCTTAAAGGGTAAACCTCTAAATGTCCGTGACGCATCGCACAAGCAAGTTTTGGAAAATGTGGAGATCAACAACTTGATAAAGATCATTGGTTTGCAGTACAAAAAGAAATATAACTCAGTGGATGACTTGAAATTATTGCGATATGGAAAGGTGATGATTATGGCCGATCAGGATCAGGATGGTTCCCATATCAAAGGTTTGATCATCAACTTCATCCACCACAATTGGCCAGAGTTGCTGAAACTGCCATTCTTGGAAGAATTCATCACACCCATTGTTAAAGCGACTAAGAAAGACAAAGAAATATCTTTTTACTCACTACCCGAATTTGAGGAATGGAAGAGAGATACAGATAACCATCACACTTACAATATCAAATACTACAAAGGTTTGGGTACTTCGACATCCAAAGAGGCAAAAGAGTACTTCCAGAATATGGAGAGGCATAGGATTAAGTTTAAGTATGGTGGTCCCACTGATGACCATCACATTGAGTTGGCATTTTCAAAGAAAGGTGCTGATCAAAGAAAAGAGTGGCTAACGAGCCACATGGACGAAGTTAAGAGGAGGAAGGAGATTGGTCTCCCGGAGAGATATTTATATACTAAAGATACAAAAGCTGTATCATATTCTGATTTTGTAAATTTAGAGCTGGTTCTCTTCTCAAACGGAGATAATGTCAGGTGAGTAATTGTACTTAAAAATATTTATTGATAGAATATATTTATATGATATAGTGTCAATATCTCCAATCTGTAACATCGCATGGAGCTATAGTATATTAGCCTAAAAATACCTAAATATTTACTTGTGAATATTGTGGCTATTTCCATTCTGTATACATAGTGAGTTTTTTTTTTCGGGTCAGAATGGGGAAATTCTAAACTATAAGAGATAGAGAAAAACTCTCTTAGGAACCCTGATCTTAATTTTAGATAAAATAGAAATGGTAATAATTTTTTTTTTCTATTTTTCTTTAAATAGAATTGAAAACTCGAAAAAAAAAGATTTCGGATTTTTCGAAAAAAAATTTTTTTTCTTCTATTCTTTATCACTATACAAACCAAAAATTTTATGGAGACCATAGGTCTAAAGTTGCTAGAAGTTTGATTGGCTGTCTGACCAAGTTAGCAAGTATGTGTGTGTTCCACATACATAGAAGCACTACTATATTGCACATATTTCATCTTTGAGAAAATAAGTAATGTCTGGCTGCACTGAGATCTTACTCTATTAGGAGAGGTTAGTTTTAAATAGCATCGTATTGTTGGTAAGTTCCAGTGTTCCACGGAAAGAGACTAGGGATGGCCGCGCTGATGGAGTGTCACGTCAGTGTTGCAAGCGTCTATGGTCTACGGTGACTGCTTACCACCAGGCAGGCCGTATGCTTGTCTGCCAGCCAAATAACATGGAAAAAAATCCATTTTTTTAGACATGAAACGGCTATCCGGTATCTATCCGTCCGGATACCGGATAGTAAGTCAATATCCGTCCGGATACTGGATATTCAAAAACTACGACAATTTCCTGTAATAGATTGCAATATATTAATCTTAGTGAGGTATATATCATTAAAATGGCTTATAATTATGACGACTTTTATTTAAAGTCGAAAAAGTTACAAAAAAAAATCTAAAAAATTAAAATTTTCTTCTGAGATATTCACTCTAATGATAAATACATAAATATCTAAACTAAAAAAAATTTATAAACTTGGCGAAAACGCCCGAACTGATCTGATCGCGTTTACGGCGCTAAACTCGTCACGACATGCAACGAGACAATGGGCCAAATATCCGGCCGCCCGATATCCGACCGCGCAACTCGCCGGATATCCGGTATCCCTTATCCGGCCAAACAACTCCGTTTCATCTCTAATTTTTATTTCCTACCTTCCCACTCTTCTTTAATCTCTTTCAAGCTTGAACAATAAATAAACACTGTTTCCAGATCTATCCCATCAATGATTGATGGTCTAAAGCCTGGCCAGCGTAAGGTGATCTTCACTTGTATCAAGCGTAATGACAAGCGGGAGGTCAAAGTAGCCCAACTGGCGGGTTCCGTCGCAGAGCATTCTGCTTACCATCATGGTGAGTAGAATAATGTCGCAATTAATTTTAAGCATAATTTTTACCCGACTAAGGCAAAGCCAAAAGTAAGGGTTATGATTTTAGCAGTTATGTATGTATGTACAGACAACAGCACGTTGGGTTACCACAAACAGTCAAATTTTCCCAATCGATTATGCACTTTATATTGAATAGCCTTAGGTTGAAAATCGTTTGGAGAAATTTGACAGTTTTGGATAGCCCGACGTGCTTGTGTGTACTTATGAACGTTCCTCTGTAGCATCTACATCAATCATTCAACATCCAATTTTGATGAATAAGGTGTAGATTCGTATGGTCCGGGTAACACAGACTACATTTTAAGTGACTTTAATAATAGAAATCGATGTTACCTTGTAAACACTGATTTTAATTGATTACATTTGGGTAACTAACTAACATGACGTTATACTACTTGTCTCAGATAAAAAAGCATTTTGCAATGTTGTAATGACAATGTACAGAATAAACCTGCAATGCATGGTTATAAATTTTATTATATTGTGGATTTTAGTTTTTACAATTTTCAAGTAATTAAATTTTTTTTGCTAATTTATTAATGTTTTTTTCCCTAGGTGAACAGTCACTAGCTATGACGATAGTGAACCTCGCCCAGAATTACGTGGGCTCCAACAATATCAATTTGCTGGAGCCTCGCGGTCAGTTCGGTACGCGGCTCTGCGGAGGCAAGGACTCTGCGAGCCCGCGTTACATTTTCACGCTTATGTCACCGCTGACAAGGCTCATTTTCCACCCGCATGACGACCCATTGCTTGTGGTGCGTACACGTTATTATTAAGTCTTTTAAAAAGTAATATAGGTCTTTGCAGGTAAGTAGTGCGGTTTTTGAGCAAGTCCAGCAGCTTTATTACATACAGGCATAACCTTTTATTTAATAAAAGAAGAAATAACATACTTGATAGTAAACCTTGCCACACCAGTGTCACTGCATAGCCAATTGTCCATTGTCTACTACCCCGAAAGCTCTTCCTAGAGTTCTATAAAACATACTAGCTGACAGAAATACAATATCATAAAATTAAAATGTTATCTGTAAGTTGAGTAAGAGTGTGTGTGAATAGCCGTGTGATGCCGCCAGAGTAGAATAGCATCACCCCATATCCTCCAAAGGGTGTTGTAGAAGGTGACTTATGGATCAGCAAAGGGGGATCACCGTATACTCTGTCCACCAATCCGCATTGGGCATGCGTGGTGGACTACTGCCTAAACCTCCTTCAATGACAAGTAGAGACCTTGTCCCAGCAGTGGGTCAAATAAGAAAGGCTGTGATGATGAGTAAGAGTGGTCAGGGGAGTGGCTTATTGTTTGCAAAACAGATTGCCCTGGAGCAGAAAAGAAAAAAAAAATCTTTAAGTTGGAGGTACTTTCTCAAGGCAGCCAGATATTCACTATGGCTCCTCTGCATTGCTCTGTCTCGAATACACCACTTAATTTATTATATACTTTTCAGCCTTATTACTTACCAAATAATCCTCCTAAGCTAAGATATAATCCTTGAAGTACAAGATTTTAATATAAATATTGTACATAATTCAGGCTGAGAATGTAACAGTATTTATCTCGGTATTATTGAGTACCTTGACCAAGAAGGAAGTCATATTCAATGTGTTTATATTACAGCATGAGTTTGAAGATAACCAAAAGATTGAGCCGGTCCACTATCTCCCCATCATACCCATGGTACTGGTGAACGGAGCTGAGGGTATCGGCACTGGCTGGTCTACTAAGATACCTAACTACAATCCCAGGGATATTGTTGATAATATAAGGTAAAGATATTTTTAGTACACATTTTATTTTGATGGTATTCAACATAACTTGTAAAGTTGTCTTTCTATATGTGCTTCTTGTATCCTTGAAAATGTATGTACAAAATTTTATGGTAATCAGTAGTGTAGTTTATTCGTGAAAGTATAACAAACTACATTTACAAGTGTTATTCACTAATTTATGTACAGGTTGTTTGGTACATGGGGTAACAAGCGGGCACATGCCCATGCTAACATATTCATATAAATATTATAGTGTTTATATCACTTGCAATTATTTATTAATTTCTAATTTTTCATACATTTTGTTTCTCCAAACAAACATTTGTACGGAGAGATAAAAACTTAAAAAAAAAATTGACATCACCATAGCATTTATACGACTATGTTAGCATGGGTAGGTGCCCGATTGATATATCATGTACCAAACACTCATCACATGTCACTTGAACTCCAAAATTCTTTATTATTTATTTACTTTATTTCCTCCTTTTTTATGGCGTTGTTTTTTTATATTTCGGTGCTTTTTTTGGTTGCTGGATTTGTTCCAACTTAGGACTTATCATTCATTCATAGAATACTTGATAGTAAACCTTGCAATACCAGTGTCACTGCACAGCCAATTGTCCCTTGTCAACTACCCCCAAAAGCTCTTCCTAGAGTTCTATAAAACATACTAGCTGACAGAAATACAAGGTATTAAAATTAAAATGTTACCATGTTTGTTTGTTATGGTTTCATTTTAATTTATAGTCAAAAAAATAGTAAAAAACATTTTTATTTTCCTATTAAACTGTTCCTACCTGAAAACATTTGATGTTTGTCCCGTTGGTCATTCATATCAATTTCGTTAATCTGTCATTATTTTAGTCAACAACAATGTTTAGTCAGCTAGTTTATAAATGTATTGTTTTTGTTACAATTTTTATTTATCATCAAATTTTTTTCCAGGCGTATGTTAGACGGCGAAGAGCCGAAACCTATGCACCCTTGGTACAAAAACTTCCGTGGCACGATCGAAGGCTTCGGCGATAAATACGTCATTTCCGGCGAGGCGGCCATCTTGCCCAACGACAAGATCGAGATCACGGAACTTCCGGTTGGCGTCTGGACTCAGAACTATAAGGAGAATGTTTTAGAACCAATGCTGGGAACAGATAAAGTGAAGCCTATTATATCTGAATATAGGGTAAGTGTATCTTTATTTAATTGGCAATGTCTGATATTTGAATTCACTGCTTCTTTGGTCTAGTGATATAACTGGACTGCTGTGATGATTTTCGTTGGTCGTTGACTTTAGTTGGTTTGCTTACTGAAGGATTGTTAATTTTTGGGTTTGGTGCCCCTTTTGTGTAGGCTGTATGGCCCATACTGTCAGATTTGGCTTTATGTGTACCCGCATAGTACCTGAAGTTCTATATGGTCTAATGATGATGATAAATTCTATGTGTTAGGATAGCTTAATCCTAACTCGTATAATTTCTGTTGTGGATTCCATGTGAAGTATGCTTCCGCCTTTTTTCAATTTAGCATAATGTGAAATGAAGTTCAAGAAATTCTCTATCTTGCAATAAAAATGTTTGCTTTAGCCATGACCCATGCATTTTAATGTTATTCTTCAATTGAGTATATTAAAAGCCATATTATAGTTGACTTTTTTCTTTTCTAGGAATACAATACGGACACCACAGTACGATTTGTAGTCACGTTGCTACCTGGTAAACTGCCCGAAGTGGAGGCTGAGGGAATCCATAAGGTGTTTAAGTTGCAGACCACCACATCGCTGACTTGCATGAATGCGTTCGACCATAACAACTGCTTGAACAGGTAAGACAATTTAAGGGCCAGCTTCATGTTGCCGGCAGAGTAGAATAGCATCACCCCATATCCTTATTCATATTCATATTCATTTATTGCCATTCCACAAAGTATGATTATACTCCTTCAATCAGTAGAAGGCGCTAATGAATCAGCAAAGGGGTATTGATCACCTTATACTCCGTCCACCAATCCTCATTGGGCAAGCGTGAAGTGTGGTGGACTACTGCCTAAACCGTCAATGACAAGGAGAGGCCTTGTGTCCCAGCAGTAGGTCGAATTATAAATGCTGTTATCATGGGAATAGTCTCCCATTGACTTTCTCGTATACCGGAAACGACTCAAAGGTTGATAGAAACCTTATATTTGGATGTCATACATGCATGTTAAATTTTGGTCACCCATCCGAGTACCGACCGCGCACTTGGTTGCTTAACTTTCGTGATCGACGGCTCAAAAGTTGATGGAAACCTTATATTTTGATGTCATACACGCCAAAATATAAGGTCTCTATCAACCTTTGAGCCGTATACTTTACTTTCTCGTATAATTACGTATATGAGAAAGTAAAAATGATTTCATTGTTGACTACAGTCCACATTATTGCTTCTTCACTTCACAGGTACGATAAAGTAGAAGAAATCCTTCGCACGTTCTATGATCTTCGATTAAAGTACTACTTGCGCCGTAAGGACTACCTCGAAGGCCAGCTGCAAGCGGAGGCAGACAAGCTGTCGAACCAAGCCCGCTTCATCCTGGAGAAGTGCGACAAGGGGCTTGTGGTCGAGAACAAGAAGAGGAAAGTCATGGTCGAGGAGTTGATTAAGAGAGGTTTGTTTAAACTTTTTATTAAATCTATATCATCCACTGCTGGGACACAAGGCCTCTCCTTATCATCGAAGGAGGTTCAGGCAGTAGTCCACCACACTTGCCCAATGCGGATTGGTGGATGGAGTGGTGATCAACACTCTTTGCTGAACCATTAGTCCAACAGAGGTGGAGCAGAGCAGTAACATTACGTTACGTATAAAACCATATCTGGCAATATGGGCCATGTAGTACGTCATAATAGTGGCAGTGTCAGCCTGTCGCCTACATTAAAGGCGCACGAAACCCAAAAAGTAATAATCCTTTAGTAAATAAACAAAAGCCTAGAAACCAGGAAAGACTAAAGAAAGAAGAAAGAAATTATTTATTGGTACACACAGAACATATAAGAGAGGAATTACAAAATACTACAAACAATTAATGGAGTCCTGTGCGAGACCAATAGGACTCTGCCTCAGCATGTGCTCCTGCAGCATAGTGCTGCAGGAGCAGACTACTCTCAAAATCATCTCAGGTCTTTGAAACGTATAGCATAGCAGACTTAATCACCCACCAAACAGTACAACCTTGAGTATCAAACCCAAAATCTTTGGACCTGGTACCAGAGGCACAATTTGGTTGCGATTTGACCAAACTTAATTTTAAATTTGATAGTAGTTTTATATTTATTACTATTAGACTAATATTTGTGTGAATTTCAGGTTATGCCCCCGATCCCATTGCCGAATGGAAGAAGCGAGCCAGCAAGATGCAAGGTCTGACTGCTCTGGAGGAGGACGACCAGGAGTCGGAGGACGAACCGGAGCCAGAGACGGACAAGAACAAGGGGCCCGTGGACCCAGGTTAGTGGAATAACAGATTCATACTCGTGATATGACGTCAAGTTGCAAATTGCATACAACTTGAACAAACCTACATACAAGCTACAACTTGTATGAGGTAGTTTGAACATTTTTTATTCAAGTGACGTGCAAATTCAACGCGCAAATGTTGTACTGTCTAGTCTAAAAAATACAGGTGTACTTTTCATAGTACCAAAAAAATAATACACGTTATGGAAATGTAAGCACGCGCAGTTTTTCGCTTTAGAAATTGCGCGCTCAAATAAAAAATAAATATAAATATGTACGTACACGTAATATCTACCCCCATTTTGTGATTCTTCGTGATCGTTCGATCCTCGTGAATGGAGCGCAAGGCACCAAAAAAACAATCCTTCAGTAAACAAACAAAAGCCAAAGACCAAGATAGATGTTAAGGTACGATCAGACGGTTGACTCGAATGAATGCATGAAAAATGAAGCATCCATAAGCATTTGTGTCATTTTGTATTTACACACTTTATTTCGACTGAAACGTACCGTTTGAAAGGTGAAAAAAAAAGAAAAATTAAGTGCATTGTAGTAGTCCGGCTATCTAGAAGAATATAAATCTAATATAAATTTATATATAAAAAAAATGTATGTGATATGTCTTTTGCAGAGAAAGCGTTCCAGCAGCTAAAAGAGGTTAAGAAGTTCAATTACCTACTGGGCATGTCGATGTGGATGTTGACCAAGGAGAAGAAGGACGAGCTGCTCAAGCAACGGGACCAGAAGCTGGCCGAACTTACAGCACTCAAGTAACTATATTTACTACTTTCATTTCTAAGAACAAGTTGAAGCAGGGTTGGTAAGGATAATTATTGTGATAATAACACTTTGTTAGATATCAATTAATAATAACAAAAAAATTACGATCCCGAATGTAAAATGTATTCGAACGAGGCTTTTTTACTTCTTGTTTGTTATAGTCTCATTTTGAATACATAAAATTTATATCTTTATTTTTTGTTAAAATCGCCGCCCTAAATGCATAATAATGCATTTGTGTTAGGTATTAAGATTCAAATTTCCCACATTCCCAAGATACCCACTCTAAAAACATTCCCTGTCACATTCCTAAGCACGGTACATCGAAAACTACGTGACAGCATATCATTGGTGGTGAAGAAACCGCCATTATTACTATCTCTGCTTTCGCAACTCGCGTACGTGCAACAACACCTTCGCGTCGGGAAGAGCTATCGGTTCTTAGTAGTCGAGATTTCCGCATACTTCTCCTACTTTGCGTGTACTGAAGTCCCGGTTAGCGTAGCACGTGAATAAAATTGGAAAATCACCCAAATATAAACCACCGGAAAGAGGCAAAGTGACGTGCGGCGAACAAGACCTAGCCCGCAACGGTCCCTAAGGAGAACCAGCGCATAAAGGTACCGTGCAATTCCTTTTTTCCCCTGGTTTCATATTTTCCATGGTCCTTCGAGCCGGATCTTAATACATTATTTCAAGGTACAATCATCTTTTCATAAATTTTAAGGTATTTTTTCTTTCAATAATTTTTTAAGGTAGTTAACTTGGGTAGTCGTAAAATTTTTATTTTTACTACATAGATTGAATCATCAATTCAAACACTTTATTTTGTCTTTAATCTGTGGAACCGTAGACAGAGACAGACACAGTTTTCTCTGTCTACAACTTGTCTACAAGTTAAACGCATCCGCTTTGAACAAAATTCTTTGTTTAATCTTTGACATTTGTCATAGATTTGCATTTATCTGTGCTGAGTGTTCTGTTATCTCTGACTTTTCTGTTGTTTTATTTTAGACTTGTCATTTTAAGGTTAATTGTTTTCAAATTACGAAATAAATATTTTTACGTTTCAACATGGGGAAGGATGATATTTCGAATGAACAATCTATTAAAAAATCTCCGCAATCTATTTCTATGACTGTTTGTGAGAAGTTTTTAAGCAGTGTTTACAAGTTAGCGTTTGATATTCAAGCGAATCCTAATGTAAAACAAGAACTTGTACCGGCTTTGAGAGCCCGACTTGTCGATTTGGAAACATTTCGTGATCGTTTTTATGATGCATATACGGTTTATTCATCTCAGTGTACTTCGGTCAAAGCTCAGGAAGAAATTGACAAACGTTTTACACAATTCTTCGACATGTTTTACTCTATACAAGTGCTAAAGGATAATATTTTTCCAAATTCATCCAATTCAAGTGATATCAAAACACCAATATTAAGGAATGAAACGTCAAATAAATCAAGCAACTTTTGTTTACCTAAAATAGAAATAAATAGCTTCACTGGTAATTATATTGATTGGCCAAATTTCATAGCATTGTTTGATAGTTTGATACATAATAACAGTGATTTAAATAAGGTTCAGAAAATGCATTATTTAATTAACTCTCTTGGCAAAGAGCCACAAAATTTAATTAAGCACTTGGAACTTTCTGAAAATAATTATGACATTTCTTACATTATTTTAAAGGAGCGCTATGACAATAAGCGTCTTATTGCTGACAAGCACTTAGAATCAATTTTAGCATTAACTTCACTTAATCAAAACAGTGCTAATTCTGGTTTAAGGAAATTTGTAAATGTTTTGAAGGAGAATACTCAGGCACTTAACGCTTTAGGTTTTGATGTAAAACAATGGAGTTTTATTTTACTTCATATAATTTTAAGGAAACTGTCTTCTGATATTCGCAGTAGATTTGAACTTTCTTTAGGCTCTTCTAAAGATATTCCTAGTTTTGATTCATTGTTAGAATACTTGGAAAACCAACTCAGGGTTATGGAAACAGTTGGTAGTTTGAAAACTTCAAGCGTTTCAAGCGGTACTCATTCTATTGCAACTAAGTCACTAACAGTTAGCACTTTAGTTTGCAACCTTTGTAAAGGTAGTCACATACTATACAACTGTGATCAATTTAATAAAATGTCACCTACTCAACGAAGGGAGTTTGTGATAAAGGAACATTTGTGTTTTAACTGTTTGCGGCCACATTCAGTTAAAAAATGTTTATCTCAAGGTCGATGCTCTTTATGTCAAGGAAAGCATCACACAAAATTGCATCTTAAGGATAATCAAGGGAATCCTGCTCCAATAGTCAAGGAGGCTGCTGTGTCATCTTTGAGTTCCACAGTCCAGTCTAATTCGGATGATGTTTTGAACATTTTCACTATTCTTTTGGGAACGGCTATTGTTGGGGTCCAGGATGTCAACGGTTACACTCATAAGGCTAGAGCTCTCTTGGATAGTGGTTCGCAGGTCTCCATTATCACAGAGAATCTTGCTCAAAAACTAAAATTGCCTCGTACATTGTCAGGTACTTTGGTAGGTGTAGGAGGTACTGTTAATCAGCGTACCAATGGTAGAATGCAATGCGTTCTGCAGTCCCTCAAGGACAAAACGCAAATACCTTTGGTTACCACTGCAGTCATAATGAAACATATTACAAATTTTTTGCCTAGCATACCGGTGTCCTCTTCGGTCATCGATAGGTGTACGAGTGGTTCCTTGCATTTAGCCGACGAACGGTTTCATATACCTGGACCTATCGACGTTCTTATAGGGGCAGACCTTATCAATGAGGTGTTCAATGGTAAGCGGTATACCCTAGGTGCTGGATTACCAACGGCTCACAGTACCATTTTTGGCTGGATTTTATTAGGGAAAGCTCCTACTAGGCACACATACATGGAAGGTAACACCTCGCTGCACTGTTGTATAGACCTGGACAACGCTCTCACTAGATTTTGGGAGACGGAGGAGCCACCGCTATCCACTGTGCATGACCCCGAGGATCTGTTGTGTGAACAACACTTCGTAGATACTCATACACGCGACGAGTCTGGGCGGTTTATTGTTAGGCTACCTTTTAAGCCTATACGGAAGCCTATTGGTGATACTCGCTCCTATGCCTTGAAGCGCTTCTACAACCTGGAACGTAGGCTGCTGAAAGACATTCAGCTTAAGGATAGCTATGTAGCCTTCATGGCGGACTATCTAGAAGCGGGTCACATGAGGCCGATATCTGCAGACTCATCTAAACAGCGGTACTATATACCCCACCACGGGGTACTTAAGGAAAGTAGCAGCACCACTAAGCTCCGCGCAGTCTTTGACGCTTCCTCTCCTAGTAATTCAGGCATTTCATTGAATCAGGTTCTCATGTCGGGGCCAAAACTTCAACACAATGTAGAGGACATCATCCTAAGGTTTCGAACACATTCAGTAGTTTTTACATGTGATATTAAGCAGATGTACCGGCAGATTAGATTACACGATGATGACTGCAAATATCAAACAATATTTTGGCGTGACTCTCCAGATGCGCCATTGGAAATCTTCGAACTCACCACAGTAACTTATGGTGTCACTAGTTCAGCTTATCTGGCGATGCGCGTTGTGCACGAATTGGCAAGGCTCAACGAGTCTACACACCCAGAAGCTTCGCTCGTATTGCAGCAGGACACTTTTGTTGACGATGTGGTCTCTGGCGCGCAGGATATAGAATCAGCAAAGGACTTGCAGCGTCAGATAGTCGAGGTCTTATCTCAAGGTGGTCTGTCTGTAAGGAAATGGGTTAGTAATAAGAAGGAAATTTTACAAGGTTATCCTACTGAACATTTGGAAGTACCTTACCGCTTCGAGGAATCGGGCGATAAGGTTTTTAAGGTTTTAGGAGTGGAATGGAGAGCTGAGTCTGACAACTTCATATTTCGTATAGGGTCACTCACACCAAGCTCCACTAAAAGACATATTTTATCTAATATTGCAAGGATATATGATCCCTGCGGGTTTCTTGCTCCAGTGATCTTTTATGCTAAAAGCATTATGCAATGTTTATGGCTTCATAAGGACATTTCTTGGGATGATCCTCTACCGGAGGATATATCTCAGAAATGGAATTCATTCGTTTCGGGTTTTAGTTTATTAAACATTCCGTATATTCCAAGGTTTATTTTATGCCGGAATTATGTTTCTCTAGATTTAATAGGGTTTTGTGATGCATCTGAGAAGGGTTTTGCTGCTGTCGTTTATTTAAGGGTTCAGGATTCTGATGACAATGTCAATATTCACTTACTGCTGGCTAAGAGTAGGGTTGCACCAACAAAACACCGACGTACCATTCCTCAACTTGAGCTTTCTGGTGCAGTGTTGTTAGCTGAACTAATTAACCACGCTAAAGAAGTTTTACATGGCACCATTAAGATCACAAGTACAATTGTTTGGTGCGATTCAAGTATAGTTCTCAATTGGATAAGTACACCCCCTCATAAACTAAAAGTTTTCGAAGGTAATAAGGTCTCTCGCATTCAGGGGCTCTTACCTGACGTCACATGGCGACACGTCCCTGGTGAGATGAATCCTGCTGATTGTGCTAGTCGGGGGTTACTGCCACAGGATGTTGTCGATCATGTCTTGTGGTGGTCACCGAGTTGGCTTAAGGAGAATCCTGAAACCTGGCCCGTTAGTTTGTTTTCTCCTACGGAAATTCCAGAGATCAGCGGTCAGGTTATTCTCAACGCGTCAGTACATATTGTTGATGATTCTTATGACATCGCAAATCTCTATAGCTCTTATTCTAAGCTTCTTCGCGTCGTAGCTTGGTCGCTACGCTTTATATTTAACACTCGTAACCCAAAAAAAATTAAGGTCAGGTTTTCTAACGGCTCATGAATTGGAATTGGCTTTGCATAGGGTTGTAGGATTAGTTCAAAGGAAGGTTTTCAGCGATCATTTCGAGGCACTCCAAGCGGGGCGTTCCTTGAAAGGTCCGATTTGTCGTCTCCACCCATTTATAGATAAGGAAGGTTTGATTCGGGTGGGCGGCAGGCTCAAGAACTCTAATCTTAAATTTTCAGCCAAGCATCCTATTTTGTTGCCTAAATCACATAATTTTACTAATTTAATTATTGATTATCATCACCGGTTGCATTTACATGCAGGTGCTTCGTACCTTATTACTATTTTACAACAAAGGTTCTGGATACTGTCCGCACGTCGTGTAGTTCGACAACGTATTTTTCAGTGTCGACGCTGCAATCAGCTTAAGGTTAAACCCGTTGAACCCCTCATGGGGGACCTACCCCCTGATCGTGTCCGCCCAGTAAGACCTTTTCTGAAGGTTGGCATCGACTTCGCCGGGCCTTTCAACCTGAAAGTCTCGAGCGGACGAAATGTCAAGATCGGCAAGGCTTACCTCTGCCTCTTCGTTTGTCTCGCCGTAAAGGCGATACATTTAGAAGTTGTGTCAGATTTATCGACGGACGCCTTCATGGCATCTTTCCAGAGGTTTTGTTCTAGACGTGGTGCAGTGTCTGACGTTTATACAGACTGTGGTAAAAATTTCCAAGGGGCTAAACGCCATTTATCTGAGGCCGAAGCATTTGTAAAGGAGCACTCCAAGGAATTAGGTGACGAACTCTCCAAAACAAGTGTCAACTGGCATATGAACCCACCATATAGTCCACATATGGGAGGCATATGGGAGAGTTCTGTCAAATCAGCTAAGCTATTGTTTAAACGTACCATAGGGGATAGACCTCTGACTTTTGAGGAGCTATCAACAGTCTTCATTAGGATTGAGGCAGTTCTTAATTCTAGACCATTGTGCCCTATATCTAATGACCCAAATGACCTAGAACCGTTAACTCCCGGACATTTTTTGATAGGGCAACCACTCTTAGCACATCCAGAATATTGTTTCGAGCATATTCCATCTTCCCGTTTACACCGCTGGCAGCTAACGCAACAAATATCTCAACATTTCTGGCGCAGATGGCAACAAGAATACTTGCACAATTTGCAACAGCGCTGGAAGTGGTACACTACCAAACCTAACCTCAAGGTTGGTGACTTGGTCATTCTCAAAGAGGACAATCTGCCTCCGCTACAATGGCGTATGGCACGTGTTCTTAAGTTGCATCCGGGCACTGACGACGTGGTTAGGGTTGTGGAGCTTAGGGTTGGTACAGGAACTTGCCTTAGATCGGTTTCAAAGGTGTGTCCATTGCCTAATAACGACACAAACTTCTAGTACAGTCATATAAGTATTTTAATAATTAGCAAATTTAATTTAAGGAATTCAATTAACATTAAAAGGAAATTCATCATTTAAGGAACATCAGCACATTTAAAGGTTTAATCTAACAATTTATTTATAGTATTAATTATTAAGGATTTTTTACAATTCACTATGGGATTTCAAAGGATCTCTAAGGATTTAAATTCAGTATAAGGATTAAATGAAAGAGCTGGGTAGCTCTTTGGGGGGCGATTATGTTAGGTATTAAGATTCAAATTTCCCACATTCCCAAGATACCCACTCTAAAAACATTCCCTGTCACATTCCTAAGCACGGTACATCGAAAACTACGTGACAGCATATCATTGGTGGTGAAGAAACCGCCATTATTACTATCTCTGCTTTCGCAACTCGCGTACGTGCAACAACACCTTCGCGTCGGGAAGAGCTATCGGTTCTTAGTAGTCGAGATTTCCGCATACTTCTCCTACTTTGCGTGTACTGAAGTCCCGGTTAGCGTAGCACGTGAATAAAATTGGAAAATCACCCAAATATAAACCACCGGAAAGAGGCAAAGTGACGTGCGGCGAACAAGACCTAGCCCGCAACGGTCCCTAAGGAGAACCAGCGCATAAAGGTACCGTGCAATTCCTTTTTTCCCCTGGTTTCATATTTTCCAATTTGTTATAAAAAAATTATATCAAATAATGTCTTACACTGGTGAGAATTATCCGATAATTACAATGCTAATGATCCGATAATTATAATGATAAATGTGCGATAATTATAATGGTAATTATGCGATAATTATAATGATAAATATGCGATACTTATGCGATAATTATTATGATAAATATGCGATAATTGTGCTTTAATCATCTGATAATTATCAAGAAGCGTAATTCAGCCACTTGATAATTTCGTACCCTCAGTTAAAGCATAACAAATCTAGAGTCCTTTGCAGACTAGGGACGTAGAGAAGTAAAATCCCTTAACTTATCACTGCCGAACGGATAACCGAATAAAACCGTATGTCGATAAATCCGTACGTAGTGGATTATATCAATATTAGTGTTTATACATATTAGAGTGGAGATCACTTATTATTGGTAGGTTCCAGTTTTTTTTTATGACCAAGCGGAGTGGAATTGTTCAGCCGAATTGATTCCACTCCAGCTAAACGTGATGTGGCCGCATAACATTACAGCGACGTTTTATAATCCGGCGCGACGTTTTGTAATACGGTGTGTTATACAATATGGCTCCGAGAGACATACTGATGTCTTTAACAAATTTCAGTAACATGAAAACACTATTCGAAAATTATTAGTAAATTATGATTTCTTTGTTTTTGGTGCTGTTTTGGATAACAGTGACTTGTTAAATTCAGTATAACGCGCTTGAAGTTCTTAAATAAATGTATAAGGTAATGTTTTGATATTTTAGACAGAAAACTCCGTCTTTGCTATGGCGTGATGACCTGGATGCTCTGCTCATGAAACTGGAGGAAGTTGAGGAGAAGGAGCGGCAAGACGAGAACTCCACCAACAAGAAGACTGCCAAGGCATTCGTGAGTATATTTATTTGGATGGTTCATTTAACTTTGTAATAGTATATTAATGAATTTCTTATCTAAAATTGATTAAAAATAATATGGAATGTCATTTCCTTAAGCCGTGTACGCACAGATAAATTTCATGATATACAACAACTTTGTTTACATGAGTGTACCACTAACGAACATCCAACATTGTGTTCGTTAAAATGTAACTGGCGATCTAAATATGTACGAACCAAATGTTCTATGTTTGTGTCGTTTCATATGTACACAGCTTTGGGATTTTACAATCTCGACACCTAATCATATCTTCTCAAATTGAAATTAAATGATTTTCTTTCAATATTTAAGTTCTGCAATTTATAATTAAAGAGGAGTAACTTTGAGCTTGCTTTATTGATTATGTATGACACGAATATTATATACGAATATTACGAATACTATTCGAACCGAACAGTTTAATAATTTATCCTATTTTTTACCATGCAAACATACAGATGGAAAGGATGAAGGTAAAATAATAATAAGTCTAATTTTGTCTTCAAATCTTAATTTGGAATTCTAAATTATATTTACTATTTTGTATAAAATAGAGTCCGACCGAAACTGGTTTTCCGGCCGAAACCGAAACCGAATATTCGGCCATGGCTTCAGTTTCGGCCGAAACCGAAACTCTTGTGGCCAAATATAAAATACCTTAAAATACTGAAATTTGGTGCATTTTATCCATTATTCTGCATTAATTAGGACATGAAATGGAAACACAGTGTATTAAGTTTGTTGTAAGTCGGATTTTTTTCTCTTTGCGACATTTTACCCTGAAACAATTATAAAACGATAGTAATAACCCTAATACAACAAAACTACATCAATAGGTCATCGGAATGAAAAACAAATCTTAAAATAAGTTTACTTATACAACGTAATTAAACAAAATAAACGCTTCAAATTGTTCATTTACAATCTCTTTTTTACATGAATTAATTTGTTAATAACAACAAAACAAAGTTACTGACTCAAAATTTAATTAACTTAACTATATAAATCATTCAAGTACAGAAACGAAACAAAACTTACATGTAATCAGTTCCATCAAAACATAACCTCTAAAGAATTTTTGCGTTGGGCGGTAACGCACTGACTAGGTTTTGTTGCTACAGAGCTACCGAACGGCGCACGACAATTCCCGAACAGGGCCGCTAGAGTCCGCCAACGCGTTGCCGCGAGAAACGAAGTTTGGCGAACGTGAACGTGCGTGAACTTCCGAAATCAGTTTCGGTTTCGGCAAAAGTTTCGGCCAATTTTGGCCGAAACCGAAACTGCAGCCGAAACTAGATTTTTGGCCGAAACACGGCCGAAACCGAAACCGAAACCGAACTTTCGGTCGGACACTAGTATAAAACTAATATTTGATCACCTGCGGTCCACGGTCCCTCATAATGATACCAAAAGTTTAGCCAAAAAAGGACCTCCTCTTTCGAAGGACACGTTAAGCTGGTGGTCCCGGCTGCTGTCGAAAGATAGCAGCCTTAGTAGTCAGAGGTCCGAAATGGACATTGTTATCTTATTCTTGTTCTTATGTAAGGGGCTGAGGCTGTCTCAGAGCACTTCGACCCTATGGGATCTTTTGTGCTTCCCCTTTCCTTATCACCTATCCCCGCCAACATCGAAAACATTTTGTATGAGTTTTACGATGTTGGCGGGAATAAGGTCTATAAAGTCCTCTGGTTTAGGGTAACCTAGACCCAGGACCCTTAGTCGCCTGTTGGCTAGTGCATGACAGTCACATAGTATGTGCTCCATGCTTTCTTCCTCCTCACCACACATTCTACAAATGGGGTCTTCAGCTTTGCCTATTGTGCACAGGTGTCGTTTAGTGGCAAAGTGGCCAGTGGGAGCACCTGTGAGGCAGCGGATTTGGGTCCTGCTGATTCCTCCTATTCTTTTAAGGTAGCCTGTGTTTGAGGATCCTAAAAATTTATTTGAGTGTGTCAGTCGGGGAGTAGACAACCATTCCCTGAGGTGCCTCTTTTGACAATACTCCTTTAGTGCCATTTTTATGGTACTCCTAGATAATCCTACAAAAGGTTCGGGCTCATTGAGGTCTTGAGCCGATCCTTTCCTTGCTAGTCTGTCAGCATTTTCATTACCTTCAATCCCTACATGTCCCGGTACCCACACTAGTCTGACTAGGTTGTGCTTGCCTAGTTTGTTTAGTGTGTGTATCGCAT
Organism: Elophila nymphaeata; assembly: GCA_955850985.1. Lineage (NCBI taxonomy): Eukaryota > Metazoa > Arthropoda > Insecta > Lepidoptera > Crambidae > Elophila > Elophila nymphaeata. Next base: position 19,498,837 of record OY039082.1, on the reverse strand, counting down.
TCAAAACTAGTTTTAAATTGATTTTGTGGGTAGTTAAGGCTTTAAGTGCCGCTTGGCTGTCATTGGCCATTGTTAAAAACCCTGACACCAGGATAACTTGTATCAGTCCGTCTAGCGTGACCACCAAAACACGATATGATATAGCCATTTATCGCGTTGAACGGTGAAAAATCATTGGATATTACAGCCAACTTGAAAATTTATCGAAACATGTTCGTAGTTTCGATAATTTTCCAAGATTGCGGTTATTTCTAATATTTTTTGACAGTTCAACGCAATAAATGGCTATATCATATCGTGTTTCGGCGGTCATACTAGGCGGGCAGGTTACAAACACGATAAGAACTATTATTTAACATTTTTAAAAATGTTATTTAGTTGTCAGACAAGCATACGGCCTGCCTGGTGGTAAGTCACCGTACCCTAGCGCTGCCAACCCTAGTTACATTCAGCTCTGGCAACCTTCCTTACCAACAGAGACACAACACCACAAAAGTGAAGTGTAGTGTTATACTGGAGATGAAACGGATAGTCGTTTGGTCGGATACCGGATATCCGGCGAGCTGCGAGTCCGGTTGGCCGGATATCCGGTATTTGGTCCATTGTCTCGTTGCATATCGTGAGGAGTTACGTTACGTTGCATATCGGATGGACTTAAACAGTAGTAAATGTTTCTACGTGCAATACGCGAGAAAAAGTAACACAATCGATTATAACTACCACATTGGAGATAATAATCTGCAGCAATTAGACCAAATTAGAGACCTCGGGGTTATTTTCGATAAAAAGTTAATGTTTGTGCCCCACATTGAAAACATTACTAAACGTGCCTCTAGGATGTTGGGTTTTGTCATAAGAAATATCAAAGTCTTTCGGAGCTTCAAAGTTAAAATTATTTTATTTAACAGTATGGTTAGAAGTATATTAGAACACACACACACACACACAATATTTTATTAAAAATCATTTTTCAAAAAATAATTAAAAATAGTCTGTCCAGGATTTTTTTAGACAACCCATTTTTAATATATTTTCTAATATACTAAATTAATAATAAAATATGTTTCATTCTATTATCAGCTCGGTGAAGGTCGATGTAGGTTCGGATCTTCTACTATTAGAAGTTATAAGAAACGTGTATCATATAAAAGTAATCTGATCTATTTCAATATGATATCTTTAGATGACCGCAGGGATATTATTGATTTAATTTTTGCTTCCAAAATTATTAGAGGTGTTATTAATTGTCCTGAAATTTTAAGTAAATTTAATATGAGCGTTCCCTTTCGTTATCCGCGCTATGCTCGTAAGATTACACCATTAAGTAGACCACATCGTAGAACAGTGTTTGGCTCCAATTCTCCTATTGCTAGAATGTGTAATGTTGTTAATAGATTTAGCGAAACAGTTGACATATTTTCCGACCCACCTAGCAAGCTCCGTCACAGCATAAGAGACCATCTCCAGTAGTGTTCAATTGTTTTTTTGTTGTAATTTATTTATTTTTTATCAATTTTATTTTTATATATTTTTTTTTGTTGTCAGTTTTTTATTCCAGTTATATAAGTGTGAGATTTTTATTAGCATGCGGTATCCGCCTGTAATTATTTGTACATTTTAGTTTCAATTGGCTCATTGTATTTATAGACATGTAATAAATGATACAAGTGTTGGAGGATCAATATATAAATAAAAAAAAAAAAAGGAGTTTAGCGCCGCACAGGTGCGTCGAACGCCATCAGATCAATTCGGGCGGTTTCGCTATGTTTTTATAAAAGTTTTTCGTTTAGATAATTTATTATTAGAGTGAATATATCAAAAGAAAATTTAAGTTTTTTGGAAGTCTTTTTTGTAACTTTTTCGAATTATAAAAGCCGTCATAATTATAAGCCATTTTATTGATATTTACCTAACAAAAATTAATGTTTTGCATTTTATTATAGGAAATTTAATATCCGATACCCGCCGAATATTAGTTACTATCCAGTATCCGGCCGGATAGTAAATTTTAGGCTGGATACCGGATAGTTACCGGATATCCGTTTTAGCTCTAGTTATTACTGTGGTCTTCTGTATGGTGGAGGTACTATACAAGTTCGATTGTTGCAAATTCAAGCAGCTAGTCCTAGCCCTGCCTTGATTAATCTTTTTTACTTTCTTTCAGAATGCCAACAAAAAGAATCGCAAGTCGCTAATGGACGTCGCGCCCTCAAACAACGGGCGGCGAGTTGAGCCCAAGATATCTGAAGACCTCATCAAGCGTATCCAAGCAGCAGAGAAGGCCAAGACTAGGAAAGAAGTTAAGAAGGAATATGATCCGGTGAGTGTAATTTTGTGTGTTTCTTTGTTGAGGGTTCCTGCTTCACGTTGCTCCAGCGTGCTGGATGTTATAGACGAGATTCACCTTCACTTTACTCCGAACTTGTCACCACAATTGTTTTTGTTATGCACGATATACGTATTTGTAGATTCCGTGTAGATCGCGGCTGATTTTCGCGTATGTCTTCGACGATAGTTAATTTCGTTGGTAGCTATGTTGTGCTCGATCAAGCGACGTATCGAAAGAGATGATTTTCGAGGTACCCCCAAAAGGGAAAGGAAAATATGCGGGTAGGATGTTAAAACTGTTATTGAAACGTTCAGTAATTTGAAATCTTATAGTTCGAAATCTACCAGAGGGGATTCGAGTTTTTGTAAAGTTAATTGTCATTTATAAAAGGGGTGTTTGGTATATGGGGTATTAAGCAGGCACCCACCCATCCCTAGTAAATGTACTATTCCTTATTTAGACGCCGTCGTGGTGGAGTGGTCAGTAACGCTGCCTACATTAAGCGGTTCGGCGAACGAACATTTGTTCATGAGCCATGTATTTATTTATAAAAATATCTATACTATTATAATGATACTTAATTTGGGCTAGATAATTGGTGTGAGCGTGGAATGTATATATTATCTTATATTATTTAGGATGACCCAACGGGCATCAGTCCGTCGAGCGGCGAGAAGAAGCCTCGCGGTCGTGTGAAGAAGGAGAAGCCAGAGAAACCTGTGAAGGCCGAAAAGACTGAAAGTGACGGTCTGAAGCAGACCAAGCTTAACTTCAAGAAGGATATCAAAAAGGTACTTACGTAATTATAATGTATAATTAATTTATCGTGTGGACTATATAGCGCGGTGGACTACTGCCTAAACCTCCTTCAATGACTAGGAGAGGCATTTTGTCCCAGCAGTGTTTCGAATTATAAAGGCTGTTCATCATCATCATATCAGCCGAGAGACGTCCACTGTTGGACATAAGCTTCCCCAAAGGATCTCCAAACCGAACGGTCCTGCGCTGCCCGCATCCAGCGGCTTCCCGTGTCCTTTACTAAATCGTCGGTCCACCTTGTGGGGGGCCTACCAACGCTGCGTCTCCCGGTACGCGGCCGCCATTCAAGAACCTTTCCGGCCCAACGTCAGTTCTTCTAGCAATGTGCCTTGCCCATTGCCACTTAAGGTTCGCAATTCTTTGGGCTATGTTGGTGACCTTGGTTCTCCTGCGGATTTCATCATTTCTGATATGATCACGTAGAGAAACTCCGAGCATAGCCCTCTCCATTGCCCTTTGGGTGACCTTGAGCCTTCTTATGAGGCCCATTGTAAGCGGCCACGTTTCGGTTCCGTAGGTCATAACTGGCAACACACATGAATTAAAGACTTTCGTCTTGAGACACTGCGGTAGAAGGCTGTTATAATAATAATCATTTAACATTTGCAATTTTTGTTGTGATGTATTATGTGCCTTAAGTAGTTGTTATAATGTAAGTGCTAGTATTGCCAAAATAAAAATTGTTATTATTATTATTGCAGTACTTTATTGAATTTTGTATGACTTTATTATTACATTGTGTTATGTACAGAGGAAGATGACATTCAGCGGCAGCAGTTCTGGCGAGATGTCCGGATCTGATGTAGAAGCGGCGCCCGTCATACCGCGGGAGAGGACCAACGCACGACGTGCTGCTACTAAGGTTAATATACATCAAACATTACAATGTCTTGCCAGGCGAATTATCATTTCAAAGATCTTAGTTATCTTAAATATCCTACTGCTTTTGGTTGTAATAAAAAAACCTTATAGGTACCTAATTTTATTTAGTTTTTTTTTAATTATGTAAATTCAATCAACTATTCAAAATAAACTGCTAAAACATTGTGTCAACGTAATTATTTTCTTTCGATACACACAGTATATTTTTAGTGGCTCTCGGGTCGAAGCTATTTTAAAATGGCTTCGGCTCTAAAGCCACTAAAATTTTACCGTGTGTATCGAAAGAAAATAATTATGTTGAAACAATGTTTTCGCATTAGTTTGAATAATTGATTGAATTTATTTATTTAAAAAGAAATTAATTGACTGAAAAACAATTAGACTAGGTTTTTTTTATTTTTATTAAGTGGCTTTGGCTCGAGAACCACTAAAATGTCGCCGTGTATATGAAGGAAAGGAAGCTAAAAATAATTCCTATCAATGGTTGCTACTTAAGGTTCTGAGCGAATGAGCCACTGACCACCGCCACTGGTGGCTGCCACTCGCCACGTCCTTTGGTACCACGCAAACGAAGGTGGTCGGTTGCCGCCACCGCGGACACTGCTGTAGCGTGTGGCTGCCACTGGCCACGTGTGTGTGGAGTGTCTATACAAATGTATGAAAAAAGGGTGGCGGCCACCGGTGGCCCATTTGCGCGGAGCCTAAGAGAGTATTTATTTCTGTAATCTTTTTGTCTTTGAAGTACTAGGTTTTATATTATAATCTAAATTAAAATTTCATTACAGGTCCAGAAATACAAGGACGGTTCAGATGATTCGGCATCCGACTCTGAGCCGGAACTGCTGGAGAACAAGCTGGATGAGGACGAGCCGCGCGCGATGCAACTCAGCGACGATGAAGACGACTTCAACGTTAAGAAGAGCGCAGGCAAGAAGCCGGCCGAGATGGACTCTGGTATGTATATTGTTATTATTATAATTGAGGCTGAAATTTAGATAATAATGGCACATTGGTCTCTTCCATATGGTTCCATTTCTCCCTATCTGTTACTTTCCTTGACCATATGGCACTTGCTGTTTTTCTTATATCGTCTTTCCATCTTTTGATCTGTCTCCCTCACTTTCTCTTTCCATCCAGTGGTTGCTATTCTGTTAGGATTCTTGACCATTTACCTTACCTTTTCTTGTCATATGTCCTGTACATTGCCACTTGAATTGTTTCACTTTTCTTAGTACGTCTCCGGTATGTTTAGTGACATTTTAACAACTACATTACATACATACAAACTTTATCTCTTAGGGATAAGCGCCTTTTGTAGAAATATTAAAAATAATATTAATATCCTATCCTATCCCAGAAGTCAACCAAGGTCCTGTCACTTTAATAAACCTAAGTCACCTATCCTATCCCAGAAGTCGACCACTGTCCTGTCACTTTAAAAGTAAGTCACCTATTCTATCCCAGAAGGCAACCACCGACCTGTCACTTTAAACGTAAGTCACTTATCCTATCCTAAAAGTCAACCACTGTCCTGTCACTTTAAAAGTAAGTTACCTATACTATCCCAGAAGTCAACCACTGTCCTGTCACTTTCAACGTAATTCACCTATCCTACCCCAGAAGTCAACCACTGTCCTGTCACTTTCAACGTAAATCACCTATCCTACCCCAGAAGTCAACCACTGTCCTGTCACTTTAAAGTAAGTCACCTATCCTATCCCAGAAGTATCCTATCCTATCCCAGAAGTCAACCACTGTCCTGTCACTTTAAAAGTAAGTCACCTATCCTATCCCAGAAGTCAACCACTGTCCGGTCCCTTTAAATGTAAGTCACCTATTCTATCCCAGAAGTCAACCACTGTCCTGTCACTTAAAACGTAAGTCACCTATCATACCCAGAAGTCAAATACAGCCCTGTCACTTTAAACGTAAGTCACCTGTCGTTCCCAGAAGTTAACCACTGTCCTGTCACTTTAAACGAAGTCACCTTTCCTATCCCAGAAGTCAACCACTGTCCTGTCACTTTTAAAGTAAGTCACCTATCCTATCCCAGAAGTCAACCACTGTCCTGTCACTTTAAACGTAAATCACCTATCCTATCCGAGAAGTCAACCACTTAACTTACCGCTTGTCGTCTTTAACTTCGTCACCTACAACTTCCACACTATTATAGTCAGATTTGTTCTATTTCAGATTGCCTATTCGATTCGTTAATAGAAGACACAAAGAAGGAGGAATCTGATAAAAATGTGAACAACCACAGCTCTCCGACCACAGTATTATCCAGTGACGATGAGCCGGCACCAGTTAAGAAGCAGCCACCTAAACGGAAACTCATGAACATGGACGAGAAGGAGAAGAAAGGGAACAAACCGAAGAAGGCTAAAATTGTGCTCAGTCAAGACAGTGATGATGATGACAGCATATTTAATAGTAATATGGTAAGTAGTCAAGTGTATAGGTTTTAGGTCCCCCTTAGGTTACCCTCAACCTCATACAAATTGTAGTCGAGCCTTCTTTGTGTGTGATAATTTGTCTATTGCTCTAAGATGGATAGTTGATGTTTTTTCACGCATATTATTCGCTCTTTCATTCCATTATGAGAAACCACCACCATCCTCCAGATCTTCACAAATCTTAATCTTTTGGGTAAAAAGATATTGTGATGTAAAATTTACTCTGTTATACTTGCATGATAGAAAAGTTGAAATGAGAAAGAAAAAATTCACACTAAATATTTAGTCGTATTTAAATAGGTATCTTTAAGAACTTGTGTTATGGATGAATACTACAACAGGCATGAAGATAGAATTAAGAATGGAGTCATTAGTCAAATGAAAAAAGTGAGGGCAAAAATTTTGACAACCCTTGACATTTCATGACATTTCTTGACATTGCTAGAGAGGCCCTGTCTCTTTCTAGTAGGGTGCCTGTAGCATAAATTAATCACGGACAGTCTTGTGCCACGGGTAAGGTCTCACGTGCTCCCACGGTCCTAAGATATAGGGAGTTAAATGAGACACGAGAGATCCGTGCAGAACAATTTATTAAATGGTGGTATAATGCCCAATAGCGTGTACTCCCCTGGTGGTAGCCGGAGATGGTCTCGGTGAGGGTCGCTCGGTGGGACGAGTTAGGGCGGCTTGTACTGCTGCTCACTGTAAGTCCAGCCCTGGGCGGAAGTGAAATAGCTGAGGCGACAGCGGCTACCTTAGCCTAATCTTGGACCCCAATTAGGGGTTAAACACATTAAATAAATAACTATTATTGCACACGATTATCAAATTAGTTAATTAGTATTAGGTAGGTCTTGTCGGTGCTCAATTTACTTAGCGAACCACGCAAGCGCAAAACCGAATCACCAAGCCTTTGTTTGCGATTCCTGACTCGATCGAGACTGCCCGGCGACGCAGGCGCAATCTATCGGAGATTGCCCGCAACAGTCGTACGGTCACTAAAATGTAGCTTATCAACGTTAATATGGAGCGCTAAAACCTATTGATAAATTTAGGAGGCGAACTTTAAAGAAATATTTCAATTAGATGAGCTTCCTTTATATCTTAATTTATGTAATATTTATAAATAGTGTAATCTGAGGATTTATCGCTTCTGTGACTCTTGATTTTAAGAGGCACGTTACAGTTTATTATATAGCTTATCTCATGTCACGTCAACTCATAGACATTAAATTATTCTTGTTTTTTAGGTGCTAAGCATACATTTAAGGTTTTCCGGTTAGCAATGCTATAAAAATACATTGTGTGGTATACCGATCTAGCCGTTCTTGAGTAATGATAATAGGGCCGTAATGATGCGCAACTTACCAACTTACTACCAGACTTTCTTTATATTGATAGATATTACGGCTGAAAGCCGAAGTGCGGTTTTTTATACAACAGAAGAAATTGTTAGCTCTAGTAACTTTCCGTGAATTAGTTACATAAGTAACAGCTACTGGCTACAAAAAAGTAAGTTTAGTAGCACTTGGTTTTTAGTATAATACAGGCTGTAACATGAAGGGTACTTAAACATGGTACCCTACATGTTACAGCCTGCATTATATGTAATATTTGGGGTGTTTTAGGCCATCAATATAAACAAATTTTTGACGCCGTCAAGGTGGAGTGGTCAGTATAGCTACCTACACATGAAGCCTTTCGGGTTTGAATCCTGGTGCCGGCAAATATTTGTGCGGCGAACACGAATATTTGTTTGCGAGTCACGGTTATTATATATTTATTTAAGTTTATTTATAAAAATATCTAAAGCTATTAATTTATATTGAAAAAATGACCGTTATCTACACTTACGTGCAATAAAATCGACCCAACTCGTCGGTTTCGATTCGACATTTATCGGTATATAAAAAGAAGATTAGGCAAACAAAACTTGTAAATATAATTCAAATCAAATCAAATAATTTAATGCATTCATGAATGTAAATAACAGATGTTCACAAACAACACCAGCACATCATGGTGCCCATTTGGGCATAGCATAATCAAGATAAAAGTGTAACGGACTAGATTAGAAATTATTCATACTATATTAACTTAATTCGAATGTATATTTCTTACGCTTTATTTAACCTACTCTAAACATCGATAAATGAAGTGTTGGTGACAATAGACTAATTACTTCGGAAATCCTGGTTTCTCATTTTTGCGTCATACGGCATTTTGGTGACTATACAGAATGTTAAAATTCAATTGAGTCATTGTATATTCAATAATTGATGATGCCTGATGCCCTTAAAATTATTTCCCCAAACATTTTAGCTCTCTGTATTAACTGTACCTATATTATCAAGAAAATTTGTACTAACCAATTCAAGGGTTGCCTTTGAAAAGTGATTGAGTAGTGGTTTTATTGAAAAAAGGGCTTGAAGTTTGACATAAGCAGTTGCCTTGAAAGTGTCGGTGTCTTGAAAGTGGAAGCTACATATTTTCAAATTCATTAAAATTTTGTTTTTAAAGACACAATAGACAACCATATGGTCCGTCGCTTCGGAAATCTAAAAAGAAAAGAAAATTTTATGTATACAAGTTAAAAGTGTATATAAATATTTATGTACACTTTTAACTTGTAATCAAATAGCATATTAAAAACTATCATTTGATAGATTTTAATATGCTATTTGATTACAAGTGCAGAAGAGCGCAGCCACAATTTTATTAATACTGTCTGTCTGTGTGCAATGTATCTGCGTTGCATGTTAGTACATGCAAATGTGAATGATAAACATTATTACACTAGTACAATCCAATCAATACTCTCATTATCTTTTTCTCAAATAAAATAATTTACATTACACAAATTACATATTTTATTTGTAAATAAACATTTCGAACTAAAAATGGGTAAAACTATTTATGTATTTTATCTATGTAATAGTTATTTCAAAGAATTAAATAAAATAATCTATCAATTTTGATTACCATTTATAAAAGGAATGGATAGAAAGGGATATTATTTCCTTATAATTCCGGAAATCCTAGTCACCCTAGTCATTTGTTTACAAATATTTGAATAAGTAAATTATGTACAAAAATTCATTAAATTCTAAGATAGGATTAAATACGAGTATCAGAAATTTCTCCCTCTTATGGAGTTTTGCAAAATAACGCTAATAATCTGGAATTACGGGTGAAAAATGAAATTTATAGATTGAACAATATTATATGCAATTATGACACTTACAAGTGAAATTCACACTGCATCCTCAATACTACTCACTTCTGCAACCACGAACTATACAGCGATGCACCATTTTGCACTATTTATAGTTATTAAAATGTAAAAAGCCGTACCAAAATCGCGAGTCGATATTTATGAATACGTCAATTTCGACAATTTATGTCATGTTGAGATTTCGGGACATTGACACATGAAGAAAGTGCTGCCATTACATAAATCCTTTCATTTCCCATAAGTTATAGAAAGAATCACAGTGATGATTTTCAAAATAAAATACAAACCTAAACATTAAAAGTAAATATATTATATTTATTTCTTTCATTGATAATAAATACTGATAATTGAATACAATATGTTAAGTTTTTAGCTACTTTTCTACTTTTGTTTTAGAAAGATGGCGAAATACTGGGGAAATCTTGTTTCTATGTAGTCGTGTTTAGAAAGAGATGACGACAATTTCTAGAAAGAGAGATGTGTAATTTGAAATGTCAAGTATTGTCAAAATTTTTGCCCTCACTTTGTTATTTTGACTAATGACTCCATTCTTAGTATAAGCTCCTTGTACAACAGGTAACATAAATAACGCATAACCTGAAAGTGGTGAGTTTCTAATATTTGCATATTAATCCATTTCAGTAACTTTTATTTTAAAATAGGTTGTTGTCCTTGTAGATTTTTGTTTAGGCTGTACCGTTTTTAACTGACTTCAAAAAAAGTAGGAGTTTTTTTTATGTGTGCTACCTCATAATCAGTGGTCGGATAATCGGATGCATATTTACCTAAAGTTGAGATGTTTGTAGTTATGGAATGCACTTTTGTATCGGAAAAATCCCGGGATTCCATAATCGACAAATTTTTGTGTTTTGGTTATAGAATCAAATCGGGTCGGGTGTATATATACTTACGTTCAGGTATTGACTAATATGGAAAGCACTTTTGTATTAAAAAAATCAATAATAAATATGCATCCGAATATCCGACCACTACTCATAATCTTTACTGTTTACTGCGTGTATTGATTTTTATGATTCTTTAAACACTTGGATGCCAGTGCTTCTTACATGGTCCCATTTAAATTTGAACGACATCTGAGAAGTTTTTGAGTTACTATGCCTATAGTAAAGTGAACTTTAATGCTACTAAATAAGACTCAATTTTACTTTTATATATTTTAAGTTTATTTGTGTCAATTTTCGTCCAAATTATATAGATTTTTTTTTGTAACGATTCAGAAGCCGACGGCAAACTACTTTCAGGTTGTGCATTATTTCTGTTACACCATTTATAATAGAGGAGAAATTTTATTACTGTGGGAGAAATATCTATAAATACTTAGTTAGTTACTAAGTTTAAAAGGAAGTAGCTCTTTCTGTATGTGCGCTTAAAACTTTTAAACTACGCAAAGCATTTTAATGCGGTTTCAGCAATAGATGGACGAAGGTTAATATGTACATTATAAATTTGACATTTTGACTACATGGTTTATGAATAAATATTTGTTTAGTCTGCAGGCAGGGTTTCAGACCACTCTAACGTTTCAAAATTATTAAAAACTAGTGGTCGCCTGCAGCTTCGCTTGCGTTAATGTCTGTTATTATGTAGCCTATAGCCTTCCTCGATAAATGGACTATCCAACACAAAAAGAATTTTTCGATTCGAACCAGTAGTTCCTGAGATTAGCGCGTTTAAACAAACTCTTCAGCTTTATAATATTAGAGAATAGAGATTAAAAATGCATGTCAATTGCAGGGCAAAAAGAAGGCAAATCCCAAGCCAAAGAAGGCCAAGAAGAAGAATTCAAGCGAATCCGAGGACGAAGTAGAAGCGAGCAGTCCGGCCGCACCGCGCGCCACCACCGGCCGCGCGCGCAAACAACAGAAATACAACTTCAGTGACGGCTCCGACTCAGACTAGCCCGGGCTGGCCCTGGCTCACAGGTAAACATTTTAATATATAATAATACTAGCTGTCCCGGCCATGCGTTGCTGTGGCAATTTCATACTTCTGTCCTATAACATTGAAATTGCAGTTGCATTGCAAAACAAATATTAGGAGTTTAGGACTACTTAACAAATTTGATTAAAATCGGTTAAGTAGTTTAGGAGTCCATCTCGGACAAACAACGTGACACGTAATTTATATACAGGATGTAAAAGACATGAACAGTCAAACGAAAACCATGTATTCTGCTCACCATCATAACATTTTTCTTCCTTCAGACTATACCTGGGAAATTGATAGTTAAGATTTTATTGAAGGGCAAAGTCATATTTTTTTTTTAATTTTTTTTATGAAAACGTATTCTATACGTTATTTCTTAATAATTGTACAAAGAAACATTATCATTTTTTTTAGTATTTCATAACAAAAATGGCTTCAAAACGTTGGCGTTCAATGTAGCTTACTCAATGCGCACGGACACTAACGAACGGGGCCGCCGTCTGGCAAAAATATCACGGTTTCTCGAATTGCGTGCGATTTGAGCGCTTTACGTTACGCAGTACAATGTGCAATATTTTTTAACACCAAAAAATAAAAATTATTTCCCAGCAATTATTTTTTGAAATGTCTCTTATTTTGATGTATAGAATACATGGTTCTCGTTTGACTGTTTATGTCTTTTACACCCTGTATAATTATATTACTGTCCCGGCCACGCGTTGCTGTGTTATTTTCATACTTCTGTCCTATAACATAGAAATGGCAGTTTAAAAAAAATTAGGAGTTTAGTACCAATTTGTATAGATTTTTCTATAAAAAACGACGAATTGCCCATACAAACCTTCATCCTTTATTTCATCCCCTTGGGGGTTGAATTTGTATCTCTCTTAATTTTTAATCGAAAAGCTATACAGGGTGTAAAAGACATGAGCAGTCAAACGAAAACCATGTATTCTGCTCACCGTCATAACATTTTTCTTCCTTCAGACTATACCTGGGAAATTGATAGTTACGATTTTATTGAAGGTCAAAGTCATAATTTTTTTTTTCATTTTTTTATGAAAACGTATTCTATACGTTATTTCTTAATTATTGTCCAATGAAACATTATCATTTTTTTTAGTATTTCATAACAAAAAATGGTTTCAAAACGTTAGTGTTCAATGTACCTCACTCGATGCGCACGGACACTAACGAACGGGGCCGCCGTCAAGCAAAATTATCGCGGTTTTGCGAGTTGCGTGCGAGTTGAGCCCTTTACATAGCGCGGTACAATTTGCAATTTTTTGTAACACCAAAAAATAAAAATCATTTCCCAGCAATATTTTTTTTGAAATATGTCTTATTTTGATGTATAGAATACGTGGTTTTCGTTTGACTGCTCATGTCTTTTACACCCAGTATACCAATTTTTATGGATTTTACTACAAAATGACAGATTTCCCATACAAACTTTCATCCCCTATATTATCCCCTTAGGGGTTAAATTCCGAAAAATCCTAAAATACGTCATTCTTAATTTTAAACGGACCAATTTTTATGGATTTTATTATAATAATGACGGATTTCCATACAAACTGTCATCCCCTATCATCGAGCACATAACCAATAGAGAAGAAATGTCACCTATGTATTTTGTTCTAAAAAAAAACCGCCAAACAATTGCAACTACGCGTCATACACAGGCATGCAAATGTTTTTATCGATATCGTTACCTAGCTATGAAAATAAACACTTAATAAAACAAATAAAATAAAATAATAAGAATAAACTTACTTATTTCAACTCTGCGCTGAGTCGAATGGCTCTGATATCGAGTGGTTCATTGAGCGCTGACGTTTTAAAGACATTTTTGGTATGGAATAGGTACCTAAAATTTTGATAATGTTTCTTTGGACAAAAATTAATAAGTAAGGCTTTTCATTTTATCATTAACGTTTTTCAGTGCAATTTTCTAGTTTCAAGTAAGGCTTTCTTAAAAAACTTTAAAAAAAATCTAACTTTGATCTTCAATAACTTCTTAACTATTAATTTCCCAGGTATACTATAGAAGGAAAAAATGCTCCTAATGATGAGCGGAATACATAGTTCTCATCTATGTCATAGGTCTTTTTACAACCATTATTTTCACGTTCACACCAATTTATCTAGCTCAAATTAAGTAAAATACTATGCATCAGTGTCAATTTTACACGTTAAAAGAAACTGTATTTGAATCGCGCACGGAATACCGCCATAGTACATAACATGCGGTTTACGTGTATAGGCCTAGTTGTAGAAGTGAGATTGGATGAATATTATTCTTTACTCATATTCCCCCGTTCTTTACTCTGTGACCCTAATTTTTTTTATCACACTAGCCAACATTTTATTTATTTTCTTAATGAACTAACCCACGTTATTTCTTTGTTTCAGAACCAGTATTGTACATTGAACAGTTATTTGTAAATGTGAAAGCACATGAGGCGTGTTTTAGTTACAGAAAATAGATCGGCGATTTTTGTATCGAGTCTGTTGTCTACAACTGAAATTATTTTTATACAGTGTTGAAATGTCAATAGAGAATTTATACTGATTACCAGTGACTTGTCAATCGCGTTTAGAAGCGTTGGAAACTTATTGTAAGTAAACTTCTCGTCTCGGCAAGATAAGTTTAGACTACGAGTGACGTAATCTCTTACTATTAACTTACAATAGAGTAAGCACAATTACTCTTTAAGTCATATTTATACTCGGCGTTAGTATAAATGTTGTCTCCCTTATTACATTTGGACCGCTCAAATTGCTATCTTTTGGAACGTTTTTCTAGAAATTTTGTAAATATTAAAATAATTGTCTTCAAATTCTTTTTTTCTTTATCTTTTGTTTGTTTTTCATTTGATTTTCGAATAAGTTATTTTGTTATTTGCCTGTATTATTTTGGTACAAATCGTTGTCTGTACTATCCGTTTTTATAGATCTATAATTTCACGTATGTTCTCATTCCATAATATTTATAAAATATTTCATAATGAACTTGTATTATTTGTCAATTAATGTTTCTAGAGTTCAAATTTTATGACGTGCTAACGAGTTTGATACTCTGTTGGCAGAACTGTAACTTGTGTTTTGTCTATAATTATTTCGGATATGTGTACCTAGAATAATTGTTATTTTAAACAATTTGTAAATAAATGGACAATTTTAGTACTATGTTGTTTTATTGACTACAATAGGGAATAATGTTCCTTTAATATTATGCATCATTTTTTAAATCATTTTTATTTAGTAGTTTACTCTTACCTTTATATTCAACGTCGAAAAACTTGTTTTAAAATGTTAAAAATAGCCACCCTGCCCGGCATTTTATACGCTCGTGACGTCATTGTATATATCCTCAAAACAAAAAATATTGTTTTAGATTATGTTGCTTTATATGTGATTTTTCCAAATAAACTAATCAGGTACCTATGTTATGTAAGATTAATGGTTAGAGATAGGTTATTTTTAACAACAGCTGACTGCAGTCAGATGCCTAATGGTATTGTAACGATTTGGTTTTGATTTATACGATGGTAATAAATTACGCGATAGGGTTTCCTTGTATTGATAAGTGCACACAGAATCAGAAGCAGAAATGATAAAATCATATTAAGATTTCATACACTATATGCTTAGGGTCAATTCATATTATCTCACAGTCCAAGCGCATCGATGCGAAATTCTTCACAATAAGGCTCAATTCATACTAGCGCACAGTACAGTCGAAGCGCATCGAAGCGTCGATCTAAAACTTAATCACCCTCATCTCCACAACGTGATCGCACATATTTCTTCTGGGATAAGAAAAGACGCGCCGATTCGCGCGCATTCGACGGAATACGCGCGTTGTGCAAGTGCAGCTTCGATTTAATAGTAAAGAATTTGGCTTCTTTGCGTTTGAAATGGGAGTGAATTTGCTATTCTAAGTTTTAGATCGATGCTTTTATGCGCTTTATTGAGCCTAAGGCCGCGGATTCGAAGCCAGTGCCGAGCGGAGCGTTGGACACCGACCCGGCCTCAAAGCTCACGTTGTTTGTTAGGGTTTTTGGTTTGGTAATGTCTAATTTCTTGATCATCATAACATAACAGCCTTTATAATTCGACCCACTGCTGGGACACAAGGCCTCTCCATTTCAACGAAAGTAGGTATAGGCACAGTAGTCCACCACGCTTGCCCAATGCGGATTGGTGGACGGAGTATAAGGTGATCAATACACCTTTGCTGATCCATTAGTCGCCTTCTACGAGTTCTACGACGCCCATTGGAGGATATGGGGTGAGGCTATTCTACTATTTCTACTCCGCCGGCATCACACTGCTTAATTTCTTGATGTTTGCATTAAAATATCAGAGTGACACATTTTAATGCATCTCGGGAGTTCTTGGAAAGAAATGCATGCCAACAGACCATAAAACCTGAATTTAATGATTCCTCATTACTTACTGTTCGTCAACACGGATGCGTATGCAACGAAACGACACTACTTTCACTGCACAAAATCCACGCCGAAGCAATTTTGAATTATCGAAATAAAGATCGACATCCAGAGGCCATGGTTTCCCGCCAAACACTCCCCGAAGCCAGGGGGAAGATCTCACGGCGCTAGAGCAGCGTAGTGTTGTGTTATGAGAAATTAGTGTCTTTGTGCTATTAAAAATTATTGATTAACTCTGACTTGGCTTATTAACTCTCTGAAAGTTAACGTAATTGTATCTATCGCCTTTCGCCTCGCCGTCTACCAGGGGTCAACACTGTAAGCACGTAACTAACCAAATCATCAAGCGAGGCGACCGAAGCCGGCGCTTACGGCGAGAGCCTTTCAATCAGTTTCAAACCTACAAATTCAATAAAATACGCGCGCAACATTCACAAGGCAACAACGACTGTAAGTTACCATGTGAATTAAAGCATGTCCGGTAACAGTACTGTGCTGCAGGCAGATTTTTTGAGGCTGGTGCCAACCTTAATATTTGGAATAAACATTGTCACTTTTACCTACCTATTTGGGACCGACCTCAAAAACATTTAGATTTATAAACAAAATAATTATTTCTCCATATTTACTTTTAAACGCGGTTTTTTCAATTTAAAAATAATTTTATCACAGTCAAGTGGGCTATCCGCGTTCGTGAGATAAAAAGACCATACATACATACCCTAAAAATAATAAAAAAAACCATAGGGTGGCAAACACAAGTATACACATTCAATATGCAAACGCATTATTTTTGGGCCCACTTATTTTTTTTTATAGATTTGTAATACATACATGCTGTTTTTATATTATTGGCCATCTGTGGCATAATGATAAGGTGCTTAAATAAAGAAAAGTTTCACCTATCATGTTCATAGAAAAGTATCGTTAATTTCGACACTATCTCCATCGTCAGGATGGCCGAGCGGTCTAAGGCGCCAGACTCAAGGTAACTTGCCTGCGAAGAGCGGGTTTGGGCGTTCTGGTCCTCTCTGAGGGCGTGGGTTCGAATCCCACTTCTGACATACTTTTTTGGATTTTTTTTACTATATTTTTAAAATGAAATTTAATAAGAATTAATATTTTCGTTTTTATTCATAATTTTATGATCAACAAAATTAATTATTGTTCTTTACATTTAAAAAAAACAAGGAAAATGTTCTGTTCTCTAAAACCATAAATTTTAAGAAATCTTAATTCCCAAACTATTTTGTTAAGTTTTTTTTTTCTAAATAATAAATATACTTACCTTCACTAATGCAAAACTATAAAATAGTTCACTAAACTAAAAATAATTTCAGGCATTTTCGTTTAATTTATTTTTTCTTTCCTATATTTTAACTAACTTCTTTTTTATTTTTTTCTAATGTCTAAAATTAGAGGCCTAGTAGACAGAATATTAGATAAAGGAGACGAATAGAATAGAAACAAACACACCTCGAACCGTGACTGAAAAATGTGAAATACAAATTTTATTGATGTGGGACTAATTAGTTCTTTGCTACTTACATAGATGGCGTGGTAAGACACATTGTAAATGTTAAGTCGACCTTTACATAGGTATTTATATTAAGTCCAATAATGTTTGTTTCGAGAATTTATTACTGAGAGGGCGCAAAATATATTTTAAGGTAGTAAAACACACAGTTAATATCACATCAAATAAAAATAAAAGTAAGATCAGTAACAGTGGCGCCATCTAGTGAGACTTCAGCTTTTGGGAACCGCTTCGAGGTTCACCGATTAGGTTCAACTAGGAACCTAGATAAACACCACTTCGCCCCCTGGTCTCCCCTTGACTTTCTCGTATTACCGGAAACGACTCAAAGGTTGATAGCAACCTTATATTTTGATGTCATACTTGCGTGTTAAATTTTGGTCACCCATCCGAGTACCGACCGCGCACATGGTTGCTTAACTTTCGTGATCGACGGCTCAAAAGTTGATAGAAACTTTATACTTTGATGTTAAGTGGCTACTTTTGACATAGACCCATTTTATAACTTAAATGGAAGAACGTAAAAAAAACCGTTTTTTTTTTAAAAAAACGGTTTTTTTTAAAAGAAAACAACAACAAAAAAAAAACGAAAAGTACCCAGAAAATATTGTACAACATTTTTTGGGTACTTTTTGTTTTTTTTTTTTCAAAAAAACGTTTTTTTTGACGTGACTACGTCTTATAATTCGATAGAGCCGGCTGCACGCACGAAAAAACATGACGCATGCGGCGTTACCTCGCTCTGAGGCGTTCCATGTAAGGCTTGAAGTGCAAGCAAAAATCTATTAAACAAATGAAATGCTACCATTCCATCAGTATTTTCTTAAGACGTTGTCACGTTCAACTATCGTCAGTAAACCGACTTTACAGACAACCAATTTGTTTTTTTTTTTTAAATATTGAAATCAACTCGGAAGCCGATCCCAAACCACTTGTATTCAGGGTGTTGGTTATTTAGTTTACATGTTGTATATTTGAAGGATTATTTAAAACCTTTAAAACATCTAAAATAAATTTAAAATCTTTCAAAATGTTTTGTAAGATGTAACCTCAGACCAATAAAAAAGTCTGAGGATGTAACGTCAGTAATTATACATCTATGGATGTATCTACGCAATGATAATATTATAATATCATTAACCTACCCTATGTTGTTGCAACCGTTTTAAATACGGATGAAAGAACGGTACGAATAGTAAGGTGATTGTGTTCTCAAATTTTTGCAACATTGCACACCAAATCTCTAAATAATTCGAAAATAGGACATTCGAAAAAAATCTCGATTTGCGAGATTATATCGCCGAAAAAGGATTCGAAGAGCCATCTCGAATTCGATATTATTTCGAAGGATATAAGAATTGCGTCCCTGCTGTACAACGCTGTTTTTCCAGGCTACTTACTATAAACAGGCAGCCCTTGCCTACTGACTGTATTATTATGTGATTTAGAATTACCCCTAATATTACAAGTGTCTATAGGCGACGGGAACCACTTAACATCAGGTGGGCCGCAAGCTTGTTTGACATCTCGTAATATAAAAAAACTTCTCAAACCGCCCTCGTTGCTGCTACAAATAGCTATTTTTGTAGCAGCCACAAGGGATTTGTAAATTCAAATCAATAACAGTCACTTTAGTCACATAATTTTTATAACAAAAGTTATTGGTCTCTCGACCCGATTACTATTTGAAATGCAGTTCAATTGATTTCGCTAAAAATAATAGTAAATAAATAATTATCAGCATTTTTTTTTCCTATAAGGAAATTGGTAGCTTATTTCGTCGCTGTTGTCATCGTCAGGATGGCCGAGCGGTCTAAGGCGCCAGACTCAAGGTAACTTGCCTGCGAAGAGCGGGTTTGGGCGTTCTGGTCCTCTCTGAGGGCGTGGGTTCGAATCCCACTTCTGACATACTTTTTTGACTTTTTTTTAATATACTTTTCTTACACATGTGATTTGAGAATCACATGTTCAAATAATACTTTTAAATTGACTTAATTTTTCGTTATGATAGTACATAGTACAATAAATTCTATGCACATTAAAATGTTTTACGTATTTGTTAATTTTCTAACCTATTAATCCATGGAAACCTTATTCGTAAGAAGGAACATTAGGTAGAAATTTTTCATAAACTATGTAATACCTTGAAGCGTCGGTGGCGTAGTGCGTAAGAACGTCGTCTCCCACCCGGGAGACACTGGTTCGATCCCCGCCACGTACCAATGTGTTTTCAAATTTTGAATTCATATGTAAGTTTAATCGACGCTTTTACGGTGAAGGAAAACATCGTGAGGAAACCTGCACACACCTATGAAGAAATTCTTAGGTTGTGTGTGAAGTCGACCAAACCGCACTTGGCCAGCGTGGTTGACTAAGGCCTAATCGCCCCTAATGTGGGGTAGGCTCGAGCCCCTCGGTGGGGACATTATAATGAGCTGATGATGATGTAATACCTGTGATAATACTTAGTGCACACAGATTTAATAATACAAGTAAGTGCATAATTCGGTAAAGCCATTTTGAAAAGTTTTAGGGAGGAAAAAGAAAGTACGTACATTTTAGTTATAATATTTAAATTTATTATAATAAACTTTAGACATCATAAACATACATCTCTATTTAATTTTGGGATTACTTCACAAGGTAAATTAACTAATTAATTTGATAAAAATCGAAAAACAGACAATGTGACAAGTTCTTAATGCCGAGAATAGAACCCTAGACCGAGAGGATTGAATTTGATCTTAAGGTTTATCTGTAACAAATAAGTTTTATATGTTTATATTGTTATAAACATATTTTAGTTATTAAGATGTTGTCATGAAAAGACTAATCTCCCTCGCTTTTCTAGATTTTATATAGTAGGTTATGTTTTTATAATTTTCTTTGTAATTCAACTAATCTTTTCGATGAATTATTAGTTCATGATCTTCGTAGAATAGGGATGTTGCCTGTCTAGTCAGTTAAGATTTTGGAACGAAAGACATAAGGCATAATTTTCTTCTTCCTTCTAATTAAGTATTTGATAAAATCTATTTAATCTGTTTTTCGGTTTTTGATTATTTTTTAAAATATTTTAACACCAAAAAGTTTAATAACGTAATTCGACAATCACTATCGAAAATTCACACAAAATAAATCTTACAGCTCTTAAATTATCAATACAACTCTTCAAAATAAACTGGTAATATGTAATTATAATAATATGGCATTCAATGTGAAGAGTTTGTTATAATTATTAATTACATATTTTAATATTGTATTTACATATAATATTTAAACTTATATTTAAATAATTCTACATGATAAGTACAATTGTTACTAGAATTAATTAGGTACAATAATGAACGTAATCTGCATAATGTATTTATTTATTTCTTTAAAATATTACTATTTATTTTCTTATTAAATTGATAAATAAATTTTGATGTTTAAATCAGTTAGTTAAGCGATTTGGTAAGTCTGTATACTAAATACAATATAGATAGGTACCTACTTTACAATATCATTGCAATACATAACATATTTTTTCTCAAAGTGAATAATTAGGAAGTAAAATTTGATAACGAATCTAAAACATCGATTAGATTACCGAGGTATCTTTACATAATTTTTTTAAATGTAAATGTATGTAAAGTTAGTACCACAAATTATCAATGTATAATAAATCAAATTGTTTCAAAAAAAAGTAAAAATTACAACACAATCCATCACGTTTGATTAAAAAAATAACATAGTTTTCTTTTCAATTATACAACTCCGATATAAGAGGAAAATTTATGAGGATTTAATTATGTAGGTAGTACATACCTATCTATGCTTCATAGAGGATAAATAAATCTATGTTTTCCTTTGTATGTCACATTTTAACACAATACAATTTCGCTTCATCACAATAAAAAAAAAACATAATGCTCGTAACTTTTAAATAAACAATTGTTTTCCCATGTTAGATTCTCCGTCAATAAAAATTCTAAAAACAACTCAATTTCAATGATAGACTGCGCCGGATTAGGAGGTCTGTAGGAGCTGGAGCAACAAAGGAACGGAGGCCCCTAATTAATGTTACAAATACCCCCTTCCCTAGGCTCCTAGGTATTGTTAAAAATACTGTTTGCAAAAAAACGTATACATATGTTGCTGACTCGTCAATGTTTTTTTATTCTGTGGAGGTTTTATCTGCGGAGGCCCCAGTTCAGTACCTACTCAATTTGCTTTCTCTATCCGAATAGCCTTTAGCACTCTCTCTGTCCGAGTACTTCCCGTTATATTTATTCGAGTTGAATTTATCTCCGTTACCGTTCTGCCGGTACTGCTTCTCGCTTGTGCTGTAGTGGATCTCGGAGGGCCCGATGGTTTTGGACCAGTGGTGGGTCCAGTAGAAGTCGTCAGGGTGGCGGGGGTAGGGGTTCTCTCGGCATAGAACCACGCAGTAGATGAGGCTGCCCACGAGAGTTATGAAGCCGAAGATGAGGAATACTACTCCCAGGATCCTGGAAGAGGACAAGTTTCATGTTAGTTCACTTATTTGAAAACCGTGGCGTTAGTTTTTAACCCCTGACGCAAAAAGAGGGGTGTAAGAAGTTTGATCTGTCTGTGTATCTGTATATCTGTCTGTGGCATCGTAGCTGGACAAATGGACCAATTTTGATGCTGTTTCGTTTGTTTGAAAGCTGACGTTATCGAGATGGTTCCTAGCTATAAATTTATGTCGGGGATTACATAAAATTCTCAATTTTGTAGTTTTTAAAGTAAAATGTTTCCTACAATAGGCACGGTTAGCATCAGAAGTAGATTAACACTTTAGTTCATACCTTGTCATGATAATCATTTATACATAACTAGCGATCCGCCCCGGCTTCGCACGGAATTTCGCCGCTTTTCTCTACTGCTATATGCATGTACCTATTATAATACCACAGAAATAATGATAAATTATTTCTGTGTAGTATACATATTAACCTTCCTCTTGATAGAGTATCTAGATATTGCTGATATAGCCGCATTGAAATCCGTTGCGTAGTACTAAGCGTACATACAGAAAGAGCGATTTCATTCTAAACTATGTACTGTATATGTGGTAGCAACTATTACTGCACAAGTTCTCGCTGGAATGGATATAACGTAAGGTACTAAACAGTTAATCTACTTCGATGCTGACTTTACTAGTGAAAATGTCTCTTTTTCAAAAAGGAAAATATCCAATATCGATGAAAGAATTTTTGAAATATTTTTGTATTTGGTTTGGAGTACCCACTACATATTTTGAGTGGTAAATTGGGACAACGAACAATAAAAGTATAGTTGAAGAAAAAGCTCTATAGAAAAGTGTAATCTCACAGAAATAATAATGTAATTCTCGTTTAGGAAGGTAATACTTATTTAATTTTGTTTTTAGGCTAGCTAGCCGCATTATACAAAAATAATTAGTCGAAAGTGTGTTAAAAAAGTGTCGGTGGCGTAGTGCGTAAGAGCGTCGTCTCCCACCCGGGAAGCACTGGTTCGATCCCCGCCATGTACCAATGTGTTTTTAAATCGTTTTATCGACGCTTTTACGGTGAAGGATAACATCGTGAGGAAACCTGCACACACCTATGAAGAAATTCTTAGGTTGTGTGTGAAGTCGACCAACCCGCACTTGGCCAGCGTGGTTGACTAAGGCCTAATCGCCCCTAATGTGGGGTAGGCTCGAGCCCCTTGGTGGGGACATTATATGAGCTGTTGATGATGATGATATGCTAAAAAAATATCATAAATTTTAGAAATCAGTTAAGAAATGAGCAAAAGTTACCATATCAGCTCGATAGCTATTAAAAAGAACTTGTACTTTTTTTAATACTAGTTAAAGTAACGACATTGACTTTTTGATGACTAACCCAATAAAGAGTGGATGAAACACGAATATTTCATCAAGGCTGCGACACACATAAACCAGACCGCAAACTCTGGCCCAAAACCTCGCACAAACATATGGAGAAAGACAATAAATGTGAGCCATCCCAAATTACGTTTACCGTTGCTTTGAGGTATTTCTAAAATGCTAAAGTGATTTTTAATGTTCGAAAATAACGTATTGTCACCGCGTGTGAATGCTAACCGCACTCTGGTTTTAAAAAGAGCCGTGTCTTTGAATTGCACTGTACACATTTCTGTTGTGATATCTGATGAGAAATTGCGGCGCCAAAAATAGCTAGGTTTGTGTCTCAGCTCAACTCAACAGATAGGCGAGTAGTAACTCAAAAAATCGGGAGTGGTCTCCCCTTGACTTTCTCGTATACCGGAAACAACTCAAAAGTTGATAAAAACGTTTAGTCACCCATCCGAGTAAAGACCGCGCACTTGGTTGCTTAACTTTCGTGATCGACGACTCAAAAGTTGATAGAAACCTTATATTTTGATGTCATACGTGCATGTTAAATTTGGTTGCAATAAGTTAAAGCATACTCGAGTAATCGTGTTAACGCACAGACACGAACACAGACATAATTCCAAAAACGGGTTTTTTGCACTCAGGGAGGTCCAAAACGTGTAAATCCGTCAAAATCTCGAGGTCAAATTTTTTGACGATTACAAGACTTCCTCTACATATACTACGTATACGAGAAAGTAAAAAGGAAGGCACAGCGGATTTCTCGACTAAATTCGGAGCGCCGCGCCGCCGTAACTGATGTAACCTTCATCTTACAGAAGACCACAGTCCAATAACTCTACATTTTCGTAGAGTTTTATTCCTTGGGCAAGAGCTTCATAGGGGTATATTTAGGGTTGACAGCGCGAGAGTGGAACATCTGTAGTACCTACCTACCCTGCAAATTCGCTCAAGATGAGACGGGCTTGAGGCATTATTGCTAAGTCTCCATAAGTAAAACTTCGTTTGGCAAATAATATGCAGTAATTACTGGGCATGTAGAAATGTCGGTGGCGTAGTGCGTAAGAGCGTCGTCTCCTACCCGGGAGGCACTGGTTCGATCCCCGCCACGTACCAATGTGTTTTCAAATTTTGAATTCATATAGGTATACGTTTAATCGACGCTTTTACGGTGAAGGAAAACATCGTGAGGAAACACCTATGAAGAAATTCTTAGGTTGTGTGTGAAGTCGACCAACCCGCACTTAGCCAGCGTGGTTGACTAAGGCCTATCGCCCCTAATGTGGGTTGGCTCGAACCCCTCGGTGGGGACATTAGACATATATGAGCTGTTGATGATGATGATGAATTACTGGGCATGGAAGGCATATCATCTTAGTCCCCAGGGTGGTAACGCACTTGCATTTTTAAGTGATTAACCCTTAATATTGCAAGTGTCTATATGCGACGGCAATCACTTAACACCAAATGGGCCGCAAGCTTGTTTGCCATCGCGTAATATATATAAAAAAAATTGCTAGTAGGTAGGTCATACTTGTCCTGTTTTAAATGGCTACATCGAGCTTGAATTGAGGTAATTATATTATTAAGTATGAATCCTAGACGTGATGGGCGCACATTTGAGCCAAGATACGTTATGCAAAAATTGTTAGTTTAATAAATTCCTGTGTCGTACGTGATCAAGTACTGACACGAGATTCGAACCCGCGATTTTTCGCGATTCGTATTAGCTAATTTGCTCTAGTCCGGAGGTTCCTAATTAGACGCATACCCCCACGGGTGCGCGAAGTTGCATCAAGGGGTACGCGCGGCAATCTCTTGAATAAGATAATTTAATCAGTAAAAAAAAACGAAATAATTATACGGTCAAACATAAAAACTAAACATCGTCACAGACTTCAACTCTAAGACGACTTGACGCTGAAACTAAGAAATGATGGAATTCGGTCATCGTTGAAGATAAACCCAAGAAACTCTGATTTCAGGTACTTGATATGATAAGAAATAAATAAATACTTGATCTAGCGTTTTTTTAAATTTTGACCGCGTGGGGATGAAATAGGAGATGAAAGGTCGTATGGAAGTCCAAAATAATTTGAAGAAATTTGTTACATTACAGCAATATACTTGCCATTAAGATAGGACATAAGCTACCTTTTCTTTGTAAAAAGGGGGATGAAGGGGTTGATAAAAGGATAAAAGTGTGTATGGGAGTTCGTCATTGTCGAAGATAAAACCCATGAAACTTTGAAGATAGGCATTTGATAAGAAACAAATAAATATTTGTTTATTGTGCGTGAAATTTTGTCCTGTATGGGGATGAAAAATCGTCTGGAAATCCAAAAAAAGTCCAAAAAAGCACTTATCTGCGCGAACAAAGTCATCTAACAAAAAACAATCCTTTACTCACCATACAAATAAAGGTTCAAAGAACTGCAGCACAATGACGAAGCCCAGTGTGACGAGGATGAGCCCCAAGTTGAGCAGCAGCATCAGGCAGCACATGCCCTTTACGTTAGGGCAGAAAGGGTTCGGCGCTGCCATCGCCTCTACTTTCACGCCCGCCTGGGGAAGAAGTGACACACAAGTGAGTACGTGTAAGCGAGAATGAGTGAGTTTTAGTGAGAATGAGTGAGTGTAAGTGCGAATAGGTCGAGTGCAAGTGAGAATGAGTGAGTGTAAGTGAGAATGAGGGAGTTTAAGTGAGAATGAGTGAGTGTGAGTGCCCATAGCTGACGGCGGATTTTCTGTGCGATTTAGTTGACGACAAGATCTTTATTACGAAGACTGTAAAGTTTAACTTTTCGCTTAAAAAAATGACACGACCTTATTCACGTACTGATAAAGATCATGTTGCGGACTGGAACAGATAAATAGTCCGTCATCTGCGATGGGCCTAAGTGAGAATAAGTGAGTGAGTCGACTCTTCGTTATCCAGTTCTGAGTTATACGTTGGGTTAAATTTAAATATTAAATGACGTCCGTGGCCTTAGTGGTTCGTCCGCCGGAATCCCGAGTTCGATCTCCAACGGGATATACCTAATAATAGGTGTTTTATGGATGGTAGGATGGGGTTCAAGTCTGTTTGGTTTACTAACACCATCAAAGCTTGTCGTAATATCAATACGAGATAACATAGCCAGTCCTTCAGTGATTGAGGGGGATCATTATCGTAGTGGTCGCAAGCATAATCGTCCAAGTATTGTAAAAAAAATATTGAGAAACAAGCATTGAAAAATTCATTAACATCCCAGACTTTTTACAATTTAATATTTTCCTGTTTGTATTTTTTTAACACCACAGAGTACTAATAAACACCTAAAACTGTATATGGTGTCAAAATTTAATTTGATAATATACATTACTGTCCATCAAATTAAATTTATTATAAAGAATAAAGAAGCTAGAATATAAAAAGAATGAACTTGACGGAGAGATCAATGACTTCGTTTATAATAGAGGTCAGATGTGAATGAGAAGCCAAACAATTATTGTGGGTAGTTAATTTTTTATGCTTTAGATTTATATATTCTTTTAGATTTTTATGCTTCAGATTTCTAGGTAAGTACCTACATGTTTTGTATCGTAAGATTTAAATCAATTATTCTATCGATGGCGTTGCGTTCTTCGTAAAGATCACGATCTACGAGTATCTGCGTCAACTCGAACATTTGATATGATGGTCGCCATCAATGGTATAATATAATGTCATTGGTCGCCACGGTCGCCATGGTTTTTTCTCAGTATTATGTCAGTGTCATACACCTACGCCACGGCGTCTTCGAGTACCTATCTAATGGGGGAACAAACGTAGAATAAAATAGTTTTCAATTTTAAGCGGGTTTGATACCCGAGCGAGGCAAGCACAATTTTAAAAATCTTTAAATACAGTTTTGTTTCTTTTTAAACTATGGGAATGTTTCCTTTAAGTTAAATAAACTTAAGAATTAAGAGTGGGTTCCCTTCACGGCCCATTGAAATTTTCCACTCATAATGGAGGAGTTAAATATTAACAAGCTTGCTAAAAGAAAACTGCCATCCCGTCTGTTATTTATCTCTCTTTCAGTTTCAGTTGAGAAGAAAAAAGGCACATGTATTTTTTTATTTAAAGAAAACATACACAATTAGATATTTCAATTTAAACCCTGCCACCTATCGATTTTTTCGGAAAACTCCAGTTTAATTTCAATAACTTACTCCTTACCAGTGTTTTTTGTTACGTAAGATTGCTTGTGATATTGGTGTTTCAGACACAAAGTGGCCCAAAGGCACGGTAATAATGATAATATTACCGTGCCAAAGGTTTGTCAATCTATGGCGTAGATCGTATTTTTATCTTAACCCTCCGAGGAAAAGAAAAGTAATTGCAATTGATATTAAATTTCATTGTGAATAATTAAGGCTGAAGCTCACCAACGTTTAAACAGGCGATTATTATTATTTATTCGACTGTTTTTGACATTTCATCGTATAGGAGAACTCTCAAGAAGGGTTGGTGTCAGGCAGGTTGCAGAAAACTAATGCCAAATTCTTAAGCAGTATTGTCGATATCAAAACATACTGAACCGACACCAAATAAATCGGGAGCAGGGTAGGAAAATGACGATGATAGTATAGAAGAATTGTCAAAAACTGACGATTAACTTTTAATCGTTTGTTTTACGTGTTGGTGAATTCAAGCCTTAATCTACCTATCTATCTATATATAAAAATCAATTGCTGTTCGTTTGTCTCGCTAAAACTCGAGAACGGATGGGCCGACTTAGCTAATTTTGTTTTTGAAATGTTTGTCGTAGTCCAAGGGAGGTTTAAACAGTGAAAAATTATGGAAAATATGCGAGGAAGATAGTAAAAACAAACTATTTCATTTTCCCATATAAACTGTTCTACCTACTTTCCTTCAAATATTTGACGTTCGTCCCTTCAGTACACTCGAATTGGACCACGTATTAAATGAAGGATTTTGAATCGACAACATATATCTATCATACTACATTACTCGGATTATCGCGTATTTAAAAAATGTAGGCACCTTATTTGTTGACATAATAGTCTGTTATAGAATAACAATTTTCCGACATTTTAGCGAAGGAAGACTTTTAATGTCGTTAGGATAGGTGATACGAAGTACACCGGGTCAGTCAGTTGATAAAAGATAAAAGTCAATCTCACCTTTCTAGAAACTTTGGACCTATGCGTGGAAGCGACAGATGGCGCCACCGCACTTCGATATGAGTACACGCTGCGTGGGGCTCGTGACTGTCGACTGCAACAAACAAATAATATTATTATTTATTAGTAGGTATATGATATATATAATAAACTATATAGAGTATAAATAGGAGAGCAGATGAATGGGGAGTTATAGGGAAACTTCATTTAGTTATTTTTTATGGACGTTTTTTCAATTATTTAGTTTACGACATCGCACCGCTGTTTGGAATTATGTAACTTTTTACAGTTTATGGATGTTGATCTGTTGATCAGGGAAATTATGAGAAATTATCAAATAAAAAAAAAGGAAAAACAAAATAATTAGCAAAGAAATATAAGAACCAGCCTTTATTGGACGCTCCATTAGGGCTCGTTATTACTGATATTCGTCCATAGGATAATTTCTCATTAATCCTACTAATAATATTACCGCAAAAGTTTGTATGGATATACCTATGTTTGTTACTCTTTCACGCAAAATCTACTGAATGGATTTTAATGAAATTTTATATAGGTATGAGCTATATAAAATTTTGCTAAAAATATTTTTTTCTGTTTAATCTAGGTAATAATTATGCTTCTAGTATAATAAAAGTAGGTACCTAGCTATGGAAGAGCGAAGTCACCTGGCACAGGCAATGTTTGCTTAAAAGGTGACTTCAATCACTGTACATATAATTTAAAATAACAATTATTATTATTATTATATTATTAAATTATTATATTTTTTTTGTTGATATGTGCAACAAAGAGCTAATAGCATATAGGCTATAATTTATAGTAATCCTGGGCAAACAAAATCGTGGGCAGAAAATAGTCTTAATTATTTTAACGTTGCTAGCTTAATCTAAGGTTGCTAGTTTAAATTACTAAGCAAATGGAAATGGCCCGTTCGGAACAATAACTTGAGGTAGGCCACAAACTTCAACTGTGCCTGTGTTAAAATGTGCTAATTGATGTTTGTGGTGAGAAATAAGTACATTATTATTATTAAACATTCAGCCTATGTGTGTTCCAAATTTCAAATATTTGAAATTTGAATCAAAGTGCGCTTTTCATTTTGTATTCGCTTGTCGGCTACATTCCGTTGCTTTTATTTTAATTTTAGAACCATTTTTTTTTCTGATTTTTCACGAAAACTCATTTATGTCGTCTACTTGAACTGGAATTATTTAGTAATTGAATTTCTCTAAGGGAAAGGCGCTCAAACACAAAAGAACGCCTCTACATTTTCAATGTCATCCCGAATACCGTCTTTGATTTATATGATCCTGATAAAGCCCTTTTCGGATCCCATAGAGTTCCGTTAAGGTCGTGACATGCACCTGACGACCCATATTTCTGGAACATTCCGTGAACACTTCTTCGCCGGTATCGTCACATCATTAGGTAACTGTAGCACCGGCATAATGAACCTTAACACGTCAGTATAAAGTTAAAATCGTTTGACTGATCCAGTTTTATTGACTCGGAGGCACGAAGCGCTCCAAATCAGATGTCACGACTCAAAAAAAACGGAAGACGACATAGTAGGTACCATAAAGCATGAGTCGGTCTGTCATACAAGTTATTAAACGAAATAAACTTTTTGTGATAATAAGTAGCTTTGACTGTAAATCAATCTTCTATACTTGTTACGGCTTTGAGAAAGAACTTATGGCGCTTTTTTGTGAATGTCAATAACACCTGACAGTTTTCAATGGTCTAATAAAATAAGTGAACGACGCTGAATAGCGTTTTAAGAAAAAACTATTTTTTAGAAGCAGTCGATTTCTAATTTCGTTGTTATATTTTTGATTGGTTCTGATCTCTTTGGTTGGATGTTTTTTTATTTTCGTCTGGTAATGATTTCTAAAATGGATTTTAGTTTTACGCACACCAAAAAATATTAAGAGTTGCTTGCATCCCGATGCATCGATATGCATTGAACTTTTTGGTTCGAATTTACCCTTTTTTTGGGCGAGCTTAAAATATATATTATGTTAACTAGTTGCTGTGGTACTGACCTATAACATTGTATCTGCAGTAAAAAAAATAAGTCTACTTATCAAGATAAAAACTATCCTATCTCTCAAGTTGGATCAAACTGCACACGGTGTACGAATTTGATTAAAATCGGTTAAGTAGCTTAGGAGTCCATCGCGGATAAACAACGTGACACGTAATTTATACATATTAAGATATTGTTTTAATATTTTTTAAGTTTGCCTACAAAAAATAATAGGTAGGTAATGCCAAAGAATTATGCTTAAGTAAGTGGCAATTACAATTTTGTACTTTGTAATTTTATAAGTAGGTAGTAACGATTATAAATTAAATAATTTGTAATGGAAAATGTTATTTACTGACACACGAAGATATGATTGGATTATAATTAATTACATTTGTTTAAACGGAACAATTTTAACACACGAGGCTTGCATAAACAATAATTGATGATCTTCTTTATCGACACAGTTTTAAGCTTTGATGTTATATTTAAACCGATTTGTTCATTAATATAATCGGTTTCAAGATAAAACTTGTGAAACTAGCTATCAAATTGGCTGTCTTAGGGTTCCTACACGCGGTAGTTGTTGATGTCAACTTAATTGATATTGCCTTCGTTGTATTATGATCCAAGGGTGTTTTTCTTTTAAAATATTTTAATCTCAATAAACACCCACGCACTCAAATTTGCTAAAATAATCTAAAATAGGTACCCATTTCAAGACAGCTTTTTCATCCTTTTATAAATAAAAATTACTTGCTAAACTTGTACTAAACTCATTTAAAATTAACGTGCCTGTAGGGACACATGCGTCAAGCAAATGTCGCTGACGCAACATATTTCGCTGGAGAGCCGCAGTCGCAAGACGGACTCTTCAGTCGTCACTTAGGAGCCCGTAAGCTCACTCGCGCCGTGTTATCGCTATGCTAGCTCTAGACATCTTGTAACATTTCCGTGTAACTATTGTGTAACAAAGACAATATTCTCGTGTTGGTGTCTATAACTGACTTTCATTCCATAGCACCTTCTGATGAGTCTGATCAGGTCGCCTATACACCTATAGTAGGGAAGGCGATACCTGACATGCCTATTCACGTTTAGTAAAAATATAATAAACTAGCGACCCGCCCCGTCTTCGCACGGGTGCAATGCTTAATTAAATATGCATGTATTATACATATAAACCTTCCTTAAGAATCGCTCTATCTATTAAAAAAACCGCATCAAAATCCGTTGCGTAGTTTTAAAGATCTAAGCATACATAGGGACAGACAGACGGCTGAAGCTTTGTGGACTTTGTTTTATACTATGTAGTGATATTACATATTGTTTATTTTTGTAAACCCGTTTAATTCCCGTTTTGGGGTATTTGGGTCTCTCACTTAGGTCTCTCAATATGTTTCACCAATATTCACCATTAAAATCAAAAGACAATCGTAATAATTTTAAAGATTAAAATTTCGTTTTTATAAAAAGTATTAAACTCTTTGTGCAACTAATGAGGTTCTAATGCCGCCCACAATGGACAACGCGTCAATTAAATACCAAACTAAAGAAATGTTAATACTTATTTATACCTTATTCTAAAGTTATTTATACCTATCTAATATTTATTTTATAAATACAATATATTCTTGGAAAACTTAATATAATGAAAATGTGTTAATTAATGTATCTAAATAATTGTTATTTTAACGTTTTAAATTAACTTAATATAATTCTTATAATAGATAATTACTTCATATTTTGTAAGTAAGGAATTATTTTTATACCAATTGCAAACGTAGAAGAGTAGGTAGTACCTGCCTAATATGATTGAAAGTTTTTTTTAATTTCAATCTATCTGTGAGTAATCATCTCATGGCCTTCAGGAAGTATTTGAATACGAAAGGTGTAAGGTTAAAGGTTGTCTACCTGTCAGTCAGTGTTATTATACGTTGTCGCTAACCAATAGTTTTAATTAAATTACATTATTAACATAAGTGATAAGTGTAATAGTCTTTATTATATATCTTTAATAGGCTATAATGATATGAAATAAAAGAAATTATTATTAATTAATTGTTGTAAAGGCAAGCAAATAATAGTATGAAAAATGTAAAACCTCGGTTTGACACCTAAATCAGATGATCATAAGTACAAAAAACACTCGTAATTTTATTAACTATTGTTTTTATTAATCAAAAACTCATAATTTTGTAGCATGGGCTCTAAAAAACCGTCGCGTGTGACTGCCCTAACACATTTATGTAAATAAATTAAATTACGATTTCGAAATTGTATCCAGTGGATTCGATTCATGCAACGATTCAAGGCCAAGCCGATTTACAACAAGCCTTATATAATCGTTACATACCATCTCTACAGTGATTATGTTAGAAAACAATTAGTTCAACAAACGAAATAACACTGCATCTATCAGCGAAGTAATGATCCAATAGAATTCTGATTTATTATACAAATCGACAATTCGTATTGGAGTCGTGAGCGCTGCAAATTGATTTTACTAGTATTGTTAAAAAGTGTTAGTTTCATCGCCTTAGTGTTTTGGTAATGGTTAGGTTGAACCAGTGGTTCGTGGTAATGTTTACATTAAACCAAGGCACTGACCTTGGGTGGTTTTAGGTAGGCACTGTTCCAAGAAAATATTTTCTTTTTTAGGAATTTTAGTAACAGGAAAAGTGCTGGGAAAATGTCATTTATGCCAGATTTTGATGAATATTATTTGTTTGCATGATCGGTCGCGTTGAAACCTTGTCAGGATACCGAGTTTCTGTGAAGTTTTTTTAAGTGCCTGAGTGGAAATGAATGAATGAAATGAAAATTAATGAGTAAAGCACAACAGCGGCCGTCGTATCAAATGTTATGCTGGTACTTCACATGATCAAATGTTATGCTGATACTATTATAATATACAGAATGAAAGAGATGCAGTACAAATGTTTGACAACTGCGGCCATGTGAAGTGTGTATTAAGTGTGTTTTAGTGACTGCGTGGTTATTCGCGGCTAAACGTCATGTAGCGTCTGCCACTTAAATATAAACAGTTGCAATATATCGTGTGGACATCCTCAGAAGATTAAAACTATTTAAATTTGTTCCATTCTTATATGCTAGACAATTTTTAATAAGTAACATTTGAAACAAATCATACTGGACAAATGATACCAATAGTGTCATTTTCACATACAAATCCGTTCGGTTAATGAGATTGACGTGAGGGTGTTCGTGGAAATAAATTGTTAGTGTTTTGTACACTACAGTGCTAACTCTCTTACGACGACGTTAAGAAAACATAGCTATACAAAATAACTCGCATAATCGACCATTTCTCCTTTATTGAATTTGGCTCAAATATGTAATACTAATAACCGAAATAAGTTTTATCTTGACGTCACCATGCAGTTCAAATGATTAATCTGTCAATTACAAAGCCTCTTTTCGAAATCCTGTTTAAAGTCTAAACATAATATTAATGGAACACAATAAAATAACAAGTCAAACAGTAAAAAACCTTAAAAATATATAAGTAAAAAGAAAACCATTCATCGCTTCGTAAGCGGTGGTATGTTAATCTGAGCTCACGTTTTTATTAAGTTGACAGTTCAAAAAGGAAAATTTCAATCAAATAGGTTTATACACAAAAAGTTATTTTAACGAGGCAAGAAGTCCTCAGTCACGGGTGAGCTGAACAAATATTTACAAATAAAATATCCAAGTGATAGTATTAGAGAGAGTAAAAACAAGACAGACTTTTTGTCGCGTGCGTACAGTGGAATGTAAATGATGATCCATTTTGTCAACGACAAAAGTTTACAGGGTTTAATCTAAATAGTGTTTATGTATGTGTTCACTGAGAGCTCACATCGCAAATGTGTAAATAGTATATTGCAGGTTTCAGTAAAAGTTGTGAAAGAATTTGTAGAATAGCGTCCTAAAATTCGTAAATAAATAGTTAGATAGATACAGCCGAAATACAGCCTCTCAGTTCTCACATAGCACTTTCTACATCTGGGAAAATATTAAGTTTAAACAAGTTAAGCCAAATGGTGAGACTAGTGGACAGTCGTAACTGTTCTATACAGAACCCACTTCTCACTTCGTATCTCACCTTCATCAAAACCTCATCTCAATTATACATCTTAATATTCTTCTTAAACCATTCTATCTATTATGAAAATTACATTAAAAGCAGCGCACGTCAATAAATGAATGCAGCAACCCGTTTTCTTAGAATTTATTGAAATAATTTTAATTAAACCACGAAATTAAACAACGAAATATTTTTATTTAAACCACGGTAATGCTAGACCTATAACCAGTATTGTATCTTCATACAAACAGTGGGAATTACTGTGCTAAGTGAAAACTCAATTTAAAAAATTACTCGCAGGCTGTTTTTTCTATAACTGGTGAAAGAATCGGTCAGTAGTTCCAGAGATCCTACAAACAAACTTACAAACTTAATAATAATATTAGTGTTAATAAGGAGGTAAACGTTTTCTTATTATTAAGGAAGGATTAAACTGCCTAAATAGATTGATTGATGTGAAAGGGTGCCTAATTTAAATTGACGCGGTGACACAGCAACAACTAAATGTTCTTATAGAAACAACCTATCGTGTGCTCTATGTTGGTTTTTGTGAATCGGATTGTCTAGTGGTGTTATTTTTCTTCTTTAAAATTAAAACAATCCTAACTCTCAAAATGCATAAGACTTGTGTATGTTTGCCACTTCTACTGATAGTTAATCCTGTTAGCTATCGAACGATATCAAATTGTTGCTTATCTGTGTCAAAGTGCAAAATCGTCGCTTATTTTTGAAGGAAAAGGTCAAAATTAAGGAAAATTATCTAAGTTCTTGTATTTTAGCGAGGGTAGGAGCTAGACCCTTAACTTGAGGTATTTTACCGAAGAATACGTTCTTAAAGTTTGATTACTACTTTCCTGAACATACTGTATATTCATCGTAGTTCGTAGTATTCTCATGTCTACGTGTAGTCTATTTTCGTCAAAGTCGAAATTTCTTTATTCATTTAGGTACAATTTGTACACTTATGAAAGTCAATTTTGTTGCCATCGGTTCAAGAGTCTACCAGGAGGCCTTGTTCTGAGAAGACCCGGCAAGAAACTCAACAAGTTTTATCCTCCCTTTACAGTTTTCATAGCATTGATTTGGAAAGAGTCATAAATCACATTGTCAAGTCTATAATAATTAATCATAATAATGTAATAAAATAAAGACTAATAATTAAACTTACAATAAAAATATATATATACATATAAAAATGTGATTTAAGACGTCTTCCCTTACAATATTGTCAATTAGAAATTAGAAATTGTTGTTATACATATCGATATCTCACTAGATTACTATTGTATTCTATTCTTAATTAATGGCGTCTCTCGCATTAAACGTACGCATTTTGCCAATGTCAAGTGGAAATGTAACTAAAGTAGCAAAAATTGTACGGTTGATTGAGGTTAAAAATGGAGTCTCTCAACATGTGTTTTTACAACAAGAACTCGGGAGAAACTCCTCACTAGATTAAAATGGAGAATCGAGCACCTTTTGATGTGGCCACACATTTTTATCGCCTATATATTCCTGAACTTTATTAAAATTTCTTTATTAAAAAACATTAAAATTTGTTTAATGTGAAGCTTAAATTTATGTCGAACGGTCAACGTCCAACGTAGTTACTATAATACAATAAATATATTAAAAAAATCATATCTGAAAATGGGCTTCGTTCCTTTTACATAGCTGCTACGCTACGCTATACGTATACATATACGAGTACCTAGTCTATACAGGGTGTAAGGGAAACGCTCCCTAAAACGAAAACAGGAGGTAGTCCTAGTGATACTGAATACGATGTCATAGGTAAAATCTCAAAAATAAATTACATTTTTAACACTTTTTTTTCACTTATTTTGTGTATTATCATGCCAGGACAACAAAATAAAACAATAATTTAAAATTTACAAACGCAAATTCATTTTTTTTACAATAAAAGCAATGTACTAAAAAATATCACGCGCAGTCTACGGGCCGGGCGGCGGGCGAGCGAAACGTCTAGCGCCGCTGCGTGGCCTTGCCCTTGACCGTTGTTGACCCATTGAACCCGCGCACGTTGACCAAGGTCAGCGCACGCGAGCGATACCGGCCGGCCGCGCCATCCCATCTACTACCTAAACTTTTCTGACGCACCCCGACGATAGGGAAGCTAGGTATGTTTTACCACACCTATCATAATTCACAAGCATAACAGATATCCCGTTTCTTAAATTTTATGACAGACTAAAGTAGGCTTCTAATGTAAAATAGCCCATGTAAAATAACGTAGGTAGGTACTGCATTATACAGTGTCGCCTACGTGCTTAAATATCATCATAATAATCCACTCTTCCACAGACTACTGAGGGGATACCTACATCATTATTACGAAGTTTTAAAATACCGCTATTAGGTATGTTACCTAGTAAACAAGATAATGTAGGCATCTACGTCATCAGTCAACACGCGCTAGGAGACTCTCACGCAAACTCAACAAACTAAATTTCATAACTCACGTATTGACGAGAACTTTATGC
The DNA here is from genome assembly GCA_955850985.1 of Elophila nymphaeata. NCBI lineage: Eukaryota > Metazoa > Arthropoda > Insecta > Lepidoptera > Crambidae > Elophila > Elophila nymphaeata. The sequence goes on along the minus strand of OY039082.1, from coordinate 19,461,505 downwards.
AACACAATTAAACCGCTGTACAAACAAAAGTAGCTACAAAAATAACCTTTAGTACAATGAATCTTGCACACATAAAATATCATTATAAACTTAATACTGATTAAAGTCATAGGTACTTTTTGGAGAAATTCTATCACTTTTGGCCGATCAGCTGTTATTCTGCGCGGCACCACCAACACGCGGCGGCAGCATTCTTTGGCGGATAGTACAAAGACACCGGCATCACAGGCGGCTTCTTTGTATTTGCCGAAAGGACAAATGAAAATGCCGCCCAGTCGGTGCACGGCGCAGGACGCACGCGCAGTTCGCTGTTAGCTTCGAACGTAAACGCATGTGATTTACGAACGAAATGTTATTACCTACCTAGTTCATTTGTGTGTGTGTGTGAGTTGTGTTTTAAACTGCCTCTAATTAGGCGTACAGTGCTTGCGAATACGAAGCAATATTAAGTGGATGTGCCTCAGAGAAGCTGGATGAAATGCTTCCTTGCATTAAGGATATCGCGGCGTAGGTATCCAAATCTGGGAGCGCTAATTGCACCTCATTAGACGAAATGCCTAACGTAGGTACGTAGTTTTTATCAAATTGTTAGTTTTATTTATTTCCTTGTCATTTTCGTTATTTTTCTAGTATTAGTGCGGAATCGAATCTGGATCTGAAATCTGGCTTATTTCTCCGTTCACGTACACCCATCTAGGTATTTGTTGTTGTTTACTTTTAAACGTAGATAGCTAAACTATTACTCGTGCCTAGAAATTAAATCAATTAAGACTACAAGGCATAAAAAGGGACACCAACGAATCGGTATACTGATTGTGTGTAAGTGTGTAAAATAATGTCTTCAATAAATTCGTTGTAACTCGTGACCTTACAAGTCCTGTGTAGCTTAGAGGAGTGCATTCGCCCGGATCGCGAAAGGTCCCTGGTTCGAGTCCTGTCTCGGGCTTTTATCATGTTAGAATTTTTTATCATTTTCGTTTTCTATTTTTTTCACTCAGCATGTCATGGTGCTTCTCAAGTTAGTGAAAAGGTAGGTAGGTAACTACCTCAGACCAAATAAAATCTGAGGTAACTTGATTTGATGACGCGCGCTTTCGCTTATTTGCTAAGTAGGTAATTAATAAGACAAAAGTTGTTACTCGTCGCTTTGATTATTTATTTGTGTTTTTTTATTATTTGTATGATACTTAAGTACCTACTAAAATTATCAAACGGTACCCGGACTACTAAGATGATTTCGAGTGTAACATCTGTCCTGGTGGTTGGCTTTTGTTAGTTACTTTACTGAAGTTTCATTACCTACTTTACGAGTTCAATGCCCCTGCATGCACACGTTTAAGGTTGAAAACTAAATGTTCTCCGTACATAAAAAATGACTGTAACTCTGTTAAACTAAAGATTTGTGAAGAGGTTTTCATGATCTGCGGGCTTAGTCTGCGAGCGTTCGAACCTGTTCAGTTTTAGATACGCGTCGCGCGCCGGGGCGCCGCCGCCGCTTGCGTCGGGCCGCTACGGGCCGCCCGCACGTACGTAATACATTGCGCGTTGTAAAATTACCAACTCTTTAAATATTCAATTTAAAAAAAAACTGCTTATGCCATAAATTTACTTTGAGGTAGTAGACTTTATATTTTTCGTTTTAGAGAGCGGGTCTCTTACACCCTGTATAATATAGTAATAACTTAATATCTTCCCGCCGCTTATTTTAGGTAATAGCCCCATGGACTGGACCATGTCCAATGCGGTTTACTTTCTCCAAGCGTTCACTGTGGGAGCATGACAGGGCTTCTATGGTCATTTTGGTTCCCGGATTCTAAACGGGCGCTTTTTTGTTATGGGGTGACCTTAATTCATAAAGTTGAAGAACAGAAACAGGACATGTAGTAAAATTAGGTCACAACATTTAAGATTTTTAATAGGATAGCTAATAAATAGGTTAACTGACTTCGAACTTTGCGGCGTAATTCAAAAATAGAAGTCTAGGTGAATTCTAAAAAAAAGAGTTGGATTCACATCAAGTGACAAGTGACACCAAATACCTACATTTTCTTTTTTTTTTACAAAAGTGTGATCATACCTATACATAGGATAAGCCTTTTATAACCAACAAATAAAAAGTCGTGTTACTTTCAATAAATAAATTATTATTATACCCGGACTGCTGAGTAATTTAGAGTGTAACATCTATCCCGGTTATTGGCTTTTAGCCAATTACTTATCTAGTCCAAATTAAGTATCTTTAAGAACTTGTGTTATGGATACTAGATAACGGACAAATATACTTAATAATCTAGATATTTTAGGTTGGGGAAAAAGTCTTTTCGCATTATAGTATGTATAAACTTGTTATAAAATCTCTTTGGCTATACTATTTGTATCTGGCTGGTTTTGGTATCATTGAAAGTTTAAATTTTAAAGAACATAATTCCAAATTCAAATTAGGAAAATGTGTGATTTTCATTTGTTTTTCGTACAGCCAAGATGAGTGAATCTAATGAAGAAATTCGATACATTTTAAAATTTTACTACAAAAAAGGTAAAAATGCAACGCAAGCCGCGAAAAAAATTTGCGATGTTTATGGACCTAGTGCAGTGTCTGTGAGAGTAGCACAAATTTGGTTTAAGTGTTTTCAATCCGGACATTTTGATGTCAAAGATGCACGTCGCTCTGGTCATCCTATTAGAGATAAAATGGATGCCATTTTTGAAAAAGTGGAGCAAGATCGGCATGTTAGTAGTTACGACGTAGCTGAAGAACTGGGAATTGACCACAAAACAGTTTTGGCGCATTTGAAAAAAACTAGGTACACAAAAAAGCTCGACATTTGGGTACCTCACGAGCTCACTGAAAGAAACCTAATGAACCGTGTACTCATTTGTGATTCTTTATTACGACGTAATGAAACCGAACCATTTTTGAAGAAGCTGATAACTGGTGATGAAAAGTGGATCACATACGACAAGAACGTGCGAAAAAGGTCGTGGTCAAAGGCCGGTCAGGCTTCACAGACTGTGGCGAAACCCGGGTTAACTCGCAACAAGGTGATGCTGTGTGTGTGGTGGGATTGGAAGGGCATTATTCATTATGAGCTGTTACCACCAGGCAGGACCATCGATTCTGAACTCTACTGCGAACAACTGATGAGATTAAAGCAAGAAGTTGAGAGAAAGCGGCCGGAATTAATCAACAGAAGGGGTGTGGTTTTTCATCATGATAACGCTAGACCTCACACATCTTTAGCCACTCAGCAAAAATTAAGAGAGTTTGGCTGGGAGGTGTTAATGCATCCGCCGTATAGTCCTGACCTTGTACCTTCAGATTTCCACCTGTTTCGGTCTCTTCAGAATTCTTTAGGCAATGTCAGGTTAACATCACGAGAGGACTGCCAAAACCACTTGTCGCGGTATTTTGACCAGAAGTCCCAAAATTTCTATAGCAATGGGATCATGTCCCTACCTACAAGATGGTAAAAAGTTATCGAACAAAATGGTACCTACATACTTTAGTAAAATGTAAATAAACTAATAGGTTGGGGAAAAAGTTTCTTCGCATTTTTTAAGAAAATTCAAAACATTTTTTAATATAGTTTATTTACATTTAACTAAAGTATGTAGGTACCATTTTGTTCGATAACTTTTTGCCATCTTGTAGGTAGGGACATGATCCCATTGCTATAGAAATTTTGGGACTTCTGGTCAAAATACCGCGACAAGTGGTTTTGGCAGTCCTCTCGTGATGTTAACCTGAAACTGCCTAAAGAATTCTGAAGAGATCGAAACAGGTGGAAATCTGAAGGTGCAAGGTCAGGACTATACGGCGGATGCATTAACACCTCCCAGCCAAACTCTCTTAATTTTTGCTGAGTGGCTAAAGATGTGTGAGGTCTAGCGTTATCATGATGAAAAACCACACCCCTTCTGTTGATTAATTCCGGCCGCTTTCTCTCAACTTCTTGCTTTAATTTCATCAGTTGTTCGCAGTAGAGTTCAGAATCGATGGTCCTGCCTGGTGGTAACAGCTCATAATGAATAATGCCCTTCCAATCCCACCACACACACAGCATCACCTTGTTGCGAGTTAACCCGGGTTTCGCCACAGTCTGTGAAGCCTGACCGGCCTTTGACCACGACCTTTTTCGCACGTTCTTGTCGTACGTGATCCACTTTTCATCACCAGTTATCAGCTTCTTCAAAAATGGTTCGGTTTCATTACGTCGTAATAAAGAATCACAAATGAGTACACGGTTCATTAGGTTTCTTTCAGTGAGCTCGTGAGGTACCCAAATGTCGAGCTTTTTTGTGTACCCAGTTTTTTTCAAATGCGCCAAAACTGTTTTGTGGTCAATTCCCAGTTCTTCAGCTACGTCGTAACTACTGACATGCCGATCTTGCTCCACTTTTTCAAAAATGGCATCCATTTTATCTGTAATAGGGCGACCAGAGCGACGTGCATCTTTGACATCAAAATTTCCGGATTGAAAACGCTTAAACCAAATTTGTGCTACTCTCACAGACACTGCACTAGGTCCATAAACATCGCAAATTTTTTTCGCGGCTTGCGTTGCATTTTTACCTTTTTTGTAGTAAAATTTTAAAATGTATCGAATTTCTTCATTAGATTCACTCATCTTGGCGGTACGAATAACAAATGAAAATCACACATTTTCCTAATTTGAATTTGGAATTATGTTCTTTAAAATTTAAACTTTCAGTGATACCAAAACCAGCCAGATACAAATAGTATAGCCAAAGAGATTTTATTACAAGTTTATACATACTATTAATGCGAAAAGACTTTTTCCCCAACCTAATATATTAAAAAATGTTTTGAATTTTCTTAAAAAATGCGAAGAAACTTTTTCCCCAACCTATTAAATAACTTAAATAAATATATAAACAACCATGACTCATGAACAAATGATCGTGTTCATCACACTAAAATTTGCCACTGCCAGGACTCGAACCCGGACCGCCCGATGTGTATGCAGCGTTACTGACCACTCCACCACGGCAGCGTCAAAAGTTCACTGAAGGTTTAGTTGCTTTGGGTTTGGTGCCCATTTTTGTGTGGGCGACAGGTTCCTTGGGGTTAGTGTATGACAGTTTACTTTGGGATACTGTATGACCCATACTACCTAATGTGATTTTAAGTCTAACCAAATGTTTCATAAGCCTCTGCTCAACCGCTTTTGGGATTATGAGAGTGATTATATGTATGTAAATTACATAGATCATGTCTATCCAAATTCAATCAACAAATTAATAGCCGAAGATATGTTTAATTCGAATCTTATGTTGTAATAGATATATTTAACGTTTATTTACGTTAATACTAAATAAATAAATACTAATTTTATCTACAAATAATAATATTATCTCCATATGGCGATATTATTGCAACGTTTTTTAATGCCTGACGCTTTAGTATTTCCTTCGTAAAATTGTTCTCAAATACATCTACAAATAACAATGTGATCTCCATACGGCGATATTTGCGCGACGTTTTTAAATGCCTGACGCTTTACTATTTCCTTCGTGAAATTGTTCGTGTGGTCACCCTATTTATATCTCAATTGCGGGGCATGACAGGAGGCTTTGAGGAGCCGCTGACGCTAATCTCTTTGTCCTTAAATGACGACACGCACCAGATTGGTCGGGGAACTATCAACCGGGAGATGAGATATCACATTGTGGTTTTGTTCGAGCTCATCAGGTGAAAGCTGTGAAGTATGAGAACTTTGTATTTAAAAGTTCTTTAAATACAATAGTTATGTTTTAATGTTTATCATACGGTTTTAATGTTTAGAACTAAAGTCCTGTGCTAGGTTAGCGTACAATTGCAATAGATAATATTGGTTTATTATTTTCCATTTCAAAGTGGAAAAAATAATTTTTATATTATAAATAAATTGGTGAATGTGCTTTCATCCCCATGTTGTAATAAAGTAAAGATAAGGCCGAATCGTCAATAGATCGAGGAATTGATTATTTTCTGATAGTTTTGATTTAGAATCGTTTTTACGTAGTTGTATTAAGTAATATCGAACACCATAAAATCGCTTTCAAAAGATCGATAGCTAAATATCAAATATTCAATACATCGCAGCTTAATTATATCTAATAATTCACATGTTTGTCATTTAGCTACACGTTCGGATATGTTATAATTAAAACTAAGACAATAGTCAGGTATATGGTACATTTTAACAGAAAATATCTTATTATTTCCATCGCTATTCCTTTTAGCAGCTCCCAGAATGTCCAATTCACCCCGAGCACAGTTGAGAAAATACAATCACTGCAAATGCACCCGACGCGATGACGGTTCGAAACTAAACATGCATTATGTTTATGACCAAGTGACTTATACACCGTTGCTCGGATTGCACTCGCTATGGGTAATTTTCCATCAATCAAGGCGTTTAATGCACAGGTTTTGTTTGGTTCTCGGGTATGACAGACGGGCGTTTGTACGGCGCGTTTCAAACGCTTGCTTCGGAGCGTGCAGCGCAACAAACCTAGCCGAGCAGAGAGAATTTCTCACAATGACCTTTTAGCCTACTGGCAGTAGTCATAAGCATTTTTACTAATGGTCAAATTTATAAATTTCTGTCAAAAATTACATTGTGTATTATTAGCATAATTCACAATGTTTCACAATTCACAATCAATTTAGAACTCGGGCTAGTGATCACTTAGCCATAGCTACTACAAATGCAAAGAGGCATTTGGTGTACCTATTTGCTGATAATTTAGACATAAAATACCTACTTTACTTAGTGATTAATTTCAAACTCTCCTAATGAAATTAAATTGTGATTAATAAGTAATATTTTAGAGAATTCTAACTCACCAATTTTATCGAACGTAAGTATTACTATGTTCAAATGGTTAAGGTTAATTTTCAATAAAAAAAAAGGGAATAATCCAAACAGTTAAATTAAGTTGCTTCGCGTTCCTACTTACTAAGCATCACTACAAACGTATTCAAATATTCCCGGTATCTATTCGGTCGCTATACCTACGACATTGTCGAATACAACAGACGTAATCTGGCGGTCTTCCGTCCTTTGTAATCACCCTAAATGCCGAGAGAAGTCCAACAAAGTTAACAACAACATTATTTGTCACAAAAATGTGCGCAAGCGATTTTGACCCCTAAAACCCATAACCGCACAAGCACGTGAGCTTGCGATATTCTAGTAAAAATAAAAATGTTTTGTAAAGAACAATAATCTTTATAAAAAATATTGACCTGTAAGCTTAAAAAAATGATTTAACATTTTTATTTGAATAACAAAACCGCCCGTCTGCTCAGCGCCTCGAGGACGCCGCTCTATAATTCAATACGTTCCTATCTCGGCTGTCTGGAATTAGGCAGAACAAGGATTTAGCATGTAACGGTGCCCTAACCTTTGCCGAAGTACACCAATTCGGCTTTGATTGGTGCATTCGGCTAATGAGCGGCTGCGCAGGAATGTGTTGATTTAGTCGAGCGTACTATGCTTAGACAAGTAGCAAACGCTTTATAGCGTTTCTGCAATTGGCCACTTGGCTAGGCAGTCAGTATTACAGACGAGACATGTCGAACTACCTCAAAAAGACCTCCTATGTGTCACTTTTATTGAAATAGACTTTTTAATAACAATCCAGTCAAAATTTAAAGGTGTAATGTGCCTATGCAAAAACTAGCAAACGCGTGTAGACGTTTTATTTAACCTCTCAACTACCACGGGCGTCGATCGCTACCGTCAAGTAAAATAAATAGAAAAATAAAAAAATGAAAAAATAAAAAATAAATATACATAAAGAGTTTACCTCTTTATTTATATTTATTTTTTTCATTTTTTTTAAGGTACTCTTATTTACGGAGACAGCGGACATATGTAAAGTTATGAAAACTTTACATATGTCCCCTATGTCTCCGTATTTATTTATATTTATTTATTTATATATAACGGAGTGAATTGGCGGGCATCGATCGATGCCCGTGGTAGTCGTATTTTATTTACGGGTTTCAAAATCTTCTATGTGACAACTCATTACAACTTAGTAAATATCTACGTTACTAAAATCACTATTTATTTCTTAACACAATGAAAAGGAAATGTAAGAAAGTATACAGATGTTATCTATATTTTTAATTTTAATTGATATTATTAGGTATCCCTTTTTCAGTAGTCGGCTTTTATCAATTTCTCAAAATTGTCATTTATAAACATACGAGGTGTTAGACGCAACGACGCTATATTTTATTGCTATACCGAAGCAGATAAACATCATTTTCGGTCACCCATCCGAATACTGACCTCACACTTGGTAGCTTAGCTTATGTGATCGTTAGGAAGAACGCATGATTGCAGCGTCATCGACCTTCTTATCGTTCCTACTTATCGGACATCGAGAGTTGAGAAAATTAACAAAACCAATGCAAACCAGGACTTGTTACTTGTTGTTAAATATGTGAATTACCACAATATTACAAAAGCAGTTTTAATAATTGGAAGTACAGTTAACAACCGTTCGATCCTATACCTAACTACCAGAGTTCAAGTAATAACTCAGCGCGCGTTCGACGCTGAGACAACACAATGTCGCGAGGCGGGAATCGAACCTGGGCATCTGCACGATTTATTGGCACTGCCTACCGGTAATCTGGTTGTAGCTCTCTGAATATAACTGTCATATTGAAGATTTAGATACGAATAATTTGCAGGTGGTTTAACTTCGAAATATCGCTCTAGCTAATTTGTAATGTATTGCTAGAAAGTTTCTGATAGAGGCACGATGTTGCCAAATGTATAGGCAAACAAAATATAGCATTAATAATCTTTCATTTTAGCTGATGGTAAGTGATGACAAGTCCAAAGATGGAAGCTAGTTTCACCAGGATCCCTCAATCACCGTACCAAATGCAGAACAACCAAAGTATAATTGACGCACCATAAAAAAAAGGTGACCCACATTCACCCTTTTTTTAATTTACATTATAGCATTTATTATGTTCTGAGGCCCAAACATTAGGGCTTTATTCATACTTTCTACATTTTCTTCGAAATCGTATATCAGTGTTTAGCAAAAAGAATGGGACGTCTAATAAGCACCGTTTTAGAGAACTGCGTGGTCGCTTCAGACCAATAAAAAAGTCGCGGTTTTTAAATTTCTGAATCCTCTTGACCCCTCGTGTCGACTCGGATCTAGTCACCATAACAGCCTATATAATTCAACCACTAATAAAAGTAAGTAAAATACAACATATGGAATGGAAACTACTTATCGCCTGGTATGAAACACTTCGCATACTTCATAGGAGACTGTCCTAGAGGATGGAGTAAATTCATATATGGGGGCAGCAATCAACACTCTCGCCTTATTTTGGGTGGGCTTACAGGGCACTATGCTACAAACCACATGCTCAACAAAATGCAAATTTCGACAACATCGAATTGCAGAGCATTCGCAAGTGACTGCGATTCCACATCCAGGATTAAAATGAATGTCCTGGAAATGGTCCAAGTCTAGAGCAGTACAAGCTCTTCAAGTCCATGGATATAGTAAGGCTGATGGCCTTTTTTTGTTGACGGGGAGGTCAAATGCATCGTCCCTGCGCTGGGGATATGTGGGACTCGAGGTAAAGCCGTTCCCTCCATACCCACTAAACATCCTCTCCGGCCGCTGACCTTCAGTGCGCTATTACGGGACGGCTCGGGATCTGCGCACGTGACCGCAACTACACCAAGACCGTCCCAATGCTGCCCGTCTAGGCACTCCTTGCACCAATTTGTGGCCAGCAGGACGAGGACACCGGGAGCAGCCATCGGACCGCACCCGGGGGACTTTGGGAGCGGTTGTGGCCCTGAAAAGGGGCGTCCGGAACTAGCCGTGGTGGGAAAACAAAAACAACTCGACGATGGCATGTGACTTCGAATGCCAAGGGGACACACTTGACATCAAAAGCATACACCCGCCGAGAAAGTTTCCCCACCACGTTACTAGGGTCTGTCACGAGGAGGTTTACGGACGTGGACCCCAAGGCTATACATATCCAAGGAGCGATAAGAGTGAAGGGAAAGGGGAGACACCAAAGATCCCGTTTGTCTTGTAAAACGGTCTAGAAAATAACTCCAATCCACATGATCGGAAGCAAAAGTGTCTAAATGCGAAGATAGCTACTTTTGAATGACCCAGTATTGTAGGAAGGAGAGAACAGGTGTGCTGGCAGTGAGTTGCCTTTCTTAGTGCACGTTGGAATAGTGGCCACAGCTTATCGGTGTAAACGTAAGCATGCATATAAAAGGTAGGATAAATATAACATTATTTTAATGCAAGCAATTGATAATGGGTTGACATTGGCTACGCTGCGACTTAAGTGCGTCGGCCCTTAAACTTACCTTCTAGGCTCTCCTTATTTCGTGTTCCTTATTGTATCAATTAAAAGCAAGCATCGCGTAACAGGACCTGTTACGTCATTTTATTGTATATCCACCCTAACCGTGTTCGATAAAGGTGCGTGTACGTACACTTAAGCGTTTATCATGATCATGCCCTCGCCTAGTTTCTACATTAAGTAGGTATATCCTTATTAGATATATGAATCTAGCTTTAATGTTTACGAAACAAGATTAGTTTTTGATAAACAATCACGAAATAAAGCAATATTTTACCATTTATAATGCTTATATTGCTATATGTATAGGCACTTGTTTGTAAAATTTAACTACCTACCTCAATAATGATTACTAGCGACATACTAGTATAAAAATAAGTAGACATATTCCACGCTGATGCCAATTATCTACCCCAAATTAAGTATCATTAAGAATTTATTTAGGATACTAGAAAAGGACAAATATAAGGAATAATAATATAGACGATTTATAAATATACTTATGAGTAGCAATCAAATGCTCGTGTTCATCCCGCTACCAGGATTCGAACCAGGACGCGTTACTGACCACTCTACCAGCCCGCCTAGCATAGCCACGAAACACGATATGATATAGTCATTTATCACGTTGAACTGTCAAAAATTATTGGATATAACCGCAATCTTGAAAATTTATCGGAACTGCGAACATGACTGTATAAGCCTTATACATGTTCGCAGTTTCGACAAAATTTCAAGTTTCGATAAAATTTTACTTTTAATCCTGTAGTCGCCAATAATACAATGTTTGTTATCCTACTGTTTATATTATAGATGTCAATATTTATAGTACCTACCTACCTCGCGAATAATTTCATTGGCCCTGTTTAAATGTTTGTTACATTATTTAGTTTTAAAAAATCCTTGCATTTGGAAGCTCATGTAATATAATTATTCCTAAATATTTAATCGCTGCAAAGTTATTTTTAATAACAAAATAGTGTCGCCCTTTAAGTAAGTTGTTAGTCGCCTCGTAAATAATTAGCAATTTTTTATTATCGATTATACCTAGATATATATATTTTTTTGGCACTATACTATAGGTTGAAATAATGAATGTAATTTTATCTTATCATTAAGGTTTGATGCCAAAAAAAAATAAAAATAGAATTGTGATAAAGGCGTTATTCTCTTCCGAAAGTTAGTTAAAACGGAGTTTGTCCCTGTGTGGAAGTTTCCGGGTTAATTTTGATTCCATAATTCGGCCTTATCATTCAGCATTTACCATTAGGCGAAGTCTACGTAGCTAGAGGAATTCTGGAAGATGAGACTCTGTCGCGATTGGGTCTCTTAAGCAGGGACGATGCAGGGACGGATTACGCCTAAGGCAAACTATGTACGTGCCTAGGGGTACGAGAGCCGCATTAGAAAATAAAAATATAGCATGGTGTGTAAGTATACAGGAGCGTTTACAGAGATAGCAATACATCATAAATATTTTCGGTACTTTTTCAGAGAATTTTATTTTACCTCACACGGGTTTGAGTGGCGTTGATGAGGTACTTACCGCGGGCGTTATCAATAATAAATCCTCCCCTGATTTTAGGCCGTAGAAGATAAAGAGAAGAAAGCCATTTTATTGGTTTAGTAATAGCTCTTACAAGGATGATAATAAGAAGCATATAGCATATTTTGCTGACCTGACATCGAACAAACCGATATTCTCCGATAACGGTGCTATCTACGTGATGTCGCTGTCCCATATTCAGAATCGCATCATTTCAAATGCATGTTTCGACGAATGATTATTGAATAGTATGTCACACACGACTTTGCGTGCAATGCTGACTTGATAATTTTTGCATGTGCGGCTATTGGAATTGCCAAAATACTTTCGTTACTTAGAATACCTTTTGAAGCTTTTTTTGATAATTAGGTATATCAGCCAAAATTGCAGAACATAGCCTCACTCAATAATACAGTAAGAGTGATAGCAGGACCGTGAATGTGAGGACACTGGCCTGAAAGAATTAGGAGCCCTATTTAATAGAACTTAGCCATGTGATGCCAGCAGAATAGAACAGCATCCATCACGCCATATCCTCCAATGGGTGTCGTAGAAGGCACTAATGGATCAGCAAAGGGACGATCACTCCGTCCACCACTCCGCATTGGGCAAGCGTGGTGGACTACTGCCTAAACCTCCTTCGATGACAAGAAGATGCCTTGTGTCCAGTGGTCGAATTAATAGAACTAGGCAAGTACCCTGGTACATAATGCCCTTCTGTTGAAAACTGAGACAAACATTGGCTCAAAGTAGTGAAGTAGTGACATTAACGCCCGTATTCGCAAACAATACTTGGCTAAGTAAAAAACAATGCTATGCAAAATAAGGCATTTCTTACTTATTTCAAGAAGTTTGAGGTCTGATAGTGCGCGTGGGTCGTAAAAACCTATTCATAGGCAATACTTATGTGGGGATCGGCACTATGCGTACTTTAAAATGAACGCACAGCTTAGGTAGCTAGCTAGCTATATTACCCAACGCACAGGTCGAGATGTGAAAAGCAACGTCCAGATGTCGAAAGTTTAAAGTTTGGAGTAATAAAACGTCAGTACCTACATTTAGCGATGTGAACTAGGCAACAGAATCGAACCAATCACAAAGCTTTGTTCTATGCAATCCGTTATACTTATCCAAGAGTCGAGAAACTTCATAGTAATGTTGAATACGGGTGTAAGTAATTGCCTACCCTAAAATTAGCTACCTTAAAAGAATGGGAAGAATCAGCAGAACCCAAATCCGCTGCCTCATAGGCGCTCTCACTGGCCACTTTGCCAGTAGAAGACACCTGTGCACAATAGGCAAAGCTGATGACCCCATCTGTAGAATGTGTGGTGAGGAGGAAGAAAGCATGGAGCACATATTATGTGACTGCGAGGCACTAGCCAACAGGCGACTAAGGGTCCTAGGTTTAGCTTACCCTAAACCAGAGGACCTTATTCCCGCCAACATCGTGAAACTCATACAAAATGTTTTCGATGTTGGCGGGGATGGGTGATAAGGAAAGGGGAAGCATAAAAGATCCCATAGGGTCGAAGTGCTCTGAGATACGGCCTCAGCCTCTTATTTAAGAATAAGAATAAGTAATTGCCAGCTGGCACTTACATAAAAAGTCCAAAAAAGTAGTACTAAATCTTAACAAAACCAAAAAACAAGCCGAAGCTAAAACCTTAACCTTAAACCTAGTATTTCTTCTACACTGCTTCCAATTTATTTGGAGTCGGTACAGTATGTCTTGATATCGACAATTACTGCTATAAGATTTGGCATTAGATATTTGCTATAGCTTTTGATAGTAGCTAGACATTTACGGCCGTGAGCTTGAACCAACCCTCTTTGGGGACGACTGCTATCTTTCAACAGCACCCGGGACCACCAGCTTAACGGCCTTCCGAAGCAAGGAGGAAAAATCGAGTTGAAATATTTTCAGTTATCCGAGTACCGACTGCACTTGAAGCTTGGCTTTCGTTATAGTGTACGGAGAACGCAATCAACCTGCATTCCATGATTTTATTCCACTCATATTCTTTTTACTTTCTCGTATACGCAGTTATATAGGAAGTCTTGTAATCGTCAAAAAATTCGACCTCAAGATTTCGACGGGTTTACACGGGACCTCCCTGAGTCCAAAAAACCTGTTTTTGGAATTATGCACAGATTTAATAATACAAGGAGATAGGCCAAGCCAGCAACAAGTATAAGCCTTATACATGTTCGCAGTTTCGATAAAATTTCAAGTTTGATTTTTGACAGTTCAAAGCGATAAATGGCTATATCATATCGTGTTTCGGTGGTCATGCTAGGCGGGCTGGTGTTAAGTGGTTATCGTCGCCTATAGACGGTTATATCACTTAACACTCCAAGTGTGCGTTGCCATCCTGGGGACTAAGATGATATGCCTTCCATGCCCAGTAATTACACTGGCTACCTTTCCCTTCAATCCGAAACACAGCGAACTGCTTCACGGCAGAAATAAGAAAGGCGGTGGTACCTACCCAGACGACCCTACATAAGGGTCTACCACCTAGTATTCTAGAGAATAATACATAATACTATTACTGACTAATATCTACGCGTATAGAGTTGTTGTTCAACATACTCTTGCTATCACACCATAAAGTTAAATCGGGTAGTTATAAAATTATATTATTAATATTACAGGAAACACACTAACAAAGATATGTTACGGCGCACGCGGCCATTAATGTGCCTTCTAGTTACACTTCAAAAGCGTTTTATTACTGCGCTGTATTCCTTGTAAAATAATTACACGGGCGTAAAGTTTTCATTCGTATTAATTTCTGCTGTATGGATTTAATTAGTAAATGTTTACATAAATACTAGTACGCGCATAATATACATACAAGCAGATAGGGTTGAGCGTAGCTTTTTAGTACCAATAATATCTTTTTTCCGCTGTATTGTTTTTAGATTCACATGTCTATGGGACATTGGGACCCTATGTACACATAGACATTGCTCGCAGAGCGATAGGTCCACTAGCTGGGAAAACCCGGGGTGTACGATCGAAAAATGGCCGCGAGCGGATTTAGACCATTTTTAACCTTCAAAAAGGAGGAGATTCTCAATTCGGTTGGTATGTTTTTTATGTATGTACGGAATAGTTGCCATTTGGTCCCATAAATTTTTCATGAATCGGTTCTGTAGTTTTTTTAGAATCATGAAAATACGCAGTCACAATATGATTTTTTTCCAACTTTACTTATGCGTAGATATCTTCGAAAGTTGTTAACCAATTTCAATGATTCTTTTTTTGTCTTAAATATCAAAGCCTCGAAATAGTTTTCAGAAAATTTTATAGCGTTAGACCTAGAGGCTTTTTTGAAAAATAGCGGCAAAAATCCTGTCTTAACTTTAATTAACGATAACTTTGAGTTGTGAACCGATTTTTATAACTATCCAACTCTACTTAATACTTACTTCATATGCTTAAAACACTAAAAAGCAAAAAATAAATTGTTTTTAAATAAAAATGAAACCGCTTTCAAAACTCAAAAGGGAGAAATAAAAATTTTGTTTATAAAAATCTAAATATTTTTTGAGGTCGGTGCCAACCTCGATATTTAGATTAAACGTTGTCACTTGTAATTGGGACCGACCTCAAAAAACATTAAAATTTTTATTTAGCAGAGCTTTAGGTGACATTTGGTTAAAGCCACATCTGGATGTATGGGCCATATAGTAACCCCGCGTAAGTAACACGGCGTGTTTTACTATTCGCCTGCGGCATATACTTAGGTACACAAATAACTAACAAGTGGCTTAGAAAAATTAAATAAAATAAACAACTAAGTCATATACTTTGTATCAAAAAGGTGGCAAATGTCTTTAATCGAACAAGTACTATTATTGAGACATTGACTGTGCTTATCTGACTCGGGCTTTCACTAGGTGGTAGACCCATATGTAGGGTCGTCTGGGTAGGTACCACCGCCTTTCTTATTTCTGCCGTGAAGCAGTTCGCTGTGTTTCGGATTGAAGAGAAAGGTAGCCAGTGTAATTACTGGGCATGGAGGGCATACCATCTTAGTCCCCAGGATGGCAAACGCACTTGCGGTGTTAAGTGATTTACACTTAATATTGCAAGTGTCTATAGGCGGCGGTGACCACTTAACATCAGGTGGGCCGCAAGCTTGTTTGCCATCTCGTAACATAAAAAAAAATCTGAGACTTTAAATAAATTCCAAAAACAAAAATAAAATAAAATTATAGTTTCAAATATAAAACACAAAAAAGAAATTAAAATTGTATTCAAATAAATCTCGTTCAGTGATTTCATATACATTTAAATGCACGTATGCAATTTATTTGCAAATGAAAATTTTTATCTTTGAATTTTTAACTGAAAAATGTATAATTGTCCTATATCCTTTGTGAGTACCGCAATATCGGATTGTGATTTTGAGAAGGGACCGGAATTTACTATGGTTCGAATGTAGCGACGCGGGCGCAGGTTTATTATTTATTACTTCATTTATCAGACGGATAGGGTTGTGGAACATTGGGATGGCATTATTGAGCTGAGCTCAGATTTTTTTTCTGTTATACGTAGGTATAATAACCATATAAAACGTGTATAACAGAAATAATTCACACTCTGAAAGTAGTTAGTTACTAATAAGTAAATCAGTCACTTTTTAGGGTTCTGTACCCAAAGGGTAAAACGGGACCCTATTACTAAGACTGCTGTCCGTCTGTACGGGTTTTAGTGGGCCCGTACAAGAGAGTTGTTTGTAGTGATAGTTGAGTGTCGCACAAGGAGGAAAAATTAAACACTTATTCGTGTAAATAGTTGTAATTCCCCAAAATAACAATAAGTGAAAATAGTAGATAGTTGTCTGTAAAGTTATGTCAGCAATATGTGCGGTGTATAAACCATACACCGTCCGTCCATCCTGCTGTCACCAGGCTGTATCTCATGAACCGTTAATAGTTAGATAGTTGAAATTTTCACAGATGATGTATTTCTGTTGCCGCTATAACATCAAATACTAATAAACACAATAAAATGAATTTTTAAAGGGGCTCCCATCCCATACAACAATCATTTTTTTTTTTGGTTGTTTTAACTAGATATTGATAACGGCAATATGAAGACGCTAGAAACATTCACAGAATGTTTAGTTATATATTCACTTTAGAAATAAATAATTAAATTAAATAAAACAAACTTATTTTAAGGGGGGCTATGCGAATACAACAGGTATGATATTTTTGCTGTTTTTTAATAGTTAATGGTTCGAAACCCGTCGTGCGCAAGTACGACTCGCACTTGGCCGGTTTTATTATTTGGTGTAAATATTTTAAAAGTGAAATAAACAATACTATTAAAAATTCCATAAAGAAACAATATTTTTAGTCGACGACCCCGGATATCTATTTCCCTATACATTACCGGGATATTTAACCAAATTATTTTTTCACTAGCGCTCCGCCCGCGAATTCGTCCGCGTCTTACTCGATAAATGGACTATCTAACACAAAATATTTTTCAATTTGAATCAATAGTTCCTTTGATTAGGGCGTTCTACCAAACAAACAAAACTTCAGCTTTATAAAATTTGTATAATTTTAAATAAAAAATATACTTAAGCAACAGCCCTACAAAAGCACCGTTCCGGTTGCCCTAAAGGTGAAGTCACAGAAAGATAAATATCGAGTGAAACTCGACTTTATTGTCACTGAACATGTATAAGGCTATAAATTACGTAATAAAGGACTTGGAGGCAATTTTTGATAATATTTAGAAACATAATATTTTAAAGATACTTTGTTGAATATGATTTAGTAAGCCGATTTCACTCGATACTCCATTAATTGATAATTGAGGTTATCGCAATTAACTTGATTTCATTTGTATAATTAAATAATTATTAATCGGTAAAAAGGTTTACGATACATGAATCTGTGTTATTTATGTGATTTTTATTAAAGATATTAAATATGCTTTTAACTAGCGCTCCGCCGGGACTTTGTCCGAGTAGTTTTATTTTAAAATCAAATATAACCTATGTCACTAAGGAATAATGTAGCAATAAGTAAAATATTTTTTGAACTAGGTTTAGTGGTTTAGGCGTGAAAGCGTACGTAAACACACTCACTTTCGCATTTATAAAGTACTAGCTTTTTCCCGCGACTTCGTCCGCGTAGAATAGTTATTTAGGGCAGCGTTTAAATTTTCTTCTTATTTCTTCTAACCCAAGCGCTATATATACCCAATGTTCATCGATTTTACTTTAAAAAATGTCGGATTTCCATACAAACTTTTATCCCTCATTTTACCCCCTTAGGAATGATTTCCAAAAATCTTACAATACCTCTTTCTCAATTTGTAACTGAAAGGCCATGTACCAATTTTTATGCATTTTACTTTAAAAATGACGGATTTCCATACAAACTTTTGCACCCCCTTTTCACCACCTTAGAGGGTGAATTTCCAAAAATTCTTTCTTAGTGCACCCCTGGACCTCTTAAGGAAGCTACGTACCAAATTTGGAATCGCTAGACCAAGCGGTTTGGGCTGTGCGTTGATATGTCTGTCAGTCAGCCAGTATTCATTTTTATATATATAGATTAGGTAGGATGAGTAGGTACACACTCGTCTAATCTATTATACTACATAAAAAGAAAAATCCTGACTCACTGACTGACTGATCAACGCCCAGCCCATACCCTAGACCAGTGGTCGGCAAATTTATTAGCCAAAGAGCCAAATATGAACATTACAACAATTATAAAAAAAAAAAAACAAAATTGGGTGCCACATCCCCACCACTACTTTAGAAAAAGTATGCACGCACATGCTTGTGGTACCTTTGTATCATACCGGAGTGTAATTTTTGTAATGTAATTTTTTCTTACCAATTTTTTTTAAATTAACATAATATTGCGCCTTCCATGGATATTTGTGCCAGAGCCCCACTCAAGGAGCCAAACAGCCATATGCGGCTCTGGAGCCACACTTTGCCGACCGCTGCCCTAGACCTACATAGCTGAAATTGGGAACAGAGGCGCCCTTTATGATGTAGGCAAGGTAATAAGGCCGGATTTTTCAAAATTCAACCCTAACCCTATGTTCAGTGCTAATTTTATGGTAATAAAGGTCGAAAATCATTTGTCCACAAAAAACCCTTTGTCACGCCGGCCGTGCCTTGCCGTCAGGCGCTGTCTCTTACAAGTCTGAGGACCCACCAAGCACGCTCTATATTTCCATCTGTGGCCATCAGCAATAGACAGTAAAATAAGAACACGACTCAGGGAGTTATCGATCTCCTCATTAGAATAATAATAGCAATTTCGTTAATAAACGAACGACTGACCTTATTTCTGAGGGTGGTCTGTAGGCAGCACTGGTTACGTAGACATCAGATCCGGAATCTCCTCGCGGTGAACCGTTTTGCCGTCGTCCGTTTCTCTGTTCGGTGTGCCGTTGTTCGCCGCCGCCGGATGGCGACCGTGTCCGTTCGTCCATTGTCTGTAAAAAAATGGTAGATTAAATTATTATTTAGTGGTAGGTAGGTAGGTACCTAAATTAAGTTCTCTCATAGTTTGGTAAGTGATCTGAACACCGGTCTGGTCGATTTAAATTAATGGTATGCTGTAAATTTAATGATATTCCTATTGCTGCAGCATATTCTGGAATCTGCAATATACCCAACTCCTCACCAAACTACAAAAGAGGTGTCATGTTTGGGCTTATTGGATTGGCCTATGTAATCAGTCTCGTAATTGAACAATAGAAAGTATTTAGTTTAAAATTTGTGAGAGATTCTAAATTCATGTATGAAGCATTATTGGACCGGTTCGTTAATTTATCACCGCTGAAAAGAAAATACCTCGTCGTCGAAAAGTCGTAGTGAAAACTTTTTTGAGGCAAAACATAGAATAAAAATCAGTAGTGGTCTCCCCTTGACTTTGCTCGTATACCCGAAACGACTCAAAAGTTGATAGAAACCTTATATTTTCATGTCATACATGCATGTAAAATTTGGTTTTTCATACATGCATGTAAAATCGAATTTTTTGACGATTACAAGACTCTATACTACGTATACGAGAAAGTAAAAATTTACTAGATAGAACGACCCTGAATATAAAGCCAATGTAAAAAATTGAACTAACGGATGAAAAAATTAAAGTGTACAACTAAAATAAAATCAAAAGTTATAATAATTTTCATTGTAATCTCAATAATTATTATTCCCAAATCTCCGACAACTGCATATGATTTTATAAATTAGTCGTAGATAGATTCATGATTACGAATATAACTATTTTTAGCTAGGTCTAATCACGCGGTTGTATTCGTGGCGTTCTAATCATGCACATATTTGATTCATGTTCGTAATAAATCAACATCCAACCAGTAAATCATGTTTCCAGTGAATATGACAAACATGGTGGTTTGTTTCCTGATTCGGAAAATGGAATGATATCGTCATCATCGGGTTCCTAATGATTAAATAGTGATTTTAGATTTGCTTAGTTTATTGGTAGTTGTCGTTTGTCTCAATTTATTTAGGGGCGGCGAAGTATGTCTTGATACCGACAATATTGCTATAGGTTTTGGTATTGGATATTTACGGCCGTGTGCCTGACACATAGATTACCTCCTAATAATCTATGGCCTGACAACACCCTCCTTGGTAACGACTGCTATATTTCCAAAGCGGTGTGAGCGTGGAAAAAAAAAAAGAAAAAAAAATAAAAAAAAAAGAAAGAAAAGAAAGAAAGAAAAGCATCCCGGACCACCAGCTTAACGTCCCTGCCGAAGCACGGAGGAAAATTAAACGAGTTGAAAAATTTTCGGTCACCCATCCGAGTACCAACCGCGTATCCTCCGATCGATCCGAGTCAAGGGGAGACCACTCCCGATTTTTTGTATATATCATTGACAATATGTGTACAAACCTTTTCTGTATCATTGACAATATGTGTACAAAATATCAGGACGATACCTATACGTTGAGTTGAGTAGTTTAGTCGTGATATTCGCATTTTATCGATGTCGATGTACAATAAAGTTATATTCTATTCTATTTATATGATGAAGATACTTTGGCATAAACATTGTTTTACCTTTATAAGATTGGTACTTCAGTACTAGTCTTTTATGGTTTAAATTGATTTGTCACAGTTCGTATGCCGCGTATATTACCTGTAATATACCGTCCAATGAATTCAATACCATAGACAACTGTTTTCCTTATGTTCATGTTAAATATAAACAAGATTTTAAGTATGTCATAACAAAGATAATTGCTAAACTATTTGCGTGAGGGCGCTGTAAAATATGACAATAAACTAACAATTTATTGAGGATGTGAACTAGCATCAAAGGAAATTAAACGGTCTTAAAAGTTGTAGCATTATCCATTAGTGCTTATTGGAGTTGACCTAAATAGAATTACGTTTCGAATTTTATTGTTAATCTTCTTTGCCTTAGCTGCTTAGTCCACCGGGACTGTCATCATCATCAACAGCTCATATAAATGTCCTCACCGAGGGGCTCGAGCCTACCCCACATTAGGGGCCATTAGACCTTAATCAACCACGCTGGCCAAGTGCGGGTTTGTCGACTTCACACACAGCCTAACAATTTCTTCATAGGTGTGTGCAGGTTTCCTCACGATGTTTTCCTTCACCGTAAAAGCGTCGATTAAACGTACATATGATTAAACGTAAAATTTGAAAACACATTGGTACGTGGCGGGGATCGAACCAGTGCCTCCCGGGTGGGAGACGACGCTCTTACGCACTACGCCTCCGACGCTTCCCCAGGACTGTTGAGATGATTTTTTTTTAAATATTGTTTTTTTTTGTTTGGCAAGTTAAGTTATGATTGAAATTGATACCAAACTCAATAGAAAACCAAAAAGATGGAAAAAAATCCTGTCATGGATAAGTGCCAATACATCACCCGTCACCCGTCTCAGCACTTATCCATGACAGGATTTTTTTCCATATTTTTCGTTTTATATTGAATTTGGTATCAATTTCAATCATAACTGTATATCAATTTCAATCATAACTATAAGGACTGAGGTTACATCTTCTGATGTAACCTCTGTCCTTATTGTTGGCTTTTGTTTGTTTGTTTACTGAAGGATTGTTACTTGTTGGGTTTTGGCCTTTAGTGTATGCGACAGGCTGGCAACCTGTCGCTATTTTGGGGTATACTGTATGCCCCATACTGCCAGATGTAGCTTTATGTGTAACTAAATCTTACCTAAGGCTGTGCTCAACCTCTAAAAACCTAACCAAACTACCAAAATCTAAGTTTGTACGACTGATTGTTGTTATTTTTTACATAAAAAGTTTGTTGGTAAGCAGAAAAGGAGATTAATGTCAAGATGAAACTTTGTGTACATGTCAAGGCCATAAATAATATTAGTACAAATAATTTTTCGATTTCAGGTCACACATTCATATAATTTTTATTGCTCCATTGCTCGTATAAACAGCAACGTGTATGTTTATTTCCATCGTATGTTTACACATATTTGGCGCATATTTTCATATAGTAAAATACTGAAGTATACTTCTTCGAAAGTTGATTGAAACTTTGACTATAATTGCAATATTTTAAACACCGTTTTTTGAATTTATCATGTCAATAGTAAATGGACAAGTCGCGAGTCAGAGTCGCCCACCGAGGGTTATGATTTTATTGCAAATAGTTATCAGACTTTTCCCTGTACCTGTAGACGATATTACCCCGATTATAGATTATGTATTTATCATATGAGTGAATGTCTTAGACGAAAATTTTATTTTTTTGGAAGGCCTCATGACTTTTATGTAACTTTTTCGACTTTAAATAAAAGCCGTCATAATTAAAAGCCATTTTATTGATATTTACCTCAAAAACATTTTTCATTTCATTTTCATTCATTTTAATGTAGACCGAATACCGGATGGGGTCCACGTCCGGAAGTCTCCTCGTGGCGGACCCTGGTAACGTGGTGGGGAAACTTTCTCGGCGGGCTTTTGATGCCAAGTGTGTCCGCTTGGCATTCGAAGTCACATGCCATCGTCGAGTTGTTTTTGTTTTCCCACCACGGCTAGTTCCAGACGGCCCTTTTTAGGGCCACGACCGCGCCCGATAACCTCGGGTGCGGTCCCATGGCTGCTCCCGGTGTCCTCGTCAGGAGGACACGCCAGGTCGAGCAGCCGTCGGTGAGGAGGCGGCCTATAAGGCCGGCGTCGGCCAGCGGCCCACAGGGGCTGGCGTTAGTCGGTAGCCCCTGTAGGCTGCTAGCCACCAATTGGTGCACAAGGAGTGCCTAGACGGGCAGCGTTGGGACGGTCTCGGTGTAGTTGGGCTCACGTGCGCAGATCCCGAGCCGTCCCGCAATAGCGCACTGGAGTTCAGGCCGGGGAGGATGTTTAGTGGGTATGGAGGGAACGCCTTTACCTCGAGTCCCACATATCCCCTGCGGATGGCACCACCCCGCAGAGACGATGCGTAAATGCATTTGACCTCCCCGACAAAAAAACGCCGGATACCGGATAGTTACCGGATATCCGTTTCATCTCTAGTGATAACGCACAGACACACACACAGACATAATTACAAAAACGGTATTTTTAGCCTCAAGGAGGTCCAAATGTGTAATTCCGTCAAAATCTCGAGGTTGAATATTTTAACGATTACAAGACTTCCTCTGTACTACGTATACGAGAAAGTAAAAAAAATTTGAGTTTACTTTTACTCTAAGATGACATTTGTTAGTCGCAAAGGCACTGATGTGAGAAGAAGATTTACAAACGGATGAAGTGACCTTTAGACTTATCGTAATGAAGACCAGTTTTCTTTTACAAGCTGTTCTATATGGTGGACTACTCCTCTCTATAGTAACTATCTCTAGTGTCTCTCGAGTCTAATTACAGAGTTAATACTTATATTGCCACTTACCGTATATTCTGATAATGTCCTCTCGGAAGGTGCTCTGTGACTATCATTCTCATCTCTAGAAGATGCCCTCAAGAAGCCACCAGAAGAAGGCGAGTCCACGCCAGACCTGTGCGTGGCTACGTAATGATTATTTTTCACTTTATGCGCCATATTGTCTTGAAAACCAAACTCTAGGTGACACTCACGCACATTTTCAAATACGGAATCAACTTCGCGCGCTTAACCCTGACATTTTACTTTTTAATTTGTAATTTTTTCACGGCTCTACCCTAAGCGTAATCAGTCATCGTTCGTTCTAGTTCGCAATGATTGGTTCTTGATTCTTGTTCGTATCGGTGTTGTTATTTCCTTTTGTAGGTCAGTTGCCGATGAATCTGTAACAAAGGAAAGGTTGATTATTTTACTGGATTATTTTGACCTTTAAATCAGCCTTCGAAATACTTTGCGGCGACCTGCCGCCCATTATAGGAAAGTGCGAGGTAATTTACAATTTCCATTTTGATATTAGAGAAAGAGAGTAAAAATAGATGCTTTGTCTACGTTAAGCAGTGCCTCTTGTTTTTCTCGATTGAGATCATCGATAAATTCTAAGGGGTTTCGTACTAATTAATCGATCGAGGTCATAATCGAATGAACCGCACAAAAACTTGACTGACACGCCTGGGTTTGCTCGATAAGAAACAATAATGGGAACTTTTAGCTTTTGTAAGAACTGGAATAAGTTCCGTGATAAAATCAATAAAAGCAGTGATTGTTCGTAGATCGGGTGTTAATTTAGTATTTCTTTGTTATATATTCGTTATTGCGAAGTAACATGACGTATAATTGTATAGCGACTGCATCCTTGATGTGTCGTTTTGTGTTCGACGCGAATTTAATTTTGTATTGGAAAATGAAATGAGTAATAGGTAGTATACTTATAGTTTGTTCTGTTGTAAATATTATTGAAAGTGAGCTAGTCAAGGGCTCACTGGTGAATCAGTGGTTCTAGGTTTTTAAGGTTATCTTAACTTTGGTAGTGAAATAATTTGTTTTATGAGCACAACTACAATACAATATATATAAAAAACCGGCCAAGTGCGAGTCGGACTCGCGCACGAAGGCTTCCGTACCATTAGCTATAAAAAATAATAGTCTAAAAAAAACTAAAAAATCGGTTTGGTTCCGCTATAGATCACCAGAAAGTAGGCAATGATAGCTCGAAGAGCATAATTAATACTCTACTGATCGCTCAACAGGAGCACAAACCTTTGAATATGCATGTCGATTTAAAGGTGTGTAATATTGATCCAGATTACAATTCAATGTGGACGCGACGCATCTCTGCATATGTTCACAAATGGTGTCTAGAGAGAAATTATTTTACTCTATTCTGATAATAATGATAATTGTGAGACAATAATGTAGAGCTGTCGTATACCGGAAACGACTCCAAAGGTTGATAGAAACCTTATATTTTGATGTCATACATTCATGTTAAATTTTGGTCACCCATCCGAGTACCGACCGCGCACTTGGTTGCTTAACTTTCGTGATCGACGGCTCAAAATTTGATAGAAACCTTATATTTTGATGTCATACACGTATGTTAAATTTGGTTGCAATAAGTTAAAGCATGCTCGAGTTATCGTGCTAACGCACAGACACACACACAAGACATAATTCCAAAAAAAATATTTTTGGACTCAGGTATGTGCAAAATGTGTAAATCCGTTACGATTACAAGACTTCCTCTTTACTACGTACAAGATAGTAAAAACACGCTTTTATGATAAATCTTGTGTTTTCTACGTGACTGACCGGCCTCCTTAGGCCCCCTGCGTATACGTGAAATGGTCTCGTCTATCTATCTCGCTCTAATATACGCGTTAGTATGCTCTTTCTCTTTTACATTGCCGATCTACAGTTTCCTATATCTATGAGTAAAATATAACGAGTACCTATGTAGATACCTAATAAGGTAAAAACGACCAAATGGAAAATTTGTTTTGTTTTCAAAATCGGCGTCGAAGCTACGCCAATGAGCTCCTCACAGACGTGGTGCTCGTATACATATAATTATGACTAATGCAGAACTGATGTAAACAATCAAATTAATTATCAACCTGTTCCATAGAATGCAACCGACACGAAATTCCTGCGTACTTTAAGGAACCTTGGGCTGTTTGTACAGAAAATAGATTTTCGTATCACCTCACACCTACACACTACAAAATAAAGTTCAAATCTTAATTGTGGGAAGTTCATGTTAAGTTTGTGGGCCCGTAAAATAGTAACAATAGCATGTCTATGGTCGGAATCGATTATAATGACGCAAGTATCGAATTCTCGATTGTATCGAACGCGGACAGCAAACGGAGTGTAATGTTTCGGTATTAATTTGTGAGTATTTTTTGTGTCGATTCATGTGATAGTATCGAGTTATTTGTAATAGAAAAAACTACTGGAGCTCACTGTTCTGACAGTAAACAGACAAGCCGTTTGTAATTGTGCTGATTGATAGTATCCGTTTTGATACAAAGGAAAGATAATTAACGAAATATCTTTTATTTTTTCCTTAGTAACTGTGTAGATAAGCAAAATTACTTTTGATTTGTGAAAGTTTTATTATCGCGATACAAGTAGTTTTTTTTTATTATAATTATGAACAGTGAAATTCTTTTTTTGCCTGAAACCTTTATCTTAGTTGAAGGTAAGTGAGGATAAGGCCGAAGTGGAAAGCCAGCTCCACTTGGTACCCTCAACCACAGAGAAACTTATCGTTAATTATTGTCGGAACACAATAATGCTACTCTCACTCGATTTACGTCAAAATTGTCACATTTTGAGACCTAATTTTGACGCGATGTGAACAGACTTTTGAGAAATTATATGCTATAGGAAGACAGCGAAAGCAGTGTCCCTACCGAGTGGATTATCCCACGATTCCCGCGCCTACATAGCACACTCCTAAAACACACAGATTGATAAATTGTTTATTTTTTTAAATGAGATGATACTTTTTCTTATATGAATATTTAAACAATGAAATTTTCTAGAAGATGAAGAAAATAATTTTCATTTTCATTCATATTTTTAACCGACTTCAAAAAAGGACGAGGATGTGTGTTACCTCAGAACTCTTTACTGGGTGTAGCGATTTTGAAGATTCTTTAACTTTTGGAAGCTGTGTTTTCATGCGGTTTCATTTATATTTGATCGACATCTGAAGAGCAATTTTTGAGTTATCCCCACAGAAATATTAATGTTATCCCTAATAATGCCTGTTTAATTGACGTCGATGATATCCTAATCGTTTTATTACTTACTTATTTCTCTAAAAGATGATTTCCTGAAAACTTTTATACTTAACACTTACATGCAAAAATAAATTATATCTAAATAAAAACGCTTTCAAATCAAATCATTTATTTGCAAATGTGGGTAGGTACAGATGGTAGGTATACATGAAATGAACAACCGACATTTCACCTTTCGGCATGCAAATTATAAAGAAAACATTACAATTACTCATTAATATTAATTAAAATAATACAGTATGTCAATATAATATGTCAAAAAAATTACAATAAATTTAGTCGTAAAAAAAGTAAAATAAAAATTATAACAATACTAACATTCAATTTTATTATTTAAGAATTCCTTGGCAGAATAATAGGCCCTTTCCAACAATAATTTATGTAATCTTTGTTTAAAAATAGAAAAGCGCTCAATTTCAATAAAATCCTTAGGTAGATGGTTATATAAACGTGGAGCCATACCAAACACACTATTATTGTACAGAGCAGTCCTGATTGGAGGGTACATAATTTTATAATAAAGCCTTCGACTGTTACAATTATTAAATAAGTCCAAATTCCTTCTAACAAATAGTATGGTTTCAAAGATGTAGAGGCAGGGCAAAGTCAGTATATTTAATTTTCTAAAATAAGGCCTACAACTGTCGGTCTGTTTTAGTTGACATATCGATCTAACACACTTTTTTTGTGCTCTAAATGCTGTTTCTTTCTCGACTGAGTTGCCCCAAAAGATAATACCGTATCTAATTGTCGATACAACGTAGGCATGATATGCCGTCATTACAGCAGACTCTTTGACAACTTTCCCTAGCATATAAAGAGCATATGAAAACTGATTTAGTTTTTTACATATCTCTTCTATATGTATTTTCCAATTTAAATTAGAGTCAAGGTGAAGTCCTAAAAATTTTACCATTTCGATATCTCTTATTTTATGTCCAGCGTATTTTATGTCAAACTTATTAATTCTACGATTATTTCTATTTTTAAATGTCATTAGATTTGTTTTTTCCAAATTTATCTTTAAATTATTATATGTCAACCAATTAATAATGTCAAATAGAGAACTATTGATATGTGCTTCAAAGTTTGTATTGAATTTGTCTACAAATAAAACTGTACTGTCATCGGCAAATAATATAATTTCATCCTTAATACATTTAGGCAGGTCATTGATATATAAAATGAACAAAAGTGGTCCTAGTACACTGCCTTGTGGCACTCCGTGCGTTGTTGTTCTAAAGGGGGAAGTATAATATATCTCAGTCTTAGTAGAGGGACAAATTTTTGCTATTTGAGTTGCCTGCTTTCTATTTCTCAAATAAGAATTTATCAATTTAAGAATATTACCTCGGATTCCATAACTGTTTAATTTGTTTATTATTATATCATGATTAACATAGTCAAATGCCTTTGTTAGCTAGCTAGCTATTATAAGATGATCAAATAGGTACGTGGAAATTTTCATTTCCAATGGAACATTAGAACTTAATGTTTTAGTTTAAGTTCTAATGTTACTAACATTGAAAATAAAAAATGAAATAGCAAAATTAAGTGATTCAAATTATAATGAAACACTCTTTTAAAATGCAAGATTATACAGCTTGTACTTTTAGTGTGACCAATGTTTTAGTATACAAGAATATTTCAGTATAAAGATTCCGATTTGTTTCGTATGAACAACTTGTAAAACTTACGATAAGCAAAACTTATGTAGTGCTAATAAGATAATAGATGCTTTACTATGCAATCTCCCCGCAATGCATAGTAAAAGATGTATTCACCGGTAGCCGGGAGTATGTTACTTCTGGAGTCTAGTTTATTACTAACTATTAACATTAATTACAAATACTGCTTAGCCCAACTTACTCTTAGTAAGGAGAAGCTAGTCATACACTATAACTAAATAAAAGAAATTAACATATCTGATTCAACTCGCAATTGCTCAAACTGCACTCTTGATAGATAGAAAACTAAATTGGTTTCGTACGAAAGAGAGGCCTAATTTACTTTATATTCCGAGAATTGGCACCAATAACTAACGGTATCTAACATTAGCATTTCCACATTTTGCGCAGACCTAATTCAATTGAAGTCTAATGTGTGAAAGTAGAGGCAATGTCTGGGAGTAATTCTCGCGCAGTCGGAGGCTCGGAATAGGTCCGCTGGTCTATTTCGCAAATTCTGTTTGAGATGAGGGTTGACGTGAGTCTTAAGCGATAGCGGGTACCCCGTATAATTTAATAATCTTGATTTTGATATAATGTATATGTATTTGCTTTCTTAAGCAACAAGAGTGTAAATAAGCACCCGTCTTGTGGTCCTTCGTGCACCGCGTTCGTCAGGTCCGCCCAATTTTATTTTCTTCTTTCCCGCGCTATTCACAAACGTCACTTCTTTATTCCACCGCAGTGCGCAAAGGAGACAACAGCCATACATCCGACGTAAACTACCTTAGCCAAAAATGTATAACAATCTAGTAGTATTTACGTCTATAGTGTTTGAATATATCAGCTAAACCATGGAAATCATACTCACTGCCAGAAATACGACACTACGAAACTTGTGGTGTAATGTGACGGTAAAGGTTAAAGTCCATTATTTAAACTTAGGGACTTGATATTTCACTAATTATCCTTTTTATCGTATTCGACAGCTCATATCATAATGTCGGGTGCATTATATGAGCTGTTGATGACAATAAGGGCGATTAGGTAGGCCTTAGTCAACCACGCTGGCCAAGTGCGGGTTGGTCGACTTCACACACAACCTAAGAATTTCTTCATAGGTGTGTGCAGGTTTCTTCACGATGTTTTCCTTCGCCGTAAAAGCGTCAATGAATTCGAAATTTGAGGGGTTCAAACCGGTGCCTCCCGGGTGGGAGACAACGTCCTTACGCACTACGCCACCAACGATTTCTCTAATATCAGTTACTCCAAATTAATTCAGTTAATCCTCACTCAAAAATATAATCGCTCTTCACTCGGGCCACGCAAAGAAGGCATATTTTTCAACGACCCATTGTTTGAAATAAGCATAAGTGTTTTGGTCGAAGACACTTCGGTTACGAGTAACAATGTTTACAAGTAGAGTTATCGAGAACTTGCCCTAGTTAACCACAGAGGGCAAAATTCATTTAGCTCTAGAAATGCAAACTTATGACCCCAAAAGGAAGAGTTATAAAATTTATTACCTATATATTTTTAATTCCTATATCTGTAATTTAATTTGAAATTGTTGTTACATTTTATAACATTGTAGATTTTATTTTTAATGTTATTTTAATTTTGATTTTAATTGTTATTAATTTGACAAGTTTTATCTTTAATGACAATGAGGTTATAATCTTAATATTGCTTTTATTATAATTATACTTGCTGTCCCGGTCACGCGTTGCTGTGGTAATTTCATACCGCTGATCTATAACATTGTATCTGCAGTAAAAAAAATATGACTACTTATCAAGATAAAAACTATCTAAACTATCTAAATAAGCCAAATCCCACACGCCTTGCGCAAAAGCGTACAAAGCTTTTTCTTTACGTCAAAAATGTGTAAGTGTGATGACAGAACGTTTTTCCACCCTTGTAAAATAAAAAGTATTGAATCTAAGGTGACCAGCCAAATTAAGCGCCGTTGTCTCGATACAGAGAAAATAATCTTAAAGTTAAGTCGAGAGTAATTCTCACGGTTCTCACTAGCAGCCGTTTATGTGATCGAGGGTTATTGGTGGAAGGTGGCTTGAGTTTCTAAGTTCTAACTGGTTTAATAGGCGGTTAGATTGCGTTCATTTTATTGGGTGAAGTGTGAAGAGATGGCGCCAAGATTAATGTTTTAACCCTAGAACCGTACCCATCATAGACTTTTAATAACAGTACCCAGGGGTACTGGAGTACTCCAGTATTTTTTTTTTTTTACATAATTATAAACATTTATTAATAATCTACTTATATAGACTGTTATGTCACTTATTTTAGTCTCAGTTAATAGACCTAAATAAAAGTGACTAATTTTAACTGCTTTGAAAAATCTTTGTTTGGGGCTCTAAACATAGAAAAAATGCAAATTTTTCACATTGAGAAACAAAAAGAGAGATATACAGTTTATTCACCTGGGGCAAAATTAAACATCGTCCAGATTTTGATTCTGAAGGGAGTGGAACATGAGATGACCGGTTTTCCCCCTAATATATCTCCATTTTTTACATGGAGAAGCATGGGCAAAGGGTACTGGAGCGCCTTACTCGCATTTTGCCACAAGCACACACTAAGATGACTCCCGCCCGACGGACGGTTTGACGCAACCAACCATCCTGTATAAATTCGCGGTAGCGCAAAAAAACCCGTTGTGAACATAAAAGTAATCACAAATTTTCAAATATTTTTTTGTTGTGTACCCCAGAGTCTAGTTCTAGGGTTAAAAAAATGTTTTTTAAAAACTAGCTTTTATTTAAACGCTCTAAAAAGAAGAAACTGAAATAAAAAATCGGGAGTGGTCTCCCCGTGACTTTCTCGTATACCGGAAACGACTCAAAAGTTGATAGAAACCCTATATTTTGATGTCATACATGCATGTTAAATTTGATTGTAATAAGATAAAGCATACTCGAGTTATTGTGCTAACGCACAGACACACTCAGACATAATTCCAAAAACGGTATTTTTGGCCTCAGGGAGGTCCTAAACGTGTAAATGCGTCAAAATCTCGAGGTCCAATTTTTGACGATTACAAGACTTCCTCTACACTACGTATGTACACGAGAAAGTAAAAATGTTATTAAACCTTGTCACGAGATTTGCTTGACAGACATGTCCTATAAAACCACGGAGTTATATAGTCTAAAACGTATACGAGAGGTGACCGTTTTTCTACAACGTGACCTTTTATATACTTAGGAGCTAATTTTTTACTAAAATATTTATCCGTATCACTTAGAATAAAAGTTCTTTTATATACCAAATTGCCACCATCATAAAATACACTTTATAATATTTGAATATTGTATAGATCTCAGAAAGCGTCGGTGGCGTAGTGCGTAAGAGCGTCGTCTCCCACCCGGGAGGCACTGGTTCGATCCCCGCGCCACGTACCAATGTGTTTACAAATTACGGTAAATGAAAACAACGTGACGTGAGGAAACCTGCACGCACACACCTATGAAGAAATTCTTAGGTTGTGTGTGAAGTCAACCAACCAGTGGTGTAGCGTGGGTATCGGCCGCCCGGGGCGGAAGATAATTTTGCCGCCCTCTTATTTAGGTATTTCAATTTAATGTATAATGTCCATTACACACTAAGAAGTTCAAAAAGTATAGATGCGTTACACTCGCTCGAAAATGGCAACGAAAAAGTCGGGAAATTGCCGGATTTACATTCAGTTTTGAACTAATGAAAAAAGAATTGGGAACGCTATCGCATTTCGGCTGGTCGACTGCACTTCATTGCAATGCTTTAAGTAGGTAATCGCTCAAAAAAATGACTTCCTGTGTTGTTAAAAAGTGTACAAATTAGGTACATTATCACTGTTAGAGACTCAGACCTGTGATAATAATCATTGGTCTGAGGTTAGAGACATGAAAAGGTGTCATTTCATTTGACAAATACATTTTTCTTATCAAAACAATTTCATATGGAACATTTTTTTTGGGTTTACTAACGCGTAAATATGTTTAACACTAGAAACCCCTCCGCGCCTCCGCCTGTCCGAAAAAAATAGCAGGTCGATTTTTTCAGTGTATTTTTCCAGTCTCAAAAATATTTACGCGTTTGTAAACGCAAAAAAATAATCCACGCTCTAAGTAATCTTCACTGGACGTCAAATATTTGCAAAAATATTTCGTTCGGATCTTAGAAGTGCAAATTTCAATGATTTGATGAAAAAATGTTTACCATAAGAACATAAGCACCAAGCACTGTCAAATTACGACGGCGAAAGCAGTGCCCTGGTAGCGTACGTAGTGGTTAACGCAGCCGCCCGGATTGCGGAGGATGCTGGGTTCAATTCCCGCCTGGGACAGGTCGATTTTTTCAGTGTACTTTTTTTTTCTTGTCTTAAAAACAATTTCAATTTCATTTTGTTATTCAATTTGACTGTCATTGACATTTTGCGCGTATGTATATCCTCTGTTATCGGTATCGGTGCGCGCTCTCGCCAATGAGCGCTATGCAACAATCAATACGTAACTCATGGGGTATATAAATTTATCTCTTTCTAATAACGGGTTTGCCTAATCATTATGTGATCTATGCATAAAACTTGCTTTGAATATTCAAAGTCATTATCGCTAATTATTAGTCACAAACAATTAAAACACAAAATATTCCTCCTGAACACAAAATAAACTCCCCGTAGTTTATTTTGTGTTCAGGAGGAATATTTTGTGCTTTAATCGCCCCAAGTCAGAATAGACGGTGTTGCCAGCAGTTGCTACAAAATATAATTCAAAGAAAGGGAATTCGTCACAGAATAACTAATGAAAAATTCCATACTCTTTTCAATTGGTCCGAATTTGTAGTTGCAATGAAAATATGAAATGGTTTCATTCTTTATTATTATTGTGAAATTTTGCCGCCCCCTCAAATGTGCCGCTCGGGGCGGGTCGCCCCCCCTGCCCCCCCTAATCTACGCCACTGCAACCAACCCGCACTTGGCCAGCGTGGTTGACTAAGGCCTAATCGCCCCTAATGTGGGTTAGGCTCGAGCCCCTCAGTGAGGATATTATATGCGCTATTGATGATGATGATGATGATTGTATAGATAATGAAAAACAAGAAAATAATCCTGTCGTTGAAGAGGCTGATATGGGACATTTCAAGTCATGCCCAGTAAAATTATAAACAAATTCAATATTATCAACTGTATGTAGTCGTACTTAATAGAATTGATTTTTCAGTGTCCTCGTTACTCATAGACGGTGGGTATATCTCGCAACAAGCACTAAATGGATACATCACTCCAAAGTAAGATGAAGACGTACAAAGTCATCAGTCTCCACGCGTAACCTTTGACAAAAAACTAATAACATTACAAAGGAACTAATCTTTAATTATACAGTGTTGAGGATGCGCCAGGGCCGCATTTAGGAGGTAAAAAACTAATCAGAAAGCCATCAAACAAAAATTAGTTTTAACGCCTTCCTGTCAGATTGAGTAAATTAACGCGGCATGGGAGAGATGCTAGCTTTAGGCTAGTGGTACAGTAGTTAAGACAGCAGTAACATAATTTACAGCGTTGAAGCACCTAAGAAAGCAATACTAATGGGTGCGCATTATTAAGTTGGTTTTCTTAAGTTTCAATAGACAAATATACCGATAGGTAATAACATAGTTGATAGCCTCCAAAATATATGCCATCTGTTTGTAATTATTCCTCTTTGGTGGCTTAACATAGAAATTTGATAGAAATAGACTTTCCGTTCCTTAGTACCTAATTTTTCTAGAATGGGTGTCGTAGATGCCGAAAATGTAGGATAAAAATAAAATGTTTTTAATGTGATGTCCTTAGGCAGAACTATTCTTGGGACGGCAGATTATTATAGCACATAAGTCAATATGGGCTCCATAATGACTTATGTGCTTTAGTCTGCCGACCATATAAATTATTTTAAACATTAGTCCGAAGAACTTTTATCTAACTAGAAAGCTTTTGTGTAAGTATGCGGTTTTTAGAGTAGATACCTACTTCTGACATCAACTCTACTAAAAATATCGCGTAATAAATATTATATTCTACTATTATTTATTAATAAGTATTTAAGGATTTCTTGCTTATTTGATGTAAATCTTTTGCTTCGAGACGTTTTTGCAATGTTATTTAAAATCTTATTTTAGTAGCATAGTGAATTTTATTAAAATTACTACTAATTATATACCTACTTTGTAATAAGAGCAATTGTGTTCTGATTTTAATTACCTTTATTACACTATTACGTATTAAATACAAATTCATAAAAAATATAGGTAAGCTAAATCGGGGGTCCACGTCCGGAAGCCTCCTCGTGGCGGACCCTGGTAACGTGGTAGAAAACTTTTCCGGCGGGTGTGTGGCTTTTGATGTCAAGTGTGTCGCCTTGGCATTCGAAGTCACGTGTCGTCGTCGAGTTGTTTTTATTTTCCCACCACGGCTAGTTCCGGACGGCCCTTTTCAGGGCCACGACCGCGCCCGAAGTCCTCCGGGTGCGGTCCGATGGCTGCTCCCGGTGTCCTGGTCAGGAGGACGCGCCAGGTCGAGCAGCCGTCGGTGAGGAGGCGGCCTGTAAGGCCGGCGTCGGCCAGCGGCCCACAGGGGCTGGCGTTAGTCGGTAGCCCCTGTGGGCTGCCACCAATTGGTGCACAAGGAGTGCCTAGACGGGCAGCGTTGGGACGGTCTCGGTGTAGTTGCGTGCACATGCACAGATCCCGAGCCGTCCCGTAATAGTGCACTGGAGGTCAGGCCGGGGAGGATGTTTAGTGGGTATGTTGGGAACGCCTTTACCTCGAGTCCCACATATCCCCTGCGGTTGGCACCACCCCGCAGGGATGTTGCGTAAATGCATTTGACCTCCCCGACAAAAAAAGGTAAGCTAAATCGAAAAAAATGTGTTTGTTACCAGATCAATCGATTAAACGCCGATCAATACCATCAATCGAGATTGATCGATTGGTGTGATAGAAACTATCGATTGATTAGTTTGGTAACCCTAATATCGCATATCTTAAAGTATCCCCCGTCTTAAAATATAGATCGAATTATAAATTTGTCTGACCAATGATCCTGTATGTTATCAAAAGATCGATTACATTGTAAACGTAATTAAAACCACGCCCTACGTATACGGACGATGTCTTAATAAAATTATTTTGTTTTATAACCCTATTCCGGTGAGATCTAACTTTGTTGAAACCAAGGAGGAGAACATGAAGGATCAGGGGAAAAAAGGGGAAAGGTCTTCGAGTGACGATCACGTATTGAGAAACGCAGCGTTGGTAGGCGCCCCACATGGTTGACTGACGATCTGGTGAAGGTCGCGGGAAGCGCATGACCACATATATCTAAATCTGTGCGCATAACCGAGCGGTTTGGAGATCCTTGGGGGAGGCCTATCTATGTCCGACAGTGGGCCTTTCTCGGAGGAATTAAGGATTT
Organism: Elophila nymphaeata; assembly: GCA_955850985.1. Classification (NCBI taxonomy): domain Eukaryota; kingdom Metazoa; phylum Arthropoda; class Insecta; order Lepidoptera; family Crambidae; genus Elophila; species Elophila nymphaeata. The sequence continues at coordinate 19,425,215 of OY039082.1, read as the reverse complement.
AGAGTGTAACCTGTCCTGGTTGTTGGATTTTGCTTGTTGGTTAATGAAGATTCGTTACTCTGGGTTTAATGTACCTTGTATGTTGGCGACAGGCTGGCAAACTACCTATTTCGAGGCTCTACATGCCCGATACTGCCAGATGTGGTTTTACGTGTAACCAAATGTTTCCTCCACCCCTTTTTGACTTACTGCCGAGGATCAAAAAATTAGCTAAAATGTTCATGTAAGTTTCTAATTCAAGCAGAAAATGTTTGTGAGGAGTTGTTTTAGAGTTTGTATTACGTATGTATATTTATTTATTAATAGGTTTTTATTTATTATCCAAGTGTGATAAAATTTTATTCATTAACACTTGCCATTAACAAGATTGTAACCCCTTTATATTTTTCAAAATTACTGGTGGTGCGAGTTGGCTTTTAATAAGCTTAACAACACTACTACTATACTTTAAATTCTTACTTCTTCTTTCTCCTATCTTGCTACCAATATATTTGGGATCAGTGCAGTGTGTCTTTATATCAATAATACTGCTATAGACAGTAGAACGCATGCTATAGGATTTGGTATTAGGTTTCTACGGCAGTGTGCTTGCCTGACACTAGAGATGAAACGAATAGTTGTTAGGCCGGATACCGGATAACCGGTGAGCTGCGGGGCCGGATGGCCGGATATCCGGCGGCCGGATATTTGGCCCATTGTCTCGTTGCATGTCGTGACGAGTTTAGCGCCGCAATCGCAATCAGATCAATTCGAGCGGTTTCGCTATGTTTTTACTAAAAAATAATAATTTAGATATTTACTTTTTATGTATTTATCATTAGAGGGAATATCTCAGAAAAAATATTTTGGTTTTTTAAAAACCTTTTTTGAGACTTTTCAACTTTAAATAAAAGTCGTCATAATTATAAGCCATTTATTGATATTTATTTACCTTACAAAGATTAAGGTATTGCATTTTATTATAGGAAATTGTCGTAGTTTTTTAATATCCGGTATCCGGCCGGATATTGAGTTACTATCCGGTATCCGGTCGGATAGTAAATTTAGGCCGGATATGCCGGATATCGGATAGTTACCAGATATCCGTTTCCTCTTTACCTGACACCAACCCTCCTTGAGAATGCCATCTTTCGAGCAACCAGAACAACCTTGACGTGCCTTCCGAAGTATGAACAAAAACGAGTTGAAATTTTTTTCGTCGCCTATCCGAGTACCGACCGCGCACATGTTAGCTTAGCTATCGTAATCGTTTGTGGCTAGGAAGAATGTACGACCGCGCGGCGCATATCCCTATACTAAAATTCAAGTTGTTTTTTTAATACTTTTTACTTTCAATGTTCAACAATTCTGTGTAGTGTTGCCCAAATGCAAGAACAAGACGAGACTTGGCTAGTCTTGGTCTTGGTCTTGCGCCAATACACCTGGTCTTGGTCTTGGTCTTGGTCTTGCGCTCCCAGTCTTGGTCTCGGTCTTGGTCTTGCAGCAAGAGTCTTGCAAGTCTTGCAATTACCTATTAGACTATTGCTATTTATTACAGTTTACTTTAGATCTTAGGAATTAACATAGCCATAGTAAAGACCAATCAGATTAATAAATGTCTGAAGATTTGATAAGAAATTCGATAACTGCCGCATGGCTATCAACTGAGCTATATGCCGTTTTCCATGGGAGTAACTGTTTCTTAATAAACATTTACGCTTTATAAGCTTACATGTGCTAAAACATGTAAAAAACAAATTAATTACAATTAATTGACTGTATTTTAAAGAACAATATCTCCCTAGAAAGAAATTGAAACCTCAACTTATATGAAATTTAATAAAAGAGTTTTACGATTTGTCATTTATTTCAATAAAAAATAAAATACAATAATGTATTCGTTTCCATTCTAAGCACACTGAAACTTATTTATTCTTTGGAACACCTGTGCTCTTAAAACTATACCTAGGCCCTGTGGCGGCAATCAATTAGTGTCAAATATTGTGATTTCGGCGCGGCGGCACCGATTGTTGTATGTGATTTCAAAAGAAGCCGTCGGCGCGTGTATCATCACCATGTACTTCCGAAAAGCGGCAAATTTCTTTGAGAAGTCAGTACAAAACCTTTGATGCCGCATTATCAAAGTGCCGATGGTTAAAACAAAACTATGCATGCACTCTGTTTGATTGTTTATTCGCTATGTATGTTTATGGTAGGTATTGGTCGTAATGCGCATAGGTCTAGTTTTTCATATTCTTTGATACAGTTTTTTGCGTCTCATAGAATTCCTAAGCGTACCTATACACCGAACTGTTATACCTAACTACTCCGTGAAATAGCGCTAAGTCCTAGCTGCAAGACGCAAGAGTCTTGCGGGATTAGTCTTGTTCTTGCACAAGTCTTGCACGGTCAGTCTTGGTCTTGGTCTTGCTAAAAATACGCGGTCTTGTTCTTGGTCTTGGTCTTGCATTTTTGCAAGACCAAGACCAAGACTGCAAGACCAAGACTGAATTTGGGCAACACTAATTCTGTGCAATCCTTTATCTCCTCCCCCAATCCCAAGAGTTACGGATCAAACAGTACAAAAAAACAACCAAAGCTACACCATTGCGTGAGGGAATGATAATATGCGTGCGTGAACTTTCATGTACAAAAAAATTATTCCGATGTCTTAAATAGTTACTTAGATCATAAATTTTAATGACTCTAATGCGATTATCCTGGCGGCTATGGGAGATGCTTCCGTCATAGCCATTGTAAGAACAGAAGCGTCAATTCGATTGAACCAATAAAGGTGGAGAATAAATAAAAGTTTTTAAGTTGCTTTATTAGTCGGCAAAAAAATATTTCTCGGTTCTTCTTCTTCTCTTGTGAACTTTAATTAGGTATGCCAGATGACACACTCCTCTATACGCGCAATTTGCTTAAAATGGAGTATAATACCTACAAATTTTCCTTTACGTTTTTAATTAATATAACCGTGATTTTTTATACCCGGACTGTGGAGATGCATAATAGTGGAATATCTATTGGTTGGTTATTTGTTTGTTAGATTACTGCTTTTCTGGGATAAGTGTCCCATTTGTGTAGGTGACAGGTTGGGAATCTGTCACTATTGGATGCACTGCATGGCCGATATTGCCAAATCAAAGTCGACTTAAATAAACAGCTTTTTCATTTAATTTAATTTAATTTCATTCATTTCTTAAATGTTATACCGAAAGCTCTGCCCACTATGCTTGTCCAATGCGGATTGGTGGACGGAGTATAAGGTGTCTCCTTCTACGACACCCATTGGAGGATATGGGGTGATGCTTTTCTATTCTGCCGGCATCAGAAGGCTGTATGCATCTAATTTTTTCCTGCTATGTTTATTATGTCATCGCATCGGTCCATCTTTTCCTTTGTCTTCCTACGCCTTTTGCCTTTTGGGCCTTTCTATTTGGTAGTTTGGTAAGTCCACTTTGTAGCCAGCCCTTATTGACGCTTTAATTGGCTCTCTTTATTCACTATTCACAAATAATTTCAATATATAGGTACCTTCTCGACGACAAGTGAAATAGCACAAAAGTTACCCAATACACATTTTGATTTGCCATTCAATTGTACTGAGAACTAGCTTACAGAATATTCGACTTTATTTTTACGGTCACTAAGTTCACTGCAGTATTCTATAGTAACCTGATCCGATTGCCCTTCTATTTCGTAAGACTGGCCACTCATTAGGAGCGTACCACAAAACAGAGAGTTCAGAAGTCATATTTTTGTTACTTTGTTTTTAATATAATATGTGAGCTGAAACTGCATCACAATATTAATTGAACCCACGAGGCCGAGGTCTCCTGACTTTATGAGCTCAGGTAGCTATTTACTGATCCACTACTATTTGACTATAACGCTATTGTGTGATACTTGCCTTGTAAAACACCAATAATAATAATAATAATAATATAATATATTTCCACGCTCACACCAATTATCTAGCCCGAAGTAAGTATCATTAAGAACTTGTGTTACGGATACTAGATAACGGACATTTTTGTTTTTTTTTTTTAATATACATAATAATTTTAGATATTTTTATAAATAAACTTAATTAAATATATAAACAACCATGACTCGCAAACAAACATTCGTGTTCGTCACACAAACATTTGCCGCTACCAGGATTCGAACCCGGACCGCTTGATGTGTAGCCAGCTATACTGACCACTCCACCACGACGGCGTCAAATATGTAATTTGCTTCAGTGTAAACTGTCAATGGAGTTAGCGATTAAACCTGCAGTTTAGATGCTGTTGGTCCAACTGCATTAGGACTGCACGTTGAACGTGCAGCTAGCTGGTAGTCAGCGTGGAGTTGTTGGAACTGCAAGCCAACTGCAATTTGGCATTTCGTTCGTCTCGTCAAATTATAAATCTATGGCATGTCTAAGGTTTTATTGTTCATTGGAGTTTAGTGTGCTTACCATGTGGCGCAGTGCCAGATTTGTAGGTGTGTAGTGCCCTGGGGAAATGAAGTACATTTACAAATATACCCTCATCCCTAGTTATTGTTCAAAAGATTGATTGGAAATAAAAACCATGGGAATTTTGGCTATAATTTTATCTTTATTGTGGCCCACTCTTGTGGAGGTCCCAGGGCAGTAGACCTACCTGCCCTCCTCCGAATCCGGCCCTGTGTGGCGCACCCGACAAACCTCAGCGGTTTGTAGTTATAGTGTGTATATGATTATATATCTTTTATTTGAAATTTATTTTATTTTTAATAAATATAATAATACAAAAAATATTAAACTGAGCTTCTGTAAAAATGTATGATTAAAAAAATTATATTCTCTTTATTTAGTTCGTGAATCGTGGTTACAACAAAAGTAAAGTCAACCTTAGTATGACTGAAATGGTTGAACTGGGTTGAACCTTTACTTCTGTACGCCATTATACGTACTGTGCTGTGACTATACAATGAAGGTGTGGTCAGAAATAGTCGGGTAAAGTGTACTGTGACGTTAGTACAGATTATCAGATATTTATGTATATTAAACAAAATTAGTTAAGCAAAATTATAGCTTGAAAACGACTAAATTATTTCTATATTTGAAATGTAGTGTGACGGATTAACCAAAAAGTTGCCAATTTGCTATGTAGACTGCTTCCCACTTAAATGAAAATTGACTTGTAATACTTTTCTTTACCTGAAAGAGTGACAAAACTTGGTTCACCATAGCCCATAGCATTCTTCTTCTTCAATCCTGTTTGACCCACTGCTGGGCATAGCTCTCCTCATGGTTCTTCCAGAGTGCCCGGTCTTGTGCCACTCGTATCCACTGCCAACCCACTCTTCTTGATGTCATCGGTCCATCTTGTTGGCGGACGTACGACGCTTCTTCTTGTATATCTTCGGCCACCATGATAGAATTTTGTGGCTCCACCTTTTGTCGTTTCGACGCCATGCATTTGCGCTGGGCCACGGATCGCGGTACATCGGTCACACCGGTACTTCTTCGTATTACCGTGTTAGGTATACGGTCTTCTCTCAGCGATTATAATTGAACTGTCTATTAGGGATAAATAGACAGTTCAATTATAATCGCTGAGAGACGTCGTTACACTGATCTGATAGAGCAACACGTACAGATGAACGATACCAAGGTTTCTAGTACAGTCGAACCAACTGAATCATGACCCACTTGGCCGATCATTCCTTTAGAATCATAAATTTAGTTAGGTTTTCTTCGCTATCATGCGTGTTGCACTTAGTACGTTTTAAATATGAATAAAAATGCGTCATTAGGGGTCAGAGATCTATGCAATTTTAATCTTTCTTATCACTGCACTAAAGTCTCAATTGGAATTTTAAATAAGATGTCGTTCATAATCTAAACTCTTTTCACTACTGAGAAAATGGAATAACTATTATATTTTTAAAAATAAAATGACGTAATGTGTCAAACGTCAAGTAGTAGTCTGAACAAATTTTAAAAAGCCATATTTATTAGACACTGTCAGTGTCTAACAAATTTATAACAGATTCGTTGCTTAGAAATGTACGTTCAAGCGAATTTCATCCTACTTTGTATAGAGTGACTGTAGGAAAATGATCTTAAGGTGGGTCATGATTCAATTTGGTCGACTGTACATTTCGTGTATCGGATTATCAGAGATGTATTTCCACGATGCTGGTACTGGTAATCATAGAGTAGGACCAGCAAATTAGCGAGCACCAAGTTAAATGGCTGATATTCGTTTAGCTCCAACTGTACTCCAACTGTACATAGTACAGGGTTGCCACTTCAGAGAACCCGCCCAATTATTTTGGCGTAACATTTATTTTTGCACAGTCATAAATTATTATACTTGCAGCTAGCTCGTAATTAAGATAACTATCGAAAATAATCGCTGGAACTGGATTGCTGCGGATAATAGGATTCGCATTGTTATTATAGGAAGGCTCATTAACAGTGGTTCTTATTATCATTATGTGTATTATAACGTGTTTTCTTTGCTGTACCAAAAGGGTTATAATGCTTATATTTATAGTAAGCAATGGTCACTCGAAGCAATGCCGGGTTAAGCTTATAAAAAGCAAAGATCTTTGTCACATTAGTGAGCGTCAGACCTCCTTTATAGCCGATTTTTGTAGCGCACTTCAGTGGTAAGTTCAATATTGTATCATTGCTGTCAGGAGCGGCAATATTTTTTTAAAAGAAAGTTACAATATACACCATTGCTAACTTCCTCTGTAAATCTCTAGACCACTTGTTCACTTAAGTATCTTCTATCAGCAGATTATTTCCTTCTTTAGGAGTCGTTACAGTATGTCTGCAGCTTAGCTGATATCATTTTTAATTTTATTGCAGCTGGAAATTTTACTGTCGAAACGGCGACACCAGCATCTGATCTTAGTTAAAATAGTATAAGATTGTAAAAGCATAACAACTGCTGCGCAAGGACTGTCTACAAAATTATTAATATTCCTTCTAGAAATCTTTAGTCTTTCTGTTTACCACGAACGCTTATGTGGTCATGCAGATGTTTGCCGTGTCATCACACGGCAAACATAGAATAGAATAGAATAGCATCACCCCCATATGTGGCGTAGTCAGCAAAGGGGATGGATCACCTTATACTCCGTCCACCAATCCGCATTGGGCAAGGGTGTACAATGAGAGGCCTTAAGTGTCCCAACCGTAGGTCAAAAATAGCGGCTTTTATGATAATATAATGATGATGAACGCTAATGTGTTGCAGAACGTGAATGCAAATCTGAAATACACACGCGTTAAATCCATAAAAGAAGTTTTATTTAAACAATTTACTGCTACATACAACCCTAAGAAGGTGTCGGCATGATTGTTATCGGCTGCTTTCGATGTTCTGCAGATCTTGCTCGTACACTGATGTAATTCGGTTAAGAAACTTGTTAAAGCACAACTTTGCAGCTAAACTTCATAACTGTACTCACGAACAATGAACAGAACAATGGGTGTTATAGAGTAAGAATGGCTTAAGAAAAAAAGGTAGGTACCAAAAATCAGACAGCAAATTATTTTGAATAGAATTAGACAGTACCCAATGAGAGTCAGAAAAAAGGTTTAAATTAGTGGCTAAAAATTACTAACCATGATCTTTCATTGAAGAAAATATTTGAGGCATTGGAAGAAAGCTCAATCCTAAATATTTTGTGGTGTTATTGATATTCACTCAATTTACAAATAATTACAGATTAAATTTAACAGACTTATAGTTTCATGACTTACAGGATGTTTAAGTAGAATAGAGAAAAACCTTGAGAATGACTTACTTATTTGAGCTCAAACAATATTGAAACAAGTGGGAATCATATTCAAAGTATGATATATTCTAAATTCCAACAGAAGGCATAATGCACTACCTATATAATATATGCATCTCGTAGTCACAAATAATTGTTCTCTGTCCCGTTGATACGAACGCAAGATTATTTAGTATCCTATAACCGACTAACTGATCCGTTTTTCATAAGCCCGTTCTCTGCAAACAACATCAAGCACATACAAATGTACTTACATAGTTTAAGCACTATTTTATACGAAACTAAAGTCCGTGAATACGAAAGGAAGGCTACGAGTAAAAAGTAACAACAAATGTTAAACTGCGGCATGTTAACAAGAGCGTAGCAAAAAGCAGTGTACGCTGAGCCTAAGAGGATCATAACAGTTAAGAGTTCCTTACGGTGGTTCCGCGTTTCAGATACTGCCTTGAGCGCATTTTAGATTTTATATCTAAATGCATACGGCCTACTTCTGTTTTATATGAAAGGTTTTAATTAGAGGTTTGGATGTGTAGTATTTGTTTCTGTCTTAAAACATTGTGTGGTATTAATATTAGGTGATTATCTATGAAATTGCTATTATGAACGAAGCTTTTCTGAACATACTAACATTTCTCAAGTTTAGTACTTAACTGTAAATCTGAATGCAATGAAATTGTTGCGTATTAATCAGATTATAGAGTTCGCCTTTATTTATCGTGATATTGGACTTATCGAATAGCAACAATTTTGAATTATTTTATTAAACAATAAGCAATAAACACAAAACAGGGCAGACAGATCTTAGATGTTTCTGTATTGAAAATAGTGTATTATAGGTAACTACCTATAAAATACACTCCCAGCTTTGGTTTTCTTTTTATTTATTCGAACTCAAAGAAAAAAAAAACCAAAACCGGTTCAGATTAACAGAGCTGCTTTTGCGATATAATAAATCGACAGTTTTACAGGTAGGTAACAATTTATTATACACACACAGCAATTTAATTTTACACTTTTATATCAATGTTTCAATGCCAGAACTTTAGTCACTTTCTATTGCAGCTCTATCATTATGATCTGTATTATTATCATAATTGAAATATTTATCAACATTTTTACTAGATATAATAACTTATCTAATTTATGGCTTATAAGTGGCATAAGTTGATTTGTCTAAGGCCTATGACTATGTAGTATTGAAGTAATTACTTAAATAAAAGTACTAAGACCAATCATTACGTATTGACTCACAAAGTACGGTAGACTATTTATAACTGTAATTGGTAAAGAAACATTCAGTACTGCTCAATGATTGATAATTAAATAAATGTACAGTAGGCAACGTAGAGGACCCACGTTGTTGCCTTGAGGCACTCTGGACTCCGCGCAGTTGACGATCAGAGAAGTATATTATTGAGATACGGCTAATTTGTGTAATTTTCAAGTCATTTCGTTTCTTATGTTTGAATGTGGGGTAATATTACATGAAATTATCTATGTATTATAGAGTTATTAAGAATGGACGGATAGTTGATAATTTGACACAAGATTGTTCGCTAATTATGTAATATTATGACGTACTGTGTAAACATTTAAAAATTTAAGCATTGCGAATCAAAAGAGAGCTTCAAGTTAATTATATAGATTGTTTGATTTACGGTCTATTTAGGTTTGTGTGTATCAACAGGAGTATAAAAACAATACGTTTGCTAAATTGTCAGTTATTTCAATATGTTATAAAGGCATTCTGTAGAATGAATAAGAAAAGAAGATAGTGTTAAAATATGCTTACAATCATTAAATCTTGAATTTTTGTCTTTAAATATTGTCATTAAATGTGAAAAGACACATGCAGTTTAATAAAACTGAGACGTAGCTTTTAGAAGCACTTTCAATAAAAAAACTATAGATACAAAACATTTTTATCTGTTTTCATTGACATCTAGATAATAAAATCTCGTGTCACCTGTTTGTAGTCGCATTCCTCCGAATTGGCTTGAACGATTTTTATGAAAAATTTTCTGTATGTTTGTTAGGTATGAGAATTGGTCGTAAAGAATATTTCATACCGCTAAAAAGAAAAAAAATGGCAAAACAACCTTAGCCGGATATAAAACGAGAGAGATTATACTAGTTGATGGAGTTTCTTCCGAGTTCTTGTCGTAAAAACACGTGTTGAGAGACTCCATTTTTAACCTCAATCAACCGAACAGTTTGTATAGATATCAAATACTAGTTGATATCTATACAAACTGTACCTAACTTTGGCTAGATAATTATCTTCCTTTTCCAATCATTCCAAGCGTGGACATACAGATTTGCATTAATCAAGCAATTAAAGAGAAGCGTTTATAATGATGACAGTACGTACCATGTTTACTTTGGCAATATAGCATATAAATTGATCTCTAGTCTATAGCTCAGTCACGTGCAATAATATCCTCAGCACCTTTATTACTTACGCAATAAGAGTCACGAGCTGTCAATTGTGCATACATACTATTGCTCGCGACTGTACCATGGTCAATTAACCGGGTTCGGTGTTGCCAGCCTACATACAATAAGCCGCCTCGCCTGGGTGGCTAGCCTTCCAATATACGGGACCATTAGCGTGACAGCTAAGAGCTTAATTGGAGGCCATGTTGTTTCCTATCGTATTATCTGTGTTTGAAGTTGAGGTTGCGCAGCGTAGTAAAGATGGGTGATTGGATTTTGGTTTTGATGGTAAAACATTATTTGCCTACCGATTTTTTCTGGGGTCGGCTGGCGTAATATGTTTTCTTCTTCCACCGATCTTTTCTACAATTGCGTCATAATCATGCAAAACTCTGTCGATTCGTTACTAAGGATTCGGGTTTCGTTGCGTTTTTTTTTTGATTTGGAGAACAGCCAATGAACCTCTTTTCAATTGCACCGGCTTTGTATGTTAAACAATTGTATACTTTTTGAAATAAACAATAGTTAACAAAATGGCGGAACGTAAGTGACCTCAAGTGGCGCTGTAGGTAGTTGATTTAGTTTATTGTTCGTATTATAGAATAAGTTTCAAGAATGAACGCCGACTTGAGCGTCCTACGTCTCTATCACTTTGTGATGTGATGTGATTATTGTGATGGAAAGTGTGATGTGATGATTGTGATAGAATGAGACAGACAATTCTCAAGACATGTTTGACTACTGAGTGTCATTCTGTAATACGGCCTTTGAGTCCAGTCCGTGAATAAGAACCACTTAATCGATTAACAATAATACTGTTAATTGCCAGAAAATACTAGCTGGTGTAATTAATCCCTGGACGATTATTAATATCCAGACACAATTGATTTTAATTGTGTTCTCGCGCTCCTGAGCGCGAACGGGGCTTAACGAGTTAAGGACGCCTGGTCAATATAAATAAAAAAATTAAACCAAAATATTGCGCTGAAGAGATTTGTTTTATATATTTTATATGGAACTCGTAAAAACAATTACACCTAACAAAGAAAGCCTTCCATACAACGATTAAAACTCAGCTTAGGACACGTAAAAGCCTTTGGAAGGTAGGCTTTAGTCATTAGTACAAAGGTCATTGCCCCCAAGGGCTGTTCAGCGGATAAAGCTACTAGTTAACTGTCTTTGGTATGACAAACGGCCTGCAATTGGGACGGAACCAAAACTAACGCTAGTTGCCTGCAAACCGCTTGAAATCATACTTCAAATAAGATTATTGTGTGACGAACACGAATATTTGTTGACGAGTCGTGCTGGTTGTTTATATATTTATTTATATAAATATATAGGTAAATTATAGAATAGAATAGAATCATTTATTGCACGACTGCTACAAATTGACCTTACTGCTATATTTGATTGCATACAGGGAGTAATACCTCTTATATCTATGTTCTGTGGTAATAACAGTTACCCTTGTCGGGTATACAATATCAAAAATTAAATTATATAAATCTGATTTTAATCGCATAGTAATAAAAAATATTGTCCATTTAATACAATATAGCATTCTGTTGATAAGCATGTCATTTAGTTTAATAAATATTTAATTAAGTATAGATTTTATAATGTCAACAATAAAATTAAATAAGTAGTTCTGATTTTTATACAATATTCATGAAATTTGTCAACTTAATACAATTTAACATTCTTTTGATTATCATGTCATTATAATATATATTTAAATATAGTTTTAATGGCAAGATGTAATTATATATTTGAATTATTAAAATACACATTGGTGTCAAAAAAAACCTTAGTTAATAACCATCGTTTTAAATGTTTGGCAAATTTATAGTCGGGAAGATCTTTCAGAGCTACAGGTAATTTATTATGAATCATCATCAACAGCTCATATAATGTCCCCACCGAGGGGCTCGAGCCTGCCCCACATTAGGAGCGAGTAGGCCTTAGTCAACCACGCTGGCCAAGTGCGGGTTGGTCGACTTCACACACAACCTAAGAATTATTTATTATAAATGCTTATGTATATTAAAACTATTATGTATATTAAAAATAATCCGTTATCTAGTATCTATAACACATCACTAGGCTAAGGAACTGGTGTTGTACAAGCGTATTAAAAAAAAAACTAAACCATTACTTTTTTGAGTAGGTTTTAAGTAATGACCTGCTGCATTTTTATTTATAAAAGTTAAGTCTTTTAATTACTAATAGAAAACAATAAAAATACAATTAATTAAAAGCTTAAACTAGATTGTAATTATAAACTTATGTCATACCAGCAACAACGGAGCTACAATAAATATTACTAAATTAAACTTGAAGAAAAATTCAATTCAATTCAATGCAAAAAGAATTGTACACATTCAGAAGATGAATTGCATAAATTAATTTCGACAGAAATTATCATATTCATGACTGATACTTTACATAGTCTATTTTAAATTTAGATCAGCGTTACTGTATTTCGAAATTCCGAAAATAATTTGTTAACAAAAGCCGGTTCGTAAAATAAACAAATAAATTTTAACATACCATATTTTCCATGTAGGTAAATATTGTTTTTCAATTATACATAATAGCGTCAAAAACATTCACTTTACATTCACAATAATTATTTCTTAATTGCGACATAGCAAGACATAAGCGTTTAAACTGAAGCGTTTAAACTTTTCCTTCCCAAGATAAACCACGAATAAATTAACAGGTATTCATTGTCTATTGATTTTTGTTAACAAGATGCTACTTTTTCTGATTTAAATATTTAATTAATCAAGTTATTTAAAATATTAATAAAGTTTTACGAAAATAACACCAGTAGTTTCTGAGCTGTCACTTTTTATTTTGGTAATACCTTTTTCAAGATTCACTAAAACTCCGAAGTTTGAGATTTTCTCATTTTAATTTGTGTAAGTAATCTAGCTTCATAAGTAGACTTTTTATAATTTACGGTCTTATTGTTAACGTGTAATGATCGTTTTGCGTTCAAAATCAAAATCAAAATCAAAAAGTTCTTTATTTAAATTGACTTAAGACTAAGTGCTTTTAAATCGTCATAGTGAGGAAATACATGAAATTAAAATTTAACAACAACAATCAACATTATAAAGATTACAATTTTTTATTTAAATACAGGAGTGAGTCCCCGTAGTAACCGTTAATGTGCAATTTATTCACTCCCATGCTTTTTTATCAGTAATATAATCATTAATTGTATAATAAGCTTTTTTAATCAGCTTTGTTTTTATTAATGTTTTAAATTTGTTAATAGGTAGTGCCCTTATATCAGTTGGCAGTTTGTTATAAAAGCGTATACATTGCCCCATAAAAGAATTGTTTATTTTGTGGAGACGGGTAGTGTGTCCAACAAGATTATGCTTCTGCCTTGTATTAACATTATGTGTATCACATCTTTCACTAAATTGCGTAATATTTTTTCTTACATACAGTAGATTTTCAAATATATATTGTGAAGGTACGGTTAGAATATTCACCTCCTTAAACTTTTCTCTGAGTGAAAATCGAGGGCCTAGTTGGTAAATAGCTCTCACGGCTCTTTTTTGCAAAATAAAAATAGTATTAATTTCAGCAGCGTTACCCCAAAGAATAATTCCATAAGACATTATACTATGGAAGTAACTGAAGTAAACAATTCTAGCCGTATCGACATCAGTAAGCCGCCTAATAGTTTTAATTGCATATGCTGCAGAACTCAGTTTACCTGATATTTTCTTAATGTGTGGACCCCATTGCAATTTATTGTCTAACATTATGCCTAGGAAAACCGCCGACTGAGTAGGAATCAATTCTATACCATTTAATTGAACATTGGTATCTACTTGCCTTACATTGGGCGTAGAAAACTTCATTAATTTAGTTTTATTTTCATTTAATAATAAATTGTTAACAGTAAACCAATGTACAACTTTTGTTAGTGCATTGTTAACTTCGTCATAATTTCTCAATTGTCTATTTATTTTAAATATCAAAGAAGTATCATCAGCGAACAATACAATATCTTGATTTTCCTTTACATGGTACGGCAAATCATTTATATAAATTAAAAACAAAAACGGACCAAGAATTGAACCTTGTGGTACACCTATAGTTACTTTAGATCCAGAAGATTTTGTTCCGTTAATATCAACCTTCTGAATTCTGTTACCCAGATAGGAAGTCAGAAGGTCGAGAGCCTTGTTCCTAACGCCATAGTGGTGTAATTTTCTGACAAGAATATCATGATTTACACAGTCAAAAGCCTTAGATAAATCACAAAAAATACCCAGAGCGTCTTTTGACTCTTCCCAGGCTACAAAAATATCTTTAATTAATTCTATTCCCGCATCTATGGTAGATCGACCCCTCCTAAAACCGAACTGTTTTTTATGAAGTAAATTGTGTTTATTGAAATGTTCCAATAATTGACCAAGCATTAATTTTTCAAAAATTTTACTTAGGGTGGGCAATATAGAAACAGGTCTGAAATTCGTAGGGTCAGATGTATCACCAGCTTTAAACAACGGTATTACTTTACTGTGTTTCATCAAGTCAGGAAACACACCTGAAGCCACACAACTGTTAAATATAACTACCAAATATGGTGCAATTATGTCTATTATGGATGCAATGGTTTTAACTGACAGCCCCCAAATATCCGTAGTTTTCTTAATATCAATAGTTTTGAATGTATTTACAATGTCTTTATAAGTAACAGTGGTAAATTCAAAGTCAGTTACGCATTTTAAAATATTTAGCTTAAGAAGTTGTTCAGCAGAAGCTGGAGACGACTTGAGAGTTTTGGTTGTGGTAATTGGTATATCAGAAAAGAACTTTTCAAACTCAGTCGCAACTTTCAAATCGTCTCTGACATCTATATTGTTAATTTTTAAATTAAAATCTCGACTACGTGGAGAAACTCTGCCAGTCTCACTGTTAATAATATTCCAAGTAGCTTTAACTTTATTACTCGAGATTTTTATTTTATTTTTCAAATAAATAGACTTTGCAGTGGAACAGGCTCGCTTAAATATTTTAGAGTAATTTTTGACATAGTTATTAAAAACAGGATCGTAATTAAAAGGCTTTTCACTATATAATTCATATAACCTATTTCGGCTCTTGAAGATACCTGTGGTTGCCCACGCACTAAACGTAAAGCGATCACTAATTGTAACATTTTTAACTTTGAAAATTTCTGCAAATTCTTTATTAATTAGATTAAAAAAGGAGTTGTATAATTTATCAGAACAATTGTCATAGGGCAACCAAGGCAACCTTGCAATTAGATTACTTTTAAATTTTTCTATTCGACGTTCATTTACAGGTATAAAATTTATGTTTGTTCTTTGCACAGCAGTTCTTCTCCTATGGAACGATACCAGCTGCCCACAGTGATCAGAGTGTAACATACTAATTACAGAACTTTGCTTTGGTTTCTTATTGGTAAAGACATTATCAATGCAAGTAGCACTAGTGGCAGTTACTCTTGTTGGTTCGTAAAAAACATTATTTAAATCATATGACTTGAATAGATTTAAAAAGTTACAAGTCATGGTATTTGTATCTAATATATTTATATTAAAGTCTCCACAGACAACAATTGTTTTACGGCTATTACTAATTTTAAATAAGGCGTCTTCCATAATTTTAAAAAATGCTTCGAAAGGTGCACAAGGGGGCTTGTATACACTCATAACAATAAATTGCTCAAATTCGATACATGCTATCTCTGTAACTCGCTCAACTGATAAACCGACAAGATCATTTCTCTCTTTGACTTTTATATTCTTTCTAGTTATTATTAATGAACCACCGTGAATAAAATTAACTCTGCTGAACGAGCTAGCAACCTGGTGGTTGTTGAAGTTGAACATGAACTCATGGCCCTTTAACCAATGTTCTGTAATACATAAAATATCAATATTATTAGAGTTCATAAACAACTCTAACTCTAAATTTTTACCCTTTATTCCCTGAATGTTTTGATGTACCGTTTTGATGTTTTGATGTTTTGATTTAATGCCAGATTATTATTGCCAGAGGTATCCTCTTTTGTCTTAATCTCTAATTTAAAGAAGCTGGAATTTCTTCAAAGGTGTCAATAAATGTCAAGTTATTTGATTGCCTTAAAGAGGTAGTATTGTTAGCCAATGAATTTGCTGGGTTATTAATAAAAAATAATAGCGATTTTGCTATTTCATTTTTATATAAATTAAAGAGATAATAACTATTTTTGTTTAAATATAAATTTCTAATAAAAATATTAGAGTCAATTATGTCAATTTTTTTATTATAAAATGTCATAGTATGCATTTTACTATTACACTTATATCTATACACATTTTCATTATTTGACAAGGAATTACTGTAAGGTAACGTCAGTAAAATTATCTTTTTGACATTTAGATTTTCTAAAGATACAAAATACTTTTTAATTGAGTTGGAACTCACATTACCCCGTCTGCGATAGTTAGTGATACCACAGCGTTCCGATAGTTAGTGATACCACAGCGGAAAAACTTGCAGTGGTGTCGTACGACTTTGAAGTTAAGGAAAATGTTGCTTTTGTGTTGACATCTAGGGTTGACCAGCGTCTACCGAACGAGTGTATGACAGTTCGGTGGCGCCACCGCGCCCCTATCGTCACACGTCCCCGCTCAAGATTTCCCTGTCTAGACGTGGCCGTTGGCTCACTGTAATAACTTATAATATATACTGTGGTGATACGATAGCTAGTCCCTTAGTGGCACCTTTTATCTTTATTGGTTACCATCAGATCATATGAGATGAAGGCCAAATACTTTCTCCGTGTAATTAAAATTGATAGTAATTATCATTGATTAACCCGAAGACCTGGTTCTTGGCTTTAGTTTGTTGGTTTTTTTTGTGACCTCACTATTCTAAGGCACCTCTCACTATTTTAAGGCGTTGCATGGCCCATACTACCAGATGTTTGGTTGTTTTAGTTCTTTATATGTAACCAAATGTTACCTGAAGCTCTGTTCAACTTTTTTTGGGGGTAAGGCGGTGATGTATTATTAAATTTGTCGGAAATAACAACTTTGTTACCTACTCGTTTAATTAATAAACCGCTGTCGCTTGTAACTTGTTCAGAAGCTCATATTAAGTTTTGTGTAGACTTTACAATATAAATTATCATCTATCGTAGAGTCATTAACATGCGCTGTGCGCACTTCATCAAGCTTCAACGTTTATAAAAATAAAATACAGTTAAAAGTATTTGACCTGTGTCCGATGTTGGAATGTTGTCAAAGTGTGCTAGACATTGTATACAACAGCTATTTGATATTTTTGTTTGTAAATATCGGAGATGTGATAATTCGAAAGATGCATATAAGTACAGATTTTCGATCAAAAGCAATTGATTCTGTGTACTCATTGAACATTGAATAATTATTACCTAGTACATGTGGCTAATTTAGAAAATTTATAAGCGAATAACATTATAAGCGGCTCATTGCACAGTAACAATCTTATTCAGTCAACCGGTAAGAAAAGAAAAAAAAAACAATATTTAGAAGATAATAAAATTACAAGTCTTTAATTGTAAAAGTAAATAACAAAGTATAATTTTTATACATAGTAGATTCCAATGCGGTTTTCATCAATAAATGGAGTGCTTCAAGAAGAAGCTTTAAAAATACAATGCGTTCAGGTTAAAGTAAGTACTCTTAGTTCTACCTTATCATAAAATTATTATAAAACTCGCTTATTATAAAATAAATATAAATGTAAAAAATCGTGAATCTCTCCTTGAGTTTCACTTAGGTATACCGGAAAAGACTCAAAAGTTGATAGAAACCTTATATTTTGATGTCATACATGCATGTTAAAGGTTGCAATAAGTTAAAGCATACTCGAGTTATCGCGCAAACACACAGACATAATTCAAAAAACGGTATTTTTGGACTCAGGGAGGTCCAAAACGTGTAAATCCATCAAAATCTTGAGTTCGAATTTTTTGACGATTACAATACTGTCTCTATACTGCGTATACGTTTTTGAAGAAAAATTTGCGAAGCAGCTTTCTTGCTATTTCTAAAAAAAGTCAACCTTACTTAACAATTAATAAACACGTAAGCCCAGTAGGTACCGACTTATTTTAATTACATCGCGGTAAACAAGTTAATTGGATAATAAATTAGATAATAAGCTAACGGAGCGGTGTTGTTGTGCCCGTAGTTGATTCTACTGTTACAAGATCTAAGTGTTGTACTCAGACCAATAATTTTTATTGGTCTGAGGTGTTGTACTACAGTTGTCTTGTTAGTGACTTGATTGCTATGAGTTTAATCATCCCCGTCGCAAAAAGAAAGGTGTTGATGTGTGTATTAGTTTGTCTGTATGTGGTATAGTAGCTCCCAAACGGTTGATCCAATTTTTATTTAGTGTTTTTTAATCCTGGATTATTCTTATTCTTATGCAAGGGGCTGAGGCCGTGTCTCAGAGCACTTCGACCCTATGGTAACTTTTGTGCTTCCCCTTTCCTTATCACCCATCCCCACCATCATCGAAAACATTTTATATGAATTTCACGATGTTCGCGGGAATAAGGTCTATAAAGTCCTCTTAGGGTAGCTATAAATTAAATTAAGCCTATCTTAATAATTTGACAACTAAAATTGAGTTTTATGTCAGAAGTGTTACGATGTAAACAGAAATCTACACTACATTACAACGACCTATTTTAAAATAAAGTTGACTGATATTAACAAACTACTAACGAGGGAACACGTGAAATACCGCAAATACTTTCATAATCGCCAAAATTTTAAAAAATAACGATTTTTGGCGGTTTTTCTGATTTTTGACAAAGTCGAGTTCGGCGCTCTAGGTCACAAACTTGGATTATTCATTAGGCCAACATCATAAACAAGTCTGCAAAAAATCAAAACTAACGGATTTGACGCATACTGTGGTGTATAAAGTTACTGTACTATCAGGGTTTGCCGTATTTTTGTTACATATTGTACAATATATTTCATGGTTATTCAAAAGAAACGTGAAAAAGTACCTTGTAGGTCGGCAAGGCGAGGGTGACTATAGCGGCATTTTACATTGTCTCTTGCGCATGCTATCTTAAAAAAAAATTCCTGGGGATCACGCCATTAAACACTTAATATGTTCATCACCCTGCCATGCCGGCAGAAAAGAATACCATCATCCTGTATCCTCCAATAGGTGTCGTAGAAGGCGAATAATGGACCAGCAAAGGGGTATTGATCACCTTATACTCTGTCCACCAATCCGCATTGGGAAAGCGTGGTGGACTCTGCCTAAACCTCCTTCAATGAAGGAGAGGCCACGTGTCCCGGCAGTGGGTCGAATTATAAAGGCTATTACGTTGATATGATGATGATGTTCATGACCATCACACAAACATTTGCTCCTGCCAGGATTCAAACCCGGACGGCCCGGTCTTTGCATTTGAACTCCACTTCTGGTTACTATCTATAGAGGGAAAAAGAAAGAAGGGAAAGCCTTTCAAGAGATGGGAGGATGAGATTGTGAAGCTGGAAAAGCCTGGGCAAGACTGGCACGAGAGAGAAAACAGTGGAAAGGGTTGGAGGAGGCCTTTACCTTGGGGCACACGGAAAATAACTCAAAATATCAAGATAACTAAAAATTTACTGTACAATATTTCCGAAAAATGCTATAATAATTTTTAAAAATCTGGTTACTTTCAATGGATTCACTTGCTAGAGCTTTCTATAAAAAAACTCACTTGAATTGTCGGCTTTTGGTTGTTCACTGAAGGATTGTTACTTTTTGGGTGTGGTGCGCCTTTTATGACGGCCACAGGCTGACAACCTGTCACTATTTGGAAGCACTGCATGGCTTATACTGCCTGGTATTGCTTTATGTAAAGAAGTTACATAAGGCTTTGCTCAACCCCTCTTGAGGCTATGAGCGTTATTGTATGTATGTATGAATGTTCTGTGGCTTATCCACTCTGTTACCTATATCTCTTTTCTATGACTATTTTGTAAGTGTTAATTTATACGATATCAGGACAAATAAATAATGCTTCTATTCTATACAATATATGTTATAATTCGTAAAAAGTCTGTTTTTTACGTTTAAGTTAAGCTGCTTATCATCAAGTAGACTTGTCTTGACTCTCGACTCTTGTCCCTCATTAATAAAAAAATACCGTATCTTTTATTTAATTACGACTTTTCGCCGAATTTTTTTAAACGTTTTCAAAGAAAAAGTCTCTGCAAGGCCGTTTCGTGGGAACTAAGAGTCTGCATTCCTGCAGTTGGTTTGTTATCAGAGTCACAAAATAAAAAGAGAGCAGAAGGCGACTTTAGTACAAACAACTCACGCATATACATACATCTCACAGTTATACGGAGTCTAAGTAAATTTCAAGAGAGTACGAGCGCAAGCATAGTTAATAAAATAAAAAGGTATTGTTGGTTTTGAAGCGGTATGGTATAAAATAATATAATATTTTCATGGCAATAAGTAACCATAAACCCTTTCACTGGTACAGAAAAAAAATATTTCATCGTTTTTCAACTTTCTCACAAAGATAATAAAGTTCAAAATATGGTGGCAATATATCTGCCATTCAGACCACCAGACAGAGGATTTAAGAAGTTGGTATTAAATGTCAAATTTTAAAAACGTCTGTGGTGGTCTAGTCTTAGATTTATAATTACTGAAGTTTATAGATTGGCAACACTAGGGCGAGACACAAAAAATGCACCAATGTGTGATTAATGCCCATGTGTGCGTGCAAAATAGTACTGCAGTCTGACAGTTGCTGTCGTTTATACATGACTGACAGGCCGACCTAGGCCGCCTGCGTGTACATGAAATGGTCTCGTCTATGTATCTTGTCCTAATATACGTGTTATTATGCTCTTTCTCTTTCACAATGCTTATCTACAATTTCCTATATCTATGGATCCAGTGGTTTGCCTACCGGAATTAAGCCTGGAGAGGCCGAGTTTGGTCCCTAGAGGAGTACAAATTACTTACGTAGGTACAAAACAAATACATAGCTATGCCGGATCACATCAGTGGGAGCCTTGCTTTCGACGACATGTTGGCTGGCCGGCGTCGGGTAGCCAGTGAGACAGAGAAACATTTTTTTTTATAGAATTATGCGTCCACCGATGTCGTGTCGTAGTCATTGTGGTGTTGGGGCCGGCCAATGAAAGAAAAAAGAAAGTCATAAGAAATGTTTATTTGATACCAACACTACAAAACATAAGAAAACTATAATTTAAAAAAAATCATGTTGCGACAGTAAGTGAGCTGTATCAAAAAGATCTCCGCTCAGCATTTGTCACAGGAGAAGGCCACGACGCTGGTATTCTTCGGATGCCTAAAAAATGAGAGTAAGGCACATATGTGAGTTACTATTTCTAAAATTAGGCAACAATACAAACTCCTTCTTATGCCAATCAAGAAACCCTCAAAATTTACATCCCTTGGAATTGAATCAGAGGAGTAGGCCTTCTGAACCATCTTTAATTTGTGTCTCAGGGGAATGTTTTTGCAGCAATATGCAAATGGCCAGTCCACTATTAGTAGTTTAACCGAATCCGGGTGATATTTAGTACTGTGACCGATTTGAACAGCGGGGTATCCTTGAGAGTTAATTGAATCTGTTCGATTGGAAAACGTTTGTTTTTGGTGCTATTCAAGTTTTTATTGTAATTTTGTACTTCAACATAAAAAGTAATTGCGTAAGTATCATCTTCTGTCTGCCCTGCTCCCAATTTTATTTGGGGTCGGCGTAATATGTTTTTCTCTTCCACACACCCCTGTCAGTCGTCATCGCAGCATTAACTCCTTTCCTTTCTAAGTATATCACACATTTAATCCATCTTTTGATTGCGTAAAAATATTCAATGAAAATTCAACGAGAAGTAAGGTCGCGCCGCCGGCCAATTAGCTAAGTTTTTTTGACAGATGAAAGTGATAATCACTTAGTGAATAACATGTTTTTGCGTGTCGCGTAAAACATTAATGATACAAATTGCTGTTTTACGCGACACACTATTATGGCATTTGTCGTGTGAAAACAGCAATATGAAATTCACTCGGTGATTATCACTTTCATCTGTCAAAAAAAGTTGGCGAATAGGCCGGCAGGTCTGTTATGGTGACTTGTAAAAACTGAGTTATCTTGTACCATGTCATATGAATGCCATCAATACGTGCAGTAATATTTGCCAAGCCACCACCATGAGAATTATTGTGACAAGGTACTAAAGTATAATCTACGTCTGACGCTGACCAGTACCCTGAAGCATCATACGGTCTGTCTGACGGTAAGCGATCTCTGCGGCCGATAGACATTTGCAATACCAAGGGTATCTTTCTAGCTATCTTATCACAATAAGAACACTATTGAAGGTTTCTCCCGAGTTCTTGTTGTAAAAACACGTGTTGAGAGACTCCATTTTTAACCTCAATCAACCGTACAATTTTTGTTACTTTAATAATTACACTTTTTCACTTGACATTGGCAAAATGCGTACGCTTAATGCGACGCGACGCCATTAGTTAAGAATAGAATAGAATAGAACACTATTGAAATAACGACATAGACTATATAATACTAGAAAAATGCACTGAAAAAAATCGACTTGCCTCAGGCGGGACTCGAACCCGCACCTTCCACAATCCGGGTGGACGCGTTGACCAATTTCGCCACCGAGGCACTGCTTTTCGCTGTCGAAATTTGTCAGTGCTTGGTGCTTATGTTTTTATGGTAAACATCGTTTCATCAAATCTTTGAAATTTGCACTTCCAAGACCCGAACGAAATATTTTTGCAAATATGGAAGGTGCGGGTTCGAGTCCCGCCTGAGGCAAGTCGATTTTTTCAGTGCATTTTTCTAGTATTATATTTACGCGTTTTTAAACGCAAAAATAAAATTATTCCATGACATAGACTATGATAAGATACTGCTATTTTGATAAGATCATATATGTATTTCAAATAAGTCTTGCCCTCCTAACTCACCATCCCGGGCCTGATTGCCAGAAATTCCCCCGGGATGGCTGACTACTAGGTTGAAGATGCTGTTATTCATAAAATGAGGTTTATGACACTAGTACTGGGTTGAGTAAATAACAATGATTTTACACCATAAGATGTTGGTTTTATTGACCTAATCCGATGTTAATTAACCGGTTTCTATTTTAATGACTGTCAAATGTCACAGTTCTTGCATCTTTAGCCAATAGAAAATCAACGCATTTATAGTAAGTGTATGGTAGAACATAAATTAGCTTAGAAGTGATAAATTTAAGTAAATATTGGATAGTTGTAAATATCAGTTCAATGAACTCGCACACACATACACATAAACTCACACATATCTTATGAAGGGAAAACGTATTTTTTTTATATTTGATTATACCTAAGCAATGAAGGGAAAACCACAGAGAACACTGTAACCTGTACACAGTTTTTAACCATCACAGGTTGCAGGGATTCACTAAATATTGTAACATATATTATTTTTTGAATAAATGATTATTATTATTATTAACTTGTTAACTTCTTGAAATAAATTGAGAAATTAAGTAACAAAAATAATGTCAATGTATGCTAAGGAATTCGTGGTTCTTTCCAAGTAAAGGGTAATGGTAAGATTGCGCATGTGTCACCACAAACGGAGGTCACCATTCCAATACGAACTAAGCAATATAAAAAATCTGGCAAAATAAATTTGGCAACAAATAAGATTAATTATAATTTACAAGGGTCTCCCTCTGGACCACCGCCCATAGCTTGAGTACCTAATAATTATCTCAAGTCACTAATAAAATTGTAAGTACCTTTTTATAAGGAGCGTCGGTGGCGTAGTGCGTAAGAGCGTCGTCTCCCACTCGGGAGGCACTGGTTCGATTCTCGCCACGTACCATTGTGTTTTCAAATTCATGTAGGTTTAATCGACGCTTTTACGGAGAAGGAAAACATCGTGAGGAAACCTGCACACACCTATGAAGAAATTATTAGGTTGTGACTTGTGTGTGAAGTCGACCAACCCGCACTTGGCCAACGTGGTTGACTAAGCCCTAATCGCCCCTAATGTGGGGTAGTCTCGACATTATATGAGCTGTTGATGATGATGACACTTTCGGTGTTTTGACCCCTTATAGGACATAGCGTTACAAGCTCGCTCCATATTAGCCTCCGCCCTCCTCTTAGCCTCGCTCAGAGTCTGCCAAGAGGGAACCCATATCAAAGTAAAAATAAGAAACTGAATTCTCTGCAGATGTGCTGCCTCCTTTCAACAATCCTCGGTCATTCAAAGGACTTGAAGAAGCACCTTACAGGTCGGCAAGGTGAGGGTGGCTAGCGCGGGGCTTTATCTCTCACACTAGTTATCTTTGTATTTGGACTCTACTTCTGCTTACCATCAGGTAGGTTAGGCAGGCACCAGTTCTATCCCCGCCACGTATCAATGTGTTTTCAAATTTTTAATTCATATGTACGTTTAATCGACGCTTTTACGGTGAAGGAAAACATCGTGAGGAAACCTGCACATACCTATGAAGAAATTCTTAGGTTGTGTGTGAAGCCGACCAACCCGCACTTGGCCAGAGTGGTTGACTAAGGCCTAATCGCCCCTAATGGGGAGTAGGCTCGAGCCCCTCGGTGGGGACATTATATGAGCTGTTGATGATGAGTCAACGGGATTGCTATTTAGCAGGACAGAGAGTTATAGTCCGACGTTTATTGTTACATCATCAACTGACGGGTTCTATAACTTTCAAATGGTAGGATATATTTCTATTTTTTGTTTCGTTTTCGACACATTACAATATCATTAAGAGTTGTCCGTTATCTAGTGTTATTGCACACGGTACTTGTTTAATTTTGGATAGATAAATTAGTGTGCGAGTTTAATATATTACTATTATTTTATTGTTAATGACAAGATAATTATTATTGTCCGACTGGTAGCTGTAGAAAAATTAGCTACTACATAATTATCTTTCAATATAAAGTTATGTATTTAAATTATATGTATATTACTTTGCATATGACTATAATTATAATGCATGTAATTACTGTTAGAATATTAATTATAGGAGATTTATAAGCGTCTATACAAACTCAACCAATAGAATAATACACAAAGTTTCTATTGACGGTCGATCTCGGCTTTCAATAAAGCAAACACCTCTATTAAAAGCCAATAAAGCGTTTAGAATAAGCCCTTTCTATGCGCCGGCGTATTATCGATAATTAACCGTACACAAAAGAAAAAATGTAACAACACTAGCGTGTAGAGACGTGCCGAACAAAAGGTCAATATCACAATATCGATTTGATATGTATTGACGTGGTGGGTTTAATCTGTATGACCGGACTAAATTAAGATTGTCTGTCCATTGCAAAGCGGTAAAAATATGCTTCTTTTTCTTTACACGGAGGTTGGAATGTATTTTTAAATAGGCAGGTACCTGAAAAGTCACAGTGAGGAGTCAACAAGAGATTCTAGATTTTTTCCTTATTTATTTTTGCTTATAACACTTGCTTTTGACAAGCCTTTGATATAACACACGTCAGCCCATCGTATACTATTCTATAATAGTGTATTTATAACGCTGCGTGAGCAGGGGGGATTCCAGTATGAAGAAAAAAGAGTTCTGCCAAACATTTTGCAGCCTGAGATGTAGGATCACCCAAATTACTTATAAATGCACTAAAATTTTGCATATTCATGTATAAATTTATGAATATCTGTTTCTCTCCCACTCTCATATTTTTCACATTCCACAAGGACATGTTGAACATCATCTGTGATGCCAGAAACTTCACAGTTCAAAAAAGTCACAGTGAGGAGTCAAAAAGAGATTCTAGATTATTGTCAGACTCTTTCACTGCTGTTGAGGCTAGCGAGCTTCAACAGCAATAAAGGAGTATAGACAGCTGCGGCTGTCGAAAGAGAGCAGTCGATACCAAGGAGATTCTAATGCCAAAACATACTGCACCGAACCGAAGTAAATTGAGAGCATCGTAGGAGAAAGAAGTATGACTCCCTTACAGGATATACTTATATAACGACTGGGAAAGTTCTCATTTCCTCTACGGGAAGTTCGCTCTACATGATTATAGAGGACCTTTCTTATCGGAGAGGGGAGAGGTCATTTACGCATCATCCCTGCAGTACGATGCAACTACAGGGGTATGTGGGATGCGAGGGAACGCCTGTAAGCGGGTAGCCACTTAAACGTCCTCCCAGAGCATCCTGCCAAGGCACACTACGACAGCACCCCGGGATCGTGACAATTCGCTTTTCACCGGGAAGCCATCTGTGCCCGCCATTTCAGGCCCAACAGTGCACCGTTCAATCGTGTCTGCTGTCCGGGGGGACAACAGACCGCCAGTCTGCTGACCGGCCGCCATCGAGCACAACGCTCCACCGGCCTTGAAAAGAGCCTTTTTCCGCGTCTTCTATAGGTGTGAAAGGTGGCTTCTCAAAACTCAGTGCAGTTTAAGCCCGATGTATACGCCGTCTGTCCCCCTACCTAAAGCCACAAGAGAATCCGCCAAACCTATCCCGCACGAGGGAGCGGCTTGATTGGGTACGGCTGTGTCACGTAGGCACCAGGCGCTGGCTTCGACAGGGCGGCGCTGCCTCCCATGACACCACCGTGGATAATCAAACCAGCAATCCGCCACCTCTGACAGCAGGAGCGACCGACTTCCCAGTTCCGCTCAAGGCGGCCCACCAGCCTACCAGACGGCCAACCCACGACCCAAAGGTCCGCTGCCACTGAAAAGGGTACTTCCGTGCTCCGACGTCAGCCGTCTGTGAAGGCACCAGACGTTGCCCAGGGAAAGTCTCGGAACAGCGGCCCCAGGATATAGAGGAACTACCAAGGTCTTCATCTTCTCAAAAAATCTCCGGCGACTCTGTAGGCCATATGCGGTCAACAGCAATAGTCACACAATAAAAAACCAGAACTAGAACCAGAGCATCTCGAATAGTGTAACAGCTAAATTAGTTTTAATTGAAACGTCAGTCAGCCGCGCGTGCTGCGTCCTGTTGATTTTTTCTTACTACCCACACATTTATTTTTTAAAGAATAAAGAAGAGTGAGTTGCCGGTTTATTTGTTGATCGAAAGTTCCATTGTATTACACCTATTAATTTCTTTTTAAGGGTTGAATAGAATTCTATGAAACAGCATTGTTCGTTGATTAACTTACTCAGTATCTATCATAAGGTAGGTGGCAAGTAGAAACACCTGTTCAAAATTGATTCTTATCTCAAATCCAGAAGGTATAAAAGTATTTACTTCCCGATATCCGATATGTTGAAGTGCTTGAAATTTTGAAGCGAAAAATAAACGCTACACTGACCGCAAAGAAAGAGGGTGGATATAATAAAAAATGCCATAACTGAGTTATCTTTTTAAAATATATTGCAGAGCTTCCATTAATATAAACGGAGAAGTGTTTGGCCCCAAGACGCTTCCGTGGGGTACGCCATATGACAACTCTGCTCCCTCAATAAAGCAATTTGCCAGTTTGAGCTGTTGGTTCTAACCCGATCTCTGCAAAGGGTAAGTAGGGTTCTCCTCACACCTATCTTCTGAAGTTTATAAAGAGCTTTTTTCTAAATGTTGATTTAGATTTAATACTTGTACCTATTGACATTGTTTTTATTATTAAGTATTATGTGCTTTAAATTAATGTAAGTAATTGAATTTATAAATTTTGACTAATGTATTTAATTAATAATGAAATTGACATTATCTATCGACATTGATTATTATGCTTATTGTGAATTACTTTGCTTTGATTTAAATTTTGATTTGAAATACTAAGTACCTAATATTGTGTTTGTATCAAACGTCCCAAAATTGTAGTGCCCTAACGGGGTTCCATAATTGTACGTTCTTAATATGTTGTGATACCTTGTAAACTATGAAAACAATAAACTATTATGATTATGATTATGAATTATTACTATGAGAACTCGCGTAACACTCTTATTTAATCCTTTACGATGTTTCTTTGTTTTGTTTCCTTAAAAATTAGTACTTTTTTAGAATTTCTTTTAATAAGAAAGTCTTTATCCAATCCAATTTTTATCTACTAATGCTGGGTTTCTATAACTTATCTATCTAAACTTTTGCTTACTAGTCATAAGATTTTCACGGATATCCTATAAATAAATATGTCAAAATTCTACCGTTACCAAGAGAATCTCGGTAGTTATGTTATTTCAACCCGTCAGTCTTGATCTTCAGTAGCACTTGTTAGTCTATAAACTATCTGACGTTTTATTTGTTTATGTTCAATAAATAGAAGTAAACTTTGTTTATGATGATTTCGCGTCAACATTACCTACTTACACATCCCGACGGGTTATGAATCATTTCATTCAAAATTAATGGGGCTATATAATATCGCTTCTCACGTTTTCCATCTAATGCAACGACTGGATAGTAATCAGACCTACCGCTTGTACGACTTTCAACAGGTTTTTGTAAGCGAAAATTTATGTTACAACTTTTAATATAAAGTTTAATTTAGAACTGGAGAGGAAATTATTATTTGCTCCGGATTTAATAGTAGCACTGAAAGGATTCACGATTTTTTGATTAGTTGAGAGGAGTTTGTAGACATTTGTTACATTAAGAATCTTATTGGTTGTCAACTTTCAAAAGAACAACTAGTAATTTTGTATGAGACCTGTACCCACTTTGCAGCAAATTGAGACATATACCAATTGATTTCGGCATATTTAAAAGTCCAATAACTTTTTTCTCCCATGAGTGACAGAGTTGTCGCCATACAAAATATTTATGTATTTTTAAGGATCTTTCGAATGGTATATGTGTCAATTTGCTACAAGCTGGGTACGTTTTGTCAGTTGTTCTTTGGGGAGCCGCAAGCGTGTTTCATTTGCGCTAAAGAAATATATTTGTAGGAAAGAGGCACGAACTATATCTAGTTTGTTGTGTAAAAAACTATAATGACAAATAAGATATAAATCGTGTTATGTAATGAATTATATTAATTGAATGCATCTATCTCGATGCACAGTTGTTAAGAAGATAACTGCTACCAAAACAAAGCGCGAACCTAGGAAGCGAAGTCCATAAATCTATAGATTTTTGGGCCTCGCTTCGCTATTAATTAAATAATAATTTTTTAGTAAGTGTCTACTACTTTAAAGAAAAAAATAGAAGTATTCCCATGTCTGGGTAACATTTGGTCCAGCCTCAGTCAATGTCCTCTGAGAGTTTTGGGCAGTCTTATCTACCTCCTGTCCTCCGTACATTATAGTATGTAATTGGTGAAGGCCAGCTCAGTAAAATATTTGCCGCTCGACCTCCCAAGCGCTTAGCGCTGTCTTCGCTCAGCCCTACGATAGTACCCGAGGTATTTATTCAACGAGAAAACTCATCGATCGGAGAATGTCTTTAGAGGCAGCGTCGAATAGTTGCACACGCTGAGCTCGTAAACAACTGCGCCATTAACACTAAATAAGTGAAAAGTCCGCTTTACATAGAGCCGCTATATACGGAGGCGGGTTAAGAATTGAAAAAAAAAGATAAAATTGAAAATCGTCTTTGTCCAATATTCTAGATTTGTTAAATATTTAAGATTATGGATGAGATGTAAGAAAGCAATGAAATAGAATAGAATATAAATATATTTCTTATTATAAAACAGACGACGTGCTTACATATTAAAAAAAAAGATACAATCGAAAAATTTAACTAAAAATAACTGAAATAAAAGAAAAAAAGTGTTTGGGCCATAAAAATGATCGCACATTGCTGGTCATAACAACGAGGTTCACGATCAGCTTGTTGCTATGCTGCGACCAGGCGCAGCATAGCGCTGGTTTTCAGTGTGGACCCCGCAAAAGCGATTAAATCACCAATTGTACATTTAATTTTCATTTATTTATTTTTCTGGTGTCTCTTATGTGTGTACTTAAACACTGCTTATGCAATATAGAATATTTTATCTATATAAGACTAAAATTTTACAGCGATTTATTCTAAAACTAGTACACGACATTTAAGTAATAAGAATGTGCTGGAATTTCAAAAATATTTTCAAATGACACACTAGCTAACAAGTCATCTTTATATTGGATCGGATGTGAGAAAAACCGAGGATACATATAACGGAGTTAAATCTTGGTCAGACTAAATAAATATGCAAAAACTTAACTACTCGTATTAATGTAGCTATATCATGATATTATCAAAGCTACCATTATATGGCAGAAAAATATTATTCGGAATGGGACGCTATATAGAACTTTTGATATGGGTTAGTACAAAAAAGATACTTGTGGAGTAAATATTATGTAAGTATTGTAAAAAAATACGGAACCAGCTTTTTTTTTTTTTTCATTTCCAATGTAGACGTTTAAAAGTCATAGAAGATGGCAGGCCTTAAAAATAATCTCTAATATTTTGGAATAGGGTCTTTTACTAGACTGTTTTTTTTAAATAAACATGTTTATTGCTTGTCGGTTTTTTGTTCAGAGACTTTTTGTAATTATTTTATAATATGTATTAATAATCGTTTACTAGATAACGCGTGGGTGTAATGCGTCCTCAGCTAAGCTCTGTCGCTGTGGAATGTTCTGGACCGGAACGGCGGATGTCTAGAGTTAAATACTCTTTGTTTGATGAAGTACTTGCCTCTGAATGTGGAGTATTTTCCTGGAACAAACAAAAAGGTTTATTAGTATTGCAATACGATATGGTGCAAGATACGAAGTTAGGATGGACACGACAGAATCCGTTCTAGGGGCTACGGTTACTGCTGACCACATAAAATATGGTACTTTTTCTCATTATGAATAATTAAATTATCTACAACATAAATGAAGTTTTTGGAAAATATAACCCCGTAGTTTTCGAACTATATGATGTATTTCTGTTGCCGCTATAACAACAAATACTAATAAACAGAATAAAACAAATATTTAAGGAGGCTCCCATACAACAAATGTTATTTTTACTTTCTCGTACGTAGTGTAGAGGAAGTCTTGTAATCGTCAAAAAATTCGACCTCGAGATTTTGACGGATTTACACGTTTTGGACCTCCCTGAGTGCAAAAATGTTTTTTTTTTTAATTATGTCCGTGTGTGTGTGTGTCTGTGCGTTAGCACGATAACTCGAACATGCTTTAACTCATTGCAACCAAATTTAACATACGTGTATGACATCAAAATATAACTACTAATATACTATGGATATTTTTATGTCTGAAATAAAGCTATTTTAATTTTAATTTTAATTTAATTTAATTTAAAAGATTTCAATTAAATTTTGAGCCGTCGATCACGAAAGTTAAGCAACCAAGTGCGCGGTCGGTACTCGGATGGGCGACCAAAATTTAACATGCACGTATAACATCAAAATATAAGGTTTCTATCAACCTTTGAATCGTTTCCGTTATACGAGAAAGTCAAGAGGAGACCACTCCCGATTTTTTTACTTGTTTTTGCTCGATATTGATAACGGCAACAGGTAGAAGGTTGAAATATTCACAGAATATTTATGTATATATCACCAAGAAAAAATAATTAAATTAAAAGAAAACAAATGTTTAAGGATGGTCTGGGCGCCCATACAACAGACATGATGTTTTTGGCGTCTTTTTTTTATAGATAATGGTACGGAACCCGTCGTGCGCTAGTCCGACTCGCACTTGGTCGGTTTTCTATTTCGGTAAGACCTACTTTCAAGATTTGTAAATACACTAAAACGTACAAATTATGAAATGTTCTCATACTAATGTGTTGTCAAAATTTACGGTCTTAATAAAGAACTTAACCAAACAAAATACCACATCGAAGGACAGAAATTGTGGCGCAAAAAACTATTTCAAAATGCCACTAGATGCGCCAGTTCTCTTAAGAGATAAGCACAATAAACTTAAAGTACAGCTAGTTTTAAACCCCTAATAACGATCAGATCTAACCACAGTTCAGTAGATTGAAATATAAAGCGAACACGCGGGTACTCCCGTTTATATCGGGTAGAGCTTATCTCGGAACTGATCCGGCTCGTAGCTCTAGGCTTTAGGGTAAGGTACAGGCTGTTCTATATTCGCTTCGTCGGTACCTACTTGCAGCAGAACTTACACTCAAGTTAAATACACGTTAAAGTTATGCGGAAATCTTAGCAAAATACCACGCTGTAGCTACGAAGAAACGTAAGAGTCATTGAGAGTTTTTAAAAGTTAAGAAATCGGAATGAAAAGTTTTTTTTACTTGATGGGGAGGCTGAAAATTGAAAAAAAAACACCAAGGTATTTGTAAGTACTATAATATTATAATAAAAAGTCTGCCGTTCTATTTGATGGATACTGTTTATAATTTGTAATGTACTAGATATATTGTTCTACGTTCCACTTTTAATTACTCTATTTGCCTATGTACACACCATTTTTAAATATAAATAACTAACTTTTGCCCGTGACTTCCTCCGCATGTAATAGTTCCAAGAAATCATAAAATACCCCTTTTTAATTTCTAACTGAAAGGCCATGTTCCAATTCTTAAGAATTTTACTTTAAAAATGACGGATTTCCATACAAATTTTGCACCCCGTTTTCACCACCTTAGAGGGTGAATTTGGAAAAATCCTTTGTCAGTCCCTAGACTTCATAAGGAACCTACGTGCCAAATTTGGAATCTCTAGACCCAGCGATTTGGGCTGTGCGTTGATATGTCAGTCAGTCAGTATTCATTTTTATATATGCTAGATAGATTAGATATGTATTTCTTATTTACATACACGCAATCACGTTAATAATCCCAAAAGGGGTAAAGCAAAGCCTGTATCATTTGGTACCAAATGATACAGGCTTATATTATATATACAATACCACGCTCTGACCGTGGGAAGCACGGCCAGATGTGCAGAAAAGAGAGAAATGAAAGAGTGGTTAAATTTAACACTATTTATTAGCCCAGGGCGCGGTTACTGGGCTGCTCTGGGGTTCTCGTACTTAAGAAAACGAGACTTAGCTTCAGCGGTTAGCGCAGGAAGCGGCAGGAACCAGACACGACGACTACCAGCGTGGTCGGCGTGGGTTCAGCTTCGGCCGGTAGGGTGGCACGAAGCACAGCAGCGGAGCAGCAGGGTAGGCGGCTGCCCGTAGATAGGATCCCCTAGTTCGGGTATCGCGCACAGAAGTTTACGTAACGACTGATTACCTAACTATAGCTGGTGAAAATGGAAGAAGAGGGCCAGTTTCTCCGGGCTACTGCTTAAATACGAAATTGGTTCGAGAACTTTCCCAAAAATTTGTAGTGGGAGTTCCGTTTTATGAATAATGCAGCCATAACCAAAGGACGGTTCATACAGAGTATCTGTATCTATGGTTAAATTGAATTACTTAGCAGTAAAAATGTAAACAAAAATAATTTTAAATGTTTATCAGAATATTCTATAGGCAGCAAAATACAAGTTAAAATATTATAATTAATTAATTAATTTATGGCACAAATTAGGTGGACCAAAAGGCTTGTATACAAAGTTCGAGATATTTTTACAACGGAGGGTAGTCAGAATCATATTCCAAATAATATAATTCAGAAGCGGGTATCGTCGTCAGCCGACTTGTGAACTGTCATTAGTAGACAGATCAAAATAAGTTTATTCACAATAACAATTGCTGTGTTTATATTTCTATTAAAAACAAGTGAAAGTTAATATTAGTATACAATATTTAAATATTATGGTTGATAGTTATGTGATGCTTTGTTTTGTATGGATTTTTTTATTAAAAATCAACGTAAGTATATTGGAAGACGGTTTAGACCGTGACAACAATCAAAATAAAAAATAAAACTAAATCTCCCGTGAACCGCAAACTGCAGATGTGGCACATTAAGTAATCTCAGCAGTTTGGGGTACAAATATTCGTGTTAAATACAAAACACGTTCCTAATAATATCAGATAGAATTTCCATACAAAGAACTTTCTCTACAATAAATGTTCCAAGCTTAATCCTAATCGTCCCCTTTCATACGAAACCGCACGATTTTCTCTGCGGTTTCAAGCCTATAGAGAATTACATTCATAGCATTTGTTCTGCGCTTGTAAACTTGTAGAAAGTATTCCTAAAGACAACTTGTTTAAAGATCCTTCATTTAAATTCTATTTAAGATTTTCATAGCAAGTATTAAATACAAAATGAATTAAATCCCACCTACTTAGAATGATTTAAGGTATGATTAGTCAAGACTGAAAATTGTTTTATTCGTCAAGTGGCTTCTTATCACCATTTTTTGTTTATATTCATCAAATACTAATTGGACTTCGTTTCGCCAAAGCATTTAAAGGTTCTGATTGGACAAGTCCTACTAAAAATACTGACTTGTCAATGATATTTTTTTTTATACTTACAAATGAAGATGACTTTTGATTCATAAATTAGACCTAAATTGTACGGTTATTGTCATTTTTTTTAGCCAAAATTATCATTAAGAAACTCAGACCAATAAAAAAGTCTTATTGGTCTGAGTTAAGAAATTGGAATACCTAATGTTCTCTTAGATTTGCGCGAGCACTACACATTTGGAATACCTATTAGATAACGGACTAATTTAATATACAGAATAGTAGAGATATTTTTATAAATAAACTTAAATAAATACCTAAACAACCATGACTCGTGAACAAATGTTCGTGTTCATCACACAAACATTTGCTCCTACCCGGACTTGAACCCGGACCTGTTGATGTGTAGGCATCGTTGCTGACCACTCCACCATCACGGCGTCAATCAAATTGTACGATGCCTCAGACAGACACACAGATACATACATATACCTACATACGTTCACGCTCATAGTCCCAAGAGGGGTGCAGAGCCTTTGGTAACATTTCGTTACACATGCCTACACATTACCTACTTCCTACAATGCTGGGTTATTCAAAAGACCTGTGAAGAAGCACCTTGCAGGTCGGCAAGGGGAGGGTGGCTATATATTTTCTCTCGCACTAGCTATCTTCGCGTTTAGACTGCGATCCATCAGGTGCAATGGTGGTAAATGGTCAAGCAAACCTTGCTCAAAATAAAAAATACAACTTCTGGCAGTATGGGCCAACAGTGTCTCCGAATTGTGACAGGTTGCCTGACTGTCGCCTACATAGAAGGAGCACCAAACCCGACACTTAGAAACACTCGTCTTCTATCAGTCTATCTGTCTTTTATTCAGCTTTTGTGAAGTTAACATAAATATTTTGCTGAGAAAAAATTACGAGTTTCTTGATTCACTTTCCAACCCAGTTTCACCATTCCACGTGGGTAGGAATTACACTGTTCTCACACAATTTTGTGTCGTGAACTCGCGAACAATTTCCTTTAAACCATAAATTAAATATCGATACAATAAAGCATAGGCAAATGCGTCCCAGTTCACATAAGCCCTCTCATGCTGTACTGACAATAGTACATCAATCTTAACATTTACTGCGGTGATATGACAGTTATTATAAAGGAATAAGGTCGGTAAATTCCGAAGTTATCGTCAATTGTGATAATCTAGTACAGCTGATACCCCTACCATGGTATTTTATTTTTACTAGCTTCTGCCCGCAACTTCTGCGTCGGGATTAGTATAAATTATGGTATTTTGATGTATGAGCTATATTATTTTTAATTTTTATTAAAATTCATTCAGTAGTTTTTGCGTGAAAGAGTAACAAACATACACCATACATTCATACAAACTTTCGTGTTCATAATATTTATTAGTTGGATGCTGTGTGGCTTGCAAATGCTTCACCATTGCTGGTCTAAATTCATTTGACCATTATGTCAAAAAAAAAACAACTGGTTATTCTTTATTTGATAGAATAAACGATGACTAAAAGAGATAGGTACGTCTTCTAACAATCATTTTCTTAAAAATATATTACCGACAAACTGTCCCCCTCTCTCTCTCTCCTGCATCTTATTCGACCAAACTTTTATTCGACAAAATTTCTTTTGGTCAATTGTTGCTTCGATCAAATAAAGAAACCAGTCGTTTTCTCAGCCATAATTATATTGTTAGTCAAAAGAATTTCGACCAGCATTGGTAAAACCCTTTCATCTAAAAAGAGTAAGGGGCCATAAGGTACGTTGCAGAAGAACCGCTTCACTCCCAGAATGATCGCGACCAGACAGTGTGGCTGAACGGACACCCTATTCGAAACCACAAGACAGTGGTCCTTTTCTACAGCGTTATGCTAAAACGGGACAAATAGTTAGACTCTATAGGATGTAATGGGATGTGTCTGGCGACAGCTTTGAGTCAAATGATAGGAGCCCTTTCAGATATCAACCATTGAAGTTATGTTTGGAGAAGTAACTTGGATGCTTTTTTGATTTCTGACTTATTTATTTTGCAATTTATTTATGTAATTAGAAAATTTCTTAGTTATTTAGTGCAATTTATAAGAGATCGCGATTTTTTTTATTTTGTCGAATCTAATATAGAGTTACGCAAGGATACAACACTCGTTTTATTAACAATTGGAAGTCATAACATTTATTTTCAATCTAAAAATTTCAAATTATAAAACATCATAAAATGCTACTATTATTTCCACAGCTTCGATATCAACAACAGTTAGAAGTAGATCATATTCTATTCCATATAGCTGTTAAGAGGAAACACCACGGGCTAGAGAAATGAAAAATAGGTATTTGTAAAATCTATTGCTGTCGCGCAGGGTAATTCGTCATCTGGTCCCACATACCTACGGCCCATTTGGGACGAGTTGAAGAAAACCAAAAATAATAAAAAATCTGTTCTGCAATTCGTCCCAAGCTAATTTCTGTATAGAAATTTAACTTTTATCAACACATTGTACAGTGAGTACGAAAATACCCACATAAAATATATCTTTTTAGATTGTTTTTTTTTTGTCATAGAAAGACTAAGTATATTTTTTTAAACTAAAATGATCAATATAATTGTTTTTTAATTTAATTCACATACGATATTATTTAACTATTTTCAGAAGGTATACTAAAGCATAGATGAATAACTCAACAAATCATTTATCATACAACTACAAATTAGTATAAGGGAGTTGGCAATCCAGGTTTAGTTATTATTTAGGTACCTATTATACCTACCTATGACCAAGGTAAAGATTTATGGGTTTCAGTTGACGAAATTAAACAATGGTTATGCCGGTTACTTTTTAGTAGAAGATCCGAACCTAAATCGACCTTCACCGAGCTGATAATAGAATGAAACATATTTTATTATTAATTTAGTATATTAGAAAATATATTAAAAATGGGTTGTCTAAAAAAATCCTGGACCGACTATTTTTAATTATTTTTTGAAAAATGATTTTTAATAAAATATTGCAACATCAAGATAATAAGAAAATTTTGTCCTGACTGATAGTAGAAACCGTATAGAATGTGCAGCCATTGGGTTGTCTATTATTTACCTGCGCGAACTACTGGGTTGTCTGATATGAACAGGTATGTCGATATCAGTTACTTTCACTCGATTGGATAATAGAAAAAAAATTATATCATCATAAGCGCGCGACAAAATTTTCTTATTATCTTGATGTTGCAATATTTTATTAAAAATCATTTTTCAAAAAATAATTAAAAATAGTCTGTCCAGGATTTTTTTAGACAACCCATTTTTAATTTATTTTCTAATATACTAAATTAATAATAAAATATGTTTCATTCTATTATCAGCTCGGTGAAGGTCGATTTAGGTTCGGATCTTAGACTATTTGAAGTAAAAAGGTTGTGGAGAAAAGCAAAAAAAAAATATTGGAATACATATATTGCAGTTCGTGAAAAACATATCCGAAAATGTACTGCTTTAGCACATCTACCTCGTTATGTAATGGGCGATAGTTTCCTGCATATTATGTCTCGTAGTCCTAGCAAAGGATAGGTTCCGAAATTCAGCAATTACTTTGTTGAGACGTGGCTTCTAAATCTATCGTACAATTTGTCGGTTACTTTATGTATGTACATTTTCACTTGATGTTGGCGCAATGCATAATCTGCGATCGCCATTAATTTAAAAGAAGAAAAAGTTTGTCATTTTAACGTTAAGTATATAGTAAGACTGATGTACAAAAAAATATTATAAATCTTAGCAACTTTTAATAATTATTTTCAATTTTAAATTACATTACTATGTGATACATCTTAGAAAGACTTATACTTTTAGTTGTAGTTGTGAAATGTATCTTTCACAATTGTTGATTTTTTTATTGTTAATTATTTTATCATCTATGGCAGTCGGAAATTAAACAAGTAGAATTTGTTATTTTTAAATAAATTGTATGACTGATTTTAGAAACGTGATTTTAGTTATTTCGAATGAACCTACTCATAACAACTCCTAAAAATTACCTATTAGAACTAAAACTAAACTTTTCCGTTTATATTTTTTATTCTTAAATAATTTAAAATTTTATGAATTTTTATAATAAGTATGGTTGTGATCATGAAAGATTTTCTAACAAACCCGTTTTTATTTTTTCCACGCTAACACTTTTGCTACTAATTGTATCTTTCCTCAATTTAATATTGAGATGGGACGAGTTGAACAACGAAAATATTATTTATTTTGATTTTGTTCAACTCGTCCCAAATGGGCCGTAGGTATGTGGGACGAGTTGATGAATTACCCGTCGCGCAGTGCCCGGCCGCGCGAGCTATCAATGTGTGAGTGTGACTGTCAATGTTTGCGTGGCGCCGCGTCCGCCTGCGCTCGGGCGGCACACTCCCAGAGACTTTCGTTACTCTGCCTTGCAGCCGACAAGCTGATTTCGGCGCTTACGGAGTATTTGTTTCGTGCAATTATTGTATTACCTTATTTTGTATTACTTCACTGTTTTATATCGGCTTGTGTATTGGATTTTGAGATTTTGAGATCGTTTTATTCCCCTTAACTTTTCGGTCTGAAACCCCTTCGAGAAGTGAGCAAGAAACGAATCGAGGCCAAGAAGACCTTCCGGATCCTGATGGAAGAAGGTGGTGTTATCCTCATGGATACCTAAAGGACGGCCTTCGGGTTATGTCGGACTCTTACCGACTAAGCACCCCTTGCCTAGTGTGGTGGCTATAAGGCTATCGGAAGCAGCAGCCCCCTCAGGAGAGGGGAAGGTGCACGCGCTTTCCTAGATAGACCAGCCCGCCTAGCATGAATACCGAAACACGATATGATATAGCCATTTAACGCTTTGAACTGTCAAAAATCATTGGATGTAACCGCCAACTTGAAATTTTGAAGAGTTTGTTTGTTTGTTTGGTTGAACCCTAAGATCTCAGCAACTACTGACTCAAATTGAAAAATTCTTTTTTCGTTGGATAGTCCATTTATTTAGGAAGGCTATAGGCTATATAACATCACGGTACGTTCAATAGGAGCCGAGCATCAATGAAGAATGTTGCAAAAACGGGAGAGAAATATTTCTTTTCAAAGCTTTCACTGCGTGCGCTGCGTAAACGGTTAAAGTTACGTAAAAATCAAGTATGACGGAATGTTCTCCATTAAAATTTCTAAAGAAAAGTCCGCGACAGCATATGTCTATCTTTTATGGTTGGCTCACTATAACCTTTCTTTTTGGTAATCAAATTTGTTTTATAATAATGCATTATCTGCGATGGTTTTTTTGTATGCATGATATTATTCCTTATCAAAATAAATACATTATTTATCACAAGCATTTAATTTTGAATAAAATTGTTCATGACTTCATTTGATTTCAATGAATATCTTAAGAAATAGCATAGTTTGAAATAAACGGAAAATAATAAATTTTGATTTTCAGAGTTTTCTTTGCGTGTGCAGCATAAACGGTTAAAGTTACAGAAAAATTCTGTATGACGGAATTATTCTCCGTTAAAAGTTCTAAAAAAGTTTCAGACAGCATTTATGTATCTCTTAGGGTTGACTCGAAATAACCTATTTTTGTTAGTAAAATTTGTTCTAATTATTGCATTAGATGCGAAGGTATTTTTGTAAACATAATATTATTTCTTATCAAAATAAATACATTATTCATCACAAGTATTTAATTTTGTACAAAATTGTTCTTTACATCATTAGATTTCAATGAATATCTTCAGAGATATCATAGTTTTAACATAACTCCGCAGCTAAATAATGATCAAGTACTACGCACGCATCTATACTGAGTTGTTTTTTGTTTGGTTGAACGCGCTTATCTTAGGAACTACTGATCCCGTCAGATTCGGACGCCTTAGAAACTCTAATAGGTTCAGAGACTCCTCCGAGGGAGATGCTCACCGGTCAGGAATCCTCTCTGGAGTGATTAGACCTAAAAGCTTGAAGACCCACCGAGGTCCTCTCTTTTACTAAAAGCCCTGGTGACTCAAAGAAGGTCATCAGAGACATCCTGTAAAAATAGTAAAAAAAAACCGCCTAGAAGGAGTGGGACGCGTGAATGAAGGGTTCACGCGCTATAGATTTTATGAAACTGTCCGAAAATTATTTTTTCGCCCGCCCTAGGCAGTCGATCCGGGCTCAACTTTTGAAATCGCGACTTTCATTTCTTTCTCTATATTTATTTTCGTTCGACTAGCTTGCATAGCAGCTAGACAGCCATTCTATGTGGATCGTCTCACTACGCCCGCCCCCGGGATAGAACCGCGAACCCTGGGGTGCCAGGGCATCGCGACGCGCAGTATGGGAAACCCTGATATAGGTCTATATACCTCCATAGCATCACTCTACGACTAATAGGAGTTGAGCATCAATGAAAAATGTTGCAAAAATGGGAAATCCACGCGGACGAAGTCGCGGGCACAGCTAGTCCTATTATATATTATAAGACAGTTCAAAGCGACAAATGGCTTTATCATATCGTGTTTCGGTGGTCATGCTAGGCGGGCAGGGTATGAACGCGGAAGGCGAACGGAACCCATAGTGGGGGATTGGATGATAGATGGGGCGATGGGATTAGTTTTCGCAGTGGCGGAAGGCCGCGTGATAATCCTAAGTTGCCAAAGAGGCAGTGAAGTTAATTTGAGCAGTAGCATCTGCGCAGTTGAGCTAACAATCGAACATCATAATGTGTTAAATACACTGCACGCAAAATATTCATCTAGAAATATCGATATCGATGAACAACACTAGGTTAAATCGATAAAATTATCGACTACATGTCACGTCATGAGTGTATACGTGTTAGTTCGCGTCTCCCTAACCTCAAGCCTCCCCCCGCAGAGCGCGATAGAGACAACGGCAGCTTGGACTGAAAATACCTATTAAAAGAACAGAAAATCAACAATTCGTAGTCCCCTGATTTCTTCTCCAAAACTTAACCGATTTAAGTACTTTTTTCATAAAAAAAAATAACAAAGGCTTGAGCTGTGTTCCTATGTTTTAATTTTTTAATATAATTTAGTCAAATTTGTTTCCTGGATGTTTGAACACAAAGGAAAATTTGGCCATTTTTTTAGGTTTTTGAACGTTCATATATCTTTTAATAGTTAATTTATGAAAAAAACGAAAACATAGGGACATGTTAATAGTGGCCATAGATATTCAGGAAAAAAATTATAACTCTACTGGCATTGTCCAGGGAGGAAACAGGGGACTACGTTTGTATGGAAAAACGGGCGTTGTGTTTCCTCTTAATAGCGATGTTAATGAACATAATACAAAGAAAAAACTATAAAAGAGATAAGAAAAATACTGAATATTATCAATTCATATATCAGGCGTTCTCAATTAAACCTCAATTAAGAGCATATAATAAAGATATTGGGTTTCTTTCTACTAACAGGATAAAACTATTTTAACCCGATTTATTTCACTACGCCAAACACTCAAAATTTGGGTATACCCATACCCAATAATTAAAAACCCGGTTATGAATATCTTATTTCCAGTAATAATAGTAGATTCAGAAAGTTAATTCAGTGAATGTCTTGCCCCACATTTTCCGAAGCTATATTAAATAATGTCACATCGAGAGCCTCTATTAAAATCGTTATCCGCCTCGGAGCCCGCATCCGTCGTACGTCTGTCCGTGTCACGCGGAAACTCCTAGGAATTTCAAATCGCCCGCTACCTATGATTAAGTACCCGATACTACAAACCGAGAATATATTTTAATAGGAACTGGTATTTGGCGAGTCGGCGCAAGTTGTTAGCTGAAGCAGGATATAACTTATGGATATACAATATTTTTTGTTTTTGCACTGTCTGCGTAGATATAAAGACTATCTGGTTTGCCGTCTCGGGAACACGCAACATACACTCTAGCTGTACCCTGTACCCCCCAAAAATAAAAACAATCCTTGATGCGGATTTTACATGTTGGCGACTGGCCACCACATTGTCTATAGTTTTTTGATTGACGTTGATAGCGGTTGCCTAGTTACGGTTGTTATTTTTTCATTACTATTGCGGTTGTCAGCGAGTGTTTTCCTCGCTTCTGGCAGATGGCGCGGTCACTGGTACACAGCTGATCGTTAAAAAAACTGTTTTCTCGCGGTTGCAGATATGTGACTGATGCAAAAAATAGATAAAAACAATCCTTGATGCGGATTTTATATCATGTTAAAATTTCAACTCAATCGGTGCAGAACTTTTTGAGTTTTTGAAGCGTACACAAACCAACATAACATTTTTATATATATAGATATACTCTGTAGAAACACTAATCATGTTTGTTTCTTTATTGTATCATCTCTTTTTGAATTATCTGCTTAATGTCCTTTTTAGTTTGCTCAGAGAATTATTGAAGGGAATTTGTAGAGAATTACTTAATTATTAAGGGGGCTTATATTTGTTAGATACTCTTGCCTGTCTCGTTTTGTATTAGATACATGTGAAAAAG
Organism: Elophila nymphaeata; assembly: GCA_955850985.1. Lineage (NCBI taxonomy): Eukaryota > Metazoa > Arthropoda > Insecta > Lepidoptera > Crambidae > Elophila > Elophila nymphaeata. The sequence goes on along the minus strand of OY039082.1, from coordinate 19,382,129 downwards.
TAACAAGAACTCTCTCGTAATGCCCCTGATGTTGCAGACGACTAGCAGACAAGATTAATTGGCCGCCTGTATGGAAGGCGATAGCTATCCAGATGGATTGTCCCCTGAGAATCGAACACGGGATCTAAGGGTCTGAGACCTGTGGACGGTGAACCACAGGAGATTGATATAAAAATTAAACATTTTTAATTGAAGTTGCATTTCTTATACCTTACACCACACACCCGCGTAAAAGAATGATGTTTACCCGGCAGATATGCGTCGGTCGCTAGTTTAGCTCGCAGATGACAGTGACGATATGTCAATGCACGCGGCTGGGTTATAATAAGCTACTATCTACCATTAACTTACGATTTCTTGCTCGAAAGCTGTTTTGTTTGTGTTTGACAGTTCCGTGTGTATGTATCACTGACTTTGTGTAAATAAATAATTGTATATAAATAACATCATGAGTTGAATTCGTGCTTTCAATTTAATGAAAATAATGCATAGGTTTTTGGATATGTTATAGTTGAAACTAATCGAACTAATCGCAATGTCATTCTAAGTGATAAAAGCACTCTAGATGCAGAGGATAATCTTAGATTTTAAAGATTATAATTATCATAGCATTAGCTTGCTTGTAAAAAGTACAAAAAGTCGCTTGCACGGTCAGTAACGCCCCAGTGATGACTTTGATTTTGCAAGTCGACCTTCAGGGCACTAAAAACAATAATTTAAAATGAAACTAGATAAATGTACAAAAGTTATTAGCTACGTGACCGGAAAATGTCGATTGAGACAGATTTTTGGCACGTTAGTAAACTTGTTCAGATTTTTCCCTTAGTGCATAGTTTATATAGAATGAGTCTCAAGAATCAGAGCTAACTTGAGCATCATACATCTCTATCACTTTGTGCTGGATAGAAAGTGACAAACGATTCTCAAGACATAATTGATTTCTGAGTGTCATTCTGTAATACGGGCCTACGATAGGCGTTAAAAGAAGAATATCGATTTTATCTTTTAGTTCTGACAAATGTATTAACTATATACTTTTGACATATCTTTGTTTCTTACACTTAAAAGAGTTGCGAACTGTGATACTTATTATTGCTCGTGATTGCACCATAAAATATTTTAGTGTACAAAATACAAAGTTATTTGATTAATAAAGTACCTAAATATGAATTAAAAAATACTTATGAGCAGTTTACAGACGAACGTCTGTACTCGATCTTACAGAATTGACTGACTAGTTGCCATAATAAGTTAACGTAGATAGATAGCTTCTCTTCTTTTAAATAAGTGGCGTTCGCAACACATAAAGATTATGCATTTCGCCAATGTCAAGTGAAAATGTACTTATAGTAACATAAGATTGAGTTAAAAATGGAGTCTCTCAACACGTGTTCTTACAACAAGAACTCAGGAAAAACTCCTGAATAGCGTCTTAACCATTTATAAAATTTTGATTTTCTCTATTTTCAGGGAAAGCAAAGGATATAGTCAATACGGTTACGTGTATTCTTCAATTTTGTGGTTTGCGTTCGAGTATGGGCATTAAAATATTTTATTGTGTCTAGTTAGTTGTTGACGAGAAAAGTATGGCAAAATAGACTACAAGCCCTTATCATTACCTACCATAATCTTCCCTGTTAAAGATACAAAAAATGTTCCATCGTATGCAATGTATCGAGAGATTCTTTTTTGCCTTGACGAATACTTGAGTTCATTAAGGGACAAAAGCGAAGAATTGTTTTATTTTAATGCTTTGCAGGGAAGCCCCATATCCTCCAATGGGTGTCCTAGAAGGCGACTAATGGATCAGCTAAGGGGTATTGATCACCTTATACTCCGTCCATCAATCCGAATTGGGCAAGCTTGGTGGACTACTGCCTAAACCTCCTCCGATGACAAGGAGAGGCCTTGTGTCCCAGCAGTAGGTCGAATTATAAAGGCTGTTATGATGATGATGAGGGAAGCTCTTGGCTTTCATATCAGCTGATGGTAAGTGACGATAAGGTGGAAGCGGGTTTCACCAGAAACCCTCAACCACTATACACCATTATGTTATAGCACCAGACAGAGTTTAATATAGTCGCTAGATGTGTGATAAAATTATCAAATTATTACTTTATATAACGGTTAAGTTGTAAGTATATGCAAAATTGCAAACACAACATAGCGGCCTTACAATTTAATGTCCTTTCTACCTAATGTTAAACTTAGCTAACGCGCATTCGATGAAAATAAACAAAATACGGAACGCAAAAACGGCCGGCAGGTGGCGTGAAATTCTCACGCGAGGAAAATTAAATACCACATCCTCCTAAAACTTAAAACTAGCCTTCTATTTAACGTGTAAAGTTGATTATGCTCTGTGATTTCTAGGAGGAATGCGCGCATACGCAAGTCAGTCGTGCAAAAACGCGATGAGATCATCATCGCAGTGTCATTTAGACGTGACGTGTACCTACTGATCTAAGCTGGATACCATGATCTTCGGAGCCGACGACAGATGCTAGTTCTCATACTTTATTGGTATGCGGAGATCTTAAAGCCAGATTGTCTTGAATGAAATTGTAACTAAGTAATTTATTTAAGCAGCTTTAGCAGCTTAGATTAAGATTGCAGGCTTGTTAGCTACTTGCGAATAAAATGCTTTGTTATTTACATACGGTCTTTGAGAATATATTTTTGAAGTATTGAAGTCAATATAGCTTTGATAGAGTCCATCCATTTCTTCTCCACAAATTCTATGTACGGCCTTTCCTGACACTGGAATTATATCAATTTCATAATTGTGGAGTTCAGTTTTATAGGAAATACAGTTAAAAATAGCGTGGAGTCGTCTTTACAAAAGGCTTACCATTATGCGTATTGTGTGATTGTTTCCTGTTCTTATGGTCTAAAAAAGTATTGAGAACCTTTTTTTAATACATGAAAATTTCTTTCTTAAATTCTAGACGTTTCTTTAATCACATCTAAACGGATTTACATGAAATTTGACACAGAGCTAGATTCTAATGGATCGTATTTAACTGGTCATCAGATTAATCTAACCACAGAACTTCGATCAGGGCACACAACCCTCGGTCCCAGTTCCAATCTAAAAGTTTGCAACTTTTTCATATGTTATTACTTGAAAAAAAATGCAAATGCCTAACTGGTGGACGGTATTTGTCAAAATGTCTCGTATGTTGATTTGATGGCATCTTCGACATTGCACACTCTTCTCTCCATCTTGAACACGTCGCCTGTGACGTAATAAGCGACGATGGTCCTGAAAATTTGTAGCGTTCCTAATCTATGTAGCTAATTAAAGAACAGTCGACGGATCGCGAATTTGATTTCCGTCTCTGGCTCGTATAATAGAATGAGTCTTAAGAATCAACGCCGTACTGAGCCCTGTACGTCTCTATCTATTAGTGCTTGATGGAAAGTGACAAACGATTCTCAAGACATGATTGATTTCTGACTATCATTCTGTACGGGCCTCAGTCTTGATCATGACAAGATTGTGTTCCAGTTTTCCGTTTCATAATTTTATAACATATATTTTTTTTAAACATTACAAGTAGAACTAATAACAAAGGATAGTTTTGATGCTGAGTAAGATTTTCTCCGCATGTCTTATCAATAATATATTGAAATTATTCAGTTTGCAGTACTATAGTATTTACTGACACAAACTACTTTCGCTCAATATTATTTGCACCTTATATCTATATCAGCAGAAACCTGCACAGCAAAGTCATTCTTAACAAAACCAAAATAAGGTCTTCTAAAAGTTGCCTACAGTTACCAGTACATAAAGGTTATTATTGTGTGATAAAGTTTATCAGTAGGCGGTAAGGACACAGATGTCCTCCCACGAGGAGCTGGGGCATAAATAGGCCAACATTGTAGGTGTGTTAAGAGTATGACTAAAATACCGCATATGGTAGTGAACGCTTTAAAAATATGCCTTCTCTTTTACAACAACCATGAGTGGGATTCGGGTAGTGGTATACTATACACGTTGTTGTGGTAAATTTGCAAAAAAAAAATAGAGGAATACTTATCAAGATAAAAACTATCCGATATTCTAAGTAGGACCAAACAAAACACATTTACGAAATTTTTAATCCGTTTAATGGCTTTCGAGATAATATAAAAAATAAACGGTCAACGGAGCCAAAAGTAAACAACAAAAGTTCTCGCGCACTTTTGTGACTATCGTAATTAATTTCTGAATGACGAAACGAAAATCATAATTATGTTTGATAGGTAGGAACAGTTTATATAGGAAAACAAAAATATTGATTTTTTCTATATTCCTAGCAATTTTCTCATATTTTTCCACCGTTTTTAACTTTCCCTGGATTCCATAAATGTTATATTTCAAAACCAATAGTACCAAATCGGTACAGCAGTTCTCGAGTTTCAGCGGGACTAAAGAACAGCAATTCGTTTTTTTAATTATACACATACCTATACTTAAATTATGTATACGTGGTCAACAATTACATCACCAGAAGAGGTTGCTTATATGCTCTTCATACAAAAAGCATGTTTCTGAGGTCATCAAAAAGCATTTTCATGAACTAAGTATAACAAATTCTTTAAAATTCAGTGATTTCTGTGACACTAACTAACAATAACATTGTCTTTGTTAACTTATCAGAGGAATTAAAACATTCGCCGATTTATTTTTTGTAAACGATGCATTCCAGTTTTAATATGCGAGCTATAAAATTTTGTTATTCCTATATAAAGCGAGTCATAAGTGTTAATAACGTAATCATTTAAAATATCAAAAATCTTATTATTAGAAAATAAATTCAAGCGACTGCCATGACTTCCAATGTCAGTATTACTAATAGAATGATGTCATTAGCCATTTTTTACGGCACACGCCTAATTACTTCGCAGTCATAGATCACATTCGAGTTTTTTGTATCAAACCAGATATTGATCTTTTTGATAATTGGCAAGTAAGTATTATTTTGAAAGAAGATTTAAGTATCTGATGGGAGTTCTTGTTCTAAAAACACGTGTTGAGAGACTCCATTTTTCACTCTTCTACCGTACAATTTTCTGTTACTTTATGTACATTTTCACTTGACATTGGCGAAATGCGTAATCTTTATGTGTCGCGAACGCCATTAATTAAAAGAAGAAGTATCTGATCTTTAATCTACGAGTATTAGCCTTAAGGTCGTAGCACATTTATCAGCTTGGACCTCTTTTTACTATGAAAATAAAGAAAAACCGCCTTCAAAACTAAAAACGGAGAAATAAAAATTTTGTTTATAAAAATCTAAATGTTTCTTGAGGTCGGTCGCAAACACAAGTGACAACGTTTATTCCAAATATTGAGGTTGGCACCGACCTTAAAAAACATTTAGATTTTTAAGAACAAAATTTTTATTTCTCCGTTTTTAGTTTTGAAGGCGTTTTTTATTTATTTAAAATAATTTATTTTTTGCTTTTTAGTGTTTTAAGTATAGAAATTTTCAGGAAACTATCTCGAGATCTTTTAGATAAACTAGGAATATAAGTATTACGATATCTTATTAGGGATAACTCAAAAACTACTCGTCAGATGTCGATCAAATTTAAATGGGACCACATGACAAGCACCAGTTTCCAAAGGTTGAAAGAATCTTCAAAATCGGTACATCCAGTAAAGAGTTATGAGGCAAAAAACGTAGAAAAATACAGTTGAACTGAGAACCTCCTCCTTTTTTGAAGTCGGTTAAAAAAGGAGGCGTTCCCTTTCCAAGCTGAAAGTGTGATACGAGCTTTAATATCACCTAATGATAAGTGATAATAAGGCCGAAGGTACAAGTGAGTTCATTCACCCGAAACCCTCAACCACCGAGGGACTGGTTGGATTCGATATTTAAAATTTGTAACAAGCAGAAATATTGTTTCTAAAAACTGTAAAACCCGGCTACGGAAAAAATAATGGAATCAAATCGATTAAAATCGGTGTTCACAAGGTAAAGTCGACTCTCCGGTAAAATTAGGCTACATTTTAACGGACAGAATGTCCGTTAAAATGTAGCCTAATTTTACCCGGGCCGATTAACAATAAATAAGGAATCTATTGATACCTTATTCATCAAAATCGGACAAATAGTTTAGGCGCTATGGAGGAACAGATGTAATTTTTTTTATACTACTAGATGACAAACAAGCTGATGGCCCACCTGGTGGTAAGTGGATACCGTCGCCTATAAACACCTACAATAGCAAGAAATCACTTGGTATTGCAGGAGCGTTGTCATCACAGATTTAATAATACAAGGAGATAGGGCAAGCCGGCGTTTAACTTGTGACAAGTGTGCCCTTTGGGCATACATTTCCGCCACTTCGCCTTCCGATTAAGTCAAGTGAATACGTAACTCAGCGATTTGACCGATCTCCTTTGCGGCTGTGCTTAACTTTCATCGCTTCGCAGTCCTTAAGACGCGCGCAATGAATAGTGTATATTACGGCATGCTCAACTAGAACCATGTTATGTAGTACGGCCGCTGATAGCGACACTCGCTCTTCCTATGAACTCGGCGATTCGACCGATCTCCTAAGATTAATATATCTGTGGTTGTCATCCTTTTTTTGTTGACGGGGAGGTCAAATGCATTTACGCATCGTGCCTGCGGGGTGGTGCCAACCGCAGGGGGTATGTGGGGCTCGAGATAAAGGCGTTCCCTCACTACCCACTAAACATCCTCCCGGCCTGACCTTCATCGCGCTTTTACGGGGCGGCTCAGGATCTGTGCAAGCACAACTAGCACCGAGACCGCTCCAACGCCGCCGTCTAGGCACTCCTTGCACCAATTGCAGGTGCGTTGTCATCCTGAGGCCTAAGATGAAATGCCTTCCATGCCCGGTAATTACACTGGCTACCTTTCCCTTCATACCGAAACACAGCAAACTGTTTCACAGTCGACTGGAAACCCAGTCACATCTACCCAGACGTCCCTACATATAGGCCTACCACATAATAAAACATACATAGACTGCTAAAATCACAACCCTTTTTTATGACTTCGCCGTAATCGGGTAAAAAATAAAACGTATTTTTACCAAACTTACCACCTCAGCACTGCACACAGTTTCTTCGTCGCTTTAGTTTTCTTACCTGTAACAATATCAAGCAATTACAATTGAATAAACAATTTTCATTAAAGCCGCATATTATTTATGCTTCTACTATGACCGACAACAACCCAGGAACTAACATATTCAGCTCCAATCAACCATTCAACGTGCCTGATTGAATAGCATTCGACGGAGAAGGTTATTTAGCATTCAACAGCTAAATTCCGTGACCGAAGAGTTATCGAGCAAAAAGGTCGAAGTGTCAGTTGTAATGATTTGTAAACAGGTTTATAAAAAGTAACCTTGACCGTAACCGGTGACAGAAAATAACCCACCAGCGTTAGCCGGCCACGAAATAAACGTATTGTTAGAGATTTAAAGAATAGCTTTTAACCAATATAAATGGATTTTATTTGACTTCCACCTATGTGATAAATTAAAGCTTCGATAGAATAAAAAACTATTTTATTTGTATGTATTTTGATTTTTTTAAAACATTTTAATGTCGTACGTTAACGCGCCAAACAATGAGCAGAGTGACGTTGACGTGTAAAATAAACAGAAATCGGTTTTTCTCGAGTTCTTATTGTAAAAACATGTATTGAGAGACTCACGAGAGACTCCATTTTTAACTCAAATCTACCGTACTTTTAGTTACTTTACATTTTCACTTAACATTGGCAAAATGCGTAACGTAATGTATCGCGACGCCATTAAGTAAGAATAGAATAGTTTATTTACATATCTAACGAGAAAGGAGGAGGTCGATGGTGCCGCGGTCGTTCTTAGTAACGATCACGAAAGTTAAGCAACTAAGTGCGCGGTTGGTACTCGGATGGGTGATTTTCAATAAAGGGAAAAAAGCGATGTAATGAGGAAGAAGGAGCAAAATAAAGTTGCAAATGTAATTAAAATTGTGAACTAGGCATATGCTCGATGGAACAAGGGTATCGAATTTCAGAAGTACGTAGGGATGGCTAAAATTGATTAGCCAACCGGCGGCAAAATTTATTAGCCTACTGGCGGCAAATTAGTAAATCCGCCACTGGCATACGGTATGCCTGGTGGAAAGCAGTTACCGTAGCGTATAGGCAGCACTGACGTTACACTCGCGTGCTGCCATCCCTAGACCCCTTCTCTACCCCGTGGAACTCCAACAACCAATTTTATCAGGTTTTCCAACTGTTACTTTGTCTGCAATTGCATATCCATGCAGCTTTACATAATGGGAATAATGAGCGACTAAAAATAATATGTTAAATATATCCCCACCGAGGGGCTCGAGTCTAACCCACATTATTGGCGATTAGGCCTTAGTCAACCACGCTGGCTACTACAGCCTAAGAATTTCTTCATAGTTGTGAGCAGGTTTCCTGACAGGTTTAGTCGCTCATTCTGGATTTCTAAAGGTTTAGGTTAGGCTTATCTATTGACCAGTTAAATACGATCCTTTACAATTACTTAAGTAGGATGTACATCGATGTCACTGGCGCATTTCGTGGCCGCACTGTGTGTATTGACAGCGCAGCCATAATTGGTTCTCAGAATATTTTTATTTCATTAAACGTTTAGGTTGAAGAGCTTCGAAAAAAGCTCATCATGGCAACTATGACTGTATTAAGTCACGCACGAGTCGGTTTTGTGAGTTAATTGAGTCAACTGTTTGCGTAACCTTCTCCCACATTATTCGCTCACAATCGGAACTTGTATAGGAAATTCGAGATAATTACGACGATTCGAGATAGTTCTCGATTCCTGCTTTCATATATGACGGTTTTGCGTAATTTGTACGTAACTCTTTTATACAATCGGTGGTGCCGGTGGTGTGGTTACTTGTGATCTGTTTACTGAATTGCGATTGAAAATACATACATATTAAGTATAATTTTAAGTAGAGGAGAGTAACCAATATCGGAAAAGGAAAATGACCACTCGGTTGGAGTTGGTTAAAAATTTTAATTAGTCCATTTAAGGCAGTAGTCCACCATGCTTTGGGTAAGCTTGGTGGACTATGCTAATTGCGGATTGATGGACGGAGTATCAGTGATCAATACCCCTTTGCTAATCCATTAGCCGCCTTCTACGACACCCATTGGAGGATATGAGATGATGCTATTCTACTCTGCCGGCATCACTTTGCAAATTAGCTGTCATCTCGATCAGCATGTGTGCAGATCTTCGTGCAGATTGGTTGCAAGAGAGGTGTGAACCGGACCTGTCCAACGCGTCGGGCTGCAACCCCGCGGCTCTTCCCTTCGATTTTGCTAGTAACCGTGAGTGAGTAGATAATATTGAAGTAGAAAAAAAACTTATACAATGACGTCATTTACGTCGTTACTGAAGATAGTCAGCTGTCAACTTAATTTCCTTTTTTTTTCAGATTAAAAGACGCAGCTGAGTGTTATTATAATGGTCGGTATCAAATGGATTTGTTGGCGGAAGAGCCGGCAAGGATGCGGTCAGTTGTGTCACCCAACACTGTCGCGGTTCAACACGGAAATCAGACATGTTACGATGACCAGGAAAAATTAATATACCTAGATAATCAAGAAAATTACAACACTTAGCTTTGAGGAAGTCTAAGTTAATGTCATCATCATCATCACAGCCTTTATAATTCGACCCACTGCTGGGACACAAGGCCTCTCCTTTTCAACGAAGGAGGTATAGGCAGTCCACCACGCTTGCCCAATGCGGTTTGGTGGACGGGGTATAAGGTGATCAATACCCCTTTGCTGATCCATTAGTCGCCTTCTACGACACCCATTGGAGGATATGGGGTGATGCTATATTCTACTGCCGGCATCACGTGGCCAAGTTAATGTATTATTTGCCAATTTTAATATATTAGGTAATGTTATCGTATTGGCAGGTTTCTAAGGCCGATCTCAGAAGTACATTAAGACTAGTATGATAACATAGTTATTCAGAGAATATGGTGACACATACGAGCATTGCTGTTTAGTGATGGCATTACTTCATAGTAATACTAGCAGCGCTTAATTTTACAGTACATACTGTACTATCGAACACACACAGTGTTAATTTAAGTGCTTAAAATAGTTATAGTATATAGTTTAGTACCCGCATGGTACTACCTACACAGCATGTAAATTGTAAATTCAGATCACATACTAAAGGGGATCTTAAAAATTCTTAGATTTTAGCTCCATGTAGCTTGATTTTTATTGCAATATGCGTATCGGACTAGCAGAGATACAAAAACTAATTCTAATATTAAATAAATACAGTGAAATCGTACTTCACGATGGAAAATTTGAAACACTATAATTGGCATTATAATAAAGTTTAAATTTTAAAGAACATAATTCCAAATTCAAATTAGGAAAATGTGTGATTTTCATTTGTTTTTCGTACCGCCAAGATGAGTGAATCTAATGAAGAAATTCGATACATTTTAAAATTTTACTACAAAAAAGGTAAAAATGCAACGCAAGCCGCGAAAAAAAATTGCGATGTTTATGGACCTAGTGCAGTGTCTGTGAGAGTAGCACAAATTTGGTTTAAGCGTTTTCAATCCAGAAATTTTGATGTCAAAGATGCACGTCGCTCTGGTCGCCCTATTACAGATAAAATGGATGCCATTTTTGAAAAAGTGGAGCAAGATCGGCATGTCAGTAGTTACGACGTAGCTGAAGAACTGGGAATTGACCACAAAACAGTTTTGGCGCATTTGAAAAAAACTGGGTACACAAAAAAGCTCGACATTTGGGTACCTCACGAGCTCACTGAAAGAAACCTAATGAACCGTGTACTCATTTGTGATTCTTTATTACGACGTAATGAAACCGAACCATTTTTGAAGAAGCTGATAACTGGTGATGAAAAGTGGATCACGTACGACAAGAACGTGCGAAATAGGTCGTGGTCAAAGGCCGGTCAAGCTTCACAGACTGTGGCGAAACCCGGGTTAACTCGCAACAAGGTGATGCTGTGTGTGGTGAGATTGGAAGGGCATTATTCATTATGAGCTGTTACCACCAGGCAGGACCATCGATTCTGAACTCTACTGCGAACAACTGATGAGATTAAAGCAAGAAGTTGAGAGAAAGCGGCCGGAATTAATCAACAGAAGGGGTGTGGTTTTTCATCATGATAACGCTAGACCTCACACATCTTTAGCCACTCAGCAAAAATTAAGAGAGTTTGGCTGGGAGGTGTTAATGCATCCGCCGTATAGTCCTGACCTTGCACCTTCAGATTTCCACCTGTTTTGGTCTCTTCAGAATTCTTAAGGCAGTGTCAGGTTAACATCACGAGAGGACTGCCAAAACCACTTGTCGCGGTATTTTGACCAGAAGTCCCAAAATTTCTATAGCAATGGGATCATGTCCCTACTTACAAGATGGCACAAAGTTATCGAACAAAATGGTACCTACATATTTTAGTTAAATGTAAATAAAGTATATTAAAAAATGTTTTGAATTTTCTTAAAAAATGCGAAGAAACTTTTTCCCCAACCTATTATTTATCTGAGAACTGTTCTTAAGAAAGTTTGTATTCGAGTTGTGGTTAGCGGGCAGCGTGAGATATTAACAGCTTTCAAGTTTCTGCGCCTTCAAGATAAATATTGTATTCAAAATAATTATATGGCATAGAAAAATTTACATCATCTTCTTTATGTTCAGAGTTCTACCACAAAATACTATCGTACTATCTTAGTACGGATAAATTTAACGTTACGTGCTTGAAACTTCCAACATTATCCACAATTTAGTTATGGAAATGATACAGACTTTACAATTTTATATAAATCTTTCTCCTACCCTGCTCCCTATTTATTTGGGGTCGGTGCAATATGCATCGATATCGACAATACTGCTTTAATATTTAGCATTAGATTTTCACGACCGATGCAATTTTCTGACTGCACACGGGACCACCAGCTTAACATGCCTTCCGAAGCACGGAGGAAAATCAGGTTGAAAAAATTTCGGTCACCCATCTGAGTACCGACCCCGCACTTAGTAGCTTAGCTTTCGTGATTGTTACGAAGAACGCACGACCCTAGCGCCATCAACCATCTCCAATTATATAAATTGTATAAACTATATAAATATACGTACTGGAAAACACGAGTAAGAATATTGAAATTATTTTATTAATAACAGGAAGAAAAAATTTAAGTATAAGAAAGAAGAAAGAAAGAAAGAAAATAAATTTATTGGCCTTCACAGAGCGTGCTATTACCTAATTATTAAAAACTATAACAACACATACATAAAAAAAAGAAACGATAACAAACAATAATAACTAAAAGAAAACTAACAAATACACACATTATATACAAGGAATGCCCTATGAAATGCCAAAAGGTCCCTACCTCAGCATATGCTCCCGAACCATCGTGATCCAGGAGCGCTGTTATTCTGGCAGGGCCGTTTGATGTGACGTACGGATCAAAATGTAAAAAATAATTATGAATTATAAAAACAAACAAGGGATTATATATTTATATTGGAAAATAAACACTAGTACACGTATAAAAATTACTATTAAAACTTATTTAAAATATACATACATATAATAAACATAATTAAATAGATAAATAAATAAATGCTATGGGTTTAATAGTGAGCAAAACTATGGAGGTAATGGCTGTAGGAGCACGATCCCTTTGCTAAATTTTTAAAAAGCTGCTACGTCATCACGTTGTCTTGTCTGTCTGTGGTAGTGGAAACCATTTTCTTGCCACGTTTACTTTGCCACGTAATTTGATCACGTTAATCGAAAATGAGTTAAAGTGAATTACACACAGATTAGAAAGAATATGTCTAAAGACATAATTACAGTCCTACATAAGTTTCGGAAATGACTGTAAAACCTGTGCTCGCTGCTTCCAATTAGTTACTAAAATGTTACTAAAATGCGATAGTATACAATCGTAGCGCAATATTGCACACAAATAGGAGCAAAGCATAGCTAGCACTCGGCGAGGCCTCGAGGTAATATCGCCTCCCGCAATTGTCTCATAGTTTATGATGGGACGTGAATAACACTATGGTAAGTAGTGTATTGCCTTTCAAAGTGTTTTTTGTACACTTAATAGATGGGCTTTGTATCGTTTTTTAAACAAATTCTTTGTATTTAGGTCACGCAAAGGCGGCGGGATGTCATTCCAGCAACGAGAGGCAGAAAACCTGAAAGAGCCCCGAAAAGCATGAGTGCGATGTTTGGGGGTTGCGAAGATGTTCGTGCACATTCTTTTCTGTGCACGGTGAGTTTGTGCCCATGTTAATTTTTGGTACAAATACTGAGGTTTGCCTGTTTTTAGTATGCCAAACATGACACACGCGAGATGAAGTTTTCTTCGAGCTTCCATCCTCAGTATATTTGCAACATTATGAAAGGGCGTGATATGTGATCTAGGAGGGATATAGAACGAAAAACGTGCACAAGCATTCTGCACCCTTTGAACAAGTTTTGAGGTCCTTGATAAAAGACATGGGCCATAAACAGTGTCACAATAATTTAGCTTCGACAAGATCAGTGATTCGCATAACCTTACTCGTAGTTGCTCACACAGGTAGGATCTTATACTGTACAGTAGTTTTAGGCGATATAAACAGTTGCGAGCACACTCCATGACATGTTTTTCGAATTTGAGATGGCTATCGAAGACAAGTCCCAGATTTCTTGCTGTTTCCACACGCTCAATGTTTTCTCCATCTATGGAAATGCTGAATGGAGCATTTGAATTGTCTACCTTATGTAAGTTTTTACATGTACCCAATAGCATAAGTTTGGACTTGTTTGGATTCAGGACAAGACAGTTCATCTTACACCAGTTAGATATTCGGACCAGGTCATCATTTAATTTGAAGACTGAGTTAGTACAATCCAAGGGAGAGAAAGGCAGATAAAGTTGCAAGTCGTCTGCATATAAATGATATTTACAGTATTTAATACAGTTGGTGATATCTGCACTATATAAGATAAATAAAATGGGGCCCAGAATTGAGCCCTGCGGTACACCTCTTGTAACTGGTAGTGGAGGGGATTGAAGGCTGACACCATTCGCTTGTGCCAGTTCAACATATTGTTGTCTGTGTGTGAGGTAACTGTCAAACCATTTTACGGAATTACAGTCCAGACCATAATATTTAAGTTTAGACAATAGTAGACTTGTATTTATTGAGTCGAATGCCCGCGTAAAGTCCAGTAACAGCATAGCTGTGACTTCACCTTTGTCTTGTGCTGTAAGAATGTTATCCACCACGTCAGCCAGAGCAGATGCAGTACTGTGGTTCTGACGGAATCCCGACTGAAAATACGGGAGTATATTTTGTTGCTCGAGATAGTCGGTGAGCTGACTGCAAACTATTTTTTCTAAGACCTTAGAGATGCAGGGAAGTAGACTAATTGGTCTAAGATCTCGTGCCGTGGCTGGTTGACTGGTTTTAGGCAGAGGCTTAACCATTGCCACTTTCCAGCTGCTAGGAAAAGTACACTCCTTTATTGACTGGTTGATCATAGTTGTGATTGTATTAAGAGATTGTGGCAGTGTCAACTGTAGCATTTCAAGCGACAGTCCATCATGTCCCTGGGCATTTGACTTAAAACTTTTAATGGTTTTCAGGACAATGTCATCAGTAACAGTATGTAGTGTAAAAGTTGCTGAACAAAATCGATTGTGTTCTAAATATGTTAACTGTGAAATTGACACCCGATTTTCTCCAGGTATGGCTAGAAAATGTGTATTAAGCACACCGGGATTATCAAAATGTGGTGGTAAATCATCACTTTTTTTGTTTGGCAACACTGATGTTTTGAGGTTCTGCCATAGTCTCTTGGGATTATTTAAATTTGAATTAATGTGCTTCTCAAAGAAACATGTTTTTTCTTTGTCTATGGCAGTATTCACAATACCTTTCATGCTTTTGTAACAATCTCTTAGGACTTCGGTGTTATGTTTTTTTAACTTTTTATGATATTTGTCCCGAATATGCATCATCATTTTTATGGTGTCAGTGATCCATGGGTGAGGTGGATGTTTAAACTTTTTTATCTTTGTTGGAGCATGCAGATCAAATAGTGAAGTTACACAAAAGGTAAAAGCCTCGACTTGGCAATCAACGTTGTCTATCCTATTTAGATATTCCCAGTCAATGGCAGCAAGATCTCTATTGAAATGCTCAAGGACAATGTTTTTAAGGGGTCTATATCGGACATAACGGGGCAGTACTTTTTCCTTTTTTAATTTGAACTCGGTTATTATCATTGCATGGCCGCCAAGGTCAGGACTATGCTTGACTTCTACCTGGAGATACGGGATATCAGTACATACAACATCAATTAGACTGCTACTATGATTTGTAAAATGTGTGGGTTGTTCCACGATCTGCAACAGATCGACACTATACAAAAATTGCTGAAACACTCGATATTTGCCACTGCAACAGTCAAGTAGATTTATGTTAAAATCACCAACTATGATCAGCCCGTCCACTTTTCCAAAAGAGGTAATGGATTTAGTTAGGGCATCTAGGAATAGATCCACATCCTGCCATGGTGGTCTGTATGCAGTCCCTATCATAACCGTTTGATTTTGGAGGCGTGCCCTCAGCCACATCTGCTCTATAGCTGCAGTGGGTGGATGTTGACATACACGAGCATTCACACTCTTTCGGACATAGAAGCCTACACCCCCTCCACGTCCCCCACGGATATCACTAG
The DNA here is from genome assembly GCA_955850985.1 of Elophila nymphaeata. Lineage (NCBI taxonomy): Eukaryota > Metazoa > Arthropoda > Insecta > Lepidoptera > Crambidae > Elophila > Elophila nymphaeata. The sequence goes on along the minus strand of OY039082.1, from coordinate 19,366,358 downwards.
GTCTTGGTATGTGGAGTAGACGGTAACCACTGACCTTTGGTGCGCTGTCGTCCTGTCCTGTCCTCAACCATGTCTCATTTATTGCTATTATGTCCGGTGAGAGGTCCTCGACTGCAACGACAAACTCTTCATGCCTTGTGCAAAGAGATCCGGCGTTAAAGAGACCAACTTTGAACTTTTTTGAGTTATTCATTTCATATTATTATAATAATTGTCAATAAATCCATAGCATTGAAATATACATACACAAATAATTCTTTTATTTTCCTATAGTAATATTGCCCTATGAAATTCAACTCTGACTGAGTAATAATAAAAATACAGTTAGGTGAGTAAATAAATGATAAATTGTAAAAATATATGAAATATTTGGATAAATAATTTATATACTTGTATTTGTTGTAGTTCACATCAAATCCACCCCATAGGAAGTGCCAAGTGCATTGGATCTGAAATGCATAGCTAAGAGATGGCCTTGCATAAGGGCAGTTATTATCAAACAAGACTGAAGGAGCAATAATATAGATGATTATTTTGACATGGAGAACTATAAAAGGTAATTGTATAAGATAACTGAGCATAATAATATTTGAGAAAACAGTAAATAAGTAATTATTAAAATAGAATATTATTACATTAGAGTCTATCATACACTGGAAGCCGAATGTACAAGATAAAAATCCTTGTTTAATGTGTGACAGGTCCCTGGTCATCCAGCGTTCCCGGCCCGAAGTTTCGCACAAGGTCTTCCTCCACCCGAAACTGAAATACGGGCTTGCCATCCCCCTGCCGGGCGAAAATGCGACCCCGCCTCGTCCACGAGTACCGCCACTGCAGCCGACGACATGCCTCGCGGACGCGATGAAAAAGCTGGCGGTTGTGGCGGGTGAGGCGCTCGTTGACGTAGACGCGCGGGCCCGAGGTGGCGGCCAGCCCGGCGCGGCGCACGCGCGCGGCCTGCAGCAGGTCGTCGCGCAGGCGCCGGCTCGCCAGCCGCACCACGACGCGGCGCGGCCGGCCCGCCGCCTCCGCCGGCCGCACGCCCACGCGCTCCGCGAACACTACGTCGCGCTCTTCCAGCGGCACACCCAGCCGCCCCGCCAGCACCATCACCGAGTGCACCACATTCTCCCCCTTCTCCTCCGGGAGTTGGCCGACCTCCAAGTCGGACAGGAGCGCGTCCTGGTCGCGCTCGTTGAGCTCTTGCTTGAGGGCGGTGACGGACCGTTCGAGCTCTGCCACTCTTGCCGCGTCCTCCCCCGATTGTCCACGCTCGAGGGCCTCCAGACGTTGTTCGACGCCGTCGAGTCGCACGGCGAATGCGGCGAAAGACTCGCGCAGGAGAACCATCTCCCTGCGGAACTCGCGCATCTCGCTAATGCAGTCGGCAAACTCGCGACGGAACTCCGAGATGCCCACCACGCCCACAGATCCCGCCGAAGCAGCGGCCACCGAAGCGTCGCCGTCCACAGCCGGCGCCGGCCCCGCACAGGCGGCGCGGGGCGGCGCGGGCGGAGACGACACCGGCGGGGGTGCAGCGCAGTCGCCGTCCTCACCGATGCCCTTCACCGGCGTCTGGCTGTTATCACCCCGCCGCACATGCCTCTTGCAGCCGGGGCAGACCCACTCCTTACTAATTTGGGTCTTATCTGCAATGGCCAGACAAGCCCGATGATATTTCGTTGGGCAAACGCTGCAGGCCGCTGCTCCCGCCGGCGACAGGAACTTTCCGCATGCGCCACAATTCACCATTGTTACTGTATCTACTTATTTTGCACTATTTACAACTATTTTATATTTATAATTAAGTTTTATTTAAGAATTTTAGCGACTTATTTAAATTTATGTACAAACTATAAGGTAGTTTTGATTTTGTTTTGTTAATAAAATCCGAATTTTTTGTTGTTTAATTATTCCTAGTTCTATATTCACTATTCACAAACACTCACACAGATTACACAGTACTTATTATCCTTTTAATCGCTAACTGTACACAAAAACAATATTAATTACATTAAAAATGAACAATGTTTACGCTACTAAGTGTTAACACTTTGACAGACCGTACGTCAATGTAGTAAAGTATGATTCGAAATTGTAATACATTAACAGATAAGCTATTGAATACATGCAAACCTTATGCAACGGCGCACTCGTCAACGTAAACCAAGTAGTAGGTAGGTTGAGCTACTTCGTTGGTGGTATAGGGCCTGCGCAGACGAGGGACTTTTGTTAGCGGTTAACAAAAATCCCTGAACCATCAAAGATATATCTGCCAAGATCTTGAGGCGGACCGCGGTGAAACCCACGCCCATGTGCGTGTTTAATGAAGCGGGTGCTATGGTAACAAATATTCTAAGCTTAAGATGTTCTCGAGGAGAAGTTCGGCGAGAATTCTCGCCTAGAGTTGACCCAAGACACGATATGGTATCTATACTCACGCGACCTTCTCACTTGCGTTCTCGATCGTTATGCGAAATGGACGACTTTGACAGTGCAACGGCTTTGGCATTGTATGCATTAGCATACTACAATCTTGTAATGTTAAAATCAAAAATAATAATAAGAAAAAAAAAGAAGGCACAGGCGAAGGTGGATGACACAAATTCGTCGAAATAGAATAAGGTTTGTGAATCTTTTTTCAAACTACTCGCAGTCGGACCGAATGAGAATGTGATACGGTTCTCTTTTATCGCCCGAGAAACCCTTTGAAGCGGGTGCAAATCCGACACCGAGTGGAGAACAGGCGAGCGCGAGAACGAGAAGGCGAGAAACTAAACATATTCACGCTTCTCGGGTGTTCTCAGGGGTTCTCGCCGTGAGTCTGGAGGGCCTATTAGGGAGACTTGTACGATGCGGTACTTTTAGTCTCTCGTATTCGTTATGCCATGTAGTTCTAAGAGATCTATTCGGACACTTTTTTGACGACGACGGGAGAAGGACCATAGGGACAAGGAAGACAGACAAAGAATAACTTGTAGGAGAGATTAAGGGAAACCAGAGCCTCCGGCAACTAGCAGCGCACTCTCTCGTGATTCGGCCTGTATAACCGTAAGGTTGCGTCAGGCCATGGGAAGGTGGTGGGTTTGTCCAAACAAACTTAACGGACAAATGTTTCTCGTCGGCTCAGGCCTTTATGTAAAACAATGCCTAAGGCTATTTTGACACGAAAATCATGTATTGCTCTAGTCTTATAATAGTCAACTAACAAGGTAAGTACACAATTACTAGATTTATAACAGTGACTGCAACATATCATTTCCACGTTATGACGCATGTAATCAATACCCCTGCTTACGATTTCGATCGATGCAAAATCAATCTTGAGACAAGTTATGATTAAGCTTATCAATAACTAACTGTTATGCGAGAGTATGACGAGCGTAATTGAAAGTAAATGTGGAAATCTTGGCAAAATAAACTTTAACACGGCAGGCGCTACTGGATGAAATTTACCACATAGTGCAGACATTCGTAGATATTTCTTTTTCCGTATAATTTTTGAGCCAAGGTAACTAAAAGAGTTACCTTTTCACAGATGTTTATTGAAAAAGCGGTCAATTGGTGTGCATTGTCTAGCCACAACAACCTTATGAGTATTTTTTTTAGGTTTTATTTTGAGTGATTTTTCGAAAAAAACTATTTAAAATTAAAACATGTTGCAATTCTTATTAAAAGTAAGAATTTATTATATTCTTTTGATATTGAGCGATCTTTTCTTTTAATTGTTTGTTAAGTTTTGAGTATTATTTTGGCTTTTTAATATGCCACCTGCAAAAAGTGCTTTATTTTAGGCTGTGGTTTTATTATTATGTTTTCCTTTTGAACGATTGAACAGTGATTCAAATCCTTAATTTCAACGTCATGTTCATAAACACAGTTCTTACTAGGTGATAGACCCATATGTAGGGTCGTCTGGGTAGGTACCACCGCCTTTCTTATTTCTGCCGCGAAGCAGTTCGCTGTGTTTCGGATTGAAGGGAAAGGTAGCCAGTGTAATTACTGGGTATGGAGGGCATATCATCTTAGTCCCCAGGATGGCAAACGCACTTGCGGTGTTAAGTGATTTACACTTAATATTGCAAGTGTTTTTAGGCGGCGGTGACCACTTAATATCAGGTGACCCGCAAGCTTGTTTGCCATCTCCTAACATAAAAAAAACGCGATCTATCCTATCTTTTCTCTTCCTTTAGTTACCGTTTCAACGAGAACGAATGTCTTTGGCAGCTCATTGCTCTGGCACGCAAATCAATCGGAAACAAATTGTAATTGAAATTTAACTGTCAGCAGACGTGTTGTCTTTTGGAAAACCCCCGGTCCTTCAAGGCGGTCGGTAAGGCAAGGGTCGATAGCGAGACTCGAATACTATCCCTTTACTATGCATTTGAACTCAACTTCCACAAACATTTGGGTGGGATGAACTCGTTTGCTATATACGAGTATCTTTCATTAAAAACTACCATAATAACATTATTTTAGTCATCTTTATAAAGAAGCTGGTTATAATAGGAAGTTGTTATATAATGCTATGATATAAGACTAACAAACAACCACACCTTGAAATGACGACTTCAATATCTAACAAGCTGCTGTTAACAAATCGCTCCGTGTACCGAGGGTCATCGTGCCAAGAATAATTGCTGACAAGCTGTTTCGCTACCAATAACTTAACTATTTCTACTATTTTTAATCATGACAGCTCTTAATACTCGACGCTAAGGTCGCGTTTTGTGTAAGTTAGAGTTTGGCAATGGTAAGCTTTGACGGTGCTATCGTGGCATTGACATGATACGTGACAACATGAAACGTGCTCGGGTCGACGTATGAGATAATTTTTGGGGTCTGTAATCGATTTGCTACTTAGTAAATACTAATGGGTTTGCTGCATCAATCATAATAGTGATTATGTATAATTACGGCTTACTGTTCATTTATTTCAAATGAAGTATATACAATTTGAGAAGTTATGTTTTAAGACGGTTCCAAGACGGATATAGGAATTATTAGTGGATCTGATTATTGGTGAAATTATTTTGTCCGAACCACAGAGATGATTACTTTTTGGGTTTGATACCACTTTTACGTAAGTTTAAAGCATTGCATGGTCCATAATGCCAGATATGATTTTAAGTGTAACAAGTTACCTGTTGACATTAGCTGTTGACATTATGAGCGTGATAATATGTAGGTACATATATAGATTTAACAATTTAACATAACGCTTATTCCTAGTGATCATCTTGTAAGACTTAACTTGTTTTGGACGACTATTGCTATTGGCTTTAGAAGTAGGTATATAAAAAAGCGGAGATCTTAGAGAGTCCCTGAGTCTGTAAGGTGAAACCTTTACTAGACGGTTTCTAGATAATCGCGAGATACCTGAGAGCAGTCGGCAGAGGATGAGACTTAGCTAATACTTAAAATGATGGAAACTTAGCAGTGTGTGAAACAAGGTTGACTAAGAAAAAGTACAAGAGTTGGCCCAGGCTCTGACCTCGCTTTAAGTAAGTTGTGTCGTGATGGAGCAGGAGATAAGCACGCCAGAGCTTGTCCCTACCACGAGAGGAGTGTAGACTAGGTCTTTGGGCCATTGTCTGACGAGGGTGCTGTTGAGAAAAGCCTAGAGCTACTACCCCTTGGTAGGACATATACCAGAAACAAACGGAACTTAAAAGTATAAGACAATCAGTTTGGAAGTACAGCACAGTAACTTTTATTTTAAAGATACTGAACCCACTCGTTAATGTTACATTTAACTTTGCCATATTTTTTTAAATGCCAGTAGCGTATTAATGTGCGTGTTTTCAATGTATTGCAAACAAAATAACTGTTAAATACATTTCGTATTCATGACACGCGTATTAAACGATTTGATATGATATAAGGGATGTTTGAAAAATAAACGAAATTAGACTCGACGAAAATTCTTTAACACTCGATTCACTGTGCAGGTGCCGGGTGCATAGTGTAGCAGACAGAGGAGGCAGGAGCGAGCTCTAAGTAGCAGTGGGCAGGGCACATTGCGAGGACGACTGAGGCCTATGGGCCTAAAAGGTCCTCGACTGGCGATTGTGTACCGGGAGATACAGCGTTGGCAGGCCCCCCACAAGGTGGAACAATCTGGTAAAGGTTGTAGGAAGCCGCTGGATGCGGGTAACTCACTACCGATAGGGTTGGAGAACCTTGGGGAGGCCTATGTCCAACAGTGGGCATCTCTCGGCTGACATGATGAGCCAGGAGCAGGTATTAAGGCGGGAATCGACAGCAGTAGAATCAGTTTGTCACGTTATAAGAAACAATAGACAACAGCAAACTCGTCGGATTCTCATTCGGCACGGAGAATATGACGAAATTGTTCAGCATCTTACTTAACCGGGTAAGAGTATGTAGTCACAAACACGGACGAGCTATAAGTAAAACTAAACTTTTAAACTTTCGCGTTGCAGGATTAATATGAGTAAAAACGGGAATTAACGCGATTAAATTTATCTTTTAAATGCCTGACGTTTCAACCGGGCTACTGTTCTCCAGTCCGCCTGTGACCACGGTCGGTGTAACCCGACTGAAACGTCAGACATTAAAAAGGTAAATTCAATCGCGTTATTCCCGTTTTTACTCATATTAGCTATGAGTAAATTGTTTGCAGAAATGTGAAAATTATCAAGATTACGCACTTCTCATTGCGTTTGTAATCGAGTAAAAAATTAAGAGTTTAAAGTCTTGCACAGTTTTCTCTGATAAAAATTAAAGTAATTCTAATTTTTTTCGCCTATTTCAAAGAGGTTTTATGGGGTTATTTTAAATTGACTAAAATAGTATTCTTGTTTGTGGTGAGTTTTTGGTTTTCATTCATAAAGTTTCTGGTTTTCATTGGTTGCATTTTGTGGTTTACCATTGTCTCCTAACTTGAAACATCGCTTTTACACATCTCATTATTTTGTTCACGACACGGCTATATTTTCTTTTATCAATTAATTTTACTCCAAGTTTTCTCTTTAATTGCAATACTCCTGTTGACTGTACGATTTACAAATTAATTAAATTTGTGGCAAAGGTGTCTGGCATAATTATCTCTTCGGCTAACGGTCTGGCGTCTAAGTTAAATTGTAGGCTGTACTAGGTCTGAGAGACAGATGTACATACTTATGAGATAGGCTTCGAAATTTACGTGTGTAGAGATATGTTCCCACGAGAATTGAATTTCATCGCGCTAGTTGTGCGTACCTAATAAATAAAATATAAAATTCTGATTTTTATAGATTAAATATAATAATAATTCTGTCAGGTCTGTTGGCAAATTTCATCAGAAATAGGCAGCACCTTTGTACCAAGGTATCTTTTTAATGTGTAATTTGTATTAATTTTTTAGTAAATAAATAAATAATAATAAAAAAGCTAAAATTGTGATGCCGGCAGAGTAGAATAGCATCATCCCATATCCTCCAATGGGTGTCATAGAAGGCGAATAATGGATCAGCAAAAGGGTATTGATGACCTTATACTGCGTCCACCAATCCGCATTGGGCAAGCGTGTTGGACTACTGCCTAAACCTCCTACGATGACAAGGAGAGGTGTTGTGTCCCAGCAGTAGGTCGAATTATAAAGGCTGTAATTATGATGATGATGGTGAAGCTCAAAATCTTTAAATCGAATTGTAAACTGTTACGAATTGTAAAATTTACATTATGATATTGAACTCTAACTCAAATAATGATCTTTGTAACGAGCTGGTGTGAAAAGTGGACTGTATGAAATAAGGGAGAGGAGCTCAAAGTAAAATAATATATTAATAAAACAACACTTACAATAATATATAAAAACACAGAGAAAATATAGGAACGACCAACAGCGATAAAAACCAGACAATAACAACCAAGATGTCACAGACATCAATCTATGAAAAGGTATAAAACTTCACCGGCCTGATGGCTAGTTCGTAACAATCTTAATAAAACCAAGACGAAAATAATAATGTGTTTTAATAAAAATACTAATAATTTTATTTAATTTAATACTATTTTACTTAACAAATGAATTTAACTTCGATGTTCCTACTGTAATGGGAGACGGGTGTTGTTTAAAGTAGTACCGGTAAAAACAAACCTAATCTGACTTAAAGTACAATCAAAGAAATAACCAAAACAGTTAGTATTTAGTACTTGAATTCCCAAAAAAAAATTCACTCTTCCGGTTAATTTTGTTATAAACTTTTCAAACGAAAATTATAACGCGTAAGAATATACGAGCATTAAATAAAGCTATTTGAAAAACCTAGGAAGTGTCTTTTACATATTTTTCTGCACATGTAAGGAATACTCTTCAAATGAATGACACATAATCACACAGAAATGACGGAGACTTAAGAGAGGTCTCAGAGTAAACTAAATAGCCCGAGACTAATTAAGTGTGGCATAAAAAGTAAAGACTAGACTAGTTGAGTGCTAAAATTCCATAATTCCTGTGTCATTAGCAAAACACTATACTTACTACTTTTATATGGGATTCGCCTGCGTGGACTTTTTAGAACAAAACTAAAAACAAAGATATAAAAATTTTGTTTATAAATATCTAAATGTTTTTTTGCGGTCGGTCCCAAATACAAGTGACAACATTTATTCCAATTATTGAGGTTCGCACCGACCTAAAAAACATTTAGATTTTTATTAACGAAATTCTCAAACTCTCAAAAAAATGTCTCCGTTTTTAGTTTTGAAGGCGGTTTATTTTATTTAATAATAATTTATTTTTTGCTTTTTAGTGAAAAGTATAGAAATTTTCAGCAAACTCTCTCGAGATCTTTCAGACCAACAAGGAATAGAACTATTACGACATCATCGAGGTCAATTAAATACGCATTATTAGGGATAACTCAAAACCTACTCGTCAGATGTCGATCAAATTTAAATGGGACCACATGACAAGCACCAGCTTCCAAAGGTCGAAAGAATCTTCAAAATCGGTACACCCAGTAAACAGTTATGAGGTAACATAATAGGTTGGGGAAAAAGTTTCTTCGCATTTTTTAAGAAAATTCAAAACATTTTTAATATAGTTTATTTACATTTAACTAAAGTATGTAGGTACCATTTTTTTGATAACTTTTTGCCATCTTGTAGGTAGGGACATGATCCCATTGCTATAGAAATTTTGGGACTTCTGGTCAAAATACCGCGACAAGTGGTTTTGGCAGTCCTCTCGTGATGTTAACCTGACACTGCCTAAAGAATTCTGAAGAGACCGAAACAGGTGGAAATCTGAAGGTGCAAGGTCAGGACTATACGGCGGATGCATTAACACCTCCCAGCCAAACTCTCTTAATTTTTGCTGAGTGGCTAAAGATGTGTGAGGTCTAGCGTTATCATGATGAAAAACCACACCCCTTCTGTTGATTAATTCCGGCCGCTTTCTCTCAACTTCTTGCTTTAATCTCATCAGTTGTTCGCAGTAGAGTTCAGAATCGATGGTCCTGCCTGGTGGTAACAGCTCATAATGAATAATGCCCTTCCAATCCCACCACACACACAGCATCACCTTGTTGCGAGTTAACCCGGGTTTCGCCACAGTCTGTGAAGCCTGACCGGCCTTTGACCACGACCTTTTTCGCACGTTCTTGTCGTACGTGATCCACTTTTCATCACCAGTTATCAGCTTCTTCAAAAATGGTTCGGTTTCATTACGTCGTAATAAAGAATCACAAATGAGTACACGGTTCATTAGGTTTCTTTCAGTGAGCTCGTGAGGTACCCAAATGTCGAGCTTTTTTGTGTACCCAGTTTTTTTCAAATGCGCCAAAACTGTTTTGTGGTCAATTCCCAGTTCTTCAGCTACGTCGTAACTACTGACATGCCGATCTTGCTCCACTTTTTCAAAAATGGCATCCATTTTATCTGTAATAGGGCGACCAGAGCGACGTGCATCTTTGACATCAAAATTTCCGGATTGAAAACGCTTAAACCAAATTTGTGCTACTCTCACAGACACTGCACTAGGTCCATAAACATCGCAAATTTTTTTGGCGGCTTGCGTTGCATTTTTACCCTTTTTTGTAGTAAAATTTTAAAATGTATCGAATTTCTTCATTAGATTCACTCATCTTGGCGGTACGAAAAACAAATGAAAATCACACATTTTCCTAATTTGAATTTGGAATTATGTTCTTTAAAATTTAAACTTTCAATGATACCAAAACCAGCCAGATACAAATAGTATAGCCAAAGAGATTTTATTACAAGTTTATACATACTATAATGCGAAAAGACTTTTTCCCCAACCTAATACATAAATAAAATACAGTCGAATTGAGAAACTCCTACTTTTTTGGAGTCGGTTAAATTTTTTTTTTTATGACCAAGCGAAGTCCAATATTTTTGGGAGAGTCTTATGTTTTATGTACCGAAATGGCTAAGTGATGAGTAGATTTTTTAGTATTTAACCATAATTAGTTTAGTCAGTTGATTATGTTACGGTATATCTATCGTATTTACTGCGACATAATCCTAATATATATAAATTGCGTGTAACATTGTTTGTCCGCGATGGACTCCTAAACTACTTAACCGATTTTAATCAAATTTGTAAACCGTGCAGTTTGATCCAACTTGAGAGATAGGATAGTTTTTATCTTGATAAGTAGTCATATTTTTTTTACTGAAGATAGAATGTTATAGGTCAGTAGTATGAAATTACTACGGCAACGCGTGGCCGGGACAACTAGTAGATTATAATTTCTTATTTGGTTCCTGTGTTGTGATATTCAGTGCCTTTGATTTTATTACACATACTGCGAATTGAAGTTATAAGTATGTCATCTATGAAAAATCCATAACCAGTGTTCCATTATGGATTGATGATACATAATGAAAGTATTTTTTTTTTCATAATTACTTAACAAATATTTGCAAAACATACAAAGTTTCCCGGTTATAACTTTGAGACGGATTATGACTATTATGTTATGAGGAAAATAAAACAGTAATCATAATCGATAATTTTATTAATGTATGATTATTAGATGCATTGATGGTTGATTGCGATGTTAATAATATGTTATTTTATGACTAATATAAACCTTTACATTATTTCAACGGTGATTGTATAAATGCTAATGAAACATTATTACTAAAAGGTAAAGTAAATCTATTAAATATTTTTACAACAAAGACAATTCACACATAGTTTCTCTTAGTATCACAACATATTTTTGCTCACGATTTCTTTATTCACGTGTCCAAATTCTACTTCTTTCTATAATTTTGTGCCACGTAGCTATGAAAAGCATGCGTGACTTCTTTGAATCCATCTGTGAGGGATTTTTGAATAAATTTATTCCATATCTCTAAATTTCGTTTAATAACAGCAGTAATTTTATCTGTAACTTTTCCTTCTTTTCGTTTGATAGAATACAATCTAATTTCTTCGTCCATTCCTACTACAGCGAAGGTATATGAAGTTTCCATATTAATAAAATGATCCAATACATCAGTTTCTTCTTTCAGAAAAGGTCGTATAGTTTCTTTCAATTTAGAGACATGAATAGAGAAATTACGCAGCAGATTCTCGACATTGAGCTGAATGGTATTAAGTTCTCCTTCACCGTTTATAAACTTGTGAAGAATTAGGAAAACATTATCTGTTTCTTCCTTCACAGTGACTTGAGTAGAAAATATAGCTTGATTAACTGTAGTGACAACATGCTGCTCGTCCAGATTATGAATTGATTTCTGTGTATTATGTACTTGACGTTTATACTCGCCGTGGATCGTCAAATCATCTTCTTTCAGATCATCTCCAGGATCATCTAGTCCTAATTTTTCTTCATAGCTTTTCTTCTCAGTGTCCTTAACGTCTTCAGATGTATTTATATTTCCTTTATCTGTAATATTTAAGACTGGTTGAATGGTCGCGGAATACGCGTGTGCAGCGAATAAAACGAACAGTAACACGTGTTGCTTCATGACGAGTTTTGCAGATAACTAGCGGTCTGGCCGAGGTTTCACTTTTATACGCGATGAACACACTCACGCATTCAACTACTTATAATTCGTCATTATTATGTCTATATCCTTATAGCCTATAAATATAACTTTTAACCGTAAACAATTACAGTGAGAAGGATCTGTGATTGGAATTTTGTAATGTGTTATGAAGAAAATATTTATGAATATATTACACACTATGATGTAATGTGTTTAACATATAATAAACTAAGAAGAAACGAAGACTCACAAATTAATCAAGGATGTTATCTATAAATATGTTTCACGTTTATGCACATCAATTAGCACTTACGTCATAATTTTCTTTCCAACTTAAACATTATGAAATATGCGGTAACAGAAATCAACTAAAGTGAAAATTTTAAGTTTGTTTATTGCCAACCTATTTATTTAGCTTCGTGCAACTCAGCCAGTTTTCTCACAATCCAACCTTGGTACACGTTGACAAATAATGGCTGTCGATCGTGCAGGCCAAACATTCTTCGTTATTCATTGTCTCCACATGGTGCAGTTTGTTTAAAAGACAATATTTTTAAATAAATTGAGGAAAAGTAGGCGTAGAAAATAATGGATTTCGATTTCCTATGTGCTTCGCAAGGTGCTTCAAGCTTCTTGGTTACCTTAGGTTGTTACTGCACCGTTCCAACAAATCCGTATTGGGTTAGCGTAATGGTTACGTAAGATCCTAAAGTTCTCTTGTTACCCTTAAGCTTCATGCTATCATATAGTCCTTTCATTATTGCCTATCATTCTTATCATCTACACATATGGAAGGTGTAACGTCTCTTTTCTCTTATGTGTGAGATAGACGAGACGTTTGTAAAGTGTGACAACTGCTAATCATCAAAGTGTATAAAAAAGGATTTCATCATGTTAATTCTTGAGACAAACAAAACGAGAATTGCTTTGCTTTAAGTTTGGTTAGCCTGAAAAAAGTATTTGCTGACGGAGCAAACGAAATTATATTTGCCAAGACATTAATGTTTGTTTGAAATGTAAACAAAAGTGTACTTATACTAACGTGTGCTTATTTTTTCCTGTAAATATAACAAAATCATTTATTCCATTAAGAAATTGAGTATGAATATTATGGAAATCAGGTGTCAAGATAATACAAACCGACTCGATTACGAAAATCAAATAATTTTGTCTCATATAATTTTATAAATCCATGACTTTACAGCCGGTATCATTGCTTATTGAAGTGTTGAACTGGATCAATTTCTGGTTAATGATCAAAGAAAAAGTTTCGCAATATCTGAACTTTTAAAGGTAATACTTAAGTAATCATTGGCAGTGAGATCAGGGGTGCTCACGGATCTCTCTACAAGGTTCATTTATCATTAAACTTCGACGAAACGGTAGTTGATGTCCACATCATATGCGTCATTTATATATCCCCGGCAATGCCTAAGAAATAAACGTATTGCATAATAAGCCTTCTTTATGCGCTTTTTTATTATATATAGGCACCAGTTGAATGGTTATATATGCTTATTTTGTTGCTGGCATTATGCTCCACGCAACCTCTTTAGTAGCAGAGTACATATAGCTTGACACGCAGCCGGCTGCAACAGAAGACTATCAGATTTATTTTCTCTCGCATCGCATTACATCTTTCTCATCATAGTCATATATAGCTCCATGTACGCATCGACCAAGAAACTAAATTGCATGCTTAATGAATATCCTCTGCTGCATCGCTGTTTGCTTAGGAGTGGACAGCTGGCTTCAGGTGAGTGCATACGCTTTGTTTATTTGCTGCCGAAATGTTAGTGTAACGCAACCGCATCACAAAACTTCGATAAGATTTCTATACAATTGTCATCTAGTAATAGTTTTTTGATCTAGTAAGAAGCAGTTGGAATATAGATTGTACAAATATTAGGCATGGATTCTATTATATTGTTAATTAATAGCGTCGTGACGCATAAAGATTACATATTTTTTCAATTTCAAGTGAAAATGGATCTAAAGTATCTTACAATAAAGGTGTTTAAAATGCGGTAGACTGAATTAAAAATGGAGTCTCAAAACACGTGTTATTACAACAAGAACTCTGGTGAAACTCCCATACACGGATTGCTATTCGACAAAGACAAATCAAACAGATTTTGGCTTCTCTTTATTATGTTGATACACACGCAAATTAAAGGTGCAGACGACGTAGAGTATCAAAAATGCGCATGTACTGCTCATTTAAAGAACACCGTGAATATGCTCTTCTTATTTTGAACTTTTTTTTAAGGTGAGATGATGTCATAAACTAAACGCTGGTCCATTCTTTTGGTTCCACGTTTCAAATTGCCAGTGTAGGAGCTGTCAGCAGATAGCGGCCATAATCTTAATAAGGTAAGCTATTAAGATACGATTCTTATGCAAAATAATGTTACAAATCCGTCTTAACATAATATATTCTTATCTGATCCAGCTTTGTGTGATGACATGGAAATGACTGTTTCTGATGTGACACTTTTAAAATTTCACAAAACGACTCTCCTTACTGCTACTGTAGAGTTTCTTTTAGATTACTTTGTTGTGGTTATTTTCATTACGCTATCATGGATCTTATTTGAAGCTGCAATGCCAGCTTTGATAATATTTTTAATGTCACATTTATAATTTATCAGCATGACGATGTTCTGCTTTTAAACAACTATTTTTTAAGTCACGTATGACCATTTGGTTTACCAGACTCGTTTTTTTCTTCAGATAAATGAACGATGTATGTTTCATTGTCAAAGAATTAGAAATACGTATTATTTTCTATTTGCTAATCGCACAGTTGTTATCATCATCACTATAAAGCAAACTGAACTATTTCTTCATCGGAATCCATCACTACCTATTGTTTAAGAATATAAAAGATTATTTATCATATATGTATTAAAGACCTTCCAAATGAATATGAAGAAGGTTGCCTTTAAAACAAAAATTAATTACTAAAATCCAAATTGTATTGAATTTTAGTAATTAGTTTTAGTTTGAATTAACATTATTTTTGACTACTTTTACTATGCCTTGCATTTGATTGGTCTTTCGTACGACGATGAAGAGTCTAAAGAATTGTTTATTTTAAAAATTCTAAGTTATTGTAACTAACCAATGTTTGTCGTACGGGAGTTGGACGCCAGTCGTTTCAAAAAACGAAGGATTCCTTTAAATTTTAAAACTATACAAGTAGTAAGGACTAAGGGCTAACTAGCTAAAACTAGGTAAAGTGGTAGTGTACAGTTGTAGTGCTACCTTCTATACTATACACTTACAAATGCCTACACTGTACGCAGAAAGACAAACAAAACCCAACAAGTGAAAGTGACGTCAGATAGCCACGCACCGATTCCAAACGATCTAAGATCTAATCCTCACCATTGTTCGTTTGATTTATCGGCTGATTGTCCTAAGGATGATTTCAATAAAACCATACATTTGAACCAACAATCTGATTGTCTGTAAACACATGATGTATTTGCGAGATTTTATCTGACAGAAGTAGTTTTTGCAAAAGATTTTCTAATGCTTTCTATTGTGAATGGTGTAGAGGAAGAGCTAGTGCGTGAGCGACATGAGCTTGCTTATACGTTATATGACTTTGTAAATAACTAAAAATAAGTTAAATGATGTAACACTATGACTACTTCAGATGTCAGTATTCTAACGAAGCATGCAGCAAGGATTTTGAAAGAATGTAAGAAAGTCAGATGGTTTTGGTCTCTATAATAATTACTGCATTCTGAATTATCAAAACTGCACAGTCCCAAAGTAGAATCTACGGGAACCAGAACATCACACAGAGCTCGTCTTGAAGAAGCAAAATCTAACACTGGGTTATTTAATGAACAAACGTCGTTATTTCATTCTTTAAAATGTCATCCACATTTTCTGAATTTGCCGCAACGTAGAGACTTGAATGAGATAATTACAAAATAAAAAAAGGAAAGGTAATTATTTGCCCTCTCTAGGATTTTATATAATTCCTTTGGAAGATAAATAGCGACTCTAACAAAAGTTAACAACGAACTAAGCACAACCTTCGACATAATTTACGATACACCATAACAATTAACTTGAAGCAAGTAACATAACAACGACTTAAGAAACTGTCGCAGTTCTTGCAATACGAAAAGTGCGTGTGCTTTGTCTGAGACTGTTTATTTGTGTAACTGTTACTTAATGTTACTTACTCTTTCAATGGGAATTCTCAAACCATTGAGTCTATGAACACGTGGAGTCGAGCTGATGTAATCTGTACCGCTTCGTTATTGATGTCATTTCGCTGTCGAGTCACTTAAGTATCAATAGGTAATTACGTAACAGCTTTGGTTTTAAACCGAAAGTCACAATGTACAGATTCGTTTTGGGTTCAAATGTTGTATTACGAGATTATACAAGTATCTACTGCTCAGTGATATTAGCAACATTTGTTTCCTCCTCTCTAGTTGCCAAACATGCCAGTTTCTTTAAAATGTTCTATAGGCAGGTCGTTTGACCACAATCACGCCTGATGGAAAGCGGTGATGAGGCCCAAGATGGTACACGCTCGCCTAGATGATGCTTGTAAACTCTGGCCTTGATGATGTCCAGTTTATATACTTATCTGGGAAAACAGACCTCGGCAAAGAGTTCCACTCCTTAGCTGTTCGCACAATGAAAACGGAAGCAATTCGAAATCAAGATCTCCTACCTCGAATGTTAGGAGATTTTGATCGTTATTTAACTGTGATCTACTTGCGTGGAGACGCTTTCTATAATCAGTCTACCCCTCTTGATGATTAGAGTAGCCAATATTGGTTTGACTTCCAACTCTCTACCAAAATAAGTCTTATTTTTCATTATCTTAGTAAATAATGGACGTTAATTACATCACACTAAGATTATCCCAGTGCTCAGCAGTGGTATGCGGATCTGGGCGGGCTGTTTGATGCGCGTTTCCGCGGCTTTGTGCGGTCAGCATCCGAAGTAGATTTAACAGTTTACTACCATGTCATACCAACGAAGCGCTTGCGTGGTAATAGTTGCCACTATTATAATGACAGTAATTATTAAGACAAGGTATTAAAACGTTAATTTACTCCTCATGCTGACCGTACAATAGTCCCGCGGTTTACGCTTAAAACAGTTGCGATAGAATCTGATAGCGGGATGCGCTCCTAATATCTACCTACTCAGGCGCAGGAGCACATGCTCCTGCGCCTTGTTGACTGTTCGGTGTGTTGAATCAGGCCCACGGGATCAGTGTTAAATAAGTATTGAAGTCCCTATCGTGTTAAGGAACTTTATGCTTTCTTTAATTAATACCTTAAGCGATTGAGCACAACAATACGTCTTCATTACAACGTCACTTTCACAACGCACTCATAGTCTTTATTAATGGCTGTACGCAATATGTTCTCAGGGATCTTGCCAGTTTTCTTCACACAAATACCTTGAGAAACTTGCACATAGACTTTGGCACAATCATGATTAAATTAAGTCTTTGATTACATTTTTATATCTTTGTAGAGATCGCAGATGCTCAAAAAATGGAATAAGGACCGACTGGCAACTTGTTTGAGGCATTTCATGGCTTTTCGACAATTTGTTTGTTTCTTATTTCGAACGGACATGACATAATCATATAAAAGCTACCCGATATGTAATTGATCTGGAACAATGGATTTCTGGGAAACCAATAAGTATATTTATGTACATAAGCAAGAGTTAGCTAGGCGAAAGATCAAATCCACGGCGTGCCAAGCCAAGTTCACCTTTATCAGTCTATTAATACGGGCAGTATTTTTTAACGAGCAGACGACGAGCGTTTTTCATAAGCACAGAGTAACGCATCTGCGCGTTTCTTTTTTGCGTATATTTTGGTCTTGACTTTCGAAAACAATACCGCGATAATAATTCGTAAATCCAATATAGGTAAAATTATAATTTATGCCAAGTAAACAACTGTTCATATTTGTCGGACAAATATGTATATTTGCCTTGCGTATCATTATATGTTGTTTACGAAAAGTTTCGAATTTTGAAGACCAATAATTTATTGATAAATTGTTGAATAATACGATGGAAAAAAACAAGCGATCCAAAATCTGTCAGGATCATTTAAAATTAAAAGTATCTGACATAACAAACAATTGCTTTTGACATTATGCCGAGTTATCTTCGTTATGCATCTCAAGAGGTCCAAAATTGACCCCTTAAACGGAATTCCGTGTAAGTGGGGCGGACAGTGACACCGCGGGATGGGAACCAGCAATCTTACTTTCATCGGTCGACGTCACGACGCGACCCGGGGTTATTGGGCTGGCTTTCCACCGCAGATGCGCTAAGCTATTAGCAGGGCTAACATGAAACGGTGCACACTTAAGCACATTTTACTTAGTGACAGCCAAGCGGTACTTAAAGCCTTAACTACCTACAAAGTCACTTCAAAACTAGTTTTGAATGCGATACACATACTAAATAATCTAGGCAAACACAACCTAGTCAAACTAGTGTGGGTACCGGGACATGTAGGGATTGAAGGTAACGAAAATGCTGACAAACTAGCAAGGAAAGGATCGGCACAAAACATCAATGGGCCCGAGCCTTTTGTAGGATTATCTAGAAGTACCATAAAAATGGCACTAAAGGAGTATTGTCAAAAGAGGCACCTCAGGGAATGGTTGTCCACTCCCCGACTGACACACTCAAAGAAATTTTTAGGATCCTCACACATAGGCTACCTTAAAAGAATGGGAAGAATCAGCAGAACCCAAATCCGCTGCCTCATAGGCGCTCTCACTGGCCACTTTGCCACTAGAAGACACCTGTGCACAATAGGCAAAGCTGATGACCCCATCTGTAGAATGTGTGGTGAGGAGGAAGAAAGCATGGAGCACATACTATGTGACTGCGATGCACTAGCCAACAGGCGACTAAGGGTCCTAGGTTTAGCTTACCCTAAACCAGAGGACTTTATAGACCTTATTCCCGCCAACATCGTGAAACTCATACAAAATGTTTTCGATATTGGCGCGGATGGGTGATAAGGAAAGGGGAAGCACAAAAGATACCATAGGGTCGAAGTGCTCTGAGATACGGCCTCAGCCCCTTATTTAAGAATAAGAATAAGAATAAGCACATTTTATCTTTTTAGTAGTGGATGATGGAGCCGTCAACATCGCCATCACGACCGTAGGCTGCGTTTCCACTTGATGTACGAGGGAAATGTGTCGTGCGAGGATGTCTAGCTGTGCTGTGAAAATGTGTGGGGGTTTCCACCAAAGCTGTGCGAGGAAAATGCGTCGTACGAGGATGTGTAGTGGAGCTGTGAAAATGCGCATTAATGTGTGGCGCGAGGCGAAGCTGTGAAATGTGTCAAAATTATAGAACTAATAAACTCCGTATCTTCTGCTTCCATTTCTTCATCGCAAATTGTTAAATATAAAAGTATCTTCTTTTTCCAATTATCCATATCTATTTTATGCACTTCTACTTCCAACAAACTCCGTCTATGGACTGGCTGGTACAGTATGCGCAAACCTCGCAACACATCCTTCTCAACACACATTCCTCGCAAACATCCTTCGCACACATCCTTCGCTTGTTTTGTATGCGCAAAAATCTAGCTCCGCTGAGCCGTTTCCACCAGAGCTGTGCTGGCCGAGGCGAGGTAAATGAAGCGATTCTATTGGTTCTTTACAAAAACATCCCTCGCTACGCATCCTCGCACATCTCTAGTCGAAACGCAGCCTTACATAGTGGCGACTAGTTCAAACACCCTCCGGGATAGGTCTCCTGTACAGTGTGTATAGGAGCCATTACTGGTCAACTAAGCAAGCTAGTGTTTTTAGCTATAGTCACATTGTTTCTAAGTTTAGCTTTAACATCGCTCGTCTCTGGAAGAGCACCTTAAAGCGGCTTTATTACGACGCGGGGTAGATTCTTCAAATCTATTGTCACGCTGAATGGTTTAAGATTCACGATTTATTTTCATGCATTAATTATTATCATCAACAAACATCCTCAGCCCATTATTGCTCACTGCTGAACATAGGCCCCTCATATTTGTCCGATCCTATGATCCTATGGTAACCATATTTAGGTGTAACCCGCTATCTTTCGAATGTAATCGCTATTTTTTATTTTGTGTGAATATAACTGCATACAAATAGTAAACAGTTTTACTCTTTTAAAATTGATAAAATGAAATAAATAAATGCTAAGAATAATAAATTGCAAAAATATGCTAACCTAAATTTGAACTACACTATTAGTCGCGGGGTCGCAGCGTCCCCAAGCACTACCTTACAGCAAGTCTAAGCACTTCTGCTGCGCCGGCAACCATGAGGTCGGAGGGGCTAACGAGCTGGGAAGCTAGCAAAAATTTCAGGTTGCTAGCTTAAATAACTAAAAAATTAACTTCAACTGAAGATCACTTGGGGTCGCGGAGACCCCGCGCGCCTAATTAAAGGTTAAAATTCGTATTTCCTAGTATATATTACCGTAGTAATATAATAATAATAATAATAATTTCTCTCAGTAATGAGAGAAATAATGGATAAATAATAATAATATTCTTTATTATCAGGTAACAATGACCCATAGATAAATACCTTACGGACTAACATACATATCAATCAACTATTTATATATAAAATGCATTCACTTATGTTGCACTGTTCTGGTAATGTGTACAGGCAATCTACCGCGGAAACGCCGGTACACAACCCCTTTCGGCCAGAAGTACTCCTTCATAAAGGTGTCCAGCTTTTCGGTAGGGACTCGTACAACAAACGACTTAAAATTTACGTCATGTCGTGACTCCAACGGCTCCACCCTCAGAAGGAAGTTGGTCTTCATCTTAATGTACTCTGCGACGTCCTGCATGGTCATGGTATGGTGCAAGCGTGACAGGTACATTGGTGTGGTCGGTATCGCAGCTCGTAGAAGGAAGTTGGGCCCTGTCGCGAACGGCGCGCTTTCTTTCTTTGGACCAAGACAAAACCTTCATATATATTTCCTATTATTGTGGTATACTATACATAATCGTACTTATACTATACAATACACACTATCACGCTCATACAATACACACATTCAAATACACACAATCAAAGCTCATAATTCCAAAATGAATTGAGTTTTAGGTGTCATTTACATCTGGCGTCGACTACTCAAATATTGGCATTTTATTGTAATATGGATGAAAAAACTAAGAAATTCTCGTGTTACGCTACCATTTTCTTAAAAAAAAAAACTACCAGTGCTAAAGGAGCGATGGGCTTATTACAATTTACGTTTAGATGTTTATCAAGAAAATGTGGCGTAAGTTAATACATAGTTAAGGAGGAATCTTTCTTTACAGTCTTATTTTGGTTTAAAATTTATGAGGACACCTAGCTGTAAATATCAAGTTAAGAAAATAGTAATGAAGTAAAACAAAGTAGGTAAGTCGGATGCCTTGATGGACGTTATCGATATTATCACTCGATTTATGACTCGAGTTGATCATAATCGTGATGGAGCACGCATGTCTTGATCTACAAGTTGTTTTTTTTTATCCTGATGTACTAAGGATCCATTTCAGTTTTCTTAAACTTATTTGAAATTAGAGGTATATAATATTTTTTTGTTGCATGTGAGGTGATACTTTGCCATCGCCTATGTCACCAGCTTATACTGGTGATTGGTAATTAGTGGAGATCTGTGGAGAGAGAAGAGGAAAATACTAGTCGATTTCACTAGAGGATGTACTATCCGAAAGCGAACCGTTTCTGAGATATCAATTATTTTAGAATATTATATTTCATACCAACTAGATGTGACAGAGCGCGCTATAGCAAGAGTTAGCATAAAACGATGGGCTGGCAAACCCCCCTCAGTCTGCTCCCGCGATTTATTGCGTTTTTTTCGGAGTTTTTATAAAATTCTAAAATAATTAATATCTCTGAAACCGTTCGCATTCGTATAGTACATCCCAAAGTGAAATCGACTAGTATTGTCCTCTTCTATCTCCCCTTAAAGGGTCCGCCATTAATTACCAATTACTCTGTATAGTAATTATAAACGATAAACTAGAGGCTCAGATGGAAGAACAGAATTAAATACGTCTTTTTTCGTTTCCATATTTGTTTTTATTTAGTAAGTTGACTCCATCTCACCGAATGGTAAACAGGTCCAAATGCGAAGATAGAGAAACAAAAATTAACACACTAACCACCCTTGCTTGCCGCAAGGTCTCTTTCGAAGGACTCATAATTATAAAAGGAGAGAATACGTATGTATGCTGGCAGTGAATTTTATGTAAGTTCTTTACTGGAACGCGTATTTAAAACATCTCTCACTAAATCGTACCCAATATGGCTAGACAGAGAGAAAAGCATGAGAAAAATGAATGTGAGTTCCAATGCATCATAAGGAAGCCTTCTGAAACCTACACCTGGCTCACAACTCCTAGGCATTACATTGGCTCCCCTCTGCACACGGTTAATACATGGAATGTGAAAAAATTTTGTCTCGTTTAAATACAAATAAGTTGCCTCATTTCAATCTTTTGACATTTTTTAAGAATGCTATTAATAAGAAAATTGCGTAATCGCACTTATTACAAAACGTGGACTAAAGTTAGCTGTGGTTTAAAAATACACACTCTGTCTTCTATCTTCTTCTTTTAAAGTAATTGCGTTTGCGACACAAAAAGATTACGCATTTCGCAAATGTCAAGTGAAAATGTACTTATAGTAGCAACTAGCAAGACAATTATACGATAGATTGAGTTAATGTTTAACTCAATCTCTCAGCACGTGTTTTTACTACAAGAACTCGGGAGAAAACCAACTCTGTCTTTCATTCAGCAAATAAAAGCGACAGCACCAGTCTTAAGCCATGACTAACTTTAGGCCATGCTTTGTAATAAGGGGGAATAAGTTTATTTTAAGTATTGGAAAATTAATAAAAGTATGAAGTTTTTGAGTCTGTGCCAAGATATATAGGTACTTATGTAATTCCTTTTGTACCTAAGTCTGTATAAGAATTCTTTAGAGAAGTGAATTATTTGACATGTGAATGAATGAATACAATAAAAAAAGGATTTGGCACAAAAATGCAAAACAAAAGGTACCTAACAAAGAAATACACCAATACAGATTTAGAAGTATAACAAGGGCTCAGCTTATAGAGTCACAGTTTCGATATCAATCGATTACGTAAAGTAATGAAGAGATAAAAATATTGGAAGCGCCTCGCTTGCGCCATGTAAGAAAATTAATAAGAAAAAAATTATACACATAAACTCCCAATGTCATCATAATTTCACTTTTAAAATGCCACGATATCTTCAGCAGCGAATAAATCGATATTGACCTACAAAAGCATCGCGACGTTATCATTCGATTTATGTCGCGGCTCGATTATTCGTTCACATAAGGAATGATTTATTCAATTTATGCTGTTTAAAGATCGTCCAGTCATGTTTATGTCGCCACTTATATGGTGTTGGCAACAGCTGGTGGTGTTCAACAATGGTTTATCTTCTAATCGAATAATGGCTTATCTTGAATACAATCGTAGCTAATTATAATTAATAAACAGTAATCTGTTTGTATTGGTATTTATAAAATTATGCCAAAATTAATAATACTAAGTTTTTATTTATTTATAAAAATAAAGTACAGTAGAGTAGATTATAATAGAAATAATTTTATTACCATAACAACAAATATTTAAGACAAATTAGACAAAGGAAATGTCTTCTTTTCAAACGACTTAAAAAAAGAGGAGGTTATCAATTCAAATGTATGTTTTTTTTAACTCATAACTCTTTACTGGGTGTACCGTTTTTGATGATTTTTCGACCTTTGGAAGCTGGTGCTTGTCATTTAGTCCCATTTAAATTTAATCGACATCTGACGAGTAGTTTTTGAGTTATCCCTCATAACGCCTATTTAATTGACATCGATGATATCGTAATCTTATCACTTGTGTGTCTAAAAGATCACGAGATCAGATACCTGAAAATGTATGTACCTAAAACACTAAAAAACAAAAAAAAAATTTTGAATAATAAAAAACCGCCTTCAAAACTAAAAACGGACAAATAAAAATCTATTTTTTTTTTTGAGGTCGGTGCCAACCTCAATATTTGGAATAAACGTTGTCTATTATTATTAATAATAATAGACAACGTATAATATTTGGAATAAACGTTGTCTGTTATGTGGGACCGACCTCAAAAAAAAGATTTCGATTTTTATTTCTCCGTTTTTAGTTTTGAAGGCGGTTTTTTTCATGGTATCACAGATTTAATAATACAATGATATATCTGTGCATGGTATAGTTACTCTGGTTCCTATTATTTGTGGTCGGTGTAAATGTCACCATATTCGCCATATTAGTTATAATGTCTATGTGCCTAACTGATACCAACCTTCCTTGGTGCACGCTGTTTTGGGTGGTTCAATAAAAATACAAATGGTTTTTTGATAAGTTCTAATATTTAAAGAAAAAACGGTTATATCTGAGTGCATTATTGAAGAATTCGAGCAAAAATATACCTAGTCTACAATTGCTCTTTGTAATCGAATATTCACAAAACGCACGCTTACTGCATGAAAAGCAATCACACCGTTCGTTCATAAGGTTCGTTCGTTGCTACGGCGCTTTCGCGACTGGATGTGTACCGAGTGTATACCGAACTCGAGGCGAGTAGGTATGACGCGCGTTCCAATCGTTTGTATGAAGATAGAATACTGTATTATATGTGACTAGCTTTTGCCCGCGACTTCGTGCGCGATTTCTAACTGAAAGGCCATGTACCAATTGTTAAGAATTTTACTTTAAAAATGATGGATTTGCATACAAATTTTGCACCCCCTCTTCACCACCTAAGAGGGTGAATTTTGAAAAATCCTTTCTTAGTGCATCCCTAGACTTCATAAGGAAGCTACGTGCCAAATTTGGAATCTCTAGACCCAGCGGTTTGGGTTGTGCGTTGATATGTCAGTCAGTCAGTCATTCAGTCAGTAATCATTTTTATATATTAGATAATTACAGTGCCACGGGATGGGAACGAGGAACCACACGGGGAAGAGCAAAGTGAAGGCTTTTTCCGTCTTTCACTGTTCCTTCTTTTTTAATAAAGTATATTTACTTTATTTATAATTCAAAGTTTAACCTTTTAAATTTAAGCTCTATTTTGTTTATTACAATAATGATGTTTGAAAATAAAAGCATTTAACCAGGTACCTAAGTACCTACTCTATTGTAGTATAAGACTTACATCTGTACATATATCTTATTAGACAAAACGTTGTGGTCTCTTTATATTACCTGAAACAAATAACATAATTTAATTAAAAAAATATTCAACATAACATCAAAAATATTCGTGTCGTAAATAATTGTATCTTAAATGGATTAGATTGGTTTTGGAAATATAAATAGGTGTAATTCAAAAATATTTCATCAGCTGTAAATGTCAATTTACATGCCATTATAGCTTTTATTACGCTCACATAAGGTTAGTGCTCAATTGCTGTAAAGTCTATGTTTTCCACGCTATCAATAACAGTTTATCTTATTCACGGACGGAATCCTACGCGAATTACGCAAAGCCAGCCCATTGACCACCCAAGCAATTCGCTACTATCGTAATTTGCATGCAAAAACAATCCTTAACGCCCCCGCGCAAGTGTCAATATGAAATGTAGCATCGGCTGTATTTGCAGACATGAATGAGTGACGTCACCGTGATGGCTGCCGAAGGTCTACCAAAGGTGTCGAGGTCGTCGCTCGTATTGCATACGTATTGCATTTTTCATAGTTACACGCTTGCTTTTATACAGAAAATAGCTTAAAACTAATAATAAAATAAAGAATCTAGCGACAACAGAACGAATAAAAGAGGTTACAAGTCGTAAGTAGGCGGGGCGCGCACGCTGCTCGTTATGAGTAAAAACTCATATTCGATCCTTAAGGAAGAGGAAAAAAAAAAAAAATCTAAAACACCGTCTTGTGCGTGCTATTTTAACTGGCAGTAAGCAAAGTAAGACTTAATCTTCCCAATGGAGACATTTCTTTTCACCGGTAAGTACAAATATACTGTTAAATTGAAAAAATATTATGTCGCGTGTGGCGACTCTGGCTCTGGTATTAACATCGCTTGATACGACTTCTAACCACTTTTATCTGTTCTGTGCTAGCGACAATGACTCATACTGTCAGATAAGGCTTTATGTTTAACCAAATGTTACCTAAGGCTCACAGATACCGTTCTGTTGGTCTATGGCTCTACTCAATCCCTTTTTTATTATGAGTGTTATAGTAGATAGGTATGTGTGTAAATAAACTATGAGAAAAGTAAAACAGGAGAATTAAGTCAATGAAATTATGTTTTTTTACTAAGTGCTATGGCACTTCTCTTTCATCATCACATCAACAGCTCATATAATGTCCTCACCGAGGGGCTCGAGCCTACCCCACATTAGGGGCGATTAGGCCTTAGTCAACCACACTGGCCAAGTGCGGGTTGGTCGACTTCACACACCACCTAAGAATTTCCTCCTAGATGTGTGCAGGTTTCCTCACGATGTTTTCCTTCACCGTAAAAGGGTCGATTAAACGTACATATGAATTCAAAATTTGAAAACACATAGGTACGTGGCGGGGATCGAACCAGTGCCTCCCGGGTGGGAGACGACGCTCTTTACGCACTACGCCACCGACGCTTCTTCCTACTACTCCTTAAGTCAACGTAATAGGATTTGAAATTAATAAACAGTCGGTATGATTTGCACCATGAAGTATTAGCAGATACAAAATTGGTAATATGTACCAGATACAAATCTCAGACCAATAACTTTTTTATTGGTCTGAGATAAAAATAAAGCAAAATTTTGAGATATTAGAACAAAAACAGTTATGAATATTGTATACGAGTAAAACGCCGTTAAGATTAATTTTTAATATAGGGATATATAACTAATACGGCACATAGAAAAAAATTAGCTAATTTTGATAAATCAACTAGTTTTAGTAGGTACTTCTTATTGCATGAAATAGAGTCATATATTGCTTAACGTGCCTTTCAATTTTTACTCTACTTTTAACTGTATAAACTAATAGTGGTTAAATAACCAAAAAAATCTGTATTTAAAGTATGATGCTTGGACCTCTATATTGGTCGCCAGCATTACTGAATGCTCGCCCATTGATTGCGAAGATGAAAAATAAAACAATAGACTATCAAATGCTATCAAACGGCTCCTTTGTTAATGCTAAAAGTAAACTGAAATAAATATTAATAGAAGAAACAATAATCATATTATGAAACAAAAACGTCAAAATAAACACATCAACAAAATATGCGCAGCATGCCGCGGCGCAAAAACACTTCCGGGCGTTTCTTAAATTGTCAGCTTACATTTCAGCGCGTATAAACGTGACAATTAAAGCATTTCCCAGGACTCACTTAATTGACAACTGTACGAGGAAACTACTAACTGTACTAGTCGAGAAATAGGAGATATGAAGCTGTTAATTAGACGGGAATGTAGGGAATTTTATTCCTACAATTTCCTTGTGCACAATATTGCAATTGAATTGATTTTGCACTGCGTTATTTTGATTGCATTCCGATGAAATAATACAAAATAGAATCCTGACCCCGTGATAGAAAATGATCATAGTAAAGAAATATATATGTTATAAGCCAAAACCGATTTTAGGTTAAACTAGTTTTTCCTAGGCCAAACCAATTAGTCCTTTATGCGATTTAGCACCTACCATAGCTGAGTGATGGGTAGGTTAGGGTTATTTTTTTATGACCAGGCGGAGTGCACAGTTTTTTTGGGAGAGTCTTGTGTTTTATGCACCTACATGGCTGAGTGATGGGTAGGTTAGTGAATTGGTTTGGCCTAGGAAAAATTATATAATTGGCTCTGTTTGTCGAGTTGATAAAACTCAATCTGATTAGTAAGTTCAGTGTTCTATTTACTTGTACATTATTGAAATTTGAAATCTAGTTCCTTAGGATAAATATTCTATTATAGGTTTTTTTTTATCTGCTTCTATATAATCACAGTATTGATTCAGGACTTAATTTAAATATAAGGGGAATCCAGGGTAGCGCAGACCGATCGGGTTGGAGATCCTGGGAGGGCATGATGATAAGGAGATTTCATAATCTTTATTTAAGGAGAAAAGTAAAAAAAAACACTAAATTGTTTTATTCGAAACGTAGAGAAAAAATTACGACGCTTAAAAAAAAACAGTAGAAAACAAAGTCCACTTGAAAAAATAAGCTTATTTTTTCTCGGAGTGTTAATAGGAAAAATCATTTCAATGCTTACTATTAGTTGTTCAAAGTGAGAGCTTAAAACTCGGATAAAATCTTAATACCGCTACATATATTACTGAAAACATAGTTTCATTTATTTAGCACATGTTTGCAGAGAAATCTATTTTACTAAACAACCTTCATCGATGATTAATAATGTTCTTTGTAACATTAAACTGCACCAACCGTTCCATATGTTTGAATTTTAATGTCTGAACTGACGTGTTAAATAAATATTCAGTCAATCAATTCTGCTAATGAACGCATACGTCGTACGCATTTGTTCTCATTACCTAATGGAGTCTTTAACTTATTTAAAGTCATTGTTTGTACATCTTTGAAAGCGATATTGAATTACGTAGCTCGTTTAACTTGCAAATAAATTGCAAGTGTTCTGCACACTTTCACCAAAGGCCTATTTTCTCTTTTTACTGTAACACTTAAGCTCATCACAAGTGTAAGCAGCGTGTAGATCCTTTCTCTTGTTTGTTCAGCAAGTGGGTGGTCTTGAACCGAGGGCGTAATGGAACACGTTTCGGGTAATTAATAATTACTGTCGAGTTGGTTCCTATGGATGTGCGATTTGAAGGAGCAGTACTGGTTATAATTCAGGGAGAGGCGTCAGGTTTTCTCTCATTGAGAGTTCGTGTGTGGTAGTCACGAGATATAATATGCATTCAAGAGCTGGGGACTCTTATTGCGAAAGTAATAAAGGTGTTGAACTGTCAATATTCTTGCCCTCACCCTGCCCCCAATTTATTTGAGGTCGGTTCAGTATGTCTTCTAAACGACAATATTGCTATAGGATTTGGCAATTGATTTTCCGAAGCACGGAGGTAAATCGAATTGAAAAATTCACGGTCACCCATCTGAGTACCGACCTACCGCGCACTTGGCAGCTTAGTTTTCGTAATCGTTTCGAAGGCCTCTTGCACAAATTGAACTGTCAATTACTGTTCTTGGTATACCTTAATAGTGGGTACATTCGTCATTGTACCTACTATGGTGGCTTAGGAGCTTTTCACAACTATCATACCGCTTAAATTGGCCATGTGATGCCGGCAGAGTAGAATAGCGTCACCCCATATCCTCCAATGGGTGTCGTAGAAGGTGACCAATGGATCAGCAAAGGGGTATTGATCACCTCATACTCCACCAATCGTGGCAATAATTAAGAAAGAACTGTGTGAATGATGATATAGCAAAGAAGGGTGTTAATGTTGAGATGACTACTGACAGAGAGTGGAAGAAGAAAAAAAAATGATTACGACCACAACATTAGGATCATGGCAGGCGAAAACTGATAATGATTTGCAAAACGTGTCAAAAATTTTTGGTACTGAAATTGACTAAGCTTTCGTTAGAGTCAGAGTACTCGGAAAGATATTCATTTGTCATTTCTTTTTTGCAATATTGCAATAATGACCAAAATTTATGCACGAATAAAAATTTTAAAAATCAGTGCACATAACAGTTTTGAACAATGTCATTAGCAATATTGAAAATAAATATATGCACTATTAAAGCATATAATAATTAATAAATATAAACATTAAAATCAAATTACCAAGTTAATTATTATAAAAAAAATTATCAGTAAATAACGTTTATTAAGGTATTAAACAGATTACAATTTTAATTTTCTCTGATAGTAGATTTTCCTCAGATAGAAATTAGTGAAAATGTCAACGACGCATTTTTGCTACGTCAAACCATCGATAGCGTGTTAAATTGTACACTTATCGTTATCATTATCTGCGTCGTTATCATACGTGTTAAGCAAGAAAATATGTTATCCGTGTGAAAAGTAGTGATCTTATTACAAGCAGATTAGCATATAATTAATATATAACTTACCTATAGGTATTTTTTATTTTTTTTTAACTAACACACACGAAGAGAGAGAAATAGACATTTATTCGTACACACAAACACACAGTCACACACACGCGCATAGACATACATACACACCAACACACACATGGATGTTTGCACATGGACTATAAAGCGGGCATCTACCCATGATAACATAGTCACATAAATACGATGGTGATATCAAAAACTTGAAATTGTAATTATCCATACTAACAGTTCGGTCGGAAAAACAAAGTGGCTCTGCTCAACAACCCCTTAGGATTATGAATGAGCGTGATTGTAGGTATTTAGGTCAAAAGTATAATCAACAACTAATTGTAGCAAATAGGACGGCAGGCGGCGTTGTTGTTAAAGCTCAAAGTTAGATGCATTAAAAAAACTTACAACTCTCCTGTCTTTTCGCCATGGGTTAGTAAAACATAAAATAAGGCTTCGCTTATGCAACGACATACTAACGAACGAACAAAAACCTGGGCGAACGATTATAGAGATGTTCTTGATATATTTATGGATAGCACACATTATAAAGATCAGAGGATATTGCTCCGCATTTCCTAATCAGCTGTCTATAACCATTTTAATATGTAAAATTAAAAGTCACCGTTTCCATAAGCCGATTAACAAATCGTGTCCCAAGGCGAGTGACGTCGCCCACGCGACTCAATTCGCTGTTTGAATTCCAAAATCGTTAAAATATCGACCGAGGCCGATGAAACCACATTTTAAGTCTCGAAAAGACGACTTTATAAATGAAATGAAATGAAATGAAAAAGCTCTTTATTTAAATGGACTTTGCTAAGTACTTTTAAATCGTCAAAAGCCCTACCACCATTTCGACGAAATAATTATTTTACTTAAATAATTATTATTATGCTGAGACGGAGAAGAAATGGCGAAAGAAACTCCGCAGCTTACAATTTCGTAATGATTTCAAAACATCATTACATGTCCATAGATATATCAATATGAATAAATTACAATTTTAAATGCGTAAATTTGGGCAGATTTTACTCCCACGCATTTGGATCATTTAAATAATCATTTAACTTGTAATAAGCTTTTTTATATAATTTAGATTTTACAGTTTTTTTAAATTTATTAATAGGTAAGTCTCTAATATTCTTCGGAAGCTTATTGTAAAAACGTATACATTGGCCCATAAAGGAATTGCTTATTCTGTGGAGACGAGTTTTATATACAACCAAATCGTGTTTCTTCCTAGTATTGTGCGTATGACATTTCTCGGAAAAATTCATAATATTTTTCTTTACATATAGTAAGTTTTCCAGTATATATTGTGATGACACAGTTAGAATATTTATCTCCTTGAACCTTTCTCTGAGGGAGTCTCGCGGACCTAGTTGATAGATTGCTCTAACAGCCCGTTTTTGCAGAACAAAGATGGTATTAATATCTGCAGCACTCCCCCAGAGAAGAATTCCATAAGACATTATGCTGTGAAAATAACTGAAATAAACCATTCTAGCAGTATCTATATCAGTTAGCCGCCTAATAGTTTTAACTGCATATGCCGCAGAACTTAGTTTACCCGAAAGTTTTACAATATGTGGACCCCATTGCAATTTAGCAAAGGTTTTACAATATGTAATATATTTAATCGGGCGGTTATAACCAAGATCAGACGGAATACACCACTGTAGCCAGAGCCAAATAAAATATCTATACAATTCTAGCATAGTCGTCAACAGATAAAAAAAAATAGCCCACGGCTTTACCCGCGAATGATGTTGATGTTGTTTTCCCTGTAAAAAAATAATTCATCGGTACTTTACGCAGTAACGTAATATAGGGATGAAAAGCCTAATATACCATTCCAGACTAACTCTGCCAAATTTCTTCTAGATCGGTTCAGCCATTCTAGGATGATAAAGCACCATTCATTCATCCATGCTTTCGTATTTATTCATTAATTACTGACGAGGATAGTTTAGTTTGGTTTCCAAAGTTATTACCCTGACAGATACAAATAATAAAATTAGACAAACAATAACAACTAACGGAAATTACCTATAAGCAAACTATTAAACTACAAAGAAATACCAAAATTCTAGCCAACCACAATAACAACTTATATCGGATTCTAAACTGTTTTTGTCTGCAGAGAACATTCTGGAATGGGTATACCTTGTCTCTAGAATTTCCTAAATGTGATGTTATCGTAAAAACGGGGTATACAGTTGACGAGATAAGAAATCATTTGAGAGTAAAAGGTATCCTCGGAAGATCAGCGTCATGGCTCCACGAGGTCTCGATATTATGCTGAGTGGAAGCCTTTTCATTGCTATGTCGCTGTAAAAGTGAACATATTGTAATTCATGATGTTTGGCAATGAATAAATGTTTTCTTTCTTATTAAATAAAAGACATGGTTGGCTATATGGATAGACGGTGTGATAAAGATGACGTGTTAAAGAAGGGTGGTGAGATAGAGAAATATGTAATTTTGCATGGTTTGTATAGAATGTGTGAGTGATGTTATGGCAAAGAGGGGTGTTAATGTTAAGATGACTGACTGAAAGAAGAAAATAATATATTATGCTGAATTGCTGACACCAAATAAAATTAGGAGTAGGCAGGGGCATGATCAATTTGCCATAGAAATTGACATTGTTATAATAATAACAATTATTATATTTCTACGCTCACACCAATTAGATAGCCCAAATTAAGTATATTTAAGAACTTGTGTTATGGATACTAGATAACAATAAATATACCTAATAATCTAGATATTTTATAAATTAACTTAAATAAATATATAAACAACCATGACTCGTGAACAAATGAACGCGTTTATCACACTAACATTTCCCCCCACCAGGATTCGAACCCAGGCCGCATGATGTGTAGGCAGCGTTACTGACCACTCCTTAACGTTATAAGATTCAAATTGACATATAGGCTTGTAATAAAACTATTATATTAGGTCCCCACCTATGAAATTGGCGTTTTTTTCTTACAGACTATTAGCTGTGTAACTTCTTTGATTTAGTCGCTGTTTCAGTTTTATATTTTAATTATGAATAAGGACTATACTGTTACGGATTTGCATGTAGTAAACTTAGAATTATTAAAATGTTTAATTAAAAAAAAGTGACTGTTTTATTTTGTCAGCACAATCAACTCTTGGTTGTAGAATCAAATCATTGATGCAATACTTAACCAAATCTTGCTCAATTATACACTAAAATTTCAAAAGATTTGGCAACGGAGTTTTTTAGAAATTTAAAATAACGTTAGTATGGTAAAAACACATTTAATTGAAAATTTTCATAAAAATTGACGTTGTTCCATACTAACTCTATTTTTTTTTAACTATAAATCCTAATGTTACAAAATTTGGAGGAAATAAGCGAACAACTCTCGGCTAAGTCTAGCATCAATAAATTATGCAAAAATCAAGTCTGTCCATGAGTTAGTAGGCATCAAATCGCCAATTCTGATGAAGACATTAAAAAGACATTTTCACATTTTTTTCTGAAAGTGAAATATAATTTAATTACAGAAAAAATATTGCAAAGAGTGTAGTTTCAAATAATAATAATAATAATAAGAACCTAAATTGAATTAAAGAAATTGCAAGTTTAGGTACAAGATAATAAAACGACAATTACATAGGTAAGGACCTAATATTTCATTTTAAAGGAAAATAGTTTCATTTCATTATTTAGGTACCTATATCGTTAGGTACCTATACTCGTAAAGATCGATCGATCGAAGATGCATAGGAAAAACTTTTGTTATATTTCATCGTCATCATCATTTCAGCCGAGAGACGCCCACAGTTGGACAGGCCTACCCCAACGATCTCCAACCCGGTTGGTCCTGCGCTGTCCGCATCCAGCGGCTTCCCACGACCTTTACCAGATGGTCGATCCTCTTTGTGGGCCTAAATATCAACAATTGTTATATTTGCTTAATAAAAAAGTAAAATTATAATTAATTTTAGCATAAAAATCTACGTCATGCGAAACTTTTCTATTACAATCTGGAAATTTCAAATATTACGTTTAAAACAATGAGAAAATTTTAAAACGTCATCGAAATTCGTAACTTTGAATTTTCTAGGAACTTCTTATGAATCACGCGCTCGCAAAGCATAATAAGCCTTAAGCTAACAAGATAAAGCATAATACGGGCTTCAAGAAAACACTTTAAGCGCACGGCACGAGTGATTTGCGCTCAGTACAAGACCCTTTGCGCACGAAACGTATAGTTTTGCGCACGGTTTGTAGTATTCATTTCTATATAAACAGTTGAGTGTTATCAAATACATTACGTAGTTTATCATAGTGACAACAAGAAATAGTACGTGTGTGAGATAACTGTTCCGATACATAATTTGTAACACAAAACGTAAGTAAATTACATTTATTTATAAATCCTTTTGTCTAATTGTATTTTTTAAAAATTCGTCTACCAATTCATTTAGTTTTTAAAGAAGGCAATTTAGCATTTTTTAGGGTAATGTAAACAATTCTGTGTTTAACACGTACCATTCTTTGTGATGCATTGTTTATTTTTTTCTGTTTTCATATTTTTTTTTATCAATTTAATTTATTTTTAAAATTATGATTATTAAATACAAGTGTTTAAACAAGTGTTTAATCGTTATGAAATTCAAATTTTAAAGTAAGCTTAAATTATTTCGAAGAATTCATGTCATTTGAATTATTATGATTAAATTAACTATTTTAAATGACTCTTTCGGTACAACAATATAAATATGTACATTATATTTTTGTTTACTACCTTCAATCAATACTTTAAACAATATACGGTGACTTTTAAAGTTAAAAAAATCAACTGATAAATCACATTGACGATATGACGCTTCTCATATTACCTAAGTAATTAAATTATGAAAAGAACTTAAAAATATCCTATTCATTCGAGTAATATAATTAATATTTACTTGGGTATCCCAACAGGTAGGTAATAAAAAATGTGTCACACACAATCTTTTTCTTCAAACTTCGGTTCGTAAATCTCTTGTTATGAGCTCTCGTACGATTTTAGGGATAATAAATGTGGTTGACTTGTCACTATAAAATTGATTGAAATTTATAATTCTTCTAAATTTTTATTTTAGATACATAAAAAGCTGAAGAGTTTGTTTATTTCTTTGTTTAGTTGAACGCGCTAATCTCAAGAACTTCTGATTCAAATTGAAAAAATATTTTTGTGTTGGATAGTACATTTAACGTGGAAGGCTATAGGGTGTATATTAACCTACATTAACGCGAGTGACGCCGCGGGAAACTACTAGTAGTTTAATAAATTGGTTTTAGCTATGCATAAGTTGGTGAGGCCATTGAGTACCTATTTGAAGAATGTATTCTTAATAATAAGCAATATTAACACAGTGTACACTATTGATACCTATAGGTACATACTATTTTGCTGGAAAATCTACTTTATCATAATATTATCCTCCGTAAATAATTATCAACAAAAAAGGTTCGTTTTAGTCACGACTAAACTGTTTATTTAATTTAACCGTACATTAATTACATTGAGTATGAAAGTTATTAATTTATAATTGTAAATATACAAGGTGTTTGGTACATGGGGTATGAAGCCGGCACCTACCCATGCTAACATAGTCATTAAAAAACAAAATGTATGGAAAATTAAAAAAATATTTTTACAATTTTGAATTTTTGATATCACCATAGTATTTATAAGACTATGTTAGCATGGGAAGGTGCCGGCTTCATACCCCATGTACCAAACACCTTATATAATTTAAAGACAAATCAACAATACAGATTGTTTGATCAAACGCGCTAATCTCAGGAACTACTGATTCAAATTGAAAAAATATTTTTGTGTTGGCCAGTACATTTATCGAGGAAGGCTATATAGGCTCTATATTAACCGACATTAAAGCGAGCGAAGCCGCGGGCAACCACTTAAGTTTATAAATAGGAATCACTTTAGTATATATTTTTAAATACATATTTGAAATTTTACTTGGCGCGTTTGGAAAAATTTGACATATTGTTTATTCCCTCCATTCATTATTTTTTAAAGATGCGTGAACATATTGACTTTGTAAGAGGTATTCGTATCACCATCGGTAGATTCAAGGTCATTTTTTTATAATCACTATTGGAATTCAAAACAATAGGCGTTGTTTACTAGTGAAATATTTTATCACCGTCCGCCAGCTATAAAAGATAGAAGTAACTATAGCCACCTAAAATCATAATAATATTAAAATATTTTTATTTTCTTTCCAGATTCAACATGTCGTGCTGTAACGAGTCAAACCAATCCAATATGGAATGCAATAACTCCAACTGCATCTGCTTGCCGACCAAAGGGCAACCGTATCTCTGCTTGTGCATCGATGACAAAGACCAGATCACTGTCTGCGAAGACTGCAGCTGTTCTGACGGCAAGTGCGATAACGGAAAGTGCATTTATGTCCCGACAAAAGGAAAAGTCTGCATTTGCGTTTGTCGCGACAAGGATGGAGGTATCAAAGTCTGCGACGACTGCACATGCAGTCCGAAACAAAGCTGTGGGAAGAAAGCGACCTGTGCAACAACGTGTGAAGACTGCAAATGCGAGAACGATAATTGTATTTGCATCCCTGCCGATGGAAAGCACTGCATTTGCGTTTGTATTGACGACAATGGCAAGATAATCCGTTGTGATGGTTGCCAATGTGTTGACGGGAAATGCGATGATCCAAAATGCACCTATATTCCCACAAAGGGCAAGGATTGCGTTTGCCTGTGTCGTGATGAGAAAGGTAATATTAAGGTGTGTGACGATTGCCGCTGTGTACCTGTAAAGT
Organism: Elophila nymphaeata; assembly: GCA_955850985.1. Taxonomy (NCBI): domain Eukaryota; kingdom Metazoa; phylum Arthropoda; class Insecta; order Lepidoptera; family Crambidae; genus Elophila; species Elophila nymphaeata. Next base: position 19,329,349 of record OY039082.1, on the reverse strand, counting down.
CGAAAAAGTGCGATAAAGAAGAATGCGCTTGTATCCCTACCGACGGAAAGTCCTGCATCTGCGTTTGTTCCGACGACTCCGGGAAGATCATTCGCTGTGACGACTGCAAATGTGTTGATGGCAAATGTGATAATGGAAAGTGCGTTTGCATTCCGACTGGAGGCAAGAATTGCCTCTGCTTGTGCCGCGACGAGAAAGGCAACATCAAGACTTGTGACGATTGTCGATGCGTTCCTACAAAATTTTCTGGTTGCAGAAAGAAGTGTGACAAAGAAGGATGCATCTGTATGCCAACAGGTGGTAATGCTTGTATCTGCGTTTGTGTCGACGAAAGAGGCGAGATAATCCGCTGCGATGGCTGCAAGTGTGTTGACGGTAAATGCGATGACCCGAAATGCGTTTATATCGCGACTGAAGGAAAGGACTGCGTTTGTCTATGCCGTGATATAGATGGCAACATCAAGACTTGTGACGATTGTAGATGCGTTCCTGTAAAATCTTCTGGATGCGGAAAGAAGTGCGACAAAGAAGAATGCGCTTGTATCCCTACCGACGGAAAGTCCTGCATCTGCGTTTGTTCCGACGACTCCGGTAAGATCATTCGCTGTGACGACTGCAAATGTGTTGATGGCAAATATGATAATGGAAAGTGCGTTTGCATTCCGACCGGAGGCAAGGATTGCCTCTGCTTGTGCCGCGACGAGAAAGGCAACATCAAGACTTGTGATGATTGTCGATGCGTTCCTACAAAATCTTCTGGTTGCAGAAAGAAGTGCGACAAAGAAGGATGCATCTGTATGCCAACAGGTGGTAATGCTTGTATCTGCGTTTGTGTCGACGAAAGAGGCGAGATAATTCGCTGCGATGACTGCAAGTGTGTTGACGGCAAATGCGATGATCCTAAATGCGTTTATATTGCGACTGAAGGAAAGGACTGCGTTTGTCTATGCCGTGATATAGATGGCAACATCAAGACTTGTGACGATTGTCGATGCGTTCCTGTAAAATCTTCTGGATGCGGAAAGAAGTGCGACAAAGAAGAATGCGCTTGTATCCCTACCGACGGAAAGTCCTGCATCTGCGTTTGTTCCAACGACTCCGGGAAGATCATTCGCTGTGACGACTGCAAATGTGTTGATGGCAAATGTGATAATGGAAAGTGCGTTTGCATTCCGACTGGAGGCAAGAATTGCCTCTGCTTGTGCCGCGACGGGAAAGGCAACATCAAGACTTGTGACGATTGTCGATGCGTTCCTACAAAATCTTCTGGTTGCAGAAAGAAGTGTGACAAAGAAGGATGCATCTGTATGCCAACAGGTGGTAATGCTTGTATCTGCGTTTGTGTCGACGAAAGAGGCGAGATAATCCGCTGCGATGACTGCAAGTGTGTTGACGGTAAATGCGATGACCCGAAATGCGTTTATATCGCGACTGAAGGAAAGGACTGCGTTTGTCTATGCCGTGATATAGATGGCAACATCAAGACTTGTGACGATTGTAGATGCGTTCCTGTAAAATCTTCTGGATGCGGAAAGAAGTGCGACAAAGAAGAATGCGCTTGTATCCCTACCGACGGAAAGTCCTGCATCTGCGTTTGTTCCGACGACTCCGGTAAGATCATTCGCTGTGACGACTGCAAATGTGTTGATGGCAAATGTGATAATGGAAAGTGCGTTTGCATTCCGACCGGAGGCAAGGATTGCCTCTGCTTGTGTCGCGACGAGAAAGGCAACATCAAGACTTGTGACGATTGTCGATGCGTTCCCACAAAATCTTCTGGTTGCAGAAAGAAGTGTGACAAAGAAGGATGCATCTGTATGCCAACAGGTGGTAATGCTTGTATCTGCGTTTGTGTCGACGAAAGAGGCGAGATAATTCGCTGCGATGACTGCAAGTGTGTTGATGGTAAATGCGATGATCCTAAATGTGTTTATATTGCGACTGAAGGAAAGGACTGCGTTTGTCTATGCCGTGATATAGATGGCAACATCAAGACTTGTGACGATTGTCGATGCGTTCCTACAAAATCTTCTGGTTGCAGAAAGAAGTGTGACAAAGAAGGATGCATCTGTATGCCAACAGGTGGTAATGCTTGTATCTGCGTTTGTGTTGACGAAAGAGGCGAGATAATCCGCTGCGATGACTGCAAGTGTGTTGATGGTAAATGTGATGACCCTAAATGCGTTTATATTGCGACTGAAGGAAAGGACTGCGTTTGTCTATGCCGTGATATAGATGGCAACATCAAGACTTGTGACGATTGTCGATGCGTTCCTGTAAAATCTTCTGGATGCGGAAAGAAGTGCGACAAAGAAGAATGCGCTTGTATCCCTACCGACGGAAAGTCCTGCATCTGCGTTTGTTCCGACGACTCTGGGAAGATCATTCGCTGTGACGACTGCAAATGCGTTGATGGCAAATGTGATAATGGAAAGTGCATTTGCATTCCGACCGGAGGCAAGGATTGCCTCTGCTTGTGCCGCGACGAGAAAGGCAACATCAAGACTTGTGACGATTGTCGATGCGTTCCTACAAAATCTTCTGGTTGCAGAAAGAAGTGTGACAAAGAAGGATGCATCTGTATGCCAACAGGTGGTAATGCTTGTATCTGCGTTTGTGTTGATGAAAGAGGCGAGATAATTCGCTGCGATGATTGCAAGTGTGTTGACGGTAAATGCGATGATCCCAAATGCGTTTATATCGCGACTGAAGGAAAGGACTGCGTTTGTCTATGCCGTGATATAGATGGCAATATCAATACTTGTGACGATTGTCGATGCGTTCCTGTAAAATCTTCTGGATGCGGAAAGAAGTGCGACAAAGAAGGATGCATCTGTATGCCAACAGGTGGTAATGCTTGTACCTGCGTTTGTGTCGACGAAAGAGGCGAGATAATTCGCTGCGATGATTGCAAGTGTGTTGATGGTAAATATGATGACCCTAAATGCGTTTATATTGCGACTGAAGGAAAGGACTGCGTTTGTCTATGCCGTGATATAGATGGCAACATCAAGACTTGTGACGATTGTCGATGCGTTCCTGTAAAATCTTCTGGTTGCGGAAAGAAGTGTGACAAAGAAGGATGCATCTGTATGCCAACAGGTGGTAATGCTTGTATCTGCGTTTGTGTTGACGAAAGAGGCGAAATAATTCGCTGCGATGATTGCAAGTGTGTTGACGGTAAATGCGATGATCCCAAATGCGTTTATATCGCGACTGAAGGAAAGGACTGCGTTTGTCTATGCCGTGATATAGATGGCAATATCAATACTTGTGACGACTGCAAATGCATATCTGCAACTACATCTAAATGCTGTTAAAACCTGTTAATATTGTTTGTAAGACAAAGTGAACGATAATTATTATTATATTTTATGAAAGTTATGTTTATAATAATATTACATAATCATTTATTGTTAGAATTAGTATCATATGAATTATGGGGATATCTTTATTATAAATTTTTCCGTAGAAAGGTATTATTTTTCACACATTTACAAGTGTTTTGAATAAAATGATTATTCACAATTTGTTTCTTTGTTTTTATATATATATTTAGTGATAGAGGATTAAAGTTTCCAAGCAGAGATAGGTATCATGATTAAATCATACCACCAATTTAACTCAAAAATATTAGTGAAGGCAGAATCAAATAGCCAGTATATTTACCAGAGGGATAGATTAATTGCAAAACTAAATCAAGGTCACCTTATGATTGTACAGACTATCGTATGATCAGGCTAGCACAAACTCTCAAATTTTTTCAATAAATTTTGAACTCTGATAATGGAATATTGGAATAAAGAAAATTAGTTTTGGGTAGCTTCATAATATGCTGTTGTCTGTTCCTGAAAATTGTTTAATGTTTTTGGTTGGCAGACAAGCATACGGCCTGCACAATCATAAACTTATAGACGCTTGCAAAAATGACGTGTCAGTCGCGCGCTGCCAACCCTAGTCCCCTTCCCTACGCCTTGGAGTTCGGGCAACCTTATTCACCAATAGAAGTATAATTGCTGTTGACTATGTTCTTTTGCCGAGGTACGGTCCCAAATCGGGCGCACCAAATTTGAGCGGCTAGTCCGCTGTGAGAATTTATTTAATAAAGTAAAATTTATTCCTTATCAGGGTAAGGAAGTAAATTTATCAGGATAACTGTTTCAACGAGGATCGGTCTCAAAACAGCTTTCAAACTATTATGGTTTCTAAATGATCCAGTTACTGAAATGAAACTGAGATTAATCACAATTTAGCAATAGTAGAGTGGTAAGTGTACGAATTTGAGGACATAGATTTTAATTAAACACTTAAGTCTCTTCGAAAAGAATTATAAAAAAGCGTCGATGGCGTAGTACGTAAGAGCGTCGTCGGTTCGAACCCCGAACCGTGCCCGCCACGTACCAATGTGTTTTAAAATTTTGAATTCATATGTACTTTTAATCGACGCTTTTACAGTGAACGAAAACATCATGAGGAAACCTGCACACACACCTCTGAAGAAATTCTTAGGTAGTGTGTGAAGTTGACCAACCCGCACTTGTCCAGCGTGGTTGACTAAGGCCTAATCGCCCCTATTATGGGGTAGGCTCGAGCCCCTCGGTGGGGACATTATATTATATGAGCTGTTGATGATGACTTATGTCTCTTTTAGTTAATAGACGAGAATATTTTCTTACAACTTAACTTAATTTGAAAGACAGGAAAGTATAAATCATCTGTCTTTATCTCTGTGTATAGCGCTTCTAATTTCGAGAAACATTAAACGGATCGGTTTTGAGTTTTTAGTGTCCAATATGTACTTATGATATCTGGCCTACTAGTAATGTTGGCAAGCATTCTTCATTCTTCCTCGAGAGACGAATTTAGGTAGCATTCAAATTTCATTATTTCTCTTAGATGTTTCTGAAACGTTCTCTAAAACGAACCAGTCACTTTCCTATACCAGTAAATTTTCTTTGTACCTACCTACTTCTATGCTTATAACAAAACGAATGGAATAAAATCGAGATAAACACGGACTTAAAGAACAAGATAATTGTAGCCTTCACCTTTACAATGATAATGGTCAACGAATTCTGACACATTTCGAAAATTACATGCCATGCCTTCATTACTCTACGACATGTCAAGTCCAATGACTTGTGCTTGAGACGTCAAACGTGGGTGGTTCATTGTTTATTAAAAATAATTATCTTTTTTCTTTCTGACTGATGTCGGTAATTTGTTGGTTTTGTCTTGAGGCGTCTCTGATTTAGTTTTTTAATTACCACCTGTCATAATAGTCGCTGTGTGATTGAAATAATTTTCTAGTGAGTCTCTTACGTTGTATTTGTTAGGTAGGTACTGAATTATATTAGACGGGAGTAACCATGAGCTGAGTGAATATTTATTTTGTATAAGAATACCAAAAATAACTGTACAAACTTTTTCTACAATAAATAAATAACGTCATTGTGTTCGTGGTCTAATTAGAAATTAGCAACATATACAATTTTCAAAAATTAAAAAATAAAGTAACATTGTTTGTATGCCTATAATATTACTCTTCCACGCGCCTATGAACCGATTTTGATAAATTTCGGTGTATTGAGATAGATTGGACTTTAGACAAGGGCACCTCTCTATTGCGATAATCAACATCCAAGCAGGTGGATCCGCAAAGAGCTATTTATGTATAATATAAGTGGATAAATGATCCCCCATCCCTTAATTGAAAATATTATTTGCTGTATATATATTTATTTATTGATTTACCAACGTTTGCATACATCAAATCTTGTTAATTAACTTAAAGTAATGTTTTAATAACTAAATGTAACAAACTTTTACTGGTAAATACCACATGCAAACATAACTTAACTTTTAACTGTTAAATAAAATAGGTAGTTATTTTAACAAACCCTGTATAGTTTTAAGGAACTTGTTGAGTGGGTCAAAGTTAATATCAATGTGTGCACTATGTTCATTAATTAATCTTGTGAACCTTGAAATGGGTGAGTTAGTACCAAGCACTGTTCTGCGAAATGGCGGACGAAGGGGAACTATGTTACTGCGAGGGTATTTGACTGGGACACGAATATCGAGCCTACTAAGAATTTGTGGACAATCAATTGCATCATTAATTATCTTCCAAACAAAGCAAGAGTCGCTAAATATTCTACGATTTGCTAAAGATATCATTTTAAAGTGAGTCATTTGATTATCGTAAGAAATTCTTTTTTTTTTATTAACGAGACCTGCTGAGAACGCTAAATGCCATAAAAATCGTTTTTGTACTCTTTCTATTCTCAGGGAGTGACAAGCATAATGCGGCCTCCAGACTACACTACAATAATCCAGAATACTGCGTACTAAACTGAAATATAGAATTATTTTTAATTTCTCGCTACGGAATGCCCTCGCCTCTCTAATGACAAAACCCAACATCTTTGACGCCTTTTTAACTATGTTGTCCACGTGCTGTACAAAGGTAATTTTTTTATCAAATATGACTCCCAAGTCACGAATCTGATCCAATTCTTGAATAACGTGGTTATTAATTTTGTAATTCCATAGTATTGGGTGTTTTTTTCTGGCATATTTAATATGGTAGCACTTTTTTTTTTTTTGAATTGAGCTCCATCATATTGTCCTTACACCACCTGATAAGCTCATCAATCTCTCCTTGTAGCATTCTACAATCTTCAACAGATTTTATTTGTCTACTAAATTTTAAATCATCTGCATACATATAAACATCGCTTTGCTTTAAATGATCAGGTATGTCATTAATAAAAATATTGAACAAAACCGGACCTAGATACGACCCCTGAGGAACACCAGACGTGATGTCACGTAATTGAGATTGAAAACCATTAACAACTACATAAAAAGTTCTGTTATGGAGATAAGATGTTATCCAGCTCAGTAATGGTCCGTAAAAGCCATATGCAGATAGCTTTTGTAATAAGACAGTATGAGGTACACGATCAAAAGCCTTACTGAAATCCGTATAGATAACATCAACCTGCCCACCGGAATCCAGAGCCTCCGTCACTGATTCAACAAAATCTACTAAATTAGTGCTGGTAGATCTGCGCTGAACAAAACCATGCTGTCTGCCACTCAGGTACTTTTTAAAATGGTCTACAATGTAGGGGCATATTAGTGATTCAAAGATCTTTGCGAGGCAAGATAAAATAGAGATAGGTCTGTAGTTCAAAATTAGGTCTTCTCTGTCCGTTTTATGCACTGGTACAACTTTGGCTTTTTTCCAAATGTCGGGAAAAACCCCACTGGATAGTGATTTGTTATAGATCATTAGTATAGGTTTAGATAAATATCTCGCACAAGATGCGATAAATTTAGGGTGAATGCCATCAGGACCCGCACCTTTAGTACAGTCTATAGTTTTAAGTTTCTTCAAAACAGTGTCATGATCAAAAGCAGGAATCGACAAAGTTTGACTGAAAGTTTCCAGAAATTTTCGCTGTTGAGACTCACAGAGACCTGTACTGACCGGATCGATATTATTGTAAACAGAAAGGAAGTGCGATGAGAACAGCTCACAAATCTGAGTGCCATCTGAAGTCGTCTCGAGTCCATTAGTCATGGACAAGGGGTAGCGTCCACAGCCGCCTCGTTTAGTTTTAACGTACGACCAGAATAATTTGGGGTTATTGTGGATCTCTTTCTCAAGTTGCCCTATATACCAACTATAACAATCATGCTCTAAGCGTTTACATCGCGAGCTTATTATTTTGAGCTCAATTTTATCCCTAGGGTTCCTATATTTGGTAAATCGCGTCCTAAGCCTGTATTTTTCTTTTAAAGCTTTTTTTAATTTAGAAGTAAACCACGGTGGATAACTATTACGTCTCATACACTTTTTAGGAACACATTTTTCTATAACAGTGTTAACGAAATCATAAAAAATCCTAAGCATATTATTAACACTGTCAACATCCTTAAACAACATATCCCAGTCATATTTCATTAGTTGCCCACATATGACCTCATAATCTGCTTTGTGAAAATTCCTTATTTTATTACCGTTTTTATATGGAAGTTTGCTGTCACTGATAAGTCCAATATTAATATCCAACGGAGGATGCAAAGGATCAATTTTAGTAAAAGGAGTATGGCATTGACCAAGGCTACAGGATGGTAGATTAGTCAAAACCAGATCCAGGATTCGTCCAGAAATATTGACAATATTATTAAACTGTTTTAATTTGTTCAAATGTATAAAATCAATCAGAAGTTGCCCTACACCTTGTATCATATATTCATTAGATGACTCACTCAACATGATGAAAGTCATATCGCCAAGCTTCCTGTTTTCTCTTCAACAGCAAAACACCCCAACAAAAACCACACTACGATACTAATATTATTCGAATACGATCTTCAGTAAAGTACGCGCTAACTAATAAGAGTTGACAACGCAATCTAATCCGTGGTTCACATAGAAATAATAATAAAGAGGTGGTTCAGATTCAAGTTCAACTATTTCGGTTCACGTGATCTACGTTAACCGGCGCAGCTGTTAACTGGACCGCGACGGAATTATCTAAACTGCCGGTGTTGGTATAATTTGTTCACATTTTAATCATAAATCACAAATGACAGAGTCCGTTACGAATGATATCAAAATTCCTGTTATGATTTCTTACCCAAGAAAATGACATTGGGAGATAACATCTCATTTTAGATTATACTAGCGACCCGCCCCGGCTTCGCACGGGTGCAATGCTTATGTAAATATGCATGTATTATACATATAAACCTTCCTTAAGAATAACTCTATCTATTAAAAAAACCGCATCAAAATCTGTTGCGTAGTTTTAAAGATCTAAGCAAACATAGGGGCAGACAGACGGCGGAAGCGACTTTGTTTTATACAATGTAGTGAAGTGTGCTACCTTAAAGTGCATTAATCGCTCGTCTTGGGGAATTACCTAAAGAGATCCCAGTCCAATGATACTGGCATAGTTAAATTTTTAACTTTATCCTATGTGCAACCAAGGATACTGTCCACCTGAAGGTAAGCACTCATAGTGTCATGTCACTACTGCGCTAAATTACCCTTTTAACCCTATCCCCTACCTAATTGGAGCTCTGGCAATCGTACTCACTGACAGAAAAATGACACTACGATAGTGTAGAGGTATTTGACAGCGGGCTTCTATAAGGTGGATAGACAGTCCCAATTCAGGAGTTCCAAATTGGGGTTATTCTAACTCTCTTTTAAGGTAAGTAAAGTTTGCAGAACTCCTTGGAGTGAAGAGGTAATTAGCAGTATGAGAGCAACGCGTGTTTTACACTTATTCTGAGAAAAAGAAGACAAAGAAGTTCCTGTTACCTTTACTGATTAAAATATTTAAGCATATTGTTATGGTATAGGTAACATCTTACTTAAGACTCTCAGGTAACATTTTGTTACACACAAAGCCACTGGCAGTAGGCTGACCTACATAAAAGGGCCATCATGAAAGATACAACAAACAAGAGCCAACCGGGAGAGATTAATAACTCTAAACATATCTTCTTCTTTTGAATAAATGGCGATCGCGACACATTAAAGATTACGCATTTCGCCAATGTCAAGTGAAAATTTACTTAAAGTAACAGACAATTGTACGGTAGATTGAGTTAAAAATGGAGTCTCTCAACACGTGTTTTTACAACAAGAACTAGGGAGAAAATCTCTAAACATCTTATCATTCGGGGTATATTTAAATTTCATAAGCATATTAATTCTCAGTGAATAATATTTAAGTCTAAGATTTGTGCAAAAAAATCCAAATAAGTACTGTTATTTAATGAGAAATATTGAATTTCAGATAAAATTTAGTTTTTGTTTGTTAATTTCGAGTCTTTCAAGCAGATGACGTGTTATTCATTCAGGGCTTAAAGGCTATTGTGGTCATGACCTCAAACAGAAAGCGGCATCCGCTGAAACATCTAGCGTTAAATGCGCTGTATAATCTCACGCACGCTGCGCCAAACTGGGAGAGGTCTACTTTCGTGGTTTGAAAGGATTTATACTTGTATTAGTGGTTAATTTATATTAACAGTTGGAGAACCAAGATTGAATTTTGGTTCGGGAATATGTTTTTGTGCGGCAGTTCCGTTACTTGTATTTCTCATTTTATCAAAATTGGTGTGCATTTTTTTATAATTAACGTTACAGCAGATGCTAAATAGTAAATCTATTTTCTTCATTTAAATAAAGTTTACTTTTGTTATTAAAGACTTTAATGTTCGGTAGATTATTCGTTTACCTATATACAACACCTATTTAATTTAGTGAAAATGTAGGATTCTACTGGTGAAAGCATTCTTGTTATAACAGTGTAGGTGTTAATTAGAAATGAGTCTATTAAATGACAACGCAATACTTGAAAACTCGAATTTCATTTGTGTTTTTTCAGCGTTTCAACGTATTTTCGGTTGTAGTTATAATGCCGGTTTACCGAGATTTTCGGTATTCGATTAAACGTTGCCTTATTTTGTGCAATATAAAAGGCAACGGGTATTAAATTACAATAATGATAGCACTTATTGTTACATAATAATGGAAATATTAATAAATATTTCGTAAATTCGAGGCTTCTTGCGTCCTATGTGTGACTCTTCGATGAACGTCAACGCGACGTCTGAGTGTGACATCTGCGCCGCGCTAGTACAGCGTTCAATCCTTAGAGGTATATAATCTAAGGTTCAATCATTGAAGAAGAAACAAGTCGCGTCAACGCGTCTTCCACGCCGCGACAACGTTCATTGAACGCTGACGCTGGACAAACGCTAGTGTGAAGGGGCTCTAATTCCTCATAAATGTCGTTCGCTAACTTCTCTTCCAGCTCCAGCATTGAGTCCCTTGCCTTTCACACATACATCGGTCTCGCATAAGTTTTGTATTGTAATTAATCGAGATAGAAGCAGCTACTGTTATTAAAGAGTTAGCGGCACTTGAGCCTAGAAAGTACAGAATACATAACAACACTCTGTTTCAAGGTACCAATTTAGTGAGCTATTTTGAATCTAAACTCAAAGCGACAACGTTCAAATTAAATGAAGTGGATACAAAAATTTCACAGTGAACTTTGTTCCTTTAGCATGCATGCTCCAAACAGCCGTGTGATACCGGCAGAGTAGAATAGCATCACTAAGGCGACTAATGGATCAGCAACGGGGTATTGGTCCCCTTATACTCCGTCCACCAATCCGCATTGGGCAAGCGTGGTGGACTACTGCCTAAACCTCCTTCGGTGATAAGGAGAGGCTTTGTGTCCCAGCAGCGGGTCAAATTACAAAGGCTGTTATGAATGCTCCAAACATTTGAATAAACAAAATTAAGAAAAAGCGGCTGGCAAATTCTAAGTTTGAAATAAATCGACTGCAAAGCAAGCAACAGTTGAAGAAAATTAATGCTTAAAATGTTCAAGTTGTCCTCATGTCAGAATTTTACAACTGTCGGTACACAATAATGCTATCAATACTATTGTTATTACGATGAGTTACGTAAACTAATAGTTAGTAAACTGGTAAGCTTAAACAAGCCATATATCACAACTAAAACTAGCATTAATTTGTACACGCCAAGTAGATGCAGCTATGAAAATGAAAATTAAGACTACAATTTTATTTTTTGACTTTTTCAAAGGTCGGATACGATGCTTCTGCGATAGTTCTTTTATTTATGTTTACGTTCAAAAGAACTTGTAAATTGATTACATAATAATTGAACATCACTTCGAAATACTCTATAATAACTATAATTAAGGTAGCCACTTTTACAAAAATCATCAAGAATCTTTTACATTTTCGGATGTCTCATCTTACGTCACACACTAGCACAGATTATATCATCAGGTACAATTTAAACAATAGCCTTTTATAAAATGTAGGTCGACTACCAAATTATAAAAACTGTTGACTGTCAAATGCTGCATTGCTTTAAATTAGCCAATCAAATTGTAGACGCTTTACTCCCGTGGAAATCGTGGTAAAATGTTTTATGTGAGAGATGTCTGCTATTACGCAAGTGGTGTTTTATGGAGTTTTTATTACAGTTACGTCAGAGTTATGTTGATGTTATGGGACCCGGTGAGTATCGTTGTTTTATTAAGAGGGTTTGTTCAGACTACTTTTATGGATTTGTCGGCCTTTCAACACTGTAGAGTTGCATCTGCGAATCTATTTTTAAAATCTTAAACAGTGTACAGTATCTCAATTAAATCAAAATCAAAATAATATTTATTTTAACGAACTTTGCTAAGTGCCTACTTTTAAATAGGCCATAACTCTGTCCCCGCTTAGGAATAAACAATTGTCCTATTTGAATAATTATTATCAAGCTCCTGCAAATAGAAAATGAACATAAGTTTATTATACAAAGGTACTTTTACTAATTAATTATTATGTAGGTATAGGCAGTGGCGTAGCGTGGGTATCGGCCGCCCGGGGCGGAAGATAATTTTGCCGCCCTCTTATTTAGGCATTTCAATTTAATGTATACTATGCATTACACACTAAGAAGTTCAAAAAGTATAGATGCGTTGCACTCGCTTGAAAATGGCAACGAAAAAGTCGGGCAATTGCCGGATTTACATTCAGTTTGGAACTGATGAAAAAATAATCGGGAACGCTCTCGCATTTCGGCTGGTCAACTGCACTTCATTGCAACGCTTTAAGTAGGTAATCGCTCGAAAAAATGCCTTCCTGTGTTGTTAAAAAGTGTACAAATTAGGTACATATCACTGTTAGAGACATGAAAAGGTGTCATTTCATTTGACAAAAACATTTTTCTTATCAAAACAATTTCTCTCAGACCAATGATTATAACAATTTCTTATGGAACATTTTTTTTTGGTTTACAAACGCGTAAATATTTTTAACATTAGAAACCCCTCCGCCTGTCCGAAAAAAGGGCAGGTCGATTTTTTTCAGTGTATTTGTCCAGTCTCAAAAATATTTAACGTTTGTAAACGCAAAAAAATATTCCACACTATAAGGTAGTTTCATCTTAACTGGACGTCAAATATTTGCAAAAATAGTTCGGATCTTAGAAAAGCAAATTTCAATAAATTGCAAAATTCAACCATAAAAACAAAAGCACCAAAGCACTGACAAATTTCGACGGCAAAAGCAATGCCCTGGTAGCGTACCTAAGTGGTTAACGCAGCCGCCCGGATTGCGGAGGATGCTGGGTTCGATTCCCGCCTGGGATAGGTAGATTTTTTCAGTGTATTTTTTCTTGTCTTAAAAACCAATTTCAATTTCATTTTGTTATTCAATTTGACTGTCAGTGCGCGTATGTGTACATCTCCTGTTATCGTTATCGGTGCGCGCTCTCGCCAATGAGCGCTAAGCAACAATCAATACGTAACTCATGGGGTATATAAATTTATTATCTCTTTCTAATAACGGGTTTGCCTAATCATTAAGTGATCTATGCATAAAACTTTCTTTGATTAGTTAAAGTCATTATCGCTGACTATTAGTCATAGACTAATTGTTTATGACTAATAAGCACAAAATGTTCCTCGTGAACACAAAATAAACTACGGGGAATCGCCGCAAGTCAGAATAGACGGTGTTGCCAGCAGTTGCTACAAAATATCATTCAAAGAAAGGGAATTCGTCACAGAATAACTAATGAAAAATTCCATACTCTTTTCAATTGGTCCGAATTTGTAGTTGCAATAAAAATATGAAATGGTTTAATTTTTTTTAATTATTGTGAAATTTTGCCGCCCCCTCAAATGTGCCGCCCGGGGCGGGCCGCCCCCCCTGCCCCCCCTACGCTACGCCACTGGGTATAGGTACAAGTTCATGTGACTTAATTTGGGATGGAGTTCCTATTAAATTTTCTTCGTTTGCAGATTTTACAGCGTTAAGGATATAGTGGAGAGAAAAACTGGAAGAGACGTAAAATATAGCGAAGATTTTACAATTACTAAAATAGATCTCAATGATCGCAATAAATTGCCAACGTTATCTGTACTATTTATCCGCCTATTCCAGATAAATCATAGCGCTATTACAAAAACTAGTTCGCGTCTAATGACCTGATATGTAGGCTAAGTATACAGTGGTTTTATATAATAAATGGTTTAGGAAATCTTTTGTTAGGCTAGTGAGCTGATATGGAACTAAATAGGCATCGTTATTACGAGAATTGAACCTAATTGCCTTCATCAATGAGTTCAATATTGAGATTTGATTGCAAAATTTCGTGATACTGAAAATAAGCTATTTTATATAATTGCTATTACGTGTCACGAGTATAATAACTTTTCATCTCATTCCTTATTTCTTTTCCGATTGTAATGTTTTAAGAATTATTGTTTCAGAATAACTTAACAACGCTTACCGTTTTTACACGATCTTCTGAATGAAATTATTTAAATAATTATGTTTATAAGCATTATTTAACATTGACCGTAGAAGCTGCCTGAGTGAGTTTCCGAACCCAGTGCAGAGCACCAATGCAGTATATGCAGTATAACCACCTCGTATTATTAATGATTTTTTTACAGATATTTGTTAAACTTGTTGTTGGCGAATAAATGCTTTCTTTCTTTCTTTAGTAAACCACCCACAAGAGCAGGCTATAAAACTATGCTAGCTAAAGCCTACAGCAGTTTTGATAATACAGGGTGTAAAAGACATGAACAGTCAAACGAGAACCATATATTCTGCTCACCACCATAACATTTTTTTTCCTTCAGACTATACTTGGGAAATTGATAGTTAGGTACGATTTTATTGAAGATCAAAGTCAAAAATTTTATGAAAACGTATTCTATACGTTATTTATAAATAATTGTCCAAAGAAACATTATCATTTTTTTTAGTATTTTATAACAAAAAATGGCTTCAAAACGTTAGCGTTCAATGTAGCTCACTCGATGCGCACGGACACTAACGAACGGGGCCGCCCCGTCTGGCAAAACCATCGCGGTTTTGCGAGTTGCGTGCGAGTTGAGCCCTTTACATTGCGCGGTACAATTTGAAATTTTTTTAAGACCAAAAAATAAAAATCATTTCCCAGCAATAATTTTTTTGAAATATGTTTTATTTTGATGTATAGAATACATGGTTCTCGTTTGACTGTTCATGTCTTTTACACCCAGTATATTCCATCGACCCAAAATATTGAGACGAGGGAAGGAAGGAAAAGACGAAAGAGTCATTAGGTAGGTAAGTATTTAAAGAACATTTTAAGATAATATGATTTGTATGTTAGAAATGGGATCACTCTCGAGAAATTGCGGTTGCTGGGTCAATTCCCAGAGAAGCTGTATCGCTTAGTGCTATGTTTACCTTAATAAAGCTTAATTAAGTGGTAAATACAGGTTGTGTACACACTGAAGGAGCAATGAAGCATTTCATAGATAATAATGTGCCATAATCATATAGCGTCAGCAATAACAGAAGCAGGTAAGAAAATCTAAAAAATCAATTTATTTAGAGTCGGTATAACTAGATATTATAACCCTCTATGTGGTCTACAATAGATTCGTAATTATTAATAGGGCTTTTTGGTGATATTGCTACCACCATCTTGAAAATTATTATTCTTCTTTTTTTAAATAAATGGCGATCGCGATACATAAGGATTACGCGTTTCGCCAAGGTCAAGTGAAAATGTACTTATAATAATAGACAATTGTACTGTAGATTGAGTTAAAAATGGAGTCTCTTTACGTGTTTTTACAACAAGAGCTCGGGAGAAACTCCTTTACAAATCTAATACCGTAACAATAGCGTAAACAGCATATATGTGTTCCGGAAGTTAATGAAAAGATAGCTAGCAATAGATAGATAGATATGGTTCCGAGTGAAGCTTGCTTCCACTTGCCTAATCATTACCTAACATCAGGTGACATGAGATAAAGGACTACTTGACGGGTTGAAGATCTTCTTTGTCAAGTAGTTTTTAAAAAAAGTGACTTGAAGGAAAAGCTGTGGTGTTTTCAAGACAAGTTTAGAGCTACCATGATTTTTAAAAATGTTTGCAATATGATTATTTTGTTCAACGTGAATATAGGTTAAGGATACAGAGTTTGTGAAGTGGGCAAAAATAAACCAACAACTGAACAGAAATAAGAGGTTATAGATATTTCGATCTTTTCGAAATCCTTAACCACTAACAACTATTATTAACCTATTCTTATAGCCATTGACTTTGTTAAGACGACAATAGCTACCCTGGCTAACTTGGAATAAGGCCTACCATCAACTAAACTCAGCATAAATTTGTTCGACTGACGAGAGAACCATCTTCATGAATCATATTATGGCTTGTTGACTTACAAGAGCCTTGCAAAGAAAGCAACCCCAAGAACTCATTAACAGAAATAATGACTGTAACTTTTCACCAAGCTATGCATGTCAGTATGAACGAGAACGACAATATCATAGGTAGCAGTATTGACAATATTTATTATGCTGTCAGAAACGTCAAGTACTGACCGTACAGCCCAGTTAGAGGTAAAGAAGCAGGCACCTAGATGCAACCGCATATTACAGTAATAGCTAAAACCAGCGCCAATCGTGTCGCAAAGATCGCGGCGTATAATGAGTGTGCTGAGATCGCCCGTTACTTGATCACACACTTTGGGGTCTGAGGTGCAAGAGAGAGCGGCGTGGACTTCATTCTTCAGGAGACACAGCCTACGAGACAGACAAGTAGGGTACAGTTGATAAGTTGCTCTAATTTAGAACGCTTATTCCCGGTAGCTCGGATCGCGAGATTGTCGGAAATAATATTTTTATCGTTTGGTAAATTTTATTAGAGATAAAAAAAAGACCATTAAATCAATATCTACATTAAAGACTAATTGGAATCTGTACATTATGTTAACAGTTGGACAAATCTATTTTTACCCTACTACGGGAAGCCAAAAGGAAGGGTTATGATTTGAGCAGTCTATGTACCTACGTGTGTGTATTTACGTATGCTCCTCCATAAAGCCTAAACTATTCACCCGATTTTGATGAATAAGATGTCAATATATTCGTTATATGGTCACATTTAACAGATTTTAACAATAGGAGGAGTGGACTTTACCTTGAAAACCCCGGTTTTAACAGTTTATAAAAGATTTTGCTTGTTGCGCGTTTGTAGAGTTATTATTTTCATTAATATTTATGTACTGAAATGTAATTTTGAACATTATTATATATTTCTGCCATTTTGCTTAATTTGTACTGATCAGTAATAATTATAAAATGTTAATATTATTATTACCATACGACTATGGTGATTGTTTACCACCAGGCAAGCCGTATGCTTGTCTGCCAACCAAATATCATAAAAAACAATGTCCTATCAATTTGCTCTAAGAAACTGATACCGTAGCATCGAAATCAGTGCAAATGTTTTAGTCAAAACTATAATACAAAACATAACATATAAAAACAAAACATAATACTACAGTCTCTCAAAAAGGAGTCGTAATATTTTCTTGATACGTGGGTGGGATACTTAAAAAATAAAAGACTCGAACTGGAGAACTTTATTCTGAAGCAAATGACATTAAATCTGATCTTATTCATTTAGTTTTAAATGCTTTTAATTAACTACCAACAAAATATTAGATTATAGTACCAGCTGTAATTGAGATATAATCCAGTGTGTAAGCAGATACTATTGATTTATTGCCGCTAACATTGTAATTTACTACGCTTTGAAACCCGCCTTCTCCGCGTAGCATCTATTAAGGTTCGAGGTCATATTACTTGGTAATAGAAGTATGATTAAGAATACTATCTAAGTACGAGATACGAGCAGAAAAATTGCAATCATCAGTTTTATTATGCAAAATTTTAACTTGGATGACAATGATATGTCAATGATAAACCATGAATAGATGTACAACTTTGTATAAGTATTTTAATAGTGTGTTGGATTTTAAACCTAAATAGAAATAAAATTATTTGCATAATTATATTGGGGCATTAAAATAAGGCGCGTAGAAGCCAGAAGCAACTTGCGGCAAGGCGAGGCACTTGATATCTTCGCATTTAGACTCCACTTCCGATTGCAATTCATCATCATCATCATGTCAGCCGAGAAACGCCCATTGTTGGACTTTTTATTCGATTACCATTAGGTGAAATTATTTGCTAAACCTATTTATAAAAAATGCAGTTTCATCTTTAGTTGTCTAGTAATTGGTGAATTACAATATTCTACACTATTAAAATATCTCTGTAGTTTCTCCCGAGTTCTTGTTGAAAAAATATGTGTAGAGAGACTCCATTTTTAACCCAAATCGAATAGAAATAGAAAATCTCTGTATTTCTCCTACCCTGCTCCCAGTTTTGTGTTACTGCTGCTATAGGTTTTGGCATTTGGGGTTTTACGGCCCTGTGCCTGCCTTCCTCGCCCTGCCTCCCTCCTTGGGAACGACTCCTATCTTTCGACAGCAGACCACCAACTTAATGTGCCTTTTGAAGAAGAAGAAGAAAAATCGAAGTTCAAAGGTTATCTCTGCACTATAGGTAATTCAATTTAAATAACACCTACGAGATAAGTATAGGTTCCATCAAAGACTTTGGCCATGCTCCGCAATAGTCCTGTAGATATAGGTATGGCCACATGGCAATGTCATCGGAGATGAGATTTGAAATCGCCGTTAATATTTATGACACGTTCTTTCCAGTACAGACTCTTGAAGAAATGTTCTAGTGGGTTTGTGAACAGCTTGGGGAAAATAACATCTCCTTGCCTCACCCCTGGGCGCAATTGGCCTATACCAGCTTATAAACTTCGTTCCGGCGTTATACAGACATCTTAGCACTTCAATGTAACGCCAGTCAACCTGCCAGTTTATAACCCGGCTTCCATCAAATCATTTTTTTATAAAGCCTCTTACTTAGACCACAACCCAAGACATCTTGTTAAGATCAGTTGACTTACGGTAAGCGTCATATTGTAAGTTAAACAAATCGTTGTGACATGGGCTTAGATCATCGATGGCCGTTACCTGGTGAACAATGAGTATCATTTGACCAACGGTCCGGTATACATCTGATAAGCAAAGAAAATTATTTAATCAGTTGACCAAGACAAAAGAAAATCGGTGTTTAGTCGGAGATCAGTTGGAAAATCAATATGACGATTGAATGCAAACTTCATTTTGTTTATATATTTATTTCTCATTGGATTTTTTCTAGACTTTTCGTTTCCATTTAATTTGGTAGATACACTTTTAAAACATAGCAATCTTCATAGATGAACTGAAAAACTTGAGAGCCCCAACAATATATGCAAGTTTGTTTGGTTAGATACGATAGAGAATTTGAAAAAAAAAAACATTTAAAATCATCGAAGATCCATGGTAAGATCTTTTCTCCTCTTTTTTTTAAATTTATTAATTGAGATCATCTTTCAACATGGGACTGTTTTAAATAATTGTAGGTCCTTTTAGTGTTCATGTTTTTTGAAATAATATCTAGAGCGCTACTCTACCAACTCATTCTGGTCGTGTATCTTCTACTGCTGCTAGACTCTTTAAAACCCACGTGAAATTTACCAATACACCAAAAGGGTCCTGAAGCTGTGACGACGTAACTTACTGGAAGATTTATTTTGAGTAGGTATATTTTTTATCAAACTAAACAACTAAAAATTGTGGACAAACCATCTGCCTAACTTAAAATACATAATTTTTCGATCTTTTCTTGTCTTATTTCTGTTTACCAAAAATAAACCATTGTACAAAAAACTTGAAGAAAAAGCACGTGCCGTTTTGTTTGCAAACCTAATGATCAGTTACGAACTGTAGTACGCTTTTAAGTTTATTAAGCACACCATTACTGCAGTACGGACCATCGTTGTAACTTCAAGCAAATTTCCGAAAACCGTTCTTAATGCTACCGCATAAGGTAAAATTTGCTGGCTTTGATGTGTTGTCGCCTGTACGTGCAAAGAACCTGTTTTAAGTTGAACAAATTTTAATATTGACCGTATACGTCCTCTGGCGTGCCGAAATGGTTATGTAAACGTTATGAGTAAACTGCAGGGTCTGTATGGTATAATCTTTAGTCAGTTTTCTATACGCGGTATATTGAGTCATGTGTTATTTATAACAATAACAGCATTTGTTTTTTCCCTTGATAGGAAGTTCTTGGTTAGAATCTTACCAGTAAAGTTAGCATGACTGTTTTGTCTTATCATAATGTCATTTGTCTCCTATAGAGATCGAAATAATATTGATGCTAGAATTACAACCTCGACAAAGAATTCAATCCTTGACAGGTTAAAATCTTAACAGTAAAGTTAGCATGACTGTTTTGTCTTATCATAATTTTGTCTCCTATAGAGATCGAAATAATATTGATGCTAGAATTACAACCTCGACAAAGAATTCAATCCTTGACAGGTTAAAATCTTACCAGTAAAGTTAGCATGACTGTTTTGTCTTATCATAATGTCATTTGTTTCTTATAGATATCGAAATAATATTGATGCTAGAATTACAACCTCGAGAAAGGATTCAATCCTTGACAGATAAGGATTTTACCAGTAAAGTTAGCATGACTGTAATGGTCTTATCATAATGTCATTTGTCTGCTATAGAGATCGAAATAATATTGATGCTTGAATTACAACCCCAGAGAATTCAATCCTCATCATCATCAAATCCAGTATCAAGGCACAGCTTTTATAGTGGTCAAGAGTCAACAAAACTCTTAAGTCCCGAGAACGAAGACTCTACGTTTGATAAATGAGTTGACAGTTGAATCCAGTATATTTCTCCATGGATATAACCTATAATGTAGTATCTCAATGTATTTCTCTACTAATATGATCACCAACCAATTTTGTACGCTTATTGTCAGGAGTACAGAAAAGATAAAGTAAAATTACAGGACACTTCAATGTTATCTTCAATTTAAATTTATTTTTGAAAGGCGGCTGTAAAATTTCGTCTGCTGTACATTGCTTCATAAATATCGCAGGTAAAGCCTACCAATGACGAGGTGATCTACTTCACCAGGAAAGCCTATTTATGCCAAGTGAAGTGTTGTGGGATACATTACCGTAAAGTACGCGTGATCCATCAACTTGATAGTCTAATGTTATGCAAGTTATCTCTAGTACATGCGGAACAGTATGCGGATTACCATACAAAATAGCGGTAAAGAACCCATAAATGACTATGTAATTTGTTGGATAGATTCTACTAAATATATACGCCCTTATACATGAAAACGAGTGAGGTAATTAGCGGTTCTTAGAGTGTTTTGTTTCAGTCTATGATATGAAAAATATGAAAGCGAGACAACTGGTAAGACGTGCTACAACACTTATTATTATGCTTTTAACAATAGGACATTAAAAGTTTAAAATAAACTCTCTCTAAGGAATCGAGTATCTCTGAAAGAAGAGTACATAGTAGGTACTCTAGTAGTTGGTAGACTATTAAAAAACTCGATATTTTGTGATTTGCAATTAGCAGTACAAACACGGAACTATTGATAAACCAAATTTGACATGAAAATTAGATAAAATCGACTTCACAAAGAACGATATATCACCTGCATGTAACTTCATATTTCGATTCTCCGATAAATTTTGTCGAACCGATAGATAAAGTCGTAAAGGAGGTCTATGTCCAACAGTGGGCGTCTCTCGACTGAAATGATGGTCGATAAAGTTTCTAATTGCAAATATGTCGAGTCCAGGGTCTTTCTATGTTAGCGATATAGATTAAGTTCGGTAGAATGCGCTGCCAATCTTAAAACCATCCTCTACTACGCCAGCTATAATATTATTTGACTGCAGTCTTCTGTGAGGTAGAGATATCCCAGGACCGACGCCCCAATTTCGAACTCTCGAAAACTCTTTATCTCTCTTATTATATCTTCGCAAAGGATGGATGTGAAAACAATAATGTGAAACAAAAACCGAGTTAGAAAAGCTTCACAAACAAACTTCTCGAAACCTACAGAAGACGTCAGAATAAAAATTGAACGCTCTAAAAATACACCAGACTTCTTAGTAATGACCATTAAAATTTTTCCTGTTCCTTCTCAGGCGAAACCGGTTGCACTTTTTTGACATTCGCAAGAGTGACCTACAGTGCTCGTTTCGCTGGGAATACATTACAGACAGGTTTGCGGGGTTCCTGGGTGACTCACGCGGGGAAACTCGGGACATTGGTATGCTAGTCGCACTTGATGCGGTTTTTATGTAATAAAACTCGTCGTATTATTAGTAAGTCCACATTTGGTAGAAAGATAGTGACACATTTGGGATAGATGGTCAGGTAAATAAGTGAGATTATGATATGATATGAGAGTAATTGAGATAATTATTTCTTCATCAGATAGAATTTTAGATGGTCGGGTAATTCAGCGATTCTGGTTTCTTTATCAGAGACTAGACATTTTTGATTTGATTTGCATAAAAGGTTGATATTACATATAGGTAATTGTTAGATCGTTAATTCATCATCATCAACAGCTCATATAACGCTGGCCAAGTGCGGGTTGGTCGACTTCACACACAACTCAAGAATTTCTTCACAGTTGTGTGCAGGTTACGTACATAAAAATTTGGAAACACATTGGTACGTGGCGGGAATCGAACCAGTGCCTCCCGGGTAGGAGACGACGCTCTTACTCACTACGCCACCGACGCTTATTATCGTTGTGTTTAGCTAACTTTGTTGCATTTCACAGAGAAATAGTAATTAACAAATTAGTAAAAAGCTTGCAAGGACGAATGTGAGAAACTCCAAAAAATTTTCCTTATAATTTCTGTGTTCAAAGTTTTTCGGGTTGAAGAAAGAAATTTACGGAGGAAAAAATACAGTTCTTTTTTTATAATTAGAGGAATATTTTATTTATATATTATAGGTACTAGTCTATGTATAAAATTAATTATTTAGACAACTTCAACTACTGCAATAAAACTTGATTAAATGATCGAGGAAGCAATTTGCGTTCATAAACCGGATTTTAACAATAGTGTTTTATTTTATATTTTTAAAGACGAGACGACAACTTTAGCATTCCATGGATTCTGGGTCCATAGTGTTACAGCGAGGGGAGCAAGTAACAGTACCTGGGACTTGTGACCGTGTAGGTTCAAAAGGTTCCCTTATTATGCATCAGTACTGACCTCATCTACCCTAGCTTCCCTCTCATCATCATCAGGCGAGAGACGTCCACTGTTAGACATAAGCCAGCCCCCCCTAGGATCTCCAACTCGATCGATCCTGCGCTGCTGGCATAAGTACATCACTTATATAATTATTGAAAATTAAAAGTAAGATTATTTAAATAATTTAGATTGAACGTTACAGTCTTGTTCAGAGCTCACAGCAAAAAGCGTTTTTCCTTCAAGATTTTACGAAGCAAAAGAGGTCCTTTGGTGCTGGAGAGGTGAAAACTTGGTGAAAACATACAAATCTTATGTCTTTATAATATAAGTATATAAGTATAGATAGATATACTAGCTTCTGCTCGCAACTTCGTCTGAGCAGGAATAGCCTTTATGTGATTTTGATGTAGGTATGACCTATATTATTGTAAAGTTTTATTAGAATCCATTAAGTAGATTTTTCTTCAAAGAGTAATAAACACAAATCCATACATCCATCCATACAAACTTTTGCCATAATAGGCTTAGCTAGTGAGGTCGGTATTTATGTCAAAGTATTTCAATTTAAATAGCATTCATACGTAGCATGTATGTATGTGTAATGTTCGATACAATGTAACAATTACTGTTACAAAACGTTGTATATGTTTATTGTGTTGTAAAAAATAAATTAGCCATAATATCTCCAACAATGATGCACAGAAGTATGCGATGCGCCCGCCCACTTGTAACCTTGTCACAATTACAACGGCCATGCTTTAACGGTGCAAATATTTATTTGTTACGGAGGTCAATATCCATATTAGTTACAAGCGAGTAAGCAATGCACAACACGAAAAACGATATAATAAAATAGATAGATGTTTAAGTCACGAATAGTATTCGGCCAAACTTCTGTTATTGTTATTTATACAACACACATGCAGCTTATTGACATTATTTTGAATTTTATAATTATTATATTTTACTAGCGGTTACCCGCGGCTTCGCTCGCGTTAATGTCGGTTATCGCGCCAAAAAGTATCCTCTATCCCTTCCAGGGTCTCACACTATCTCTGCACCAAATTTCATCAGAATTAGCTCAGTGGTAATGGCGTGAAAGCGTAAAGAATTTGGACACGCATGACTTCAAACGCAGACCTAAATTTATCTTTGAAAAAAAAACACATTTTATGACATCTAAAAATATATGACAATGGCTTCAGCTGAATCTTTATTTTGTGAAAATTTAAAAAAATATTGTACCGTATTATTTGACTGTATTGTAACTATATTGCTTACTATATCTTAATTTGATTTTTATTTTATTTTAATTATGTGTATTATAATAAAGACAATTGTAAAATGACTTGCCTAACGTAACATACCCTGTTATAAGGTTAATAAATGTTTTGATTTGATTTGATAACCAAATTTATCTAAAGCTCTGCTCAACTCTTTTAGGATTATGAGCGTGATTGTATGTTATGTATGTATGTATTAAAAAGTACGCCTTTTCATTCCAATTTATTTAATTTCCAACTTTTTTTAATTAAAACAATCGGCAATGAAGAGCTGAACATTATTTGTATAGAGTGACGCATTCTTTTTTGGACCTTGGCATACTTTTAGAAGTATTCATTGATTGTGTATATTAATTACACCCGTAACATATGTATTAGTCACACTTACAAACACACTGTCTCACGGGTATTATCTTTGAATGTATAGTCTTTTATATACATTAGCAATTTTGAAATACATCTTGTATTTTTTTAAAGTCGATGTTTGTAATAGAAGATTCAATTGCGAATGTATTGCATAGTTTTTTTTTAATATTTAATGACTTTAGGTTTGAACTGTCTTATAAGCCAGGGGTCACCAATTAGAATATTATATTTACTGATGTTTTTTTTATTTTTATTTGTGCGTTTCAAATAGTATTTTTACTCTCCGGTACGCAGCCACCTGGTAATTTTTTATGTAGATGTTGTCGAACTCTGATTCACAAGCCGGATACCTATTAAGTTGTTTTTAGTAAACGTCGTAATGCGTACGCTATATTGTGCATATTGTTTAGCGCTGATAAATTCCTGACTTGTTGTGTGATGTCGTGTTTTGTAAACAATACACTTGGATAGCTTCCAGCTTGTTTCCATTGTTTCAACGATAAAAGCATTTTATATAACGTGTCGTTGCCCGTGCTAGGGTTTTTGATTATAGTAATAAATATTATCTATTATTTTACAGATTTCTTACTTTGTGGTAAAGGCGTTCCCTCCACTACCAACTAAATAGCTTATCCTGACATCCTGCCAAGGCATACTATGACAGCTACCCTAGATCACAAACTTTTTACACTTTCACCGAGGAGAAGAAAAAAGTGAACCATAAATACACAAAAAAGAAAATAATGTTGATTTTATTTAGGGGAAAGTCAAGAAGAAGGGGTTAACAAAAATAATTACAATACCATATGAAAACAGAAAAGCAATGAAGAATGTAAAAAATGTTAATTGATAGATGATGGGTGTCATTTTCAGAGAGATTTTCGATTTTAATATCACTGTTTAATTAAATCAAAAAGTAATTACCACTATATTGATATCCAAAAACAAATGCCACAATATTTTGGTGCGATTTCTTTTCATGACGATGACGTGATGTGGTAATGGAAACGTGCTCAAAAAGGATCTCAATAACAGGGCCGTGGGTTTGATGCTCAGTTAAGGTTTGGCATAATAATTTGATTTAATCTTATAGTATACTTAAACGCTTTGAATGATGTTAACTAGTTTGAGTAGTAAAATGAAATATTTTGCACTTTGAGTAGTAAAATGAACTATTTTGTCTTCTAAACAGTGATTTAAGTACAAAAAGATAGTAGTAAAATCGTCTTCCACTACTTTACTTACCTACCACTCAAACTCATGTATCTCAGACCTGAACTACTGGTCTGAACTCAGTTAGTTGCATCAAGTGTAAAGTTTCACGATTTCATCAAAAAAATAAAATATAAAAATGGCACTGTTACTTTTTGCTTAATTGCAAAACGTTAAACTTTATGGAAATGGGCTTAAGGGCACAAATCTACACGTGGAAAATGTTTACATAGCACAATGGAAAACGAATAAGCAGCATCTAAGCTCGAGGCGAGCCCTACGAAGGACAAGGCATTGAACAACACTTCTCTGATCCCAATTGTATTTCCGAGTACGCCTCAATACGATGATTTATTGCATATGCCATCTGATGAATGTCGTCACCCATTAATAAGCCCAAGATCGCATCCTACAGCGAACAGAGTTGGCTCGTAATGATGTCACGTCAGCACAGCCTTCCGTATAAGGCTGTCACAGCGTTCAGGGCCATCGCGTTCTTGCAATCATTGTGTAGACAGTATAAGGGGTAGGATATTGATTGTAATTTTTTATCTTATGCTGTGTTAATATATCTCTTAAGCAATTAGAAACTGCGAAAGTTTAGGTATACGTATTTTGTCACCGCTGAGGGTAAATTTGAAAAATAATTCCGACTGTCCCTAGTGGTGACATTTCGCATGGTCATAAAAATAACTATGAACCTGCTGATGCACGAAAAATCACCGATCAAGCTGATGAAGCCGCGTGTCTGAGTGCGCCAGACAGTCTGCCAACAGAGAGAGATGGCGGGAGATCGTGCGGAGAGCTGTGCCTGCCTCTACCACCGACGTGAACGCCTCAACGTGACCACGACCGCTCTGCCAAGAGCGAAACGACAGAGAAGAAGAAGAAGCTGATGAAAGAAAAGTAATGGTAATTTATCCAAAAGATTTTTTTTCCCGAAAGTAGCAAAATGAGGTGTATGAAATGTTTTTTATGGAGATGCTGTAGTGTGTGACGCGCCTCTCCTGAGATTAAGTTATAGTTGTAATTAGTTTAAGTTATTAGATTCTGCAACTGAACGGGCACGTGCGTATAAATCGTTATTGTCTATGGAGAAAAGCTGAAGTTCAATAAGTGTGGTTAGTCCCTTAAGGCGACAATATGGGGTTTACACTCAAATTTTCGAACGATCGCCACACGTTTACGATAAGAGATTTTTTTTTTGAAAAATATACTCAATAAACTAGATTAATAACACAACACATTAGTATGAGAACAATTTAAAATTTGCACATTTAAGTGTTAAAAAAATACTTCTTACCGAAATAAAAAAGTGACATCGCTCGGAAAGTACGGAGATATTTTCGTAAACCTTTATTCAACTTGTAGATAATTTGATTATCTAAATATTCATATGGGAAAAGTAGAATCTTGCTAAGAAAGATCAGCAGGTTTTAATTTTTTTGTGTGTTTTATGAGTGATTTACGCACGCGCGGGCCGCTCCAGGTTGAGGTCGCCAGCACAAAAAGCAGAGTTTCCCAGTGAAAGATAAAAAAAAACTTCTTGTTAATGGAGGATTTTGATGATGGAACCTACGGTGACTTTTGTCAAACGTATACAAACTTGAAACCCAAAGAAAATACGAAATAAGATTTTCCTATGCAAGCATGCAAATTATAATATAGCTTAAAGTTAGCAAATTGTTATTTACCTCTTTTATGACTTACATCAACTATGTTTGATAGCAGTTACAAGTTTTGCGGTAGATGCACCATAAAAAACCACCTCCATTAGAACATCGCAATAAAATGTTGCAACATTGTTTTTTATCAGAAAAAGTGTATCTAACTGTGATTATAGTAATTAGCAGTTTGCGGTAAATGCACAGTTAGCTGTGTAAAGACTAGAGTTATTCTGTTGACGTTACTTGTAGGTAACTGGGTTAATGATTTGGTTAAAAGTTAACCGGCCCAATCTACTGCGTGTAACTTTTTAACGAATCTCATTTACGATTTTAAACTGATTTAAATTTTATTGCCATTTTGGCTAAGTAGGTTATTTTTTTAGTTTAAAAAGATTTTGACCGCTTTTTGATCGTCCGAAAATTCGACCTCGAGATTTTGACGGATTTACACGTTTTGGTCCTCCCTGAGTCCAAAGTATGCTTTGACTTATTGCAACCAAATTTAACATACTCGAATGACATCAAAATATAAGGTTCCTATCAACTTTTGAGTCGTTTGCGATATACGAGAAAGTCAAGGGGAGACCACTCCTGATTTTTTCTTTTTCAGGGAAATTTTTGACTTGATTGACAAGCTTGAAGGTAGATGCGAACCTGTGTTCCCATTGTTCCCGTAATTTTTGTCCCCAGAAGGAAGGTCATAAAATTTCTTTACCAACCATTGTCCCCGTAATGTATGTATGAGCAACGGACAGTTAAGATTGCACGTATCGTTGTCAACTTTAAGTTTTTGTTTCTTTTTTAAGGGTAAAAATGAGCAATTAATTAAAATCAATTGATGTCGCTAGTTCTAATGACACTTCAAACGGACAATCGGATTGCTACGGTACTTAATCAGATAATTTTTTCATATTTCAACTAGGTCTCCTAGGAATAAACCTAATATATATTTATTGAAACACTATACACTTCTTTTTTTCTGAAGCACTGCCGCAGAGCTGTTGTGTTTTTCACCCTTAGCTTACTAAAGATCAGTAGCACCAAAATTTACGTTTTAAAATTTTACAAAAGGTAATATAAAATTCAACTTAATTCAGTTATTCAATTTTTGAATATATGTTAATTTTTTATTAAATTGTAAAAACTTACGTATAACGTGTTACGTATAACGTAAAAAAACTTAGTGCAACCGGTCGTAAATCTACTATAATCCCAACTCATCGAACTGCCAAGTTAACGCTGCGTATTTGAAAAGTTGTTCTAACAAAGAAAATACCACACTTCAATTGTTTTTCTAATTTTTTCACATAGCAATCCAACTAAACGCTTTATGACGATAGTATCGCCGCAATTTGTGGTCATTTGCATAAATTATGCTGTGATTAGTACCTCGAGGCTTAGAGCCTTTTGGAGACTGGCAAGGCTTTGGTTTTTTTGTACCTGTTATTTTAAGTAATGTTCCAGTTAAGGTCGGTCTTCAAAGGACATCGGTGTTATTGAGGCGCAATGTTTTTTACTTGTTTGCCAAAAACTTGATATTTTTCTTTTTATAGAACAACGTTGCTAAATAAGCAAAGGTCCCTTCTGGAAGCGGTCAGGACCTTATGGATACTTGTAACACCATTGTTTCATTCCTCCAATACTTTATCTCTTATCATTAGTTTTTTTTAACACTCTTATATTAGTTTCACGTGTATGTTTGTATTTCCTGTACGATTCACTTTAAACGGTCAGATTTCATTCAAACTTTATAGAATTATCAAAGACTGGTGCGACATTACAATAATTCGATAAGAATATCCTACTATCTTGATTGTTAACACGCATATATTAGCTTCACCTGTATGTTTGTAACTGACTATTTGGGTTCGATTTTGACCCACAAACTTTATCAAAGACCGATGACATTGCAATAATTCGATAAGAATATCCCATTATCCTGATTAGAATCGCCAGGACTAATAAATTAAACGTTTGGAATGTTAGCGCAATTTAATTGTACCGATCGAATATTTTCAAAGAACTAATGTTATTGAGCACCCCACGCGTTTCTCTAAATAATAATTATACTTTTCGTTCATCTTTAGTGATAATACCAAATTGAATAAACATAACAGTTTAAAGAAAACTAAACTAATAAAAACTAAAACTATTTTCTTTTCATAAAAGCTCTAGTAGCAATTTACTCTGTCTCACCTGCTGATAAGCAGAAGTCGAGTTAGTGCAAAGATAGTTAGTGCGAAAGACGATTCTAGTCGCACTAGCCAAGCTTTGCCAACCTGCTAGTTGCTTCTTCACGTTTCTTTTGAATGACCCAGCATTGACACGAGGCTGGCAGGGCATTCTATTTCTTGATCTTGCTACATAGACATGAGTTGCTAAGTTTCTTTGTTCGCGTTGGTATTCCAACCACTGTTGGTCGGTAAAAACGTAAGAGAATATTTGCGCAAATTATGATATAATAGACTAGTATGTAACATAATTGATCACACCTTGAGATCTAAGGTATGTGACCGCGGCAAGAAGCCATGGTAACTCCGTCTTTAAATGTCTTGTTGTCCTTTGAAATAAAACGTAATGTTATAAAGATTTCTGACATAATTGACGGTATCCTGTACCAGATTGAAGACAAAAGATGTGAGAATTTTAAAATAGGTTTACTTTGGTTGATATTTTTATTTGTAATGATATGAAATGCTCAAAATAATATTCCATATTAAATGTTAGCTTTAAATTTGTACTCAATATTATAATGTCGAAGAAATTATGGTTTCGCCGTTCTGGTGACGATCGTCAGTCACCAGAGCAGAATAATAAAACATTTAACAATGTTACTCCCAAAGTATCTTCTGCTAGATGTGCATCCACCATATAAGTCTTCTTGAGCATCCGATGAGATATTTGAAAAAAATAACGTCTACCATTAAAGTTAGCCATATAGGTATGTATTGCGTTCAGTTTCTTTTAATGTATTATGAAATATAATTTGGTGGATACACATATTTCAAATATTATTGAGATAATTTATTTCGAAAACTCCATGCAGTATTTATACCGGCGGTATCATTTCGTCACCACCAATTTCTTTAGATGCAATTAAAGACTTGAATATCCATTAGGCCCTACCTGAACCAGATCAAAGCGTAGGCGACGAGGAAGCTAAAAGTCAGTGAGCGGCCTCCAGCTCGTAATGTCAACGGCAAACTAATTTAAGACCTTGTGAATAAATAAGCTGAGATAATTATACCAGTCTTGCTTATAAACAACGGATTGAAGAAATGAATTTCGTAATTTGTAAACAGTAGTGAACTATAAACTTCTGTAAGTGTCTTAATGAAATGCCGCTTTCGAGGTTTTATGGAAGCGCTTTCCAATATGAAAAGGCGTTTATTGAGCTCTCTGTAATTTCCAAATATGAAGGCTGTGTAGCAATGAATTTACATAATATAATAACAACGATAGTTATACATCTAAAGAGGATGTGAATTCGTTTCTGTGCTAATAATCTATCGAAGACAGATTTAAACTAATTTTATTAGAAAATTGATTACGGGTTACATCTCTTTCTGCTTTCATTATAGATACATATTTGAATACTTGGACAAAAATTATCCTCAAAGCCAAGCTGAATCCAAACTTGGGACAAGGAAAATTAAGTGCAATAGAAAATTATTGGCATCTGGATGTCGGGTTAATTTATTAGATTCTTGAGAATCAAATAAAAATTTATAAGATAAAATTAAAAACTTAACATGGTCTAACTTGAATAGTAAATATACAAGCAACCACGGCTCATAAGCAAATACATTTATCCCACTCATCTTGATCTATAAGTATTTGTCTCGTTCGCCGATCTGAACTCTCCGGTATATGAATCAGTAATTAAGTTCTTCGAGTCTTTCAGGCTGCAAGAAACTTATACAAAAGTGAAAGCATCTCTAAGTTAATGATGTGTAGCTTCTGCCACTACACCCGTTTCGTCGACTCATTTGAAATGCAAAAAAGTTGTTTTATAATCAGCCAAGTATGGTCACGTATGAGCTCATCAGTTGCGTAATACTTTCGCTTGGTTGCGTCCGACTATAAGTAAACAGTATGGTAACTCTGAAATTCTACCGTAATAGTATTTAAAGATTCAGTGGGTTTTTAAAGATTTTCATTCTATATAAGTTGATACGATGGGTAAATTGAAGAGAAAGGTGATATATCGAGAAAAAAAGAAAAGGAAAGTATTTTATTAAATGTTAATTTTGCCAATAATTGCGAGATAAAAGATAAAATTATTAATGAAAAATTTAACATCAGCAGCATTGTATATACCGTGTAGGTTGTTGATACTATTAGTGGGAGTGTATTCACAGTAGACTTCCATCACAACGAAACTATTTTGTTTACTTCCTATTCCGTTCTTAAATATACTTCAATGTCGAAAGAATTAACAATAAACTTTAATTCGACTATAATTTGAATACTAATGTTGTTGCAGCAGTTATTAACACATATTTAAGCGTGAATTTAGAATAATAAGAAATGAGTATTGTTATGACTTACAGGGAGTTTGAAAGTAGCTTCAGTGACAGATAATCTGAAATAGAGTCGTTTATGATGGTATGGACACGTTATGAGAAGGAACGAATCGCATATTACTAAGAGAGTGATGGACTTGGAATGTTGTAGAGAAGAGGAAGATCGCGGAAGACATGGATGGATTGTGTAAGAAAAGATATGAAAGAAAAAGGAGTAGAAGATAAGATGTCAGCTGATAGACAAGAATGGAAGGATGAAGAAGGCCCATC
Organism: Elophila nymphaeata; assembly: GCA_955850985.1. Lineage (NCBI taxonomy): Eukaryota > Metazoa > Arthropoda > Insecta > Lepidoptera > Crambidae > Elophila > Elophila nymphaeata. The sequence goes on along the minus strand of OY039082.1, from coordinate 19,296,915 downwards.
CTTTTTCGTTTAGCGCCTCCGCATTACTTTTATCATATGATACCAGAAAAGGCATATGTCCTACAAAATTACGAATATCATTTGAAAATGTTTATATTAGAACAATCGGGTAAATTTATTGACTGCAGTTTATATCTGGTACAATTATTCATCATATCGTCTCCACCAATGCTTCAGTTTAACTCCTACAGACAAATTCCTGAGAGGAGTGTAGGTTTCAGTCTAGATGCATGCGTCATTACTTATGATTGACTGTTACATCGGTTACTCCAAGAATAATTTCCCATAAAATCAACTAATGCAAATCTTTATTAAAGTTCTCTGGTTAAGCATGGCCATTAATGAAACAGCCACAAAAACCTGTGACAACTGCCGGGATCTTCTAGGTCGTAGCTCTCAATAAAATACTGCTGTGGACTTAGGTTATGGACGAATTATTCTATATTCCGATATACTTCGAGACATACAACTATCTTGGCGGTCGCGAAAGCATTTATGTTGAAGAAAGCAAATAATGCAATAATGTCATCCCTTAAGACAATGCCGAAAATAAAATAAATAAATTACAAGAGTAAATCTTTATCGAAGAAATTTAATGTATGGAGTGGATACATAAGCAAAAGAAAACTCAGTATAAAAAGTACTGAGTGTCAGTAAACTATGACAAAGGTGTAAGTTTACTTACCGGTTTGGAAGCAACCTTGTCAGTTTGTGAAACTGTTTAATATCTTTAATGTGTCCGGCAGACTACTGAGCCATATGGGTATAAGATAACAGCTGGTTTCACATGTGAAATGATGGGCTAATGATGATTTGCATGAAATGGCGGAAAGGATAGATGATGTTAAGATTCAGAACGGGTATGGATATGGATAAAAGTGAATATTATAATCTTAAGTTTTACCTAATAGCAAAGTGAGTATTTTATACAACATGATTAGCAAATAAGTGTACTACCTGGCTGTAGCCACTATAATAATACTGCTTGCTACCTAATGCTTAAGTCAATATTGATTACTGGTAGCCATGATCATATCCCCTATCCCATGGAGCTTGGAACTTTAATCAAAAACAGAAGCGCAACACTGCCAAAATGTTCATCGTGATTGTGTCCAAATTTCGAGCAGTTCATTTGTTTTCCTCTTCTTGTTGAATTCCATCGATAAAAGCGTTTCTAAACTGATAAAAATATTATAAGAAAAACAAATAGATCTCGAAAAAAATAATCTTAGATTAACATGAAACGTAAAAAAAACAACTAGGTAATTCATAAAAATTGCCAACTATTAAATAAGTCATTCTTCAAATGACAAGAGAAAATCTTTGTGTACCTGACGTTCTATAATAGGGGTTTTTCTATAAATTCCTATATTGCTTTCTAATGCTTGCTCTTACATGGTATTGTATAACCTTATGTATCAGTTTATGGACTGGAACTCTTTCTTCATTTCGTAGATTCTTAAATGCTTGAACAATTAGGTACATATTACACACATATTGGTTACGAAGAATAAAAGTAGCAATTATATCAACGAAATTATACTCATGGGGAAGATCGTTAAAGACTTACATTACATAACTTTAAAAAAGTACTGAAACCTGAGTAAAATACAACTGTAAGTAATTTCATAAAGTGCATGTAACTTCGATAATTAAATTTATGAAATTATATGACTTTGCAGATTATGTTATTGCAATGACAATATTGCAAATATATTGATTTTTATGGGCAACTTTGATAAGAGAGTTCCTTCCATTACCGTTTTGCTAATTATATAACTCTATTAATACACTGACTGTTAAAACCATTTAGACGGAATTCAAACCTAGGATGTCATTATAATTATATGTTCTTACAAATCCAAAGTAGTGTTAAAATATAATTAGCCTAATCCTAAGTTTTTAAGAAACAGAATAAAAAATACTCGAATGAATCAAAAGAATAAACTAAACACACATTATTACGTGAAACGGTGTATTTGTTGTAGTTACATCTAACTTCATTAGGACAGTTAAACTAAATTTCGAATTGATGGTATTAAAATTTGTGAAGATAAATATATATTATTTTTAAATTCGCAGAGAATTTTTCAACATAGCCAAGACGGAAATTCCACTAAAAGAATGGACAGTACAAACGTATCTAGAGGAACGCAATAAAAATAGAGGAACAACAAATCGCACGCCCGTTACCATTGACGGTCGCGGGTCGCTGGGCGCGGAAGTGTCCATCTGCGGCTTCGCACCTGGCTCCGGGCTTACGGTGTTTGTTGTTTTGAAATAGAGGTACGGTTGGACGGTGACGATAAACAGTACAACTTGGAACAAGCACTAGAAGTAATAGAACAGCTTACCAGCTTGGGCGTCTTAGAATCTATATTTTAAAACGCCCAAGCTGGTTACAAAGTCAGCAGAACCGTCTTGATTGTAGGGTTTTGTAATACCTCTTTCTTGTCTCAGACGAAAACCTGCTAATATGTTATTTTAATCCGAGACGTTTCTTAAAAATTTTCAACGATCTTAGTCAGGAGAAGACTTCCCTAGATCACTTAAAAAGAGTTATATGTGATGTACGATAAAGAATACAAAACCACAATTCTTTAATTGGTATAATTAATTTACTTACTTGTCTTAAAACATAAAATATTTAAGCATTCATCATTCATAGTTGTATTTTAACTTTAAAAGTTAAAATTTAGGAGGCTTTCTCTTTTTAAATCTAGACCAACCCCATTTTCAATTAGGTCTATTGCATAGATCTAAAGAATTAAGAAAGAAAGTACTAGCAATTTAGCACGCATCATCCCATTAGGCTATTGATGCAATAAAATGCGTCACACTGGGTATTTAGGAAATAAAGTCGGACAAGACTGCACAAGAAGATCGTTAATGTAGCACATATAAATCGCAAATACGATAGGATTTAATGCAGCGTTCACAAGAGGTACACTATTGAGTTCATGAGAAATGAATAATGATAACTCACATTCAATGGTGTGTTCCATGCCAATGATAGATAAATGCTTAACGCGAAAAACATCGAGCCCGCTAAGCAATTCCTACCATTTGCACGATGACCTTTCAACATAAAGTCTACTGTGAACCATTTGGAGCCGTTTTAACTTGGTTTACAAGCTGCTTCCGTCATTAAGATCAGTGTTAGTGTATTTTAAGTTTGAGTAAAGCTATCATATTAAAACTTTATGTACAGTTATGGAAAGGATCGTAATGTAGATTAACCTTTCCTAAACCTATACAAATATTAAGTGGGCGACAATAAATCATTAATGGGCGACTTACAAATGATTAATCGCCCATTTAGTACTTTTAGTCGCTCATTCTGGGTCTTTTATTTGCTCGGTTTATTATTTCCCTTATGGAAAATATTGCATTTGCTCGAATATTTAAGAGGATATAAACGTGAATGAATGAGAGCAAATCAGCGTGAAACCTACGAAGAGAAAAGAAAGAAAAATAAACCAAATAATTGATAATAACAATTATAAGTAATTACAGAAAATTGTTTATATTTACAAGTATTAGAATAATAAGAAAACGCGGAAGATACTGGGTTCGATACGGCGCATTCTATAACTTAAAAATAATTCCAAAATAATAAGAGAACGGCTAAAACAACCGTTTGTGATGGTGACACGGTGGTCCGTTCTTAGTTGAAAAAACCTGTGTCTCTTAAACTTAATGAGGCTATTAATATGCAAGAGTTTCAAGGAATCAACATTACAGTAGAACGTGAGAAAGGAATCCATGTTTGTGATTTAAACAAAGTAGGATGAGAAAATTCAATTGATTTATAAGCATTTGGAAGTAGATCTGAAATAGTAAACTAGATTGCGTTGTAAGTTACGCATGTTAATAAATTTGTTCATTAATACTTTTGATATTAGAATTGGAAATGTACAAAAACACTCCGGGGAGTTATGACATGATATATTTACCAACAATTTAGCTTTTATACAATGTCAACCATTCACAGAATATCTAATAAGAATTGATGATAGAATTGTTAGTGATCATAGAAATATTTGAGATAAATCATTTTCATTAACACTGTCTCTAAACCAAAGCGTTAGATGTCATTTCTGCTTTTAAAATAATGACGTTCATAAGCATTGTCATCAGATTCATCGCAAAAACATGGACCATGCATTACTTCTAAATGACAGTTGTATTTACTTATGACATTCGTCATAAAAGTGAGAGTGTATTGAAAGTGAGATTGTAATCGTTATTATGTTATATTATGTGCTCATACTTGAACAGAAATTGTTCATCATCAAGTCTTATATTTTTGTCAATAACAATATTAGTATCGACATATTATGAATCTCAAATCAAATCTATTGTGTCAGTGGCGTTAATTTTTCGAATATTAACAAGGCTTGTATTAAACCAGTCTTAAATCTCGGCAAAAGTTATTTTTAAAGTAAGTTATAATGTAACAAGCTCTAAATATTTATTTCTAAGTTCCACGACCTACATATAATTAGCTTCAAGAAAATTCAGATCAACATCAAACATTCGCAAGCTAACACGGCTACAAAGTCGTAAATGATGCAATGCGAATATTTAACAGCCATTTTAAAACAATTTACAACATCGCATAAAGTTTGAACGACCGTTTTGTTACACATAAGATACCATCGGTTCTGCGTCGAAAGTATTTATCGACGGAATAGAACTGGAACTTTTGATACTAACGAAACCTGTCCAGCGTGTTGCGAAGTTGCAAAATCGGCAAAAAGCCCCAATATAACCGCTATCAAATTTTGCTCTCCAACTTGAAGCACACTTGGAAGAAGCATCCGATTGTTTAGAATGACTTAAATAATGCTCACCTTGATGATTATCTGTGCAATATTTTGACAGCTGCTGCACATCAACAAAGGGAAACAAAAGCATGCACCTGTTTCTATTACAAAATTACCTCGTTACAAGGCTGGTTCTTGGATACGTCACTCAAAACTGTCACTGTATCCACTTCGATAATTCGTATTTCGTAATTCGGCGACGGACACCGCACCGTGTCGTTTTTGTGAGCGCTTGTCGGGCGGCAACGTGCGCGCGCGCCGAAGTTCGCGCGTAACACTGGCTGGGCCCACGCCGGCCATTTTCTGGCGCGTGGGGGGAGAAGGCATCGGAATAGGAAATAAATTGGAAAAGAAGGCTGTGCTAGAAGCGCGAAAATCCTGGTTGGATCTTGAGCAGAATTTGAATTAGCCGAAAATTGTTTGGAAGTAATATTTGCAACTTTAGCTGAACACGATATCATAGAAAGCTTGAGGAGGCTTTCACGCAGTAACAATCAACTAAACACGGGATGTTATGCAAAAATAATCAACATAAACACGCTGGCTTTAATTGTAAATAAATAGTGCCTAATATTTTTCCGGTTAAAAAAAAAACGCGAACTAATTTCTCATGGACATTATTGACCGCTGGATTTGGGTAGCGCAGGATCGATCAGCTTGGATATCCAACAGTGGGATATGATGTTGGACATTATTTAAACGTGATTTACAAACACATAATTATTACATTATCAAAAAGGCATCTGAAACTGAAATTAATAACTTTGGAAAGGAATTGAAGACAATTATTCAAATAACGTACCTACCTATACAGGCAAGAAGATACTTAGTAATTACCTTGATTTCATGAGGTTAGAAAGAGGCTACGATGACTATTTACCATCAGGTGGGGTGAAATGCTTGCTTGCGAATCACAGTGTAAATATAATAGATAATAGTCATATGGGTCTTCAAATGCCAGTCAGCCGAAAGCCAGCTAAGAGTGCTAACACAGTTTCTATCTCTACTGAGACGGCCAAAAATAAGGAGACTAGGCGTAAAATCTTAGAGAAAATAGGCCATGTACCTTGCACAGATGTTCGATAGGAGCAGCAAGATGAGTGGAGTTTCACTAAGGTGGAAAGGAAAAAGAAATCCGCCAGACAGAACCAGTGTGGCACTGTACCAACGGCGGCTCGCCGCCAGCACTGGCGCCTGTTAAGTACTTACCTTGTGTAAATCAGGCTTAGGTTTACCGCTCTTTTTCGGAAACAGCACAATGATATTAAAAAGTACCTATGCTTATTTCGACAGCTTAGTCAGACAGTTCACAAAAAAACATGGGTAATTAATGATTCAGCAACCATTAGGTACTTACTTGTAAAAAGTAACGCCTTATTAGGTTTATTTGAGTACCTGGGGTGGACCCCAGGTACTCAAACAAAAGTCCGGAAGTCTCCTCGTGGCGGACCCTGGTAACGAGGTGGGGAAACTCTCGGCGGGTGTGTGGCTTTTGATGTCAAGTGTGTCCGTTTGGCATTTGAAGTCACATGCCATCGTCGAGTTGATTTTGTTTTCCCACCACGGCTAGTTCCGGACGGCCCTTTTTAGGGCCACGACTGCGCCCGAAGTCCCCCGGGTGCGGTCCGATGGCTGCTCCCGGTGTCCTCGTCAGGAGGACGCGCCAGGCCGAGCAGCCGTCGGTGAGGAGGCGGCCCACAAGGCCGGCGTCGGCCAGCGGCCCACAGGGGCTGGCGTTAGTAGGTAGCCCCTATAGGCTGCTGGCCACCAATTGGTGCACAAGGAGTGCATAGACGGGCAGCGTTGGGACGTTCTCGGTGTAGTTGCGCTCACGTGCGCAGATCCCGAGCCGTCCCGCAATAGCGCACTGGAAGTCAGGCCGGGGAGGATGTTTAGTGGGTATGGAGGGAACGCTTTTACCTCGAGTCCCACATATCCCCTGCGGTTGGCACCACCCTGCAGGGACGATGCGTAAATGCATTTGACCTCCCCGTCAAAAAAAAAAAGTTAAAGTACTGAGTACCTACCTACGTGTATTATAAATTTTTCCGAGACCTCCCCGCGGTGCACTCTGGGGAACGTCTGAGCCAGACAGACGGATGACGTCGTCGAAAAAAGGAGAGCTCTTTTCAGGGCCAGTCGACTCTCTGGTAGCGGGTCGGCCGGCAGATAGGCTGGTGAGCCGCCGCAGTAGGGGGCGGTATTTCGGATGGCTGCGGTTTTGGATAGGGGATCCAAGCCGTCCTTGGCACCACTGGGGGGTACTCGGGAAAAGGTTCTTATCAAGACCAGCGAAGCCTTATACCCGGCGAGGTCGGGCCCCAAGACCGGCAGTCCGTTGTTTGGTATTTATGCCGAACAACTGACATGAACGCGTGATTCAATGATGCACCGGTTGGGCCCGAAAGGGCGGGTGCAGACGACTTGCCGATGAAAGTTCGCGATTCCGGGATTTCCGGGTCACTGTTAAAGTTTGCCTTGACAGGATGCCCGGTGAGGACTTTAGTGCATTCCGAGTCCCACATACCCATATAGCTGCATCGTACTGCAGAGATGATGCGTAAATGCCTTTGACCTTTCTCTTATAAATCTTACTGATTGCTAGCAGAAATTGTGCACAGAAGTTCTTTTTTTGATGTAGCAAGGGATAAGGCCGGATTTTTTTAAATTCAACCGCGTTTAGAGTAGGGGATGAAACTTAGTATGGGGAAACAAGGACCTAATACATAGTTTGAAAATGACTCGCTCGGTAGCCGCCCCGCGCTCCCCGGCCCGTGAGCTCGCACGCTGTGGGAATCAAAATTCATTTTTCATTTCTCAATTTCAGTTCAGCTGGCTCAGCTCTTTTCTTTCGCTCATTCCTCTTTGGCGGTGGAAATCAATACTAATAAAATAGTTCAAACTAGAACTATTTTATTCGAAACTTCACAGGAGTACTAGAAAAATGCACTAAAAAAAATCGACTTGCCTCAGGCGGGACTCGAACCCGCATCTTCCGCAATCCGGGCGGCTGCGTTGACCAATTACGCCACCGAGCCATTGCTTTTCGCTGTCGAAATTTGTCAGTGCTTGGTGCTTATGTTTTTATGGTAAACATTGTTTCAAAACGAAACGAAAGAAGAAGAAGATTGAAAATTATTTCTGCGTGGATATTTTTTAAATCAAATAAGCCTATATCACTCAGCAATAATGTAGCTTTCTAAAGCCCGTTTTCCACCGCCAACGAGCAATGAGCTAGGGATGGCTAGCGGAGCAGCCTCCGTGTACATTAAATAGGTTTGCTTTTCCACCGAGAAAGAGTTCGGGAGTATTGATTTCCACCGCCAAAGAGGAATGAGCGAAAGAAAAGAGTTGAACCAGCTGAACTGAAAATGAGAAATGAAAAATGAATTTTGATTACCACAGCGTGCGAGCTCGCGGGCCGGGGAGCGCGGGGCGGCTACCGAGCGAGTCATTTTCAAATTCAAACTAGTTAGCGAGACTGCGACGCAGCGGTCACATTTTTACTCTTTCGTAATTTTCGCTCATCTCTTTTTCGGTGGAAACGTTACTATGTAAAATTCGATTGCGAGTTGAGAGGACTCATTAATGAGTTCGCTCCGCTCTCTAGAGATATGAGCTCATTTTTACTCTTAGTCTTATTGCCGTCTTTGTGATTTTCGCTCGACTCTTTGTATGTATTTTTGAAACATGTAGGTATGCATTTTTGAATTGCAAGGTCCGCCACGAGGAGGCTTCCGGACGTGGACACCTCCATGCCTAGTACCTAATTACACTGGCTACCTTTCCCTTCAATCCGAAACACAGCGAACTGCTTCACGGCAGAAATAAGAAAGGCGGTGGTCCCTTCCAGACGACCCTACATATGGATCTACCAACTAGTAACCTACGTATTTTTAACCTACTTCAAAAAAAGGAGGAGGTTCTCAATTCTACTGTATGTTTTTTTTATGTGTGTTACCTCATAAATCTTTACTGGGTGTACCGATTCTATTTATATTCAAAAGGCTTGTCATGTGGTCCCATTTAAGTTTGAACGAGATATGACGAGTAGTTTGTAATTGAGTGATCCCTAATAATGCGTATTATATTCTCTTGATATTGTTCACATTTTATTACTTGTTTGTCTAAAAGATATCGAGATAGTTTCTTGAAAATTTCTAAACTTACAACCACTTACAACACTAAAAAGCTAAAAATAAATTATCTTTCAATTCAAGTCAAGTCAACAGCCTGTGTCCGTCCACTGAACGTAGGCCTCCATCATGTCACGCCATCGTTTTCCATTCTGGGCTTAACGCATCCAGCCGCTGCCAGCACTCCTTCTAAGGTCATCAACACCAACGGGTCGCAGGTGCCCTACACTACGCTTGCCTATACGTGGTCTCCACTCCAGGATTCGTCTGCTCCAACGGTTGTCGGTTCTCCGGCAGACATGACCAGCCCATTGCCACTTCAGCGTACTAATTCTTTGGGCAATGTAGATAACTTTCGTCCGGTGACGAATGTGCTCGTTATCGACACTAAAAATCTTAAGATAAATTATTTTGAAATAAAAAAAAAACGCCTTCAACATAAATTATTAGAAATACCGGCTTGAAAACTAATAACGGAGAAATAAAATTATGTTTTTTGTTTTTTTTTCTCCAAAATTTACATTTTTCCGTTTTTAGTTTTTAATTTGTCTTTTTTTTATTTTATTACAAATGATACACAAATAAAAATGAAAAAGGTATTTATTTAGATGGGCTTTGCTATGTACTTTTAAATCGTCAAAATGCTGTAAAAAAATTTAAAAGTTTTATTTAAATAATAATAATATAAGTACTTACTTACTATAGAAAAAGAGCAGTGCTACCGTTGGAATATGAAAATATTTTTGTATATGTGGATATTATTTATCTCTCTAATAAATTATAATGCAACAATTTATACATTGGTAATTGGACATTAAAAATAAACTGCCATTTTTTTATAAACAAGTTTGGCGTTTGTAGCGCCATCTATAATGCAGAGACAAACTATTTCACCTTTGAAAAGCAGTCTAGTTTTTATAAAGCATACTAAAAATAATGAAAATAGTTTAGTTGTACAACCCTAGGTGGCGCTGAAAGACAATTAATTTTGAAAACATATTTTTTATTTTATTAAAAATATATGAAGTAAATGTTTTTTTATTTGTAGACGAAATGGTTTTAGCAATTAACAAGTTAACAAAATATAATTTAAATTATTTATTGCGGTCTAAACTGTACCTAGCAACTCTGCTGCTATTAGCAGCTTATGGGTTATGCTTTCAACGACAAGGTTGCTGTGTCATGCTGTAGTAGTTTATTTAAGAACACTAGATGGCAGCACAACAAGAAAAGAACAGATAAATTTTATTTTTACGTAAATCTCAATACTGTTGAATTAGAACATAAATATCTCTATTTATTTTAAACTAGTAGGTACTTAGTTTTTTTTTATTTTCTACAACAAACGCAGACAAGCCTTATACCTACCTATAGCGTGCCAAACACTATTTTTATTTTTAGCAAGAAATCATGACTATAAATTAAGTTCGTAGTTTTGGAAAATAAATCCAACTTGTTTACATATTATAAAAACTATTAGATTCAATGAAATTATAAAATTTTCACTACTTAAGTACATTGCAGGTGGTCGGTATGAGATGAACAGTCGTGGTCACATAAGTCACCTTAAGAGCGTTTACGCCGTACGGCAGACTCCAAGTTTAGGTATTTACACGCTGCACAGAAATAATATTATTATTATTTTTGTGCAGTAAACACACCAATGGTATTTTTTATAATAAGCTAGCTTTTGCCCGCAACTTCGTCCTCGTGGAATAGTTACATTGGGTAGCATTTATATGTATTAAATTTTTTTACTACCTAATCATAAACTATGTTTCCAATAAATATACGTACTTACCTATATATAAAAAAATTTTTGGGACTTCCATACGAACTTTCATCTCCTATTTCATCCCCATGTGGGTTGAAATTTCAAAAAACTTTTATCAAGAGCCTAATTTCAACGTTTCATTGTTTGGGGTAGGCGACTGTCAGTTAGTCAGTCAGGACCACAGAACACAGCTGTGTTCTGTGGTCAGGACTTTGCTGTTTAACCGACTTCAAAAAAGAAGGAGGTTATCAATTCGACTGTATGTTTTTTTATATAAATAGATTACTAATAGATATTATCTCATCATCATCATCATCATTTCAGCCGTGAGGCGCCCACTGTTGGCCTCCCCCAAGGATATCTGCAACCCTATCGGGCCTGGGTTACCCCCATCCAGCGACTTCCCGCGACCTTCACCAGATCGTAATTTTTATTCCCCTGCCAACTCGGACGCCCTAGGGTAGGGACGCTAGGCAGTCGAGACACTCCCGAGAGGACGCTCGGTCAAACAGTAATCCCCTAGGAACGTTAGATTTACAGGCTTGAGGACCCTCCAAGGCCTTCTTTAAAAATCGGTGACGAAGTTAATGTCATCAGCGAAAAACCTGCAGTAGACAATATTTTTTGTTAAATGAAATAAAAACCGCCTTCCAAACAGAAAATGGGAGAAATATTTTTTTTTATAAAAATCTAAATGTTTTTTGAGGTCGGTCCCAATTACAAGTGACAACGTTTATTACAAATATTGAGGTTGGCACCGACCTCAAAAAACATTTAGATTTTTATAAACAAAATTTATATTTCTCCCGTTTTTAGTTTTGAAGGCGGTTTTTTTTACTTAATTTTTTTTCTGCTTTTTAGTGTTTTAAGTAAAGATATTTTCAGGAAACTACCTCATGATCTTTTAGACACACAAGTGATAAAATTACGATATCATCAATGTCAATTAAATAGGCATTATTAGGGATTACTCAAAAACTACTTGTCAGATGTCAATAAAATTTAAATGGGACCCCATGACAAGCACTAGCTTCCAAAGGTCAAAAGAATCTTAAAAATCGGTCCACCCAGTAACGAGTTATGAGGTAACAAACATTAAAAAAAAAACGTACCTACAGTCGAATTGATAACCTCCTCCATTTTTGAAGTTGGTTAAAAAGAATTCATTCATCTCACCAATGATAATTATTATAATACTTATCTCACTATCAAAATATTCACAATTAGATTACTTTCAGCTCCGCAATTTTGCTATCGTAAAAAATACCCGCCCATTTAGCTATTGTCTCTGAGTGGACTAACATGGGGTCAGGCATTAAGCGCGCCCATTCAAACTGTGCACCTGGTTACCTGACCGAGCTTACAAGACAATGAGGGCTTATCCTCATTAAAATTCTGCGTAAATAGTTCTCCAAAGGGTTGTGACCAATATGGACTACAATGCCTCGCCGACATACCCAACGCACACTTAAAAATAAAAGCGACTTTAAACTTTAAGAAATAGAGTCGCATTTTTATGTCTCGGACAGCAAATGAAAATTGGTATTCAAATCTTAATCGTAGGGTCAGCAAGGAAGCAACAATGGATTTATAGAAATATTTTTTGCAACGGAACCTAACGGACACCTGGCCCTCGTTGAATTTAATCATTGTTTTGTTGACCGTATTTGGGGACGGTCTTTGTTAGAAATAGTTTGAGTTTGATAGCTCGGAAGAGAATTTTTATAGCAAAAAAATTACAATGCAGACAATTTAGATATTATTATGCAACGGGTTAGTTTAAGCCGAAGGGCTAAATAATATTGCAAGAGTCTATATGCGACGGTAACCACTTAACACCAGGTTGGCCGCAAGCTTGTTTGCCATCTCGTAGTATAAAAAAAAATGTTGTATAGGTCTTAAATACGCCATCACAAATGCTATTTTACAAGTCCCCATTATATTTCGCTTGTGCGTTGTTTTTTATCCGAGGTCAAAGGTCACCAATTTTCACACAAGTTTGTTGTCTCTGAACCGGCGAGAGCTATCAGAAAATTAGATTAGATGAGAAAAGTATGTAGATCGTAAAATTCTCTACTATAAGGTCGGCGTCGGCCAGCGGCCCACAGGGGCTGGCGTCAGTCGGTAGTCCCTGTGGGCTGCTGGCCACCAATTGGTGCACAAGGAGTGCCTAGACGGGCAGCGTTGGGACGGTCTCGGTGTAGTTGCGCTCACGTGCGCAGATCCCGAGCCGTCCCGCAATAGCGCACTGGAGGTCAGGCCGGGGAGGATGTTTAGTGGGTATAGAGGGAACGCCTTTACCTCGAGTCCCACATATCCCCTGCGGTTGGCACCACCCCGCACGGACGATGCGTAAATGCATTTGACCTTCACGTCAACAAAAAAGGGCTGGCGTCTTTAGGCTACGGTGATTTTACCACCCGGCAGGCAGTATTCTCGTCTGCCAACCAAATAACATAGTAAAAAGAAGTATCGTTCTCGACCTAACGCGGTAATTACAATAAAAAAAACACCATAATAAATAGGTGCAGACAGGTGCGAAGTAACACTCACAACCAAGCCGTTTCGTTACGCAGAAAAGTTGCAAAAACTACTACTTACTACCGGTGTTACCCGTCGAAAGACTCAGGTTCTCCGTACAAATTAATCGTAAAATATTATAATACACAGCCCTGTGTAATAATACTTTGCCCCAGTTAAAACCTGTCTTATGTCTAAAGCGACTAAGGTTGATTTGAAATGAAAAGTGTTATATTTAATGTGTTGTTGCCAGTACCCCCTTTTAAGGTATGTTCCAATTAGTCAGTACCAGTTAAAAACAGTTCTTGATCTTGCGTTATTTTGTTCTTAAATGAAATATCGGTTAACGGGAGCGATGGTTGGTTGGTACCCATTTTATTCAAACAATAACTTCCAAAATTAGTAGAATTTTGAAACGTCTACATTTTTAATATAATAATATAAACAATTCTGAAAATCAGACACATTAAAATTGAGTACCTTTAATTACCTAGTGAATGCAAGAGACAATTTAGAGAAAAAGATTAGAAAAAACTAAAAAAATAAGTTTTTGATTTTGCAGTTTTGTGACAGAGTCATTAAAATGAAATGAAAGATGGTCTAAGAATCAAACTAGGAACCAAATCTGACTTAGTCATTAAAGCTTAAGTTTACCAACACGTAAAACAAACGATTAAAAGTTAATCGTCAGTTTTTGAAACTTTTCTTTGTGTCTACTATGTCTAAAACAGTTATTTAAATAATTATAGCCTGTTTAAATGTAGGTGAACGCCAGCCTAACAATGCCAGATTAGTAGATATCTTGAGCCAATTTTGTTTTCAAATGGCAAGGCAAGGTGACACGAACCTAGTGATTTACGCGAGCACTACACATTCTACTAATATTATAAACGTGAAAGTTTGATATGGACGTATATGTATTGAATGGACGTATAGATGTTTGTATTTGTTACTCTTTCACGCAAAAACTACTGAACGGATTTTAATGGAACTTTAAAATATAATAGCTCATACGTCGGAATAACATATCCTTACTAATATTATAAATGCGAAAGTAACTCTGTCTGTCTGTCTTTCTGTCTGTCTGTCTGTCTGTCTGTCTGTCTGTCTGTCTGTCTGTTAAGCTTTCACGTCTAAACCACTGAACCGATTTTGATGGAAATTGGTACAAATATAGATTAGATCTCGGGGAAGGACATAGGCTACTTTTTATCTCGAAAAAAAGGTTGTATGGGTTGAAAAAGGGGATGAAAGTTTGTATGGAAGTTCGTCATTTTTGAAGATAGAACCATGAAACTTTGAATTTAGGCACTTAATAAGACAAAAAGAAATATTTGTTCTAAGATTTTTTAAATTTTGACCTGTATGGGGGTGAAATAGTGGATGAAAGTTTGTATGGGACTTCGTCATTGTTAAAGATAAAACCATGATACTTTGAAATTAGGGACTTGATAAGAAATAAAGATCCAATCCAAGATGACGGTTGTGACTTTTTTAATATAATATCGATATGGGTATCACTTTTTTGGTTTTCGGAGGTCCCGATTAGATCCAAGATGGCGGACGCGACTTTTTGACAATATGTCAATATGGGTATCGTTTTCGTGGTTTTTGGGGGTCCGGATTACGAATAAAGCATCTATAACGAGATCCAATATGGCGGACGTGACTTTTTGACATGATGTCAATACGGGTATCATTTTCGTGGTTTTCGGAGGTCCCGATTCCTAATACACCATCCATTTTGAGATCCAAGATGGCGGACGCGAATTTTTAACATAATGTCAATATGGGTATCGTTTTCGCGGTTTTTGGGGGTCCGGATTACGAATAAAACATCTATTTCGAGATCCAAGATGGCGGACGCGACTTTTTGACAAAATGTCAATATGGGTGTCATTTTCGTGGTTTTCGGGGGTCCCGATTCCGAATACGACATCTATTTCGAGATCCAAGATGGCGGTTGAGACTATTTAATGTAAAATCGATATGGGTATCATTTTCGAGATTTTTGGGGGTTCTGACTCCGAATAAAACATCGATTTTGAGATCCAAGATGGCGGACGCGAATTTTTAACATAATGTCAATATGGGTATCGTTTTCGTGGTTTTTGGGGGTCCGGATTACGAATAAAAGATCTATTTCGAGATCCAAGATGGCGGACGCGACTTTTTGACAAAATGTCAATATGGGTGTAATTTTCGTGGTTTTCGGGGGTCCCGATTCCGAATACGACATCTATTTCGAGATCCAAGATGGCGGTTGCGACTATTTAATGTAAAATCGATATGGGTATCATTTTCGAGATTTTTTGGGGTTCTGACTCCGAATAAAATATCGATTTTGAGATCCAAGATGGCGGACGTGACTTTTTAACTTAATAGGAATATGGGTATCATTTTCGAGATTTTTGGGGGTTCTGACTCCGAATAAAACATCGATTTTCAGATCCAAGATGGCGGACGCGAATTTTTAACATAATGTCAATATGGGTATCGTTTTCGTGGTTTTTGCGGGTCCGGATTACGAATAAAACATCTATTTCGAGATCCAAGATGGCGGACGCGGCTTTTTGACAAAATGTCAATATGGGTGTCATTTTCGTGGTTTTCGGGGGTCCCGATTCCGAATAAGACATCTATTTCGAGATCCAAGATGGCGGTTGCGACTATTTAATGTAAAATCGATATGGGTATCATTTTCGAGATTTTTGGGGGTTCTGACTCCGGATAAAACACCGATTTTGAGATCCAAGATGGCGGACGTGACTTTTTAACTTAATAGGAATATGGGTATCATTTTCGAGGTTTTCGGGGGTCCTGATTCCAAATACATCATCTACGTCGAGATCCAAGATGGCAGATGGGATTTTTTATCATCTACGTCGAGGTCCAAGATGGCAGATGGGACTTTCTAACATAAAAGCGATTTGGGTATCAATTTCGTAGTTTTCGGGGGTCGCGATTCCAAATACGTCATCAATTTCTAGATCCAAGATGGTAGACGCTACTTAACTTATTATTAATATGGATATCATTTTCGTGGTTTACAGGGTTCCATTTTGATATCCAAGATGGCGGACGCGAATTTTAAACTTGATATGGGTATCAGTTTTGTAGTTTTCGGAGGTCTCAAAATGGATGCTGTATTCGGAGTCAGGATTCAGAATACAACATCCATTTTGAGATCCAAGATGGTGGACGTGACTTTTTAGCTTAATCGCTTTCACGCCTAACACCTAACACCAAAAAAGGGAATGAAGGGGTTGAAATATGAGATGAAAATTTTTATGCGATTCCTCATTACCGAAGATAAGACCATGAAACACAAATATTGTTCTAGCGTTTTTGAAATATTGACCCATGTGGGGATGAAAGGTTGCGAGTAAGTAGCAAATGATGGAGAAACATAAAATGGTAGATTGTAAAAATGTCATTTACTGTAGTGCACTGCAGTTTGTATGTGTGTTTTTTGCATAATAAGTACCTACACAAAAAAATGCTGCCTAAAGTAATTATTCCACGCGGACGAAGTCGCGGGCAAAAGCTAGTAGGATATAATTTAACCAACATTGACCTCTGGTTGTAAATAAAACGACTTTCACGGATTACACTATCGTGTAATTAGGTTTTACATTTTGTTATTAAGTATTGGTCGACGTTTCACAGCACTTCGCAGAGTTCGTGGTCACGAGAAGACTGTCTTCCCGTGACCATGGATGCTGCAAATTTAAGAAATTTTCTAAGAATTAATTTTTAAGCCTACTGATAATTTAAAAAATAATCATTATCTGAATGTCATCTTTATTACTCTGCGAACATTCAATATAATAAGTAGGTAGGATGTACTGGTGACATTTTGACATCCTTATTTTCTTAATAATAAGTATATAGGAACGCAAAAAAAATTAATCCACAACTCTGGTCACTGTTTTACATAAATGTCTATAACAAGCATGTCTTTTTAATTTTTACCCAATATTAAGTTTCAGTTAAAATTGTTCGATACTCTAACTTGTAGAGAACAAAGCACAAAATCGAATGCAAACACAAATTATTACTTGTTTAATGTAATTAGTCTTCACTTTGTTTATTTAAACATGTCACTCGTAAGTAAGTATTAAGTCTAACTTCGTCAGTAATCGCACGGAGGAGGCCGGTTACGAGTGATAATTTTTTTAATGGACACCCTGAGTGCAAGGTGTATGTTACCATATGCATCGGCATGAAAGTCGTTTCCAATTACTGGCAGGTTGAATTTATTTAAGAAATCCGTAAAGCGTGAGTCGGTGTAACATATAGAGATACCAGACCAATTGTCAATAATTGGGCGACAAGATCCCCTAGGAAAACGTCTAGGTATAGGTAATATTTATTGAATCACTGGTCGTCAAATCATTGTTAGTCGAAATTAAAAGTTCAATTTAATTGTAACAAAAAATATTACAAAAGAAATGATCTACTTAAATGCCCGAAATCTACGCATGTACGAGTAAAACTGTAATCTTATTATATTGATAACTATCTATTGACACTAATAATCTTTTGAAATAATTATGAAATTGTAAGCTGTGGAGTTTGTTTTCGCCGTTTTATGTGCAAACTACAGAGCAAAAAGTAGCGTAGAGTGATTCAATAAATATTAAAGGTATATAAATCTCAATCTCACAATATTAACTTCGATTTCACTGGTCAAAATGTCGAGATTAATCCTCCTTTTATCGGGTAAACTGGAAACAATAAAGTTAGCCATGGCAGTGAAGCACATTAGATATAATTTAGAGAGTTAAGTTGTTTAAAGACGTTCCTTTTTTTTGAAATATTCCTTCTCATTTGACAGGACATATTGAAGTGACATGTGAAGTGAAAAGTGATAGCTCGGCAGGCCTATGCTTTCTTTCACTCGTATACTTTTAAAACTTTCGGCAGCAGCGAGGCTGACTTGCGGATATCATTGGCGTTTATATTTTCTCCCAAGGAACCCTAAGAACTCGCTCACCGCTGCGTGTAGGTTATGTCTTTTTCCTCAATTTCACCATATACAGCTTAATCGATTATTATTTATTATAATAATACAATGTACGTAATTACAGACAGATGTACTTACATAGGTGTCATGTAATGTGGTTCGTACCATAAAGTTTACAGCAATAAAAAGTCTTAGTACATCACACTAAATAATTAAGAAAATGATTAATTAGGAAATAACATTTATTTATTTAATAAAAAATGTTTCAACAGCAATACAACACAAAAGAACAATAGTTGATGCTACTTAAACATAAGCCAATTTTAGAAACACATTAACATTGTTAACATTGGGATATGATTATCTTATATTTATTTAATTTAATAATTTTTTGGTGATATTTTAAGATCCTGAGTCGTGAACAGCTTGATGGAGTGCTCTGTGTCGCTACCTACATAATCAAACGCTCTGGGTCGAATCTTATTAGCGACAAATATTTGTGTAATGAACACGAACATTTGTCCACGAATCTCGGTTGTTTATTTTTATATTTATTTCAGTTTATTTATAAAAAATATACAATATCTAATTTGTGTATGTTTATCGCTTATCTAGTACCTATCCGTAACTCAAGTTCTTAAAGATCCCTGCTTCCTCTTCAGATTGCCTATTGACTTTATCTGGCACTTAATCACGTCTCGTGCGCGTGCCCTTTTAAAAAGAAGCTTTGCTTCAGTAGCTAATAGGTATATCTATCCTATCCTCCTTTGGCGGCAGGAGCTTATTTTCGTCATACTCGGTTCATGGACAAGAAATTTTTACTTTCGAAATTTTCGAATTCCTTCGTACTTCAGATGTCACGTTAATCTGTTGGTAGCGCTTGCTACTGCAAGCACATCATAGTAGAGTTAAGTATTTATACAATCTTTATGTTTTCATAATATTTCATAAAGTTTGTGTTATGTAGTACGGGTAAGTAAGTATCAGAAATAGTGTAAATACACTTTAGTACCTTGTCTTATTAATCCTTTATATAAAATGGTGGTGACTTTTACTGCGCAGTGCATAAGCGCTCGCGTTCCTATGACATTGTGCTGAAGTGTTAACCGCTGACTGTACCCGGACCGCTGAGTTATCAGTTCTGATTCAGACTTGTACTTGTATGTGTCAATTAGGACCTCCTCTCCATCCAGGATAAACAGAACTCTCAGCTGAATCAGAGTAGCTCGACTAACACTAGACGTTGCTGATATCTTACGCCCGTATTACAGAATGACACTCAGAAATCAATCATGTCTTGAGAATCCAAATCAAAGAACCATCTGTCCTGGCTGTTGGCCTTTGTTTGTTGGTGACATTTTGAGGCACTGCATGGCCCATACCTCCAGAAGGGGCTTTGCATCTTGTCTAGTAATATATTCATGGGTGCTAGAAAGAAAATGTATTACGCCAACCTGAATAAAACTCAGGACAGGGTAGGCATATGATGATGAAGGTTTTATGACGTTTAAGGATGACTCTCCCTAGAAATATAACGTTATGTTAAGCATAATGTTAGTTGAATCACATAGTACTCTATAAGTAAAATACAAAAAAATATCATGGTACACCTCTGCAGTACAAACGACCAGTCCATCTCACATCCTCAACTTTCTCTGGTAACTGCACTTATATCATTACTCCGGTATTATTATTTCCTGCCCTCTCCCTCTTTAAACACCTTATTTGGCTGAAATAAATTCACCCTCATGCCTAAAGATCGTCGTGAACATTTAACCCCATATACTTCGTATATCTTGTAAGCAGTACATTATACCTGGTCCCTGCTTCACTTGGCTGCATGTTTGAGGGCCGTTCTGCGCACTTACCTCCATTATGTACGGAGCGGCGAACGCGCTTCCAAAAAGAAACAAGTCATAGGCATCAGCCGTCTGTGTACTCCGACCTGTGGTTTTGATACTTGCAGCTTTCGTAAGGTTGGTTGCGGTTTTGTGGTGGCTGTGAGACGGAATGTCTGGAATGTAAACTTTGTAAAAGTTTATAGTTCACACAAAAGTGTCAATGTAGCTGCTAAGGGTCTCATAATAAGACATTGTGAAACAGACCCAAAATGCCTATAAGGGCAGGTAGGTAAGGTTCGATTCGCATGAAAGTACAATGTTGTGGTCAATTTTATGGTGGTAGGGCTTTTTTTGAGGTCCACCACCACTAGGCTAGCCACATCTTATCAAAGTCTGTCGCCATATCAATTATGTTATCATCTTTACTGTGATCCAACAGTTACTATGATTGCTAGTGCCTTAGTGGTAGAGGGTCCCGTAGGAGACTCGCTTCCACCATCAGTATTATCATCATTTAATAACAGGTGTCATGAAGGCTTACCTAAAAGAAATTCAGATAATAATTTTATTAAATCTATATAGTCGATCGCACAGGGATAAACTTGCTGATGGATGAATGAATAAATCAATGTGTACCAGAAATAACACACTCCCTGAAAGTAGTTTGCTTGGAATCGACTTTTGAATCAATTACAAGAGTTTTTTTTTTAATTTGGATATAAAATTGAATACAATGATTGAAAAATACCCTACCGTAAATAACTTTACAAGTAAAATTGAGTTTTATCTTATGACACTAAAGTTTACTTTAAAATTGTTTGTTTACAAATAAAAATGACTGAAAAAGAAATGAATTTGCAAATAAGCAACTGACTACTTTTAGGGTGTACGTTATTTCTATTAAATATTGTATACAAAAAACATGAAAAAAAATCCTAATCTTTAAGTAATAAACATCAACAATAAGCTTCGAGGAACAGACCTAGGAGAATATTATAACGACTAATGAAAACTAGAATTTTATTTATTATGCTAATATCAATATTATTCACTCACGCTGTACAATTCGTTAATAAGGAAAAGAGTGCCTAGGTGCGCGGGGATTCTTCGGCCGAGGGTGCACTCGAATTTTCTTTTTCACTGAACTTTTGGCGCAAAACCATCTACTGCATTGATACAATAATGTATTTATATCACCTTAGATACCTTTGTCTAGTGCTGAGAAAAAAGTCAGGGTATGTAGTTATAAGTATACGGTGTTTATCAAAAATTCTCTTATTCAAATCATCATCATTTTACAGTGAGTAAAATAAATTGTATGGGTCTAAATAATTATTACATTTTGGATTTTTTTAAAGACCATACTATATGATTCTATTGAGCACGAGTAGGTGCTTGCTTAACATCCTCCTGCTTCTATGATTTAGTTAATGTCTTTATTGTGTTGGCTTGAACTCGATAGAATACCTATGATAGATAGATATTAAATAAAATTTCTTTTACGGCCTTATATATAGTGTATTTTGGTTGCACATTTCGTTACTTTTGCTCGATACTTTTCATAACACTTTTCAGCGTTCTTGTAGAAGACGTTTGTCTTGATATTGTAAAGCGAGTCTTCAAGACATGTGCTTTAAGACCTACAATTGAATAGTCGCAGTAACTGTCCTAATTATAACCTTACCACCTTTTAGATTTTGCCAAGACTATTAAATTTAAATGTTGGATTTAACATTAAATTGTTGCGAAGTTTTAATACAGATGCTCAATGAAGTAAAACGACACAGGCCAGTGATTTTGTACAGATATCCGAAAGGTCGACTCAGTAAGGGTCTTCGTACAAAATTATGTGAACCGAAAATAAAAATACTTCTTTAAGAACGGTCAAACGCTTCGCGAGTTAAAAAGATGCTTCGGAGAATCTCTTTTGTTGTTTATTTGAGTGTTAATAATAGGGACTTTATGCGGTGAACTGTACTTAAGAGGTCGTCTTGTTGGATGCGACAATTTTGGACGGTGTTCTGGCTTCGAATTCGGAACATAGGTTAGCTGGTAACTATTAATTTTATTAATTTATTTACACTTTATTTGTACACCAACAAATTAATATATTAAACAATTGAAAAGTTGCAATGTGATAATTTTGATATTCAAGTGGACTTATCAATTATTAGATGTGTACATAATAATTGCAGAGTGCTTTTTTGTAAAAAGTTTTTCAAGAAAATTTATTTTCCGTGACTTCAAGTGCTAATTTCATGAAACTTGTTTTAAAGAAATCTGCAATGTAGGTTGTACCTGTTGTTGGTAATGTAAATCAAAAGTCCTTCAGAATATAAACCTACAAGCAAATAACACTTTTTAACTTAGGTCAAATATATTATAATGTCAAATAGTATTGCCCTAATCTCAAAAAGTTAAATTCACATTACTTACTCAATTTTCACGAGGTACCTGTGGTATTTCCATAATTACAGGTAAATACTAGAAAAATGCACTGAAAAAAATCGACTTGCCTCAGGCGGGACTCGAACCCGCACCTTCCACAATCCGGGTGGACGCGTTGACCAATTTCGCCACCGAGGCACTGCTTTTCGCTGTCGAAATTTGTCAGTGCTTGGTGCTTATGTTTTTATGGTAAACATCGTTTCATCAAATCTTTGAAATTTGCACTTCCAAGACCCGAACGAAATATTTTTGCAAATATTTGACGCCCAGCTAAGATGAAACTACCTTACATTGTGGAAGGTGCGGGTTCGATTCCCGCCTGAGGCAAGTCGATTTTTTTCAGTGCATTTTTCTAGTATTATATTTACGCGTTTGTAAACGCAAAAATAAAATTATTCCATAATGTAAGGTAGTTTCATCTTAGCTGGGCGTCAAATATTTGCAAAAATATTTCGTTCGGGTCTTGGAAGTGCAAATTTCAAAGATTTGATGAAACGATGTTTACCATAAAAACATAAGCACCAAGCACTGACAAATACCAAGAGCCTGTAGTGTTCTGGCCTCGGATAAGCTATTCCCAGAATACTGATTCTTGACCTGAATAAGGAATCGTAATCACACGGCAATTGTTCCATTGCTTCCCTGTCATAGCCACATGCTCTGCAAATCGAGGAATGTATACATGCGGTCTATACATGCGAACAAAATTACTTAAAAAAAATAAACACATACATATAAAACTAGCAATTACGTCGTTATATCACGAACCACAACCTTTTTCGCTAATTCAATAAAGTCGAGAATTCTGTCCACACGTTAGGCCAAGCCGGAACTAAAAGTACAACAAGGTGTGGAGGTAGTTTCCCGATAATAACCCCAGTTCAAAGTCACCCTGAAGCTTTACCGACTCAGTAATTGAATGAACGGCGTACACGACGAACTGCTAATTGATTAGATTAAAACTCCCTTGCTTGAAGAGTTTATTTCTTTACCTGCTAGGAACACAAATGTTACTACGAATTGTGACTATGCTGTTTATTTTAACCAAATTACGATTCTGAAACGTATCTCCGACAGTAATTTCTTCGTTGGGCTGTTTGCCGACAGAACGTTTCGTAAACGGGTATTTCGACGACAGAACCTTTCCTCTACGAACGTTTCTCCGTCAGAACTTTTCTTTAATGAGTGAATCGACCACAGAATCTTTCACCAAAGAATGATTCATCGACAAAGCTTATTTAGACATGGTTTGACACTAGTGATTAAATCTAAAGTTTATGCGTTTTGAAAAGTTAACTGAAAAATATTTGAATACTTACTCAGAATCAATAAATGTCGTGTAAAATTATTAGCTAAAATTGAAATCTTTCTCAGGACATCATCATAAATTTATAATAAAAAAAATTAAATAGTCGCTTTCAAATAATCTCACTAAAGCTAGGGTTGGCTAGAAGAGATCTCTATTAGAGATAAGCTCACCTTTGTACATACATGTCTTTCTTACTGTTCTACAATTGTTAATTTATGTGTGCTGTCGTCTTGACCACTTTGGTCTTTTATTTGTCTGAAAGATTTTTTATCCAGGTATCTTGTGTGATGGGGTGCACAGCAAGATTAGGTAAGTTGGATTCTCTGACTACTTCACTTTTGTGACTCAATTTTTTTCTCGTTACTGAACCACGCAGTGGCCTGATGTTATGGCGAAGATTTTAAGAGTAGGTAAATATCATTAGAATGTATTGGTTTCTGAATTTTAATGCTATCTACATAATATCTAGGTAAGGAGAAACACAAGCAACGGACACCATTGCCGTGGTCGTTGAACGCAAAGTGCTAATTTATGTTTACCTATGTCAAAAATAAAATAAAAGATGTTTTCTAATAATTAAACTCGATCACCCACTGCAGTCTTCGCATATAATATAAATATATCATCTCAAATAGATACATAGGTATATCTATGCTAACGAATATTAAGGTTACTTTCCAATTCCATGTAGGTACTTACCAATCTAAATAGGTACTTACTTAACACACATACTTCCCAAGTTACCTACTATTACCAGGTAGTTGGTAGGTAGTAATTATTAATTAACGTAGTAATCGTATCGCCGTGACGTCACTACCTGACAATTGGCGGTCGAACTGCAATATCCGGCGCGCCGGCAGTGACGCAGACAGCAGCTTCCGGTGCTTTTATTAGTCAACTTCAAGTTTGTTATGTTCACCTTTGATGCTTGTTTATAAGTTACTTAATTATGAATGTGTAATAAATATGATTTTAATTAATTATCAATAATAAATTACTATTGCGGAATCCTCACATTACTACCCTATCAGGAACACTTAGCTCTAGATCTTAATTAGATTACTGTCCTTGGCAAGGCTTGTATATTTCAGTTACTTCCATCATCATCATCATCAACAGCTCATATAATGTCCCCACCGAGGGGCTCGAGCCTACCCCACATTAGGGGCGATTAGGCCTTATTAGTCAACCACGCTGGGCAGGTGCGGGTTGGTCGACTTCACACACAACCTAAGAATTTCTTCATAGGTGTGTACAGGTTTCCTCACGATGTTTTCCTTCACCGTAAAAGCGTCAAGTAAACGTACATTTATGATTTCAAAATTTGAAAACACATTGGTACGTGGCGGGGTTCGAACCAGTGCCTCCCGGGTGGGAGACGACGCTCTTACGCACTATGCCACCGACGCTTCGAAATTACTTACATAGTGTATGGTAAATTGCTGTGAGAATCAGCAGCTAATATTCAAGACATTTTTGTATTACAAAAGAGAGCCGTACGCGCCATTTATAAATTAACTCTTAAGGACTCGCTACTGGGTCCAATAGTCTTTGGCTTTATATCTTTTTGGATTCGATTTCTAAGCAGTTGCATTGAAATCGACAATACTGCTCTAACTCTTAAGTTTTGGCATTCCTCCTCTCCTTCATACCCTCCTTACTTACTATCTTTCAACAGCAGTTGGGACAATCAGCTTAATACCTTTCCGAAGCACGGTTACTTCAGGTCTAAATTGTATAGTTGGTTAGAGTAGTAGAGTACATCAGTGGTTTTAGTGGGGTACCTACCTATGCATGGTTTAACCTGAGACTCCTACATAACCCTGCTAATTGACCGATTATAGTAAGGGTAGCTATAAAAACTTCTCCACTGGAATAAAAGACCAAAATTATAGTCGGCTTTTATGAAACTCATAAGTAGTGTCCCCGAGTTCTTGTTGTAAAAACACGCGTTGAGAGACTCTATTTTAAGTCAAATCTACCGTACAACTTTTAGTTAGGTACTTAATTACTTTTTCACTTGACATTGGCAAAATGCGTAACGTTAATGTATCGCGACGACATTAATCAAGAATAGAAAAGAAGTAGGTAGTTTTGGGGTGGTGGCATTCTTTACGGCCGCTATAACACGGCACCGAACCTGCTTGAATAATTTATTTGAACACTTTTAAAAATTAAAACAAATATTCCAATACTTCACAAACGATAATCCTTTAGAAGTAGCGGCCGCAGAAATAACCTACCACAAGTCGATCAACCCTAATCACACCCACTGGATTATTTACTCCCATCGTTGGGATAAATCGATGTTCTTGGGGGCGCGGGGGCGAGTGCGCGTGCGTGATAAAAATGGCTACCGAAAAAAGCCCGGGAAATAAAAGAAAGAAATAGTAGGGGTCACCCCCGTGTATTCGCAAGGAAGGCTCGCGTTCTTGTGTGGGAGGTGAACTAGCGATGGCACGTGGGCGTGCTTGGGCATTTGTTGTAGTGGCATTTATTAGCAAAATAAATAATAATGTAGACGAATATGATGATATTAGGGACTGGTGATGAATGGCCTATATAGGTATTTACGTCCCACACTGCATTTCTACGTAATAGACGCATTAGATTAGAGAGATAGACTTCATGACATACTTATTCAGAAGTAACACTAAGATTTTAGCTTTTTTATATTTTTATTTCATACCTCTATTCTATGTCTCTAAATTTCATAATCCTATTATTTTTGCAAACTTACTCCTATGTGAAATTCTATAGTCCGATATAATAATAAGGGTTTCACATAAATATGCCTTAATACCTCACTGCATGAATTGGTTGTAACTTTATATATACATTAAATTTATGTCACCATACGTAACTAAATACACTTTATTTTAATTAAAATCACACTTATACAAAAAATATTAAAACAATCACTAAGTTAATCTTAATATTACAATCGACACTGTCAACCGAACACACACACAGACTGAATCAAAGAAGACATGCAAATATTTGCGTGCTCTTCTACGTGACGCCGAGCCGCAGGGGTGTGTCTACCCTCTCCGTCGCCGCCCATGGGAGGGGTGGCTCACCCCGCGGGTTTACTCGCGGTGTGTTCACAATCACATGCCTTCGGGGGTTGTTGGGCTAGTAGTTTGAACGAGGCACGGTTAACGCACTTTATTCTACAGGTTTTAATTGTCAACAGTATAAGGGATACAATTTTCTTATAATACGACCGTTATGCAAATTCAAATGCAACTCTTTTGTTTTTTTTTGTTCTTTGATGATATTCGCCACGTAGTTTCTGGTTTTCTAATGTTTTTATAAGTTGCTGTTAAGAAAAACATTATGTAAATACATTAGATATTATCTACTAACGAAAATGTAGAAAATCAATAATATTTCTAATTCTAAATTACTTGGTTCCGTTTTAAAAACGACTGATGTTTTTGATATTTTTATACCTATCTACTCTCCTTGATTACGTCATTAATTAAGGATCTGTAAAGATGATTCGTTTTTATATGGTGTAAGTATACATAGGTACATATACACTTTATAATATATTTTTTATAAGACACAATAATTAACTATGAGTATGGCATAATATTTTATATTTATAATATGTTTTTTATAAGACTTAATTAAGAATTAATTATTAGTACCTATGGCAGTTGATAATTAATTAATGTTGAAGGCCAAGTATGAATGTTAAATATATTGTAAATAAAAAATATACATTTATCTCTCTATCTCAAATTAAAGCTCTGTCTTCATAACGCCTAAAGGTTTAGTTACTTTGCGTAGGCGATAGGCTAGCAACCTGTCACTATTAGGGCACTGCTTGGCTCATACTGCCAAATGCAGCTTTATGTACATCCCAATGGTACTAAGTTACATAAAGCTCTGCTCTACACCTTTTGGGATTTTGTGCTTGATAGTAATGCATTATGTAGTACATATAGACAAAGAATTTTTAATTTTTCACACTTGAAAGTAGCGTTTGTTTGATCTGAGTAGTGGGTGGAACAAATGGTATTATAATATGTATATAGGATGGACCACGCTAATTCCTACCACACGCCGGGAAAAACTCATACTACCTAATTGCTTCCTTTCCTAGAGCGGGAATGAATTTAAAAAAGAACTGAATTTGGTTAGTTCTCTCTGATTCGGAGGGAGGGTTGGCGGTGGCGACGCGGTGTGTTCCAAATTTAAAAAAAATCTTTATACATCAAGGATGTTGACACTATTAAAAAAAAATCGGGAGTGGTCCTCCCTTGACTTTCTCGTATACCGAAAACGACTCAAAAGTTGATAGAAACCTTATATTTTGATGTCATACATGTATGTTAAATTTAGTTGCAATAAGTCAAAGCATATTCGAGTTATCGTGCTAACACCCAGACACACACACAGACATAATTCCAAAAACGGTATTTTTGGACTCAGGGAGGTCCAAAACGTGTAAATCCGTCAAAATCTCGAGGTCGAATTTTTTGACGATCACAAAACTTCCTCTATACTACGTATACGAGAAAGTAATAATTACAAGGTGTTTAAGTGTTAAATTGGTAAAAGATGATTTCATTTCATGCCAGAAAATCTCCATCGTTTCAAATTATCTTTAGAATTTGATTAACAAAATCATTTAATATTCAGTCAATTGACTATATTAAGAATTTATGACGTCACAAATCCATACAAAATCTACGGAAGAATGTTTTGACAGCATAAAAAAGTATCTCAACTGACTTGACAGGCAACACCTCTGGTCACCGGCCGTAACACGATGTGTTCCAAATTTAAAAAGATTCTTCAAATATACCTACTCTCTCTAATCTGTAAAAATGACTAATTTTTACGAGTATTTTTATCCATAATCTATATCTATAAAAATAAACACTGACTGACTGACTGAATGATTGACTGACTGACATATCAACGCACAGCCCAAACCGCTGGGTCTAGAGATTCTAAATTTGGCACGTAGGTTCCTTATGAGGTCTATGGGTGCACTAAGAAAGGATTTTTGGAAATTCACCCTCTAAGGTGGTGAAAAGGGGTGAAAAATTTGTATGGAAATCAGTCAGTTTTGAAGCTAAATCGATAAAAATTGGTATGTAGCTACTTAGTTAGAAATAAAGAATGACCTATTTCAGGATTATTGAAAATTCAACCCCTAAGAGGTAAAAATAAGGGATGGAAGTTTGTATGGAAATCCGTCATTTTTTAAGTAAAATCTTGGGTAAATAATAAGAAAATTTTCCCGCCCGAAAATGCTGCCCGACGTGGACGAAGTTGCGGGCATAAGCTAGTCTATATATATAAAAATGAATACTGACTGAATAAATGACTGACTGACTGACTTACCAACTGCCATATCAACCCACAGTCCAAACCGCTGGGCCTAGAGATTCTAAATTTGGTACGTAGGTTCTTTAGGAGGTCCAGGGGTGCACTAAGAAAGGATTTTTGGAAATTTACACTCGAAAGTGGTGAAAAGGGGGTGAAAAGTTTGTATGGAAATACGTAATTTTTAAAAGTTAGAAGAAATAAAAAGAAAATTTAAACGCTGCCCTAAATAACTATTCTACGTGGACGAAGTCGCGGGCAAAAGCTAGTTATTTTATAAAAAAAACTACTTTTTAGTTTCCTTGTATTCTAAATGAAAAGTAGAGTGCTTAACTAGAGTAAAAGGAATCAATTCCAATTTTATTACATCATTCGACCCGTGTCTAGCAATCTACTACTAGTAAATATTAGACGAAAAAAATATGAACATGGCATGGATGAGTATAGGAAGAGAAAGAGCGAAGAAAAGGTGGATAGATTGCGTAAGAGATAATAAAGTAAAGAAAGGAGTTAATGTTAAGATGATGGGTAATCGAGATGCTACCTAGGTATGAAGAAGAAAACGGATCAGGGGCCTTACCATCATCTTTATAAAAGCGATTCCAATTCCACATGGTTGAGTATAGGTTCGTTAACTGAATCGTATTATTTCGTACCTTCATATTCATATTGCTGATTCACTTTTGCATTGAAAGAATGGACGAAAGTTGTCGCTGGTCTGTTTTTTTTAATACTCCCTAATTTTAGGGCAGGCAAGGGAAACTAAAGCCCATATAGCCTCGTCTTTAGTATTTTTTTTTCAATAACCTTTTTAAGTATTTGAATATTATTTTTGCTGTAATTTTTTAACACTCTTTTACAAGAATCCTTCATAAAAATTGAATGAATGATATCGCGTTCGCGATTCAATTCTGTAGGCCTATTCCCTAACGTTTTTAGACAGTTGAAAGTGATGATCACTGAGTGAATTACACATCCATTGCTGTTTTACACGACACGCTATTATGGCACTTGTCGCGTAAAACAGCAATGTAGCAATGCAGCGTAATTCGCTCAGTGATCATCACTTTCAACTGTCAAAAAAAGATAGCGAATAGCCCCCCTGAACTGAATCTCTGTCAAAAGTAGCGCCAAAATTGAGTAGCGTAGATAGCGTAGCACCGTATTACGAATTAAATGATTCTATTCAGTTTAAGTCTTAAATAGGATCGCGTTAAAAGATGGTAAGGTAGCAAACGCTTGAATTTGTAGCACTTCAACTGGGGCGGGTGCTGGAGCAGTACATCCACCGTACAGAAGACCGCAGGCAATGAACTCTACATTTTCGTAGCATTGTTGTTTCTGTCGGTGATCTGTATTAGGGCAAATATTTATATCATGAATCACTATCATTCGTCTGCTCTGCTCCCAATTTCATTGGTGGTGGTCGTAATATGTTTTATTCTTTCATTCTCCTCGATCAGTCGTCATCTCAACATTAACTCCCTTCTTTGCCATATCATTATGCACACAGTCTATCCGTCTTTTCTTCCGTCTTCCTCTCCCTCTATGTATATCTACATTAATTCTAGTTACTTTCTTTGTTACATGCTCATCATCTCTTCATATTATATGCCCATACCAAGCCAATCTGTTACTTCTCAGTTTTTCTACCACTGGTGCTACTTTCAAACTTCCTCTAATGTACTCATTTCTGACTTTGTCCATTCTTGTTAGGTACTTACACCACACATCCACCGTAGCATTCTCCATGTGTAGTCGATGTAATGCCCAACATTTCTGATCCATTATTATAATGTAATTGTCAATGATGTTTTAATAAGAATAGTTTATAGGTAATATAAGCTCCTTGTTTATATACATTCTGCGTTACGTTTTAAAACTGTCCCATAGTGAATGAAACGGATCATAAAAATGAACGGTACGAGACGGAAAGAGATTATAGCGTTGCGCTAGTCAAACGAAATTACACCAATTGGCCGAATTTAACGCATCAGTTTCGACGCGCTAGTGCACTAATCTACCTCGTATTTGTATTTATAACTCACTAGCTTATGCCCGTGACTTCGTCTGCGCAGGATTGGTATAAATTATAGCCGATACGTTGTTCTCATAGTGTAAAGTTTCATTAAAATCCATTCTAGTTTTTACACGAAAAACACATCTATCCATACAAACTTTCACGTTTATAATAGTAGTAGCATTTTTGTTATTAACCGACTTCAAGAAAGGAGGAGGTTCTCAATTCGATTATTTTTTGTATTTGTTTTTTTATGTTTGTTAACTCATAACTCTTTAATACTGGGTGTACCGATTTTAAAGTTTCTTTCGACTTTTGGAAGTTGTTGTCATGTGGTTCTATTTCAATTTGATCGACATCTGAGTGCTCCTCAGATTTCGTCCTCAGTTTCCGAGTTATCCCTATTAATGTCTATTTGATTGACATCGATGATATCGTCATCTTATATCACTTGTGTGTCTGAAAGATCTCGAGATAGTTTCCTGAAAATTTCTATACTTAAAACACTAAAAAGCAAAAAAATAAATTATTAGGAACAGTTTATATTTTTCAATAATTTTTCACCATTTAAACTTTCCCTGGACTTCCACAAATATTTTAAAATCAAAATTGGGGTTGAGGTTGACAGCGCGTGGGTGACCCGTCGGTGTTGCCATCGTTTATTGAGTATCTATGGTGACTGCTTACCATCAAGTTTGCGATAAGCTTGTATGAAAGCAGCATTAACTTATAAAAAAAATATCATGCCAAATAACACGAGGGAACGGAAAATCAAATAAAAGAGCAGCGAAATAAATTTTCACTTTTGAATTTTGTTTGTATTTAATTTGGTAATATGGGAATTATTTTGTATGTGTGTAGTTGCTGAGAACAAGTTTATTAAACAACGTAAATTCATTATATTCATATAAGAACAATGTCAAAAAATATACCCAAATTTTTAAAGCGTCCCTAGAGCACATTTTAGCTAATGGCAATAAAATAATTTATTATGATTTTTCGTTTAGTTTTAGAACTTCTTTTGAGGCCATAAAAACTAACAAACATTGAAAATACGACGTCGAGGTTGAGGGCCATTCAAAACCTAGGTAAAGGTAAATATTTTTCACTATAGGTACTATAAAATGTCAAATTGTAGAGGTTTTACTGTCTCATCCGACAAATTATCAAAGGGGATGGTGAATAAATACTTATTTGAAAACTGATTTAAATAATGTTTTAAAGTTAGCGATAGGCCTGTAAGTGCGTCTACGGGCTTGGGCTTCGGCTCAAGTATGCCGTGCGTGACGTGGAGGGACGTGGGTTTTCGCCGGACACGAAACTTAAATTACGTTACTTAAATCTTAAAAGTGGCAATACTAACAAATAGTCCTGATGACAACCAATACCATAATCTATAGTTTAGACGTATTACTATACACAGAGGTGTTACTCGCATGCTACCAACCCTGCCTCATGGGAACAGTGTAGCTCTAGAAACCTTGTTCACCATCTCGAAATACAAAACAACAAAAAGACAGTGTTATTTGATCGCGGTTTTCTTTATGGTGGAAGTAACTCTACCAGCAAGAGAGTCTATAGTCCACTAGACCGCTGTGCTCTACATCTCTATAAAAATTTTAAGAGAAAAGTTATCAACTTATATCCATGTATTTGGATTCGATTGCTTAAAAACTTAATTCCAAACCCAGCAAATACGAGTCACTTAAAAAAACAAGTGTTACCAACAAAAATCTTTAACTACCAATTGCGCTAACAAGAACTTTGCGAAAACAAAGCGGTACCAATTAGCGTGTACCCACATTCAACGACTTACAACGCGTACTAAAACAAGAGCTATGCACTTTAAAAAAAGGGGGCGAAAGGGGGATGCATAACGGGGTGGGGCGCAAGAACGCAAAATAGGGCGTTAAGAGCCCCGGTAGCCATCTTGGCGCGGCGTCGATTTTGTGCGACGAACCATTGTTTTTGACGTGTGATGTCGAAATTCGAATGCGCGCGAAATTATGTTCCAAATTTAAATGACGGCTGTGAGTCTTCTTTTTTGTGATTAGTGAATGAAAATTGTTTTCACATTTTATTTGAATTTGGAACTTATCTTAAAAAGTTTCATTGCTTGTAACAGTAAATTTTTTTGAAAAGATATTTTTAATTTAACATTGTGGTTTGCCAAACATCATTATTGCACATCACGCTCACATCCCAAAAAGGGCTCTGAGGAGAGCTTTAGTTAACATTTGGTTTACATAAAGCAACATCAGTATGGGCCATACAGTTCACCAAAATAGTGACAGGTTGCCGCCTGCACTACTTTTTAGGTTGTTCTAGAATCGATAAAAGATTTAATTAATTACATTCAGTTTCCAACTAAGCATATTAGAAAATTAACCATAGTAATACAAAACAAATGTGAAACTATTTTGCCTAACAAGTTCTCATCATAACTGCATGGAGTTATTTACTGGCCAACTGTAAGCACTAGAATTAAAAAGTAGGTAATAATGCGCTTCCTTTTCCCAAGATTTATGTTCTAAATTCGAAAACCCGAACACAATGAGTAGGCGGGGTTATTAAGGTGTATACTAATTGCGATAGTTGTATCGCAACTTGTTATTGGTGGTTACAATAGCGTAGGCGTATCGGTTTTTTTTCCGTAACGGTTCAACGCGTTTTCAACGTTGCCGTTGCTTTAGAAAAAGCTTTTTTTTTTAACCGTTTCGTGATGCCTCTGTTCTGTGAATTACTAGATCACGCATAAAATTATATGCATTAATTATTATTCACAAGAGTTATGGCTACGTCAATAATACCAATTCTATTTTTAAAATCACGCTTTTAAAAATAGAATTGGTATTACTGACTTTTTTGTTTTCCTCTAGAAATTTTAGACTGGAAAATGGTTTTAGTGTTAGTAGCCTACAATTATAAGGTCCAATGTTTGACTTATGTTTTTCAGGGGCAATTTCTTCTATTCATTCTTAATTAATGGCCCAGCGACACATAAAGATTACGCATTTTGCCAATGTCAAATGAAAATATATCTAAAGTGATAATAAATTATATGGCAGGCATTTTACAACTAGAACTCGGGAGAAAACTTGGACAAGTTTGAAAAAAAACTGTCATGGATATCGTGTGATTTAATATTGGACTCCCAATGTGTCCAACTGTATGATGGGTTTAGACTATCTCTAGAGTCGCTAGTTGCCAAGAAAATTTACGCATAGGTAAGTTTGTTCCTAAAATTATACGTGTGGAATTGATTTTTGACTTGTTACGTACCTACTTACTTACCTACAATGGGTAAGAAAATAATTTGGACTGAAATTGACGCAAAAATAAATAAAATATCCATAACCTAAATAATTATACAAGTACGTAACTAAAATTCAGTTTTATGTAATGGCAATAAAGTTTAGTTTACTAAAACCGTAGGTAGGTACGATTTAAACAAAAATCTACAAAGACGACACAACGACCAATTTTAAAATGAAAATGACTAAAACTCTCTTATTTCAGGGGGAGCTTATTTCATTATTAACAGAGAAAAATATCTACCTCTCTCATCTTGTTCAAAAAGATTTGTAACCCAAAATAAATCCAATACATTATCAGCAATTTATATTCTGAGTTGCAGTAACTAATTCGAGAAAAAAAATTGCGTGGGGTCCACCGACCCCAGGCCTCCATAAATAAACACATAAAGATCTTGTATTAAACGTTCATTGTGATCAACCCCACAGAAAAGTGACATAAAAAATTTCGGGGTAGGCACAATCCACCCTCGACATTTTTTTTGCTGTCCGTCACCCCAATCTTTGGGTCTCGTTTTTGCTATTGGTACATAATAGATATTGATTTTGGGGAGTGACTATTCCTTTGTGTCCGATTGTAAATGATTTTTGGCATGTATTAAGTTGTATGCGTTCAAATAAATAGGGTGGACAAAAAAAACGAAGAAAGATCGATAATTATGACGTATAATTATCGATCTTTCTTCGTTTTTTTGTCCACACTATTTATTTATTTGAACTCATACAACTTATGGGTTCGTATAAATAAATAGGGTGGACAAAAAAAAGGAAGAAAGATCGATAATTATGACGTATACCTACTTTCCGCAACAAAAATGTTACCACATTTTTCTACTTCCTAATTAAGACTTTAAAATAAGCGGGATCTAGATGGATTACGGGGAAACAAAGGAAAAGGTATAACCTACCTATATAAAATTAACTATCATTTTTGATAGAACAAAATGATTGTCTTTGTTATGGTGACAAGTTGATAAAATTGTGTTAGGAACTTTTTTAAGTAAGTTAAGTTAGTTTGAAATAAATCTGCCTGCAGATATTTTTACCAAACATTTCAAGATACTTTGAGAAAATTTAAAGCAACTGTAATGGTTAAAGCCTATGGTGCGAGCTCCGATCTATGTATGGATGGAAACGAGCAGCAGTCTTCTTTTAGCTAAATTACAAATTAGTTTAATTTTTGATACATATCTTTTTTAAATTCTTAAGGAAGCTTTAGCCTTTATTCAGTTCACCTGATGTAGTGATAATAAGGCTGAAGATGGCATCAACCTTCACCTGGAACCCTTAACCACAGAGGCACTGGATATCTTATCAACTAGTCATGTGATGCCGGTAAAGAAGAATAGCATCACCCCATATCCTCCAATGGGTGTCGTAGAAGGCGACTAATGGATCAGCAAAGGGGTATTGATCACACTCCGTCCACCAATCCGTATTGGGCAAGCGTGGTGGACTCCTTCAATGACAAGGAGAGGCCTTGTGTCCCAGCAGTGGGTCGAATTATAAAGGCTGTTGATGTATGGTAATGAAGATGATTATTATAACGGCGACAGATTTAAATAAGATAACTAACTAGGCGAACTTGATAAAAAAAGTTCTACCACCGACCAAACAGAGTACAAAGCTTAACGATTCGTCCAGATTGTTTTCAATAGGTAATTTATTCCATATCTTATTGTCTCTCTTCATTTAAGAGCATTTCTTTTTTCGGTGCAGCCTACGAGTATGAGCATTCCTCCACTCCTCCCTATCTGTTGCCATCTCCTTAACCTCCCTGTACGACTCGACGCGAACCTTCTTCTTAATTTGTTTGGTGTAGCTAAACCTTGGTTGCCCTCTCCTTCCCTCCATGATATTTTAAAAAATGTCGTCGTTTCGAACAATATTGCCAAACTTTCTTCCCTTTCTATTTTCTATTGTTTCCAGCAGCGTTCTCTTCTCGTTCACCATTTCCAGTAATCTTCGTTAGTTACCTTCTGTGTCCAACTAATCCTCTCCATTCTTCGCCAACACCACATCTCAAACTCTTCCAAGATTTCTCTGTCCCTTTGTGTTTTTGTCTATGTCTCACATCCAAACAGAGCAAAGATTATTTTAGTTCAAAGAGCAATATTTTATTGTACCAATTCATTAATTTAATATTACTGTATACTTACCAAGATAGTTTATTCAACTAGTTTCAAATATCAATCTATCAATTAAAGCCACTTTCACAACTTTTAAATTAAAAAATAATAGGTATTTTAAATCTTAACCTAAAGCTGAAATCTCACAAGATATTTTATCGGCTAACTTTGCGAGAGCTTTTTATGTCTTCAGAGATTTAATTTAAGCGGGAATTATCTTTTTAACCTCGACGTGATGTCTCTGACACTCTGGGGAGGTATATTTCATTCGTTTACCCTCTTTCTACTTTAACGATATGAACTGTTAGGTATTAATTGGGTGGAAACTTTTATTGTAGGTACTACCCTCCCATTTTGGTTTTTTAGGTAGGTAGGTATACAGCTGAAGTGATGTAATAAATTTCGTTATAAGTAATCTTCTTTTTAAATTATAATAAGTATCATTGGTTATAAATGTTATAATCGTCATTTTTTTTTCATCGCACAAAAAATAATTATGGTTAATTTTATTATTTTTTGCTATACTTAGGTAGCGCGTAGGAATTAGGCGTTTAGCGTGGAATCTCACATCGAGTAAAAAAAAAAATACTTAGGTTATTTTTTGAAATATACCTAATATAATTATTTAGTAGGACAGGGCAACTATTATTTATTTGTTACAAAACATTACTTACATATCATTTTAAATAAATATGATTCATGAAAAGTTGCAAATTAGTAAAAATTTTAAATTTCCCATTATGAACGAAATCCACTGAGCTACGTAGGTACCTACTTCATGCCCATGTAGGTGTCTGTTGACTAGTAACACGTCTTTGGAAGCTTGATTATGGGCTGATTTTTCAATCCTTATATATTTTTTATTCGTCCGATATCGTACTATACGGAAAAATTAAAATTACATTGTCAGATCTCATTTCGTGTCTTGAATTTGATTTCAAGTGACATTTGCTTCAGTTCGGGTATTAGTTTAACTATCTGTTAACGTTTATTTCACGATTGAACAATCAGCCCTAAGTCTGGAAAACTAATTTAAATATAGAAAGAACACATCAATGATGAGGTACGCGGGTGTTACGCGTGAGTTGCGGACGCTACACGCGCCAGACCGCGCGGTACCACGGACAACGGGAACCAACCCGTTCGCTGTTTTTTTTGTTCTACACGGTCTAGTTTGCGGCTGTGTTCGCAAACGGGTTCTCGAGACCGGTCTTCAAGTTTCACGAGTTTTTGATTAGCTTAGTTCCGCGTGGGATCGGCAGATTCTTTAGGGTTGTTTTGCTCTGAGGATTGGCGCACACTGCTTGTTTAATTTTAATTATTTTTACAAGCTACGTAAAATGGATCAAGATTGTAAGTATAATCATAGAAATTTAGGCTTTATTCGACCACAAAATAACTCATCCGTAGCCGAGATTCCCCTTTTTGAATTTTAATGTAGGCTTTTCGGCCAATGCTATTGGATATTTGGCCGACTCGACCACGCAAATAAATTGAAGTAGTATATTCGGCCAAAAATCTATTTTTAAGATAATATTATATCGATATGATATGAGAGAATCTATAGTAATAAAAGTTGAGTACCTACCTACAGGATTATCGATAGCGTTTTGATCAAGGTATCTGATTTGAAATTTAAATGCACGAGGACGAATGTTTAGCTAGATACTAAAGGAAGGCAAATGGATCTAGCCCATACTTTTCTTCTTCCTTAAATTTTCATTAAAATATTAGTGGAGAGTAGTCTGAGTTTGGTGACTGACAGGTAGGGCACAGCGGACCTTACCGAAGACCACAGTCATATAACACTATATTTTTGTAGTGTTACGTTTCAGTTTGTGCAGGTGTTGAAATCCACTATACCTAAAATTCTCAACGTCATCTACCTCATCACTCAATCCTCATAATGGACAGTGAAAACAGATGCTTGTGCATCAAAATAAGACCCCTTTCACTGCGCAAAATACACTCGGAACTTGTTGAATAATTAAAATAAAGTTCTTTCCAACGGCCATGAAACCGCCATAAATAATTCTTCGATCGTCGCTTAAAGTTACATCAAATCCAATTGTCAATAACTACAGGTTAATATGCATTATCAGGTGCGTATCAATAGATTATAAATGATTCGAGTCCCCACAATTGGCTCGTGCCAATATTGAATATTTTCTATACAAAGAATGCTTTGACGCTTCTCAAGTATTGATTGTTACTCAGGTAAAAAAATTACCCGCTATTTCGTGTATTGAGATGCCATAAAAACTCCTTTGTCACGTTTTTGCAACGAAACTATTTGGTACCTTTTTCTGTCACTTTTTTTGTTGACACTTATCCCACGTGTGAACTGAATTTTAATGATGATTTTTTTTTAATACGTGGTATAATTTTTTCCGTGTTTGCCACTTAACTCGCTCACGGTAGATGTATTTTGAATCGATTGTTGTGATA
Source organism: Elophila nymphaeata (assembly GCA_955850985.1). Classification (NCBI taxonomy): domain Eukaryota; kingdom Metazoa; phylum Arthropoda; class Insecta; order Lepidoptera; family Crambidae; genus Elophila; species Elophila nymphaeata. The sequence continues at coordinate 19,257,832 of OY039082.1, read as the reverse complement.
CTTTTTTGCTGTTTAAGCTTTTTTTGACAGTTTTTGAGACTAAGCAGAAAAACGTGTGATTTTGCCCGTCGTGTAGTTTTGCATTGCAAATTTTGTGAGAAAGTTTATCTGAAAGTTGCTACGACCACTTTTTTAAATAAGTTTTTTTTAACATATCTGAAACATTTTAGTTTCCTTACCCGCCTTTCTTGCATTACAATAGGTACTTACTTACTTACATACCTATCCTTGATAATAATTATCGTTTCTGTTTTTACTGGTATATTGTATGATATATTTTTTAAATGCAGTTTAAATTTACAAACAGGGCTAAGTTGGTATGAGGTACCTACTATTGTTGTGGTCATAGGTAGGTATAGGTACTTAATAAAATTATTAATTAGAAAACCGTCAGATTAGCCTCTTGAATTTGTATAATTAGAGTCAACAGCAGAAGTCAAAAACAGAACTGAAAGAAAAATGTTTGCAGAAATGTATAGGTAAATATTAAAGTTACACTTATCTTATTGGTGCAAATAATCATTGGTTTGATTGGTAGGTAGGTCCTATATCATTTACGTACCTATTTATTCTCCAAAGCTATTTTATTACCTACACAAAGTTTTAATTTTTACTTTCTACCTACGTTTCCTGCTGGCTGTACTCTACCTTACAGCTGTGCTATTCTATAAAGAACTCACTTCTCACTTCCGCATTTCACTTCGAATTTAGTTGTAATCAATAGGTATTATCTGGAATTATGTTAACTAAATTCTATCTAATGTCGTCAAAAACTACCAACGCTAACTACGTTTTGAGCCTAGTTCCGATATCTGTGTTTCCAGATTACATACTCGCCAAAACTAAGGATTTTCTGTAATGTTTACAGGCGGAATCGAAGCCAGCGTCGAATCTCATTCTAATATAGGTAGGTAGGTACATTATCATATCATACATAATAGTCATTTGTATTTGAGTGTGGCGAGGAAATAAATAAATTATTATTATTATTATTAATGCAGAAACTAGCTGCAGTGTGTCAGGTTTAAATTCGACCTACGCTCTACCCGTTTTTCGTTACATCTGCACCGACCCTTAGGTTTCCCCGAAAAATACTCGTCTTATTCACCGAAATCAAACTCAATAATTACAAATTACACTCCCCAGCAGGAGCGCGGATGCCTTACATATTTACCGGTCCCTTCAAAACAGCATAATTTTCTCGAACGTGTTCCCTAATTAATTTTCTACGAAAAATTGAATTAAGGGGTGGATTTTTTCTAACGAAACTTAAATAAAAATGCAGATAGGTAGAACTTTGTTAGCAAGGGTGGGCGCCTCTTTGAAGTTGTGTATGAGGGAGGGGGTACTCCAGTCCCCCTGGAGTGAGATATCAAGGAAATTGAAATCGTTGAGGCCGTCGCTTCGTTTCGTAGGCATGCGAGTTGTCTTTGTAGGTATTGCATATATACGAAGTCAATGCTCCCTCCCTCGAGTCGTAGAAACGAGTAGTAAATGTGATAATATTTTCTTTTAAGTCCGTGACCACGGCCGCAAAAAAACCGAAACATCGAGAAAATAACGTTGATCCTGACTATGTTTATACAGCACGCGTTTTGACCCGAAATATCTAATTGTTCGTGTTAATAATGTAATTTTGCTTCTGTTTACTATACCTACCTACACGGGCTGCGTTTTTTGGAGGTCTAGATAAAGTAAATATTATACCAATTTTGTGAATTGTGGGCTTGACAGGATGTACCGCTGTCTGTATAAATAAAATATTTTATTATTATTGCAGTGTATTTTCAATACATTTAAAAGTATTTAGATAATCAAAAGCTCAGGCCACTGATTCTGAGAATCATTGGTCAAGTTACCAAGAAGATGTCATCTCACTTATCTGCTGAACCTTTTTTTATTCTTTATTTAATTTGGGGCTTTTAACCATGGTTATGTCAGCCCCATTGTATCTACCCTATTACAAAAAAAATGCTATATTACAACTCTAGTCTTTTTGTTATTACCTAGGTATAAAATAAGGCATCATTATTATGTTTTACTCGGGTTTACCCGGACTGCTGAAATCATTTTGAGTGTAACATCTGTCCTGGTGATAGTATTTTGTTTGTTTGTTTGTTGAAGAATTGTAACTTTTTGGGTTTGGGGCTCGTTTTATGTAGGCGATAGGCTGGTGAACATTCACTATTTTGAGGTATTGTATGGCCCATGCGTCAGATGTGGCTTTATATGTAACCAAATGTTACCTAAAGATCTGCTTAACTCCCTTTGGGCTTATGAGCTTCATTAATGTAGGTAATTAAGTATGTATGCATATATTATTACGTTTTTCTCTTTCAAGGTTCGCACACAAGCCGTCATTTAATCACTTCTGTAGGCCTATTAATGGCAATCGCGACACAAGATTACGCATTTCGCCAGTGTCAAGTGAAAATGTCTTATAGTAACAGACTGGTACGGTAGATTGAGTTAAAAAAGTAGTCTCTCAACACGTGTTTTTACAACAACCACTCGGGAGAAACTTCTACATGACTATGTTCGCTAACTTTTTTTGACAGTTGAAAGTGATACCTAATCGCCAAGTGATTTACACAATTGCTGTTTTACATGATAAGTGTCATAATAGCGTGTCGTGTAAAACAGCAATGGACAGGTAATTCACTCAGGGATGATCACTTTCATTTGTCAAAAAAAGTTAGCGAATAGGCCTTCTGGACCTTCTATAATTTTCCACATAGATTTTTTAGAATTTTCCCCGGTTTTCCTTTTGTCTATACCTACCTATATGAGACGGATAGCAAAGTATGTGCAAGTCTTGGAAAGTACTCCACTTTCCTATTATTTAGTCTTTATGCGAGATTCCTACTTTTCCAATTTATTGGTTATCTGGTGTGGTTGTAGGTACTATACTAACTATATAAAATTTACAGCTTTATGCAGATATTTGGAATGAAAACACCCTCTGTTTGATTTTCATAATTGCAGCGAGGCCGTTTTGAAAGAAATGCTCTTTTTAGGGGCGCGGAGTGATTGTTTAGTCGAATAATTTTCGACTGCAAATTGGTAGAGTCAGAAAAAAAGTTTGGTCACAAGCTTTTCCTTGGTCACAGTCAAAATATTATGTAACATTATTACCTACTTTAAATTTTCAGTATAGCCGACATCCAAGACAGTTGTGACACTCAAAAATATCGCAGCTCTCCGGGTAATACTGAATTAATGCCATACCTATGTAGATAACTTACATAGATATGGCATTTCAATAATTAATTAGTAAGTGTAGTACCTGTCATATTCACCTATATGTTTTTTATGTGTGTTTCCCCATAACTCTATACTGGGTGTACCGATTTTAAAGATTCTTTAACGTTTGGAAGCTGGTGCTTGTCCTGTGGTCCCATTTAAATTTGATCGACATCTGGCTAGTAGTTTTAGAGATAAAATAGTTTACTGAAAATTTCTATACAACACTAAAATGTAAAAAAATATTATTTTTAAATAAAAAAACTTCTTTAAAACTAAAACCGGAGAAATACATAGGTAGTTTAAATTGAAGTCGCTCTTTCTGTATGTGAGCTTAGATCTTTTAACCTACGCAACGGATTTCGATGAGGTTTTCAGCAAGAAAGAAAGAAAGAAAACATTTATTGGCCAACAATAGATAGAGTACTTTAAGAGGAAGGTTAATATAGTAAGGAAATTCCGTGCGAAGCCGGAATGGATCGCTAGTTTATTGATAAATTTTACATTATGCAAGTGCAATGATTGTATGATAATAATGACGAATAAGGGCAAAACTTCTGAACTATATCTTCAATATAATATTCAAGATCACTACTTTTTTTTGGTGACCGTACCGTCAGAGCGAAAATAAGAATATAAATCGGGGAGGTGGTTCCTTCTTATTTGTACTTTCTTTCGGCTTCAATAATGAATGCAAATACAACCTAAGGCATCAAATAACAATGTACCTATATATTATGATTAAAATTATGGATGTACCTAGGTACTTATATAAGGAAAAGAGATAGGACAATATGCGTTGCTTATATTTGAAAATCTCTTAGTAACTACCTCTATTAAATTGAAGACCGTTTCCAAATAAAAATCCCTTTTTGTTGTGATCATCTTTCTTACGAAATCGTTATTAATTTGGAGTTGCTAAGCTTAGTGAAACTTATTGATTGCTCATTATTTTTAAAATACGAGTAAATATGTGTAGCTTAATTTTCAATATAATCGGGAACATCTAAATAAGGAACGTAGGAACTAAAGTACCCTTAAAGTTAAGAAGAGAATAGTTCTTATGCAGTTTCAATCATTTTAATGATTGAATATGCAATCATGATTATTTGCAATAAGTAGGTCGGTATTAACATCTTTTTTTTTCTTCTGCACTTCTCTATATTAACATTAATTAGGTATCTACGTCAAATCTTTTCCGTGCGCTTAATACCTATGCTTGAAAATTGGGAGTGGTCTCCCCTTGACTTTCTCTTATACCGCAAACGACTCAAAAGTTGTTAAAAACCTTATATTTTGATGTCATACAAGCATGTTAAATTTTGGTCACCCATCCGAGTACCGACCACGCACTTGGTTACTTAACTTTCGTGATCAAAGACTGCAAAGTTGATAGAAACCTAATATTATGATGTTATACATGCATGTTAAATTTGGTAAATAAGTTAAAGCATACTCGAGTTAGCGTGCTAATGCACAGTAACACAGACATAATTCCAAAAAAAATATTTTTGGACTCAGGGAGGTCCAAAACATGTAAATCCGTCAAAATCTCGAGGTCGAATTTTTTTACGATTACAAGACTTCCTCTATACTACGTATAAGAGAAAGTTAAAAGAAATAGAAAGTTTTTTCTTCACCTATTAGGTATTATATTGTGATATCAATTGATAAAATATTATCTAAATCAAAATATGTACATTGCATCTAATGTATCTACTCATAGCATCACCCCACAATTTCGTAAAGACATCGCGCCTGTCACAAAACGCTGACTGCAACTCACGGCATACCCAGATGGTAATCGAGTCCATGTTAACTTCCTCGAATAATCACGAAAAGAGAAAAAGACCATTAAAAACAATTCGAGACGATAATTCCAAAGTTCCAAATCTCCTGTCCCTCGCAGATACTTGATAATATTTTTGAGGGATCCGACAGGGGATCTTGGGGATAACTGCCCCGGCTTTATTCTGCTTTTACGATGTTCGATGAAGAGAAATGCGAAATTAGCATTCGATTTTTACTAAACATTTCAATAAATAAATTACGTAATAGTAAGCAAGTAAAGGTAATGAAGATCTTCGCGTCTTTGCTTAGTAGTCTTCAAATTGACAAGCATTTTTTTAAGAGTCATGTTTGTTTATATACAAGTATCTACCTATATGAATTAATTTACTATGTTATTGTACTACATCCATAGGTTGGCCCAAATAGTGCCATCCTATTTTTTTTAGATAGATGTAAGTAGGCGGGATTACCCTTTGGACCGTTCCAAAAAATCTCATGAATGTTCCGTGTTTTTTCGTACAAAGAACAAAATAGATTTAAAAAGAATTTGCATTAAGCATAAATAGCCAAGTTAAAAAAAAAATTTGGATGTCACTATTTTGACTACTGTATGTTCTAATTTCTGTATGTATATATTTCTAGTCCAGTAGTACGTATCCAAAACATTTAGTGATTTCAAACTGACTACCTAATGAAAGTCATGGTAGGTACTCCTACCTATTTCTAAGGGCTTATTCCCAGAGGTCCACTAGTCTATTGTTTAAAAAATAAATTACTTCTTACTTTAATTCCCAGGTAAGTAGTGTTTAAGATTTCTTGTTCATATTTCATTAGTAACTGTGGTATACTATATACATCTACTTATGTTAGTATTTTTATAACATATTTTCAATGTAATTAACACTTTCACAATAAGACTGCATTTTCTTTGCACGAAAGCTTTGAAAACTGAAGACGACGGTTTAATGTCCATTGTTACAACCAAAATTTTCCTTAAAAAATCGTCCAAAATGCTTGCGATAGCGCTGCACATATAAGGGTAGGTAGACATAAATAAACTAGTTAAGGGTGCCACCCCATCACTTCGCCCCCGCTTTTTGTGGCCCCATCAAACATGGTCGCTTAGATCGATACTTATCCTATCAGGCGAACATTCATAACGAGAGGTAAGAATTGTCAATTTTTATTACAAATGCAGGCTATGGAGGTTTGCTTGGTTCAAAAGTTCAACAAGACTAATCATATAAACTTTTGTGAATCATGCTTGTCCCCTTATAATAACATACGTACATAATGATAATCTCATGAGAGGTAGAACAGAGCCTTAAGTAACGAGTAACACTCTGTTACACAAAGTCACATCTGGCAGTATGGGCCATGCAGTGCCTCCAAATAGTGACTGGTTGCCAGCATATTCTACATGAAATGAACACCAAATCCAAAAAGTGACAATCATTCAGTAAACTAGAAAACGCAAAAGCCAAACAGATGTTACACTCAAAATCATCTCTGCATTAAGTACGGCTACAATAGGCAGGTAACATAATATGCCAAATAATAGAAATGTCAATAATATAATCATTTTATTATTTTACATATTATATAATTATACATATACTAGCTGTCCCGGCCACGCGTTGCTGTGGTAATTCATACTACTGACCTATAACATTGTATCTGCAGTAAAAAAAAATATGACTACTTATCAATTAAAGTCGGTTATGTAGTTTAGGAGTCCATCGCGAACAATCAACGTGACACGTAATTTATATAATTATATTAAGAAGATTAATATCTCAATAGCCTATGGTTGAGAATTGAGTATAATTTTATGGGTCCACACATTTTTATGATCCATAGATTCCTGCATTTTTTACTTTAAAGTACCTATGTTTTCTTAGATTTTGTTTAATATAAAGCATACGAAAAACAATTCTAATAATTGTGTTCTGGTGCTGATTACCTAGTAAAATAGTTCCTGTTTCTGTTGAGGATTCCTGGAGAAGAAGGCTCCGTCTTCCATCTCAAGATATGCCCAGTCATATCTTAACTTGATTCTAGTCTAGGTGGTAGACCCATATGTAGGGTCGTCTTGGTAGGTACCACCGCCTTTCTTATTTCTGCCGTGAAGCAGTTCGCTGTGTTTTCGGATTGAAGGGAAAGGTAGCCAGTGTAATTACTGGGCATGGAAGGCATATCATCTTAGTCCCCAGGATGGCAACGCGCTTGCAGTGTTAAGTGATTTACTCTTAATATTGCAAGTGTCTATAGGCGACGGTAACCACCTAACACCAGGTGGACCGCAAGCTTGTTTGCCATCTCTTAGTGTAAAAGAGAGTCTCGATGTCACGATGTTGCGTCATTGAGCGCGTTCTACCGTCTTTATCACGGCGAGTGCTCTGTGGACCTTTTTTCCCTCATCCCACCATCTGCAATCCTTTTAAGGACCACGCGTGCGGGCTTACGGTCCCACCGACAAAGTAAGGCTACAGTTCCAAAGCGAACTAAAACGTCTGGCAATTCATTTCTATGTGACACAATCAAGAAATTGAATACACTACCAGTATACGTGTTACCTCCCTTTTACAATCCTGGGTCATTCAAAATAGGCATGAAGAAGCACCTAGTAGGTCGGCAACGGTGGCTAGCGCGGCGGTTTATCTCTCGCGCCAGCTATCTTCGCATTTGGAGTCCACTTCTGCTTACCTTTAGGTGGAATTGAATTAATTACTAGACGTTCTAATAAAAAAGTCTCTTGCATTCTTTTCCAGGGTCTTTCAATACACTATACTTCAAAATTTAACTGTACTACACCATAAAAGTACTTATTACCTCCTCTGATCTTTCGCTCTTGATTTACGAACGTATAGCTTAGAATTTGATTTATGCGTACAAATAGTATGGAACATAATTGAAAGGAGAAATTTTGAGTTCAAGTCTAGCGAAAAGGCAAAGCCAGGACAACGGTAAGGCCACAGGCGAAAGTGGAAATTCACGAAACCCTCTCAATATCTTATTTACAGATAATACACAATCTACATCCAATACCCAATAATTGCATCTTCGGTCGACGGAGCGTCGCCCCGGCAACCCCTGTGCTTTTCTAATACCTTTTAAAATTCAAATTCGTCAGTGGTGCGCTCAGAGAACACGATGGAAAATTTTCTTCCCCCCAAATTATATATTAAAAATATATTGAAAAAGACCCCAAGCATATGAGGTTTCAAAGGGACGGGATTCGTTAAAGAAAATGCAGTAAGAACGGTGGGGACAGACATTGTACAGTTGACGACAAAAGTGCTTATAATTTCAAATACTAAAATCAAAAATAAAAATGTAAATTTATTTAAATGGACTACTGCTCGGTTTCTATAACTTATGTACCTATTTACACTTTTGCTTACTAAACTAACTAACTATTCTTAATTAATGGCGTCGCGTAATAAAACGTACGTATTTTGCCAATGTCATGTGAATTTTAAATTGTACGGTTAATTTCGGTTAAAAATCGTGTTTTTACAACAAGAACTCGGGAGAACCTCCTTTTGCTTACTATAAAAGGTATAATTTTGACAGATATTCTAGTCAAAATGTGTCATGATTAGATCGTTACCTAAAAATTGTTGGTAGTTATTTTATGGACACCCGTCATAAACCATACCACGAAAATATTTATTTAAATATACCTTTCTTGTTATAATATTTGACTGGAAGAGATCTCTTTTAGAGATAAGTCCGCCCTTGCAAACTATGTACTATAACCAATGCTGTTATAATTTATCAAGTGCAATAAAGAGTATAATATAAGCTAGTAAAAATGGGATTTTGTAAATTACATCAACGTGAACGTTACAAAAGCATTCGAAAAGTGAACATAGTTAAATTAATTCTGTTGCAATTTTTTGTTTAAGGAAAAAAGGAGAAAGCCCAATTTAGTATGGGACTTTGACCATGATTGCGCTTCAATGAAATGAGTGCCGAAGACTGGGAAAATTCTATAATAAAATTTATGTGAAGAAAATATCATTAAATTATTTTTGGGAAGTTCTGCGAAATCAAAATTGTTAATTAGTCATTTCGAGGTTACATTAAATTCAAATAGTAATTAAAATGTCTAAAATAGGGTAGTGCATCAATTATGTTCCTTTCTATTCAAAATTCAAAATTTCTTTATTCATTTAGGTACAATTTGTACACTTATGAAAGTCAATTTTGCCATCGGTTCAAGAGTCTACCAGGAGGCCTTGGTCTGAGAAGAACCGGAAAGAAACTCAACAAGTTTTATCCAGACCTTTCAGTTATTGAATTTTGTTTTGATTTTGATCATCAAATTTTGCTGTTGACTGTATCTATCTAGTTAGTCGATAAGGCGAGGTTTTTTTCAAATCACATGCCTCCCCCACTGCTTGTTATTGTGGGTTATTAGATTTGCTAATTCGACATCTCTATGTAAAAGTTGTATATACACGCGTTTTTCGACTTTATAACACTCCTCCTAAATTAACAAAGAATACCACAGGATGAATAGACGCAATCCTGTTAACGAGACCTGGCTCAGGGCGGGAGAGGAGGCGCGTGCGCCGGCTCCGGCCGGCTACCGACTGCGGCACAAACCAAGGGACACTGTTGCTGCGGGCAATCGGGCGCGTGGGGGTGGTGTTGGATTTTTTATCAGGCAAGGTATCAGCGCGCGCTCGCTCTCTCACCCGGAGACACCAGGCGTTGAACAGATTTGGTTAAGTGTGAATGTTAACGGATTAAAGCTGGCCATTGGCACTGCATACCGACCACCGTGGCAGAGTGTTGACTTGTTTTTGGACGCGTTAACCGATTCCGTAACATCACTGTCTAATTGTGATCATATCGTATTGACTGGCGATTTTAACATTAATATGCTGCGAAGTGATGACATAAACACTAAAAAATTATTAGGATTTTTGAATAGTGTCAATTTTGGGCAGTTCGTGGCGGATCCAACTCATTTTACGGGTCATAGTGAGTCGCTGATTGATCTGATGTGCTCTGATATGAATCTTGTGGATGTTAGGGCGGTCCACATTCCCGATCTGAGTAGTCATGCGTTCTTGTCATGCAAGCTTCGCATCAAAAAGGAAAAGCCAATCCCAAGATTTATAATTTATAGACCGCTTAAGAATATTGATTGGGATCTATTTCATTCAGAAGTCAACGCTCTTAATTGGAGCAGTATGTTGGATGATGATGTTAATTCTATGGTGGACACATTTTCTGCTACTATTTTACGACTATACGATCGATACGCACCCTATAAACGTGTCCTTATAAATGAGAAGTCGTACCCGTGGATCACATACAACATAAGGCAAATGATTAGATTAAGGGATAAAGCGCACAGTCGCTGTCGCTCTTCTAAGTTAGAGGTCCACATTGACTACTACAGGAAACTTAAAGGTATTGTCTCAGCAGCTCTCTATACCGAAAAGAAGGCATACTTTGAGCACCATGTCAATTGCAACATCGGAAATCCGCGCATTTTATGGAAAGAACTCCAACGCAACGTAGCTAATTTTAAACCAAAATTTGATGAGCTTCCGTCTAACTTACATGATCCAGACTTAGTTAATAATCATTTTTTATCATTGCCCGGAAATAAAGAAATAAAACTGTCAACCTTAACATTCTATGAGTTTCACAGATATGGTCAATCTATCTTTCGTTTCCACGCCGTTGGCGAAAATACAATTAGTAAAATTGTCAAGTCACTCAATACAAACGCGATGGGAGTTGATGGTGTTTCAATGGATATGATTGCTCTAGTTTTGCCTCAAACTTTGACATTGATTACAGCAATCGTAAACAAGTCTCTTGAATCTGGATCTTTTCCGAGCGCTTGGAAGACGGCTGTGGTCAAGCCATTACCAAAAAGTACCAGTCCGTCTCAATTGAGTGATCTGCGCCCAATCAGTATACTACCTTTTGTATCAAAAATCTTGGAAAAAGTGGTATGTGTACAGCTGACTGATTATTTAGAAAATAACAATATCTTGCCTAAAAAACAATCAGGTTTTAGAAGAGGTCATAGCACGTCAACAGCTCTCTTGGACGTTGTTGATAATATACTAGCTTCCCAAGATGAGGGCAAGGGAACCATCTTAACTCTCCTCGATTTTTCTCGTGCTTTTGAAACAATAAATACTTCGTTACTCCTATCCAAGCTCTCATATTATGGTTTTGACAACTCAGTTATAAGGTGGTTTGCAAGCTACCTTAGTGATCGTTTGCAATTGGTTGAGATTTCGGGCAGTGACGGTGCAAAATCTATGTCTGCTACTAAGCCCGTTACAAGGGGTGTCCCTCAAGGTTCTATTCTTGGTCCTATACTTTTTGCTCTATATTGTGCCGACATCGTTAATAACTTCGCAAACCTCCAACATCACTTCTATGCTGACGATCTCCAGTTGTACATATCATTTGAACCTAAAGATACAGACCTTGCCATTAAAAATATGAACGATGCTCTTAGTCGTATAGCTTGTTGGTGTGAAGCGAATAGTTTAGTTTTAAATGCGTCAAAATCTAAGTTTCTTGTCATTGGGTCTAAACTTGTTATAGGTAGAATTATCTCTTTTAATCCAAACATTCAGATTGGGGGAGTTGCTCTAGACAGAGTTCGTGAGGCTCGTAATCTGGGACTGTTATTTGACGACTCACTGCGGTTTGAAAGCCATCTACTGCAAACTGTACGCAATTGCTTCTATAGACTTTCTGTGCTTTACAAAATGCGGAATTATATTAGTGTGGACATCAGGGTCAGATTGTGCGATGCACTGATTCTTTCTAAACTAAATTATGTTGACACCGTGTTCGGTGCTTGCCTACTGGCACGTTCTAAAAAACTACTCCAACGTGTTCAAAATGCTTGCATTAGATTTTGCTATCCTATTCCACGTCGAGCACATATCTCACCGTACATTAATAAGTTTGGATTCCTTAATATGGCATCACGGCGAACTCTTCATTTTGCCACGCTATTGTTTGGGGTTATAAAGAACCAAAAGCCAGTTTATTTATATGAAAAGTTAACTTTCTCGGAACGAAAGCGACTTACTACACACTTGCTTCTCAAGCAATATAAGACGGCTGCCTTTCGTGGCAGCTTTCGCTATGCTGCCACGAAATGTTGGAACAACTTGCCCCCGCCCATTAAAAACTTAACATCAGTTCGTACTTTTAAAAAATCGCTCTTCAAACATTTATTGGACCTGCAAAGATCCTATCCGTAGGTGGTCGTCTTATAGTGCTTGACTATTCTTGATTATTATTATTATTTATTCTTATAATGTTTTATTGTTATTATTAAGTATTATGTTTGATTATTATTATAATATTTATTTTATTTTATCTTGTAACTCTTCCAATATAAATTGTGTTCTGTCTACAATAGGGTAAGAAACGTTGTGTAAGTGTTTAAGCACTTCGCATGTATTTAAATTTAAGTTTTAAACAACTTGAGGTTTTGACGATTGGCGCGCGTTGCACTCTCGATTGGTGCTACGGAAGGCCAGCGCTGTGACCTACTTGGTTGCAGCAGATGCTGAGTGGCGACCATTTGGTTATAGTGTGTGTAACTTTGTTTAGTAAACCACCGAATTAAATGTACTTTTTAATCTTTAATTTATAACCAATAAATATCATTTCATTTCATTTCATTTCATTTCAATCTTCTTACGAATTATGTGTAATTACAGTAAGTTTTAACTGTATGACTGTATTTTTTATGTGTGTTACCTCATAATCATACATAACTCTTTACTGGGATTACAAATGTAACAAAATTACATTTGGAAGCTGGTGCTTGTCATGTAGTTCCATTTTAAATTTGAGCGACTTTTGACGAGTAGTTTTTGAACTATGGAGTTATCCCTAATAATGCCTATTTAATGGACATCGACGATACCATTCATATTTTATTACTTGTTTGAAATTTCTGTACACGCAACACAAAAAATCGTAAAATAAAATATTTTTAAACAAAAAAAGTCTTCAAAACTAAAAACGGAGAAGTAAACTTTTATGTTAAAAAAAAATTGTTTTTTAGCTCTGTGCCAACTTATGCTATGGTGCCCAATCAGAGCCAGACCTCTTTTTAACACGCTTATATTAGTTTCACCTGTATGTTTGTTTGTTATATTATAATCAATGAATTAAATCATTCCTAATTCGTTGATTTTAATATAATTAATAGTACCAACCTCAATATTTGGAATAAACGTAGTCACTTGTCTTTGGAACCGACCTCAAAAAAAACATTTAGATTTTTAATCATATAATTTTAATTTTTACGTTTTTAGTTTTAATGGCGGTTTTTAGTACGTAATACGAAAGTAAAATTTGTAACAAATTATTTGTAGAGAACATTTACCATAGTAGGTAGTGTGTATTATTTTTATACCATCAGAAAGTAGAGATTTCAACGAACAAAAAACACACCAACTTTTTTAAAAAAGCAGATATTTAGAAGTGAGAATTTTCGATTGAAAATTAGAGTGCTTTTTCGATATTATGTCAAAGTAAGGTGAAAAAATGAATATTTTAAATAATAAAAAATACTTACTGTTTGGGACATACAAAGGTAAGTTTTCACCAAATTTCGTGAAAAAAATATTTTTTTTTGGAAAAGATAAAAACCAAACATTCGGTTATTCAAATTTTTCACATAAATTTTGAGGTTATGTGAAAAAAGTGTCGATACAAAAGTTGTAGATCATTTTATTACCTACAACTTTGCCATTTAACTTTTTTCATAGGACTTGCAGTTTTACCGGAAATCGAGATTAACCGTTTTTTACCCTTAAAAATTCACCCCCTTCCCCTTCCCGACCTCAGATCGCCCGTAATTTATTTTTCCTTTCATTTTTGTTATATTCTCTACCTTCTCCAATGGGTTTCATCCTACTATATTTTTTTTTTGTCTCAAAAATTATCGACCCTGGTCTATAACCTTATATCTTCCGAACTTAAACAGGCTAACTCATAGTGAGAACCATCAAGGAAAATAATTCACTTACAATAGTTTCTACATTATAGGTATGAATGTCCTGTTAGCCGTGGATGTTTATGGATGGTTTCATATTTTTCTTTGGGCGTATAAAAAATGTAAATTTGGAAGTCTTTTACCTATGACCAATACAAAACGTTCTGTAGATACTTAGTGTAGGAAGGTGCTCTCAGCAAAGCAATAATTAAAAACCTATCTCGAGCCAAAACAGTTACTTATTTATAATCAACAAAATAACGGCCAACTTAAAAAATAAACAAAAGCATAACTCACAATAAAATCACAAGGTGGACTCCACAAAGGGGTCAACGGTTCCCACAGCCAAAACGGAGTAAGTCAAAAAAACTAATTTTAATTTTTCTACACTCATCTGCATATTGCACCTTTTTAAGACAATACCTGGGATCCCTTACTACCGACATCTGTTCTCGACCCTAGCTAGTCATTGTTTATAGTTACAAAAGGTAAAATGTGACACAAAGAGGTGCGTTGACACAATTATGTGACCCCTTCGAATGTTACTAAAACAAAAAAAATAAGAAAGATTGTTATAACTCGAAACAGGTTTGAATTATCACCAAGGGTAAAGTGAGATGTAAAACGGCGAAGTGTTTCATAACATAGGGTTGGGAAATTTTATTAAAAAATATTTTTATTTCAAATGCCATTATTTTTATGTATTTTTATGACACACACGTTGTAAACTAAATACACTGTAAAAATAATAACTTTTTATGATATTGGAGGTATATACCTACCTAAGCAGGTATAAGAGTTTTTATAACTAAGTTAACTGAAATACATTTCAACTAAGTACACGAAGGAAAATTTACTAACAAATTTTTATTTTTTAATAGCCGTCAAACTGCTTTAATACTAAAGTACCCATGCGGGGCACGTAACGGAACTGTTTTGTATGGAACCGCCTATGTTGCTGTTAATGTTTTCTATATGGAGCGGTTTTTGTATACTTCAAAAAATAAAGTTAAATAAATGTTTACGACATCAACACCTTTACTTGGTTTCAATTACAAATAGGTTTAAAAATAATACTTTCTTACTCTCTTGCGACAGCCCTATGTGTACACTTAAGTTTTAATTATTACTACCTCTTCCCCATGGCAAGACATTGTCCCCTTCTTAATTTATTCATAAATTTCCTTACAAACACTCCCGTTTGAGCGCATGCAAATGCTGCCAAAATTAAAACCATAGACAATATAGTTTTTTAAATAAAACTGCTTGTCACTGCCGCATTTCTCACCAAACGGGATATTATCATTATTTGTGTTCTTTATTCGAATTCAAAAAGAGAATGACATTCATATGCGTAACTGTTTGGATATAATATTTTTTATTTCTTATTTTTTTAATAAGAAAACGGGCTTTTTTGATAGTTCCTAAAAAGCTTATTATAATGTTGAATTATAATTAAAAATATATGGGAAAGAAAGTTAACATTCTTATTCTTCATTATTCATGGAATAAGGAAACACACATACCTTGTTTTTTTTCGCATAATTTGTTAGTAATTGTAAATTTTACGCATTTAATATCGAGGTTCAGCTTACATTGTACAATAATTAAAAAGGGTTATTATCTATTGCCTTCACTGTATTTATCTTAAGTATCCTTTTAACATAATTGCTTCGATACTTTAATAGTTTCACTAAACGGCTACTGTTAAAAGCATGTAACTATTAAGAGTAAACTAAAATGCTAATACTTGTATTTACATGCAACTAAATTTAATGTCTGAGATCAAACTATTTAAGCATTAGATTCGGAGCGGTTCTGAGGAAAACTTACTTTCACCTTTCTGTTTCTGTCTGAGAGTGACATTGGCTAAGTTCCATTTACTAGAACCGAGTTTTCCCTGGAACCGTCTGCCATTGTTGGGCTGCATATCTTCGGGTTAAAGATATTTATTTCTCAAAGAATACAATAGCATTCACTTACAGAGAAAATATAATTTATAATTTATTAAAATCTAAACTAACTAAGGCCTGAAAACACTATCAATAAAGAAAACAAAAAAAAAAAAACAATTTATTGGAGGTATTTCCGTAATTCTGAGCGACTAAATCTTGGTAGCAACATGAAGTAAGCCCAACTCAAAGCGGCTCCGGCATACTACGAGTTCTTCACATCTTGACTTGAACTATGCTCACCAGAAAATACCTATCTACTATTTATGATTATAACATTAATTGAATATTATGTTATATTATTTAATGATTTTGTTTAATATACCTAAGTATTATTACAAACCTTTATAAGAGTAATATTTTTTTTTATTATTATTCAAAATATATCCTATCACAATCGGAACAATGTTGCTGGGTTTCGGTTATGGTCGTAGATTTTAATGTTGTTATTGTACTCAAATTGATTTACGTTTTATATACTCTAAACAAGGATGGAAAAGGCACTTAGAATTAAGGATCTAGAAAGACTCACCTATATTTTCTATAAAGAATAAACACAATGAGAAAGAAGAGAGGAATAAATATTTTGTATGTAGTGCACTGTTCGACACTCGTAGTCTCATAACAAGCTAAGATAAAATACATGATATTTCTGTTAACTCAATAATTTACAATATCGTTACAAAGTACCAAGACGATATTTTCTAACAGACACCTTAGTTTGTTATTAGAAATTCATTCCGGTTAATACAGAACTGTTATTGTTGGCAAGTAAATTGGCACAATTATGACAACGTCAACATTTCAGAATGATTGAAAATGTGCAATTATAGGGCCCTATCACCACTAACTATTAACATAGTTGAAGACCGTGGTTCTGACAGTAACAAATAATACATGCCTTAACAAAACTTTATTCTGACGAGGTAATTTCTAAAAAAACAATTCAATCGAATCTTATTTCGTTGACAGCAAAGTATAAAGTCGCACTGACTCATTTATGTGATAGAAGTATAACTTGGCAGAATTCGAAAGTATTTAAGACGGGAATTGATTGTTTCAATGTAATTACATCGCAAAATTGCAAAGTTGTTTCCATAAATTGAGTCAAATTGACGCCGCGTTCGCTACCACCGACGACGGTGTAGTGCCGAAGTGATGTAACTGAATAATTGACCATTTATCAGTGGCGCAATTAAAACAATTTATTCTTAATTGACTACGTAATAGGGATGTTTTGGTGTTATTCACATTTGTTTTGTAATATAATTAATACGCTTTCCTTGAAGACAGAGATTGTTGGCAATAGTATTAAATCAAGATTTATACAAGAAAAATGCACTGAAAAAAATCGACTTGCCTCAGGCGGGACTCGAACCCGCACCTTCCACAATCCGGGTGGACGCGTTAACCAATTTCGCCACCGAGGCACTGCTTTTCGCTGTCGAAATTTGTCAGTGCTTGGTGCTTATGTTTTTATGGTAAACATACCCCACGCGCGTATAACGCGTCCACCCGGATTGTGGAAGGTGCGGGTTCGAGTCCCGCCTGAGGCAAGTCGATTTTTTTCAGTGCATTTTTCTAGTATTATATTTACGCGTTTGTAAACGCAAAAATAAAATTATTCCATAAGATTTATACACGCAATATATAACAAAGATTTATAACCTATGCAGATTGGAATCATATAACATGATTTTATTCTGCGCTACGCTGCATATCGATAGTTAACGCAGATAACTTTTATTTTGCAAGGGAAGTAAGTAAGCGCGCTTCCAACATAGGTAGTTTTGTTAAGGCATGTATGTAATTCATATAAGGCTTAAAGGTTTTTTTATATAAATTCTATTACTTTAGAATTGATTGTCCCTTAATCAACATTTTTTAATAAAAATTCTTTTTGAGCAAGAAATTAATATCCTATTGAAAAGTGCAAAAAATCTGTGGAAAATTTAAATATTTGAAACACTCGACGTGCTTCAAATATTTGCGGTTGTGATGTAAAAATCTAATAAATAGGATGTATCAATGTCGCGATGACCACTTTCTTAACATCAATTCCCTATTTTATTTCTATTGAAATTAAAGATGTGAAAGCTTTAAGCTAATGTTTTACATTACTCTCTAACCTAAATGCTCTTGATAATAATGACATCATCCGCCGGGCTCTTGTGACTACCGGAATGCCTGCTGCTTTGGAGCCTAATGGTTTAGCGCGCGATGATGGTAAGAGGGCTGACGGTATGACCCTCGTTCCCTGGAAGAAGGCATAATGTCTGGTTTGGGATGCCACTTGCGCGGACACCTTAGCAATGTCTCATATTCCAGCTACCTCAGCAATGTGCGGATCGGCTGCAGTTTCTGCTGAATCTCTCAAACGGCGCAAATACGCCGGTCTCTCAGGAGACTACTTATTTGAGCCATTTGGGGTAGAGACTCTGAGACCATGGTTTCCAGCAGCTCACCGACTATTTCGGTATTTTGCAGAGCGGCTACGTGAGACAGTAGGTGACAATAAGGCTGGTTTGTATTTCGCACAAAAAATAAGTCTCGCGATTCAGCGAGGTAATGCAGCCAGTGTTATTGGTACACTTCCTGTTTGAGAGGACTTAGGCGAAGTATTTTATCTTTAATTTAGTAGTTTTTAAGTATTTTGTATGTTTGTAGTTTTAGTATCCCTTTTATAACGTAGATTTGATTAGTTTTTATTAAGTAGTTTTATTTTGTAATCTCTTAATTATATTTGTTCGGACAGTTAATGATAACATAGCCAGTCCCTAGTGATTGAGGGTTCTAAGTGAAGGTCACATCCATCTGCGACGTTATCACCAGTTACCATCAGGTGAAATGTAGGTATACTATACGAGCGAAACCTAGAAAACAACAAAACTGATTTTTATCACTTTCACCCTTTCAGAACTGAATTTTTCCAGGAACATTTGAATATATCAGCAGTTTTAAATAGGTATCCAAATGTTTCTGAATTTGCCCTAGCTTTTATAATAAACAAATATTTCTTCTGTGATCTGATGATTTGCTCACCGGTGTCAGATTCAAAGCTCCCGGATTTGATCCTCGGCGGGCTCCAAATTCATGCATGGTATGATCATAATTATCGTACATCTGCCTAGCTGATAAATCTGTTGCTATAAAAATATAGTCTTGTTATGTTCCGACAGTAAGTGTTAACCCGCCAGTAGTCGCGTATGGGTCGAAAAGACCCAGAGGTGCAGAATTTGATTCGTAATTCTTTTAATATTATTAGTTATAAGTTGCCGCGCTAGGAACCTTCAAGTGACTTTATAGAGTACTCGTACCCCCCACTTTGCCTGCGGCGTTTGGACAGCACAGACGTGTCAAGTGAGTGTGGGTCGTTTAGACCCTTGCGCGACGATTCGTGTAAGTATTTTTTTAACTAAAAGATTTATCTTTTGTTTAACTTTCTAAGATTTATCTTTTATGGTAAATGTTAATTATTATTATTATTGTTTACAGAATGTCTCGTATGCGAATAGACACAGCTACTATTGAAAAAATATTCTAAGAAGATGAAATCGATGGGGAAGAATGTTCGGAAATTGAAGATAAGTTGGAAATGGACGAACATGATTCCAATCCTTGTCAAAGTTCGGATGAAGAATCTGCTGAGTTTTTACCTTTATCCAGTTACTACTCCTGATAATTTATTTCAAAGAATAACTGATCTAAAAATGTACCACTGGTCTAAATACGTCAATAAAAATACATACAAAGAAGAACAGTTCTTCTTTGTATGTATTTTTATTGACGTATGTAGACCACTTATCTAAATAATGAACCACTGGTCTACATACGAATTACTATGTCTGCTATGTCACGCCAACGATTTCACTTCTTGCTTCGTTGTCTGACATACAATATGTCTGACATTTGATGACAAGTATTCGTGAGCAAAGACGGCAGAGTAATAAGTTAGCTGCAATCAGGGATTTCTTTATGGCTTGTGTTTATCTTTGAGTCACGCCACAAATTCAAAAAGGTTTTCTATTACTACTTTACCTTGGCTCATCCGTAGTAAGATGTCTCAAATACTTGGGAAAGAAGAATTCACAGAAAGATCTCAACCATCAGGGGTACCTAGTAATGGGCGTGTTCGGTGTTCGCTCTGTCCCCCTAAAAAAGATAGGAAGACCAAGACTCAGTGCCATTACTGTCAGACATTTATTTGCCAAGATCATACAATATTTGTATGTAAAAATTGTGAACAAAAAGATTAATTAGATACTACAAATATACCAAAAATTGGTCTTATCCTAAGATAACATAGTTTTATAGAACTTTTTTGTGATAGCTTTTGAGGCTCATTGTTATCAAACTGAGATTGTCTTATTACTTATAACTTTGTTTTTCATACGAGGATACTCATATATTGTTATAAAAATATAATTTTAGTTGTTTATATAAATAAAAACAAATATTTAACTAAGTTTTCCTAACTAAAGTTTTAAAAACGATTTTTATCTAGAATATTTTTAAAATGTTTAGTATAGATGATTGTTTCTGTAAAACAAATAAAAATGCTGCATTATATTCCTTATTTTATTGTTAAATTAATGAAAAACAAATTATTTTATTTTAAAAAATATATTTTATTATTTAAATCATCCATTATGACAACTGGGTCTTATCGACCCGCGCGCGACTGTTGGTGTCACAAAATGAAGCGCGAGTACTGGCGGGTTAAGATAATATTACTAAGAGTAAGTAAAATACGTATTTTAAACTTAACGAATTATACTTCTAAACCTTCCTCTTGAATCACTCTATTGATGAAAACCGTATTGAAATCCGTTGCGTAGTTCAAAAGTTCTAAGGATACAGCAGAACAAGCGACTTTGTTTTTTACTATGTATAGAAGAGTCAGTGGTTAAATGTTCACGTAGAAGCTCAATTGGACCTTCGGCCTTAGGATTAGATGAGATGAGGGGTCCACGTCCAGAAGCCTCCTCGTGGCGGACCCTGGTAACGTGGTGGGGAAACTTTCTCGGCGGGTGTGTGGCTTTTGATGTCAAGTGTATCGCCTTGGCATTCGAAGTCACATGCGGTCCGATGGCTGTTCCCGGTGTCCTCGTCAGGAGAACGCGCCAGGTCGAACAGCCGTCGGTGTGTCGCGGCCCACAGGGGCTGGCGTTAGTCGGTAGCCCCTGTGGGCTGCTGGTCACCAATTGGTGCACAAGGAGTGCCTAGACGGGCAGCGTTGGGACGGTCTCGGTGTAGTTGCGCTCACGTGCGCAGATCCCGTGCCGTTCCGCAATAGCGCACTGGAGGTCAGGCCGGGGAGGATGTTTAGTGGATATAGAGGGAACGCCTTTACCTCGAGTCCCACATTATCCCCTGCGGTTGACACCACCCCGCAGAGACGACGCGTAAATGCATTTACCTCCCCGTCAAAAAAAAAGGATCATATGAGATGAAGGTCAACAGCTTTTCCTTTAAGGTAAAAATAATAAGACTTAGTATTATCTTAAATTTTATTTTATTTGCATACTAAATTATTATGTGGGTAGGAATAATTTACAAGCTAAAACTAAATGCCGCATTTACATTCATTAAATACCATTTATCTTGTCAATTTACGGTAAATAAAATAATGGATTGGATGTAGACCAAATAACACTAGAACATTTATGTTGAGGTAATAAATTAATTTTACGAGCTATAGCAAATGACATTTTTTACAACGATAATAAAGCGAAATGTTAACAAGCTCATGGAGACTTTGTCAAGAGACATATAACGTCCACGAAATTAATCTATTTATCGATAACAACGGTTCAGGTTAAAAGATGTCAATTGTTAATGAAAACTTTTTGCGTAAAGTTGAGACGTTATAGGTCTCTCTTTAATCAAGTGCCGCTAAATTACTGTGTTTTGTTCAATAAATAACGTAATAATGATTGTCCAAAGCGTTTTAATTGTTATTGCCAGTTAAAAAATTCGTGATTATTGTCTAATTGGTCCTAGTCAGTTTTTCTTTCGAGGAATTCTTAATTTCCTAACTTTACAAAGTAATTGAGCAATTTTATTGATTCAGGGCGTGCACGGTCAGAACGGTAAAGTAAGCGGAACTATTGTGAGGGGTTTAGTATTAATCACATGCATTAAGTTACAGTTGCACAGAGAAATCGTCAGAAATATTGTTTGGTACAAGTTAGAGGATTAAGAAACTTTGCAATATTTTTACTTTGTATTTTTTTATATTCTTTAATGACTAAGCAAATATGAACTCTAATGCACTAGCACTAGAACATTAATTTGTCCTTAATCTTAGATGTAACCCAAGCAGTGCTTACACATTAACCTTCAACTCACGCTTACCTCCACGCTCTACCAAATTTTGGTTGGCACAATCCAATGACAGAATTCCTACGTCATTGGCACAATCTAGTAAGGCTTTAGATTTTATTACAGAAAGTTGTTCTACTAAATAGTTTTTAATAGCTCAAGTTCTTTATAAAGGTTTATGGTTAACTTCGCGGGTAGAAATCTAGGACATTCATTTCGTCTGTACGAAATGTTTAGATCTACAATACGATACAAAACGTGAAACCCTGAACCATCTCTTATCTATAAGCATATTGTAGACACACAAAAGGTTGCGTCATCTTCCTGGACAGTATGTTCGGTTAGTAGTTTATCTAAAACCAGCGACCAAAATCGCCACAAGGATATTTTGTATGCTTAATGTTTGGCAAACAAGTGTGCTTGTTAACAGTCTGTCTAATGGTAAGCAGCCTATAGACTGTTACATCACCAACCCGTTCCTTTTCTCGTGGAGCTCTGGAATTTGCTCACTGGCAGAAACACAACACTAAAGAAACGCTGTATTATTTTTGAGCGTTTGCAGCACATGGACTTTTTAAGGGAAATTTAGCACGATAGCTGCAGGTTTCTGTAAGGTGGAGGTACTGCCCCAATTCTGGCACTCCAAATTAGAGTGGATATCTGCTGTTCCCAAAAACTCAAACTTACATTCCTTGTTTTTTAGTGATTACCTACGTCTTTATTTAACAAAGCTGCACAATATTTTTCTAATAAAGTGCCAGCACCATTACAGTAAACTCTTTTGAATAACTTAATTGTTTACCAAGATAGTTTTACTTGTTTAAGTATATAAAATTTCTTTAAACATACTTGTTGCATATTTTATGAGGGTATAGGATAACTAGTAGTTAGTAATATACAAGTCAATGTAAATATCAATATTTTGAAACTGTATAGGGGCAGGTTCTCTCCTATCCAATGAATCGTTTATTGACTCGTTTCAATTGTGTTTATTCGTATAAATTACAGAAAATTAGAAAAGATGCAATAAATTGTGAAGATAACGTCTTGTCTCCGTATCGTATCGAATAGAATTCGCGCTTCTTCCCTCAGGCTTCTTTCATCGGCTTCTTTCAACATTGTTTCCGCAGGCGTCGTGTAGATGGCGTTAGCTACAGCGTCGACATGGGCCCGGCCTTGGAAGATCCAACTTCCAACAGCCAAGTCACAGCTATTATATTTGTTACTGCAGCAGCGGGCAGATCTTCGAGAAAGCTCGTCTTACAACTCCCGTCGAAGTGCGTATGTCAGCCACTCGATTTACACCATCCCTTCCTGGGAACACCTGGATTACACGTCCCAATCTCCACTTGAGGGGTGGTAGACAGTCCTCCTTGATAAGAACTAAGCTGTTGAGGGCTATGCCGTTTCCTTCCGTCTTCCATTTGGATCTTGTCTGAAGCTCCCCGATGTACTCCTTAGACCAGCGTTGCCAGAAGTGTTGTCGGAGTTGCTCCAGTCTGTTGTAACGCGTCAACGTGGTCGTAGATGCAGCCGTCAGGTCCGGTTCAGCAGGCGCAGTTAACGGTCGGCCAATGAGGAAATGGGCAGGAGTGAGCGGGTTAAGGTCGGATGGGTCTGAGGACAGAGGTGACATTGGACGGGAGTTCAGGACTGCTTCGATCTGTGTCAAAATAGTGCTAAACTCCTCATAAGTCAATCTCGCGTTCCCTACAATACGTCTTAAGTGATACTTGCATGATCTCACCCCACTTTCCCAGAGACCGCCAAAATGTGGAGAATATGGTGGTATAAATTTAAACGTAATATTATCATTGACTGTGTAGTCTGAAATATCCTTTGAAATATTTTTTAAAAACAATGGAAATTCCTTTTCTGCACCTATGAAATTTTTACCATTGTCTGAATATATTATTTCTGGTTTACCTCTTCTACTAATAAATCGCCTTAATGTTAAAATATAATCTTTAGAGGACAGGCCAGTGACTAGTTCCAGATGCATAGCTCGCGTTGTAAAACATATAAATACGCATATATAGGCCTTAACAAGATGAGCACCTCTCCCCTTTCTATTTAAAATATACACCGGTCCAGCGTAATCAACGCCGGTTTTTATGAACGGAAAGGCAGGATCTATACGATCACTGGGTAAACTGCCCATTATAGGGCTCAATGTCTTACCTTTAAGTCTTGTACACGTTACACACTCACGAACAATCCTTCTCGACAAATTCCTACCGTTCAACGGCCACCAACATTCACGCAGGGAAGCCAAGACAAGTTGAGGGCCTGCGTGTAGCAAGCGCTTATGCTCATGCCTATATAACAAGGTAGTAAAAAAGTGTTTGCCACATAATAGTATGGGATGCCGTTTATCGTATGAAAAATTGCTCGAATTACCTAATCTTCCGCCAACTCTTATAATTTTATCATCGTCTAAAAATATATGAAGCCCTGAAATACGATTATTAGTACTCTTCAAACGACGATTATTTGTTAAGCAATCATAAACGTCGGAAAATGATTCTATTTGCGCACACATAACCAACAAACGCTTCGACGCGGCCAGTTCTGTCGCCGATAACAAACCGGTTATTCGTTTATGTCTGTGCGCGCGGCGAGAATTATGAATAAAACGTAAGACGTATGCGCCTATATTTAATAACTTAGTGTATGAGGAATAATTATTGAATTGTATTAGATAATGATTATTATTGCTATGTGTAATTAAATTTATTATTTCAATCGATTTTAATTCAGGTAATTTATTTAAATCTGGGGTCACTACGTTACAGTCAAATGAGTTTCTATCTTGTAAATACGACGGCCCGTGCCACCACAACTCATTGTCAATTAGTGAATCGAGATACATCCCTCGAGACAATATGTCTGCTGGATTATCTTCGCCTTTTATATGCAACCATATTGAGTCACCAGTAATTTCGTTTATTTCTACCACTCGATTTTGTACAAACGTTTTAAGGGCATGAGGTGACATTCGCATCCAACCAATGACAATGGTGGAGTCCGTCCAAAAATAAACTTTAGAAAATTGCAATCTAAGTGATTGGACTATTCCTCTGTATAACCGTGCACCTATTAACGCCCCACACAACTCTAAACGTGGAATACTCACAGGCTTAACAGGTGCGACCTTACTTTTGGCACAAAGCAAATGAATAGATATTTCCGAATCGGTATTGTAGGTACGAACGTAGGCACAGGCTCCGTACGCCTTTAGGGATGCGTCAGAAAATATGTGAAGTTCCGTATGGCTATTATGATCACTCGTTACTCGCCGCGGAATGCGTAATGTGTTTAGTGCTTGTAACGAGTGTATAAACCTAGACCAATCAGTGGCAACATCATGAGATACAGGAGTATCCCAATCTATTTTGCTTAACCATAATCTCTGTAATAATAATTTAGACATGACAACCGCAGGTGAAATAAGTCCTAACGGATCATAAATTTGAGAAATTATGGAAAGCATATGACGCTTAGTTAGTTTCGAATTATTACATTGTTCAACCCTGGTTGTATAATACCACTGGTCGTCGTTGTTCAACCAACCTAAGCCTAAAGTTTTGTTCTGAGTGTGTTCACCCGCAAAATGCTTGCTTGATTCATCAGAAATATTTGAATTAAAGGTCCACTTACGTAATGGGAAACCACCACTTAATAAAACCTGTGAAGTTTTCTCGCATATTTTCGTCAAGTTCTGAAAATCGTCATGGCCCGTCATTAAATCGTCAACAAAGAAATCTTCTCTTATCACACGTGATATTATGACGTCATCACTGCATTGTTCTGATAGTTGACGTATACATCGCATACTTAAATATGGAGCGGACGCGGTTCCGTAGGTGACGGTATTTAGTTGATATGTGTCTAAGGGATCAGTAGGATTTTCCCGCCATAATATGAGCTGTAAGACTCGTTGATCTGCCTGGACAAGAACTTGGCGAAACATTTTCTCCACATCAGCACAAGCAACGTATTTATATTGACGAAAACGTAATAAGATGGAGAATATATCGTTTTGTAACGCTGGACCTAAGTGTTGAATGTCGTTAAGCGACTTATTCGTACTAGTGACTGCACTAGCATCAAACACTACACGTAATTTTGTAGTGCTACTAGTCTCTTTTAAGACCCCGTGATGAGGTAAATAATAATGAATTTGACCGGGTGCATCAATTTTTGTCATGTGCCCCAAATCCGCATATTCTCGCATAAAATCACAATATCTACGTTTATATTCCGTTGAGCGCTCTAATTTTCGCTCAAGTGATAAAAACCTGTTCCTTGCCAACGTATAAGATTCCCCGAGTACACTCGCCGACTCTTTGAGGGGAATACGAACAGAGAATCTACCATCTACTTCACGCTTAGTCGTATCTATAAACAATTCCTCCCATGTACGCTCATCCTTTGTAAGAATGCCTTGAGATGATTGAGGAATATTTTCTAGCTCCCAAAACATTCTAAGCTGCGAATCAACACTCTGAACAAAGTTACACTGAACTTGATTATTAATGCGCAAGTTCTTTGTGTAAATAGGTCCAGATATTAGCCAGCCTAATTTAGAATGCTGTAAGTATGGGCCGCTTGGTAATCGTATAGTTTTATTCGTATGTAGAAGTTCCCAGAATTTGTCTACACCTATCAACAAGTCAATCTCTGACGGTATGCAAAAATCAGGATCGGCTAGTTGTATGTTGTCTGGAATACGTATTAAAGTGGTATCAATATTCGTTGACGGCAAACTGTTTGTTATGCGCGGCAAAACCAAGCATTGAAGCATAGTATTGAAATTGCTAAATTTCGAACGTATAAAAATATTAGTTGTGTGATTTGAGCGGGTAACTGAACGACCTACGCCCGAAATTTGAATAGTGGACTGTATAAGAGATGTATTTAGACGTTTACATAGCCTTTCCGTAACAAAACAATGCTGGCTACCACAATCAAGCAATGCACGCACAGTATGGAATCGATTTTTACTATCTGCCACCTCAACTAACGCGGTACACAATAACACTGCCTGCGCCTGCGACGACCGACTGTGCGTCTCGCTCTCGAGTTGGAGCCCCGGTGAATCAGACCCGGCGGCGGCGGCGGACAATGAGTGTAATGCGACGGAGGACGCAGGATGTGTCACGCTCGACCCTGCTGAGGGCTGAACCTGCGTATTAGCTTTGTCATAACTCTTCACGTCCGAATGGAGTAAACTGTTATGTTTTTGTGAGCATTGCTTGCACGCACCAAATAGACACTCGTTAGACTGGTGCCCCGATCGTAAACAGTTATGACAGAGCTTCCTATCGGCTACGAATTTTAATCTATCGTTGACGGATAAATTAAGGAAACGAAAACAAGTGTATAGTGCGTGATTGTGATTACATAGACTGCAAGTACGGACACCTTTGTTTAAATTGGAAGATTTGTTTTTCGTGTAGTTACTGCTATTCATCGACGCGTAACTATGAACGGCGGTAGAATTTTTATTAAATTGACTGACCTTATTATGGTGAAATTGTGATATTTCTTTCGTTTTAAGGTGTGAATTGTTAATCATTTCTAACATATCCGCTCTGTTTTTAAGAAACGATAGAAGATCTTCCAATTTAAATCTATAGTGTGCGTTATTTAAAGATAAAGTGCCTTTATAAGTTTCCCACTCGCGTTCAGTGGATGAATCTAGTTTATTTACGATTAAATAAATAATTAAAGTATCCCACGATTCTGTGGGTTCATCTAATGTTTTGAGAGCGCGTAAATTACGTAATATTGTGTCTATCAGTTTCCTAATGAGCGAAGGCGACTCCTGCTTTATAGGCACGATATTAAACAACGATTTTACGTGATTACTTATCAAAAGCCTAGGCTTTTGATAAGTAATAGGTACCATAACTTAGAGAATAGGTACCATAACCCTAGGGTTATGGTACCTATTCTCTAAGAGCTCCCATGCATGAATGTAGTTGTCCGCAGTAAATTCCAATGCACTGATAACTTGCTGTGCGTTATCGCTTAAAGATGATCTTAAGTAATGGAATTTTTGCATATTATTGAGTTCAGATCGCTCGTGAATCATTGTAACGTATGAATTTTTGAATTCTAACCAGTGATCATATGACCCGTCGAATGTAGGTAATTTAATCTCAGGTAGCTTAACGTTCGAAAATACTGAACAACTGGATGGTAATTGAGATGCGCTCGTCTCGTCAACGCCTTTATATGAATCTATTAAGCAGTTCGCATTAGCCATAGAACTAAAATACATTGATTCTAGGGTCTCAACGTACTGAATATTAGCGTCAATCTCAGTATCAGATAAATAAAGTTCTAAATCATTCTCAACCGAATTAAACCTCTGGAATATGTCACTAGCGGCCTGCACTCTTAATTTAATTTCTGCTAATTGAATTTTGGTCAAATTAGCGCCTACTAAAGAGTCAACGTATTTTTTAAACTGAGTTAATCTACCCTTCATATTTGACCTCTGTTTCTTGAGATCAGAAATTGTTTCGTCTAATGATTTCCTCTTGGTAGGCGAATGTGGAGGAACAGATAATTTCACACTAGCACTATCAGTCATTTTGGCGGTCTATTAATTAGGAAAGTAAAGGTACTTACGTGCAAATATCAGCTTGTGGTTCGCGGCTGCGATATGTTCCCGGACTTTCGATAAGCACTGAAACGTTAAACACTATTTTAACACAATGCGAATAGGGATTGGTAAGATAGGAAAAAAGACCTGACCGTTACTGGAGATGATGTGATAGATGGTGATTCCTTGACGCTGATCAGCTCGAAATCTCGCAATCCGTCTCGAAGGCCAAAATGTATAGGGGCAGGTTCTCTCCTATCCAATGAATCGTTTATTGACTCGTTTCAATTGTGTTTATTCGTATAAATTACAGAAAATTAGAAAAGATGCAATAAATTGTGAAGATAACGTCTTGTCTCCGTATCGTATCGAATAGAATTCGCGCTTCTTCCCTCAGGCTTCTTTCATCGGCTTCTTTCAACATTGTTTCCGCAGGCGTCGTGTAGATGGCGTTAGCTACAGCGTCGACAGAAACTTATACATACCTACATACTTTAAGGGACAGTGTTAAATCCAAAGTCTGCTACACAATTTCATTAATATCCTAATTTGTGCTTCTCTGAATGATTGGGCTTTCTATATAAATGTGCCATGTTTATTAAAAACTTTAGGGCACAGAAATATGCATTGACCTTAAAAAGAGCTTATTCATGTAGCACTAATCTGTTATAGTATTTTATTTCAAAAGCTTCAAGGACTGGGAGTAGGGACTGTTTTTATCCTGCTATATGGATATAGCTGGGCATGTTTTTATCGTTAGACTTATACGGGCCGATTTTTCAATCCCCTGAAAAAAGCAGTAAGATACTTTCTTTCCGTAACCTTAACGTAAGGCGTAACCATATACGCGACTTGCGTTACGGTTACGGAAAGTAAGTATTCAAGAGGGCCGTACTTTTGTTTGACACTCATATATCTATTTTCTTTTTTTTTAAAGCGGCCTATTCAATGACTTCATCCTCCACCTGATGCAAGAGACCAAACGTGCTGAACTAGCCACACCCGCCTTGCCGATCTGAGAAAAACTTGTTACTTATCTTATTACCGGGTCGTAATTCGCCTCACGGTGCATTTTGACTCATCGTGATCTACCATATCTCCCTTTCCTTATTGCTCCTGTAGCTCCTTAAATATGTAAACAATCAGCCTAACTATATATCCATGAATTTGAAGGACCTGTAGCGTTCTTGCCTCCTATCCTGTTATCTTGTAACTTAGACCACACATCCAACACACATTTACAGTCACGTAGGTTCGTTGCAATCACTTATTAGCTGCGTTTTCTAAAACATATAATTTCACATCGAAACAATAAATTAAGTCGTACCCAATCATAAGGTTTAGTCAGAAATGAAGTTAATGTTTGGTTTGTACCGGTAGAAGGCCTTTGATTGTTTCCGTGAATTACAGTTTTTTTTCAGTTATTCTGTTTCAAGTTCCGCTACTTCATATTTCATTTGTTAAGAAGGAGCTTCTTATAGCGATACAGGCTGTCCCAAAAAAAAAGAGTTGAGCGGAATTTCAGAGATAGAACACAATTTGGGGTATCCGAATCACCCTCAAGTATGTAGCAAAAGTAGCCCGTTAAGTACAACTTTTTTTAATGATTATCTAACCACTCCTTGCACCAATTGGTGGCCAACAGCCACTCCTCTACCGACGGCTGCTCGACCTGACGCATCCTCCTGACGAGGACACCGGGAGCTGCCATCGGGCCACACCCGGGGGACTACGGGCACGGTCGTGGCCCTGAAAAGGGCCCAAGTGGTGGGAAAACAAAAACACCTCGACGATAGCATGTGACTTCGAATGCCAAGGGAACACACTTGACATCAAAAGCCACACACTCGCCGAGAAAGTTTCCCCACCACGTTACCAGGGTCCGCTACGGGGAGGTTTCCGGACGTGGACCCCATCATTATGAGGACCTATTACAATGATAGCTTGGCTGTAATTGTATCTGACATAATGGTGTGTGAATTGTAGTTCTTCTAATAATTAAAAAAAAGGAACTTAAAAAGTAAATTAATTTGTCCTTTTCTTACAGTTGACGACTCGTTATAAATTATTTACAATTGCTTTTTGCAACTTGCAATGTGTTCGAAGTACGAAAGGCAGGTGGTGGCGTCTAATGCCGCTCGTTAGTTGGAAATAGGAAGATGACTATTAGTCTATTATCTATGCCGATGAAACCGATAGCTAGGTTCCACGTTTAGGGTTCAATAATGCAATTAAGGAGGTAACGAACTTAAGGGGACGGTAAAACAAGTGGCAATTTGCAATTTATACCGATTTTCGAATGAACATCACGCGTTAGCAATGAAATCGTAAATTTTGAAAGAATATACCTACGTGTGAGAAAAGGAACTAATCGGTATGAAAACTATTTCAAAAATTGCAAATTTTAGTATAATAAAATAAACTTTCAAAATAGGTCTTACAAATTATACCTTTTAAGTCATAACTCTAAAACTACTGGAGGTATGCTCATAAATTTTATTCCACTTCAAGATAATTTCATTTTTTAAATATTCATATTACGAGAAAAAGCATCTTTTTAAGCAATATCAATAGTTTTCTCGTTTTGTGCGTGTTATAGGATTGAAGATTTGATTTGTTGTAACTCATGGACACACTTTTTTTAAAATAATTGATGCTAGACTAAGCCAAGTATTATTCGTAAATAATCAATCGGAATCTCCAGTTTTTGTAACATTAGGACTTTTAGTTAAAAAAATAGCGTTAGTATACCAATAGCAAAACGCCATTTTTATAAAGGTATTTATAAAAAATGTATTTTTCATAGTCATAGAAGTACTAACGTTTTTTAAAATTTCTTAAAAAATCCATTACCTAATCTTTTGTCTTTAATTGGTCAAGACTTGGTGTAATATAGCATAAATAATCCAGACAAGCAAAAGCCTGTCCAAAAGTTGAACAAAGAGACAGTAATTTTTTTTATGACATACAAGGGTCCCAGACAACTGGCAAACGATACAACGTTTCTATAAGGTTTCTATCGAACGAATGACAATTTTTGACTACTAATCATTTGACATAACGGTCGCAATGGAGATTTATCAGTTAAAGATTCATATCAGTTTTATACAATAAATTCTTTTCGTTAAGCGTTCGACGCAATCGATTGGCCACTTGTATAGGCCCTATGACCAGAAAGTGGCATTTTTCGCACGCTGATACGCGTACGGAAAATCCCACTTCTGATATGTATTTATTAATTTTGTTTATTAGTTTGTAAATTATTATTTTAAATAATCTAAGTTATTTTTCTTTACTCTTGCATTTTGTATCGCCTGCATACGAATTATTCTCTAACATCCATTGGTTGACTGGAAGAGATATCTTTTAGGGATAAGTCCGCCCTTGCAAACTATGTACTATTGTATAAATTGTCATAATATTTTCAAGTGCAATAAAGATTATAATAAAATTTTTAATTTAGCTTGGACGGTAAAATGAAAGGGTGAGATAGCCTATTAATCACTTCGCCTTCAGCTCGGGCGTCGAATACCTGCGACCTGAGACATTCTTTGCTTTACCGCCCTAGTTGAGAAATGTACTATTAGTGTCTTTGTAACAAGTGTTAGTGTTTCTAGTATTATATTTACGCGTTTGTAAATGCAAAAATAAAATTATTCCAACAATGTAGTGTTTATTCAAAATAAAAATGAAAAACTGAAACAGCTACCGAATCAAAGAAGCTATACAGCTAATAGTGTGCATGAAAAAAATGCAGATTACATATTTAAAGGTAAAAAACTTTGTACCTACCATTTATAGCTACC
Organism: Elophila nymphaeata; assembly: GCA_955850985.1. Lineage (NCBI taxonomy): Eukaryota > Metazoa > Arthropoda > Insecta > Lepidoptera > Crambidae > Elophila > Elophila nymphaeata. The sequence continues at coordinate 19,225,087 of OY039082.1, read as the reverse complement.
ATTACACGCACGTGCAGAAAATAAAATAAATGTAGAATAAGTATGTGTGATAATACTATTGTTAACCTATATTATTGAACTGTATGACTCATAACAAAGACCTGTCCATTGTATTGATATGTCGATCGGAAGATAATATTTTCAATATTACCCAAGTACTAAAAAAAACGTCGTTTCAACCTATTTATCACCCTCCAGCAAATGTAAGGTAAAAAAACTGAATGCAAAACCGAATGACATATTCGAACGCCTCTGTATTTATATTAGTCCGGAACTGGCTACTGGGGTTAGCAGCACTATAGATCATAGATCCCTATCTAGCATAGAGTTAAGAATCTACTAAAATAAAACAAAAACTTTTTTAAAATTTATTTACTTATTTGTTTCGAAGTTTAGGACGAATTTTAAAGTAGTGAGGAACTTGCTATGTTATATTTACAAGAAAAATATGCTGTCAGGAAAACGGGACGGGATTTTTTCTTGTGTCTCTATTTTGGTTTTTTTATTTAATTCGGGAAAATTTCCGAAAAATTCAAATATAAGTAAATAAAAATATAAACAAATTAAAATGCAATATTATTTCTAACTGCCAGCTTGTCATTACAATTCGAACTGTTTTAAGGATTTAAAGTTGGATATGTTTGACGGAACGGACGGTAGCCAGTCGATCAAAAACTTAGCAACATAACCAGTCGAATTGATCGCAAATTTGTCAACAGGCAGAAGTATATATCAAAAAGTGTTTTTCAAATGTCACTAAAAATAATTAATTGCATAAATCTAAGTATGTAGGTATTAAAATTCTGCAACTGTTATTGACATTTGCAATCGGTTGATGAATAAGGCATTACAATCATGCACAGTTTTGTTGGATAAGATTTAAGAATTTGTAGTTCATCAATCTGCTGTAAACTGTAAGTACTTTCTTGGGTATCGAACCCTAGACGTTCAGATTTGAGAGCAGTCACAGACCTCAGAAGCAGTTAAACTCAAAATAATAATATAAATATAGTCTTTTTAATTGCGTAATCTGTCACTACATTTACTTATCTTTAATCTAAAATGTTGAACGTTTAAATTATTATAATAAACAAGAATCCATTTATGGTTAACATAAGCCTTTTATTATTATCGATATAATAATTACTTGGCTTCTGTATATTGAGTTGTCAAGTATAACAGCTTGTTGATACAAAAGTGGCCGACCGGCGGTTAAAGACGAGTTTCAAGTGGGCTTTATATTGTATAGGTGTGTGACAGAACATGATAAATGGTTATTTATTGTAATTGACTTAATAAAATATTATCTACATTTTAATAATTTAATAAAAAATATTTAAAAATACAGTTTTGCAAGTGTTACTGAGTCTCATTGGTGCCTTCAGCTCGGCTGGAATGGATTCACTGGTTCGGTGTTCTGTCCAATGAATTCCGAGCATTTTCCTCCAGCACCACATTTCAAGCGCGTCAATACGTCGGCGGTCAGTTTTCTTAAGGGTCCAGGTCTCCGCACCGTAGAGAAAGAAGGAAAAAACAAGGGCGGTGACGAGCTGTTTCTTAGTTTTTTTTTGAGATGTTCCTGTCGCTCCATACACGGCCCAGTTGGGACATAGCGCTCTTTACCATTCCAATCCATCTTCTGACATTCTTCTCACAGGATCCGTTGTTCGTGATGACGGAGCCGAGATATGTGAAATCCTCTAAATTCCCAGGTTTCAACTGCCATAACTTTGGTCTTGTTTCTATTAACGAGGAGTCCCATTTCATTGCTGACTCTTTCCAATGTGTAGTGTATTAGTGGGCAATATATTTGTAGTGTATTAATATGAAGACTCGGGTCTGTGTAACGCGGACTTTTAATTTAATAAGTAGTAATGGTACCAATTTAAGATACTATAATTACGGGATCAATAACAGTAGATAAATAAGTTACTTAATTATATCTGATAAAATGATTTTGTGATTAAGTCCGTGAAAAATAGTTGCTTATTTTTGATTGGAATCTGTGATAAGACCTGCCGTAATATAGGTTAAGTTAAATATTATTATCTATGTACATAATTAATAAAAAAAATGTATGTCAAATGTAGTTCCAAGCCTCAAAAATTAATTAAGTAACTGAATTAATCTGAAGTTTATATCCATCAAATTAATTTGATTTAACAAACATTTTTAAGATCACTTTTGAACATTTTAAGTTCATGTGCTGTCTGTTACAATTTTTATATCTATGGCTAACAGTTCTAAGTTTAGACACGCCGTTAGAAACTAAGCCTTGTTTTTGTGTGAATGTCGAGTTTTTGTTCTGAACCTGTTTCCACGGTTCACTGCATTTAAACTTCGTAAGGAAGTAAGCGAATTAAAATTAAAAAAAAAAACGTTTTCAGTCAATGTGTGTTCGAAAAGAGTTTATAGATTTATCGCCAAAATGTTTGAGGCACATAATAAATAGGCATGTATTAAATACATGCTAAATTATTCTGAATTTGTGATTTAAAAAAGTTGGCAGCTACAGTGAAGGATAATTTTAAGTAGATTGTAGCAATACAATAAGCAGTTGTATTGATTTTTTTAAACTGACATTGATTCCCAAAAACAGTGCACTCTGCTTGGTCATAAAACAATAACCCTAACCTACCAATCACAAGAACAAATATGTAGTTAGGTAATCAATTACTTTACTTGTATGCAATCCTATATTATAATTATTGCTAAAATATTTAATCGCTGCCAAGTTATTTTTTAGCAACAAAATAGTTAGTCGCCTCGAAAATAATTAGTCTAATAAATATACTAGTATCACTGTCGAAATAGGAGCGTTCAGGTAAATTATGTCATGTGCGCTATCCTTGATAAAAACAAAAAATTGAGTTAACACCATTTTTAGCGATATGGGCTGGCTACCTTGGCCATACTAAAATAGCATTCTGTTGCCGTGCTTCCATAAAACACTCCGATATCACACAAAAAACTAAAAACTTTTTAACCGACTTCAAAAAAAGGAGAATGTTCTCAATTCGACTGTAAGTTTTTTTTATGTGTTTTACGTCATAACTCTTTACTGGTTGTACCGATTTTGAAGATTCTTTTAACGTTTTGAAGCTGGTGCTTGCCATGTAGTCCCATTTATATTCGATCGACATCTGACAAATAGTTTTAGAGTTATCCCTAATAATGCCTAGACATCGATGATATCGTAATCATTTTATTCTACGTCTAATAGATCTCGAGTTAGTTTCCTGAAGATTTATTTAGGTACAACACTTAAAAAACGAAAACGAAATTATTTTTAATTAAAAAAAACCGCATTCCAAACTTAAAACGGAGAAATAAAAATATCGTTCAAAAAATCAATATTTTTTTAGGTTGGTGCCAACCTTAATATTTGGAATAAACGTTGTGACTTGTATTTGAGACCGACCTCAAAGAAACATTTTGATTTTGTAATCATAATTTTTATGTCTCCGTTTTTAGTTTTGAAGGCGGTTTTTTTTGTTAACAAGATGATACTTTGTCTCATATGCATATCTAGATAATCAAATTATCTACAAGATGAACAAAGTTTTATGAATATAGCTCCAGTAGTTTCCGAGCGAGGTCAAGAAAAAAACTATGTGTTTTTCATTTTTCAAAATTTGACACAAATTCAAAGTTAAATTTTAACTATGTTAACAACATTCAAAATTATCGTATAGATATGTTAAGAAATAGGGGATATATTAAGAAGGTTAAGAAATAGGGCGTATAATTAGCTTCCTCCGTTTGTATGCAGACGGTGTTTGCCGTATTATCCTCTATTTACAGTAATCTACAGTTTCGACTCACTTGCGTTTGTGAGATAAAAATAATATACCTACTTTTGCAATGCGGTATATGGGTGAATTACCCCTCATGTCCGGACAATGGACACGCGCCAGCCATCCCCCGCGGGTCGTGTCATGCGTCAGTCGGCCATCTTGGCAATAACCGCCATAAAGCACGTGGTACCGCATCGCTCGCGCTTTGCCCGTTCAACTGCGTTGCCTAGGTCAACACTATTTACCCGACTAGGCGAAGTCAAAAGGAATGTAATAATTTTATTTTTGCGTTTACAAACGCAAAAAAAATCTTATCTTTCAAAAGGAATGGTTATGATTTTAGGAATTTATGTAGGTACGTTTTTATTTACGTATGTTCCTCAACAGCACCAAAACTATTCATTCGAATTCGAGGAATAAGGTAGATATCAATCGTTCTTTTTTATGGTCGGGGTAAAATTCTCCCGAGTTCTTGTTGTAAAAATACGTGTTGAGAGACTCCATTTTTAACTCAATCTACCGTACAATTGTTTGTTACTAAGTACCTATATTTTCACTCGAAATTGGCAAAATGCGTAATCTTTATGTGTCTCGAACATCTTAAAAGAAGAAGAAGATCATTTAAACATTTAAGCTTTATTAACATTTATTTATTTTAACATTTTATTTTATTTCTACATTTTAACTGACTTTAACAAAAGGAGGTGTCGATTTTTCCTTGTAAATTTCATTCCAATTCTTTTGTTTCCTTTCCGTAGCAGTTACAGAAAACTTTATGCTTATTCGCTTTATGTTTATATGACAATGAAACCTTGGTCGCCGAAAAGTGCGAGTGGCTTTAGTCGCTTTTTTATGCAAAAATCGTGGTTAAGTTAGTGTTAACCTTACCCTAGAACCACTCGCAACACTAAATGACACATGAATTTTCGAATACTGACTATTTATATCCGTTACTCGTATTCTTTCCTTCATGTTCATCAAATGACTAAATACCATTTGTGTTTATGAGGCACTGTTATCAAACTGTTAATTTTAATGTAATATTGTTTCTAATAAATTAAAAAAAGTTTTTCTGGAAGACTATACAGAAAAAATACGCTATTAGCGATCATATTTATAATCTTTAACTAAGTTTGAAATGTTGATGTAAGTATGAATAATAAAGCATATTCTATTTTGTACAAAATGTCACAATGGCCAATCATTCATCATTTCAAGCAATAATTTTTAATAAGCAATAAATTTTTCATTCAATATCCTTATTAATCTTGTCTCTTATGACTACTGAGGTTCTGAGGCTAATCACATTGATATTAATTTATTAATCGTTTTTGAAAGATGAATAAATAAAACAGGCATGTTATTAGAAACTGCAATTCATTATTCGCAACAACGCAATCTTTTTGTCAATACGTCTTTTAAAAACATCTAGGAATTGAAAATATGTAGGTAATAAAATATATAGGTAACTATTTACTTTTGTCTTATTATTAAGGGTCCTTTACCATGCAGGGTAGGGTATACCGTATACGAGCTCCGTCATATCCTTATCTTGATACCTTTGTTCAAATAAAAATATTAGCTGCAAGAAAATATTTATTAATCCCATTCCAGTGTCTTTTAAAGAGGCCAGTAGGAATAGGCATTAAATTCCCGAAATTTCATCTATTAATAATAAATTCTAGCAGAAATTTATTTATTTTATTTATTTGGTATACCAAAAATTTATACAATAATACATTATAACTTAAAAGAAAACCAAACTTCAGAGCTAATTGATAAATCTCTTACTGGTATAGGGGAGCCTGGGTACGGTTGAAACAATTTCGCGATAAATGCCCATAGCACTGTCAGTATGCAACGTAGTTATATAAAAAATACTTAAAGTGAGAGAGTGGAGTTTTGACTTTAAAATAATATAGTAATTTGAGGATTAGGTGCAGTAGTTTTAGGATTATAGGCGTTTATAAGATAGATGTACATTTGTTTCAACCGTCCCCATGCCAGGGGCGGTTGAAACAGCGATGGGGGTCAGTTGAAACAAAGACAATAATGTGATATAAAATCCGTTTATTAATGAGTAATCAACAAGAACAAGTTAAATTCTAGTATGGAACTTTTATCAGTCTCACATGCAAGCTCATGTGCAACTTTTCTTACCTCACTTACTGATAGGTCAAAGTAGATATCCGCACAGCGAATTAAATATTTTGACAATATATTTTCCTGGTCAGGAGTGAATACTCGGTTGTCGGCCACATACCGCATAGATTTTTTTTTCTGATGCGTTGTTTTGGCATGTATAAAATAAAAAACAAAGGTTAAGACTGTTGCAACTGTACCTTCAAGTATTTGTTTCAACTGTCCCCACCCCCTCAACCGCCATTACGATGATCGCAGCGTCGACAGAACAACACATAAACAAAAACTAATCAATGTTACCGAACCTCTTGGAATTGACAATTAAGCTGAAAAACACTTACAGTGCAAATAACATATAGCAACAGAGTAATTTCAAAACGAAAGCAATAAAAAATACTTACTTTTGGTCGAAAAAATACAATAGGGTGGCCTAGAAACGTACGTGGCGCGCGGAGTTCAATGCGTTACTGGAATACAGGTTCGGACCTGCCTTCCGCATCTTCCCCCCCTTGGACCCTTCATCACATCGCTTATACTTTACGAGTTAAATGCGTTGTTGCAACCGTACCCTGCTTCAACCGTACCCAGGCTCCCCTACACCACATACTTACAATATTAAAAAGCATTTAACTTAAATACTACTTACATCGTTAGAACCTATTGCTTGCTTACTAAATTATGAGTTTATTATGATGCCAGAGAAAGAAAAGAATACACATTTATTACATTAATTATTATTATAATTAATGTAATTCACTATATTTAGTGCAAATCAACTTATTATAATTAATGTAATAAATGTGTATTTTTTTCTTTCTCTGGCATCTTTCCTTTCCAAATGATTTTTCTCTTGACGATACTTAGTACACTTAATTATTTACTTGTAATTATTATAGTTTTAAATCACATTATTCCATTTGTCGTAAAATTAAAAGGACAATATTCCCTTCAGGGTTCTCAAACAACTTCAATAGAAGTTAGAACCAGCATGTTGTTAAAACATTATTTATGTGCAAAATTCTAGTTTGCATTAAATTTATAGCGACACAAAAAATTACGACATAATTTTCAACGCACCAAAAAGTCCGGACGTCTGATTAGAATCAAAAACTGCATTCAGATGTTTTAATTTTTTTCGCGTCTAAAAAATCTTTTGTCTCCGCGGCGCGATTCGTTTCATTGCAGTGCTCTCAATGAAAGTGCTGCTTCTAAATCAGTAGTCGAATTTCTGGTGCCATTGTTTCATTGCAATGACACAAAATGAGGGGTCATTTTTTTGGCAACATTCGAATTTAAATTAAGAACACTATTGTGACGCGTTTTTTTTTAATTAAATCGAGGAGTCATTTTTCATGCATCGCATGTTATCTGATTTACCTGCCAGCGGCGGTAATGTGACTTTTGTTTTTTTTGTCGCTAGTTTTTTTACTTCTCCCTATGTACGATAGCGTAAGGATACGGCTATGTTGTTTTTACGGTTATTTTTGACACAATTACTTTTCGTCTTCTTGTATTTCCATTTTAAAATACCTTCTTTTCAATTTTTGACGTGATAACGTCTTGTAATTCGATAGAGCCGGCTGCACGCACGAAAAAACATGACGTCATGCGGCGTTACCTCGCTCTGAATCTAATTCTCTAATTTGAATTTGGAATTATGTTCTTTAAAATTTAAACTTTCAATGATACCAAAACCAGCCAGATACAAATAGTATAGCCAAAGAGATTTTATTACAAGTTTATTCATACTTTAATGCGAAATCTATTAAACAAATGAAATTAAATTTTTCTTTTGAAAAATGCTACCATTCCATCAGTATTTTCTTAAGACGTTGTCACGTTCAACTATCGTCAGTAAACCGACTTTACAGACAACCAATTTTTTTTGTAATAATTTTGATATTTTATGTCGTTCAAATAAAATTCATTGACCTTTTTATTATTGTGAATAATTTTCGTCACATTGTCAGACAATTTATTTTTAATACTGTTATTCTACTCCTGGTGCCCAGAAAATATTGTCATATAGGTAATTTAGCTTATTGCTAAGATTCCAAATGATAGCGAGATCGACCAAAATTAATGTCTATCTACCAGTATTAATATACCTAAAATTTTATCTACTTCATTCCGTTAAATTCTTATGTGTTTTAATGTTCTCATTAAAAATCTATTGGAGCATGTATCATATAATTTCAAGAAAATTAAAAATAGAATTTCACAAAGCAAATCATGCGCTATTATCACCTACATTGACACATTTTTTTTTTGTAACAAACCGATTCATTATAGTCCTGTTGCCTTTCTTTTTTTAAAAATTGCGTGCGTATAAATTTAGCCCGAGGCAGCAATTTGTGCGTGCTTCAAGAAATTTTGACAGTCACACAAAAGTAACTCGAAAGTAACAAAAGTAAGTAACTCGATAATTGGTGTAATTAGTAGGATGCTTTATGTTGATTAGTCAATGTTGATATTGTAAATTGGTTACGTTTGCGTACAAATTATTATTACTGTATTGTATCGTCTTTTTACGTTTTCGCTATTAAGTACAGAATAAAGGAATAATAATAAAATTAAATGTTAGGTACATTAATCATTAATTTGCACAATTGCCAATTTAGCTGTCATTTGCACTTAATATAATGGTTTTAAAGTACATTACGATAGAAGTGAGCTATAAGCTGTGCTCATTACATTGGATTTGGCGGGTTGGAGAAGATAATTCAGCCAAGTATTTTTATTTTAAGTTTTATGTCAAATTTTCAGCATCTATTATTCATCAATTTATACAGCAGAAGGTATCTAATTTTCTTTAGCGCTGGCGTAAAATGACTGCTGTCAAGTGGACAGAACGCCTTACTAACGAATCGATCTTGGACCAGATGAAAGTGTGGAGTCATCTCTCAAAAATTAGTACCTAATTAGTAAAAAAGTATCCAGCGCGTCCTTCTTTTCTTCGGACATGTGGCCAGACGAAATGAGATTGTGGATAAAAATGTATGATGCTAGGTTATTAAGAAGGAAAACGAAGTAGGGGAAGAGTACCTTGTAAGTGCATAGACCTTGTTAAGGCTCAATACGAAACGGACGTCCAAACCTGCCTGAGGAGAGCACGATATAGAACCACCTGGAAGAATCTAGCGAGGAATGTCTCTGGTGATCACGTGCCTCAGTATGAGGTGTCGACTAAGCACAGATAATTTTCTTTATAATATGTCATTTAAAAAAAGGATGTTGAAAATGCTAATGGCATTAGCAGATACTTACCCAATAGGCAATAAAGGCGTGTAAGGGGAGTGCATGCCAGAAAGCTTCCTTCGTTTCAAATCATCTCTAGAATTTGATTTTAAGCATCTCAAAATCATTTCTTAATGCCCTACAAAATCTTTAGATTGTGTTTTGACAGCTAATAAAAAGTATCTCAAATGACAGGCAAGATCCCTGTTTGTTTTATTATTTTTTAATCTCTTGTTGTATTGGCGTTTGTGTGCCTATTATGTCGCGGCATAATGATACCCGCATTGCGGCTTTAAAAGCTCCATTCTTCTAATTATTGCTAATTGGAGAGCTTTCATATTGGCTAGATGTTTTTTTAAACGATTTTTCTGTAAATAAACTCCTTTTACAGCTTTATTTAAGGTTGTTTTACCTATTATAGGTAATACAACCTGAAATAAAATTGTCACTCGATTATAATAATGGAGTGCTGTGTTGTAATTTAATCAAAATATGAAATACGCATTCAGAAACGGCTTTCTTAACTTTAGTAGATCGAAGAAAATTAAATAAATCTTGTCTACCTGTATAGTTATTTTAAGTAGGTACTCATTTTAAACGTTATCATATAAATTAATAATTGCTATCAGGTAAACAGAAAATCATAATAATACTTAGGTAAGTCCTACCTTTTTTTTTTAAAAAAAGGTAGGACTTACCTAAGTATTATTATGATTTTCTGTTTAAGTCCTACCTTTTTTTTTAAAAAAAAAAGGTAGGACTTACCTAAGTATTATTATGATTTTCTGTTTACCTGATAGCAATTATTAATTTATATGAGGTTAAATTGTTCTACCTAACTAATAATTAGGGGGAATTTTTGAAAAACAAGGTAGGTAAGTACTGATAAAAACATAAACATAATTATTTACGAAATACACTATTAAACCTATTTAATTATTCTTTAAAGTTTGTAATTTTCAAATAGAAGGCGTAACATAGATAATTTATCATTGAATATTTATAAAAATTGTTCCCCTTGTTTTTCAACATCGAATTTAAAATACGATCAAATTACCCGCGGTTTTTAAAAAAGGAATTCAAAAATGGGCGCCGAAATGAGGGTTACTCACACATGCATACTATCACTCCTATACTACACGTGAAGTTGGTCGGTAAAGCAGCAGCAATTATTAGTAGCACTACTCGGCGATAGATGGCAGTACGCACATATTTGAAGAGTAAGAAAGTAATTATGATATTATGTTTATTATTGTGGTTTGTTTGTAGATAAAGAGATAATTATCTAAATATATTTCATAAATATTGTGCTTGTTTTTCATGAATCATCAAAATATTAAAAAATCACGTTCTTTTGGATAGTCAAGAAAATTGCCACTAGGTGGCGCTGCCAGTATCGTTTCACCGTGGTAGCAATTTAATACGAATTCAACTTGTAAAGCCTTTGGTACGTGACTACGAAGTAAACTGTCTGATTTTCCAACCAAATTGCCTCCTCACATCTCACTTCGGACGCTTCCACGCATTTATATTCATTTCTTCGCGTCTCATGAAGATGTATGTAGTTTGGTAAAGTCTAATAAGAAGTAGGTGGAGTGATCGATCTTTGAAAGTGAATTGGATACTTATTAGAATTTATTGTAATGGAAATTACAGATACAATGAGTTGGTATCATTGTATCTGTACTTGTTAGTTTATACATATGTTATTTTTATTAAGACAACATATTTGTGACCAAAGCTATCATCAGGTTTTGTGTCTTATCAAATTCAACCTCTTATGAATTTTCTATTTGTGGATTTTTTAATACACCTTAATAATAAGGATTGTCAATCGGATCGGCTTATATATGTTGTATACATCAATTTTAACTAATAGGTATTTCATTATTAATATTACGTCCGCAGATAATGTTATAACTCGGAATTAATCTATACTTATAGAAGACTTACATCGTTTGAGAAGGTATAGGCTAAATTTTAATATGCCTATGTAAGTTTTATTATAATTTCTCTTTTTTTTCTTTTCTTCTCTCATCTGCATATTTGGCACACCGGACAAATCTCCGTGATTTTTGTTGTGCTAATAATTTTGTACTTATAATTTTCTTTTTAATAAAAAATTAAAAAAAAAAAATTGCAGTAAAAGTTGCTGCTTATGATGGCACACTAAGAAGAACCTACTACAAAGTATTTTGATCATTTCGACAGTGTTTCAAAACATGATTGTGTTACGGTTAACACCTCAGATGTTTTAGTTAAGAAATATCAACTATTCTAATCATTTGAAAATGAAAATGTCTTTATTGCAACAGTAACTAATTTACAACAACAATAACTAACATATGCCCTGGCTTCGTACAGTTTCGTTTTATACTTTTAATTTAATGGTGTACAATAAAGAATATTCTATCTTTCTTCTATCAAGTTATAAATGTAATTTTTACGATTCCATCCGATATGTCTTCGTCATCATCATCACCATTTCAGCCGAGATGCTGTTGGACGTGGGCCTCACCCAACATACCTATCACATTCCAATATATATGTTAAGAAACTTTATAAATGGGCATCCACTCGTTTTACGTGAAAATGTCACATTTTGTGAATTTTTCAGACCTGATTTTGAAGCGATGTGAACAGACTTTGCAAAGAAATTATTTACTACAAGAAGATTAATTCTTGATTAAAACCACTATAGAGTGATATTTTAATTTAGGTACATTTATAGTTTTGCTAAGCGAGGGAATTCTTATAGCGCAGTTTTACCAAAATGCAGTTTGGAACTATCTTTCAGATGAAATACAAGCATTATAATGGGAAATAATACTTTGATAAAAATATTTTTCCAATTGGAAATATACTCTTATAAACTTCTATAGAGCATAAATAAGTAAAAATTGAGATAACATGTTAAATAGGAATATTAAAAATTGTAATTTTTAATGAGGATTTTTACAATATTTTTGAAATTACACTTATTTAATATACTTAGTTTACTAAAGTACATATATAATGCTGGACATAATAACTGTTACTTAACACTGTTAAATGCAATCAGATATTTTTAATATTTATTTGAAAAATGGTCTAAATTCCAGCTCGCGGCCATTTTTCGATCGTACACCTCTGGTCTTCCCAGCTAGTGCACCTATAGCTCTTCAAGCAATGTCTATGTGTGCATAGGGTCACATAGACGTGTATCTAACCACAATACAGCGAAAAAAATGTTATTGGTACCTATTTGTATCGTCGGAAAGTACTTATTTAATGGATTGGCTGGAAATCTTTACACAATATTGAATTTTAACATAGGTATGTAATACGAGTTTTTTATTCCGAACTTTGAATGGATGCGAAAAATTTTACGCATTTTTGATTGACTTAGCTAGTACTTAGATATACTTATTGACTGTTGTAAAAATTCGAATTCCAAGAATCAATACCGAGCACAATTTTAGGCCTACGTTTTAAATCGTAGAGTTCACAAAAACATCACCGGCTTCTTTTTTTCGTTCGCATATTTTTTGTCTCATTTTTTATCTTGCTCCAACTATTACCAGTAGTCTCGACTCCACCCCTTTTTAACAATGCATGCATTTTTTATAATATCCATTTTGGTGGGGAGATTTTTTGCTAGTCACATTTTAGCACGGAAGCTGCGCAAGAGCCGAATATTGCAACGTCGACGTAATTTTATATAAGTGATATTTTGTTGTCATGTAGATGTAGGTATGTGGTGTGTACTTTGATAAGTCTAGAATAGTTCATTATTCCTAAGATTTTTGAAAACTTGTTCTTTTTCTAATTATATTTACAGGTATAATATGTGCTATTATAGGTAGTTTTTACAGTGCTACATTTTTTGTGAAGTTGTGGTTTTCGTTTGAATCTTTATTCAATTTTCTTTGGAAATATGGTTAACTCAACTACAAGTTTTAGAAAATGTTAAACAATTTTCTGACCCTTGCAGTTTCTCAATTATTTGACGGTCCATTTTTATGAGACTAGCCATAATAATTTATTAAATAAGGCCCATAACCTAATGAAACACACAAGATCGGAGACGAAAATCAACAAGATTTAATAAAACTTCAAAAATGATAGACAGCATATTTTGGATATACTATTATAAAAACACAAATAAGGTTTTATATCACAACAATTAACAAAGCCCGTTAAAGAGAAAATAATATTAGAAAGGTATTTATTTAATTAGTCCAAAGTGTGCTTTTTAATAATATTTTTTACTAAAAATTTAAATATTTTGTAGCTAATCTTATCACCTATATCTTATCAATCACGATAAACCTATTTGTCCAGAGAGATGGCAAAAATAATAAAGTTGATCAAGTTATGTGCATAGCGAAATTACGACATTTTTATTCTTCCATTGAAAGGAGGTCATTTTCTCGGATTTTTTTTGAAAGTCCAGCCAACGAAAAAAAATGGTATGCGTGGTTAGAACTAGCCATTTGGAACAATAGTTAATATGGCACAAAAATTGTAGGATTACTCTAAATCAAGTTAAGCAAGTACGATGATTTATCTTTTTCAAAAAAAATTGATTTTTGAGTGCTAAAAAATAGGATCTAATGAGAGATGTTGCTAAAACTAATGATCCGAAGTAATTTTGAGGCAAAACAAGTTAGTAGCACCTTTTTTTTATACCTATACGTATAAATACCGAGATTTTGTTATTTTTGATTATGTTATAGGTAATATTACTGCAATGATAAGCAATATTACTGGCCAAGTGTACCCATGTTCGATAGAATAGAACAGATAATTACCCCACAGCTTTTTGCTATAAGAAGAATGCGAGGGTCATATTAACTTGCTCCAAACGACTGGTACTAACCATGTATACCATTTTTTTCGTTGGCAGCCAATTTTAGAAAAGGCCCAAAAATGTATGGAGTCTGAATGATCTCCTTTTTAAAATAGGTGGCAAAGAATTCTATTTCTTGACAAGTAATTAAATGTTTCGTCTCACGATCCCTTGCATAAGCACAAATCACTGAATTTATAAAATAAATTATTTTCATTTTGCAATTTATTGCATCTAGTTTTTTTCCTCATTTTTATTAAAACTTCTACAAAGTAATTGTGTAACATGGAAATGATTGAGCAATTTTTTGTTCGCGTTGGAATGGTAGCCACAGTTTGCCGGTAGGAACGCAAGCCAGAACGCGTGGTCCTATGAAAGTGGGATTAAAAATGGCTCTTCAAAACACTCGCCATGTTACAGAAACGACGATCACAATAACGCGCTGGTCACATCTTCATCGTCAATGTTACAAATATTTACAAATACAAATATTTATTTTTGTAAAAATACGTGTTTTCTTACATAATGTGTAGGCTTTATTCATTTAAGTTTTTATAAAACTAAGTTTTTAAAATACTCAAAGTTTTATAAAAACTTAAGTTAAGTAAGTTTTATGAAAACTTTAAGTTTTAATAAACTTACAATTATACATTATGTAAGAAAACATGTTTTTAATACTACTATTTTTAAATAAAAAAACCGCAATCAAAACTAAAAACGGAGAAATAAACATTCTGCTTATAAAAATCTAAATGTTTTTTTGAGTTCGGTCCCAAGTAAAAGTATGTATTGGAATAAACTATGTTTATTCCAAATATTGAGATTAAGTTGGCACCGATCTTAAAAAACCAATTTAAGTACATTTTTATAAACAGAATTTTTATTTCTCCGTTTTTAGTTTTAAATGCGGTTTTATTATTTAAAAATTATTTATTTTTGCTTTTTAATGTTTTAAGTAAGTATGTATATATAAATTTTCAGGAAACCATCTCGAGATCTTTTAGACATACAAGTGATAAGATTACGATATCATCGATGTTACGAGTAATTAAATAGGCATTATTAGGAGACAGCCTTTAAAATTCAACCCACTGCTGGGACACAAGGCCTCTCCTTGTCATTCAAGTAGGTTTAGGCAGTAGTTTACCACACTTTCTCAATGCAGATTGGTGGACGGAGTATAAGGTGATCAATACAATACCCCTTTGCTGTTCCATTAGTCGCCTTCTACGACACCCATTGCAGGATCTATTCTACTGTGCCGGCATCAAATGGCTAATGTAGATTCATTGCCAATCTATAAAGGGATCTGAACCCAGTGTCGAGCCACTCACGTGGTGGCGAGTGCATCACCCGCAAGAGCATTCTGGTGGGTTCGTGTCAAGCAGTCGGACAGACTCTTTCTGGAAGTTGGACCCACCATTTAGTGTCAAACACATTGCACGGCCCCCTAATATATTGGTAACAGGGTAGGAAAAAGATGAAGACGTTTTAAGAACATCCCCCCAATAAACCCGTATGATTATACTTTTCTGCTGCCGGGGATGTGAACCTGGCATTTTCTGGTTCTAAACAAAGAGTTCACAGCTGTGTACGTTAACATGTTGTAATTTTAACAGCATAAAGCGGTGTCCTCATTCCGCGTTGGACTCTCCTTTGTCCAGACTCACCACCGTGGAGAGATCTTTATCTTCGTGTAGACGGTCAGCAGAAAAAACTATTGCATTTAATTTTTAATATAACAATATAATCACAATATAGAGAACGATACAGTACTTTGACTCCATATACTGGGTGTAAAAGACATGAACAGTCAAACGAGAACCATGTATTCTATACATCAAAATAAGACATATAATATTTCAAAAAAATTATTGCTGGGAAATGATTTTAATTTTTTGGTGTTAAAAAAAATTACAAATTGTACCGCGCAATGTAAAGGGCTCAACTCGCATGCAACTCGCAAAACCGCGATAGTTTTGCTAGACGGCGGCCCCGTTCGTTAGTGTCCGTGCGCATCGAGTGAGCTACATTGAACGCTAACGTTTTGAAGCCATTTTTTGTTATGAAATACTAAAAAAAATTATAATGTTTCTTTGAATAATTAAGAAATAACGAATAGAATACGTTTTCATAAAAAAATTAAAAAAAAAATTATGACTTTGACGTTCAATTGAATTGTAACTATCAATTTCCCAGGTATAGTCTAAAGGAAAAAAAATGTAATGATGGTGAGCAGAATACATGGTTCTCGTTTGACTGTGCATGTCTTTTACACCCTGTATACTAATAGCTACGAATCGGCGCACGCACACATACAGACGTCGTTTATACGGCCTCTAAGCATGCTCTGAACGGCAAAGCCGGCAAAACGGAAAAACGGCCGTGTAAGCGCCGATTCGTCACTATATAATATATGGAGTCAAAGTACTGTATCGTTCTCTATATTGTGACATATTACACATTATTATTTGTTATTTTTATATTTGAAAAGTTTTTGTTTGAAAAATTTGCAATATTGATGTTTTACTTAGCTAATCCAGATATTAGCAAGATCGATTGATGCCAATTCTTTTCGTTAA
Organism: Elophila nymphaeata; assembly: GCA_955850985.1. Classification (NCBI taxonomy): domain Eukaryota; kingdom Metazoa; phylum Arthropoda; class Insecta; order Lepidoptera; family Crambidae; genus Elophila; species Elophila nymphaeata. The sequence continues at coordinate 19,208,498 of OY039082.1, read as the reverse complement.
TAGGCTTATGATTATCCTCTAAATCGAAAACCTGTCAAAAAGGCCAGTTACAGGAGTATCCAATATCAGTAGGTATGTAGGTACTGTGTTGAGAAAGATGCAGCGATAGAAAAAAGTGGAAATTATGGTGCCATTCACTACGAGAGAAAGGCGTGTTGTTCGTTCAACCAAAATAACCTGAACGGTTACAATACAAGATTTGTTTTGGTAGTTTTTACTCCATAATAACATTGTATTCGAGTATCTAAAGCTGCTCTCGCGGATTCGTATCAAATATGGCTAGGTAGAGAGAAGTTAGGGTGGTAAAGTGGAGTGCCGATACATCAAAAGGATATTTCATTAACCCTACACTTGGCTCACAAGTCCCAGACACTGATTTTGGCCTCTCTGCCTCTCTGGAACGCGATGGAATTGCCACCCATACGGTTAATCCAAGGAATTGCAAGAGCTTGCGTCTCGTCTAAAATTAAGCAAACGCGCGACTCTTTGAATGTCTCACTCGAGGCTCTGATCACTGTCTTTCTATCTCTGAAGTATTCATTGAAACCAATCCAATGAGCCCAATCACGATAACTCTCCTGTAATTTCTCAAGGAGTTGGGCATTATACCTTCTCCATATTGCACAAGTGACGCAAACGAAGTTAAATGTTTGAGAAAAAACTCTAAAAAAGGAAAAAACGAAATCTTACTGTTTTAGAGTTTTTTTTTTGCGTCGGGGGTTACGTAAAATTTGTAATTTACATGTTAAATATTATAAAGAAATTCTAGAGAAAAAATCCTACCAAATTAATATTTTTGCTGTCCATACATAGGTGAGGCTGTGCCTGAACAAAGGTTTAATTGAACATCTGATGGCGAGCCTCTTTGGTGAGAACTTTTATATGCCCTAAGTACAGTCGTGGACAAAAATACTGGTACGTTGTTAAACCTTGACAAGTTTGACAGACTGTTTTGATGATCTTTAACTTATACTTTCTCTACCAACTGTCTCTGTGGATTAGAATCTCTAAGGCACTCAATAAGAACACGAGATCTTCTTCTTATTCTTTTAAATCATGAGCTTTATTGAAAATGAACAACATTGCAATGATAATGACATTACGAACAATGGAGTGAACAATTAAAAAATCATGATAATCACAAGTATCATTAAAAATATAGAAATATTTTTAGTGACGATAAAAATATGATATAATTAAACAGTAAGAGACCTTTTCTTGAATAGAATGGTTTAATACAGTAATAAATCAAATAAGTCACATGTATCTTTCGAGTGTGTCGTAAAATGCGTGGTCGTGTTTAAGCAATAAACAAACAAATGCTTAATTAACAGCGCTGGCAATTGTTTGGGTAACGAAGTGGAATTCTTCGGGATGACACTATGGAATGAAGATAGGCGTGGTATTTTTGTTTGCCGCAAGTCACGAGAAATTGGCGATGATAATTGGTTAATTGAGTTGCTAATGCTGCTAATCGTTCATGGCGAGGCGATTGTGTGAGTGGATAAAGGTATCATTATCTTTAAGAATCTATAAAATATTACACTCTATAATATTATAATACCTAAATAGTATTTTAAAAATTGAGGCATTTTTATGCTAAGAGTTATTATATAATTATTATTAATTGTATTTTCTTGAACATTCTGTTGTATTTTGTTACAAATACATAATTTATAAGTTATACGAGTGCATAGCTAATTACTTTAAGCTTTTAGTCAATTTTATGATTGAATTTGAATAACGCTACTAAAAAGATTTTTGTATAAAACGTCTTTGTATTCTAGGTCCAGACTTATATCTAAGCAAATTTGCATAAAATTGACGATTTTAAAAACCTACTTAGCATAGACCATTCAAAAAAAAAACTTTTTTATTTTCATTTTAAGTGTGAAAATACACATTTAACCAGACATTTAAAATCAGCTCATAACTTGCACACACATCCTCGTACGTGAAGCACGTTGGAACTTCAGCACTCCCTTTAGGCATCCAAGACATGCGATGACGCGATAAGTTTTCTATAGTCTTTACTTTCTAGTAAGATGTTATTGGAAATATGCGTCTTAAATAGGCGTTGGTACATAATAGCGTGGTTTTAATTAAGAAATAACTAAATAGGTAGATGTTCATTAGTCGTATCTCAACATGAGAAGAGAAAGGCGCGGTGAAAAATGCTGTCAGCCTGTCGATTCTATAAAATTCAAACAAAAACTCGCATCTCACTTCGATATTCACTGTCACTTCGCTTAAGGTGCAAAATGACCTTGATTTTGCATTCTGTAAGCATCACTCAGGCACTTGCGAAGTGAAGTGAGTTGCGAAGCGCCATGATTGTACTAGTGACGAGCTTACACGACAAATTGTTAGTCGAGTTTTTTAGATTCATGTTTTATATCGCAAATATTGAAATTTTGCTACTAAAATTTAAGTTATCATATGTTTCTTGAACTAAAATATCATAATCTAAGCAACTTAATGCAGATTTTACGTAAAAAACAGAAATGGCTAATGGATGGTTTAAACGTAATCTGTGCTCCTCTAACAAAATTTACAAAACAAAATGTCAAACCTACTTGTTGTTTGTTTACGTTTTCTTTTGGTTACAATTAGTACCGAAAATTGTGAAATTATCATGAAGTAAGTATATTATTTGTGTATGTGAAAGATATAAACGATATTTTAAAGTCATGTAAGTAATAATATAATCCTTATAAATGTTTCAGTTCAAATGAGACTCGTTCCTCTCAGCCATCGTCAGCCCAAGTTGAGACTTTGGTGGAATTTATGAAAAGAAACCCTGGCTTGGTGAAGGATTTCTTAAGAACATCAGCTAGAATGCCAAAGAACGAGGTCGACGGCAATGGAAGGAACTAGCAGTGCGCCTAAATAGTTTTGGTGGCATTATAAAAAATCACAAGCAATGGACCAAGGTTAGTATCGCTTATGTTATAAACATGTTACCCTGTAAGAACCACTTCACATTTATAAAGCGAACCACTTAAAATGTGCAACGAATGTTGGTCTCTGATGTGTGCTTGTTGGATTCATTAAATCATTATTATTAATTTTACACAATGCGTGACTTTATACCATTAGAAAATGCAGATTTTTAACGTATCTTTATTTCATTTGATTATTTATTAGTATTGGAAAGGCCATTAAAAAAAAGTACCATTAAAATACAAAATACGTATAAAAACTTTCTTTTTTTTTTGATAAATGAATATTATGTCATGGTCACGGCTCCGGAGTTACATAGGTACAGACAACAGCACGTCGGGCTATACAAAACTGTCAAATTTTCCCAATCGATTATGCACTTTATATTAAATAGTCTTAGGTTGAAAATCGTTTGGAGAAATTTGACAGTTTTATATAGCCCGACGTGCTGTTGACTGTACATTAATTTTCATACCTATGTTCTTTTTTCAGCATCACGTCACACAGCTCCTCGTCTTTCTAATGCTCCTCCACCGTCTCAACGGCGAACGAAATTCTCTATATTTACTGAGAGATTCCTGAGGATTTCAAGCCAGCAGGTGAAAGATACAAAGATCTTTCGCACAAATCCTGCAGACATAATGTGGAGCGCAATGCGGAAAGAGACCGGATCCGGCCGTAGCTGTGACTGCAGTGGGATAAGGAATGGAAGCTTTGGCAGTGGCTATATATTAAAAGAGATTAGAGATTAATAATATAGTTTTATTTGTTTAATTTCTTTACTATTTCTACTGCTATGCTATACTATTCTTAGTATTCTTTTGAAGAGCCAAAAAGGAAGGGAGATTCCTAAAGTGACAATAATTATAAGTACTAGGTACTAATAAGTATTATATATTAAATACGAAATACAACATGGGTTTTTGTTATTCAAATATACCAAAACAAAGATTTGGCTGCATAGAGGTGTGACATTTCTGAAATTATGCAGACAAGTTGCAAATACCTTTAGTGGCTTACCTTTAATTTGTTTTGGTGTATTTTAAAAAGCAATTTTATGAAAGACGAAATATTCATTTAATATTTTTTTACTAGAGCTCCGCCCGCGTATTCATCCGCGTGAAATTATTTTTAAATCAAATATAACCTATGTCACTCAAGAATAATGTAGCATTTTAATGGTGAAAGAATTTTTAAAATCGCTACACACAGTAGATAATTATGACGTAACAAACATTAAAAAAAAATACAGTCGAATTGAGAACCTCGTTTGAGTTTATGCGTTACAAACATACAAATCTTTCCTCTGTATAATATTGTGATAGATAGGGTAGAAAAACATTCTGCCCTAACAAACTGGGTTAAAAAACATTGGATTAAAAAAGGTTGAAACATTTTACGGTTTATCGTCAATAGCATCGAGATTAGTTAAGCGAGTGATACCGTAAATATAAAAAAAATACCGTAGGTACATCTGTCTACTAATGGGCATTGTTATTTGAGATCTAAGTATTGTATTTTATGCGTAAACACAAATTTTAAAAGAAGGTAATTTGCTTCAACCGTCCCCATGCCAGGGTGGGTTGAAAAAGGGTCTGGGGTCAATTAAAACACATGCAAATAATACAAAATATAATAAATGAACTTGTTTTATTAAACATCTAGTATACTAATTTTAAAACTCTTAATGACATAATTTAATATCACCAAATGTTTTATTAATATTAAAGTCTTTTACCAAACTTATAATCAAACAAGTACCTACATTATTCATAATCAGCCTTCAAAGGTATAAATTATTATTAGGTATAATCACAGATAATATATTTATTATTGTTTATTTAACATTTCATGTACACACAAAGACAATTACAAAAGAAGACATTACATAACACAGAAAATTGTACAAAGGTACTGCTTATTTCTAAAAGAAATCTCTTCTAGCAGCCCCATATATGGGAGAGAGATTTTGATAGGTAGACGTGTGTGACGCCTTCAAAAGTAAAAACGTAAAAAAATTTGTTTATAAAATCTAAATGTTTATTTGTGGTTGGTCACAAATACAAGTGACAATGTTACAACGTTTATTCCAAATACTGAGGTTGGTACCGACCTCATTTAGATTTTTATAATAATTTTTTTTATTTCTTCGTTTTTAATTTTGAAGGCGGTTTGTTCAATTATTTTTTTCTTTTTGTGTTTTAAGTATATGAAGTATTAAGTAGAGTTGGATAGTTATAAAAATCGGTTTTCAACTCAATGTTATCATTAATTAAAGTTAAGGCAGGCTTATCGCCGTTATTTTTCAGAATAAAAAAAACCTCAAGGTCTTACGCTATAAAATTTTGAGGAAACTATTTCTAGACTTTGATCATTAAGACAAAAAAAGAATCATTGAAATTGGTTAACAACTTTCGAATATATCGACGCATAAAGTTTTCCACGATTCTAAAAAAACTACTAAACCGATTGATGAAAAAATGTTATGGGACCAAATGCCAACTCTCCGCATCGAACAAAAAAAAATCACTCAAATCGGATTAGAAATCTCTGCGTAATCGGTATACCTACATACACAAAAAAACATAGGTACCCACCGAATTGAGAACCTCCTCCTTTTTGAAGTCGGTTAAAAAGAACTATACAAAAGTACCACCTTTAGCTTTGCAAACATACCACATCCAATAGCATCAAGGCGGAATTGAGAACCTCCTCCTTTTTGAAGTCGGTTAATAAGAACTATACAAAAGTACCACCTTTAGCTTTGCAAACATACCACATCCAATGGCATCAAGGCGGAATTGAGAACCTCCTCCTTTTTGAAGTCGGTTAATAAGAACTATACAAAAGTACCACCTTTAGGTTTGCAAACATACCACATCCAATGGCATCAAGGCGGCTGTTTTCACTAAGTTTTTAGCGACTCTATATTTCGTTGAGGTTTTGAGCAGGCCTTCTCCTCTAAAATTTGCCATAAGCAATAATCCAAAGGAATTAATGTCTGCGTTATTTTTGGTTTAAGCAGGTTGAAAATCCCGACTGGTGTTTTCTTACGGTAAAAACGTTCTTCGTGCTCTGCTGGTTTTTTTAATGCTACCAATGTGCCACCGATGCAACCAATTACACCAGGAATGCCAAACTTTCTGTAAAATCTGTAATTTAAAGTAAGCACTGTTATAATTATTTATTTCTACATGACAATAACAGAAAAAAAATTACAAGATAATAAGATCAGGGATCTTACACTAAAAATTAAAAAATGGTTCAGATCATAAATTATAATAGAATAGAATAATACTAGAAAATTGCACTGAAAAAATCGACTTGCCTCAGGCGGGAATCGAACCCGCCTCTTCCGCACTGGCAAATTTCGACAGCGTAAAGCAGTGTCTTGGTGGCGTAATGGTCAACGCAGCCGCCCGGATTGCGAAAGATGCGGGTTCGATTCCCGGCTGAGGCAAGTCGATTTTTTTCAGTGCATTTTTCTAGTATTAAAAATATTGACGCGTTTGTAAACGCAAAAATAAAATTATTCCAGGTAGAAGATAAGATAATTATAAGTATATTGTTTCAACTGTGTATAAATATTTATTTAGCACACAAATATATATACATTATTAGAATAGACATTTTTAGCATACCTTTCCTTTACATTGGGCTCTATTGTATAGTTTGAGGAAACTTTATATATTTTTTACTACATCTGGATTATTAAGAGCTTCCACCATTTCATTTATGCAGCGAGATGCTGATGGGTGCGCTGTGATAAATATGTTCTTATTTTTTCTTTTATAATTTTCTGGTAACTGCCACTAGCCAAGAATGACGATGTGCACAATATCTGTAAAACGTGTGAAAAAATCATTACATAATCTATATTACTCAAATCTAAATAACAACCATATATATCTAAACTAATAATATTATAAAGCTGAAGATTGTGTTTGTTTGAACGCGCTAATCTCAGGAACTACTAGTTCGAATTTAAAAAAAACTTTTTGTGTTGGATAGTCCCTTTATCGAGGAAAGTTATAGGTTACATAATAATAGACATTACCGCGAGCGAAGCCGCGGGCGACAACTAGTAATAAAATACAAACACCCCCTCTACTCTACTTAATATTACCTAATAGGTATAGACTGCATAAACTAACATGAAAAAAGGCTGAAGAAAAGCTCTGGAGGTGTAGTATTTTCATGAATTTTACATAAATAATAAATATGTAGATAGGTATGTTGATAGATATGAATTTATTCAATGCTGTGTATTATATCTTTGTAATAATACATACATACATACGATCACGCTCGTAATCCCATGATAAATTGAGCAGAGCCTTAGGCAATATTTTGCTACACATAAAGCGACATCTGGCAGTATGGGCCATGCAGTGCCTCCAAATAGGAACAGGTTGTCAGCCTGTCGCCTAATAATAATTTTGTAATAATGACTTTACTAAATTAAAGTGAAACACTTACCTTTACAAGTATTTGAAATCCCTTTATTTGTTATTTTTTTATTCTTTAAGAGAGCTAGTAACTCACGCTCCAGTTGGTCAATAAGGTCTTTGTATACCCTTACATAGTCCTTATCTTGAGTTATCCGAATTCGGGAAGCTTGTCGACGCATTTCTAAGTTATCCAAAGAATGGGGCTCTACTAATAAAGATTTTAATAAAATATTTGTGTCATCGTTTATCAGACTTAATTAACTTTATACTAATACCACAAAACAAATTTTAACACCTTTAGAAGCTATTTCAAATATTTTAGCACATTTTGTAACACTTCGTCCGAGATTTCACTCACAAAATACTAACTTTTTATTTGACACTTTGATTCGGGTTCGAGTGCGAAGTGAGCTTCGAAGTGATGGGGGAATTCCTTTACAGAATGCCACGCCTTACGTCATCCCATACATTATTTGTCACAATCTCACGGTCACGTTAGTTCAACTCGCTGCCGCGCCCGCAAGTGTAGCGCTAGAGTAAATTAGAATAAACAATCGTGTTTTGAGAATGCCGATCTAAGACCTCACTGCGGAATCAGATTCGAAGTTTAAAGTGAGGTTTTACAGAATCACACTGCAGCTTATAAATCGATGACTGATTAATTAATTAAAGATTTTAGGATTAGTGTAAATAATTTGTCAAAAACTGTCGGAGTGCTGCCCTGGCTTGATGACAGTCTACTAAGTTTTATCAGTGTGGGTTGTGCATGATGTTAGTTTGTTGATTTAGTTTGTCACACACGAGTGCCCAAGCCCTGACTCTAATACCCCACAGCATGGAGTCATAAAAACTTTCTCAACCCTGTTATTACGATTTGCGGTTGAAATAATACTAGAACGACTGATTTCATTTTATCATTTAAAGAAAAGTTCCTGACCTTCAATTTTACTTATAAAGATTAGTAAAAGGGGAAACAAGTTTCACACGGAACCTTCAACCAGTGAGAAATTGACTCGTATTTGATGTCTATTCATGTTTTTTCTATAAAGGAGGAATATAATTGATTCTTAATTAATGTCATAATCAGTTGACTTTATGGGAAGCAAGTATAGAGTGATCATAAAAATACCATTTGTGGAATAACACTAATATACTTTTATCAGATACCTACTGATTATTATATACCCGGACTGCTAAGATGATTTTGAATTTAACATCTGTCCGGTATTCGGCTTTTGTTTGTACGTTTACTGAAGGATTGTTAATTTTTGGGTTTGGTGCCTCTTTTATGTTGGCGATAACTGGCAATCTATCAGTTTTTTTTATTCAGTGGCTTGGCCCATATTGCCAGATGTAGCTTTATGTGTAACAGAATGTTACCTTAGGCTCTGCTCAACCCCTGTTGGGACTACGAGCGTGATCTTATGTATGTACTAATTATTATTGAAGAATTATATAGTGATAAAAGTGAACTAGCAACATAGCAGATGTCAAGGTAAAGAACAAACAACAAAATCAGACGTGAATTTACATTTTGAAACCTTTTTGATTTGTAATTAGAGTCAATTTTGGCGTGAAGCGTCATGACTTATTGTGTTATTGTGTATTTTACTAGCGATTCCCTGAACTTAAGAAGAAAGTTATCATAAAACAGAAAAGTGATGACAAATTTTAATAGAACCAAACGTAGACGGCTATCTAAACGTGCGAACGAACTTAATAAGGGTTGTCACATTAGGTTGAAATCAAAATATTATTATTTAATAATCACTTTAAAAAATTTATTAAAGGGACACTAGTAAGAACACTATAATTTTGTTAAACTAATAATGATAATCTGAAGCGTCGGTAGCCGAGCGCATCGGCAGGTGGACTCGGCTTCTGTTAGGCCACCGTTAGACTAACGACGTGAACTCACTCCCAGCACAAGCGCATTAGCTAAGTTGGAGAGGTTAACAGGATTAATATTAATGTGGTAGGAGCACAGCGTGTTGGGCGGAGGTGGATAGTGCCACGGTCGTGCCTTCTTCGTAACAATCACGATAGCTAAGCTACCAAGTGCGGGGTCGGTACTCGGATGGGTGACTAAAATTTTTTTCACTCGATTTCCTCCGTGTTTTGGAAGGCACGTAAAGCTGGTGGTCACGGCTGGTTGGTGTCTGGCAGGTGGGTTGCCATAAAAATCTAATATCAAAGCCTTTAGCAGTATTATCAATATTAAGACAGTGTACCGACTAAAATAAATCGAAGGGTGTTAGCAGCACATTATTATTATTTTAAGAAAAATTGTGGTGTTATCCCAGTCTTGATTGTTCCACGCAGAAATGTGTTCATCATCAACAGCTCATATATACCCCCACCAAGGGGCTCGAGCCCACCCCACATTAGGAGCGATTAGGCCTCAACCACGCTGGCCAAGTACGGGTTGGTCGACTTCACACACAACCTAAGAATATCTTCATAGGTGTGTGCAGGTTTCCTCACGATGTTTTCCTTCACCGTAAAAGCGTCGATTATACGTACATATGAATTCAAAATTTGAAAACACATTGGTACGTGGCGGGGATTGAACCAGTGCCTTCCGGGTGAAAGACAACGCTCTTACGCAATACACCTGTGTGAAATGTGTTGCCAAATTTATCAAGAAGAAGCTCGAACTATAAAAAGAGGCTCGAAATTGTCGGTCATAATTTCATGAAGCGACAACCCTACATTTAACAAGCGAGCCAAGCAACTCGCCGATAAGCGATCCGAGCGATAGCGTAACTTAGTGTTGCATCCCTAGGAGTTTATTGCTCTGTGCGAGGTTGTAATTGGTTGCAAGATGGACGGTATGAGTACAGGCATTGGCGATACTTGAATTACCTTTCTTGTTTTATGAAAATTTAATAGGCAGCGTATTCTTGTAGTGCTAGTATAAGTTCAGTTATTTATTCCTTTATTATACGTTTATTTGAAATTATTACATTGCTGTTTTTACAGAACTTGTTTTTTTTACGTTTTGCCTCTCACAAATTAAGATTTTAGTTATTTTCTGCATAATTGTTATTATTATACGTATTGAGATAATAATAAAAATATTTCGAAACAAAAAACGATTCCATACCTAGGCAATAGATCTCCTAGGAATGCCATACACGTCCTCCACTGATGAAGATATTTAATAAAAATTGTAATTCGTGTAATTGTAATAATAATTAGTTTCAATTACTTGCAATCTAGAATGTCCTGTGTCTGTACGTAGGTAGGCGTGTCAGGTGATTATTGCGTGGTGACCTCTTGCGGAGACCGTCCCGGTACACAACAGCTCATTATGTTGGTTATTATCTGATTTATGCGGAAGACGTTATTAACAGAAAGTCGTCTTAGTCTTATTGTTAGAGAAAGAAAAGGATGGTGGCATAAAGAGAAAGTCAATTGGCCCTTTTAAATGAAGAAGCTTTTTCTCCTACCCTGCTCCTAATTTATTTGGGGTCGGTTCAATATGTCTTAAGACAGTACTGATTTGGAATTAGATCTCAAAAACGAAAAAGCCTTTGTCTTCAACTGACAATTTTCGCATTCTACTTACGAGTAGGTTATGATAGCACAAGTTAAGCAGTGATTTGCATGGTTGGATGGTTACCAAAATCAGTAATGATTTATTAGAGGTCGGTTCAAAATAACCTGCTTTTGGTTTTGCCACAGTTTTATGGCTTGCCTGCTAAGGCAACCCTTGTGAATGTGAAAGAGCCCTAAGTGTAAAATAAAATTTAAACTCCACGCCTGTGTCCATTATGGAGCCTCCAAGAAGGTGTGTCTTCACAGCGATTACAAGGAAACATTGTACAGCATCTCATTACTGGTATTATCTGATTAATGACGTCATTACTAACTATTATTACCATGAGAGCCGTTATCTTAGGAGTCAAAGGTCCAGTCTGATACTGGTGGTAAAATTACGAAAACTCCTAAAGCTGTTATTATGGTATTAAATTGTTTGTGGATGTTTAATTAAGGCTTTTGAAAGGTTCTCTCGGGATCATTAAGTTGGTGTTGCAATAGGATGGTACTTACGACCTTTGAGTATAGGGTGGGGTGTCGTTCGTCATTATCCTATGTAAGTTTTGCTGAAGTATTCATCTTAAGATGACACCTGCTGTTTTTATAGACAACATATAAAAATAGAACTTTAATTTTTTTATTGCCTACGCGATCTAGCCAAGTGTCCAGTTGATTGCGTTGAACGTCTAACGAAAATAATAATAATGTATGAAACTGACGTTTTATTGAAAAATCTCTATGGCGACCGTAGTCAAAAATTAGCCTCCCATCCACTAGCGCTTATTTCGTATGACTTGTCCTCATAGAGAATTGCAGAGAAACTACATAAGGATAAATAAAACCGTTGAGGCCACTAACTAAATGTCATCTCTACATGTTTTCCTCCGACTTTATCATTCCTCGCCAGTCCGAGAGGAAAAACAATCCTTTTGTCACCATACACAAGAATTGATCCTAGTGGATGGGGGGCTAATATCATTTCGTTCGATAGAAACGTTGTATCGTTTGCCACTTGTCTAGGCCCCCAGATATCCAGGTTTTGATTCTGAGTGCAGATTTTTGTTTTTTTTTATTGACTACTACAGGCGGTCGCTGATGACCTTCCCTGTGTCACCGGGGTTTTTGGTGAGGGCGAAACCTTGGTGGGTCATCTAGACTGTAAGTCGAACCACCCAAGAGAGGACCTAACCGGTGAGAATCTTCCGTGAGGGAGCCTCTACATCAATTAGAGTTTTTGAGACGTTCGGGTTGGAGAGATTTGGGTTCGGTTTGGTTGCTTGTAGAGCTTCTTTTAAATCCTGGTTATCTACCACCATTTTGTCTGTCGCCATAATAATGTTTATAGCGTTATGTGTTCACTAGCTGTGCCCGCGACGTTGTTCGCGTGTTATGATGTTATATAGCCTTCCTCGATAAATGGACTATCCATCACAAAAAAAAATCAATTTTTATCAGTAGTTCCTGAGATTAGGGCGTTCAAACAAACAAACAAACTCTTCAGCTTCATAATATTAGTATAGATAACCAGTTCCTCAGTGTCTTGAGATGACGGCCATATCCCGAAAAAATCCTCTGTCTCTGAAATTTCGCCTTGATGAAGTTAGGTAATACGAGTTATAGATGTCCTTACTATAATCCAACATTTTTTTGACTAGAAGTTAGGTATCTTATCTTATCTTAATTATGGCTTCGCATTAAGCATTTAGCCAATGGCCAGTGAAAATAGTTATTCTATACTAAATCGTACGTTAGATTGAATTCACAATGGAGTCTCTCAAAACGTGCATCTACAACAAGAACTAGGGTTCGTTAGTAGTGCCAAGTTAGGTCTTTTTATCTAAACATAGAAATGGCTCATAAATCTCTGCCTTAAAGTCAACAAGTCTTAACACAGTGTCAAAAATAAAAATTTAATAGTGGCAGATAAACATACGGTTCGTAATGGTAGGCAGTTTCCGTAGCCAAGGATCTTCGTTTTCTTATTAACTATAATATTAATTCGCTTACTTGATTCGCAATTCACAAGCCAATGCTAATAACCTGACAAAGGACTAAGAAGTTGCAAATAAAGATAGTAACCATTTTCTAAAATCTATCTAATTTCTTGCTTATATCATACTCGCTGGAAAGTTCAACGACCCGTCAAACGTGACGAAATCGGTTTAAAATACGAATTACGAATACCATCTGAATACCGAATCATTCAACCCTCCGTAGTCAAATAACAGGACGCAACTAAACGCAACATGACATCGAAATCATAAGAAGTCATTACCTATTCAGGCGGACGCCCGCGCGGTCCCTAATTTCGTTGCAAAGACCGAAACACATATACCACGTTTACTGAAGTATTTTCCGTGGCGGCACATACGATACCCACCGCTAACAGTGTATATTTAGAGGCTACATTTACTTGCATCTTCGGTATGACAATCGCTCACATATCGGCGCTAAAGCTAAACGAAGTTGAATTCAAGTTTCAAAGCAGTAGTGTTGAAATTCGTTTGCCGAGAACATAGTCAACAAAAACACACGAGGAAAAAAGCGGGCATCTTTTTGCGTTCCCTCGCTCCCCTAAGCCGGTGTGTGGGGGTGAAGAAAAATCCGCGGGGGCCCCACAGGCACTGGCAGTAGTTTTTCGTTCGGATCACGTGTCCGCGACACGGTAAGTATTGATTTTCTGGCACATGCTCGCAGGTACGGGTTGGTTTGTTCGCTTTGCTTAGGTGCGTGAGGGTTAACGCTCTACGGGTAAACGTAGAGTGTGGAAATTTGAAAATGGAATGATGGAATAGATGAAAAGTGTTTTCTTTTATTTTTGATGGCTTTGAGAACTGCTGCAAAAAATATGAAGTTAGTCATTATTGGTTTTGAACCATAGATTTATAATTACGGAAGTTTATAGATTGGCAATGAATCGATTTAAATTCAAATTTCGAATCGAATCGATTGGAAATTTTAATTAAAATGTATATATAGTAATGATAGCACAAATTCTACTATTCTTTGATGACTATAAAAGTAGTAAAAACTGACGAAATGGCAATAGTATCACACACTCTCGCTGTGACTATTTTTTATACTTTACGGTACCTAATATTTTTAACAAATTTTTCGTTTTTGCAATATTGTGTTAATGTGATTCGAACGAAGACAATAAGCAATAAAACTTTCATCAGTTAGATATCTGATGTGAATGTTAGGATGAGGATACACTGTCTCTGCCGCAGAACCGACAAGATGATACGTAAGGACAGGATGTGGCAATAGCTATTTTCAGTAGGCGAATATAGTTAAAGGAGGTTGATCTCTAGCAAGGAATGATTAAAGATTGATTATACTGTGGCATACAATTCGTTGACATCAAAGGTTTTGTGATATATAGAGAACGTCGCCGGAGTCTGTACCTGAGTCCAAGGTGAAGATATAAGTGTCTCAACTCCTAATGCTTATTTAAATTGGCCGTGCTAATCTTTATAAGTAGGTACTGAATTGATTAGTATTTTTACCATCACACGAATCCTAGAGAAATGCTTGTCTAAGATTCGTGTGTATTATTATCAAAATTGATACCATAGCGAATTCGGGCTCGGTTTTCTTTCTTCTTCTCTTCTTCTTTTTCTACTCTTTCTCGGAAGATAATTATTTGATATTTATTAATTATATGGCTTTTATTTTTTGTGTTTGAGTTAATTAATGAATGTGTGTAATTGTTGTTTTAACAATTTAATTATCAATAGTCGTGGCGTCGGTGGCGTAGTGCGTAAGAGCGTCGTCTCCCACCCGGGAGGCAATGGTTCGATCCCAGCCACGTACCAATGTGTTTTCAAATTTTTAATTCATATGTACGTTTAATCGACGCTTTTACGGTGAAGGAAAACATCGTGAGGAAACCTGCACACACCTATGAAGAAATTCTTAGGTTGTCTATGAAGTCGCCTTAGTCAATCACGTTGGCCAAGTGCGGGTGCACTTGGCCAGCGTGGTTGACTAAGGCCTAATCGCCCACAATGTGGGGTAGGCTCGAGTCTCGCGGGGACATTATAGTGAGCTGTTGATGATGATGATGAAATCAATAGTGCTTGGGAATTAATATTATTAAAAGTTTTTAGGGCTCAAATATAAAAATAAAAACGGTACAACAAATCGATCAGAACTAAATTAAAGGTTATGCTTACTAATGTTTGATAATGTACAGTCGACCAAATTGAATCATGACCCACCTTAAGATCATTTTCCTACAGTCACTCAATACAAAGTAGGTTGAAATTCGCTTGAACATACATTTCTTTAGGAACGAACCTATTATCAATTTATTAGACACTGACAGTGTCTAATAAATATGGCCTTTTAAAAAATTTTGACTTGACATCTGACACATAACGTAATTTTATTTTTAAAAATATAATAGTTATTCGTTTTTCTCAGTAGTGAAAAGAGTTTAGATTATCAACGGCATCTTATTTGAAATTCCAATTGAGACTTTATTGCAGTGATAACAAAGATTAAAATTGCATAGATCTCTGACCCATAATGACAAATTTTTATTCATATTTAAAACGTACTAAGTGCAACACGCATGATAGCGAAGAAAACCTAACTAAATTTATGATTGTAAAGGAATGATCGGCCAAGTGGGTCATGATTCAGTTGGTTCGACTGTACTAAGTGATAGTAACGTACGGAAATTCGCAGGTGTCGTTCAAATATTATATAAGAATTGTACTGCAATATCTAACAATTAATTTGTAAAATTTGGAAGACTGATGTAGTTTTGTCGTCGCTTGTGCTCCATGGCCATATTTTTATTGCAAATGCTTCGACACGAAGCATTTAGCTGTATGAGCAAAAAAATAGTGATAATTTAAATTAAGAGCTTTTTGCATAATTTAAGATTTGAAGGTTTGGTGAGACTGCTGACTCGCTTGCCAGTTGCCACCCTTTACCCATCAAAAGCTACACACATCCGCTGCGCTCGTATCCAAATCACGAATATTAAATAACCCGTTGATTTAATAACGGCCAAAAAACTGGTCCGGATTCTCACGTCGCAAACATTATGCAAATGCGGAAAGGTGTCGGAAGATTATCATCTTATTGTGATACAGCGATTAGTCACGAGCACTCGTGTTTGTTCGCGATTTGTTGCGGACCGGTGTAGACGCGCCTTAACAAAGGCCGCAGTTTGTTTATTTTTTATGGTAATTCGCACTGTTTGGTGATAGGTTTTAATAGGTTGGCGATTAAACTCATTATTAGAAGTGTTATATGAAAATTAACCTTTAAATGTGGTATATTTTCCATTACTTAACGTCACCAAAAACTGAAACTGTCTGGAAAAACATTGACGATTGTTTTTATTTTTTGTTGTTTTAAATTCTCGATGTTCAGAGAAAACAAAGGGATCTATTTCATACATATATTCTTGGTGATTTTTAATTTTATGTTTGCGTTAAAGTATTTTGTTACACCTTTAAATGTATCTATTGAGTTGTGATGATGTAAGTAGGTATAGCAATAGATTTCGGGTTGGCGACTGAGGAGGTGGTAAAACCCCTTAAAATAAACCCCTTGAAATTATCAATATATAAATTTCTTAAATTTTATAGGTAAATGTAATCGTGTTTGTACATCAAATAAGATTACTTTCATAGTACACAATCCATTCAATATCAATTATTGGTCTAATAAAAACCGAACTAATTGTCACCATGAAAAACCGCGCATTTTTCTTTTTTTTGGTTAAATTTTCCCTGTTACGGGACGGCAAAGGGATCTAGCCCATACAGCCAAGTCTTTAGTTTCATCTTCTTTCTTGATTTTTGCATTAAAATGTGGGTGCCACACTTTTTAATGCATTTAGGGAGTGCTTGGCGAGAAATGCGTGGTACAGACCTCATGATGGTGACTGATGAGAATTGTATAGTGGGATTTCCAACCACTATACAATTCTCAACGTCACATACACGAAACCTTTATTTTAATGATTCCTCATAACTGTTCGTCAACACGGATGCTTATGCAACAAAACGACACCACTTTCACTGCACAAAATCCACTCCGAAGCAATTTTGAATTATCGAAATAAAGATCGACATCCAGACGCCATGATTACCCGCCAAACACCTTTTCTTTTTTTTAACATACTGAAAGACCAATGACGTAGTTAATGTATCTATACATGCTTATGGAGATGTTGTAAGCTTAAACTCACCGATTAAATCAAACTCCTGAATTATAATGGACATAAATCATAATTATTTGCTTTGGGATTTGTACCATTTATTTACCAATATTCCTTTCCAACGTCTTTTACTCAGGATCTATTAGAATCTATAGATATTGGCCTAACGCATCTAAACATGTAGGTATATTTACAGTCACACATTTAGTAATTTGGCAAGAAATCTAGAAGAAAAAATCTAATTTAGTAGATTTCAATCTTACCAGTAAGACACAGGATTCACATCATGCTGCAACTTTCCACTGCACAGTGCGCCAAAACAGCACTGTGGGACCAAAAGGTGAACCTTTTTGTTTCGACCCAACGATTTTGTTCCGAATTTAAATATTTTATTCCATGTGACAATAGACAAAGAGCGGGTACTTGTAACTGTAAAAAATTAAATATAAAAATTATGACGGTTCACCTTTTGTCTCTTAATGTATGCAAATGCCGTGCGGATATGACGCGGTGCGGATGTTGAGACTGATTTTTTTATGTTTCGTGTTTGTGCGACAACGGTTATTATTGTTATTATTCCTGTTTTGTTTTTTAGGGACGTCTGCAGGATTGGTATGATGAGTCACAATGGAAATTAATTTGATTAGGGCCTCTCGTGGTGCCTTTTAAAAGCGCATGTTTTATTTGAATGGCTGTTGGAACAGAATTACATAAAATGGAGTTTTGGCTCCATTTGTTTGTATTATTAAGGAGTAGGATGTCGTCCGACTAAAGAATTAAATTTTTCTATTATAGAAGTTACTACTTTGTCCCAACGAGGACGGTAAAACTACACCTTGCTCGAGTAAAGATCCTTGCGATAAGGTCCACCTACTTGAAAGTAGACTGTCTTATTTTTATTATCTAACCACATGTTTGTGTATATTGATATTGTAAAATTTCTTTTTTCTTGTGCAATAATTACTATTGCTATATGTTATGAAGATAAGGGGTGTAAATTAATGAATACGTATTCCATGTTGATTACACCATTAGTCAAAAAATCGATTCTTATAACAAAAGTTAGATTTCTAACATTTTATTAAAATTAAAATTTTAATTAATTAACGTAAATCTTCTAACAAGAAATCGAACCTACTTTTTTACAATTTATAACTTTTATTTATAACTAGCTGACCCGGCGAACGTCGTACCGCCTAACAGTCGATTCTTTATTTTTTTTAAATACTTATTCTGCTATTCTAGACCCGGTGTCCCGAATAGCAGAAAAAAGAAAGTTAATAAGTCAACAATTACATTATATAATTAAAACTATTTTTAATTAGAACCGTCTTCGTACTTCAAGGAATATTATAAAAAAAGAATTAGCGAAATCGGTTCAGATGCTCTCGAGATTTGCGCTTACCAACATATTTAGCTTTTATTTAGATTCATTTTTATATTATAGATTTACAATTACATCATACTCTGTACCACAGGGCACACACTAATTGCAACTCAGTGTCAAAGCAAGAACTCGCGAAGCGTGTAGCATCGTCATAATTGCTTCTATTATTCTGGGATAAGTGCCTCGGGACGAGAACTCGATTCCTGCATCGAGTGAGACAAAACGAGACGATATTTCAACTTTACTCACAAACGATTAACCGTGCTACGAACGATTTATTTCGTCCTAAGCTTTCATTTTTACACCGCCGCCTTGTGATTTCCCTTCGGCCGTAAACTCTTGACTTTTTTCAGGAGCAACTGTTTATTGTTTTCGTGAAATGTCCTTTTCTTTTATATGCCGTTCGTTTCAAATAATACTCATTTTGAATAAAGCAATAATTTGTCCGCCTTGACCCAATTTTATCTAGGGTCGGCGTACCTAAAATGTTTTTCTCTTCACACATCTCGGTCAGCCATCATCGTATCATTAACTCCTTTCTTTGACATATCATCTAACACACAATCTATGCATCTTTTCTTCATTTTACATAAAGCAATATGGGTACAAAAATAAATGCAAGATCTTGGCGATTCACACTAGAAAAATAATTAGCAACAGTTGCATGCTACTTATATGTACAGACCATAGCAGAGCAGACTACTCAAAACTTTCAAATTTGCTGTTAAAAGTAAGGTGCAAAGGATGGTCTTGTCGCTAAAAGGAGCTTTCTTCCAAACCTATGGATGGACCGGAAAGAGAGTTTTAGTTTTCAATAAGAATATCTATTACTTAATTCACAATAAACAAAAAGGTTTTTTAAAAAGACAATGCATTTTTTGATACTAACGTTTTTGCAACTTCTCAGCGACTCTAATAGCTTATTCTTCTAGATTACCCTGTAAATAACTGACGGTATTACCCGGCTGAAACGTCAGGTGTTTGCAAGGAAATCTAGTCTCGTTAATTCCCGTTTTTACACACGAAAGTTTAAAACTAGTTAATATCATGAAACTTGTTTGTAAATTATTTTATTGGCTAACTATAGCGATAGATAATTAGGAAAAATATTGGTATGCAAATGGTAAGTAAATGAAACGAATATTGCAGTACCAAAGCATAAAGAGAAGTTAGAATAACTAAAAGCGATATGAAATAATGTATTTGATGTATGCAATAATTTATTAACATTACGCATAATATAATACTTATTGATACAAATGAGAACAACAATTCCATACCTACTTATGCTTAGATTATGAAACATATATGGTCACCTATTCCTATACTTTTGTTGGTACGTAGGTACGGCTAGCAGCGTTGTCTCTTAATCAAGAAAATATTGCTTGATACTGTGTTCTCATCATCATCACAATCAATAGCTCATATAATGCCTCCACCGAGGGGCTCGAGCCTACCCCACATTAGGGGCAATTAGGCCTTAGTCAACCACGCTGGCCAAGTGCGGCTTGGTCTCAGGTGGTGAAGGAAAACATCGTTTGTTCACAATGTTTTCTTTCACCGTAAAAGCGTCGAATAAACGTACGTTTATTAGTACATATGAAGTGGTGGGGTTCGAACCGGTGCCTCCCGGGTGGGAGACAACGCCCTTACGCACTACGCCACCGACGCTGAGTTCTCAGTTTATACATAAAGAATTGTACCAAATTAAACAGAAACCGACAAACAAGAAAAAGTGGAAAAATCTCCCTTAAGGACTTTTTTCTAGGTTTTCGTTTTATATTAATTCATTTTCCGGAAGCTCTTGGTGAACCCCAACATTTAGTTTTGATGGTTGAAAACCTGTATGCTGCTATCTGCTATAGTTACTATCTTATGAAAGTACGTCGCCATGACAACAGGAATGTCTTCTAGCAGTACCAAGTCAAGTTCGCCTTTGCCTACCTTCGGAAAGGCCAATGAGACCAGATGAGAGGATGTTCATTTTATTTCTTTACTTGACGAAGAAATTCTTCGTCAAGTAAAGAAATAAAATTAAGGTTCTATATTTCTAATCTACCTTTTTTGCCACCTGTACAGAATTTAGTTCAAAGCAATGCGTAGTTACAACATTATTACTATTCAATACAATTCTCATTAAACATTCATACTACCATAAAGGTCTACGGATGTAATTAATTATAATACACGCATCCATTCAAATCCGAAATCAAGAAACAAACGTCACACAAAAGGATTAATTTATTCAAACCCAATTTTATTATCTGCTAACTGTATGAAACAACGATTGTTTGTATGATCGATAAACGATCGATCTCAGATTACTATTGTCATTGTAATGTTATTGCCTGTACTATTAATCTTGTGTTTTGTTGTGTTATTAACGACGTGTTTTTGTTATAATATTCTTAGTCATAAATGTTGCATTTTGAATTATTGCTGGCATTTCACAAAAAATGTTTATGATAGTCGTAGAGATGCAAATATTACTTTCGCTTTTTTATTGAAATTGACAAAGAACGGGCTTAGGTTATCGTAGATATCTTTGACGGTTTTCGTACTCAGCGGATTTTTTTTTATGTTATTTAGGTGACAGACAAGCATACGGTCCGCCTGGTGGTAAAGTTGCGAGGTAAATAAAAAAGCAATCGTTCGAGGATCTTACCTAACAAAATTTTTTTTTTGACTCTTTAATCTTTGTTTGATATAATATTATGAGTTTTATGTAATTGTTTGCAATTGTAATCAATCGAACCTCAACAAAAATTGTGAAACTAAAATGATTTTTAACTATGTCGTGGTGTAAGTTTCACCACTTTTAAGAAAAATAAGACATTTTTTATTTATTTATTGATTGAAAATAGAATCTACAGCGCTTTATGACAGTATTTTACAATTAACATTTAAGACTTAATGCCAATTACAGATTCTCACTATGTATACGTGTGACAGTTCAAGTCGTGAGTTAGATTTAAAATAATATTAAATTATAATTTCAATTGAATATATAATAAAAGACATGTGACTTGTATCCGTAAAGTAGTTTCACTAAAGTACTCATATTTTGCTTTCTATTAGTCAACATCAATGATGTGTAATCAATAACAATTTTTATGTAAATTAGAAAATTTACAATTTGGAAGGCTTTTATGTAGAAAGAGATACTTGTTACGGTTCAATTAGGTATTTATACCTATGTTTACCCGATGAGTAATTAACAAATTTTTATTAAGAATAACCTATCTACTTAGAATAAGAACATACTAGAAGGATAGTTCCATACAATATGCCGCTTCAAAACTGACGCAAAAAATTTGTTATGTGTGCTAACGCTTACACACAGATACACGCACACTACTAAAAATTGGTGTGGTCACTAAAATCTCGTCACCCCAAAACCAGGTAATTTAAATAAAACATGAATACTACTTCTGATTTTGAAGTGAAACTTCTTTTTATACGATAGGTACATCGTAATTTGTAAATTCGATGAAACGGAAAAGCCACACCAAAGTTTTTGACGGATAGTTTTAAATAGAATATCAGGGTACCATTTTGGTGGTTTTTGGGGGTCCCTATTAAAAAAATATATATATTGAGATCCAAGATGGCGGACACAACTTTTTAATAAAATATCAATATGGGTATCATTTTCGTGGTTTTCGGTGGTCCCGATTCCAAATACAACATCCATTTTGAGATCCAAGATGGCGGTCACAACTTTTTAATACAATATCAATATGGGTATCATTTTTGTGGTTTTCCGCGGTCCTGATTACAAATACAACATCTTTTTTGAAATCCAAGATGGCGGACGTGACTTTTTGACAAAATATCAATATGGGTATCAATTTCATGGTTTTTGAGGGTCCCGATTACGAATACAACATCTTTTTTGAAATCCAACATGGCGGACGTGACTTTTTGATATAATATCAATATGGGTATCATTTTCGTGGTTTTCGGGGGTCCCGATTACGAATAAAACAGTCTATGTCCCTCCCCGAGATCTATATTTGTACCAAATTTCATCAAAATCGGTTCAGTGCTTTAGACGTGAAAGCTTAACAGACAGACAGACAGAGTTACTTTCGCATTTATAATATTAGTAGGGATAAATATTTCTACGCTCACACCAATTAACTAGCCCAAATTAAGTATCATTAAGAACTTGTGTTATTATTTACTTTGAATTCCTTTGCTTCGCTCTTGAATCAAAGTAGCGCCCTCGCCGTAAATGTAGATTGCATGATAAGGGAGCAAAATAGCTCCCTTATCATACAATCTACTATTCCAAACCGGTCTAGGCGTAGAAACATACATAAAAAAGAAGGTTAAGGCGACTTGAATACCTCCTCCTTTTCTTAAGGCGGTTAAAAATGTCCATACGTTAAGTCAAAACAATCTAATCATCAGAAAATATTTTTTTTATGTCCTTAGTATTTTTTATAAAACAATTAATATGATTAAATTATTGCATTCGACTCAATTCTAAACAACTAAAATAGGTAAAATAATTTCTGTAACTGGCAGCACTCAGTATTTAAAAAATACAAAATAAAATATTTGGTTTTTATTGCTTAAAAAGTGAAAATACAATAAAATATTAAAATCTTACGTGTGAAAAGTAATGTTCTCAGTCTTTTTATTTTTTTCAGTTCGATTATTACACCATTTAATAGCACAAATCGTCATTTTTTAATAATTTCTTGGAGATGCGTACGGAGTGCGTTGACCTCGAGGACTACGCATAGAGTTTCCGTATGGTGCCAAATAAGGCCTTATATTGGTTGTACCAAATTGAGTGTCCGGATTCGGTATCTGTATGTTCTTAATCTAAGCCTATCTATAACTTTCTGATTTTACATCATAACTCTAATACGCAGAATCACTAGATAGTTTTTATAAAACAGATCTAATATTATAACAGTGTAATGCAATATCGTACCATGGGAATGCTTTCCCAAACATCTATCACCTGTACACAATGACCGGAATACATTATCAGCCGATATAGCTCCAAATATGACAACGCGTAGCAAAATATTTGATCTCATTACGCATACAAAACACCACAGCACGCATCGACAGTGAAAATCAATAAAGGCTCCCAATACTGTCTTTGTACCACTGTGCGAAAAGTTAAAATATTCTATGGACAAAATTCTTCAAAGACGGATGTCTTCAGCACAAAAGTGATTATAGACATGCAAAATAGATGCATTCAACGTTCGATATTCAAATGAGCCGCCATTTTTCTAGACGCGGAAGAGCAATTTTGACACTTGGTAGAATAACCCTTTTACTTTTTTATTCAAACCGAGTTCCGTGGCCAGTGTTAGACGGATAGATAATAAAACTTTTTTTTAAAATAAACGCGTTAATGTATTCATGAATTTGGGATTCGTGAGAAATATTTGGGATGTTAAGATATGTCGTGAGAATCGTGTCTGGTAATCGTTGGGGCTGTATATTATGGAAAGCTGTGTCAACATTGCGTCTAATATGCTAATGATTTTATTGATGAACGATAAATGTATTCGATTGGTTTTTATGTTACGTGTGGCTTTAAAATTCTAAGGAAGCTCAGGTGTTCCGGCTATCACTGTTTTATGCTAATTTTACACGGCCATGTGTGTTATATAATTTCAGTTTTATTAGAGCTAAGTATAAAAAGTATAAAAGGAAAATGTGTAATTCCAACTAGTCTTAAAGTTATGCTGAATTAATAACAGTTTTATTTTAGCGCATTTTTATACAAAAATATTATTACACTTCCCTCCTAGTCGTAATATTTTATTACAGATCGGAGTTAAATTTAGTTTACGACACTTTTTCTAGAGATCGTAAAATAAAATGACGGCTCAAAGGGAACGTGGAAAAGTTAACATTGAAACGCGTATGTCATTTAGCAACGGAACCTTTTGATTTATTGTCGACTGAAGATAATGTAAGTAAGTTAAATGAAGTCATAACTCTTGACGAGTTACGATATTTATATTCATTTGTAAATCTACTCCGTCAGACATAAAGCGTGGGTTCCCGCCCACATGTAGCAGATTCATAGAGTACTCACATCTATTCTTCTTGAATTTAATTAGCTGCATTTAAAAAATAAAACGAAAAAGTCTTTATTCAAGATTCGAATGTCGAATGTCTTGAACCCTTCCGCGTTCGCCATTCAAATTCAAATGTCCCCTTCGTTGTTCGCAGGTGCATTCCTGTTCAAAGAATTTCCGTTCTTACCAGTGTCTTTGACTGTAATTTTAATGACATAAAATGACTGATAAGTACAATAATTTCGCTTGTAAAAAGCTTTTTGTTTGACTTGATATTTTAATGAGCGCCTCGTTATTTTTACGAGAATTTGTTACATTGTATTATTGAGTTGAAATGTGTTATTAAAATATTATTGAATTTCGTTTGGAACCCTCTTCTCAATATGTCATACCTAATTAATCTTGACCGACAAATATCTTTAGAGTTTTTGAAATGAAATAAAATAAGATGGGCAGAATGGGTCTAATATTGTATCACTTTCTGATCCAACTTTATAATTAGACCTAAATAGTATCAACATTTTGTTATATGACAGCATGGCTCTAATGGATGAAATAAGGGAGTTACAGCCATTTGTAAAATTATATTATTATAATAATAAATACTTAGAAACGGTGAAAAGATGGCTTGTTTAAACTTACATTTACTTTCAATAATAAGAAGGAACTATTAGAGATATGAAAGAAAGAAAGAACGAGCCTCCTGAGCAGGACAAACCAAGCGCTCGTATTGTTTAAAACTTGAGAGCGCGGGCGAAGTTTGCTGGAACACTGACATGCTTATTATTGCGGATATTAATGTTATCCAGGATCATGTTTAACAGGTATGAGGACTGTTGGACCATGCGCCAATGTTATCAGTATTATATGGTACCTTGGTATCGGAAGGCTTATAGAGCACTTTGTTTGTCCCGCAAGTGCCTGGGATGACATTATAATTATGTGACAATACACAATAAGTTGGATCTAGATTATATTGTATATAAAATATTAAATAATCTAATAACTTGAAATGATGTGTTTATTAAATCATAAGAAAACATAAAAAAATCATTTAAAATATACAATCTTTTAATTGGCAACACTTACATACACAAGCAGCACTTACATACATCCAAGCAAGCACCCAGAGCCATAAAAAGACATTGTTATACCTACTTCCATAGCTAATTGAATTCTACTAGAAACCTTTGCAACTTTTTAATTTGATGTGATACAGTCTCAATGCCCTATAATAAAATGTTGAGAGTATCCGAAACTTTATTTTGGAGTGTGCTAGAAAGTGCTACTTTCTTGAGCCTAGAGCTCATATAAAGTTGCCCATTGTTCTTTATCTGACAAATATATATTTGGTTATTACGATTTAAACGTGGTCCCAACCACGTCAACGTAAGATATTTGCTCTAGATAAAAATAAGACATCGTTTGTCATCTGAATTAGATCCAAAGGTTCTGGGAGATGCTCTCTGCCATCACAGTCTTTAAAAGTTTTAAAACGATTTATTTTCTTATATTTCTTTTGCCACCCAAAGGATTATATTCCTAATACCCTGATACTCTGTATCACCAATAAGCAAATGTGGAATAGATTAAATAAAAAAATCGGGAGTGGTCTCCCCTTGACTTTCTCGAATACCGGGAACGACTCAAAAGTTGATAGAAACCTTATATTTTGATGTCATACATGCATGTTAAATTTGGTTGTTATATTATCTGTGGTTGCAATAGTTAAAGCATACTCGAGTTATCGTGCTAACGCACAAACACAAACATAATTCTAAAAACGGTGTTTTTGGACTCAGGGAGGTCAAAAACGTGTAAATCCGTCATTACCTCGAGGTCGAATTTTTTGACGATTGCAAGAATTCCTCTAAACTACGTATACGAGAAAGTAAAAATGTGACAGCCCTAGATGTCTAGACAAAAGCGGCATTTTGCGCAGCTCATCTAATTGTCGTACAATCAAGAAATGGAATTCACTGCCCTCCTCCCTACAATCCTGGGTCATTCAAAAGAGGCGTGAAGAAGCACCTTTCAGGTCTGCAAGGCGAGGGTGACTAGCGTGACGGTTTATCTCTCGCACCAGCTATCTTCGCATTTGGACTCCAATTCTGCTTACCATCAGGTTAAATGGAGTCAGTCTTGTCATCTCTTACCATCATGAGAGTTGAAGGCTAAAAACTTCCTTGTCAATACAAAAAGGGCAACATTGCAGTGCTGTGAACATTTACTTATCTCTACAATTTTATTTTATTAAATTTTCAGTTCAGCATTCGGGAGGAATTTTCCACCTTTTTCAATTAACAATAGCAGGGTTCGAATTAGTGATCTACCCAAACCCAGTCCCGTTTTAACCCTGTTTAACCCCAAGGTGTTTTAAAATAATAACTTTAATAACACACCTGGGTCGGAAGGAACACGTCCCGCAGTCACATACGCACCTCATTTGCATCCAAAGGGTTAATTCGCGATTATTTGTGCTCGCGCATATTTTTAATTATTCAAGGGTTGGGTAATTTATGCGCCTTCAAAATATACGTTGTGATTGTGTTTTTTTTTCGTTACAGACTCAGTCTATCATTGAATTTCGTGGAGTGAGCTTCAGTGTAATTAAAAAGTAAAATTATCGGACAGTGATAATGTAAATTGGCCTTTATATTTTGTGGATTATGGTCAATTTCTTATCTTAAACGTGTATTCATAAAGTACTTAGTTTAAAAAAATTTGAAGCAAAATTTATGGAAAGGTAAGAAAAAATAGTCTATTAATAATTAATCAATTATTGTTTTTATTCTTTGACATCCTTATAGTGTCATCTTGACGACAGTGTCTCCATATCATCTGTCTAATTTAAAGAAATGTCTAATTTATTATTATTATGTTTGTGCGTTATCTGGTATCCAATTATCTCTATGATCTTAATTAGGGAAAATTAATGTAAGTGTGGGAATATTTACTCTTTCCAAGAATATATTTTACATTAAAATTAAAGTACTTACAATTGATATTAATCACTTCACTCAGAAGAGGCTGCAATTTAGAAAAACCACGGGCTAAAAATTCCGTTACCTTTGTTTCTCTTGCTTTTAGTATAGTGCGTGAAAGATGAATATAACAGCTAACCGTTGAAATAATAATATGTTTTAAAAAGGCTTGAAAAATATCTTAAATATCACATTGAAGCTTAAAGAGTATTTTTAGTGATTTGTTCTTCTATAATTGCAAAATATTTGAAGTAGGTATTAGAACTACTCCTCATATATGTAGTCATAAACGCGTGTAAGTTTGCTCTATTAAATAATACACATTGCTGAAGTTTATTTCTTTACATCTTATCGAAAACAATCGCCGATCGCGAAAAAAGAATAAGCCAATATAATTATGTAAAGTTCTCTGAACCAATTTTCAAAATTCGAATGCGCAGTCAAAATCAAGAATAGTGATGTACCAACGGCCATGCATCACGGATAATGATTGGATTTGCCCCGCCTACGTCATCAATCACGGCAACGAGTGACGCAGAGTGGGTGGCAACGTCGACCGCTGCCGTTAAACCTGTGACTTTGTTCTGCGTTTCCCTGTTCTTGCGTAAACTTGGACCAATCAAGGGGGCGCTGCAGATCTTCTTACAGTGGTTCTCGTATCCAGGGTGGAACGTTATTTCGCGGAGCCATTGTGTCTTGTTAGAGCCCCGGTAATGTCTTGGATGGTTGGATGTAAGTAAATTATGTTTTTTTCGGCGTGTGTCAGGGGGTGACTTTGTATCTGCGAGGAAAATGAAGGCATGTTTTTTTGTAGTATAATAACCGCAACGTGACAAAGAGGTATTGTTCTAGCGGGGTCTAGGATATTTTAGGTGATTTAGTAAGCATAAAAGTTTCTTTAGGTAGATACAAAATAGTTTTACAAAGAACAATAAAAGTATCAATAATTTTAACGCCAAGATAACGGAAATCACAGTAAAATAAAAATAGTCTTTTAATTGTTACTTTATCATTTATCAATATAAAGGTAAAATGGCGGACTCCAAATAATGTTTTCAATATATATTTAGTTTTTGGTAACATTTTGTTGTATAAATATTTAAGGAGTTCGTAATTATTATTACCTTATACTTGAATAAAGCGTAAATAAAAGGGTTTATTCCACTATATTTACAAGTGGAAATAGTAGTATATGCTTTGTTTATTATGAACGAATGAATGAGCCTTTATATCACCTAGATACAAAACTATAATAAATGTCAATTAAAAGCCAAATTTTAAGTAATCAATTTAAATGAAATTCTCTGCCAGTACACGTGTTGCTTCCTGCCTTACGATCCTGCGTCATCCAAAAGAGGCGTTAAAAAGCAGCTTGCAGATCGGCTAGGCGAGGATGGCTAGTGCAGAGTTTATATCATCTCTCGCACCAGCTACGTTGGACACTTAGAAAGTTTTGGAAAACTGAAAAACCAACTCATACAGATAAAATATTTTTTCAAGACACAAACACGCTAATTCCCACCACAGGCCGGGAAAAACTTATAGTAATTTCTACCTTCCCCAGAGCGACAATGAATTTTAAAAATAGTACTGAATTAGGTTAGTGAGTAGTTTTCTCTTTGATTCGGTAGGATGGTTAGCAACGGTGACACGGTGTCTTCCAAATTTAAAAAGATTCCTTAAACATACTTTCTCTAGTCTGTGAAAAAGACTATTTCTACGAGTATTTTTATCAACAAATAAATAAAAAAATACTTTTTAGTTTCCTTGTATGTATTCGAAATGAAAAGTAGAGTGCAAAGGAATTAATTCCTACTCGGACTATAGCACTGAGTAGAATCTTGAGAACGCTTCCCGATCCAATCTGTAATATATGAATCTGAACGTATATAATTAGCCTCATTTCTTGAATTAAAATTTTCACTACAGCCATAGAAAGACAACTCTTTTCTTCCTCCCTCAAAGTTAGACGACCCTGACGGTAGATGGTTGCTTAAGAAGGGCCTTCGTCCATAAATGCCATATGAAGTCAATCAAACGACTCGTCCGGTTTTGGAGCACATTTGAAAATGTTCCCGATGCAGATCCCTTTTTCAGTGATATACGATAATTTAATTTAGCTCCCCAAAAATGTGGGGAAAATTACAATTTTGAACATGGTATTTTACTTGTAAATAATGTTTCTGGGTGACCTGGTATATTTACATTTGGATTCTACTTCTGCTTACCATAAATTTTTAGAGTTTCAAACCTGGCTCAATTATTCTTCTTTCACCTTCCATGCACCCAATTTAGTTTTGGTTTGGTGCAGTAGTTATGTCTTGATGTTGCCAAAACCTTTAGGTTTTGGATGCCGGTCGGCTGCCTGCCTGAAACCAACCCTCCTTGGAAACGACTGTTATCTTTCGACAGCACCTGGGACCACCAGTTTAACGTGCCTTCTGAATCACGGAGGAAAATTGGGAAAAAATCTGTGACCCATCCGAGTATTGACCACGCAATTAGTAGCTTAGCTATCGTGATCGTTACGATCGCACGACCGCGGCGCCGTCAACCTCCTCTATTATAATGACTGTATAAAAAAAAAGTTTCCTATACAAATTCGTTCAAAACACAACAGACAGGCTACAACTATCCAAGACTCAGTGAATTGAGGGAGAAAAAATCACCCACGCGGCTGTAATCCCCAGGCGAGGGGGGTAGGCCGAAATTGAGACGATGTAAGAAGATTACAGCTAATGTATTACGTGACGAGTAGCTACCTGGGTGGAGACAAGTTTTTTTAATATTAAAAATTCTAAAAGTATATTTTTAAATAGGTACAGACGCATCACTAGCGATTAGACTAAAAATTATGCGGTGTAGTATTTTACCACCAAACAATCGCTCCTCGTGAAACATTTCAATATCTTATCAGCTCATTATATAATGATATAATTTTATGAACCACCTAAATATCTAGGTATTCTAATCTTTAAAGTCGTTGTAACTATTACTGTGTGTGTGTGTTTGCTATCTTTAAAAATAAAGATTATTCTTTGTAGGTTTGTCTCCTATGCGTTCGAAAACCATTGATGTGATTGTGATTAAAATTTGGCAGGGTTTTGGAGACGCCTGCGAGGAGTACCTATTTGTAATACGTATCAGTTTTTATAATTACGTACTTTCATAAGACAGACTTGAATATCCTGGTAATGATTTCAGGGAAAAATGCATATGAAATTGATTTCTGCGGCCCTTAGATAGTGTTAAATGGTCTAAACTGCGGCCATTATTATACCATGGCATGACATATTAAAGAAACGTATATCATTAATCTATTTAAATACAAATAAATTTGTCGTTTACATGAATTTATCATTAAAATTTTATTCATATTGACAATCACAATATCTATTAGCACTTATAAATAGTTCTACTACAGGAAATTTATTTGCATATTTTGCTTTATTTTATTCATGAGACTTGTGCAATTATTTACGAGTACGTATTTTACCTAACCGTTGCCATATCTGGCATTATTAACACAGCCTTATACGCAATGTATTTGTCGTAATATGCAAAACATTGTCATAACATGGCGTAATAAGTTCCTTGCTTAAGTTACGTAATCAACTAGCCGTTTAACTTCGTAAAGTTGAGCTTAAATAAAGCCATTTGAATGAAAATATGTAATGCCACTTTTGAGTATAAATTAGTTTCTCACATAAATACGTAGATCTACAATACATACAGGTATTAACCTAAAAGTATTGTAAGATGTATGTATCTTGAAATAAAATTGGCGATTATAATGTTTCTTATGACGGTGACTTCAGACCATTGAAGCAATTTAAGAATTAAGCGTTAAAAATAATGGTTAGGTATTGTTTGAGTTATTTTTTAATCTGTTTTGTCCATAAAGTGTTCTAGTAATGAGAAAAGCTTTGTCTATTTGCTATTGAATGCATTTAATTTTGATCAACACTAAAGGGTAGAAAAATATACATTTCTCAGTAATAGTAGTTTCTTGTTGCTAACTAAAACACTAGAATTTATGTAGCCACTCTATGACTTCGTAAATTTCAATGATATTTAGTTCCAATCCCAAAGTGTTGGTTACGGTTTTGCACCTAAAGTGCTTAACTGATTTTGATAGATTCTGATATCGTAATAGAAATAGATCGGCTTTATAACCCTAGATTTGGCTAGAGTTTGCTAGTCTTTTATGAACGTTCTAACAGTAACTACCACTCAACTTACTCTCTTATTACTAATTCTAATAAGGTCACAATTATCCTCACATCAGTTAGTTTAAAAGCCTCAGCATACGTTAACACTGGAGCACGCTACCGTCGAAACTTGCGTCGTATATCATTGTTCACGCAACTTTTACATAAGACCTCAAAGTTTTATATAGGAAACGAGTGTAAATAAATTGGTGGGGGGAGGGCTGTGTGAGTTCCCACAAATCTCGCCAGCGCAATATCTTGGGAGAAAAATAAATTCGTAGCCGTCGGGTTTGAGCGCACCTGACATATATTAATGTATAACACAGTTGGGTAAAGACTGCTTCATATTTGTGATAGGAACTTAGGTTTTATCAAATTTAGTTGCACCTTATTGCACATTTTAGAAATATTCATAAATACTTTTAACCTAAATTTTTTGCACCCCTTTTCACTTATGATAAGCTATTAGTTTTAGTTACAAAGTTCACGTCAGCATTATTCAAACGCATCCGAAAATAACCCGCACACTATACGTAGCTTAGGTTTTGCGCCCGATACCTTGAACATACGCAAACAAATGACGGCGATAGAAAATATTAAATTGCTTTTACAGAGAAATTTTGTGATAGTCTGCAGTCGAAAAACCACATTTATTATTCTTAGTGTTTAGATGGAGCCTTCGGACCCGTAAACAAACTAGAACTGCTTATCCCTGTAAGTACAAAAATTGCAATAACATTAACCAGTGTACGTCTACTTAAAAAAATATTTCCTTCACAAAATTATAGAAAACATTGTTTATTTATTATTTGCAAATGTGTGCACACTATTTCTATTATAAATTCAAAACTTTATGTATTTTAATTAGCTTAGTCTCTTTTTAAATTAATTAAAAAATAACATTTTGGTTCTTGGCTTGTATTTTTTTGAATTCTTTGCAGACCGATAAATAGAAAATTAAATATCAACAAAAGTGAAAAGCAAGATAAATGTCTAACCCTGCAACATTTACAAAATATTATTTCAATATTTTGACACAATAATACAACCAAATTGAATACAAAAATTCTAAGTCTAAAGACATCCGTGTTGCACGAACCCTAGCCAGCTAAGCCCTATTTCCATACATATGAGATAGACATCGCACGAGATGGGAGCGGCTCACCCGCTCTTTGTAGTTACCGAGGTTTTTTTACAGGGAAACTTCTCTTTGTCTTGACTTTGGATTTTGTAGATACGACATTTTTTTAGCATTTTTTTAGAAACACACGAGATTGGTGTCTTGGCTCGATTTTTTTGGAAAGTCTATGCTTGGACACGGTGAAGGTAAATAGATTTTGAAAAATATTGACATCTTGCATACTCAGTTAATACATAAAATTAAAGTTGTGTCTACAGTAAAATTTATATTACACGAAAATATGTTTTTTGGTAAAATTTTATGTATACTTTTTGTGTAACATTTAAGTATATTGTAGTATTTCATACATTACATATTTAGAAAGGAAAGATCTACAAAACTTTCCCTTTGAGCTCAAAAGACTCATGAGATGGGACTTGCATCTGCGACCTTTTGTTATTCGAGCGAATAATCTTCCAACTGCTACACAGGCAACCTGATAGTACAAAATAAAATAATTAATTTGTGTGATAGGCGATTTTGTAGCAATTGCATATATTTAAGCGACTTAAAAAGAAGGAGGTTCTCAAATATTATTCATCTTTTTATGTTAGAAAGATTGTGCTGTAGATTTACAATGAAACTGTATACGAACAGCTTTATTGTATAAATTTAATACAACATATTTTTGTCTAAGGCTGCAATTAAAATTAAAACACAAAACAGTATCGAAGTATAGCAACGCAATTGTCTAGGTATATTATAATTACCACCTGAAACTAGTTCAACATAATGACTTTGAACAAAAAATATTTAGGAATAAGTCTTTCCCAGTTTTACCACGTATTAAATCAGAAGTCGTCCTAAGCATTATAAAAAAAAGTTACAACAAAAAAAAATCTTAGTGAAAATACTTTGTTTCTGACCTTAGTTATTCAGTTACGATCCCAACTGATATTATCAAATTGATTAAGGTACATTGTAATATTGATTACTCGTTGCTCGATTCCTTTGCACCCATCAAACCCAGTACCTCAATAATTTACGACCAAGTTATCAAAATACTACATCAGAGGCGAAAGCCAATATATCAGGACGCGTCAGCGGCGGCGCATGCGGCTGACACGAAAATATTGCGATGCATCAAAACTCTTAAGGAGCATTGCGAGAAAAACGAATGTGCTCACGTTGTGCACATCCAAGTTCTAAGCTTCAAGCGATTATAAAACATTCAAGTTCTTTATAGCGTAGTTAAGATTTTTCTCGCTTGATCATGAAAAAACGACAGTGAACCTTCCGATGATGTATAATTAATTATTAACTTTTACTTGCTAACTTCCCTATGGTTTACTGTTTTTGCGAATACTGGCCATCCCAAAGTTGCCTGGTAGAGATCGCACTTAGCGATAAGGCCGCCCATTTTACCATTATCATAATGTATTTTTTTTATCTTGTGTTTTATTTACTGACTAGCTTTTGCCCGCTACTTCGTCCGCGATTTCTAACCGAAAGGCCATGTACCAATTGTTATAGATTTCACTTTAAAAATGACGGATTTGCATACAAACTTTGCACCCCCTTTTCACCACCTTAGAGGGTGAATTTCGAAAAATCCTTTCTTAGTGCACCCCTAGACTTCATAAAGAACCTACGTGCCAAATTTGGAAACTCTAGACCCAGCGGTTTGGGCTGTGCGTTGATATGTCAGTCAGTCATTCAGTCAGTATTCATTTTTATATAATATATATAGATACCCGGGCTGCTGTTAATGATGGATTGTTAATTTTTGAGTTTGGTGCCCCTTTTGGTGTAGGCGACAGGCTAGCAACCTGTCACTATATTGGGGGGAACCTAAGGCTCTGCTCGACCCTTTGGGATTACGAGCGTGATTGTATGTGTTTCATTTGTTGGTGTACAATAAGTGTAAAAAATAAATAAATAAATAAAGTGCTCATGCCACAGTGCAACAACAGTAAATGATATGTTGATTTCTTGTTCTAAAAGCGTCTCTGTCTTTAAGCGTCCGATTATTTTTATTCAACGGAAATAAAAACGCCTGAAGACAGAGAGGCTTCTAGAACCAGAAATCAACACATCATTTATGATTTAATGTTGCTAATTTGATTAAAACATCTATTCACAGTTATTTTATAGTTTTGATAAAAATCCGATAATTATTTATTTTATTATTTAAGGCATAAGAATCAGTCTACTATAAGAAATTATACCAGGTGTCGTGTGGCATCAGTCATAAAGAAAATGTATGTAAACATATAGAAATCTTTAAAGTAAATATTGATGAGGTATTCGTATTAAGTTTCAATTATAATTTCCCATCGCTAAAACCCGCTGGGCTCCTATGACTTGCACCCAACGTAATGTACTGAGGAAATAAGGGGTGGATTGTGTCTTGAAAAATGGAAAATGCTACCCTAAGCTTCGCGACGATGAATCGTGTATTTTGCGATATATTTTCATTTCATATCGCCTGGTGCGGGATAATACACTTAGGGTAAGAATTATTGTCATGCAAAAAAATTGTTATGTTCTCATGAAATTGTCTTAAGCAATCTAGTTTTTGTAAGCCTTATACTATGAAACATCTTGAGGCAAAGTATTTGGCTTATATATTTTAATTTCTTAATATGTAAACTTTAACAAAAATAAATATAAACGAAACGCTATACCTACTACAAAAAAAGTTTTGTTCTCATGAAATTTTCTTAAACAGTTTATGTTTTGTAAGACTTATAGATATTTTATATTGATAAACATCTTGGTGCGGAGTATGTGAGTTAAATTTTGTTCTTAAATTGCGTTAATAACAATAAAAATATACGAAAAAAAGCTATAAAACTCTCATGATCAGATGTTGTGGGGCGGTAATCAAAACAGCGAACTTTTTTGAGCTACAGAGGACTGTGAAAGCACAAAAACCCTATCGTTTCTTATTACGTCACAAACTGACGTTACGTCATAACGATGTTGAAGAAATTACATCTTCCA
This sequence comes from Elophila nymphaeata, assembly GCA_955850985.1. Classification (NCBI taxonomy): domain Eukaryota; kingdom Metazoa; phylum Arthropoda; class Insecta; order Lepidoptera; family Crambidae; genus Elophila; species Elophila nymphaeata. The sequence continues at coordinate 19,172,610 of OY039082.1, read as the reverse complement.
CATCTGATGAGATATATTTACAAACATCGTCCACTAGTTAAGTTTAACATGTACTTTTTAAAGGTTATTAAAATATTTCGCATATTTAAGAACATTGTAAATTATGCAAAAGAAAATTATTAAGAAAAAATATATCGAATAAAGTAGGTATGTTTCAACAGAAAAATACGTTGTAAGTGAAACATATGAAATGATAAATAAAATATAACATTTGAATAACAAAGAAACAATGTATATACTAAATAAATATAATTATTTACAAACTATCTAAAAACTTATATAGTTTGTAAATATAAAATGTAACATTTGAAATTTTACCAATAACACGCTGGTTGCATTACGCAAAAATATTTTAAGATGCTTTATGTGTAGGTATTTATTTGTACTCTTTCTTCCAAAATTAGTCTAAATAATAAAATGATTTGATATTGTTTGAACGTTGATTATACTTACCTACTTACATATTTAACTGCAATATAAAACCTGATACCCACCCACGGTGCAACATAAACTTATAATATAAAAGAGAATACGAATTGTCGAATATATCGTCAGCTTTTAACTAAGACTAATTTTTATAATTGAATATCGTGTGTTCAAATCCCATTGGATGCTCATAGAATCCTACAAGTACTTGAAATTGTCCGTTTTATTATTATTATTCATAAATTAACTTACTGTCGTTTAATTGATAAGATAATTCTAGTAGTTACCTAAGATGATATCTACGTAGGAGTACTATTAGTAGGGCGAGTGACAAATATAACTTTGAATTCTAATGTAGATAATCTTTTTAAAGCGTTAGATTTCAACCAGGTCAAAGCAGTAAAATTTGCGTTAAGTACGTAGTAACTTTCCCAGTTTCAAACGTAAAAATCACGTTTTTTCTCATAAAGAATTACGCAAACAAATTACCCGACGCAAACACGGCACTGCACCCGAAAAACTCAATTCGTCATAACGTCAACATACAAAGAAGAAACATATAGCATGTATGTGTACAGTACACACCTGTCTGTGCTTTTAAATCGTACGAGAAACTCAAACATCTATTGAAAACCCGAAACAGGGGGTGTACCCACCCCACTCCCCCCTCGTTATTCCACTTCCCTTCTCCCCTTTCTTTCCACTAAGTTCGCATCGTCATCCGTATTACTTGGGCCTTAACTTATGTGGGGTATATGAGATATACGGGACCAACCGAATTTGGACTTTGGCAGCCCTAATATAAAGTCTTCGTAAGCTTGCGACGAAAAACCAATTTATAATCTCTATCAACAAGCGATTTTGGTCCCCAGCGTTTGTTGAATAAAGCGCTTTTTTGCTTGCACTCCGTTAGATCAATTTTGTGATAGTAGTTGGTACTGATTCCTTTGCATTACTTTTCCTTCTTTCTGGATGTATTTTATAGGAGTTTAAGGTCTTATGTGGATAGTCCTTGTCGCAACATTTGATAGCTTTATGTCTCACGTTGCTGTGAAAAGTGTTTTGTAAAGAATCTTTATGTAAATGCACGCTTAGACTTTAGCACTAAGAAAACGGTGCCTTTGTCCCTAGTCCTTTTTAGAAGTAATTTTAAACGAAGCTTATATCACGAAAGGGGTCTGTGAAAGAGTTCGCTTTGTGATTTTGAGCACCTATGAAACAGGAGCATTTTTCAAGAACACCAAAAGAGAGATTTTCCCAAATAAACAAGGGAAAAATAAGCCCGGGGAATCTATGAAACTGAAATTAACTTACATAACTTTGACCCCATGTCAATGTGTAGCTCGTAAGTATACCGAAGTGAATGTCGTCTGAAGAATAAGGTATAAAAAAATCAAATCAAGCAACAAAAAAGTTCTTGTGTTTTACAAATCTAAGTAACCAGGTAGCATATTAAAAACTTTTATCATTGTTACAGAAAGTTTCTATTATGCTACTGCCACTACATGTGTTCACATTAGTATTAATATTAATGTCCAACTATGCATTACGCATCTTTAACTTTCGTAAATTTGATCATGTTTCTTATTATCGTTGCAATTGGGTATTGCAATGGCTGACAATTCTTCGGCAGCGAGACTTAGGTACGTGTTCTCTCGCATCGCATCGTTGAAAGAACAGTGACTTGGGTACTGAAAGGTTTATTTGAGGGGTTGTATTAGGATACTTCAAGAAGAAAATGTTTTTAACTTTTTCGTTTCGTACGTACTCTTACACTTACAATTGGGTCACAAATCGCAAGTACTGCTCCTGGCTTCCGTCTCAGCAACACTATGGATATGGCACCCGCACGGGCAATCCTTGGATCGCTAAGAATTCTCGTCTCAGAAGAATTCTTTCAACCAATATCTCTTAGCCAGACATCGTTGTCAACTTGTACATAATTAAAAAAAGCTTAAAGACGCAAAAAGCCTCTCCACCAACAAGGGATCAATTCCCTTAATTTTCCAGACTTGTTGATATTTTAATAATACAAAAATGAGCAATCCCTGCCCAATATAGCAGGCAATTAGTGGCCATGACAAATAACTTGGGATATCTGGGGTGAAGTATGAATTAGGACGGCGAAACACTCAAATGGGCACCTTATCCTTCGCTTACTAAGGTGGAAATTCCAAATGGTTGTAATTGAAAGGTATTAAAAGACAATGCACCGAAGAAAAGATGTTTCTGTTTTCGTAATGACGTCATTAGATGTCGCGTCGTGGTCCAGACGGATTAACAGGGTGCTTTTGAAAGGAACAAATAGATTATGTAAGTACCGTAATTATGTGGGTTTATATTTGTTAGTATGTATGTTTGTTTGAAGAAAATGCTATTTTTCGTAGTCACCAGACTTCTTAAAATTCAGCCTCAACCGCGACCGTCGGTTCCTAGCGAAGTTTTCTTCACTGCTTCACTCGCATTTTTTCAAGCAAGAGCTTCAAACATTGATCTGGGCCTAATTAACAATGGGTAATGTCTACTTAATTACTGGCAACACGGAATGTTGAGAAGTTTTAGTCTGTCCTATAAACAATGGCCAATCTATTCCGTCTAAAAAGACGTGACATATTACAGACGAAACATCATGGCGGTCTATCGGTGTCAAATATTGGCGTTAGTGATTTTATTCGCAGAAACGCTGTGGAGCGTTTGCAAATTGTGTAAGCATACTGGTTGACTGGTTTGTTTGTTGGTTCACTGAAGCCCTTGTGTTCGATTATCAGATTTGTGTTTGGTTTGGTTGGGGGTAAGACTTGTCTTAAACTCGCCAAGTTTGCTACACCATCTTATCATAGCCTGTTTCCATATAGTGTGTTATAATTATTGAGTTTCGTCAATAATCGATAAAACAGCCACTCCGTGTGACAAGACCAAGGTCTTCTAGTCAAAAGAGAAAAAAAACCTTTTAAGAACATATTCCAATTTCAAAATAAAAACACACCTTGTTACTTAATTCCGCAGTGGGTTATCTACTTAATTACGAGGAAATTGCCCAAACTTTTTAACTGTGCGAATCTAAAGAGCTCCGTTCATTTGTAAGGTGATTAGCTAATATAAATTAAGAGGGTGGCACCCTTGTTCAGAGTTTCGATTGGCTGACACCCTGGATGGCACCGTAGCCTAGTTCCAGTTTTTGGGGTCGTTGCCGATTAATTAGAGGATTGGGATAGGGCAAGGAAGGGAATCGATGAACCTGCGTAATTATACATTGTTACGACGTTATGTTAGATATTGTCGTGGAGGCAAATGTTTAGATGAGTATTTTATTGCAATTAATAAGTAATTTGAAGCTTTTTGGTTGATCTTCAAGAATTTTAGGTTTATCGTGATTAGGATTAGGGCAATGAAATACAAGAATAATTATGTTGATGCTTGGATCGGAATTAGGTTAAAGATGAGTGAGGCGAAATCTTGAAGCCAACTCATTATGTGAAAATGTGAAGATAGGAACAGACTTCTTGGTTTCCTTGCCGGTTTTTCTCAGATAAAGATCTCCTTACGAACGCAGGCTTAGCTTTCTTTCCAAATAGAATTATTTGAAAAGAATCACAAGTCATAAATTTAACTAGACTAATCGTATAAAAATTAAAAGTCTTTGATTATGCCCTTAATATTCGTACTTAGAAGCAATTAAATTTTATAACAAATCCTTTACCGTTCAGGCTACTCGGCTGTTGAATGGATTACCTACCTGTCGAAATCAGACGAGCACAATCTTTAAATACGCTTAGGAAGCTGGTAAAGGAACACTATTTATCACTATAATTATTTAATGTAATATGTAATAATGTATGGATGGAGTTTTTAATGGTATGTATTTATAATATCCATATGTATGATATATTATTACTTTTATAAGATCACAACTCTGAGGTACTATTCAGGCTGTCTCTGCAAAACCATGAAGTCCTCGGAATGCTACGAGTTTTCTCTATAACTGTAAAATAATATAAGCAATATTTGCGATGCCCATGAATATACATGACAATCATATTTTATCATATTTTATTTAACATATTTTCAAATTTCTAATCAGTAAATGTTATTACTCAGTTAAAGAATATCTTGACGATCGTAATGTGAATGATGTTTTACTTACTATTTGACTTTTTTTTTTCCTTCTCTCCTTTGTTGATCTTAATTTAACTTAATTTACATTTATTAATTGACATGATAATAATATAATCTCCAAATTGACAATTATTAACATTTCTATTTTTAATTCAATAATTTAGTAAAATCTAGGTAATCATCACATCAACATTGTATATATAAAAAAGAAAATATTATTTATGTAATATTTGTACGCCAATTGAGGCAGAATTTTGATTGGTCTCTATAGCTGTAACAACTTTGCATCAATGTACTCAAAATTCTTACAAATAAATAATTTCATTTCATTTCATTTCAAATCTTATCACAAAACTTTTCTTGACAACTACCGATACAAAATATTCATCTAACAATGTAACGGTGATAGTAAAATTTTAATGCCTCAACCGGGAAGACATCTTCAATCGTAAAGCGACAATTCAAGGGTGAACATTCATTTTTCTCAATTCCAACGCAGGGGCACTAATTCTCTACTTCAGTATACCCCTAACATCTCGCGACCATGTTTTTTCGTGCAAAACTTTTTGTTTGTATACTGTTCCCTTTCTGTCGTAGACACAGAATATATTGTTGTCTCCGTCTAGTTATCGCGTGGGGTGGCGGCAGAAAATATGATACGTTTTTCGGGGGTTTAATTGATTTTGGGAAGTGTAGGAGCCATTTTATCGCGGTCTCACGACTCACGAGTTTCAAGTTTGACAATATTAAGGATAGTAACTTATGGACGTCTACGAAAATTTCTTATAAGAATGCAAGCTGTAAAGTAGCTGATTCTTATACGTTTGAAATAGGAAAATATTTCTTGGCCGTGGTTTGAAATACGATAATGTAGACATTAATTATATGTAGATTTAATTTTTACATATTGCAATTTTCAAAATTGTTAACAAATTATTGTCTTATTTCGTATATGCGAAGGCGAGTTTGCTTGTTACGTGTTTACGACTAACTACTCGGCCGATCATCATGAAATTTGGTACGTATTACACTAGGTACACTTCATCCACAATAAAACGGTTCCTGAGAAATGGAAATAGTACATCTATTAACTAGAGCGGTTAAACAAAGAATGTTTCAGATCGCAAAAGGCGAGGCGATTAATATGCGATCTGAGGCTTTCTTTTTTACCACCCAGAATTAAGTACAAAATCTTATGTCACCCTCTGTCCAGGAAATGGGACTTTATGTACGCGTAGCGGGCGAAAAATGCACTTTCTGGCCAGGTACAGAAAAAAATAACTTTTCAACTACATCTACAATAACGCGAGAGAAGCTGCATGCAAATGCTGTATTTATATTTACTCGTATAGATATCATGTAATCTTACTTTGTAAAACGCAATAAACAAACAAACTCACTTTTCCCTTATTAGCTAATTTTAGCTCAATTCAGAAAGATCTGATTTCCATAATATCTTTTCTTCTGTTTTCCGGTGCAAATAGACACGATAATATACCGTGTTCCCGAGGATTTGCATTAACTTTGGCTTGTTATTCAGATAATGAAATTAGTCTTTTTTATTATAACATAAACATTCATAAAATTTATTATTGTTAGTTATAAAAACTAAATACTACTATTACTCTGTCCCCTTAATTAAATTTTCTTATTGTAATTTTTATTTTTTGTTTAAATATACACAAAATTACTTTAAATTAATTTGAGAACACAATAGTTCCTGGTCCTCAGAGTGGAAAACGCTGGCAGATGTAATACAGTTCATACTACTACGGTTGACTAAGAAGACGTAGTGTTAAAGAGTTTTCATGTAATATTATTGAATTAGTTTAAGGCCTGTATTACAGAATGACGCTCAGAAATCAATCATGTCTTGAGAATCGTTTGTCACTTTCTATCGAGCACAAATAGATGGAGATGTAAGTACGACACTCAATATGCCGTTGATTCTAGAGGCTCTTTCTACAGTATGATCATAAGTGTTTAGTGTTCAAATGCAATAGGTAGTTTGATTGCACTTAACAGCAATATCGCATAGATAAAAAGATTATTATACTGTACAACCAAATAAATTGCTAAAAAGTCTAAATAACTTAAAAACTAAGCTCAATAACATACTTTGTAAGATGTTTAGTAAAAATTATAGAAGCAGTTCTGCAAAGTTAATGCAAATCGCCAAAAACACGGTGTATATAAAAGGGTACCTACGAGGGTTTTATGAAACTGTACACCCTGCATTATTATAATTATTCGCAGCTTGAGTGAGTCTTAAGCCATTATTGACCTAAACCATAATTATTCCATAACCAAAACGACCAACAAAATATTTTAATAAACTTGTCACAGCAATGCCTTAACCCTGCACCTGCTTTCGAACGGTAGCTATCAGAAACTACCTCGCTAGGGTCATTTAAAACATAAAATTTATTAACCCTAAAAGTCAGAAAACATTATACTGGGTCATTTTGAGGTTTCAACTTAATTGTCCAAACACGATTTTATTTTTATGTCTTTTTCATTTGTTCCCATAAGACATTAAACATGAAAAATTGTAGATTAAGTTTCATTCTTATGTTTATTACGTCCGTGTAAAAGGTAACTTTCTAATTAGTAATAGTTTTAATTACAAATTTAAATGTTTTAATGGCATTATTATACCGTCTTGCTTTTGGATTCGAATAAAAGTAAGGTACTTATAAAAAAGTATTGTTTAATGTACTTTGGTTTTAGAGCTTTTCGTAATTTTTTCAATGTCATTTCTGCCGTAGAGTTAAACTTAATCTTCTTTGTGGTCTAGTGGTTTTTCCACGACAATTCAATCTAGATATCCAGGGTTAGTTACTCAATGACTTGTAAGTCCGCCTGGGTAGCCACCACCATCTACATCATCCGTCCATTATCATCACCATCAGGTTGGCAGACAAGCATACGGCCTGTCTGGCAATAAGCAGACACCAAAAAAAACTAATAAATAAAAACACAAATTTCCATATTTTACGCACTTGACACCGAAGACAATCTCAATTGTCCTCTGACTATATACTTCTTCAGTAGAAAGAGATTACATAACAAACAATAGGAACTCTTTGCTTGTTTGCTTTAACACTCCTCCTTAAATTTCAATTCTCTAATTGACAATATTGTAAGGAAAGATGTCTTAAATCACATTTTCTATATATATTTATTTATTGTAAGTTTAATTATGAGTCTTTATTTTATTATATTATTATGATTAATTATTAAAGACTTGACAATGTGAATTATGACTCTTTTCAAATCCATACTATGAAAACTGTAAAGGGAGGATAAAACTTGTTGAGTTTCTTGCCGGTTCTTCTCAGAACAAGGCCTCCTGGTAGACTCTTGAACCGATGGCATCAAAATTGACTTTCATAAGTGTACAAATTGTACCTAAATGAATAAAGAAATTTTGACTTTGACTTTGACCTTAATCTCATATCTACTTTCACTCAATTACTCTCAGCTCTCAAAATAAACCTATAGCCTAGACGCTTGCAACATTGACGAGATACTCACGCTCTGCTCTAGTTCCTTCCCTACCCTATGGAGCTCTGGCGACCTTACCACCAACAGAAATACAACACCACTAAAATGTAGTGTTATTTGATTGTGGTCATTTGAATATAGGTAGGTAAGTGAGAAAAAATTCTTACCTGTTATTGAAAATTTTGATGCGAGAGTGAACTCCAAATGTTGTAAAAACTCTAATTTTAATTTTATCAGATTGGTTAACTATATCTTACAAGACTTAAATTAAATGTCAAATACTATTAGGAGTCCATGAGTCTCCGTAAAGTAACATATCGTTGGTGCCTAAAGTACAATCAGTCGAAAATAATAAAACACAATATGCTTTAAAGTTTTAACGAATCACTGTCATCACAGTGCGTCGTATTGTAAATTTGACCGTTGTGAGACATAGGTACGGTTAGTTGCATCAAGTTTTTCTATTTACAAATTTGCAAATAACGTGTCTTATAGTCAACTTATTCGATAGGAATGGGTTGTTCCATTTTTAAACGTGTTATTTTTTTGTGAAATTGTAAAAAGTATAACTAGGGGCAATCGGGCGATACAATTCGATCTTAAAATTTTCATTTACCTAATACAAAAAAATCTATATTTTTAGGTCACGGACAGCAATACTGTCCGTGACTTACTTTTTAGATGACAGATCTTATATTCAGGTTATAAAAAAATTAATAATGATGACTAATATATTTCTTGGGGATAATAGATATCATAATTACGGTATTGCCGAATAGTGACACATCTAAACTTATATAACAGAAAATATTGTTCCTTTTTGAGATTAGGGAAATAAATATTTCTCCTTCCCGTCAAATTTGTTTAAACAATGTACTCACTACAGATTTAATATCGAAACTCAACGTGTAAACTAACCATTACGGTTCGCGTGCTAGAACAGTTAACAATCAGATAACCGGCAACGGTTAAACATCAGCTCGGTTCACAATTAACCATTCAGATTGTTAAGATAACCGTTCCAATGCAAATTAACCGAAAAAAACATGCTCTAAATGGTTAACGCACTTTGTGGCGTGGGTGTTAAGTTTTATAATTTTTTGTTGGAACTTCAGACTAGAGGTAGTTTGCATGATATTTATTTACATAAATAAGCTTGGAAGGAATAACTATTTGTCAGAGAGGTCATTGTACCTTCACATAATTTACTCAACGTTATACTATTTTTGCTATTATGAATGTTATGTAAGCAATAACTGATTTAATTCTTTTAGAATTTGTCAGATTGCATTTCTTCTTTTTTTAGAAATAAAATATTCATAAGTATAATGTAATGTAGGGTCTAAGGGGCTCTACGTACTTAATTAAGTAAATATTATATATACTTGTGCATATGAATCATTACTCTTAATTCTTAAGGTTCATGGAATTCAATGTCACTAAGAACAGTGTACGTATGTATACTACATAAAATGTTATGTAACACTAATAAAATATATTATATTCCCCATTTTTATTGAGGAACTAGCAAAAGTTACAATAATAATAGGTACCTTATTCTTATTGGAATTGTTGTTTAAATTGTTTTATGATACCAAGCTGGGGAAACAAATATATATTTTAATTTATTATTTTTATTTTAATGCTCTCAAACTCGCAAATCAATTATCTAGTCCAAATTAAATACCATTAAGAACTCGTGTCACGGATACTAGATTACGAATACTCTTATACATATTCTATAATTGAACCACGACGGCAAAACAAAGCCTGTTAGATGATAAGCAAGGTGATTATAATCCGTAGTATTTTTTTTAATAAACAGGGCAAGCAAATGACTCCATTCCACCTGACGGTAAGCATAACTGGAGTCTAAATGCGAAGATAGCTACTGCGAGTGATAAACCTAGCCATCCTCACCTTGTTGACCTGCAAGGTGCTTCTTTGCTCCTCTTCTGAATGACCCAAGATTGTAGGAAGGAGAGAGGAGGATTTTTTTCAAGCCCAGCTCAGACATTGCTCCCTAAGCAATCCTTTCGTGAACATAAGGGACGATGTGACAAATAATACAAAGTGGTGTTAGGAGCTACCATCATACACTTGTATCATCATCATCATATATAGGTACAACCTCATCAAGGATCTCCAACCTGATGGTTCTTGCGTTATCCGCACCTTTGTATATTTCTATGTCTCGTATTTAAGTATCAGATAATAATAGACGGTTTTTTGTTCCAGATATAACCTGGGATTGGGGGCTGCTACTAAATAAAGATCTAGTTACTTCGTCAATAAAGCCTTATGTATATAATTTAAATATTAAGTGGAAATTGGATAGTATCGAAAAAAATATTTTAAATTTCCAGTATTGCAAAAGAAATGTATAGGTACTTGCAGTTTATTTTGTATTTTTTATTAATGTTATTAGAAATAAATATATTTAGAAAAATGTGTTGAGTTCGATTGTAATTTATTTTAGATTCCCACGCAGTATTTTCCATTTCAATACGTGTATTATTGTGCCTAAAATTTAAACCATTACATAATAACGATGACGTAACTTCTGCAAATAACAACGATGATTATTTATCAGTGATCATCATCATCATAAATAGCTCATATATGTCCCCACCGAGGGGCTCGAGCCTACACCACATTAGGGACGATAAGGCCTTCAACCATGCTGGCCCAGTGCGGGTTGGTTGACTTCACACACAACCTAAGAATTTCTTCATGGTCGTGTGCAGGTTTCCTCACGATGTTTTCCTTCACCGTGTTAACAATTAATTGTATGTTGTATTTATTTAAGTAAAGCTATATAAACAATTAATTATAATTAAACCATCATTCGACTTTGAACTGACAAATCGTATCTATTGACCGGAAATAAGTAGTGGTGGTGACTTAAAATTGTGTGAGAAATAGCTTCCGTCAAATGGCGTCCACGTAAGAAACGGGGATACGATTTGACCGGAAATAAGTGGTTGTGTTGACTTGAAATTGTGCGAGGAAAAGTTCCCGCCAAAATGGCGTCACTTTAAGAAATAGGGATAACATTTGACCGGAAATAAGTAGTTGTGTTGTCTTAAAAATTATGTGCGAGGATAGTTCCCGCCAAATGGGCAATGCGGATACGATTCAACCGGAAATAAGTGGTGGTGTTGACTTAAAATTGTTAAAGAATAGTTCCCGCCATAATGGCGGCTTTTTAAGAAACTGCGATACGATTTGGCGGGCATTCACAGTCATATCGGCAAGAAGTGAAGACGGTAGAATAAGTGGTTACTGTGTGTTTCTACTAAAAGTTGTAATTACTGTAATAAAATTAATTCGTCGAAATACTGGCCTTTGATTTAGTCGTCGATTAAAGGTCAGAAGTGGGATCGCTTCGAGACGTTATTAGTCTTGAGGTTCACCAGGCGCCCAGAAAAGAAGGTATTTGGTTCATTTTCTATTTTTTTTTCTCTTTCAAAATATAACATTTTACTCTTTCAAAATATCACATTTTATTTCTTCTTATTAGATTATTATATAGATAACGTAAGTAGATAATCATGAAACTTTAATAGAAATTTTATAATGCTGTCAATTTATTTCATTTTACGGCATTGGAATTTGAAATATGATTCTTTTTTTTCTCTTCGCTCTTAACCTCCTTCCATGAATGATTTCAAAACTTACATGAGTAACTGTTACTTTAAATGAGTTTTATTTCCTTCAGAATTTATATATGTTTTTTTTCTTTTCTCAAATATTCTATAATAATTTATTGTAAACTACCCACAAAGTAATTTATTTTCCTTTTGTGTTATTTTTTTTGTTTGCTTATTCTACTTTCATTTGTAATGAATAGTTTCAAATCAAACTAAATTAAATCAAATGTCTTTATTGCGTATCACATGTAACATATAGTATAAATTCGATCATAATTTATGCAATGAAATTACTCAACCACATATTAAGATTAAAAATCTGATATTTTATGTACAACTTAGGTAATTTTTTTGAGGTATCGTTACTTGTTGTTCAATAACAATTTCAGGTAATAATATGGAGAGAGTAAGATCGAGTCGCAGACGCACGAGGGATGCGAGTAGTTCTGGTAGCGAGTCTCCTCTAAGACGAAGTAAGAAATCTCGACGTCGGCATCATCGGTCCAAGTCACGGCGACTGCACCACACTAAGAAGAACAGTCACCGGGCTGATACGCCAAGCCCACCAGGGAGGATGCAGTATCGAGATTGTTCACCGCCTTCCGAGGAGGTGGCGCCGCCAGGTATTTCCACTTCTTCAAACGTACCACCTCCAACCACAAGTCTTACTACAGAGTCTGGTAGCTTGTTAGGAGTTTTTAAAGAGTTAGTGCAGTCTATTAGAGGAGACGGGGGTGCTGAACGTTATCCTGCCATGAACGTTGTGCCAGAGTTTGACCCAGTTAAAAGAAATCAGACTGTTAATATGTGGCTTCTTAAAGTTAATGAGTGTGCGCAGATTTATAGTTGGTCTGAACGTCAAATAATTCATTATGCTTTACCTAAACTCACTGGTCTTGCCCAAAAATGGTATCAGGGGTTACCTAGCTTACTCTTTACATGGAGTGAATGGCAGGATAAATTACGTTTAGCGTTCCCAAGCGACGAAAATTATGGACAGCTGCTGACGGAGATGTTGGCCTGCAAAGCTCGTTTTGGAGACTCTTTGGAGGAATATTATTATGAAAAAATGGTTATGCTTAATCGCTGTAACATCTCGGGTAAACACGCTATTGATTGTATACTCTTTGGCATTGACGATAGATCCGTTAGAACCAGTGCAGAAGCTGCTCAGTTCACGGAACCAGATAAATTGTTAGTTTACCTTAGAAATGTAAAAAGTTTTAAAAGATCTGAAAGATTAAACGGGTCAATGCAGGCTAACGGCTCCGACGGTAAGCGAATACGAAACAAGGATGGCGATAGTAAAGTAATAAGTAAGATAAAAAGTAAGTGTTACAACTGTGGCGAAGAAGGTCATTCCTTCTTCAAATGTAAGCTACCACTTAAGCGATGCGACCGCTGTCATAAAATAGGACATTTAGTAAATGATTGTTATATTAAATCTGACTCTCCCGCAACCAACAAGGTTTTAAGTATTTCATCAGGTCATGAAGATTGTGATGCAAAGTTTTTCAAAAAGGTCAAAATTAATGGTATAGAGATAAATTCGTACATAGATTTTGGAAGTCAATGCACCATGCTTAGAGAATCCGATGCTAAGATTTTAGTCAACAAAGTGTTGTATGAAGATTTACCAGTGCTTAGAGGATTTGGTCATTCTGCTGTAAACTGTGTAGGTAAATGTCAAATAAATTTGGAAGTAGACGCGGTTGAGGCTTTGGTTGAGGCTTTAGTGGTACCGGACATGTTTTTACAGGTTCCACTTATGATAGGACAGACATTCACCGAACAAGAACATATTGAAGTGTACAAAAATAAAGACTCATTACTTTTTACACAAAAGATTATTAACGTTGGGAGTATGTCTTTATATACTACAGAATCTACTGTAGTAGAGGAGATAACTCGTGTTTCTGTTCGTTCTAAACCTGTTCACAGCGGAGATATATTTATTGATCTCAGTATGTGCCAACGACCACAATCAGGGTATCAAATATTACCGTGTATTATAAAATTAGTTAATGGAGAAGGGAACATTATTATAAAATCTCTAAACAAAAATAAATTTACTATCGACAAAGATGTACTTATTTCACGAGGATGTCCACTAACTGAAACTAACTCTTATTGTGTTAATAATATTAAAAGTCTAAAAGGGGATCTGCCTAATTTGAGTAAAATTGAAATAGATATGATAAAGGTCAATAAGAATGTTCCAATGCATGACTTGCACAAGCTTTCTAATTTATTAAATGAGTTTAGAAATTGTTTTGCTTTTTCTACCCAGGAGTTAGGGTGTGTGACTGGTTTTGAAATGGATATAAAACTACATGATAATACTCCAGTAGTATATAGACCATACAGAATGTCTCTTCATGAACGTGAGATAGTTAGAGGAATGGTACAAGAGCTTGAGGACTCTGGTATCGTTAGACCCTCCTCGTCACAATATGCATCACCTGTTTTACTTGTTAAAAAGAAAACGGGAGATTATCGATTGTGTATTGATTTCCGTTCTCTAAATAAAAAAACTATTAAAGAACATTACCCCTTACCTAGGATCGATGATCAACTTGACAGTTTATCTGGATTCAAATATTTTACGTCATTGGATCTAGCATCTGGGTATTACCAACTACCAATGTCAGAGACTTCCAAACACCTTACGGCATTCATTACTAATGATGGGCATTACGAATTTAACCGTATGCCCTTCGGATTAGTAAATGCGCCCTCTAATTTTCAAAAGGCTATTAATAACATTTTGGGCAATGCTAGATTCAAAGAAGCTTTTGCTTACATGGATGACGTAATTATTCCGTCAAAAACAATTGATGAAGGTGTTCAAAAACTTGAAAATATTTTAAAACTTTTTAATGACTCTGGAATAACCTTAAAGCTCTCAAAATGTAAATTTTTGATGCAATCGATTGACTACTTGGGTTTTGAAATCAGTGAGTCAGGTGTGAGACCAGGGCAAATAAAGATTGATGCAGTGAAATGTTTTCCCCGTCCTTCCGATCAGCATAAGGTTAGGCAATTTTTAGGTCTTGCCAGTTTTTTTAGGCGATTTATAAGGGGATTTTCTGCTATTGCAAAGCCGCTCACTCAACTATTAAAAAAGGATGTCAAGTGGACATGGGGTGAGCAGGAGGAAGCTGCATTTACAAATTTAAAACAGGAATTAGTAAAACGTCCCGTCTTGGCGTTTTATAATCCTAATTTTGAGACACAGTTACACACGGACGCCTCTAAATTAGGAATTGCCGGGATATTGTTGCAAAGGTCTGATAAAAATTCGCCTTTTCATGCTGTTGCCTATTACAGTAGGCAAACCTCTCCAGAAGAATCTCGTTTCACGTCTTACGACCTAGAAACTTTAGCCGTTGTTTGCTCCCTCCATAGATTCAGAGTGTATCTCTTAGGTACTCCATT
This sequence comes from Elophila nymphaeata, assembly GCA_955850985.1. NCBI lineage: Eukaryota > Metazoa > Arthropoda > Insecta > Lepidoptera > Crambidae > Elophila > Elophila nymphaeata. The sequence goes on along the minus strand of OY039082.1, from coordinate 19,157,470 downwards.
TACAATCATTACAGATTGTAACTCGCTTAGGGCAACTTTCGAGAAAAGGGATGTATTGCCTAGAGTTGCTCGTTGGTGGAGTGTAATACAAGAATATGACTTTGATATACAATATAAACCAGGAGCTAATATGTCCCATGTAGACGCTTTAAGTCGCAATCCAATAGAAGAATCCATTACCTTAGATATTAGAAATGTCGATACGAATTGGATAGCCACGGTTCAGCAGAATGATTCCGAACTACAACGCATTATAGGTATACTGAAAGACGATACTACTGATAAAATCACAGAGATTAAAAATAATTTTGTAATTAAAAGAGGGTTACTATATAGAAAGACTGATGACGGAGACAAATGGGTAGTTCCGAAAGGTGTTCGATGGCAAATTCTGAAATGCAATCATGATGATTTAGGTCACTTTAGCTTTGATAAGACTTATGATAAAATTAGATCCAGCTTTTGGTTTGCTAAAATGAGAAGATTTGTAAAAAAATATGTACAATCATGTTTAGAATGCGCTCATACAAAAATACCGTCAGGAAAGAGGGCAGGCGAACTTCACCCGATCCCAAAAGTTTCTAGCCCTTTCCACACGGTTCATATAGATCATTTAGGTCCCTTTGTATGTAGTAGAAAAAGAAATTCGTATATTTTGCTAATAATCGATGGATTTACAAAATTTATTATATTAGTGCCGGTTAAAAGTACGAAATCAATCCATTCGATAAATGCAATGAAAGGGTATTTTCACACATTTGGTGTTCCTAATAGAATAATTTCTGATAGGGGTACGTCTTTCACATCTAAACATTTTCAAGACTATATGTACTCACTTGGGATAAAGCATGTCATGAATGCAGTTGCAACTCCCCGTGCAAACGGCCAGGTGGAACGTTACAACCGTACAGTTCTGTCAGCTTTATCCGCTAAAAATCATGGCAAACCTGAAAATACTTGGGACGAGAGCGTTTCTGAAATTCAGTGGGCTTTAAACAATACTGTTAATAAGGGAACAGGTAAAACTCCTGCCGAAGCCCTTTTTGGTGTAAGTCCAGCCGGTACATGCAATTCTTTATTAGATTTAAATATAAGAGATGAAGAGGAAAGTTCAGATAAGGCTAGGGAAGACGTTAGGCAAGAAATGAACGAATATATAGATAAAAGACAATCTGAGCAGAAGGAAAGATATGACAAAAGCCGAAAAATTGTTAAATATATAGTAGGTGACCTAGTTAGGGTAGAAAGAGAAGTCCCTTCTACTGGTAAAAGTAGAAAATTAGTCTCAAAAATTCGAGGTCCATATCGAATCGCGGAAGTCCTGCAACACGATAGGTACAAAATTGAAGACACCCCGTTGACTAAGAAGGGCAGTAGAAATTTTAGTGGTATTTTTTCGATTGACAAAATCCATCCTTGGCTCGTATATAATAGAAACGACGAAGAGGATTCTGAATCTGTTGTAGATGAAAGTGAATGAAATGTCTACTTACTTAATAAGTTTGATTTGATTGATTTGATTGCTATCATTGAGTTATTGTCAATTGTTTTGTTAATATAGATTTATTTTATGATGAATTATATGCTATTCAAGTAAAATTATGTTAGAATGTATAAGAGAACTAATTAGCTCATAGAAATAAGAAATTACCAGCTGTGGATATGTAGAGGCCACAATGGTTAAATGTTCTTCAACATAATATTATTGTGAATTTGAATCAGCTATGGATATGAAGAGGCCATAATGATTCATTAACAGTTGTAGATATGTAGAGGCCATAATGGTTAAGTGTTCTAAGACATAATATTATGGTGAATTTGAATCAGATATGGATATGAATGAGGCCATAATGATTCATTACCAGCTGTGGATATGTAGAGGCCACAATGGTTAAATGTTCTTCAACATAATATTATTGTAAATTTGAATCAGCTATGGATATGAAGAGGCCATAATGATTCATTACCAGCTGTGGATATGTAGAGGCCACAATGGTAAAGTGTTAATAAAGATAATTATTAATCAGATATGGATATGAAGAGGCCATAATGATTAATGTTGTCATATGCTTTTTGTAATGATTAAATTCACAGATATGTTAAGATATGAAGCCAGCTGTGGAAAGGTAGTGACCACAATGGTTTATGTAAAATGAAATTTATGATGCCATTTTGGTTTAAAAATAAAATTGTAAAATGAAGAGGTCATAATTAGTAATTTTGTTTAATACTTGCTATGTAATCTTAAAAAAATGTGTTACTATTACAATAATACATACCATATTATAGTTATTTATATAAGCTACATTAATGTAATGAATTTTAGTTGTTTCTTATTAAGTATTTCTAGTGATGTGAAATGATTACTACCAAAATGTTTTCACGAGACGTGAAAAGGTCAGGAAAGGCCGACTGTTAACAATTAATTGTATGTTGTATTTATTTAAGTAAAGCTATATAAACAATTAATTATAATTAAACCATCATTCGACTTTGAACTGACAAATCGTATCTATTGACCGGAAATAAGTAGTGGTGGTGACTTAAAATTGTGTGAGAAATAGCTTCCGTCAAATGGCGTCCACGTAAGAAACGGGGATACGATTTGACCGGAAATAAGTGGTTGTGTTGACTTGAAATTGTGCGAGGAAAAGTTCCCGCCAAAATGGCGTCACTTTAAGAAATAGGGATAACATTTGACCGGAAATAAGTAGTTGTGTTGTCTTAAAAATTATGTGCGAGGATAGTTCCCGCCAAATGGGCAATGCGGATACGATTCAACCGGAAATAAGTGGTGGTGTTGACTTAAAATTGTTAAAGAATAGTTCCCGCCATAATGGCGGCTTTTTAAGAAACTGCGATACGATTTGGCGGGCATTCACAGTCATATCGGCAAGAAGTGAAGACGGTAGAATAAGTGGTTACTGTGTGTTTCTACTAAAAGTTGTAATTACTGTAATAAAATTAATTCGTCGAAATACTGGCCTTTGATTTAGTCGTCGATTAAAACCGTAAAAGCGTCGATTAAACGTACACATGAATTCAAGAATACGGCATTACAATTGAAAACACATTGGTACTTGGGGGGGTTCAAACCGGTGCCTCCCGGGTGAGAAACAATGCCTAAAACTTTAATTCCGGTACTGGACATTACATTACAGCATCCATAGTAAGTATCAGAATAGGACCCAAAGTCCTCGCCTTCACAAAACCTGGTGACTGACACTGTGAAGGCTATCTGCATTTGACAGCAATCTTCTCTTTCCTATCCTGCTCCGTATTATATGGCGTCGGTGCAGTTTGTCTTCATATCGACAATACTGCCATAAGATTAGTCATTAGATTTTGACGGCCTGACACCCTACTTAGGAACGACTACTATCTTTCCACAGCAGCCAGGACCACCAGCATAACGTGCCTTCCGATACAGGAAGTAAAATTTTTCGGTCACCCATCTGAGTGCCGACCACGCAATTGGTAGCTTAACTATAGTACCTAATTGTAACGAAGAACGCAACGCGGTCCGATGGCTGCTCCCGATGTCCTCATCAGGAGAACGCGCCAGGTCGAGCAGTTGTCGGTGGAGGAGTGGCTGCTGGCCACCAATTGGTGCAATTAGTGCCTAGACGGGCAGCGTTGGGACGATCTCGGTGTAGTTGCGCTCACGTGCGCAGATGCCGAGCAGTCCCGTAATAGCGCACTGAAGGTCAGGCCGGGTAGGATGTTTAGTGAGTATGGAGGGAACGCCTTTACCTCGAGTCCCACATATTCCCTGCGGTTGGCACCACCCCGCAGGGACGATGCGTAAATGCGTTTGACCTCCCCGACAACAAAAAAAGGACCACCAGCTTAACGTGCCTTCCGAAGCACTGAGTAAAACAGAATTGAAAAAAATTCGGTCACCCATCCGAGTACCGACAGCGCTCTTGGTAACTTAGTTTTTGTGATTGTTACGCAGAACGCACGACTACTGCGCCATCTACCTCCCCAATATGAACAATATAAAATCATTAATATTACCTTAAGTACTTCCTGGGCACAATAAATGTATGTACTACCCAGGTACAACAATAAATCAAAACGGTCTCAAATTGAATTAATTTCATCAATCGCTGAACACGACTATAAATAACTAAACGCTAATTAGAGGTTGCTGTGAACGTGTGATTGAATTTCTTCAAGCGTTAAATGTATTGGTAGGCTTTTTAATAAGAAGATGATGGGCACTAAATATATGTTGATGTTGACAATGAAATATATATAACAGTAATGATGAAATAAATATAGCAGTAGCGCACGAACAGCGTGACTTCCGCTCTCGCAAGAAATCGATCGAAGTATTTACAGGTACGCGCGAGCTAAGTGCAGTAATGGCTCATGCCATTAAGGCGTGAAAACACCTCTACCCTCTGTCGACAGATACCTGCAGCATTGTGCACATCTTGATGTGTCTACGTCTTCGTGTTAAATGCATTCGTGCTGATGGGCGCTTCTAAATATTCCGGCATGGCACTGACCGCACTGGTCGGCACCGATACGACACCTATAGCTATATTCTTCATTTGACCGACACGCCGACTCGTAGTAATTTCAAAGAGAGTTCTTCACGCACACATAGAAGCTTTTGGTGCGCAACACATATATGCCGACCGACTCCGGTGGGAGATATGGTGTCGCCGACTCGTTCGGACCGGCCAATGCGAAAGGTACCACATAATTTCAAAGCATTATCCACCGATACCGGTGGACGCATGATACTGTGCTTCTGGTGATTTCTGTTGGTGAGTAAAGTCGCCAGAGCTCCACTGGGTAGGGAAGAGGTCTAGGGCTGATAGCGCGCGAGTGTCACATTAGTGTACTAAACGTCTATAGGCTTCGGTGGCTGGCTACCACCAGGCAGACCGTATGCTTGTCTGCAAACCATTTATCGTAAAAAAAGTTCAGGTATTTGAACTCAGATGTAAACTTATCTCTCATTCTTAGTTAACGTCATAATTTTCGCTTCGAGTCAAGTTGAAGCAAAGTATCCAACTCTTCTTTATCTTGGTCCCATTTATTTGGGATCGGAGTAATACGTCATCACACTGCTACAACTTTTTTCATAGTTTTATGACAGGCTGCCTGCCTGACACCACCCCTCCTTGACAATAATAACGTGGATGGTTTATTCGTCACCGCACAAATCATCATTTGGTGCGTTGGTTTGAATCTCCCTCAGTCGGCATATCGTAGTAGTTGAATGTGTAGTTTAGGTTTTTATAAAGAGGCACGTCTTGGCTTTCAGCTCAATTTTTGGTAAGTGTTGCTAAGTCAAAGTTCCATCTTCGATAAGGTAGAAAGAGGAAGCGAGTTTCAGGAAGCCTCAAATCACTAGATATTTATCATTCCCTCTCGGAAAAAACATGTTGTTAACAATATTGTCATGGTGAGAGACTTTGAAAAGATGATTATAGCTAGACAGATAGACTTAAAACCAAGCCGTACAAAAAAGTTTATTCTTCATCATCATAACAGCCTTTATAATTTGACCCACTACAAGGGACACAAGGCGTCTCCTTGTTATCGAAGGAGGTTTAGGCAGCGTGGTAGACTACGCCCAATGCGGATTGGTGGACGCAGTATAAGGTGATCAATACCCCTTTGCTGATCCTTCAGTCGCCTTCTACGACACCCATTGGAGGATATGGGGTGATGCTATTCTATATCCTGCCAGCCCCACATGGCTATGCCGGCACCACATGGCTATAGCAAATGTCTTGTAATGTGATAATGTGCCTTGGAATGTGATATATTTTTTTTGCTAAGTAGCAAAACTTTTTTATTATCTGTATCAAGTTGTTGATACACAGTAGATGTGTGTGAAAATAAAATAGTTTTATATGAGGATATTTAGTAAATCTATCATTGTTTGTAATGAAACATTTTTCATCAATTCACGGACGTTTTGTGCTCTCATAATAATAGCTGAATTTGATCCAACGAACTCATTAGGTATGTTAATAAGATAATAACCCATTTCGGTAACCATTCGCTCAATAAACTGTTAATAGAAAACAGTTAAGCCCACCCTTAATTAACGTTAATAAATATGAATATAATTATCTGTGAATATTGAAAGCCATATTTACGGTGCTGTAAATTTTAATATGATAATTTTTATGATATCCTGCTTAAGGGTTTCGAGTGTTTTTTATGGGTAATAACTAAGGACTACAAACTAGCCAATTTATATTAATCAATTTGTAAGTTTATGATGTAACTAGATATCAAAAAGGAAGTTATCAAAATAAAAAAATCGGGAGTCCTCTTGAATTTCTTATACACCGGAAACGACTCAAAAGTTGATAGAAACCTCATATTTTGATGTCACAGGTACATGCATGTTAAATTTGGGTCACCCATCCGAGTAAAGACCGCGCACTTGGTTGCTTAACTTTCGTGATCGACGACTCAAAAGTTGATAGAAACCTTATATTTTGATGTTATACATGCTTGTTAAAATCGGTTGCAATAAGTAAAAGCATACTCGAGTTATCGTGCTAATGCACAGACACATAGACACACACACAGACATAATTCCAAAAACGGATTTTTTAGACTCAGACAGGCCCAAAACGTGTAAATTCGTCAAAATCTTGAGGTAATGGAGGAATTGTAAAAAGCTCAATAAATAAATGGTTGAAAACATATTGACCAAATCCACATTTTTATAACTCCATAGAGCTCTGGCAGGCATGTAAACAGAAGAGATGATAATCATGTGACAAAAAAGGTGATGAACATGATTGTGGAAAGGTATAGACAAAATTTAAGAAATACCAAAGAAAGAAGTTAAGGCGACATAAGGGCTGGCGACCTAGGACCTAGGCCGTACTGAGCAGAGCATCGCGCCTGCATAACACACTCGGAAAATTCACAGAAAACGAAAATACTATGATTTTTCCTAACAAATTGTATTTTTATTATTATAGTCAAATTATCTGCAAATGCATAAAGTTTTATGAAAATACCTCAAGTATCATTCTTTTATTTCGGTTAGACCAAATTTTTTAACATTAAAAGTATAGTCTCATAACTATATTTTTTTTTAATTTGCAATTTTATTGTTACCGCGCGTGATCGTTCAAAAATTGCTAATAAACGGCTAATAGAGATGACATACAGAGGTCACACTACGCTAACCCTAAATAAAATTGATAACAGAACAGGATTATGATTAAAAAAAATTGGAAGTTTTATTTTATTTTCAACGCGTTGAAAGGCTTACATGCCAGCTTAGCCTTAAATGCACACAAAAGCTAACTCCAAACGCATTACCATACCAAATTCTCATTAATATTTATAGTTTAAGCTTGTAATTAAATGCCACATAACAATCGAATGTTTCGCTCAAAAAATGTTAAGAATTACTCATGATGGTAATCGCTTTATCAGCCATCTTTGAATTTTAACTATTCGGTTATTTTTTAACTGTGACGTTGTTGAAAGTATTACAGGATTGTGGCGATAAAAGGAGGTGATAAGGTTAAGTTAAATATGTCTTTGTTTGAAGCGATGTTAACTTAGGCGACTTTTCAAAGCAAAAACTTAAAGTTTATGTTGGCGTTTCAACACGTATGTTATGATTAGTTTTTTTTTTATATTTCCGTCTTAAGCCGATTAACTTTAAATCCGCATTAGGTTAACTGTAGTTATTTATTTTTGAATTATCATTTTTATTGCAATACGTTAAGCCTCACCTGCATTTTTATTATTTTATAATCTTTGACTATACTGCGAATTACATGCTCAAAAAAATATTAATAATTTTATTGTAACCAACCACCTTGATAATAAAACTACATACAGGTAGATTTTACCAAGCTACTGCCTATGTTTTCTGTGTTTGAAGAAAACAATTTAAGTTATTATCATGGGTAACATTTACGTAAAATGGTGATTATTGCTTAGAAGGACTTATACACTATGATATAAATTAAGTGCCATAGCTAAAAATAAAACAATAATTACAAACCTCGGCTACAAATTAAAAAAACGCGAGGGTTTATTTGTGTGGCGCTAGCGAATACATTATTTCTCCCAATTGCTATCTTTGCATTTGGACTCCACTTCTGCACACTTGCAGATAGTTGAACATTATTTATTATTACTAAAAACCATACAACCTTTTGTTAGACCATTTTACAAAAAAAATGCAAAATATTTTTGACAACCCTAATTTTTCATTCATTCGGTTGGTCGAACCTTTGTTTCAGGATGCCCTATAATTAGGCTATGAAATTAGTGTGCTTAAACAGGGTGTTAATGAGAGGCAATGTCTTTGTGACAAAATAATTTGACGGAATAATTGGCTGGTAATGTCAGGGCGTGATGCTCATCGCAATTTGCAGTTGGTCGAAAATAATTGAAAGAAACGTTTTTAAAAAAAAAAACACAGAAATGGTTTTTGCAGGTACTAGCAGCTGGTGTGCGTCATGTCTAGTGTCTAGATTGACGTCGAGATCATGAATCTACCTTAAAAGTATGTATTTATATAAATTATTCGAGGTAGTAGGGCACAACGGAGAAGACCACAGTCAAATTACACTACATTTCTGTGGTGTTGTGTTCCTGTAGGTGAGTAAGGTTGCAAGAACATCACGGGGAGAGGTACTAGCGTTGGCGCGGAAGTATCACGCCAGTCAGTGTTGCGAGCTATAAGCTATGGTGACAATTTACCACCACTTACCTGTAACGTTGTGTCGCCTATGGGGTCCAACACTGTTAGTGTCGGTCCGGGTCCTGAGAAAAAAGTTCCCCGCATTAGGATCATTTAAATAATCATTTATCTTGTAATAAGCAATTTTATACAATTTAGATTTTACAGTTTTTTTTAATTTATTATTAGGCAAATCTCTAATATTCTTCGGAAGCTTATTGTAAAAACCACATTCTGTGTTCTGTGGTAAAAACGTATACATTGGCCCACAAAAGAATTGTTTATTCTGTGGAGACGAGTTTTATATACCAACAGATCGTGTTCTTTCTAGTATTTATATTGTGCGTATGACATTGCTCGGGGAAAGAGAATAGATAAATATTTTCCCGTAGCTTAGCAACCACAACAAATGTTTAACGCCATGGAGTAGACACAATATATTATATTCCCGTAGTCGTCTTATATGCTATGCTATTACTATGCAATTATTTTTAAAGAGATGTTATTTACAACAAGTTAAGTGTCATGTTTTAGTTAAAATAACGAATGGGTCATTTTATATTTACAGATGAGGGTTGGTGATAAGCAGGTGAACATCAGAAATATTTTGACAGCGAGACTCAATGATTCAAGCAAGAAAAAAATTTAAAAACAGACATTCGAACAAGTTTAACGAGGCAGCCGTTTTAGAACCATAAATGTTTTTGTGTAACGCAATGACAATAATAATTTGTCTTGTAATTATTTGTTACTAAACCCATATATACAGGTTGTCCCAAAAATAGTGTCGAGCGGAACTCCAGAGACAGAGCACCCCTGGGGTATCCAAATCACCCCCATGTAGTTTCTCATAGTTTTAGAGTTATGAGTTTTTTTACTGAATTTTTTAGAATTTTCGTCCTAAATAACTTAAAAAAATTCTACACAAAAAGCAAAAAACTATGGAATAATTTTATTTTTGCGTTTTATGAGATATTTTTTGAAACTGAATTTCATGAATTGTACTATTATGCTTAAAATAATCGGCTTCGTAAATTTGATGAAAGTTTTAAAAAAGTTGGTAAAAAAATTTGTTGTTGAATTATTTTTAAAAAAATCAACTTTCAAAATAATAAAGTCTGAAGAATTTGCCAGACTCTCAGCTTTAATAATCATAATAAAGTAACGGACTACTTTTGCTAAAAAAGGACTTCAAATACAGAAAGGTGTAAATTATGTAGGTAACCATACATGCGTGTAATTCGGATACCCCAAGGGGTTGTATCTCTTGACTTTCGCTTGACACTTTTTTGGGACAGACCATTCCAAAAAGTACTTATCCTAACTATTCCAGCTCTACATGAAAACCGATTATAAATTTACCACCAATCTACCATTTTAAATATTTCAATTAAAAAGTTATCAAGGGATGTTATCTTATTCCTATAAATCAAAATAAAATTTTATTATAAGTAAATACTAAAATATTCATCGTTGATATTTCATCTGTTTTATGTTGATAAGCTTTCGTAAGGAATTACTGAATATCAGGCCCCTAAAGCTAATAAAAATTAATGAAAATATTGCCTATAAAGATAATACTAGTGATTGTCATTGCACATAAAAGTATGTAAGTGGTGCCTTGCTTTGATGGTTATGAGTGATACTACATCATGTTTTATGCACAGGAACATGTTTCACTTTGCCCTATAAACAACAGGCGACTTAAGTTAATAAAATAAAGTCTTAAGAATTCACAAAATGAACTCACTACTACACGTTATCAATTGTTAGCCAGTCGTAACAAAGTGACGTAATTGCAGTAATAAATTTAAAACAATATGGCTTCCAAGATGGCGGCCACGATAATCAATGGGACGTTGCAATAAACTGTTTTTAATGGCCCCGAACACCTGCCCGATTTGTCTCCAACTTATTATTTTGTAAGTTATTTTTTGACAAAGAGTTTTTAATGAAAGTTTGGATACTTACTGCGCCAATTATGATAATTATGTAAACTTTTTTGTGGTGGGCTGGCGTGAGGTGCTGCTCGATACTGAACCTTATATTTATGGTGGAAACTTGTGCATATTGAAAGTAAGTGAATTTTAGTTGCAAGTGGAAAAAATAATTACTTCATTAACCTGCAAATTATTAAGTTCGCCTTTTTTACTTTTTGAAGACCATAATTTAAAATTACTTTTAGCGATAAAGTACTGTAATGAAGAAAATAAATTTATGGATTTTTTGTCTGATTTCGAATTAAATATTAAAAACTACAAGCTATTTTATTTTATATATTCATATCAAAATGCAATAATGGCAACTCTGTATCATCGCTGTTTTCTTTTTAATCAAAGGACAGCGCCAATGGCCATTTTAGATAGCTTCGGTTTCTTTTGAAGCGTACACGTTACAAACTCAGACCAAATGAAAAACTTTATTTGGTCTGAGGTTGCAAATTAGTTTCTTATGTCAAGGGCTGAAAACTCTGTCGATGACTAGTTGTGCGATGTTAGAGCTCTTTCTAACATCGCACAACTAGTCATCGACACTGCATAGTGTCAGATAGTTCCTCACACCACATCCTGCTATACAACCAGTAGAAAAGGTAATGTCTCTCCTAAGGCTAAAGAGGTTCAACACCAGCTGTGATTTTAACCACAATTATGTAAATCAATTAATTGTTATAAATAATTAAGAGCATGTACCATAGGTTCTGGTTAGGAGATATATGGTAGTTAAATTGCCAGTTTTGTATGGACTATCTGTCAGATAAATGCTAATGGCACTTATTTGGAACCTGTTATGCAGGCCCTAAGTGTTCGAGTGAACTTAATTAAGTAATACATATAGCTATTAACAAAACTATTTACTTCTTTAGACATTCGAATGTAGGGCCTTTTTTGATAGTCGAGTTACCCTAAAATCTGTACCAGATAGTATTATTATGATTTGTTGTGAAATTATGACCAGCCTTCAAGTAAGTACTATTGAGCCCTTACATGTAGGTACTCCTTTTGTCTTTTAGTCAACAGTATCAAGGAACAATTTACTTTTCCTTGTTTTTCGTGAAGGCCCAAGTCCTCACAGAGTCTTTAAATAAGGAGAAAGTTGAGGGAAATCGAATTAATTAGAGCGTGAACAGGTGGTTGTGATAACTCGGTTACTGTAGACGCAGCTTAATAATTTCATTTGTACTTTCGTCGGGAGGTTTTTAACGATTTTGTCTCGAGTGATCTGAGAAGAAAGGATGTGGTATTTTTTTTCTACGACAGTGTAACGTTAATCATTTAATTCCAACCAAGGTTTTAACTTCGGTAATAGTCTTAATTCAATTATATTCTGGTGAACTGTGACTCCGCGAACCGGGAGACGCAGCGTTGGTAGGCCTCCCACAAGGTGGACCGACTATCTGATAATGGTCGCAAGAAATTGGTTGTTGGATCTGGCAGCGCAAGACCGTTCGATTTGGAGGTCCTTGTCTTTGGCTTATGTCCAACAGTGGACGTCTCTCGGCTGATATAATGAACTGTGACTGTGTGTATATATACATACACATGGTATTTGTGTGTGTCAACGCGGGAGCGCTCGGTCACAAAAGAAATAGATACCTACAGACCGTAGCACAATTATCAGCTGGGTAAGGAGCACCTCTTTTTTTTAAACCTAAAGGAAGGGTAATAATTTTAGCAGTCTATGCTTAGATTAAAGTAAAAAAGGGAAGATACGTTACCCGTATAACACGCGTGTGCCTACAAAACTGTGCCCAATGAACCTACTACGTCTACTGAGACGTAGTAGGTTCATTGGCCACAGTTGTGTGGACTGTCCACAATAGAACGGCGAATCGCGTGTACGTGCATGGTCCGTGCTATACTGTGAAAGAAATATTACTGATACGAAAAATAGCGTGAAAAATACCTCCCTGTGTATTTATACAGTTCACAAATCACTAAATGAACTTAATGAATAATTTTTCACGCATGTACATTGTACACTAAGCAGTTTTATTTTCAAGAAGATTCCTGAATACAGTTTTCTGTGTTATATAATGTCTTCTTTTGTAATTGTCTTTGTGTGTACATGAAATGTTAAATAAATAAATGAAATACCTATTAGAAAATACATTATTATTCGGACATTTTGTGTAAATGAAACAAACTCAAAACTTGATAGAAACATTATTGATGTCATAAGTACATGCATGTTAAATTTGGTTGCAATAAGTTAAAGCATACTCGAGTTATCGTGCTAATACACAGACACACACACAGATACACAGACACACACACACACATACATAATTCCAAAAAACGGTATTTTTGGACTCAGGGAGGTTCAAAACGTGTAAATCCGTCAAAATCTCGAGGTCGAGTTTTATGAAGATTACAAGACTTCCTCAATACTACGTATACGAGAAAGTAACGAGATAAAATCGTATATAAATCCGATCACGCGTCCAATAGTCGCGCATCCACGAAACTCTCTCACTGTTCGTTTTTTGTCTCAATTTACTTAAAGATTGCATTCAGTTTCTCTTTCTGTCCCATAATTAGTGATTACTACGTCCACGATTGCTACTAATGGTCCGAAATTGTTAGCTGTTTGTCCCAAATGCGAGGGTTCGTCGCTGCGTTGTTTAAGTGAGATAAAAATTTATGGACTGCTGTTGAGGTGTTTTATGGTTAATTGGATAAGTTTATGAAGACAAGCGGGCTCTGTTCAAGTGAAATACTTAAATACCTATATTATCTTTTAACGAGTTTCTTATAGCACATAATAACATGTTGAAAAAAAAACACGAAGAAGGCCTTGTCGTGTATTATGATTCAAACTAAATAAAATTTTCAGTATTGTATCTTGTTCTTCCTTAGGCCGCGGACTTGAAGCACCTTGAAGTCAGTGACGACGGCCGGCGGAGCGAGAGCAGTGCGATCCAATGCACATATTTAAATGGAACTGGCCTCGAAGGCATTCTTTTTTATTGTCTAGCCGAAGAGCTGGGAGGGTCCTCAAGCCTGTAGATCGAACGTTCCTAGGGGATTTCTGGGCGACCGAGCATCTCTCTCGACCGCCTAGCGTCCCTAGGGCGTCCATGTTGGAAGGGAGCGACATGCCCGAGGGTGCCTCTAAAGGCTCGGACCTCGGCTCGGGCACATCGTGTCGTGGCGGGGGCGGGGAGAAGCGCCCCGGTACATATCTGTGCCGGGTATAGCGCGTGTGTAGACCGGACCTTCGCACCCTTGTTCGACGAGTGCGGTGTATAACAAAAGTGTGTCTAATGCCTGAGTGTATAGCGTTGATCTGAGTACTACTCGATGGGATCGGAGTGGCCTCGAAGGCAGCAACGACGAGTGACGCACGAGCGATGCGCTCCAGTCAAGCGGTGCGCGTCTGTATCAACGTATTGTTGTGCATTTCATTTATTGCTTTTTCTCGACCGACGTTTCAAAATGCCCGCCGACAACCTCGAGGAGCTAATTATTTAAATAATTTTTGATAGGATTTAGACCCTAATTTCTCATAACACAACACTACGCCGCTCTAGCGCCACGCGATCTGCCCGCTGGCTTCGAGTCTGCAGCCTTAGTCCCAATTTATTTGGGATCGGTTCAATATGTTACCACACTGCTATGTTTACTGCATAGTTTTGTGGCCTGCCGCCTTTTTAACACCAACCTTCCTTGGGAATGTCGTTGTGTGTAGTTTACTGACACCTCGCACGTGACCTCTTAGAGCGATGGTCTACACGCGATCAGAATCTCCTTCAGTCGGCTTTTATGATGCCACAAGATGATAAGGGGTAGACCTATTAGATTCGTGACTGGGAACTACCGGCCCGAAGGCCATATGTGATGCCGGCAGAATAGAATAGCATCACCCCATATCCTCCAATGGGTGTCGTAGAAGGCGACTAATGGATCAGCAAAGGGGTATTGATCACCTTATATTCTGTAAACCAATCACTTTGGGCAAGCGTGGTGGACTAACTGCCTTAACCTCCTTCGATGACATGGAGAGGTCTTGTGTCCCAGCAGTGGGTCGAATTATAAAGGCTGTTATGATGATGAAGAACTACTGGCTCAAACTTGTCGCTTCTGTCAAAATGAGATTTTATTAATATTCTCTTACGTTTAGGCAGGTGATTATTTATTGTATTAATGAATAATGATTATATTCCTTTAATATATTTTGTAAATTTTAATCTGAAGACGTCGAAGACGTAAAGGGTCCTGATCGAAAATAGCCATGTATGATATTATTTATGATTTTTTGTAACGTGGACCAATGATACAAACGATACCAATCCCTTCTATATCCTACAATCCTATATATGATCTTAAAATTCCATTCTAAGATCAATATCAACCAACGTTAACTGAAAATATTTAACACCCACGCTATGATTTCCGGGTGGGGTACAAAACGACCCCTTCAGGTTCGAAATGAAAATAAAAAATGATTTATTCGACACATCCTTACGTGCCATGGCGGGTTGTTCCGGCGATGGCCGCGCAGCACTTCCGCTTGCCTGCTTCCGGCGTTTTCCTCTGATGGGCGGATTTATATTTTTTTCTCAGAAAAATATCGTCATTATGCTATGACTGTTGAAGGATATATAATGTCCCTATGAAAGATGGAGGGTTTTCTTGTGTTTATTTTTGTTGGCTATGAAACAAAGAACTTTTTAATCTTGACGTAAATACTTTTGTTGTTCTATTCTTAATAAATGGCGTTGCGATACATAAACGGTACGCATTTTGCCAATGTCAAGTGAAAATGTAATTAAAGTAACAAAAATTGTACGGTAGATTTGAGTTAAAATGGAGTCTCTAAACACGTGGTTTTACAACAACAACTCGGGAGAAACTCTTTTGTTGTTCAACTCACTTGATAAAAATACGCCAAACAATGTCTCCCTGCGTTGTTGTTCGTATTGACTTACCTATTAAAATGGCTTTGGCTCGATAAACACTAAAAATTCACCGTGTAGGTATATTGTTGTATTAAACATAGTAGGTACTTACTGAGTGTGACATAAAGTTCTTTTTATACTAATTTTCATTTTAGTAAAACATGTAGGTAGTAGGTAACACAAATTCAAATCAGATGGAGAATTTTATACAAATAATTTAAATGAATAGGTATCATTTAACTATTTTTACAAGCAATAAATATTAGTATTCAACAAAACTTAATTTTAGAAAACCAATAATTGAATAAGGTACTTGTAACTCACCACCGAAGATTGAGAATACGGCATTTTGCTTAACACAGTACGAAAAGGAGGGTATTTTTCTATTTTGCATTACGCTACATTAGTGTGCAGGTTGGCGACAAAATTTATGATGCGCATTTGTTTAATTTATGACATCGTCGAAAGATGGCGCTGCGCAATGGGGTACTTTTGTACCCCCCGAACTGTCTTTGGTTAATGCGATATAGGAGGTGCGGTGGGGTTAATATTGTTAGATTTTGTTTACTCGAGTTTTGGGTTTGGCTCCTCTAAAACAAATCATTCGCTTCGAAGTTTACTTCAGATATAATTTGTTATGTTTGTTTTTTTTTACACCTATTGAAAGACTGTCTTGCTGTTTTCACTATCAAAATGGCGTGTACTCTTAAGTGAGTTTAATTTATACAAACCTTAGACACTGTAAACCTTATGAGTATAGTATAGATGTTGACATCGCACAAATTTCACAAGCTTTGATTTATACGTTTGCCACCAATGGTACTTCATTGGTGTCAAACGGCGAATAACTTTTTTGGACTTCGTCGACTGACACCGACTAACAATATTTCAAGTGACTGGTCATACCTACACTTCTACTCACTTATGCGACCCTAGTACTTTTATTAGTTCGGGAGCACGGTGTCAGTCGACGAAAGTCCAAAAATAGTTATTCGCCGTTTGACACCAATTCATATTGGCCAATTTTAAATGAGTCCTTCTGCAATTAACACCGTGGTGTCAACAAACAAAATACCCAACACTATACTGCATGTGATGCCTATGGTTGAAGTTGAAGCTCGCTTCTATCCTCAGTTTTATCGTCACTTACCTTCAAATCCAAACCAAGAGCCTAAAAATTTGATATTCATATCAATTCGAAGTAATTTACCGAAATACAAGAACTATCTTGTATAGTAATAAAGACTATCTATCAAATACATTCAGCAAACTTCATTGTTTCTATTAAACATTTTCATTGAATGCTTAGTCATATTATCAATTACAGAACTGACTTTCTCATCCAAGTTAAAAGCTCTCAAACATTTTCCGATCTAACATTATCTAAGGGTTCACGGGTGTACCAAATTGGGTATTGTATTTGAATATAAGCTGCAAACATTTCAATACCGATATAAGAAAGAGAGGTATTATTAACAAAGATATCTCTATGCATAGACGGCTGCTTTAGAAAGCTGTGTGTATACTGTAAGCTATAATCGAGATGTGTGAACAGAAAATGTGTTAAGAGTGTAGTTAAATTTTTATCTGCTGACATAATTCTATTACTATTACGTAATGAGTAAATATTTCTATTACAAAAAATATTCTGTATTATATAGGTACAAAACTAGAAAGCAATTTTATTGAATATAAGTCTGAAGTTATCTAAACTTTGAGGTAAAAAGGTATTGGCTAGTCTGGTTGGAAGAATAAAGTGCGAGAGGTTACCAGTCTAGGCAGTGCCTCATGCTATTTTTTTTATTCATTGGAGTAGCAAATGAATTATACATTCCAGTTGACACCGAAACCTACTGCTACTTATCTGTGAGAAACGGGGAACTACCACGTGAACCTATAGACATTTTACTCACCATAAAAAAAAGCGCTGGCTTATGGTGCCACCGAAAAGTGCGCCTACCATTCTAACGAGAACTAAGAACTTTGGTAACTCGTTTTTGTGTAGTACAACGAAGAAATAGAATTCACTGCAAGCATACGTGTTCACTCCTTACAATCCTGGGTCATTTAAAAAAGGCGTGTAGAAACACCTTGCAGGTCAGCAAGGCGAGGGTGGCTAGCGCGGCGGTTTATCTCTCGCGCTAGCTATCTTCGCAGTAGGAGAGCAACTCTACAGTTGGTCGCCACGACCAACTCTGTTGTCTTAACATCTCTGGGTTACTCATATTAAACAAACACATATGGCCAAAGTTGGTGCAACTGCACCAAGTTTAACAATACAATTTTGCAAAAATTTACGTAAATTTCATCCTAATTCATAGCAATAGGTTGTTGCATTTCTAAATATTATGTTCATTTTTCACGAAATTAAAAAAAAGGTATAACTTGATGCAACCAGTTGATGTCGATACTGTGTCTATGTATATTTCCGTGAATGTGTCTGATCTGGTGCATTTATTCTGTTACTGGGATCAAACTAACTTAAAAAGGTGATGAAGAATCAATAATCAAGTAATTTCATGAAAATATGCGTGAGTACCTATTAAGGATATTGGGATCTTTGTTAGGACGGCAGAGTGGATCATGTTCTCAGGCATGATAAAAGACTGCAAAGAGAAGACCATCTCTTTAAAAGCTGCCAAAAGTGTTAAAGAGCTAAATCATAAACACCATCAAACTAAGCCCTTAAGTGGCAGGCAGACATAATATTATGTCTGATAGTTTATATCGCGCGTGACATATTATGTCTGCCTGTTACTTGCATTTTTTGTACTACCCTCGGAGGGGCCTGCCACTCAACGCCATTTTGGTGTTTTATTTTTGTGCCACTTGTCTGACTAAATGTCTAAATCGAGTTGTAAAAAAATATAGCTTCTTACATAACTTTACATTATATCTTAGCCTGGAACACTAGGTTTAGGCGCGAATGTTTTCCCCGTCCTTTGTTCCACGGCTAAGAGATACAGTAGCGTTCACACACGAATGCTTCCCTTTTTAATCCGGGGAGGATTTTTCTTCTGCAAAGGAATAGCGCGCCGTAGTGTTAAGGAGAAGACAACTCAAATGAAGTATTTGTTACGGTTTGCGATGCCGCTACTGTATTTTGTACTCGTAGACGTGTTTGAATTTATTTGGTTTTAGAAATTTGCAAATATGTGGAAATAAAATGGCGAAAATTTGCGAAGAAGGTGCTTGACAGCGTATACCTAATAATTAATGGCTTGTAATAGTTTACTTACATGGAGGAAAGCACATATAATTTGACCAATCACGATTAGATATTTAACTTTCGTCGCATAGATGATGGAAAGATGGCACTAGATGCATCACATATGCGAATTATTCCGACCAGTATTACTTTTATTGATACACAATGAGTATTTTATCTTTTTGTTTTTATATGAACTTCATTTAAATTAAATTGTAGTAAGTTTAATATGGAATTTTAACCTGAAAGTACTTTTTAATTAAGTGCGTTAGCTCTTTGTATTGGTCTCTAGATAAATTTTTGGCTCTGTTAAAAATATTGCTCTGTATATTATAGGTAAGAACAACACATTTGTTTTAGAGGTATTTGATTTTATATGCCAATAAATACTAAAGAAAATTACTAAGAAAATTGGCATTTTATATTTTTTATATCTAAAAAAAATAGCTGATAATAACGTCAAAATGAAAAAAAAAATTAGGTACAAGTGGAGCTTATCTCTGAAAAAGATCTTTTACCTTTGCATACATATCTACCTGCATACATATTCGGGAAGCAATGATTTGATTTTTACTCTTATAAGACTGCGTGACTTGCCCTTAATTTTTTTCTCCTTATACCAGAAACATGTTGCCCCCGTATTTTAATGTTTCTTTCTCACAAAGCGACGTAAATAAGTTCCTGCTTACTGAACGTATGTATTGTTTATCAAATTGAATTGTTTTGTTTACCCTCACTTGCGATGTACTTCTTCGGTTTTTTATTTTAAGGGAATATGCATGCAGGTGGAAACTGCAATTTAATAATATGGCATTGAACATTGCTATGAACATCTATTAAAAAGAATAACCCGGGTTCAGTAATTTTGTACTAATACTGATTTTTTATTTTCACCTTCAAGCCCACTTTAAGGAATTACAGAGGCACAAATTTTTCAATGTAACAGTGAGTTATATCACTAGATAGGTAGGCTATGTAGAAACATAGTAAGCATTCACTGCATAGCTCACTCTGTCAGATGTAGGGTTGCTACCTTTTTTTTTTAAAGAAATAAAGTAAATTTATGTCTGAGAAGGAAAATAAACAGTATTTTAGAGAAGTGAACAATATTTTATTTTTTTATGTTTAAAGATATATTTATACTAAATGCTTCTCGCACAACTTACCTCATCAACAGTTCAGCTCATATGATGTCCCCATCGATGGGCTTGATCCTACCCCACATTGGGGGCGATTAGGCCTAAGTCAACCTGCGCGGCCAAGTGCAGGTTGGTCGACTTCACACAAAACCTTAGAATTTATTCACGATGTTTCCTTCACCGTAAAAGCGTCGATTAAACGTACATATGAATTCAAAATTTTAAAAAATATTTGTACGTGGCGGGGTTCGAACCGGTGCCTCCCGGTCAACGCCCACGCACTACGCCACCGACGCTTAGTTACAACTTACCTATCAATTTAGTATTATTTTTAAAAGCATTATAGGTCTCGCCACAATCAATGCTGGAAACAGTATTTTGTATACTGTTTTTAAGGCATATTTTACTCACCATCATTTTCTTGCCCTGCTCCCGAGTTATTTGGGGTCGGTGCAGTATGCCTTGATATCGTCAATACTGCTTTAAGGATTTGGCATTAGATTTTTACGGCCGGCCGCCTGCCTGACTCAACCCTCGAAGGAAAACAAGTAAAATTTTGTGATAAATATAATACTGTATTTAACAGTATAGTTGGCAACCCTAGTCAGATGTGACTTTATGAGTAACCAAATACTATCTCATATCTTTTGGGATTACGAGCGCGATTGTATTTTTGTATGTAGGTAGCTATAGAAGACAGTAAACAGCAAAATATATATACAATTTAGTAAAATATGGAATTCTTTCAACTCATTACTTCCACAAGCGAAAACGTTATAAATAATAAAGTATGTTTGAACGAGAAAAAAGCTACTGGCAACGGGCACGTAGGTTACCGTCGGTGACTTCAAAGAGGTTCCCGTCGGCATTGCTTTGATCCCGCCGCGCGCCGTCGGCTGAACTTTTGATGTGTGTACTGTGACAGTTCTCAAGTTTTTCTTAACAAATTATTTTATAAAAATGCTAGTCGACATTTTGTTTTTGTTATTTACGTCATATTAACTAAAATATGAAGTGTAGTTTGTAGTTGTTGAGAAATAAACATCAAATTATTAATTTTATTATCAAATTCAACTGCATTTCAATACGACTTTTTAGTCTAGTAGTGCAAGCTATATACTATCTAAAATTATTATACGAAAATGCGATTCCAGATAAATTTTAAATAAAAAAAAAAACGGGAGTGGTCTCCCCTTGACTTTCTCGTATACCGGAAACGACTCAAAGGTTGATAGAAACCTTATATTTTGATGTCATACATGTATGTTAAATTTTGGTCACCCATCCGAGTACCGACCGCGCACTTGGTTGCTTGACTTTCGTGATCGACGGCTCAAAATTTGATAGAAACTTTATATTTTGATGATATACACGTATGTTAAATTTGGTTGCAATAAGTTAAAGCATGCTCGAGTTATCGTTCTAACGCACAGACACACAGATACACACAGACATAATTCCAAAAAATATATTTTTGGACTCAGGGTGGTCCAAAACGTGTAAATCCGTCAAAATCTCGAGGTCAATTTTTTTTACGAATACAAGACTTTCTCTATACTACGTACGAGAAAGTAATAATTTATAAAATAGTATCTACCTAATCACATGTAAAACCTATTGGCTTATGGATAGACATTCATTTGTTTTATTTTTATAAAAGTGGCAGCTATTCTTTAAATTTGTATTTCTATTTTAAAAATGCCAAAAATTGTTTTCTTTTAACACTTTATCTACACTTGATATTGTAGTTAGGCAGTATATATTATTTTATAAAGTTCATCATTCATTAATAAGCCAAATCTTCAAGATAAGCCACGAGGTTACAGTGACTGGCTGTGTATCCTAGATAAAAAAAAATTATGCAAGGCTTAAAAGGATTTGTGAAATGTTAAGCGTATTATGACCATCTTAAAGGTACGTTAGAATTTTATAACCGATAACAGCAGTATGGCTTTAAGATTTTATATAAAAATCTAGCAAACCCATATCCATACCATTTGATGCAAGCGGAAATACTTTATGTAAATTCCAAACACGACATAATTCAGTCTAGTATTTCCTGTTCATCTAAAGATTGTGTTCTATAGGTCATTCATATAGCAATGAAACCTAGTTCTCAATTTATTAATAGTAGGTATAATTATGTGCAACCTTAATTATTCTATCTGTTTTTGCTGATGTTACCATCTTTGTTTATGTTTTGTAATTTTATGACTAACATGCAAAGGCATGGCATGGTAACCTGAAACTATTTTGAGGTATTACATAACCCATAGTGCAGATATGGCTTTATGTTATTGTGTAACCAAATGTTACCTGAAGCTCTGTTAAACTCTTTAGGGATTATGAGCTTAGTTATATGTTTATATGTACTTACCTGTACATAATAACATACTGTGTATAGTTTCACCAACTATCAACTACGCCAAGTTACCAGAATCAAGATACCTAGCTATGTCAGCGTTCAACAAGTTTATCAACCCGTTCCATTCGCCCCAATTCCAGGGACAGCAGAACTGGGGTGAAAGTTCAGGGCTGGTCAAGGTGAAGGCGGCGCCATTAGCGTCTACACTTAGAACAACTCGGGCCACACCGTCTTAAGATCTACAATCGGCATTAAGACACTTGATACTTGTAAAACGTGTTAAGTGAGCTACAAGTTAAATTGCTTTTTAGCATCCTAATAACTGTTGGTAGTTTGACCGTTAAATAGGCTAAATGAAAACTTATTTATTTTTATAACTCGCACAATACTATATCAAAGGTTGATTGGATGACATCGCTCGCAGTGACATACATACAATCACGCTGATAATCCCATATATAATAAACATATTCATATTTTTGTTATAGTAAGTACCCGGTAAATATTCATTCATGGCTAGATACATAATTAAGTTCCAAGTTCGCCTTACTAAAGTTTGGTTGCAAAGCGACTGCTGATATTTTTGGTAATATAACAATAATTGCTACCAACCAATCTTCAGTAACCTTACTTTTACTAGCGGGTAGAATATTCGAAATGGCTGTTAGACAGATAAATAAATATTTTCATAGATATAATGTAGTACAAAAATAAAAAATAATACTCAGTTCAAAAATATAATATTGAAAGGGTATCGTTATCTGGTATATCAGTCCTGGTACTAAAACTTTGCTACTAAGTATTGCACATCAAATTGATAAGTCCATCATCAATTCTTCTACAGAAATTTAAATTTTAAAAATATAATAATAGTTTTAGATGAACTATAAATTGAGATAATATTGTAACTATACGACACTCTTTGCCTAACAAAGCAAATTGAAACTATAAATCGCAGGTTTTCAATATTTTGCAAGTGTCAAAAACAACAGTCGCGGTGTACGAAGTTGGCTAAGTAATAAGATAATGAAGAACAGTCCGGGGTCGGGATACGAATTAAAACGAGCGCAGTGTGCGTTACGCTGGCGAGACTGCTTCTGAAAATATAATAAGAAATATTATTATTGCAAATATAAAACAAAATACCGTTCTATTCATGTCCAGAATTGTTATATAAGTATTTTTATATTACATTTTGAATTTAGACTGTATAAGTTTGTGTCATTAACTGTTAATTTGTCTTATTAGAATATGTTAATATTGTATTGATATTCACGGTTATGATTGAAGTTAATGCATGACATAAATAAATTTTGAAATATTGAAACTCAGTATCCTTATAGCATAATAAAAGAAAAAATGTGTGCGTGTACTAGTGTACACACTTAAGAAGTGAAACTTCTTTATGGTCTTACATAGACATGAATACAAAAAAGATGGCGCGTAACGGAAAAATGTGACGGTAATTTTTTTTCCAACGCCGATAAAGAAGTTTCACTTCAAAAATATTTATTCATGCATACGACCACGCTCATAGTCCCAAGAGCGGTTGAGCAGAGCCGCAACATTTCGTTTCACATAAACTCACATTTATGCAGTGCCCCCAAGAGTGCAGGTTTTCAGCCTGACACCTAAAATAATATTTATGTATGTAACT
This sequence comes from Elophila nymphaeata, assembly GCA_955850985.1. Lineage (NCBI taxonomy): Eukaryota > Metazoa > Arthropoda > Insecta > Lepidoptera > Crambidae > Elophila > Elophila nymphaeata. Next base: position 19,133,505 of record OY039082.1, on the reverse strand, counting down.
ATATTTTAGAAGGAAATCATTTAGAAGAATATAAATGTATGAAACTAATATTTAAAGAATCATCTTCAATTTTTATTTACGCCAACATTTCTATTAATTGCGTTCATATTTTTTATTCTTTTAATTTCGTTGCAGATTATTTGAATTTTAAAAATAGATTAATGTTGTGTTGTGCCAGAGCTCAAATTTATGCAAATCTAGGAAGAAATAATATTCTCTTATCTTAAGAATTAATATTCATTTATTACTTTATTAATTCATCACAATAATCACAGCATAATATAAAAAAACAATTGTATTAGATATTAGCTCATAGCCCATAGATTATCACGAGTTATGTTTTTAATTAATATTATTTTAATTATTTTGAGCTGTGGCTACATGGTTATTAACATGGTTAACATTAATAATTATTAATTTCAGTAACGTGGTCTCGCTGTAATGACGCACATTTCATTCCTTGTTTATTTAATGAGTGAATCGGAGAGACGTTCTCGTTATGACGTCACTACTTCTTGAAAACTTCGCAGAAGTGAGAGAGGAGACATTTTGCGAGCATATTTCATAAGTTGGAGCAGGATAGCAGTACCAGCTGAGAATGAATGAATAGATTTTCTTATGAGACGGTTCTAATGAAATCGAAATAAAAGATGTGCCAATGATCGCCAAGTTCATTCTGGTTCATTGACTTTTGATGTTTGTGAAAGTTTCAAGGTTGTGTTTTAAAAAAAGTTAAGAAAAGTTATGACTTATCAGAACTTATGTAGATATGAATAGTACCTACGCTCGAACTACTAAAATATTTCTTGAGTGTAACAAGGTTCGCTGAAGTTTAAGTTATGAACTCTTTGGGTTGTTTTGCCATAGTTTATGCGTGTGAAAAATAATCTACAATTAATAAATAATCGTTTGAATAAAAATGAAATATATCTTTTCTTTTTTAAACTCTCTATTTTCAAGCACGGAATGGCCCATACTGTTAATTGTGAGTTTTTGTGTAATCGAATGTTATCTAAAGCTCTGCTAAACATCTTATGGGATTCTGTCATGGTATGTGTGTAGGTCCGTTATGAAATTACGAGGTAGGCGGACTAAATTTAAAGTAGGTAGTCAGAAGTTATTATACCTGGAATGCCGAGATGATTATTAGTGTAAGATCTGTCCTGGTGGTTGGCTTTTGTTTGTTTGTTTAAGGATTGTTACTTTTTGGGATTGGTTCCCTTTATCTCCCCCTCATGGGATTTCGAGTGTGATCGTGTCTATACTAATATTATAAAGCTGAAGAGTTTCTGTGTTTGTTTGAACGCGCTAATCTCAGGAGCTACTGATCTAAATTGAAAATTTTTTTTTTGAATAGGCCATTTATCGAGAAAGGTTTAAGGCTAAAAAAAACCCGACGTTAACGCGAGCGAAGCCGCGGGGCCTCCACTAGTGTCTCTATAAATTGCTGACTTGTAATATTATGATACTCATATTATAATTTAGTTTGTATGTTAGATAGGATATTGGTAAGTCACTCGCATGTCAATCACGATTACTGGGTGAAACAATTTGGGCAGTCAAGTCTAAAAAGCTATACCTACATAGGTACATAACGCTTGAAAAACTTTTATTTACGACTCTATTTAATTATTAATCTTATTAACTCTATTAAATTATAAAGCGGTTTATGCATGTATTTGTATATATTTTTAATGCAACTTAAACTGTGTATCAATAACGATCTTAATCCAAAGTCAAGTCTTTGAGGATAACATCGTAACATATAACTACATGATACGTATATTTTGATGTGTTTCTGAATAATATCAAATTATATTATCATTATTATTGCGTGTTTGTATCTATCGTTAGACAAAATACTTAATAGTCGTAATTAAATATTTTCTTTATTACAAAATTATTAAAATATTTCGATAGAAGTGTGTTAATAAATGTAGATGTTATGAAAATGAATCTTAGATTATAGTTGAGTTATTTTTTTACCTATATTTATAATTCTTATTCATTTACAATTCTTTTTCACGAGCAATTTGAATAGATATTATAGGTACTGAAGGTATACTGTTCTATAACACTTTTATCCGATTAATAATAATCTTCACATCAATAAGACACGCGTTTCTTTTTTAATTTTCCTTTAAATTTATGTTGATTTCGTTACCAACGTAAACCCATTTCACGATTTCTTTTTTAACATTCGTGAAGGCTATTGCCTTATTCATAGTCGAGGTTCTAATGTTGCAGCATTAAACATGGAGATAAGATGTCTTTTAATTGTATCGAGTTTGCAATTTCAGCCAAAAGCTGTCAGGACTACTGGATAAGGTATATAAAGGTCTTTCGTATCACTAAAATTAAAATCTTGTTTGGTAACTTATCTGAGTAACGAACATTTAAGAAATTCTAATTCGAAAATTCTGATCATACTATAAGAACTTTTGACTTTAAACTTTTTCTTACTTTTCACTAACAAATATGTTTCTTATTAGGATATCTAAGCTTATTAGTAACTAGCTAATCATAAGATTATTCCTAACTAGGTATACCTAATCTTGTGTATGACCTAAGTAAAGGTTTTTCTAATAAGAAAAGAGTTCCAGATACACGAGTTTATCAGAAATTTGCCTGCACGGCTCCAATTGCTTGAGGTTGACGTAATGTATTTAGAATAGAATAGAATATTATCTTTATTGCACATACATCAACCAATACAAAAAATAACACATAATTAAACAATGATTTGTACAAAAAGGCGACTTTAAAACTAAAGAGTGATTTCTTCCAGGCAATTTTAGGATAGATAGGATGTAAATGTATAGTACGCTAGGAAAAATTGCAACGTATAACTTAAAAAAATTCAAAGTATAAACTACATATACGCTACATGCAAATATTTAAATCTATTTACAATCTTCTTTGCCATATCTTCTTTCAGACAGAGTATTAATTGTTTTCTTTCGTCTTCCTGTCCCTCTGTATTAGTCTACATTCTTTCTCCTCGTTCATTAACAATCGGCTGAATGTTTTACGATAGACCGCTTACCAGACGTCAGTTCAGGCAGTCCCAGATATAGTTATGCAAAAAATCAGTATTCAAATTATCAGTATTTGTGGTACACATTTTTTTTTCTCAAACATTTTCGTCATTGCAACAAAATATCACAAAAATTTTACCAAAAACTTAGACTACGACTATAGATAGGAGCCTAGCGTTTTTCATTAGGCAACGATCACATTAGGCGGGCGGACAGACGCCCGGATTATTGGATCCGACGGACGAAAGACTTCGATCCCGTTGCCTTTTTACTTTTTTTCTCCCAACTTTTTTCCGTTCCTCCCCGGCAGGCTGCGTCTGGAAAGCCTTTTCCTCTTATTTATTGCTTATACGGAGCCCGAATTGGATATTTGTGAAAGGTTGAGTTGTTTTCCAATGGGAAAATATTAGGTTTTCTCTCTAAGTACCCTCTTATTGGATGGCAGTACGTGTATAAGAAGAATGATTTGAAATTCTCTTAGAAGTTGTCTGTATGCCATTTTATTTTATGCCCCATGTTCCCGGTTACGTGGAGTACCCCTTTTTATTAAGTGGGTGTCGTAAAAGTTGACTGAGGAAGAGTCTTAACCCCGAGCAGTCCATCGCACCAAGGGTCACTCCTAATGAGGGTTGGTGTCAGGCAGTTTGCTGGCCATAAGACTATGCCAAAACCTTAGCAGGTAACATGGCACTGACCCCAAATAAATTAGAAGACGAAAAAGAAGTATCTTATTTGCTGCCGTATAAGTTGGTTGTGCCAGATTATACATACATGCTTAATAATGCAATACTAATCTGCAAAGTTTGGCTCATCGTCTACCTTATGGAATAATTTTATTTTTGCGTTTACAAACGCATAAATATAATACTAGAAAAATGCACTGAAAAAAATCGACTTGCCTCAGGCGGGACTCGAACCCGCACCTTCCACAATCCGGGTGGACGCGTTGACCTGTCGATATTTTATTGATTGTACTTTGGCGAGTGTGCTCTTGAGCTACATGAGCTTATTCTACCATCTCCTTTTTACCATCGGTGGTCTAGACGGACTACAGGTTACCATCCCTACCTCGTACAATTTCCGCCTATGCGTACCAAGTGGTTTTCAACATCATTTCTTATGCGCGCCGCTAAAGAGTGGAATTGCCTGGCGTCGATATTCCCGAATAGTTATAACCCTGCTCTATTTATGGTAAGAGTAAATAGGCATCTTCTGGGTAAACTCGCTCCATCTTTGGCTTCCTCTTAGCTCTCCTGTACAGAGTTGCCAAGAATGAATCCATTTCAAGTAAAAAAAAAATCACGCTCATATTCCCTAAATTCATCAGGCAGTATGGGTCAAGCAATCCTCCAAAATAGTGATATGTTGCCAGCCTGTGGTCTACAGTATTATGTAGCTACAAAAGAGGAAATCGTTCAAATAAAAGCTTTAAGCTTATAACTTTATCATTACTTACCATCAAATGAGACCAAAGACAAAAATAAGTTATGATTTCAATTTCAACATTTCAATAGATTCTACTATTGTTTTTCAAATTTTGTTCATAATCGTTTCAGCGTGCTATTCTAACCGATAACCGCTAAATGGATTCGTATTGTATGTAGTCTTCACAGCAATAATCCGAATTTAGTGGACTGGTTGATTTAAAACAAGTACCTACTATTGCCAACCAAACTGAGAACGAATTTGTGTTCCTAAAGTATAACATTTTAATCTTATAAGACAATCACCATTATCATGTATTGCACATGTGTCACAAAGGAATGTCTTGTAAGATTTCTAAATTTTAGTAAATATTACAAATCTTACAAGCAATCACATTTATGATTGAAACAAAAAAAAAAAACAATGGACTTAGCTCTTTGGAGTCTCTACTGGTTAAAATAAGCAATAGCGCAGGGAAAATGGAAGAAAGGCGTAGCAAACGATGGGATTGGGAAGATGCGATGACAACGGACTCCTATAAATATTGTTTTATAACAACTAAACGTCGGGCCGACAATCTGGTTAAGGTCGCGGGAACCTGTTGGATCCTTGGGCTATGTCCAATAGTGAGCGTCTCTCGGCTAATCTCCTGAATATTGATGAACTAAACGTCAAAAATAACATTCCATCAAGATAGATATTTTAATAACTGGCATGTAAAATATGCGGCTGACTGTACCCCATCGCCAAACACCTTCATTTTGAAGCGACAGAGAGATTTAAGGGGTTGTCTCATTAGCGCTAGGGGAGGGGGTACAAAAAACAGCGCGGATTTTAAAACCGGCGCGCTAATTAAAAGATTTTTCGCGTGTAAGTTCTCAGGGAGTTTCAAAAAGTGTTGCTAGCGTGAAGCTTTAATTACCACTAATTAATGGTACGGCAATAAGTTCGACGAGTGTAGCCAACTTTTGGATTTTTTTATAATTATTACAAGTCTACTTGGTTATAAGTATTTGTTGAAGAGAGTAGTCTTATTAGAATATTATTAAACTAACATATTTCCACTCTCACCAAAATTAATAAGCAATCATCAAAAACTGGTGTTATGGATATTAGATAACGGGCAAACATACATAATAATTTAGAAATTGTTTCATAAATAAACTTCCAAATGTTCGTGTTTATCACACAAGCTTAATTTTGCGCTGCTGGCAGCGTCACTAACCATTCCAACACGACGTCATGGTCGGATAATTGTAATTGTGTAAATTAGAAAAACAAATTTAGAAAAAGAAAAATTGAAACGTAATTGTTCCAATAACACTGTAAAAAAAAGTAAACTGCAAGTAATTTATTGAAAGTGTGATCTCAGCTGTCATAAAATATATTTCATATTTTTTTAACAATAACAAGTCAAGCTAATAACTTGGATCTCACTGAACCGTCACTAATGAAATTGACATCGCCACACTCCATACCTAATTTAAAACTCCAAAAATACATTACACGCTGCGGGGAAATTCCTAAAAAACTTATCAGTAGGAGCCACGGTACAATCCATCATCATTATGCCAAAACTCTGTTGCCAAAATTCAATAAAAAAAACTTTCTTTTACCCCATCTAGTGGCGGAGGCGCGAACCTCGTCGGAACTCCCCACCCGCGGGGTGGCGCCCACCCCACGCCATATCCCTTTTTTCTTTCCTCCACACCCTTATCCATACCTGAGCTTTCTTTATCCTTGGCTGAAACTTTTTCGTTACAACCATCTCTTTCTAACAAACGGCTAAGCCCCGCGTGAATGTGACTGCGCTATCGCGGTCTCTGTCTGTCGCAAAGAAAAAAATCTGTTTATAAAAATGAGAGTGTAGATGGGACACAGCTCTATTGGACGTATTGTGGGGTAATGTTTCATATGCGGAGGGGTGTTTTTGTATACGCGTTCGGATTGAAAAAAAAATGCACCCCAGCTAAAGCCGAATTTCTTTTAGGTACCTACGAATATATTCGCTTACCAATTTCGATAACAAAGCTGATATTTTTCTCGTTCGCTTTCCCTTTGTGCCCACGTAATAATTGTGTGGGTTTCATTTTAAATTCTCCTTGATGTTTTATTTCGGTGAGACGTTTTGACCTGGTCTTATGTCCCGAGATGCTTACATGCTTCGCTAGCTCTACAAAGGCGTAATTTCTTATGAAGACTTGGTTGTTTATAATTAGGCCAAATTGGGGTCGTTTGCTGCAAATAAATGAGCAGGGATACGTTCATTCTTTGAATATTGACTTGTGAATATTTTGTTAGCAACGTCCTTTGTGTCTTTGTATTAAAAATTTAGCTCCAAGTGTATTTTTAAAAGCTGTTTTGTTTTCTCTATTGTAGCTATTAGGGTAACAAGGGCAGTAATACTACTAGCCATTGGATTTTGTCATTATTGTTTTGTGAAAAAAATATTAATGAGGTTCCTTTATCATTTCCATGGGTAGATCTAAATTGACGAATTACCCCTGTCACCCCTTTAAATAATCCGTAGATAAATTAGACATTAAAACATGGCGTATGGGGCTTGTTTTAATCAAAGAGTCTGTCAAATTAGCGAAAGTTCGAATCACGTTCGGAAATCAAATAAAACATTGGTTGTTCTCGGGAGTTCACAGGAGTCAGAAATGGCGATTAAAACTATAAGCTTGAGTTCACCATCATGTAAAACCGATAAAAAGGTAACTGTCAGTTTTTGAAAATTCTTCTATACGTCAAAATGTCAAAAACAGCCGCCTGTTTAATGTAATGTAAATTACTCCAGCCTAACTCTTATTGCTTCTTGAATATACATATAGGTAATCAACCTTAATATATCCATGGGCTTGAAGAGCCTGTAATGTTCTGACATAGGATAGAGCAATCCCAGGATCCAGAAGTGAGGCATAAATTTTTAAGTTGACATTGAAAAATCAGTACCATTATTCGTTATATTTCGCTTGCGGTGCGGTTGGAAAGTTTAATGAAGTTACAAAGCACGCTGGACCTGAATATGATTTAATTAAATATTGTGGAGTCGATGTTGATTAAAAAGCGTCAAGCTCGGATATCGTGATTGTATTTTATTTAAAATAAAATACAATCACGATATCCGAGCTTGACGCTTTTTAATCAACATTAAAAAGCGTCAAGCTCGGATTAAAATTAATGTACCTGTGGTTATAAAATGTAATTGGTGTGTAAATATTTATTGCAATAATATCGTTTTGTATTTATTGTTTTTCGAGATCCTACTATCAAATGGATCAAATTAAATTTTGTTTTTTATTCTACAAGTGAGTAAAGTTATTTTTTTAAGGGGCCGACTTTAAATGACGAACCAGCGAAGTAGTCTAGAATTGACGAGCATAGCGAGTGATTCTTAAAGACACATTACTGAGCACAGTGAGTGATTTAAAAGAACGAGACAAAAAAAATGAGAGACGTACAACTTTTCACCTCTTCAGCGAGAAAATTTTATTTTATAAATATTTATAAACAAAATATAAATTATTTTTTTATTGTAATATATAAAATAAAGTAATCGCTAAATTAATACGAATTTAGTATTTTTTTTAATTTTAGAAGAATAGGAAGACCAAAGAAAAGATGGATGGACTGTGTGAATGATGATATGGCAAAGATGGGTTAATGTTGAGATGCAGGCTGATCGAGGAGAGTGGAAGAATAAAACATATTACGCTGACTACAAATAAAATTGGATGCAGGGCAGCCGAACGATGATGATGATGAACTTGTACAATCATGCACATTGTCCAAGTTCATCATCATCATCATTCATCATCGCCCAATCGTGTAGTTATGATCTGCTGTAATGATCTGCTACTATACGATCGGCCGTCGACTTATATACCTAGACTAGCTGTTGCTCCCGACTTCGTCGCCGTGGTTTTAAAATTAAATAGTTTATTTCAGAGAACGATTATAATTAATCACAGTGAAAGAGCGAAAAAAAGATACAAATTAAATACTTAAATAATAAAAAATCGTTCCTTAGCTCACTGGACCCGACTGAGAAATTTATTGAAATACTTTTTTTTACATAAGTCCTATTAAATTTATTCACAGATATGACTCGTGAACATAATGTTGGTGTTCTTCGCACACTTGCAAGAAGATCACTCTACGATGGGTCCCAATAATGGTTTGCAATTGCGAAATCTAAATTTGAAATAAACAGTAGGTTTCACGTCAGGTAGTAGAATACCTAGTGGAATTAGTACCTTTTTTGTTGTTGTCGGGGAGTTCAAATGCATTTACGCATCGTCCCTGCGGGGTGGTGCCTACCGCAGGGGATATGTGGGACTCGAGGTAAAGGCATTCCCTCCATACCCACTAAACATCCTCCCCGGCCTGACCTCCAGTGCGCTATTGCGGGACGGCTCGGGATCTGCGTACGTGAGCGCAACTACACCGAGACCGTCCCAACGCCGCTCGTCTAGGCACTCCTTGTGCACCAATTCATGGCCAGCAGCCCACAGGGGCTACCGACTAACGCCAGCGCCTGTGGACCGCTGGCCGACGCCGGCCTTATAGACCGCCTCCTCACCGACGGCTGCTCGACCTGGCGCGTCCTCGTGAAGAGGACACCGAGAAGCCATCGGACCGCACCTGGGGGAACCCGGGCGCGGTCGTGGCCCTGAAAAGGGCTTTTCGGAACTAGCCGTGGTGGGAAAACAAAAACAACTCGACGAAGGCATGTTACTTCGAATGCCAAGTGGACACACTTGACATTAAAAGCCACACACCCGCCGAGAAAGACCGCACCTGGGGGAACCCGGGCGCGGTCGTGCCCCTGAAAAGGGCCGTACGGAACTAGCCGTGGTGGGAAAACAAAAACAACTCGATGAAGGCATGTGACTTCGAATGCCAAGGCGACACACTTGACATCAAAAGCCACACACCCGCCGAGAAAGTTTCCCCACCACGTTACCAGGGTCCGCCACAACTAGGCTTCCGGACGTAGAGCCCAGTGGAATTAGTACCTAAACAGGCATTGATAAATTAACATGAGATATTTAATAGCAACCATTTTTGTTGTTGTTGTTTTCTTCTAGATAATGTTTAATAAATTATAATTACGAACTTGCCTGCCCGTGACATAATTGCTCCGCAATGACACTACCCTGTATACCTGTATAATTTTAATTATCTTCTAATTCGAAGGGCACATTCTGATTTTAGGTGACAAAGATTCTCTCATGAAAATTAATTAATTTATCCGATTATTAATTTTATATTTAAGTTAATTAATATAGGTACTTTTTATACAGACATTACCTTTTTAATGATATTTGGTACCTTGTGGAGTGGGCTAAAATTTAATTAGAGTTTTTATTATGATTGTAGTTTAACCATGTATCTTATTAATTATACGTAGTACCTAGTTCGACATCATTAACATGTTCTAATTTTAATCAGTCGGAATTATTTTAAATATAGGTATATGAAATTAGTAATCTTTAGTCTTTGAGCATACAAATAATGTTCTAAATTTTTTGTACTATTTTGCAATGACATAAACAAAAATCGGGAGTGGTCTCCCCTTGACTTTCTCGTATACCGGAATCGACTCAAAAGTTGATAGGAACCTTATATTTTGATGTCATACATGCATGTTAAATTTTGGTCACCCATCCGAGTACCGACCGCGCACTTGGTTACTTAACTTTCATGATCGACGACTCAAAAGTTGATGGAAACCTTATATTTTGATGTCATACATGCATGTTAAATTGGGTTGCAATAAGTTAAAGCATACTCGAGTTATCGTGCTAACGCACAGACACACACAAAAATAATTCCAGAAAAATATTTTCAGACTCAGTCTGAAAATATTTTTCCAAAACGTGTAAGTCCGTCAAAATCTCGAGGTCGATTTTTTTGATGATTATTTACAACACTTCCTCTATACTACGAGTACGTATACGAGAAAGTTAAATAATTAATAATAAATAAGAAAAAATAGTCTAACATTTATTTCTTACAGTTATTCCTTTACATAAATAATATGAAATTAATGAACAAATATGACTATAAAACTGTTTTTTTCCAAGGGGATCTCAAAAACACTAAAATGTGTCACCTTTTCGTTCAGCAAAATTAATCTTTATTACTTACTATTACCTTCATAAGCTGTTGCTTAAGACGTTCTTATGACGAAAGTGATAGGGTTGAAATCACGTAGTACTTTGGTGCATCAACGCATAACCCTCATTTTTGTCCTATTATCGGAAGGACAGAACATTAAACTCTCATTTCGAGCACCGGCTGGTAATAAAATTAAAAACGACATGTCCACTTTACATTCTATTGTTTGATAAATTTAACGTAATCGCTGCAGATGCGTAAGGCGATTATTAATAAAAAATGTTTACAGTAGAATAATGAAATAGTTAAAAATTACTGACCGTTTTACGTATAAAATTAACTTGCGTAGTCTATGTGCATGAAAACTGAGGGACACCACTGGTTTTTGCAAAATAAATTTCGAAGGATTTAGTAGAAGACTTACAACAAATGTAGGCCAAATCTAAAAAATGTTGCCTAAATTTATTAAAAACTACAGCCATAAAGTGTGGTCCCTCAGTCCTCACAGGCCATCAGACAGATCTCGGAAAGTATCTGAAAAATTTAGGTATTGTGACTACAGACTTTCAGTAGAGAACTTGCAAAGATAATCTACTGTAACACAGACCACAAAGCATCAAAGATAAAAAATGTAGAACAACTAAAGTGTGGTTCACCTGAATAGATGGGAAAAGAATTCCCATATTAGACTATTTATATGTCATCATCATCATCAGCCTTGATAATTCGACCCACTGCTGGGGCACTAGACCTCTCTTTGAGATCGATGGAGGTTTAGGCAGTAGTCCACCACGCTTTCCCAATGCGGATTGGTGGACGGAGTATAAGGTGATCACCCTTTGCTGATCCATTAATCACCTTCTACAACACTCACTGGAGGATATGCGTATCATCATCAACAGCTCATATAATGTCTCCACCGAGGGTCTCGGGCCTACCCCAAATTAGGGGCGATTAGGCCTTAGTCAACCACGCTGGCCAAGTGCGGGTTGGTCGACTTCACACACAACCTAAGAATTTCTTCATAGGTCTTGTGCAGATTTGCTCACGATGTTTTCCTTTACCGTAAAAGCGTCGATTACACGTACATATGAATTCAAAATTTGAAAACACATTGGTACGTGGCGGTGATAGAACCAGTGCGTATGCTTATTTGCCAACTAAATAACGTAAATAATCTAATGGCTCACCCACTGATTTCAGACCGTAGAATTAAATCCAGAGCTTAATATACCTAGAGGAGTATAATTTTCAATTTGTGCTTGGGTTGATTGATGGAAATGTTTTGAGCATGCCTGGCTAGCTACTAACGTCTTATCAAAGTCTGTTGCCATGGAAACAATGTTATCAGTTATCAGTATTACTGTGTTCACATGTGGTTCACACAGTTAATAGAATAGGACATTATTTGGTACAAATTAAAAACAGCAGTACACATAAAACTCAACATAAAACACAACAAAAGGGTTTCCGCTCAGTATAAGCCTTGGCAAGGTGTGCCATGACACTGGTTATCTGCGGAGCCTTTTCGTGACAGACACGTGGCGCCGTACAAATAATCATAATCATATAAGATAACCAATTCCTCATTGGCCAGAAGCGAGCTTCACATGGAACCCTCATTCCATGTGCAGCTCGCTTCTGACCTTCACCATCATTGTAATAATGTTTGAGAGATGCCCAATCTGTCCTGCGCTGCCCGCATCCAGCGGCTTCCCGTGATCTCTACCCGATCGTGAGTCCTCCTTGTCTGTCTACCAACGTTGCGTCTCCTGCTACGCGGCTGCCATTAGAATTTCAGGCCTTATCATTAGTACTTAGTATGAGATGAAATTAAAAACAAGAGCTTTCTTGTCAAGAATACAAAAAGAGTATAAAAGACAAGAGTATAAAAGATGAAATTAAGAAAAAGAGCTTTCTTATCAAGTATACAAAAAGTGTCTACTCAGATTAATTACACTGCCCTTCTGGCAACCTAGGTTTTCGCGTGACTTTCTGCCATAGCGTGAACAGTCCCCTCACACACATGCGTTCGGCCCCGCTATGGTGTCTGATCGCCTTCCACGCTTATGCCATAGTCTATATGTCTAGGGCAGCTTGTGCACCTCCTCCTCTCCTAAGGGGTCGGCTGCTTCCGATAGCCTTACATCCACTTTGGCACTAGTTCCCGAAGTTTATTCGGTAGGAGTCCGATATAACCCCAGGGTCACCCCTTAAGGTATCCATGTAGGATTGACCCCCTCCTTCCCTAGGGATCCGGAAGGTTTCACACTGATAACGTACTTTGTACTCCCTTGGGACTCTAACCCGGGACCTCTGTATATCATTCCAGTGGTGGAATCATTATACTTACCAAGAAGGCGGTTTCAGAAAAAGCTTGCAAGTAACATAACATAAAATATAAAACGTCAAAATATTACAGCTACTTATTGTATCGTTAACAATGTAATTTTGACGACCCCAATAAATCGATTCGATTCGATCTCGATCGCACAATGCAATCGATTAGGGTTGTACAATTCAATCGAATGTGAACACGAGTCAAGTGGTTTCAATTGATTCATTATATTTCGATTAGTGTAAATCTTTTGTTGGAAACCGTTTGATATAACTGAATTGTTGTTGGCGAACTTTTGTAAATAGGTAACTAATTTGATTCTTATTTTTGTTAGGCGTGAATTTCCGAGAGCTTTAGGCATGATAGTAATGGCGGATACGGAGCGCCGTCTATGAACTTATTGTTTTTTTATGGTATATTTTCAAACAAAATTAATATTATTTACGTTTTTCGGTGGAATCTGAAATGGATTTGAAAGCAAGTGTTCCTAATTAGTTTCAAAAAATATTTGTAAGTAGGTACACAATTATTATTATGTATTGATTTTAAATGTAAAATAATGATTAAAAGTATTTTATACTACCTACATAGTTAATTAAAATAAAATTATATTCTTGAATAAATTTTTGAACTGAAGAGTGTCACCTAGATCAGTTACATGCAAAAAGCTTATGAATATTTCATGATTAAAAATCAAATTATTCTAAAATAGATCTGTACTTTTTTTCCCAACATCAGATGTCTTGTGTATTTTCTTAAAATCCCTTTAGTATTTAATTATTTAAGCAATAAATTATGCTCCAACGTGGGAATGTCAAGCCAAAGGATGTCGTCACACGAAATTTAATAAACCGTAGGAAACAGTAGTTCTTTAAGATTTGCATAAAAGTGCTCGCGGCTCGACAAATGCAAAGTAAGACATTTAACTAGTAACATTGTCCAGGCCGGTTTTGAAAAGGCACTTCTTAAATTTCACTTTCTTATAAATATTTATTCACTTAATAGTATGCAAAACAGCGTAATTATAGGGCGCGCCAAGAAATAGGTTAAATCATTTGCATATATCTAATTCAGGTGCGTAACGACGTAAGGGATTCATGTTATTTTCGGCCCTGTGTCTCAAGGGGGTAAGTCCAAAATTAAGATTTTGAAGACAACGTTTTTTGAAAGAATTAATTCTTTAAAGTTTGCAAATTTCACACCTTTAGTTGTTCGCAACAGGTTTTTGAGCTTTGAAATTAGGTTCTGTCGTTGTGAGACGCACTTTTTGTGGACTATAATAATTTTGCGTAATTTATTCACGTCATTCGTTAGACAATTAACGGCAGATGTCGTTGGAATTGACTTCTTTTTCGTAGTGTGGGAAATAGAGTGTATTGCAAGTTGTTATTTCGAATAATAACTTATTGCTAACTTACTGCTTCGTTCATCTTTTTTCATTATATCGCGCATTTTAAATGTGCTTTAATGTCAATGAGAACACTTTACAGTTATTTGTATTGAAACCCGTAATTACAATTGTCTATGAATAACAATAAATTTATCGATTAAATTATAGAATGTTATGTAACAGTTAAGATATAATTTGAAAATTTATTTTTATACAGTAATAAGAGGTAGGTAGTAGAAAAATGTTATATTTATGAAAAATTATCAACGATTTTTTTAAGAATATGTCTATTTGAATTCTTTATAGATGTATAAAGCAAAAGATTTATAAAATAAGCAGTCAATATTGTGTTTGTTATGAACAAAAAACATCGTAGCTATTGACTCCACAGTCAAAACGAAATAAAAATATTCAAATCATTAAACCAAACATTTTGAGTTAAAAAAAACAATGTTGCAAAATAAAAAATCGAACAGCTGCGTTCCAGTTTCAAAAACAGAACTAATGATTTAGTATTATTCATAGCCTCCTTTTTTGCAGAAAAAATTAAAAAGGGCAACTTATAATGATATGCATGTCCTACTTTGTGAATGACGAGATAAAAAAAAAGACAAAGGTGTCTATGAATGGTGTTATTTTTTATAAAATTTGAATATGGAATGTCGCTCTCAGGGATATCAGTTACTCGTTTGAATCACAGCGCAGGAAGCAGGAATCGAAACGTGGTTTATATAATTTGTACTCTATTTCTTGCATCATAGAGGTTGCTAGTAAAGGAATGTTGTCTCTCAACGTCTATTCTGTCACCCTTTTACAAGATCTCTGAAGATAATAGCAAATTGTAAATGTATGCAAATGAATCTTAATAGATGTTTGGTTGATACTAATCAAAATGTTTATGTCTATTATTTAGTTATAAGTAAGATTCCCATGGCGATTTGGTTTATCTTAGTCAAATGAATTAACTCATGACAACAGGATAAAGTGCAAAAATGTGTGCATTATTTATTACGGACCATGTAAAATAAATAGTGTAAAAGTACATTTATTAAGTAGGGCAGCAAAACAAAGAATATCACAGTTGACAGGTATTTGACTATTAATATGTGATTTTAGTATAGACATGATTTCAACTTGCTAAAAATACAAATAAAAATTGTATTGGCATTAGGATTGTGTTTTGTTGTTAATGTGTGAGAATCACATTTAAATGCAAAATTAAAGAAGAAAATACTGAAGATATGGCTGTGTGGGCTAGATCCTTTTACCCATAATAGGGGGAATGTAATTTAAAAAATATGTCATAAAATCGGGAGTGGTCTCCCCTGGACTTTCTCGTATACCGGAAACGACTCAAAAGTTGATAGAAACCTTATATTTTGATGTCATACATACAATACATGTTAAATTTCCGGTCACCTATCCGAGTACCGACCGCACTCTTGGTTGCTTAACTTTCGTGATCGACGGCTCAAAAGTTGATAGAAACCTTATAATATGATGTTATACACGCATGTTAAATTTGGTTGCAATACGTTAAAGCATACTCAAGTTATCGTGCTAACGTACAGACACACAGACACATACATAGACATAATTCCAAAAACGGTATTATTGGACTCAGGGTGGTCCAAAACGTGTAAATCCGTCAAAATCTCGAGGTCGAATTTTTTGACGATTACAAGACTCCCTTTATACTACGTACGAGAAATTAAAAATATGTCAACAAAATATTCATCATAGCAGTGCGTGATGGAGCCATGCGTGCGGGATGACACTGAAAACGGTGTATTTTAATGTATTGAAAAAGTCTTTGATTCGCATGCTATATTACCTATGTTCGTAATAACGTGTGGAAATAATATAAGGTCTCGGTGGCGTATTTGGTCAACGCGTCCGCCCGGATTGTGGAAGATGCGGGTTCGAGTCCCGCCTGAGGCAAGTCGATTTTTTTCAGTGCATTTTTCTAGTATTAATATTTACCTGTTTGTAAACGCAAAAATAAAATTATTCCATAATATTAGGTTGGGGAAAAAGTCTTTTCGCATTATAGTATGTATAAACTTGTAATAAAATCTCTTTGGCTATACTATTTGTATCTAGCTGGTATTGGTATCATTGAAAGTTTAAATTTTAAATAACATAATTCCAAATTCAAATTAGGAAAATGTGTGATTTTCATTTGTTTTTCGTACCGCCAAGATGAGTGAATCTAATGAAGAAATTCGATACATTTTAAAATTTTACTACAAAAAAGGTAAAAATGAAACGCAAGCCGCGAAAAAAATTTGCGATGTTTATGGACCTAGTGCAGTGTCTGTGAGAGTAGCACAAATTTGGTTTAAGCGTTTTCAATCCGGAAATTTTGATGTCAAAGATGCACGTCGCTCTGGTCGCCCTATTACAGATAAAATGGATGCCATTTTTGAAAAAGTGGAGCAAGATCGGCATGTCAGTAGTTACGACGTAGCTGAAGAACTGGGAATTGACCACAAAACAGTTTTGGCGCATTTGAAAAAAACTGGGTACACAAAAAAGCTCGACATTTGGGTACCTCACGAGCTCACTGAAAGAAACCTAATGAACCGTGTACTCATTTGTGATTCTTTATTACGACGTAATGAAACCGAACCATTTTGAAGAAGCTGATAACTGGTGATGAAAAGTGGATCACGTACGACAAGAACATGCGAAAAAGGTCGTGGTCAAATGCCGGTCAGGCTTCACAGACTGTGGCGAAACCCGGGTTAACTCGCAACAAGGTGATGCTGTGTGTGTGGTGGGATTGGAAGGGCATTATTCATTATGAGCTGTTACCACCAGGCAGGACCATCGATTCTGAACTCTACTGCGAACAACTGATGAGATTAAAGCAAGAAGTTGAGAGAAAGCGGCCGGAATTAATCAACAGAAGGGGTGTGGTTTTTCATCATGATAACGCTAGACCTCACACATCTTTAGCCACTCAGCAAAAATTAAGAGAGTTTGGCTGGGAGGTGTTAATGCATCCGCCGTATAGTCCTGACCTTGCACCTTGAGATTTCCACCTGTTTCGGTCTCTTCAGAATTCTTTAGGCAGTGTCAGGTTAACATCACGAGAGGACTGCCAAAACTACTTGTCGCGGTATTTTGACCAGAAGTCCCAAAATTTCTATAGCAATGGGATCATGTCCCTACCTACAAGATGGCAAAAAGTTATCGAACAAAATGTACCTACATAATAGGTAGGGGAAAAAGTTTCTTCGCATTTTTTAAGAAAATTCAAAACATTTTTTAATATAGTTTATTTACATTTAACTAAAGTATGTAGGTACCATTTTGTTCGATAACTTTTTGCCATCTTGTAGGTAGGGACATGATGACAGACATGACTTCTGGTCAAAATACCGCGACAAGTGGTTTTGGCAGTCCTCTCGTGATGTTAACCTGACACTGCCTAAAGAATTCTGAAGAGACCGAAACAGGTAGAAATCTGAAGGTGCAAGGTCAGGACTATACGGCGGATGCATTAACACCTCCCAGCCAAACTCTCTTAATTTTTGCTGAGTGGCTAAAGATGTGTGAGGTCTAGCGTTATCATGATGAAAAACCACACCCCTTCTGTTGATTAATTCCGGCCGCTTTCTCTCAACTTCTTGCTTTAATTAATCATCAGGTGTTCGCAGTAGAGTTCAGAATCGATGGTCCTGCCTGGTGGTAACAGCTCATAACGAATAATGCCCTTCCAATCCCACCACACACACAGCATCACCTTGTTGCGAGTTAACCTAGGTTTCGCCACAGTCTGTGAAGCCTGACCGACCTTTGACCACGACCTTTTTCGCACGTTCTTGTCGTACGTGATCCACTTTTCATCACCAGTTATCAGCTTCTTCAAAAATGGTTCGGTTTCATTACGTCGTAATAAAGAATCACAAATGAGTACACGGTTCATTAGGTTTCTTTCAGTGAGCTCGTGAGGTACCCAAATATCGAGCTTTTTTGTGTACCCAGTTTTTTTCAAATGCGCCAAAACTGTTTTGTGGTCAATTCCCAGTTCTTCAGCTACGTCTTAACTACTGACATGCCGATCTTGCTCCACTTTTTCAAAAATGGCATCCATTTTATCTGTAATAGGGCGACCAGAGCGACGTGCATCTTTGACATCAAAATTTCCGGATTGAAAACGCTTAAACCAAATTTGTGCTACTCTCACAGACACTGCACTAGGTCCATAAACATCGCAAATTTTTTTCGCGGCTTGCGTTGCATTTTTACCTTTTTTGTAGTAAAATTTTAAAATGTATCGAATTTCTTCATTAGATTCACTCATCTTGGCGGTACGAAAAACAAATGAAAATCACACATTTTCCTAATTTGAATTTGGAATTATGTTCTTTAAAATTTAAACTTTCAATGATACCAAAACCAGCCAGATACAAATAGTATAGCCAAAGAGATTTTATTACAAGTTTATACATACTATAATGCGAAAAGACTTTTTCCCCAACCTAATACTTTAGTTAAATGTAAATAAACTATATTAAAATTTTTTTGAATTTTCTTAAAAAATGCGAAGAAACTTTTTCCCCAACCTATTATAAGGAATTAGATCTTACCGTTAAATCTGAAGTAATCCTATTTTATGAATGTTTTTAAAGAAATCGTATTTTTCATACATACATTTCAACGTTTTGATTAAATATGTGTGTTGATGTTTCCAGGTGCATGTCCCAGGATGTATTTGTAAATTAAGCGGTAGTAGAAAAACTTGTCCAGATAAAAGCTAAATAAAAGCACGCCAAAAAGTTTTCACCAAAATTAC
This sequence comes from Elophila nymphaeata, assembly GCA_955850985.1. Taxonomy (NCBI): domain Eukaryota; kingdom Metazoa; phylum Arthropoda; class Insecta; order Lepidoptera; family Crambidae; genus Elophila; species Elophila nymphaeata. The sequence goes on along the minus strand of OY039082.1, from coordinate 19,114,384 downwards.
TATTAGAATTTATGCTTTTTATTGGATACTTTTCCTGTTTTTTGGTGATGACTTTTTCACAAGCCTAAACCCTACGAAACTTTATGATTTTGATTAATTTTTTTTCGGCCATCGTTTTTCCAATTAGCAGTGGTTAAACTTATTTCACAAGACGTCAAAACAATTGCACATCGCTTCGTCACGGGAGCCGTTCGTTCCAAAGTCAACCCTTCGACTGCCGACGAGCACAATTTGCATAGTACATTATTTTTTTTCTTAAGCGCACCGCGATTTGTTCCTTCAATTGTTTGAGAGTAGCGCACGATTATTTTCAAATGGGACAATGTGGAATTATAACTGTTGCTGCGTTGAGATGTTAATAGGTTTTTTGTTCGGAAATCCGTTAAATTAAATTGCGGACAAGCAGATGTTGGATGCGTGAGCTTAAAGCTTCGTATTTTCTATTGAAGAATAAAGAGGCTCGAGAATATAAATGAATATAAAAATAACAATAATTAACTACTTACATCATTCTTAGTAAACGTATAGGTTTGTATTAGTCAATTAGTAAAATTCTTAGCATTCAGAGAATTTAGACCAAGGACTCCGAGGAACGTGCGTGGTCCATTGCAGAGAGGGGAGCCACGAGTAAGGGCGTATACATATTTAATTTTATTTATCTTTATTTTACTTTATTTAGGAAACAAGCAATTATTTAACAACTTAAACAATTATAAACAATGAAATGTAGTACAGAAATCAGTAATGTTTCCAAAGTTATATAACACATAATAAGTAATATAAATAACGGACACAATAAGAATATTACACATAACATAAACTATAAATTATACTTCGAAAATAATGCTATTTACTTGCTTCTTAAATTGAGAAGCAGTGGAAATGAAAATATCTATTACCTAAGTTAAATCTCTTATTATACATGACAAAATGTATTACTTGTATATTTAGTTTTTGTAGTACACATAGAAAAAAGTTATTTAGACATGAGCTTGTCCGGGGGCACCTTATACATATTTATATTTTCCAAAAGAATTGGAGAGTCCACTAACCTTCTAAGTATTTTATAGAGAAAATATTGGTCTTTCTCAGTAGGAAACAAAACTTCAGTATCTATGCGTAATTTTATCTGCGGATAGAATATGGGATCCGGCCGTAATTAGGTAGGTAATTATTACGCTCGTAACGATCACAAAACCTTATCTACCAAGTGCACGGTCGGTACTCGGCTGGGTGACCGATAGTTTTCAACACGATTTTCCTCTTTGCTTCGGAAGGTGCTGCTGGTGGTCCCGGGTGCTGTGGAAAGATGGCAGTCGTTCCCAACGAGGGTTGGTGTCAGACACACGGCCGTAAAAATCTAATTCCAAAACCTAAAGCAGTATTGTCGATATCAGGACATACTGTACCAACCCCAATACTCAATATTTTTAATATCGCAGGCAGATCGTATAACACATCATCATCAACAGCTGATATAATGTCCCCACTGAGGGGTTCGAGCCTACCCCATATTAGGAGCGATTAGGCCTTAGTCCACCACGCTGTGCAAGTGGGGGGTGGTTAACTTCACACACAACCTTAGATTTTCTTAATAGGTTGTGTGCAGGTTTCCTAACGATGTTTTCCTTCACTGTAAAAGCGTTGATTAAACGTACATTATGAATTCAAAATTTGAAAACAAATTGGTACGTGGCGGGATTCAAACTGGTGCCTCCCGGGTGGGAGACAATGCCCTTACGCACTACGCCACCGACTACTTCATCGTATAACACGCCGTATTACAAAACGGCGCGGCCGATTAAAGTGTGTGAGAATTGTTAACCGTTTCTTGATAAATGCGTAGTAAATTATATCATTATTAAGCCGATCTTCCACCGCTAACTAAACTAAGTTAGTTTAGCTTAGCTCGCATAGTTGAGTCAGTTTTTCATACATGTGCGTCCACGGCAAACTATGCCAGCTAAGCTACATGAAATAGCCCAGCTAAGTCGAACTAACTTAGTTGTGAATCCGATGTGTTACTACGTGAGCTAAACTAAGCGCCCCTCACTCCCTTGCCTCAGCCCTATGGCGCCTGTCACTAGTGTTGAGTTGTTCGAACATGTTTCTACTTGTACAGTAAGCTTATATTTCGGGGGACGTGTTATTTTTTATTTATTTTTATTTATTATTTAGTTTAGCTTAGCTTAGTTCGCTGAGCTTAGTTTTCACTTAGTTTAGCTGGTTTTATAGTCTATATAATCGAATGGAGATGGCTTATTATGGGTAGGATCAAGTTATTGTTTTTATGACCAAGCGGGGTGGCATTATTGTCACTCATCTTCATCACTCTCACATACTACAGTTATACGATCCGCCTGCGACATAGATACAAGGCAGTGATGGGAGTTTCTCCCGAATTCTTGTTGCAAAAACACGTGTTAGAGACTCCAATTTGAACTCAATCTACCGTACAATTGTCGTTTACTTTAAGTATATTTTCACTTGATATTGGCGCAATGCGTAATCTTTATGTGTCGCGATCGACATTCATATAAAAATGAAGATGAAGGCAGTGAAAACTAATCAAAAGTTCAATAATTTTTCAAATTATTTTTTGCAAACTCCACTGTGTACAAGTTATAATGCATTACGTAACCCCTTCGTATTATTATGGGAACTTGAGATGTCCTGATTTTCTTAAGTACTTAGCATAAAAACTCAAACTCATTTAAAAGGACAGGTTTTCATTGACGCTCTACTCATTCAGAACTTAGCTTGGAGACGGAGTGAATTTAAATAGGAAGCAGAGGTTCTCAAAAAGAGTTTTTGTCATTTTGAGACTTATTTTAGTGACTTTTGAAATTTAAAGTATTCTGCATTTTTAGACGATTCAATGTCTATTAAAATGTTAACCTTGAGCGTATATTATTTTTACAGAGGAACATATATTTAAAGACTAGCTTTACTAGCCTTTACTTTATCCACTTATATTTTTTTAATAATAAGAAAAAACCTAGATAATTTCCTGAAAATTTCTAAACTTAAAACACTAAAAAGAAAAAAATGCCTTCAGAACTAAAAACGGAGAAATAAAAATTTTGTTTATAAAAATCTAAATGATTTTTCGTGGTTGGTCCCAAATACAAGTCACAACGTTTATTCCAAATATTGAAGTTGGCATCGACTTAAAAAAAATATAGATTTTTATTAAAAACCCAATTTTTATTTCTCTGTTCTTAATTTTGAAGTCAGTTATTTTAAGGGATAACTCATAAATTACTCGTCAGATGTCGATCAAAATGAAATGGGACCACATGACAAGCAACAGCTTCCAAGTCGAATGAATCTTCAAAATCGGCACACCCAGTAAAGAGTTATGGAGGTCCAAACATAAAAAAATACAGTCGAATTGAGAAGCTCCTCCTTTTTTGAAGTCGGTTCATAAAATAGGTATAACCATTGTAGCGTTCTACAGGTAAAAAGACTTTTAAAATTCGGTTCAGTAGTTTCCAGATTCTGAGCCTATTCATTGCAAACAAACACAAAGATGTTTTATCTATAAAAAATTAGGTAGACGATGATAACTGAAGCTGGATGAGACAACTGAAAACCGTGCTCAGTGGCTTGCTGTTGGAGTGGTCTATATACAGAAGTGAACTGATATAGACTGGTGATGGATATATTCAGGATTTGTTACCGCCCATTACACCAATTTAGCATAAGTAATTTTAGTGCATTTTCATCGCTGTACAATAAAGCATAAGTAAATAAATATTTATATCAATTATTATTTTTTACAGAGGTAACTTTCTTATGACAATAATATATTACTAAATCTTATCGTATTTTACTTTGTTCAAGTTTCATTTTGTGAATTTTAATTTAAAATATGTTACACAATATATTACATATTATTTGTGTTCCAGTCTGCTCAAGTATCGCATTAAAATGTTTTTCATAACTGACGTCGTCGGAACATGGCGAGGATTATAATATAAACATAATGTTTTTTGATATTGAAAAATAATAAAGCTTTAAAATTTTAGCCAACTTCTCGTAGGCACGAGGGCTACAACTCAACTATTTCATGTTGGGCGTAATATTAGAGCGGTCATCGATCCTCGGTCTATTCATTATGCGTGAGGTAAAATCGCCTAATTGCTTGCTGCAGAGATTCGATGTGTCTACCTACATAAAGTAGGCCAGGTCCTATATTGGCATATTGCATAATCTAATATCGGTTTTGTTTAGCAAAATGTCGTGCGTTTATTTTCTTCTTATATTATCCAAGACGTCTAAAATAATTTTCGTAAGCCCAGGGGATCTGCTTTGATTTTCATAACTCCAGGAATTTTACATGGCTCAGTTTTATGTTTGAAATATAATAATTCATCTGTTAATGTTTCTCATCAATTTCTGTTTTCATCCATTTATCATCCAAATTTACAATTATTTACAAGTTTTGAGGAAGCGATGGAAGTGGATGCAAGCTTACTTAAATAGGACATCTAAATATACATAACTCAAAGGTGACTGACTGACTGACATAGTGATCTATCAACGCACAGCCCAAAACACTGGACGGATCGGGCTGAAATTTGGCATGCAGGTAGATGTTATGACGTAGGCATCCGCTAAGAAAGCATTTTTGGAAATTGCACCCCTAAGGGGGTAAAATGTCCACGCGGACGAAGTCGCGGGCGGAAGCTAGTAATTTATAAAGGTAAATGGTAAGTTTGAGAATCTCTGTCAGTGCCCTTTATTTAACCATCCGAATATTTATAAGGAGACGTCCGTAATTTGTCCCCGGCGAAGGTAATGCGCACAAAAACTGGAATTCATTATGGCGGGGCCGAAAAAAAGCAAAATAGTTGTTGTGATTCCGCAGAGTTAGGGCTAACGCATTAAGTGGCGGCATGTGATTTGTGAACGACGTGTTGTGTTCCAATTTTGAAAATTTATTCTCTGTTGTATCTGATGTTAATACTTTTTGCTGCCAGTCCTTATTACTTCAACGAGTTTTTAATTTAATAGTTGAATTTGTGCGAAGGCTTGCATCCTCCTTTGATGCAAAGGCTAATTCGGTAAACCATTCGTAATGAAAACGAGTGTGTGTTTTTATTCGCAATTCAAATCCTTGTTATTCTATTTGAGTAAGGAAGCCGGTAAAGCTGTGCATACACGGGTAGGTATATAGCCCGCATATAAAATTGAACGCATTTTTAGTAAGCACGCCTCGTGAGGGCGAGGGCCCGTGGCGGAGGGTCACAGTAATGGCTGCCGAATGTCGCGAGAATCCATTTTGTCCCCTCCCTCGCGCGGTATAGTCGCGTTAGCGGGGGTAGCATATGCGAAATTCTTAGATTATTTTTTGATATTGTTTTCAATTTTTATTTACTTTTATCATGTTTATATTATGTGACATTGGCTTTTGTGCGAATTTTTAATTATCTACCCGATGTGCTCAGCTTTTTGGTGGTTTCTGTTAACTACGACTTAGAAATAATATCTCTAGGTAACTTTCTATGCAATCAAATTATAGCTTTGAAAGTCCTAAGTAAAAGATTTTAATATTGTTGTTGATGTTATTGATTTATAAATACAACGATTAGAACACAATGATTATAATACTTCAAAGGGAATACTATTTTTGAAATACACACCTATTGTAAAAACAGGAATAAGTTTATAAAAAGGCCTAAAGTTAAAACAACTTATTTGAGCCCGTGAAAGAGTTATTTTGAATGCGAAGAAAAAATTTGAGCCTTTGGTGATGTTGGAAGTTAACCTACTTATGTTAAAATTTTGTTCTGCTGTCATTACGAAAGAAAAGTTGTCTGCTGAGCTGATTTTATTAAGTTTTGTTGTTATTTGCTATGTATGTTGTATATTCAGTATGTTGTACATATGAATATATAATTATAATTATTAATTCATGTACACATGTGTCATATAAGTAATGTACGTAATAACGTGATTTTTCGTATGTATGTATATTTTTTTCTTTCTTTTCTTATACCTCCATGCCTCAAGTTAACTGAGAAAAAATGCTTTTAGCGATAAAATTAACCCTTTGTACTATTATTTTAAATGTTTTGATTATTAATTATTTTAAACTGGTTGACGTATAATAAAGTTCTAGTCTATTTTAATAATAACTCTATAGCTAGAAAGTCATTTCATAATTAACAGGCATATCATTATTAATTAATTGGTTTCAAATAAACATTTATTTTCACGGCTAACATTTTATCTGGTTTTACCTTATACTGGCATAAAAATCGCGCTAAGTATTAGATGCGTGCTAACAGGCGGCGGGGGTAAGAATAATTCCTACCTCCATTTACTGTTAGTCATCACGCTTAACCTTTTAATACATGCACGTTTAACTGACATTTGTTTATGGAATAATTCTATTTTTGCGTTTACAAACGCGTAAATATTAACACTAGAAAAATGCACTAAAAAAATCGACTAGTCCCGCCTGAGGCAAGTCGATTTTTTTCAGTGCATTTTTCTCGTATTGAAATTTGTTTGTTAGGACTCGACTAAATTGTGCTTTGTTTGGACTTATAAGGCCTTGCAAGTTTCAAATGTCTTGCAAGTTTCAAATTATTGCGGTTTAGTTTGTTCTTGCACTCTATTGACATTAGTGCTGTATTTATTTTGTCTTCCTACAATAGAATATACATTTATTGTTCGTCAATCGATTCAAATATAATTTTTATATTATTTTTAATTACTCTGTACAATATTTGTGGAAAGGGTGTCCTTGGTCAGAGCTAAGCTAGCTTTTTCGCTTCATAGACGTCTACGAAATATAACCTAAGTAGATAAAAATAATTTGGTGCGTAATTAGATTTCTAATATAAATCTCAATCAATTTTTAACATGATAAATATAAGCTTATAGAATATCATTAAACTTTATTGTACACATAGTCGTAACAGTAGATTTATTAGAACATTTTTACAAAAATAGTACAATAGGCGGCGTTATCATTAAGAGCGATCTCTTCCAGACAGCTCTTATCCAGAAGTGGCAAATTATCTGACGGTTTGTCCCAAAATAACCGCTTTCTGCATTTCTTATTGTCAAAATAGTAAAAATATAATGTCACCGTTTTACAATCACCTATTTTTGTCAACCACCTATTATGATTTATTCAATTATATTATGAAGAGACTGCTTTTCGTACTGGGCGACATAGGACTAGGAGCAACAGACGGATTTTGTCTACACAAAAAAGTAATTCAAGTCCTGTCTGATAACTTGAATCATGATAGGAGATTAGTGTTTTTCAATTCTAAAATTTCAAATATTCAAATAGTTTAATTAATCGTGAAACAATTCCAAATAATTGTTTAAATACCTTTCTCAAAACATAATATGTTTGACATTTGGTTGGAATTGTTCGCTAACAAAATATGAGCCATGAATGTTTGGGCAACATAATCTTTTTTTTCTTCATTTTATACATCAAAAACATTATTTAGTACTTTTTGTTCTTGTGTAATAATGTGTTTTCTATTGGTAAACGTTTACTGATCATTGTTCTGTTGTAGATCAGTTCATGCTTGTTGGTGAAACGTTACACAATACAGCATCATTAGTAGGATGAAGTCATATTTATAGCCATAAATCGGCAATCTTTATAATGTATATTTGTACAGTAATTCCTAACTAATAATGAAATAAGTTATCTTTAATAATTATGATCGTCATAAACCAAATATTTTTTTTACAAAATAATCGACCAGCAACATAATTTAAGCCCTCTATTATTAGTTAACGTATAATTTTCATTGAACCCATGTTTACAGATGTGTCACTAATAGCCCTTCATCGGAATTAAAAAATATATTTAATAGTTCATAACATAATAGAAGTAGAAACAAAATAACCACTCCAAATGACACGATGAAATTTACACGTCATCAAAAAGGTGTCCAAAAAAAGGTTACTTCACAAACAACAAATTAATTCGATCATTAGGAAACCGAGCTGGCGAATCATAATTATAAGCCCCTGTGGCATTCCCTCCGCATTAAAGACGGGCTCGGTCGATTAGACCCAATTAAAATTGTACGTAATTTTGCGTGTTATTGTTCAATGATAAAGTTTTTTGTCTTGTAATAAAATTTCGGCTCCCTTCGACCCGTGTTGTGGCAGTGACATCTTATTAAAATTCAGCCTAGGGCCAAATTCTGTGGCGTCTTTTGGTTTGCAATGTTGGCCGTGGAAACGTTTAGCGAGTTCGGAGGGTTAACGTACTTACATAATTATTTTCTCTGTTAGTTTCATTTGAATTAAAATTTAAAAAAGGAAATTTGTATCAGTATTAGAATGTAATCGATAATAATCTTAGTATAACTTGGTATCCAGTTATTTTAAATAAGTAGGTTTGAAGATAAAAAGAAAAGAATATTGTTTCTCCAAGTATATTAAATATAAAAGGTAATTTATATTTATATTTTTATATTTTTGTAATGAGAAAAAGAGGTAATCAGATGGTACGGCTTTTATAGTTTTCTTACAAACTTAATACACTGTGTTTATACTAAAGATTCCTAAAGTTAGAGTTAAATAATTTCTTTATAATATTGCTTAAATATTTCTTAGTAAATAAGTTTTTAAATATAAAAAACGAAAGTTACAAGAGTTACCTTATACTCTCTCTTAATGTGTCTTGAAAAATTACTCTAAGGGACTTGATATAGAAAGCGCCTCAGGTGGGCGCCCAGAGCGCGTGGAGTGAAAATAACGTGCCCGCGACGCTAAGTTAAGTATATTTAGTTCTTTGGGCGTCCATACAATTTTTATCTGCATGGCACCCTGGCCGCGCATCTGAGGTGCTTTCTATATCATGTGCCTAAGCGTAAATATGACTAAAGAAGTTTAACATGTCCAGTGAGCTGGAGAAATATTATTTTTATATGCTTTATAAATTATAGCTAATTTATTATAAGGAAGATATTGATAATTCGATAAATCTCAGAAATTCTGGGTAACTGGGTTGCAAGTACATTTTGTAGTTAATAAATCTAATATACTAATATAATAAAGCTGAAGAATTTGTTTGTTTGAACGCGGTAATCTCAGGAACTACTAATCCAAATTGAAAAATTCTTTTTTTGTTGAATAGTTTCATTTATCGAGGAAGGTTTTAGGCTAAAAAAATCCGACGTTAACTCGAGCGAAGCCGCGGGCGTCCACTAGTTACTAATATTTATTTAATATTTTAAATTTTCCACGGCCCCAAGTGTAACGCGTCACCTTTGCACCAATTTCGGTATTCCCTTTTTATTCCTTTTATTTCGTTTCAATAAAGCGCAATGTTGATGAGTAGTCAAATGGAAATATTTTTGTTGTTCGTACATGACTATGAAACAAAATGGACTCTTTGTCTTAGACAACACGATCTATATTACTTTGTACTGTGTTTATCTCGGAATTGTATTAAATATTTTCCTAATAACGCGGGGCCCGGCGGAATTGGTTGTTATTTGATATAAATTTTATATGAGGACGCTACCTCCCCAGCTCGTGTATTCCCTCTTATTATCATTGATTCCTTTATGTCTGCTCTGAAATTGTGGAAATACAAAAAATAGAGTTATTAAAAACAGCCAGCTCTGTTGTTTAGGTAAAAATTATTTTAATATTTATGTGAAAATTCGAATACTAAATTCGAATAATTATTTTCTTGAGTCTCGTATTGTTCTTTTTGTACCTACTCGACAAGAGATTTAAACTTATTTTTGATTACTACGTAATATGTTAATATTCGATCACAATTGCATAATAGGTACACATAGAAATAGTGGCATGATTTTAATCATCTGCAGAACCTAAAGTTTAATTTTCGTATTTTTTTATTTGAACAAGTAGGTACTAGTAGGTGAATTCATATGTACATTTAATCGACGCTTTTACGGCGAAGGAAAACATCGTGAGGAAACCTGCACACACATGTGAAGAAATTCTTAGGTTGTGTGTGAAGTCGACCCACACTTGGCCAGCGTGGTTGACTAAGGCCTAATCGCCCCTAATGTGGGGTAGGCTCGAGCCCCTCGGTGGGGACATTATATGAGCTGTTGATGATGATGATGATGATGAAGTATACTGGTAAACAGAGCTACATGGAATATCACAGGATTGGTGTTGGCAGAGGGGGAATGTAAACCTAAAGACCCAACTATTAGACTGCGGTATTATACAGTACTTACTTCTACATGGAAATTGTCTATTTATAAAATGATTAATAGTAAAATTAATCTTCTCAATAAAATATCAATATAACACATTTATTAAGCAAAATATAAATCTTCACAGTTTTAGGCATACGCCTTGTGATGTTATCAGAGACAGAAGATTTGAAATTTTGTCATGTTCTCATAGTCCCGTGTAACTCAGTTGGAACAGCATTTGCGCGGATAGCGGTGACGGGTGCGACTTCAGCCGGCCTAATCGCTATCTTAATTTGACAGTTGAAAGTCACCGAGTGAATTAAATATCCATTGCTTTTTTACACGACACGCTATTATGGCACTTGTCGTATATGTAATTCACTCGGTTACCATCACTTCCATCTGTCAAATAAAGTTGCGAATACCCCCCAGATTAAAGACGCGAGGAAGCGCTTCAGTGGCGCTACCATAGAGAAGCGGCTCCACTGTGATGCCTCAAATGGGTATCGGGTCATTCTGTCATCAACGGTAACGAAAAGGCTGATGAGCTAGCTAGGGCTGGAGCTCAATGACGAGAGAAACCGACATTTGGGGAGACGCAGTCTCAACACATGACATCACAACCACCCAAGCTGGGTATATCTGGGTAATTACTGGGCATGGAGGGCATATCATCTTAGTCCCCAGGATGACAAACTCCCTTGGTGTTAAGTGATTTACAATTAATATTGCAAGTGTCTATAGGCGGCGGTGACCACTTAACATCAGGTGCTGTGTTAAAGTGGGTGGGCCGCAAGCTTGTTTGCCATCTCGTAACATAAAAAAATATATATCATATCATTTTTAGACAGTGCGCACTCCCAGCTTTTCTTTATTAAAAGGACAAGCAAATGGCTCCATTTCACCTGATGGTAAGCAGAAGTGGAGTCCAGATGCGAAGTTTGCTGGTGCGTGAGATAAACTGCCGCGCTAGCCACCCTCGCATTGCCGACCTGCAAGGTGCTTCTTCACGCCTCTTTTGAATGACCTGATGAGGATATAGGAGGGAACACGTGTGCTGACAGTGAATTCCATATCTTGATTGTGTGACTTAGAAACGAGTTTCCAAATTTCCTTAGTTTGCGTTGGAATCGGACTTGGAGGCTAGTCACAATAGATCTTTATAGGTCGCAGTGACGCAAATAGCTACGAAACAACAAATAAAAAATAAACACAGTCAACAAAATCGACCACAATTTTTTAATCGCTTGAGGATCAAACTACGGATGGACTTCTGCATTACTACACTTCAGAGATTGCAGAGTTGGTTTGAACTTTTTGTCATATGGTATGGTACGATGTTGATGCTACGAGCTGTGCAAATAACCCATTTAATTTTTGCTTTAAATATAAAAAAAATAGGGAGTGGTCTCCCCTTGAGTTGATAAGAAAAGTTGATAGAAACTTATATTCTGATGGCATACATGCATGTTTTTGGTTACAATAAGTTGTTAAAGCATACTTGAATTAACGCACACACACACACACACACACACACACACACACACACTTACACACAAATACATAATTCCTAAAACGGTATTTTTGAACTCAGGGAGGTCCAAAACGTTACTCTGTGGTTACTACGTATACGAGAAAGCAAAAATCGTGAATTCCAGAGAAACCACATTGACTTACCAATGAGGATGACAGATAAGTTATCGTGCCCCTCAAACAATGCACTGGCATACATTTGGGGGTAAAATACCATTAATAACAGGATTAGGGGCGGTAGAAAGAATAAATTGGGAAGAAACCGCTTGGGGGGCAGATTTATCGCGTACTTAGCATAAGTGGAGAGCTGCAAGATATTCATTAATTTTTCATTGGTAGCGGTCGCGGTTGCGCGGCTTGAAAACGTTTTTGAGGTAAATAATGTACTAGCATTTGCGTAAAGTATATTGTATATAGGAGGTCGATGGCGTCGCGGTTGTGCGTTCTTTGTGAGCGATCATGAAAGCTAAGCTATTCGGTCGGTATACGGAAGGGTGACCGAAAATTTTTCAACTAAATTTTACGACGTGCGAAAAACGAAAAGCAGTTTCCCAAGGAAGGTTGGTGTTGGAAATTGTGAAAAAGCTGAAAATAAAACTTTCTTCTTGTTTGCTCTCAGTGACAATGTAATAAGAAAAAGTAACAAAATACAATCGTAAAAAACCATAGAAAATAATAGACAATATAAAAGAGTATATAATGTATGTTGCCAGCTTAGCATAGTCAACATGGTCCCCCCGGTGTGGCAACACAAAAACTTAGGAGTGACTATGCTAAGTTGGTAAGGAGAACTACACGTAACAACTACCTATTCCTACCTAAGATAGGTAAAATAAACGTAACAAGGCTGTTTTACTGGACTCCTTAATTTGGGTTGAAGGGGAGTGTAAAAAGTGAAAAAAGAACCCAGAGCGAGGATGGCGGAAGTAGAATATAACCGTAGGATGGCAGTAGTAGTCCTTGTAGAGTCGTAGCTTGGCTGAAGTATCCAAATTTGTGCATGTGCATGCATGATGGTAGCTTGACCGCAGATATTCAAAATCGTACGTGTGCCAGTGCTTGTAGAGGAAAATGTGCTTCGGGTTGTGCGGTAAATATCGAAATTCGTAGAAAAACTTCGACGCGCAGACTCAGGAAAGCCGTACCCACTAATTGAAAGTCCAAATGTAAGTCATCAGGCATCGGCAGGTCCTCCACGTCCAGTGTTAATGGGCTGACGTCAGTCATTCGTAAAGTAAGAACGTCTTGAAGTAGTCCCGTCGCAGTTTGTTTGTAGAAAGCCAGACGTCTTAATTACGCCTGGCGGTGGCGAACAGTGACATTTCTTCATAGCCGGACGAAGACCAACGTAGTGGAAACCCCCGAAAAAAAATGTAGCCGATGACCTCGTAGTGGGCAAAGTAGGCGTCGTCTTGCACACCGAAGAAAGAGCAACCGCACAACAGTCCCTCGATCCATCACGTAGGTATCCTCAAGCAGCCTCGCAGGTAGCCATCTTCAACATACGATAAGTTCTTGAAAGCAATTCTCCCGCGTATATCTAGTAAAGCTGGGTAATCGTACTCGTCCCCATAGGAGCCCAGTTACAAACTAAACAATCTTCTATAAAGTAATAAAAACCTAAATTATAAAAAAAACAACATTAATTTTAGTTATGCAAAACGAAACAATCTGTCTACCTAAAAAATAACATTTACAACTGAACTTGAGAGTAAAAGTAGTAGGCAGTAAGCTTGACAACTCTTGTGACCGTTGTAAAAAAGTTAAAGCGAAAGCAGTAGGAATCACAAAAATCGCCAAGAAAAATCTGATAGGTAATTACCTACCTACGCATAGCGTCGTCGCCCACAACAGTTAAAGAACATACAATCATTAAAATAAAGTTTAAATGAGCGGACGTCGCTACGCTGTACCAAAGAACAGTAAAGAAGACAATAGAACGTAACGCATACTGCAAAAATATTTAGCGATAACCGCCGTAAAACGTAAGGAAAACAGGGCGAGTTGTGAGGCTCACCGGTAGGGCATAAGCGAGAGCATCATACTTCGGTCAGGGCAAAAATCTAATGAGCAATGTAAGGTGAAAGCCAAAGCATGACGCTCATGTATCTAAAATAGTGCCCAACAAAATAAAACAGCGAACGTTAACAATGGAAAAAAAACTGCTGTTGGTCCCAGTTGATGCAATTTGATAACTAAACTACAAAAATAAAATGAACGAACTGTACCGAAACTAGCTAAATCGTTGAAAACCTAAAAACAATTCCTCTACCTCAACAAAATCATTCAAACTAACTGTGTAGATGTATGAAAATGTATGAAAGAGAAAAATAAACTAAGTAACTAAGTGATACCAGTTGCCATGGTAACCAGAGAGTTGTTGTCGGTGTGAACCGAAAACTCTGATAGTGACTGTACACAAAGAATAGTAATGTAGTGAGAGATGAGCTCTACACAAAATATGATGAACGAATTTTTCAAAAATAAAAATGATACAAACTTTTTTACTACCTTACTAGCCACAAAGAAATATGTCACATATTTGAATGACGTACTCTTGTCAAATAAATTGATAATGAAATGACAATACTTCGAAGGCACGATGAATATGAAAATGAAGCGATGATATCTCTCATGAAATAAAAAGAGTAAAAGCTTCAAAAAACGATGATAAAATGTAATCTCAAAGCCCGCTGAACCAGTTCGTAGCAGCGGAGTAAGCTCGCCTAAGAACTCGTGACGCAACATCAAAGTCACTAAGTACTCCGACTGCTTCAACGGGCGAACTGCCTGTACACTACACATAGTACAAGGGATACTGGTGAAGTCCTTCAAGCTCTCAACGTTACAAAACCTATAAAAACCACGTACCATCAAAAGCTCCTTCCAACCCATTTGGTCTGGACGGGCATATAGAACCTTGCGAGCTTGAATGACCCCAGCGGAGTCGCAAGCAGCCCCGTGAAATGCAGCAATAATCCTTAACATATCTTCAGGGGCCCAGAAAGATAGGCTCGTGACTTTGTAGGGTCTCGTAAAAACGAACCGATCGGTTGGACGCCCACCGAAAATAGGCAGAGAAATAGGTCTTACCTTCACAGCCGTAGCAGTAGTGGCGGTATCAGCCACGCTAGCGGTTAACTTAGAAATGTGTGAAGTGTTTGAACAATGGCTATTTTTATTAATGTTATAATTTTGACTGAGTGTACCTAATGTATAGTGTGAATGAATTGCGATGCGATGAAACGAAGTAGTCATGAGACTATAGTCCGCTGGTACACGGCACTGCACTACAGCGGAAAAGCGTGACACCAGCGGGGTTAGCACGGGTCCCCAGAAAAGCGCTGGATGCGACAGGGGCTCCGCGGAACGGTAAGAAGCCACAAGTAGGTGGCATGAGGCCACAAGATGGTGGCGTGATGCCACAAGATGGCGGCGTGAGGCTTCCAACATATGGCCGGTAGCAAATGACATGCAAGGCGATTGCGCAGCAGTCGACGCGGTGAACACGGGCCCCTCAATGAGCGCTCTGTGCGCTAGGGGCTCCGCGACAAGACCCTCGATAGGCACTGCGTGCACAGAGAGTTCCGCGGACGGGCCCTCTAGTAGCGCTTCATGCGCAGAGGCACCCGACTGCGAGCTGCTGCGAGAATTAGCCCGCGTCTGTAGGCGGCTGTCGTTGTTGGAAGACTGAGAGGCGGTACGGCTACCAGACTTTAGCCTAGCCAGCTGGGCAAGGCGTTCCGCCTCAGCGGCGGCGCGCTCCGCTGCGGCCACCCGAGCAGCGCAGTCGGCTTCGGCCAAGCGAGCAACAGCGGCAACTTCAGCGGCAGCTAGCTCCCGCTCCGCTATAGCCATGCGTTTGGCATACGCTGCTTCTATTTGGAGCCGTACCGAAAAAGATGAAAGTTTTGTTGAAGACTTACCACTATTATTTTTGCTTTTAATGGCATTCTGAGCCTCCTTAGCTTTTTTGGAATGTGTGAACATGTTTAATCCCGCTTCTGACACCACTTTGTTGGAAATTGTGAAAAAGCTGAAAATAAAACTTTCTTCTTGTTTGCTCTCAGTGACAATGTAATAAGAAAAAGTAACAAAATACAATCGTAAAAAACCATAGAAAATAATAGACAATATAAAAGAGTATATAATGTATGTTGCCAGCTTAGCATAGTCAACAGTTGGTGTCAGGCACACGGCCGTAAAAACCAAATGCTAAAATCTAACTGCTTTATTATAAAACGGCGTGTTAAACAATATGGCTGCGACCACAGAACACAGGCTGCGACGACTATACTTATACCAATTTTGAGCGGTTAAGGATGTTACGGCGAGCACCGTATGCATACAAACTATATAAATAGGAAACTGTAGATCAGCAATGTAAAAGAGAAAGAGCATTCTAACGCATATATTAGAGAGAGATAGGTAGACGAGAACATTTCACGTATACGAAGGCGGCCTAAGTTAGCCTGTCATTAATTACTACGTCAGTAATTATAAATCTATGATATGGAGAAAATGTTTTACTAACCTTATTTCTTATCCAATCTTTATGATATTTTAGAATGTTCATAACATAGTAAGAAACTACCTTTAATACGTATTAGAAAAAAAACACTGAAACGAATCGACCTGCCCCAGGCGGGAATCGAACCCAGCATCTTCCGCAATCCGGGCGGCTGCGTTAACCACTACGCCACCAGGGCACTGCTTTCTCTGTCAAAATTTGTCAGTGTTTTGTGCTTATCTGTTCATGGTAAACATTGTTTCATCGAAAATTTCAAAATATATTTTTTTTAAATTGACGTTGAATTTCATGTTGAATTTTGAAAAAAGGAAATCGTACAGAAATAAATTATTTTCGTCGTTGACTCGAAGCGTAAATTCAATGCAATCTTTTATTAAATAAAAAAAATTAAGAAAATTGAATGCAATCAACAATAAAATTACATTTCCCTTTAACCCCGCAGGTTTCAATGGTAATAATAGATAAATTCGTTAACGCTGAAAAAAATGCGAGATTTATTCAAATATTCCTTGTAATATCCTAATCAGGGTGTCCGCAATTTATTGGCGTTAATCAAACCAATCCGATTGGAGCCTGGTATTTGTATAAAGTTGTTACTTCGAATATTAAAAATAAATCCGTCTCAGTAGATATGTATATAGAATTATGTCTAGTTATTCTGTTTTACATTTTCATAACATTTAATGTTATACAATTTTCAAACATAAAAAATCAGGCAAAATTAATGTAACCTACTTAAAAAACATAGGTACTATTTTAAAATAGTAATATACCTATGTTGGATACGTAATTCTGGCTTTACAGAAGTCAAATGAGACTATTAGTGTGTAGATCTATGTTTCTGTCGGTAACTAAAGCTTCCAGAACTCCACGGTGATTTACAAACCTGAAACCAACATCCTCAAAGACCAAACTATAAAAACCACTAAACAACAAACCTATTGATTATTATTTTTTTAATTAAAAAAACCGCTTTCAAAACTAAAAACGGAGAAATAACAATTTTGTTTTTTGAGGTCGGTCCCAAATACGAGTGACGACGTTCATTCCAAAAGTGAACTAAAGTTAGTCGTGGCTAAAACCTGACGCTAACTCTGTCTTTCATTCAGCAAATAAAAGTGACAGCATCAGGTTTAAGCCATGAAACCTTAGTCTATGTTGAGTTTCTCCCGAGTTCTTGTTGCAAAAACACGTGTTGAGAGACTCCATTTTAAACTCAAT
Source organism: Elophila nymphaeata (assembly GCA_955850985.1). NCBI lineage: Eukaryota > Metazoa > Arthropoda > Insecta > Lepidoptera > Crambidae > Elophila > Elophila nymphaeata. Next base: position 19,096,924 of record OY039082.1, on the reverse strand, counting down.
CTACCTTACAATTGTCGGTAACTTTAAGTACATTTTCACTTGATATTGGCGCAATGCGTAATCTTTATGTGTCGCGATCGCCATTCGAATAAAATAATAATAATAGTCTATGTTTTTTAAAGGGGTTAAGAGTTTTCTTCTGTATGATTATTTCAATTTATGTATAGCTGATTTAATAACATGTAAAAACACACTTTAAATGTTTTATCAAGTTCCAGTATCGTAATAACAGCTCTATAAAGATTGTAGGAGAGACAAAGGCAGAGAAAAGTTAATTGATAATTACCAAGCATTAGGTCGAGCGGCGGCAAATTACTGCCCGGAGTCTGATCTATCGGCTTAACAGACACGTAACAATAATTTTGTGGCAAGCATGCCTTCCACCTGATCGCGGCGTTAACATCGTATTAACCAAATCAAAACCTTTCACTAAACTCACGATTCATGAACGTAAATATAAAAAAAAAACACTTTTAGACACGTTTATTATAGTGTCAATTTTATACACATTTCGGATAATAAGAAAAGACGTGTGGAATACCATGCTAAATATTTAAGCTACTCATGTAATTATTTCTTCTAAATTAAGACTGGCATCGACCTTAATTTTTTTTTAGTTTTTTACCCCTTTTCAGTTTTTAGGACTGTTATTTAAAAAAAATCTTTTTTTTTTATTTCAGTTGTATTTGAAACATAATGACAGGTTTTTTTAAATTACCCTGTAAAGCTGACGACACGTTTTCTGTGACTGATACACAACAAAAACTGCTGAACCAATTTCGATGAAACTTGCACAGATCCCTAAGTTGGACTAAACCTAGTCTAACAACAAAAAAATTTTTGCAATCTGTCTTATAGTTTTTGACACCCATGAAATTTGACACCCGTTGTGTTTAGAAACTGGTATAGACGAACATTCTGGCAATATTACATACATACAGGTCGAATTCATAACCACCTTTTTTATTTTGAAGTCTTATTTAAAAAATCGGGAATGGTCTCCCCTTGACTTTCTCGTACACCGGAAACGACTCAAAAGTTGATAGAAACCTTATATTTGATGTTGCACCAAATTTAACATGCATGTATCATGTTAAATTTGGTTGCATAAGTTAAAGCATACTCGAGTTATCGTGTTAACGCACAGACACACACACAGACATAATTCCAAAAACGTTTTTTTTTTTTTTACTCAGGGAGGTCAAAAACGTGTAAATCCGTCAGTCTCGAGGTCGAATTTTTTGACAATTACGAGACTTCCTCTATACTACGTAAGTAATACGAGAAAGTAAAAATACAATTTACAATCAAAACACAAGGAAAATATTTTAGGTATTGAAAGTGCTTTGAGGTTTTCTGGAGTGCAATTTTCTCGAATCGTATGATAAGTTATAATATAAGGATTCACCGCAACGTCATGACAACGCCCTCGCTAATACGTGCGCCCCATGGGGTGGCTTTTTTCATTTCCATCGCGACAAACTCCATATTTTTTGTTTAATCGATGTTGCGATGTGGCGTGCCATTTAAGAATTGGTCGTAACTTGCAGGTTTTATTGTCCTTTGACTTATGCTAAAGTTCGTAGTTTTATTATTGGAGTACAGACGACCGCAGGTGGGGCTAGTCAAAATTGTCAAAATCTAATAAATTTTCAACCTAAATTCTTACAGGCTTAAATAACATTTTCAAAATTTTTATAACAAAATTTCTGGTAACCTGTTATTTTATTACAAAATTGATCCGGTTTCAGATTTTTTAATAGTGACTATTTGTGATTAAGATATTTTAATTAAAATAAATTTTTATACTTGTATAGTGAATAGTAATTTTCCTCATCTCGAAGCTTCTTCGAAGAAAATTCTATAAAAAAGTTTATGTTCATTATTCGTTTATATGTATTATGAATATCACGTAAACAGGCATCATATTGTGATAACAGTCTTCATAAGATTTTTCTCAATAAATATTTTTGATTACAAAATAAGGTTTCATTTACCCTCTACATAAAGATATATACAGGAGGAAAAAATATATTCGTTGGCAGGAACACATAAAAACACTTCAAACTTGGTTGAACGCATGATTGAACCCAAAAAAACCGTGAGGGTGCAACGTACCCTACGAGAAAAACGTGATCCTTATCAAAAGGCACTAAAGTTTAAATTCGTTAATGAAATAACTAGGAAATCGTATCGATATCACCCTTAGGTTTGTGAGGGTTCAATTAGTATTCCCAATTAAAAATGACCCCCAGTCTAGGCTTATTGCTTCGGGTATACGTTACCAAGAGAGTTCTTTCTAATCTGGACCTTTGGGACTTTTGAGTTATGACTTTTTTGTAATTCGTCAGAGGATTTATTATAAAAAAGGTATTTGGATTCGAACCGTCAAAGAGGGGATGAAATATTTTAAATTATTAAGGTAATTTTATTTGTAATCTAGTCTAATATTAAAAGCAAAATAGTTCTTCATATTTTTGTGCTTGTAAATTTAAAATCTATTAAGTATATTGCGCATAATTTTTTTTTAAGAAGATACTGAGAGAGAGATATGGGACCTTTATTAATTTTGTATTAGAGAACCTATAAAATAAAATTTTATTATTTATTATTCCATATTTTTGATATGTGGAATTTATATATTTTAAGGTATGATTATTTATTACGCGAAGTATACAAAATTATGAATAGTAAAAATACATTCTTAAAAACCATAATATTACATTTGAGGGTACTCTAAAGTACGACTGTTTCCATGTATCCTCTGCATAGAGGGATGATTAGAATATATCTGGTAAGTATTTGGCATTTAAACTGACAAATTTATATGGACTATCTGTCAAATACCATATGACTATATTTGCCGACGACAGCACTATCTTATTCACATATGACGAATCGCAAAATATAGAACTTGACATGAATAATACATTAATATCTTTGATTAACTGGCTGACTCTAAATAATTTGACAATTAATTTGACGAAAACATATCTGATGAATTTTAAGCAAATAAATAACACTCCTCTAGATATTGACATTAACTATATGGGCAATTCCATTGACGAAGTAGACACCACTAAATTCTTAGGTTTGACTATTGATAACAAATTGACATGGAAGCCTCACATTTGCATTTTAATTAATAAATTGAACCAGTTTGCCTACGCACTGAATAAATTAAGAAAAGTTGCTAACATTAATACACTTTTGACAGCCTATCACGGATATACGGCATCAGTTCTGAGATATGGCGTAATGTTCTGGGGCAATTCCGTTGACAAGGAGATTATTTTTAAAGCTCAAAAGAGATGTATAAGATCCATGTTCGGTCTAAAGCAGGATGACTCGTGTAAACCATACTTTCGCAAATATAAAATATTAACACTGCCTTCAATGTACATAAGCGAAATTGCAAACTTTGTAAAAAACTGCCCGCATTACTTTGAGGCACGCCCCATTGGAAGCCGACGTGAGGGTAATTTAAAAGTAACGGAAGGTTGTAAAGCCCTTCTCCGTAGAATAAGCATTAAATGCATGGCACCAATAATATATAATAAAATCCCATTGGCAATTAGAGCAATAAATGACAATAAGAGATTTAAAACTGCACTCAATGGCTACCTTGCTGAAAAATCATACTATAGTGTTAATTTTTTTTTGGATGACAAGATAAAAAATAATCATTAGTTTTTATATAGTTTACTTTGACATTGAACATTACTTGAACTTTCTTTTATTTTTATTTTATATTTCTTGACATAATATGTAATATACCTAGTTAACAATTAATGACATTTATTTAACATTGACTTTGAAATTATTTTGAATTTTTATTTCTTGACATAATGTACTTAATTTTATAATTATTGATTTATTTAATATGGAATTTAATACCTATACCTAAATGTAAATTCATGTTTGGAAATAAGCTTCATTATTTAAGTTTATACTTAATGTAGTGTTCATATGCCAATACGGCGAATCATGGCTGTACCTATTAATAATTAACACCATTGTATAACTACCCGTGTTTATGAACCAATAAATAAATATGAAATATGAAATATGAAATAGTGGGAACTGAATTATGAACCATTAATATAAAAAATATAAAGGGAGAAACCAACATCTTGCACTTTTCAGAAAAAAAGCTTATTTGATTTTCATATGCGTACAAATTTTATAAAAACGAAAAAAGAAAATTTTAAATTTTATCTTAAGCTATCTATTGGACTGATAAAAAGATAGACATCTATAATATAAAAATGAATCGCTGCATGTGTTGCTATGCGCAAATATCGAGAGTAGCTGAACCGATTTCGCTAATTCTTTTTTAGGGTTCCGTACCTCAAAAGGAAAAAACGGAACCCTTATAGGATCACTTTGTTGTCCGTTTGTCTGTCTGTCTGTCAAGACCCTTTATCTCAAGAACGCGTGTACGTATCAAGCTGAAATTCACACGAAATACTCAGGTCTATTGTCCCTCTAAGCTGTGAAAATATCAAACTTCTAAGCCAAGCCAATCAAAAGATACAGCCGATTATGTCGATATTTTCAACAAATTTCCGACACTCGCAAAGGAATCAAAACCTACAGGATACTTCCCGTAAACTCAGAATCTTGAAATTTGGCATGAAGCATTGTCATATAATGCAAATATAGGAAAAATTGCGAAAATCACATTTTTTTTAGTTATATAATATAATAAAAATATTTTAATAAAATGAAACTTACTACCTTATTTCTCACGAACGAATAAAGGTATCAAATTGAAATTTATACCAAATACCTAGGTCTATTGTCCCTTTAAGCAGTGAAAAAATCAAACTTCTAAATTAACGCAATCATAAGATACAGCAGTTTATAGCGACACCTTAGACGAATTTCCATCACACGCTAGGGAATGCTACGTTTGTACGGCGGAACCGAAGTAAGAGGATGGTTCTTCCGGAGAGTAAAATTTTAAAATTTTAAAAAAATTAAAGAATCGACTGTTAGGCAGTACGAAGGTCGCCGGGTCAGCTGGTTTCTGATACTTTCGTTAATTTTCTACAAAACTGACATCAAACTGAGACGGTAATGAAATAGACACATCACGAGTGCTCCTAAATACAGGCGACTGTCACAGACGCCACAATTATGGTGTAATTTTCTGTAATCATTGCGTTGGTTCGTGATAACTTAGGCCCCTACTATGGGTGTGGGGTAAATATTCTATTCTATTCATTACTGGCGTCGCGAAACATTTACGTTACGCATTTTGCCAACGTCCAGTGAAAAAGTAATTATGTAACTAAAAATTGTACGGTAGATTAGAGTTAAAAATTAAGTCTCTCAACACGTGTTTTTACTGCAAGAACTCGGCAGAACCTGGGGGTAAATATTATAAAGCAGACAGACTAATGTGTCACCCAAGGACGTGTGCCGAAGGAGGGATGGCGTCTTGTAGGGACCGGTTATAAAACTTCCTGCTTATCTTCTTTATCACATATTACGCCGATCTCAAATATCATTTGGAGTGCATTATGTCGGCCGGATCCCCTGATGGTTATGATTATGTTTTTGTCATTCCATTCTGAACTGAGGTATCGAGTTGAAATTAAAACCATATAGTCAAGTCTACAGTTCCTTGAAGCTGTGAAAAAATCAAACTTCTATATTATATTAAATAGCCTTAGGTTGAAAATCGTTCGGAGAAATTTGACAGTTTTGTATAGTGACGTGCTGTTGACTGTACAATGCGATACTATTCATTCTTTTTTCAGTCGCCACTTACAAATCTGGATTAAATTTGAGATTTAAGTAATAATAACTTTAATTGTTACCTGACTAATTTAGGTATGACCTGTTAGTACCTATAACCACAATTATAAAACACAATAAGGTTTTGGAAACTGAATCTTGGAAAAAACTGCGAGACTCGATTCCTGAACTATTTATAATATGTTGTAACTATTCGAGTCCGACTCGCACTTGTCCGGTTTTTTTTACTTTAGCAGTTCTTGGGCCTAATTTCACTTGATGTAAAGTGATCACAAGGCCGGAGTAGAATTAAGCTTCACTCGGAACTGCTGCGGAACTTTTTCCTCTTAAGACCAGGAATATGGTTAGCTATCGTGTATTTATACTTTTAACTGCCAGCAACTTGATCAAGGAGGTGACATAATAAGTCTCACATTTTGTCACTTTATCACCACGTTTCTTAGCACTATTCACGTTTCGCCATTCACTACGAAGGAGAAAAGTGCTACGAAAAGGATGTGTTAGCTACAACAAAATATTGTACGCAAATTCAATAAGTGAAAACACTAACTATAATTAAAATAGCTTTCCTATACTAAAGCATTAGTACGTATCACAATATAACAGTCATTTTTTTACTTTCTCGTATACGTAGTAGCCTTGTAATCGTCAAAAAATTCGACCTCGAGATTTTGACGGATTTACACTTTTGGACCTCCCTGACTCAAAAAATACCGTTTTTGGAATTATGTTTGTGTGTGTGTGTCTCTGTGCGTTAGCACGATAAGTCGAGTATGTTTTAACTTATTGCAACCAAATTTAATATGCATGATGTATGACATCAAAATATAAGTATATATATTTCTATTATCTTTTGAGTCGTTTCCGGTATACGAGAAAGTCAAGGGAGACTACTCCCCATTTTTTTATTAGCTTTAGCTTTCGTTTGTACCAAATGTTGTCCGTACTCGATCCAGTATTACGTTTTGATTTTTTTTACACGAAAAGTCCAAAATGGATTTTACAAATACTCATAACAAAAACTTGCTTCCGCTTGGCCATAGAAAGTAATCTAAATCTGCCAATAATTAGTTATTCACACTAACGCCATTCGCTTATTCATACTAATAGAAATTAGTAAAAGCGACTATGGGATTTTTCGGAGAAACGTAATACTTAAATCGGGCAATGCGCTGAAAAATGTTAGTTCACGTTAATTAAAACAAACACCCATTGTCACTTCACTTCGTTCTCGAAACAAAAATCCTTAGTACGGGTGTCCGTCACTTTTTTATGGAAACTGCCTTTGAAGTTTTTGCTTGAAGGAGATTGAGTTAGTTCGTTAATGGATGGAAATTGGGCCGACAGTTCACTACTTTTCCTTTAATAATACTGAGTAATCGCTATATTTTCATTGTCTCAGTTTTTGTTGATGTCAAATTAGTGAGTTGTTTGATTGATGTTTTTGTAACGAGGAAGGAAAAGTTTTTAATGTTAGGAATTTATATTTTCTGCTGGAAAATTAACACGAGAAGTTTTGAAAACAGCGGGAGAAATATTACAATATTATTTTTTATTATATTGACCAGACACAATACTAGGTACTTATATAATATACATATAAAAGTTAAGAAAACCCTTAGCATTCCATGGATTCAAAGTACGGGTTCCAAGTCCATCCGAGAGAGGAGAGCCAAAAGCATTGCCTGGGACTCGTGACATAGGTGTAAGGTTAAATTAAATTAAAATAAATTCGTTTATGGGAGTTTCTCCCGAGTTCTTGTTGTAAAAACACGTGTTGAGAGACTCCATTTTTAACCTCAATCAACCGTACAATTTTTGTTACTTTAGTTACATTTTCACTTGACATTGGCAAAATGCGTACGCGATGCCATTAATCTATAATATAAAAATGAATCGCAAAATGTGTTGGTAAAGAGGTTGGTAAGCGCATAACTCAACAACGCCTAGACCAATTAGGCCAATTCTTTTTTTAAATGTTCGTTGAAATTCAAGGATGGTTTTTACGGCGAGAAAAGTTCGAATAATTTCTTTATGACAGGACGAAGTCTGTCGGGTCCGCTAGTTAAGAATAGACATAGAAAGTGATCAATACCCTTTGCTGATCCAATAGTCGCCTTCTACGACACCCATTGGAGGATATGGGATGATGCTATTCTACTTTGCCGGCATCACACGGCACTCCCTGTATATACTTTTAATAGTCTATACAGGGATTTAGCGGGTATACCCCTGGCGCCTTCCTCTAACGCATACAAACCAACAATATAGGCATTTTTTAAACTAAAAAAAGCATTTTTTAAAGTCAATTTTTGTTAATTGGTTCTTGATTTTATAGGTTTCGTAGAGAACGAAGTAGGTTGTTTGAGTAAACATTTTTTTTAAAATTAAACCGACTTCAAAACTGAAAAGGGAGAAATAAAAGTTTTATGTTTTAAACTATCTTAAAGTCAATTTCCTAACTATTTTTAGGGCCGTGCCACTTTTGGCACCCGAGTTTAGAAATCGGTATAGATTAACATGTACAAAAACTGTACAATTCTCACAATATTACATTCTATTCTATTCTAAATTAATGGCGTTCGCGACACTTAAAGATTGCGCATTTTGCCAATGGCAAGTGAAAACGTAATTAGGTATACTTCCAAAAAATTGTACGGTAGATTGGGTTAAAAATGGAGTCTCTCAACACGTGTTTTTACAACAAGAACTCGGGAGAAACTCGACAATATTACATACAGGTAGGTCGAATTGACAAACCCCCTTTTTTGATTTTGATCTCGGTTAAAGATGTTATATGAATCGATAATTAACGGAGACGCAGAAAACCTAGGCGAACATTTGTCGATCAAATCGAAGACGTCATAAAAAGGTCTAGGTCAAAAATACTCAAAACCGCCGGTTGTAAGAGGCCGGTGATGAAAGTAGATGAAACGAAATAGTATTAGGGGTTTAAGTATGAAATTGCCGTTATGTGTGGAGAGTTTAACGAAAATTTATTTTTCCATACAAATATATTTGCGATTTTTTAAGGAACCACTAATCTAAATTTTGTGTAATTTTGTCGATATTATTTAGACAACATTAAGCTTTAGACAACATACGGATACTTAGAGAAAAAATTTGAAAATGGATACCTGTAAAAAAAATATCATATTTTTATTACGGAGACGAGCACCTCTTAGGACGAGCTGTTATTGAAGATAAAAATGAGAATAAAATTTTAAACATTAATATAAGTCCTTGTAATGAAGTTTAAAATAAAAGAGAATAATGGACATAGCTATTGTATTAAAGGAATTATACACTAATGAATAATGAGGAAAAAATCGTCAATTTCATACTTTAACCCCTAATATAAGGATCATGTTAGAAGCAAGTGATGTATGACTAAGGGAAAGGCGGGTATGCGGCCTATGGGAAAAAGGCGTGATTAAATATTTCACCGATTCTAGACACTATTAAGCATCATCATTGACGTCAACATACGTGGCGGGGTTTGAACTGGTGCCTCCAGGGTGGGAGACAACGCCCTTACGCATTACGCCACCGACGACTATCAAGCATACTCAACCTTAAATTTAACTTTTAAAATTAAAATCAAAGAAGACATTACGTTCTAGACAACAGAAAAAAAATACAACGAAGGTAAATCGAGGATGCTACACAATCAACTGAGGACTGCAAATGTAATTCGAAAGCAGTGCAGGGAGGTAACGAACCTAAATCAATCAGCCCCCCCTCTTTAGGCAGGGGGCTTAATGCGTCCTTATTTCGATAACCTGTCTGACTGTACGTATTTGAATGCCATTATCGGAGGGAAACCTAACTTGTACGCCCCACGGAAATCGTATTGCTCCAAATTGGTTTGAGATGATTTCAATATAATTTGGACGGAGTATTTCTCGGCAAGGAGTTTTGTGTTTACGGATATTACATGTTAATATTAATGATTAGAGGTGCATACTAAAAAAATTGTAGCTTCTGACAAGACTGTGATAGAATAAGATCGCATTGAAAACAGACAGAGTATATACCTATAAACTACAGTTAACGTTTATCTTATATATAAAATTCTCGTTCCCGTACTCCTCCGAAACGGCTTGACCGATTCTCATGAAATTTTGTGAGCATATTGAGTAGGTCTGAGAATCGGCTAACATCTATTTTTCATACCCCTTAGTGATAAGGGTTGTCCACCCTTAATTTTTTTTAAATTTATAAGGCAAAACAACGTTTGCGGGGTCAGCTAGTATCGTTATAATTAAATTATAAACAAAATTAAACATCTTATAATCATCTAAAATTTTGGGTTATGGAACTTTATGATTGAAATTCTTGTTCTTCGTTTAATTAATGGCAATCACCGGGGAATTTTCAAAAGTTCTTTTAATTAATGGCAATCACCGGGGAATCTTAAAAAGTTGTCTAGTAAAAAAACTCAAAAGGCGGGAATCGAACCCAGCATCTTTCACAATCCGGGCAGCTGCGGTAATCACTACGCCATCAGGGCACTGCTTTCGCTGTCGAAATTTGACAGTGCTTGGTGCTTATGTTTTTTTGGTAATTGTGTCATCAAATCTTAGAAATTTGCACTTCTCAGATCAGAACGAAATATTTTTGCAACTATTTGACGCCCAGTTAAGATGAAACTACCTTATATTAAGTTATCTAGTATCACATTAACGCTGAGACAAAAAAAAAACGGTATTCTACGGATTCACCGTGCGGGCGCCGGTTCCATTGTGTAGAAAGAGAAGCCAGCAGGAGTGCCTGGGACCTGTGACCCAAGTGTAGGGTTAAGGAGGCCTTCTGGTATTACACCGGGACTCCCTTCACTACCAACCTTCTCTCTCTGCCTAGCCATATCTGATACGATTTCGAGAGAGCCTCTTTAAACACGCGTTCTAGCACGGTCGCGGTCAGAAAATGTTTCATCAACAGCTCATAATGTCCCCACTGAGGGGGTCGAGCCTACCCCACATTAGGGGCGCTTAGGCCATAATCAACCACGCTGGCCAAGTTCGACCACGGTGAAGGAAAACATCGAGCCACGATGTTTTCCTTCACCGTAAAAGCGTCGATTAAACATACATTATGAGTTTAAAATTTGAAAACACATTGGTACGTGGCGGGGATCGAACCAATGCCTCCCGCTCTTACGCACTACGCCACCGACGCTTCAGAAGAAAATGTTTAATAGTTTGAAATTAGATTCCACATCACACTTTCTCACTAAAGTCTAAAATGCCATATCAAGTTCTATTCTATTCTATTCTTAATTAATGGCGTCTAGTCCAGTAACTTTAATACATCACAGTATGCGTTAAATCCAGTAGATCTGATTTTTGCAGACTTGTTTATGATGTTGTTTGTGACTTCGAGCGCCGAACGCAACTTTGTCAAAAATCGGAAAAACAGCGAAAAACAATTGTTTTTTTCAAATTTTGGCGATTATAACCCAAAAGGACTAGTTTAACAAAATTTGCTACAATTTGATACTAGAACTGTCTCTGTAGACCTAATAGATTCAAAAATTAAGCCTTTCAAAATTTATAATTTTTTTTTGAGTTTCGCATTTTTTTGCAATGTTTTAGACGTCACTCGAATAACTTTAGCGGAATGAAGTTCCAATTAGCTCCGATGGAGTGTGCTAATGTTGCTAGTGTGAAGAGTTTTTACAATTTTACTAGATGTAACTAAAGTAACAAAAATTGTACGGTTGATTTGGGTTAAAAATGGAGTCTCTCAACACGTGTTTTTATAACAAGAACTCGGGAGAAACTCCATCGAGTTACATATTACCTTTCAAAAGTTATTATGCAAAATGACGCATTGAAAATAACAACAGACAACAAACGTCAGACTGCAGTTCTATTTTGAGTGCACACATGCGCTTGTCGTTTATAGCCAATCTATAAACGTCTATAATTATAAATCTATGGTTTTTTTTTCAAAAAAGGTTTTCTATAAGTATTCAAACATTGATAGTAGTCAGTCCATCTCCTAGAGCGATTGATTGTTATATCATTAGAAAAAAATTATCATGAAATAGAAATTTAAAACTTGTGACCTAAATATGTGCATACAATCGTGATCCTTAAGGTGGTAAACGTTTTCTGACCGCAATTGTACTACGTACCTTACGAAAGTTGTAAACTGACCGAGGTCTTTTAATATTGTATATAGGAATTCAGCTAGAATACCCCTCGTGCCTATCTTTACCGCAGGAGATATTTTATGTAGACTTAGGGCCTGTTTCACGAGCTCTGAATAAAAAAATAAAAAAGTTAAATTGAAAGTTTTGTATGGACTCTCTGTAAAATAAACGGTAGTGGGAACTTGCCTGGAATTTGTGAAATGAGTACTTAGTTATTAGACGAGGTAAAATTTTAAATAAATAATAAGTCTATTACTTTATCTTATTAAATTATATTTTGGTAACAAATTAACATATAATGATAGTCGCATTAAAATTAAGACAGTATGCCTTAAATATTTTCCTGAGATGTTGGTTTAACTGTATATAATATAAAAATTTAATTGTACGTAGGTTACTTAGAAAGAACATTAGAAGATAATCCCTTGCAATAATATTAAACAACAGTAGGGTATATAATGTTATTTGAGTAAATTGGAATCGCAATTTTTAAACAAAATCTACTAAATACATTCTATATTACTTTCAAAAACACAGTTAATACTTTCAAAAAAGCAAAATTTCGGTGTACTGTCATAAGGTCCATAGTCATATGTCTACGAAAAAATCGTTTGACTTGCCATGCCGTTACTTGTAGAATGTAAGAACTTCAGGTAAGAACTATGGTGTAGACTGTTTTACTTGACTTTTCTGATTTCTGTAAATATCTATCTCAAGCAAAACAATTAGAGCTGTGACACATTAATCGATCATAAAATAATAGACCAATAATCATAAACTACAAAAAGGTATAGCATTGGTATAAAAAAAAAACTAGGAAGGCTCGGCAACATTAAGGTCGAATATCATTTGTCCACGAAAATATCCTTGCCATGCCGCAATATCGGTAGGCCATATTTTTTTGGAATAAAATGCAAAAGGCAAAAGGTATGAAATGTTTTTAAAAATGTAGGTACTAATTACCTACTCAATACTTTATTGCATTCCATAATTTACTCAGATACAGTTAATAGATGGTAAGTGAATTATAATTTTAATCAATTCTGGATCCAGGAGGGCACGGCACAATTTAAAATAATGTAAAGAAAAAATTGTGTGCGTGTAACCTTTACGCGCGATTGAAGTAAAACTTCTTTGACGTAGATCACTGAAATGATTAAATTTTAACTGAAAAAAAAAAAATATGACATACTTACGACCAATCGAAATTACTATTTTTAAATAGCGGAAACTACACAGACTATAGAATACTGAGCGTTACTTCCATTAGAAAAATCTGAGTTACCCCCTAGTCGCGCCTAAAGAAGTTTTACTTCAAAAAATTGTGTGCGTGTAACCTTTACGCGCGATTGAAGTAAAACTTCTTTGACGTAGATCACTGAAATGATTAAATTTTAACTGAAAAAAAAATGACAGATACTTACGACCAATCGAAATTACTATTTTTAAATAGCGGAAACTACACAGACTATAGAATACTGAGCGTTACTTCCGTTAGAAAAATCTGAGTTACCCCCTAGTCGCGCCTAAAGAAGTTTTACTACAAAAAAAAAAACTACTAGTTTAATTTTTTTGTCTTCTTATCAAAGTTCTTATCAATGTTCTTATCTTATCAAAAGTATCAAGCTATCCCAGTGAACGCATATATAACAGGCTGTCCCTATTACCTAGGTAAGTACCTACTATACGAAACGAAAGGAATTAATTCTAAATAATATTTCTTCAAAATATAAATATTTTAAAATTAATAGAAAATATTTAAATTTTGACAGTTGGGGAATTTTCTGAATTTGTTACGAAACTTTTTGTTTATGAATGCAATTATATTGGATTTTGCCAGATTTGTTAGAATATCTCAATATGATCCAGTAAGAAAGGTGTTGCTACAATACTTATATATCATTAAAATCTACATTTGACATTATATGGGAGTTATTAGACCCTAAATTACAAAATAAATTTTATCGTTATCAGCTTTATTGTTACAGCTAATCCCTATAGGTATCTATTAATAGCAAGTATAAGATGCAATACAAGTATTCCAATAAGAAATATTTATAATAAAAAAATAGCATTCAAAACTAAATAAGGAATAAAAGTTTTATGTTTATACAAATCTAAAAGTAAAAATGCCAACTATGTTTTCTTGAGGTCGGTGCCAAACACAAGATTTTTAATAAACTTTGCCACTTCACTAAAACTTTTATTTCTCCCTTTTTAGTTTTGAATGCGGTTTTTTTTGTTAAAAAATAATTAATTTTTGCTATTTAGTGGTGTAAGTAAAGGTTTGGATGGTTATCAAAATCAGTTTACAGCTCAAAGTTATCGATGATTAAAGTTAAGACAGGATTTTGTCTGGTAATTTTTATAATAATAAAATAACTTGTTCTTAACACCGTAAAGGTTTCAGAAAACTATCTCGAGACATTGGTCTCTAAGACAAAAAAGAATCATCGAAATTGGTAATGAATTTCTTCTCGTATATTCAAAAATAATTTAAGTGAATTGTAAGTTTATTGACCCTTTAAAACGAAAGCAATATCTACATTTATATTTTAGTACCTACATCACTTTTTTATGTCTGAAAAATGCAAATCTACTTAAGTAAATTAAACCTCTAAATATAATGTTAGTACAAAACCCTTGACTAAACCACTAAACATTTTTTTTTTCAGAACACTCATTGTAATAAGTACCTACTTCAAAACTTTCTAAAAAAATGTCTACAATCTTATAATATTATATTTCATAACATATTTGGATTAATCATTAAAACAAAATAAAACAAGGAAACTCCAACACAGTTTCTCTCAAAAGTTCAACAATACAAACAAAATTTACTTCACCACGCGCGGCGCATCCCGAAGCATTTTGTGGTTGCGACTGTTGTACCGACATTAACTTTTGTCATTTGCGCCACTCGCCACTAGATGGCGCATACGAGACCAAAGTGCTAATAAGAAATTAAACTTTCACGTATACATTCAAATAAGTTTCAAAGAATCTTATAAGACATTTTGTATATATTTTTTCTTATTTAATTCTAATTGATTTTTACAAAGTATCGTCATCATCAACCCATGCTCGTCCACTGCAAAGTATAAATTTAATAATTTACGTCATTTTCCGTCTTATGGCCATTTTCTATTTTAATAGTCGATTCGTCAAATGCAAAATTTTATAAAGATAATAATTATGAAAAAATAGTGTTAATTATTCTTATAGCGCACGCAACAATTACCATTAGTAAGCATATCACTAAAATATTTTCCGTATTCGTGTTAGCTACTTTCTTGTCCAAACCCCTCAAAAGATGGCGCTGCTTAAACACTAAAAAAACTGCAACCCTTGTTTTATTTTGCTGTTCCTAGATGTCGTGGCGGATTACGTTGATTGATAAGGAAGATATATAACCAGAATGCCGATTATTACGACTCCAAATCAAATCAAAATCGATATCCTACGTTATATTAAATTTACCAATTTTATTTTTTAGGAAAACAAACTTTTATAAGTATAAGAATTCGTAACAATCTTATAAGATTTTATTTATGCAATTCCCCTTGTAGAGTACCTACTACATTTAAATCTTATAAGATTGTTTAAAAATCAAATATGTTCAATATCGTTAAAAACCTCGAGTGTTTTATTAAACTTACCTAATGCAGATATACAACATGTAAATTAAATAACCAACACCCTGAATACAGGTGGTTTGGGATCGGCTTCGGAGTTGATTTCAAAAATAAGTTTTTTAAAAAAACTATTTTTTTTTTTTTAAAAAAGTACCCAGAAAATGTTGTACAATATTTTCTGGATTTGTAATTCACTCAGTGATTATCACTTTCATCTGTCAAAAAAAGTTAGCGAATCGGCCTACGGGTAAGGGTCGACCGAGACAGGTTTTTCGTTCTCGGCCAATTCTCGGCCGACACCGAGACCGAGACAGAGAATAAATAAAAATCTCGGCCATGACTAAGAATAGATAAATTGAGAAAAAAAATGAAACTGCGCTATTTTTGCATAATCTTAATAGATATAAATTACGTGTCACGTTATTTCTCCGCGATGGACACCTAAACTACTTAACCGATTTTAATCAAATTTGTACACCGTGCGCAGTTTGATCCAACTTGAGAGATTGGATAGTTTTTATCTTGATAAGTAGTCATATTTTTTTTTACTGCAGATACAATGTTATAGGTCAGTAGTATGAAATTAGCACAGCAACGCGTGGCCGGGACAGCTAGTATAGTATATTTAAGAATGTAATTATATATTTTTTAAATACTTTAATAATCAAAATTGAACAACATGATATTGTTATAGCAATTTAAAAAAATGAACACACGACAAGTAAAACTTCTTTATTATCTCAACTGACTAGACAGGCAACACCCCTGGTCAGCGGCTGTGACAGTTTTATTTGATGCGAACCAATATTTTTCTGGCTGACTGTACTTACCTACGCTACTAAGCTGTCCTAGTTTCTCGCGGGTTCGTTTTTGCGTCATGCATGCTCGATCAATGTGCATTTTCTTTTTCCGTGATTTACATAATATTTATAGCAGGTACAGTCGACTTCATACTCTTGGTATAATGGAGTGCAAAAATATTTTTTTTATGTTGGCAGACAAACTACGGCCTGCCTAGCGACCTTACTCACCAAGAGAAACACAACACCACAAAAATGTTATTTGACTGTTGTGTTCTGTAAGGCAGATTCGAGCGGCTTGGCTGCTGTCTAATATTTTTTTCACCTCTCCAGCACTAAAAGAGCTCTTTTGCTTTCTGAATTCTCGAAGCAAAAACGCTTTTTGCTACGAGCTCTAAACAAGACTATAATGTACAATTTAAATAATTGCAGTAATTTTGCTTTTGCTTTTTAATATTAAAATTTTAGCGTAATAAACGTGTATTTAAATATTTTCTTGTTTTTCGCGAACACGAAACGGTTCGAGGGTTGTAGGTGTTGTTTTAGTTGTTTTTAGCAGTGGGTCGAATTATAAAGACTGTTATGATGATGGGCGAATTCTATAACAGTAAAGGTTAACAGGCTGTTCTCCTCTCGCCTCATAGACTCTACGACTCTTAAGCTACAACTGTAACTTATTGTAATTAGCTTACCTTGTTTCATATAACTTGATTTATGTACTCAGGTCAGAGAATGTTCGTGAGTGGTTGGTTCTTAGACCAATTTTTTACTTTCTAGTAACGTAGTATAGAGGAAGTCTATAAATCGTCAAAAAATTCGACCTCGAGATTTTGACGGATTTACATGTTTTGGACCTCCCTGTCCAAAGTCCAAAAATTTTTTTTTAAATATGTCTGTGTGTGTGTCTGTGCGTTAGCATGATAACTCGAGCATGCTTTAACTTATTGCGACCAAATTTAACATACGTGTATGACATCAAAATATAAGGTTTCTATCAAATTTTGAGCCGTCAATCACGAAAGTTAAGCAACGACCCATCCGAGTACCGACCGTGCGTACTCGGATGGGTCACCAAAATTTATCATGCATGTATAACATCAAAATATAAGGTTTCTATCAACCTTTGAGTCGTTTCCGGTATACGAGAAAGTCAAGGGGAGACCACTCCTGTTTTTTTTAAGTCTGTAATCCTCCGTGCCGGTAAACGGGTTAAACTGGTGGTCCCAGTTGCTCTCAGGAAATGTCCTTAGGAAGCAAATCTCATCGGATGAACAACATCGGTGACTTTTAGATTCCGCACACACGGAATGTTTTTGGCTTATTGTGGAGTGATGTGGATTAGAGTGATCGTGAGTGTTCCACTTTTTTTACGTTACGCTCACACTAATTATCTACCACAAAGTAAGTTATTATTAAGAACTTGTGTTATGAATACTAGATAACGGTAATTTTTAATATTCATAATAATTTTAGATATTTTTATAAATAAATATAAACAACCATTAATCGCAAACAAATATTCGTGTTCATCGCACAAATATTTGCCTCTACCAGGATTTGAACCCGGACCGCTTGATGTGTAGGCAGCTATACTGACCACTCCACCACGATGGCGTCAACTTAAAACTATGACACCATACTAACCAGTTCTAGGTACCGACAGAACAAGAGACTGTAAGTAGGTACAATATCTATATTAACAAACATCCAGTACATTATACCTCAACCTCTTGAACCGATGGCATCAAAATTGACTTTCATAAGTATACAAATTGTACCTAAATGAATAAAGAAATTTTGACTTTGACTTTAACGTTTTCAGCTTTCGTATGTTTAAGTCCGCACTAAAGTAGTTGATGGGTCGATTCGAGATCTTTGGATAGCATTACATTACAAGAAAACAGTGTTTTTGATTACTTTTTACTTTCCGGGGTTCAAACCAAGACCCTCTGGTCATATTCCGGTAAGAGAACCACTGGACCTCGGAACCGGTTAAATAAATAATAAAATAGAATACTAGAAAAAATACACTGAAAAAAAATATCGACCTGGCTCAGATGGGAATCGAACCCAGCATCTTCCGTGATCCGGGCAGCTGCGTTAACCACTATGCCACTGAGGCACTGCTTTCGCTGCCGAAATTTGTCAGTGCTTGGTGCTTATGTTTTTATGGTAAACAATGTTTCATCAAATCTTTGAAATTTGCACTTCTAAGATCCGAACGAAATGTTTTTGCACATATTTGCCAATATCGCTTGGGGCAGGTCGATTGTTTTCAGTGTACTTTTTCTAGTTTTAAAAATATTTACGCGTTTGTAAACGCAAAATTATTTATACAGGTTGTAAAAGACATGAGCAGTCAAACGAGAACCATGTATTCTGCTCACCGTTATAACATTTTTCTTCCTTTAGACTATACCTGGGAAATTGATAGTTACGATTTTATTGAAGGTCAAAGTCATAATTTTTTTCTCATTTTTTTATGAAAACGTATTCTATACGTTATTTCTTAATTATTGTCCAAAGAAACATTATCATTTTTTTTAGTATTTCATAACAAAAAATGGCTTCAAAACGTTTAATGTTCAACGTATCTCACTCGATGCGCACGGACACTAACGAACGGGGCCGCCGTCAAGCAAAATTAACGCGGTTTTGCGAGTTGCGTGCGAGTTGAGCTCTTTACATTGCGCGGTACAATTTGCAATTTTTTGTAACACCAAAAAATAAAAATCATTTCCCAGCAATTTTTTTTCTTTAAATATGTCTTATTTTGATGTATAGAATACGTGGTTTTCGTTTGACTGCTCATGTCTTTTATACCCAGTATATAATAATACTGTACAAAATGAAATACAAAAAATTTGCAGCGGACTGTAGCCGCGACAACAGTCAAGCTAACCTCGTGTGGAGCCGCGATCTGTATGTAAATGATGTTGGCGTCCGAAGCCAGCGCTACCAACAAACTGAAGCCTAACCAAAGTCTTCAGACTATGATAAGATATTAAGGTAGGTATCTTCTGTTGTACTTACTATTTTATTATAGGGTTTTTAAAAGACCAAAAAAATGACTCCGTTCTACCTGATGGAAGCAGAAGTGGAGTCCAAATACGAAGATATCTAGTGCGAGAGATATAGATCGCAAGGTGCTTCTTTATGCTTTTTTTACGCCGCCAAGGACTGCAAAGAAGGATAACTTTTACTATCGACCACATACAACCCTGACCTGTGGAATCTTATCATCTATTGTACAAGTCGCAAGGACTCATATGGAGTACTGCTCTCATTTATGGGCTGGAGCACCTAAATGTCTATTAGGAACATTCGACGCAGTCCAAAGACGAGCTGTGAGAATCGTTGACGAGCCGATATTGAACCCCTATATCTTAGGAGAGACTTTGCCTCCTTATGCGTTTTCTATCGGCTGTATAATGAATGTATTCTGAGGAACTATTAGATATGATCCCAACAGCTTCTTTCTATCACCGCACCGCTCGCCATCGGCAGGATATTCATCCTCACACACTGGAATCGAGTTGGTCACGTACTGTGCGTTTCAGAAGAATTTTTCTTCCGCGTACGCTTCGGTTGTGGAATGAACTCCCTGCCGAGGTTTTTTCTAAGGACTACAACATGGGTGTGTTCAAGAAAGGTGTGAAAAAGTTTTTGCTAGGTCGGCAACGCACGTGTGATACCCCTGGTATTGCAAGTGTCCATAGGCTGCGGTGACCGCTTACCATCAGGCGGATCGTATGCTTATTTGCCACCAATGTGGTATAAAAAAATCACAGTAAAGGAAATGACATATTTGCTGTCTTTGTGAAATCAATAAAATTAATTTTGATTATGACAAGATTCTGCCATTTCAGAGTTATATTTGCTCAACCGCACATATAGACATCTACACTATCACGCTCATAATCTCAAAAGAGTTGAGCGAAGCTTTATTGTACATTTGGCTACACTTAAAGCCACATCTGGCAGTATGGGCCACCCAATAAATCAAACAATAAAAGCCAACATCCAAGACAGATGTTACATTCCGAAATTACTTTAGCAGTCTGGCTAGTCCAGTGAAAGTAGTTTTGTTTGATTACAACTTTTTTTTT
Organism: Elophila nymphaeata; assembly: GCA_955850985.1. Classification (NCBI taxonomy): domain Eukaryota; kingdom Metazoa; phylum Arthropoda; class Insecta; order Lepidoptera; family Crambidae; genus Elophila; species Elophila nymphaeata. The sequence continues at coordinate 19,076,454 of OY039082.1, read as the reverse complement.
TGAATTATTTTGCGTTAATTAACTAACGCGCATATATTTTCTAAATTAGAAAATACACTGAAAAATATCGACTGTCCAGGGCGGGAATCGAACTCAGCAGCTTCTGCAATCCGCTATTTTGCTATCTGTGCTTGGTCTTCTTTTCTTTCAGTGCATTATCTAATTTTAAAAATATTGGCGCGTTTGTTAACGCAGAAATTAAAATAAAATATTTTGATCGAATCTTAGAAGTGCAAACTTCAAAGGTTTGATAAAACAATGTTACCATAAAAGCATAAGTACCGAGCAATGTCCCGGTAGCATATAATGATATAATAGTAATTTATTTCTACGCTCACACCAATTTTATCTAGCCCAAATTAAGTATCTTTAAGAACTTGTGTTATGGATACTAGATAACGGACAAATATACATAATAATCTAGATATTTTTATAAATAAATATATCAACAACCATGACTCATGAACAAATGATCGTGTTCATCACACTAACATTTGCCACTACCAGGACTCGAACCCGGACCGCCTGATGTGTAGGCAGCGTTACTGACCACTCCACCACGGCGGCGTCAAATGTATTAACATTAGCCATGTTATGCCGACAGAGTAGAATAGCATCACCCCATATCCTCCAATGGGTGTCGTAGAAGGGACTGATGGATCAGCAAAGGGCCATTATGATCACCTTATATTCCGTCCACCAACCCGCATTGGGCAAGTGTGGTGGACTGTTGCCTAAGCCTCCTTCGATGACAAGGAGATCCCGTCCCAGCAGTGGGTCGAGCTATAAAGAGGTCGTTATGATGTTTTAACAACAACCACGAACAAATGGTACTAGGATTCGAATCCTACTAGAGTAGCTATTCAATGCTCTCATTATTTTTTTATGCTCCAGACTTAATGGGATTAGGTATTGTAAATAAAACAACAGTCATTCATAATAATATTTATTAAAAAAACAACAACAAATTACAATTAAAAAATCATGGATAAATGAATTTATTCACATTATAATATATACTTTGGCAAAAGGTCAACGCGCTATGAATATTAAACATCTTAAAAAAGTGAAAACTTAGAAGATAAGGTCAATTTAACACTAACATGAAACTATCACGAGCTCAAATCTCGAGCATTTAACACTTCCAATGAGCCCATTCAACAAAAGAGATCGTTACAACCCCTCGGGCCGTTTCCGACGACCGCAGCTTAATAACAGTACGTAATAAAACAGATAACAGGAAATTCAAAAAGCAGACACGATAGCATTAAAAGGGTTAGATAGCCTACGGACTTAGAAAAAAAAATGTAATGCAACGTCTTAAGTGAGCGAGGTAAGTCATGCGATAATGGACTTTAAATGAATCATATTGTAAGGGTCAGTTTAAAAGGTTACGTTGAAAATTAACCCGTCAAATGCTCGTTGCATATTTCATCAACTTCCGAGGGCAACTGAGTAACAGACTGAATAATTGTCTATAATGATATATTACTGTTATCTATCCATCGACTCGTCTAAGAGACTTGGTTCTCTTTGATACGCATCTGACATTAACTACGCACACGTAATGGCCCTTAGTTATAAGTTTACATTAATTCAAGGGATTTTTTTGTAAAGAAATATAAAGTTAAAGCAATTAATGCTCACTATTCGAATAAATCTTGTAAGTTATGCGTTTGTGGCTAATAAAATTTTATTTCTCTTGAGAAATTAAAATGTCGTTATGACTACCTGAATATAGCATTTTCATTACGATAAATTGTCGAGTGTTGTATGTTTGTGTACAATTGTAATGTTTATTATTTATAGATAAAAATAATTGTGAATATTTGTGAAGCTACTTCTATTATTTACATTGTGATATTGCCGCCTTTATTAACGAGCCATGAATAAAATAATAATAATGAATAATAAATTTAGAAATTAATAATATTAGTATTTAGTATTAGTATTATTTTTTTGGTTTTAGTATTTTAAAATGTTATATTTTTAGTATTATAATTTTGTATGTATTTTAAACGAGATAAAAAAATAATGATCTAATTTTAAACAATAAAATAATTGTTTTAGTTTTTAAAAGTCCGCTGTTGACAACAGCGGTCTAAAATCTTGAATAGTCTTTAGATTATTTTTCATTTGACATCACTTAAGCTGCATTTCAATAACTAATACACTTTGATAGATATTTAAAATATATTTTAAGTCAAAACCAAGCTAAACTGTCGGTAGATGAATTATTGAAACTAGCTTTTAGAAGTATTAATATAGTAGGTAATATTATTACCTATTTGTTGTATAAAGACCAGTCAATAAATGTTTCAGAAAGCTCATTAGTAGTACTTAATGATCTTAATACTTAAACTTTCAAGTGGTATTCAAAGAGTTAACAATCCTAAGCGATAGAAAAGTATCAACATAATCAACAACAAAAAAGTGATAAAGGGATCCCCAAAGCCATCCCCAATTCCCTATTCTCAATATGTACGCTTTACTCAAGGTCGTAAAAATTACCTTATACATATTTAATAAATTGGGTATTGTAATTGTGGTGTCTAAAAGTAAACTGCCACTGTCCAAATATACACGTCATCATACGAACAGTGGAGGATTTGCTTTTATACCCCACAATTATATTCACTAATTATAAGTCGCTGGCGCACTTAATGCATCTGGAGTTGGTTTGGCTATCAAGCCAGTGGTTGGCATCCATAGAGTACTGATGACTGCTTAGATGAAACCAAGATTAGACTCTTTCTCTGGTAGCAGCAGATATATTGCCACAAAAATTTGAACTATAAGTATATCTATGTGATAATGTTGAACAACAATGAAAAATATTTTTTTCTATGCCAGTCAAAGGTTAAAATATTGTGTCATTTCCGTAAAATTTTGCCCTGTCATTACTTTTTGGGCATGCCTTATATTTGACAGGAAAAACTAATCTACAAATGTACGAGGTAAATGTTAACTCAATTCTAAGATTTTTGTAATTTTACTTGAGCGATTATCGCTATAGTGAGATAAGATGCTTTAAATGTTTTTTGATTAAAAGTGGAGGTAATATTATTTAAACGTGTAAGAAAAAAATACTAATGGAATGTTATGTTTCTGCTTATATTTTTAGTTAATTTTAATACTAAATCATTAATATTTTCCGCTTTTACTAGTGCTAACGATTATAAGATATCTCTCTGGAAGTGAGTGTTTGATCATTTATTTACTAGACACCAAGCATAAAGAAAAAATCGTATCCCTTTCTACACATTTTAAAATCAATAAGGTTACGTCATAAAACTCATAATGTATGTAACTATTCCGTCGTTCAAGTAAATCCTGTTTCTCGTGATGATAACTTAGCTAGTTAAGCATTCTCCATAAAATACTTAATACATGAACGTCTCAACTCAATCACGCAACGCATGCTAGATCTGCCTACTAATCTAGAACAGTAAAAAAACAGGAAACGGAAACACCGACAGATGTTCGTGATTTTTTCTTTTGTCATAGAAAAAATACTCCGTATGCAAATGTCACCTTCATTTGCATAATACAAACGTGTTCGCTTTCAATCATAGAGCAAAAAGTTAACCCTTTACTTTTATATTTTTTTCACGTCAAACTCGGTCTATGCGTAATTAGAATAATACCGTGTATTATTTGTCATTTTTTGTCGCACAGATGTGCGTCAGGAAGTGGGAAAAAAACCGGCTTAAGATCGAAAGTGGAGGGTTAATTTTTATAATGAAAAAATATTAGAAACGGTCAGTGATGCACGGAAATAGATTAAGTGATAGCGTAGAAAAGTAAGAGCATCCAATACATGTTATGTTTTATGGTTATGTCGGTTTTCGAACAACACACGGGCAAGTAAAAGAGAGTCTACAGTAAAAGTCTATGAGAAAAAAATCTACTTCAATTTATAACCAATGACCGTTGGAGATCCTTGGGGGAGGCCTATGTCCAACTGTAGGCGTCTCTTGGCAATAATGTTGATGATGATTATCATGGTTATGTAAACGAGTATAATCATAACGGTGATTCTTTAATAACCCTAAGTGTCTGTTTCTAAATTTGCACCATAAATAAAGGCCGAAATCTGAAGTTAGTAAAATTTATAAATGATCTTAGTATTTCTAAAGTCAATGGTCATAATTTTATTATTTTTATCCATAACTTTCCAAGTATCATCGTATTAAATGATCCCTGTAGTAGCTTCGAACATTATCTTGATAGCAAACACGTGTCCATATTTAGACGCCGATAACTTAACAGCCTTCTAAAGTCGTAGACTTTTTGTAACTAATTCATAAATTTGTCGCTTTTTTAATTTGTTACCTAATGGGGAGTTTACTTACCATTAATTTTTATTTTATTACCCATTTAATTTTTAAAGAAAAAAATATGTTACTAAGGAATAATTAATAGGAAATTACAATTTTCTTCTTTATGCGTTTTATAGTTTATTGGGGTTTAATAAAATGTTGTTATTGTGTCGGTTGAGTTACTTATGGTGCTAGTAGGTGCTAAATATTAATTTATGAAATTAATGCTATTGAAATGGAAAAAAGATAATGTAAAGCATAAAAAAGAAAAATAAAACACGCTGTAGCATTGCTGTAGGTCCTATTTAATGTTACGTGACTAGTGTATATCAACATTTAGCTACTAACATAGTTTTTAAGTAAAATTGGGAGTTTCTCCCGAGTTATTGTTGTAAAAAAACTTGTTGAGAGACTCCATTTTTAACCTCAATCAACCGTAAAATTTTTTGTTACTTCAGTTACATTTTCACTTGACATTGGCAAAATGCGTACGCTTAATGCGACGCGACGCCATTAATTAAGAATAGAATAACTAAAATTGTTACTATAACTACCACTATTTGTATTTTTATTTTTATGTTTAATGGATTTTGTAATCTGATGGAATAAATGAATTATTATTTCTCTCATTACTGAGGTTAAAGTACTTTATACGCGGGTTGGTGCCAAGCGCGTAATTGTAAGTGCCTGTGAAAGCTATTTATGTTATAATATGTGAAGTTGATAGAAATTTTCTGTGATCCGACAAGTGTTATATGACAGCAGCAGCTTTTTGTAATAAATGTGATGTTGAAGCGTGAATGTCTAAAACGTCGAGACGCAACTATTTTTATTATAATTAAGAACCAAAACCTTGAGTCCATTTTGTTATTTGGTGATCTTTGTTTCTAATATAATTAGAAACAAAGATCACCAAATAACAAAATGGACTCAAGGTTTTGGTTTAGTAATTATGTTGAATGAAACCCATTCTCAGACACTATATTTTAGTGTATGCATTAATTAAGTAAGGTCTGTTGATACATACCTAGATGTTTTTATAACATTTACAACATTCAAGGGTTAACTTCATAATACTATAATATAGCATGTCATCACCTTCCTTCTCAAGCAATTCCTGTCCATATTAAGGTTACCTGAAAGAGATCGCTCATTGCAATAAGACCACCCATTGTATAATTTAATTTAGGTAACTTTTTGCATATTTATTTTCGTCTGTAAGTTTACAATAAGTTTTAAATAAATAATTATAGTTTCGCTATTGCCTATATTATTTACTCAGGTATGTTATTAAAATGTAGACTTCTTTTATTTAAATAAAATTTTCATCATCGTCCTAATACACAAATTTGATAGCTATTTTCTTTGAAAATTATTATTACGTGACTACGGTACAATTAATATTTCATGTTGACACCTGCACGCGAAGGGTTAACTTACTATTATCAAAGAAGTCTCTTAGATTTCTTTGCACCTTGGGAATGCAATTTGAATACGCATTGTGATTATAATTTATTCAAATTCGACAACAAAAGGTTCGTAAATTCAATAATTTGTGCGACTGTCGATTTATTGTTGCTTCGTTTGTATGTGGTTGGCGGTGAGAAAGTTGCGAGATTTTGTGTTTAAATTGATTTACTTTGTCCGGTATTATTAGAGTTAGGTAACTACATTCAAGGGTTAACATTTTGCTGTAATGATTATTGCCGCGTTTAAAGATTTATGTTTGGTAGTTTCATATAATATTTATAACGTAGCTTCTGTCACCGCTACACCGTCATCATCCAATCTGAAACAAAATAAAACACTTTAATGATATATCTCTAAGATCAAGTATAACAATTCATCTTCTTCTTCTTGTAAAGAAATGGCGATCGCGACACATAAATCATATACGCATTTTCGCCAATGTCAAGTGAAAATGGACTGAAAGTAACAGACAATTGTACGGTAGATTAAGTTAAAAATGGAGTCTCTCAACACGTGTTTTTACAACAAGAACTCGGAAGAGTCTCCTAAGAATAACATTATTGACAATTAAACTTTGTTGTCTCCTTGTTTAAGACATTTTGGGATAAATATGGACTTTTTCAATATTTAATGATCTTTATTTGACACCGGCAAGCGAAGGGTTAAGTTAATATAGACAATAATAATAATAATAATAATAATAATAACCCCCCTGTGGGACCACCTTGTCGTGGTAGGGGGGCTTACGGGAAGAAGTACTATATAACAATGTGTCACAACATCTTGCACATAATAGGCATCTCCATCTTAGCCAAGCACTATTCCCAAACTAACGGTCCCAAACCCAACTTTGATATGGAGAGAAAATGTACAAGATATTTTTTACGGTCGCTGCCTGGGGGTCGCCAGGGCACATCTGGAGCCGATGCTGGATGTCACAGTATGCGGACCATCGGCGATGAGGAGTTGAGCAGGCGGGCTCCCATCGAAGAAAATATTACAGCCGAAGAAAATGATCTGACAACATCAAGAAGATCTTCAACGTTGTCCAACTTATTAACATCAAGAAGTAGTTCTATAGACACAATAAGCAGTTACATTTGTACCGAAGCACACTCACCCGCAACCGAATCCATAACCTCCGAGGACGTTGTGCAGGAAGCCCCAAGAGCTATTAATACTGCACCCGCTAAGGAAGGTCATAACGCTCGCATAAAATGGACTGAACCAATGAACAGTTTTATCATGCGTTCCTATTACATACACACAAAATTAGAATCCGATACACGGTCTTATTTACAGCCACTATACGAAGAATTCAAAATAGCGTTTCCATTAATTAACGTAGGTAAACAAAGATTAGGTGACCAGCGTAGAGCAATAGTGAGAAATAAATTATTAAGTGAGGTGAAACTCTCGGCGATACAAGCTGAAGTAAAAACAATCTTACAGAGCATAGACACTAACACTGACCAAGCATTTGTTAATAAAGTAGGCGCCATACAGGATAGGACCAGACGGATTAAGTGGTCTAATGAAATAAATGAAAATATAATAAGATGTTACTTTAGTATTACAAATTTAGAAAGAAATAAAGTAGATTATAGACATAAAATGTGGAAATATATAACTCAAACTCATCCTGAAATATCACACGTATCAGAACAGAGAATAGCAGACCAACGGCGAATTGTTATAAAGAATAAAATGTTGAGTGAAGAAAGAATAGAACAAATAAAAACTGAAGTGAAAATACAGATTGAACAAGAAGAAAATATAATAATTGAAGAAGAATTAACTCAAGAACCTAATTTAATACCGAGCAGTTTCAGTGAAGAACCAACATATACAATATCTACATGCAGGGATACACAAATAATTCTACAACCAATTTCCAACTCCTCAGATTTAAATTATAGCATTTCACTTACACACCAAGATGAAAACCAATACATTGACGGTACATTAACTACGTTAAATACTACACAATCTATTTATCAGACCTCACAAGACACTATCTCACAAAAACATACACAAACAACAGTAAATCGACAATTAAACTTAGAACACGATTTAGTAATAGATATGAAAGACACGTTAGAATACTATAGAGACATAGATCCATGTAGTCGCCCAAATATCCCACGTCTAAAAATGACAAAACACTTGCACCAACTAATAAATATATTTAATGACAAAATTATAGACCAATTTTGTTATGATGATTCAGATATAAAATACATACACACAGTCATATATTGTAGTGCAATAGTAATTTGTAAAAAAATGGGAAAGAAAATTCAAGCTCATACACATCAAATACGTCAAAGAAAGGAAAGCATTCCACCTTGGCAAATAAGATTGGAAAATGATATAGCCGTATTAAGAAGGGATATAGGTCGCTTAACACATTACACAAAAAACAATAAAAACAATAGTAAACTACAATCCCAAGTAGACCTCATCTTACAGAAGACTAAAGTACATTCATCACATGAACAAAATAACAAAACAGTTGAGGAATGCTTAGATACCTTAAAACAAAAACTAAAATTAAAAGCACACAGACTAGCAAGATATTTAAAAAGCTTAAAAAGAAAAGAAGACAACACACTATTTAGCAGAAATGAGAAACAGTTCTATAGACAAATAAATAATGAAAACAATGATAGAAGAAGTAGAGATAATCCGATAGAATTACCAGATGAAACTGATTTTACTGATTATTGGAATAATATATGGGGTATTAGAAAGGAACATAACGATCGAGCAACGTGGATTACAGCAGAGGAAGAAAAATGGAACCACTTAAATGAAATAGAATTTAAAGATATTACCGAGGAAGAAATAGAGTTCATAACAAAAAGAATGAATAACTGGAAAACACCAGGCGCAGATAAAATACAAAACTTCTGGTTCAAAAAGTTCACAAAACTACACCACAGACTTGCCAATCTCTTAAGTGACACTATAAAAGGAAATAGAGAAATACCGATTTTTTTCACTAAAGGCATTACTTATATGATTCCTAAAAGTAATCGCACCACAGATCCATCACAGTACAGACCAATAACGTGTTTACCGACTATTTATAAATTGTTAACTTCTTGTATCACAAAAAGAATTAATGAGCATATAGGGACTAATAATATACTAGCAGAAGAACAGAAAGGATGCCGACAGAATCATAAAGGATGCAAAGAACAGTTAATTATAGATTCCACAATACTGAAACATGCAAGCACATACAACAAAAATTTACATATTTCCTATATTGACTATAAAAAAGCGTTCGATAGTGTACCTCATTCGTGGCTAATAAGAATTTTACAGATTTATAAAATAAACCCCACAATAGTAACATTTTTAGAAAATATCATGGAGTTATGGGAATCTAATCTTTTTATAACCGCACACAATAAAAAACTCAATATAGGTTCAGTTAGAATAGCAAATGGCATATTTCAAGGGGATTCACTTAGTCCATTATGGTTCTGTTTGGCATTAAATCCATTGTCTGGTCTTCTCTCAATGTCTAATCAGGGTTATAATATTAACATCGAAACAAAAATTTCTCATCTAATGTATATGGATGATATTAAATTATTTTCTAACAGTATAGAATCTATAGATAAACTTTTACACCTTACTGCCATGTTTAGTAAAGATATTAGTATGCAATTTGGAATAGAAAAGTGTAGGATACTGCATATAAAGAAAGGTAAAATAATAAACAGTAGAAATACCGAAGAAATAGAAACAGAAATATCACTAATGAAAGAAAACGAAACATATAAATATCTAGGCATTCAACAATCAAGAAATATAAACCACACCCAAATAAAAACAGAATTAAGTGCAGAGTATCTAAGAAGACTACAACTAATATGTAAACGACCTTTATATGCAAGACATCTTTTCAAAGCTATAAATACATTTGCAATACCAGTTCTCACCTACTCTTTCGGAATAGTAAAATGGTCAACAACTGACTTAAATAGGCTGGAAAGTTAAACAAGATCTATGTTAACAAAAACCCGGCATTCTCATCCTAAATCAGCAGTACAAAGAATGACACTTAAAAGATCACAGGGAGGTAGAGGTTTAATAGATTTACATAATCTGTTAGAATCACAAGTAAGTAATTTAAGGAATCATTTTTACCAAAAATCAACCAAAAGTGAAATTCATTTAGCAATAGTCGAATCTGATATAAGTTTTACGCCTCTAAACCTAAAAAATCGAGCAGTAATTACAGTTGGCAGTAAAAATAGAGAAGAAAATAAACTCATTGAATGGAAAAGAAAAGAGCTTCACGGTAGACATATTAAGCAGTTAGAAGATACACATATAGACATAGACGCATCGAACAAATGGTTACAGCTAGGATATCTATTTCCCGAAACAGAAGGATTCATTATTGCCATCCAAGATCAAGTAGTAAATACAAACAATTACAAAAAATTCATATTAAAAGATACAAATCAGAGTGACAAATGTAGAAGATGTTTCAAGAATTCAGAGACGATCCAGCATATCACCGGAGCTTGCACAGCACTAGCTAACACGGATTACACTCACAGGCATAACCAAATAGCACAGATAATACACCAAAAACTAGGCATAAAACATAAATTAATTAAAGAGAAACCTATCTCATACTACAAGTATACTCCGAAACCTGTACTGGAAAGCACCAACTATATCATGTATTATGACCGCGCAATTCTAACTGATAAAACTATTCATTACAATAGACCAGATATAGTTCTACAAGACAAACAAAGTAAAGTAACTTACATTATTGACATAGCTGTACCTAACACACATAACATACAAAAAACTATTACAGAAAAATATACAAAATACAATGATTTAAAGCAAGAGATATTACGAATTTGGAAGCAGCGTGAAGTAATAATTGTGCCGCTGGTTCTTTCCACTACAGGCGTGATACCGTATCACTTGCATGATTCTTTAAAAATATTAGATCTTCCACCCAAAACATTTTATACTATGCAAAAGGCTAGCATATTAAACACATGTAGGATAACCAGAAAATTCTTAGACATTAGTAATTAACATTAAGGCACACTTGGTACTCGCCCGTGTGAACTTAAAACTACCAGGTCCTCAACCTGTGAATTATGACAACATAAAACTGAAAATAATAATAATAATTTATTCATAACCCAATAATGTGTTTACAGAATATGTTAAAGTTACATTGTATAGTTCAGGGTTTATCAATACATAGTTGCATCAAAAAGGGTAAACCCCTGACATCGAAACTAGTAAAAACTGTATTTTCAATGTCAGTGATTCCTCGATATTCTTATCATAGTTAAAATAAATTGTACGCTTGATTATGTGATTTTAACTTCTGGATCATGAATATAAAGCTACAAAATATTACAAAATTAAAAATCTTTAAAAGTTTCATTATTTTTGTGTGTGTGTGTGTGTGTGTGTGTGTGCGCGCGCGCGTGTGAATTGATATATATATATATTTGATATATATATATTAATTTTGAAACTAAAATTGTAATGACACATTTGCATATATTTGAACGCTTTAACATACAACTTTACTTATTTTTAATATAAAGAAACATGTAGTAAATATACATTCAAAGAGATTGTTTCTAAAGATATTGTCTTCTTAGTCGAGGTAGGGCACAGCGGAGTAGCCGCTCCAATTTGAGCACCCAAAGTGGGTTAGTATCTCGAACTTACAGAAGACCACAGTCAAATAACTACATTTTTGTGGCATTGTGTTTCTGTTGGTGAGTAAGGTTGCCAGAGCTCCACGGGGTAGGAAAGGGGCGGTTATCAGCGCACTGATATCACGTCAGTGTTGCGGGTGTCTATAGGCTACGGTTAATGCTTGCCAGGCAGGCTGTATGCTCGTATGCCAACCAAATAACATAAGTAAACCTTCTTCGGGAAGTGAATCTGAGATCGCAGAGTGCAAGCGTTGTTCGGGGTTATTTAGTAGAGCATTAAAACAGTTTATTATCCTAGAAAAAATACATTGAAAAAATCGACCTGTCTCAGGCGGGAATCGAACCCAGCATCTTCCGCAATCTGGGCGGCTGCGTTAACCACTACGCCACCGAGGCACTGCTTTCGCTGTCGAAATTTGTCAGTGCTTGGTGCTTATGTTTTTAACATTGTTTCATCAAATCTTTGAAATTTGCACTTCTAAGATCCGAACGAAATATTTTTGCAAATATTTGACGCCCAGTTAAGAAGAAACTACCTTACATTATGGAAATTTTTTTGCGTTTACAAAGGCGTAAATATTTTTAAAGGCGGGTCGATATTTTTCAGTGTATTTTTTATAGTATTAAAAATATTTAAGCAATTGTAAACGCAAAAATTATTAAGTACATAGTGTATTACCCTGTTAAAAGTTAATAACTGCTGAGGTAAAAATAAGTTTTATGTGCTAATTCACTCTTTATATTTCTTTATACTAGCTACAATTAAGTATAATTAAGAACTTGTGTTAAATAGGTAATCAACACAACTTCACTTGTCTTACGACAGACTGGCAACTTGTCACAAATAGGAGGCATGCCATGGCGCTTACTGCCAGATGTGGCTTTTTGTGTAACGTAATGTTACCTAAGACTCTGCTCAAACCTTCATGGTACTACGAACGTGGTCGTATTGTATGTATGTAAGAAATTGTGTTAAAAATAAATAAATACGGATAAATCTTAATATATAAATTACGTGTCACGTTGTTTGTCCGCGATGGACTCTACATAACCGATTTTAACTTTTTTTGTTATCAAATGTGTGTTTTGTTCCAACCTGAGAGATAGGGCAGTTTTTATCTTGATAAGTAGTCCTCATTTTTTTAAACTGCAATTTCAAGTTATAGGACAGAAGTATGAAATTACCACAGCAACGCGTGGGGACAGCTAGTATAATATATAAATTAGATGTTTAAAAAAACTTGCATAATTAATTAAACGTTCACAACATGAACTAATGTTTGTGTTTATTATACAAATATTGGCTCCTGGCAGGATTCGAACCTAGACCGCTTGATGTGTAAGCGTTGTTACTGACCACTCCACGACAGTTTCAAATACCTACACAGGTAATGCTTGTTTTTCATCTCCTAGCTTTCTCAAATAGACATTCGATATTAGAGTTCTTAGTGACCAAAGACTATACTATAACTACGGTTAGCTTATTCATTATTGGACAGAACTACGCACTCTGTGTAGTTTAAAAAAAAATAGTGACAAATTCGTTAATTTATCACCAGTGTAAAGCTCACACATAATTCGCACTAAGCTATCGATTCAGCCTAAACGGAATAATTATCTAATGGGCACACATTTACAGACCATTTTTCACAAGGTTATTTTCTCATCTTAGTCACGTAGTAAAATACTGCGTCGCTCACCTTCAACTCACATGTCAATAGTAATTTACTAAAGAAACAACGAAAACTCTTACTTTACCGCAGAAGCAAAATGGCGTGGCGGCCATGTTGGTGACTGCGCAAACCGCTGCGCAGTCGAGCGAAAACTAACAACCCCTTTTGGACACTATTGTTGCTCAAAGAATCACCCACGCTATTCCGAATTTGAATTTGCGGCAAGCTAAATGCGACCCAAATATTGTTGAGTTAAGTTGGATTTCCGCTTGACCACAATTTTCATCGTTGCTACGATTCTCCGGAGTGAAGAGTTGTAAACGTTCATGGATAATATTCAAATTTCTATCCAAAGCGAACGGAGTAAGGTTGATTTTATAAAAAAGGCGGAGCCCGGAAAATTGCGAGCGTAGTTTTCGGAAATGTGTCTTAGTTTGCAATTTTTAAGGTACACAATCGCATTTCAGTGATAGAAAACAGTGCAGTCACACTTGTGTTGGTGATTTCCATCGATACAAGAGAAAATCTTGTTACTACGCATGTGTTAGTATTTGATAAAGAAAGGGTAACGAACGTCACATCCCGATGTTGAATTTTTACCTATGGCTGTGACATTCGCCGGAATAAGAAGTATAAGAACGCATTTGGGGATGTGTGTCTATATTGGATTGTTCAGCATGCGTTTGTGTGCTGTATTTTAATAATATTCATTTTTCCATGTCACTGACCTCTGGAATTCCGTAAAAGCGCGTACGAGCTAATATGATGTTTCAATATGAAGAATTTCGTATTTAAGTGGGCTCGCGTTCAACGTGTGGTTTGCCAACGCAAATTTTATTGGATATTTTGATCAGCTTTTGTGATGAAAACTTTGGATATCGCGCAGGATGAGACAAAATCGATAATATTCCGTATAATTTAATATAATAGGTTTATTGATAGTTTGTTATTGTTCTCAAATACAATACATAAAATATTATTGAAATATAGTCTTGGTGAAATAAATACTAAGAAAGAAAGAAAAATAGGGTTGTCTGTTCAATTATCGATAAACCTAGCAAACTCATTTTCCGTCATCGACAGTCATAAATATACGTCAACGAGTATCTTTCGCTTTATCTCTTATGACGAATAAAAACATTTACGTAAGCGAAGTCTAAAAAGCATTCACGAATAGTAAGTAAAACCCCTATCTCCTGTAAGGAGGGCCATAAATAAAAACAAATGGTCTGTTCTCTGCTCGGGTGTTGCTTTACGAAAACGTAATTGATGGAGACGTGTCAGAAACAAAACTGTGCGCATTTATAGTGGCCCTGAAATTCTCCGCTTCAACGCAAGCCGTTTCCGTATGTTGCTAGTGATGGGGTGGCGAGAAAAAAAGTCGATAGGCATTTTATTTTGATACAACAGTGTTACACAATGCAACTTTAGTTTAAGATAAAATCTAATACTGGTTTGCTTCAATTACGACTCTCATTACTCGCTGCACAATTTATCAAAACTCATGGTTAATTTCTCACAAAAGTGAGTTAATTCATTAAAAATTCCAACTATTGTATATTCCACCAATGTGAACTGTAGTTAATATACGATTATTTTTTAACTTTAAAATAGTAGGTTTATTAATTTGATTTTTTACTTTTATTTTAAATTAACTAATCTTTTTAAATCTATGTTTTATTTCACAGTTACAAATATTTTCTCACTGCATCATAAATCAGAATAACTAAAACTATCTTTAGTCGTTTGTCTTTCATTGCAAACACTGCACAATGGCTATTGTAACATAATATTTTAGCTAATTAAAAGCACAACTCATTTGAGCACAAAAACATCATTAAGCCACGAGTACCGTAAAGCTATGTAAAGATAACTAACCATTCATAGATGCAAAAAGTACTCTGTGCACTATTTTGCATTACTTTCATTTCGACCGGATTTCCACGTCTTGTTTTAGAAAAGCAGTTTTATAGAAAAATAATATGTTCCACAGATATATAAATGTATTTTTCTTAAATCAATATTTGTGCTGAAACATAAGTTCTGCTGTGAAAATTATATACGTTAAGTATTTAAAAAGTTAGGTCAATTTTGAGGGGTAGAATAGTATTTTTTTTATAATTTCATTTTTAACTTTATAAGAGGGTAATTCAACGTTAAGCTTTAAGTTCTGTATTAGCTTATAAAAGTTCTGTATTGTGGTTAGTATTAAACAGCTTTGAACATGTTTGAGTTGTGGCTTTAACTCGTTAAGCCCCGTTCGCGCTCAGGAGCGCGAGAACACAATTAAAATCAATTGTGTCTGGATATTAATAATCGTCCAGGGATTAAATAAGCAAGGATTACCATTAGCATCAACAAAAGTGATACTGGTATTAATTGGTCGTTAAAGAATGTTCGCTCTAATGTTAAACTAACAGTAGTTCTACTGAGATAAATTTATTATTCGTTTTCTCTAATTAACGTTCAGAGTAGTATAAAAGAGATTTAAAACATATAATGTTTGTTTTTAGTTATAAATATTTCTGACAAGTATCCGAACGATTAATTGGAACTAGTCGCCAAAGCGCCGACTTTTTTTATTAAATCTTAAATCATTGTAACACATTTTAAATATATTAAATTTTTCTGCACTTCTTCTCCAATGAATTTTAATCATGCCGATTCTTACACTGCCAGTGCGCGCAATTTGCTTAAAAAGGTTTACAAAGATTTCTCTCCGCATATATAGATGAAGTGATATGTTAAATAATTATTAACTCCTAAATTATGTAAACAAATGTAAATTAATGTCACATTGTAAATTTCAGTTTTAGTAAAGAATTAAAACAAATATTTTTTTATATAATAGGGGTTAAAGTATGAAATTGCCGATTTTTTCCTCATTATTCATTAGTGTATAATTCCTTTAATACAATAGCTATGTCCATTATTCTTTTTTTATTTTAAACTTCATTACAAGGACTTATATTTATGTATAAAATGTTATTCTTTTTTTTTTCACTAGAAATACATTTTCAAAAACAGCCCGTCTCCGTTATAAAGATATGAATATTTTTTTACAGGTATAAATTCTCAATTTTTTTCTCTAAGTATCCTATAGCTTAATGTTGTCTAAACATATCCACAAAATTACACAAAATTTAGATTTGTGGTTCCTAAAAAATGGCAAATATGTTTGTATGGAAAAATGTTGTTTTTACTATCTTCCTCGCAATTTCTCTATATTTTCTCACCGTTTAAACCTTCCCTGGACTACGACAAACATTTCAAAACCATAATCAGCTAAATCGGTCCAGCCGTTCTCAAGTTTTAGCGAGACTAACGAACAGCAATTCATTTTTATATATATAGATGTCTGTACTACACACATCTAGGTTAATTTAGAAAATATTGCCATACCATAGCTGAGTAATTTATTTGTTACTTCAGAAATCGTTACGCGAAACATTCACTAATGAATAGTAAGAAGCAGTTAAATTCGCCGCCATATAAAATTAATTAGCCATGCAAAACACCACATCTCGATACTTCATTAGCATAGAAAAGTCTTGCGATGCAAATCAAAGAATTTATGAAGTGTACTTAAGTTTTTCTGTTTGATTCCGGTTAGCTTTTTCTATCATTATAGTTACTGAGTCGGATACGACTTGTATTACAATGTATGTTATTCTCTGCTTGTACAGTTAATAACAAAAGCTTCTAAAAATAACAAGCTTCTAAAAGATAAACCTTACAGGTTTCCGTGTATGGCTTATGTATTATGTATTATATAATAATGTATTGGAAATAAATAAAAAAATAACGAAAATATTAATGAGTATTGTATCTTAAAATTTATATGTTTAAAATAATAATATAGACTGTACTACAAAGTTGACGTTTTAATATCAATAAAATTTTTGAGTGCACGTTTATTTCAACACATTGTATTAAGATAATTTTTATGATTATTTATTATGCAAATAAAATTTACGTATAAATTTAAGAAACACTGTTAACCTACTTTTCATATTTGTATAATCATACTAAAAATATGATGTAGGTAATTACAAAATCCAACATCGGCATTGATAAATACGTTTATACTGCGATAATTGACTCCTATAAAATAGATTACCACCGTTGAAACGTGCTGGAGGCTGTAAACATTGAAATTATATTATTCTTAATGAAATTTATACAACGAATAAATATTGACACTTTTGTAATAAATGCTAGAACTTTAATGAGCAAACATTAAACCTTGTGTTATATGTGCAATAAATAACCTGAGGTAAGAACGGAGTCGACGTCAATTTCCTTTAAAACTGATACCGTCCTGTTAATATTATAAATTTTAAAATGAAAGTTAGTAAAGATGTTTGTGTGTGTCTAGCTTATGTACTGATGGATGTTTATTTGATTTGAATGAAACTTGGTAAGCAGATAGATCATACCTTGCCTTACTGTATTATTTTGTCATGGGATAAGCTTGGGTACGCTTATATGACGAAAAATAATCTTTTACAATAGTTTCAAACGTACCCAATAATGTTACCAAGCCAGAATTTAAAATAGCTTAACTAAATAACGAATGGACATACTTACTTTTATATAAGTTACATAATGCTCTAAAAATGTAAATTTTACTAAGCTTAGCCGACATGTTCGGTTCGTACACACAGATGTCTGAAACGCGCGAGGTTCTACTCCACACCACTTTGTTTAGGATTACAAAGTTCGTACGGCACAAACCAACGACGGGCTGTCGAAATATGTAAATAAAGTAAGTAATTAGTTAAGACAGTAAAACTGTTTTAAGAAATGTTCCAGCCACTTGCACATACAAAAATATTTAAAACATTAAACAGAAAATAGGTTTTCATCTACCATTTTATCGATATCCCGACAACACTACGCCAAATACGGATACAAGGCATTTGTTTCAGTCGGTAGTCGATTTCACTCTTTCTGGAGCAGTCGAAAATAAGCGTTGTGCTAAATCGAGGAACAAATTACTTTCCCTTACCTACTAGACTTTGTTCGGAACTTTATTGGCCGTGATGAAGCTATTTTTTGTGCTTATACTTCTAATTTAGGCATTAATGTTACGATTGCTTTGAGAGTGATGGACTTAAATGTTGAAGGATGAATGGAAAGGAAAGACAACAGAAGTAGCTTGCACTGAGCAACGTGCTTCTCATCTGCAAGTTGCAAAATTTAAAATTTGAATATGTATTGTGTCAACTACTGGATTGTCTACCCACATTTTTGTCTAATTTCTCATGTTAGTGACTATAATGGTTTATAATGAGAAATAAACATTCTTTAAACCTAAGTTGCAGGTTATCAAGGCGAGGGTGGCAGTGCGGGTTTATATTATCGCCAGCATACGTGTTCCCTCTTGCAATCCCTTGTCATTGAAAAAACTTAAGAAGCACTGTTGTGAATAGGTCTATCATGTAAAAAAGAATATGTTGCAAACGCTCCTTTATATTCTCTATACTTTCGGTCGATTAATGGGTATGACGTTTTGTTTGTTATTATACTATATTGGTGTTTCCTTGTTGTCAGTGAAGTCACCCCTTTGTTTCCCGTTAAAGAGCTATCGCAAGCAAAGTGCTTGTCAAGGTGCGTGCCTCGTCTTGCAGACGTTCAAGGTGCTGTGTGCAAGAGGTAATGTGGCCGGCGAACTGCTAGTCTCGAATAGCAGTGCGGCGGCCACATTACCTCTCGCACTAACATCTTTACATTCGCATTCCACTTCTGCTTACCATCAGGTAGAATGGGGCCATGTGCTAGTGCTAGTCCTTATATTATAAACAAAAAATGGTTTGTTGAGAAATTTAAACCAAAATACTAGAAAACAAATTCTAAAAAAAACTTTGATTTTAAATTAAATGCACTAAAATGATAAAATGAACTTTAAGTAGCAATAAAAGCTTGTCGCGATATTTACTTGTGATTTAAAATAAACGATAGATCCAAGTAAATCTCGCGACATGCATTTATTGCAAATTAAATTTTATTAATACCAAATCCTGGCCAGATAACTGTACCGGCGTCAAATAAGAATTGTGAACAGGATAGGAAAGTGATGATGATGAAGGTAATATATTTTTGGGTTATAAAAAACAATTTATTTTTTTATATTTTATAGTACAAGATGGCAAATACGCTTGGGGCCCACCTGGTGTTAAGTGGTTACCGTCGCCTATAGACACTTGCAATATTACGGGTAAATCACTTAACACTGCACGTGCGTTGCCATCCTGTGGACTGAGATGATACTTTCATACCCAGTAATTACACTGGCTACCTTTCCCTTCAATCCGAAACACAGCGAACTGCTTCACGGCAGTAATAAGAAAGGCGATGGTACAACCCAGACTACCCTACATAATATGGGTCTACCACCTAGTTAATATTCATTAATATTGTCATTTACTTATTACACTACTAGACGAAAGAGCAATTTAAGTTTTGCAGCCCTTGTTATCGGAGATATATTCAAATTTGGTAATTATTAAAGTATTAAAAATCTATCTATAAGTATTGAAAGAATATCAAATATTCAATTGAATAAAGTTGTAGCTATAGAGCGTTCATCTTTTATTTCCTCACCATGTACGTAGTTTTAAGATAACAAGGTTACTAAATTACATTTTTTTATTAAAAAATTATTGGTATTGCTCTAAGTTAACATAAGACTACGTAAGCAATATATAATATTTTGATAATGGATTTCCACCGTAAGCTATTAGGTTTTAGCAATTCTATTTTAGTAGGCACAACTTTATTTGAATTAAAACCTGTATTAATGATCTGTTTTATGAATTTATTAATAAATAAATAATAAATGCCAGGTGTGCTTGTTATTTAATTTATTCATAGCTGTAATATTCTAATAATAATGCTGAGGTTCTTTAGCAAACTAAGGAAAGTTTTTTAAAAACGTTTGCCTGCCAATTTAACCATCATTATTCTGCAACTCGAATAAGAGCCCACGTATAGCCGCTGCGTTTTATTTATATGCAATTCCTTTAGAAACTAAATTTTCCGATAGTGAACGCAAGATGGCGGCAGGACCCCATGTGCTGCGCTTGTTACCCACTCACTCTTTCTCGAATATTTCGCATTCGTTTTGACAGCGCCTCTGCAACGCGAAAGAGGTGGTAATGCAATTTGATCGATGCTGGCTGGATATTTTTTCTTCGGGAAAAAAGGAACAAACAACATTGACATTTGAATTCAGAATATTGTTTTCTTTTGTTTCGCTTTTGTCTTGTAATGGGATAAAATTATTTTTGCTTTTTTTTAAGCAACTCTATTAAAAAACTAATGACTCATTTTAATTGTATCAGTAAAGATTAATTTATTAATACGAATTTTGTTTAGTCGTTAATTTAATACATATGTATGTCTTTATGTAAGATGCCATAAGGCACTGCCATCGTAACACAACAGTTGACTTACATTATATCGCTTACAATAATAATTGAAATTGAATTGTTCCTTTTAGAATGGAGTTTTTTAATAAGTTTGTATTGCGGTCTACAAAGTATAATTATAAACTCTACTGAGTAGACAAGTAGCTAATAGATTCTATAGAACGCTTAACGAAAATAATAGAATACTATGGCGACCGTTGTGTCAAACCTTTAGTGGGTGATAGACGTACGAACGTACGCTTTTTTTAAGTAGGTAAAGCACTGGCTTACGGAAAGAGCGCTATTTTTATAGCATGTGAATTTAGTAAGAGAGTTACGAGAATACTCACTTTTTTATTTCCTTGCCCCAGCCCTTAAAGTTATTTTTTCTTAATATCATCAACATGTAGTTATTATCAGCATTTCTTTCCACCGTTTGCAACAAAATGGAGGCTCGTAGCTTGCATTACTGCCACACACGAGCCGAGCAAAATTTCATGTTTTAATCGTTGAAATTACGCGTACTTAGGTTGACACACAGGCGAAAAAGATCGACGAGCCATAAGTATCGTACTTGCTCGTGCGTCTGTCACCTCGTCTAAAGTTGGCGTTGTTATTCGCAGAATCACTTTGTAGTATTTGGCACTTATCTAAGCACACTGAGATGCTATTAAATAACTCTTTAGGTATTAGCTATATCCTAAAAGCTTTGTATAAATCACACTTTTCAGTTACGTCTTTCTGATCGAGGAGCCAACGGATTTAAAGCCCGCTTGTTAGACGACCGTATTGTGCAACCACCGATAGCATTCACGTAACTATTATTTATATAATTCGGAAAACTCCAACTAAACCACAGAGCTTGTTAGGTTTGTGATGTTTTGAGCAATTGCAATGCTTGAAAACTTTTAAATTGAGCTGGCTTAATCTTATAACAAGAATTCGAAATTAAAAGTGGTATTTATCGTAATTGAAATTTATAAAGTAAGCAACAAACTGTTATTATTTTAAATTAAATAAATTACGCGTAGTCGACGGTAATATCCATAGTCTTCTTCTTATAGTTTTGCTAAACTGGTACAAGTTAGCCTCTTCTCAAAATAAATAAAAATTCAAAACCAAAAACCCTTATTCAGTAAAAAAAATTGCGACATTGGTAAAAGTAAAGTTAACAATTAACCGTTTAGAGTTTTACAAGTCACCATTTCTGGCTTCTGGCGTGATTTTTATTTATTTTCATATTTTTCCAAAATTGCCAGTAGTTACGAGTGCCTTCTACCGACAACAGCAGACGGGGTGTCTTCCGAAGCACGAGGAAAATCGAGTTAAATCTTTTTGATCACCCATCCGAGTTACAAACGCAAACTTAGTAGCTTAACGACTGCAATCGTTATGAATAATACCGCGACGCTATTCAAACTCTAACTCAAAATTTCTTTATTTATTTAGGTACAATGTGTAGACTTGTGAAGGTCAACTTTGATGCCATCGGTTCACGAGTCTACCAGGAGGCCTATTGTTCTGAAAAGAACCGGCAATAAACTCAGCTAGTTTGTTCCGCCCTTTACATTTTTAATACCTAGTATGGATTTCGAAAGACGAAGCTATGGACTTCCTAACTTGCAATTAAATGAGGAAAGAGCAAATCTTTAATTATAATATAACACTATGCAACACTATGGACCCGGTATCTCTCTTGTATCTTGTATCAGTCTCTTGTATTTTATATGGGAATAGTCAAGATAGGGCACAGGGGCCTAGCCCCTCGAATTTGGAGCGCCGAACTGGGTCTCCATTTGTGGTCTCCACTCTACAATAGACCATAGTCAAACAACACTACGTTTTTGTGAAGTTGTGTTTCTTTTGGTAAGTAAGGTTGCCATAGCTCCATAAGCTAGGCAAGGGCACTAGGTTCGGCAGCGCTTGAGTATCACGTCAGACAGTTTTGTCATATACAATTTTGACAAAATGGTAGAACAAGATGCAGAATATAGTAGCAATTGGTAGAATTGGAAATGAAAAGTAGATAGATCTACCTACTACCACTCTAGGACAGTACGTTGTAATGATTAAAAATGCGTAAACAGTGTTTATAATTATTTGCGGCCGTCATCGCAGATGAGTTTAGCATAGACCCTAAATTTACCAACACAAAATTTTCAATATTTGTATAAATAAATTTATACTAGCAATAAATCACAAGATGAACACTAATCCTACCACTGTCATTGTCAAGTAAGTTTCAGTCACACTTGGTCCTAGCACATGTCCTAGGCTCAGACCAAGGATCCCAGGTCACACGAAACACACACACACACACACACAAACACACACACACACAAACACGCATACACACACACATACGTTCCGTTTTAAATGTGATAAAATTACAAGTTTGGCGAGAATTGTTGACGATCGTAAAATTTTGAAAAATATGCAGATTTGAGTGTTAGTGTGGTAGATATGTAGAACGGAGGCAAAACAGGAAGATTTACTGAAAAGTTAGTAGATTTGACAACACTGACGTCAGTGTTGCAAACTTATCTAGACTAGTGGCTGATTACGACCAGGCAGGCCGTATGATTGTCTGCCAACCAAATAAAATATAATAAACTATGCCACACTATGGATCCGGCACCTGCGCGGTGAATCCATGTAATGCCAAGGGTTTTCATCTCTTGTATATGAGAATAGTGTACCTCACATAGGTAATACCTTTAACTTCAAATTCGAAGTGTATTAATATTCTACATAGATAGAAAAGCCTACCACAGCCTCGTGTACGTTTGTTTGGTAAATTTTTGACACTTGCCATGTATCCTGCATCACAATGAGAGAGGTCCCCCTTATCGCCTACTCTACATCCAAGAAAAACTCGTATCGCAAAGAGATAAAGTTCAAATTTGTACAAACATTTTTTTAGGGATATTCGTCCTGAGATAAGAAAAGGGTGTGTTTCCCTTGACAATTCGTCATGTCTATCTTTTTCTTTTCAAACGTTCCTGAAGTTTTGCTCCAAACTAAACTCCTTTGAAGTATAATTTTGTAACGCTTCTATTGTTCACACTTAATAATGCAATCTAAATGGTATGAGAAAATGAGAAGTATTTGTTAAGAAAAATATTATCTAAAAGTCAATAGTTACATTTTAAACTAGTGAATATACAAACATATTTATACAAACAGACCTGACTCACCGGCATTCGTGATATAAAAATACTTTGACGGACATAAAAATATTATAAAGTACGGTATGTGCTTCTTCTAACTCTCCACAGATTTGATATGTTCCGTTATTGTTAAATTATCTTATCATATCAATATAAATTTGATTATAATATGGCTATGCTTTTGTGCTATGTTAATTAGAAACTAGAGAACTACTTAGAGAATAAATAAAATCCTGCCAATTAAATTACTAAGGTCTTTTATTTTTTGATTTAAATAAAAATTAATAAAAAAAATCAAAATGGTTTCAACATTTATTCCAAAGTTTGGCACCGACCTCAAAAACACATTAACGTATATTAAATTCAATTCAATACGTTTGTTGCAAGTCACACGTTAGGTGTTTTTGACATTAAATTAAATTAGACCGATATGTGACCACCTGTCAGGGCACTATTTTCAGGAAACTGTCGAGATCTTTTAGGCAAACACGTAATAAATAGGACCACATAACAAACACTAAGCTTCCAAAGGTTAAAAGAATCTTCATAATCGGTACACCCAGTAAAGAATTATGAGGTAACATACATAAAAAATACAGCCACATTGAGAACTTCCTCCTTTTTTTGAAGTTAAAACTAAAAAAAAGAACTTGCCGAAACCCGGGATTGAACCGGGGACCTTTAGATCTTCAGTCTAACGCTCTCCCAACTGAGCTATTTCGGCTGATGGTGGGGAGGTGAAATTGCGGTTCAGTTTCTTTGGAGTTATCTTTTTATTACTTATCGTTATTTGTTTATAATGTAAGGTCATCCAATCATTATAGCAGCGCTGATGCACCACAGCGGACCAATTAAATTTAGTTCTAGTCCTACTGAATAGGTTGACTTTACATTGACCGTTTTCGCTAACCGTTAGGTATCTATTTCCTCATAAAATTTCAATCAACGTTAACCACAACCGAACTACGGACACGCTGATGATTATCATGGATATAATTTTGATGAAGGCAGTTAGAGTCATTTCTACTTGTTACCCAGTTGTAAGTACGTTTAAGGACTCTAAGCCATATGATGCTTCAGCACTCACATCCGCTATCCTGTCTTCAATATTTTTTTTGTTAAAATTCAAATATGAATAATATTTATAATCCTCCGTCTAAAGACAGCCATCATCATCAGCTAGCCATCTATTGTTCGAGCTACGACTACTTACTTTGTTAACAATCTAACAAGTTTAAAAGTCTTCTAATACATTTAAATTCGTTTTTAAATGTCTCCTACTGCAAAATGTAATCCTGAGTCTGTACTCACAAACACAAATTACCGTACGGAAATAAAATCACCCCCAAATACACCCAGTTAACCCAGTAACCGACTAATAAAGTATCTCCACCAATCTAACCTTGACACAGCCCTAGTTAGTATGCACAGGCTTTCTTTTAAAATCTGATGTATTAATTTGCAAACCTTATCTTCAAGCCAATTTAGACCCAATACAACCAATCTCAAGGGTCAAAATCAATTCTCGCAACGTTGCGTTTTCAAAAATGGAAAATTGTGAGATAATATTTTCTTCACCTTCGGCTAAAATTAATAATCAACCTTAACGTAAAACGTTAAAGCGGAAATTCGAAACTTTTAAATTATGAACATAGGTCGTTCTAAATGTGGAACAGTTATTTAGCACGTGGTTCTCGTGACGACGTTCGCAATTTGAGTATAAATTAGAACACTTATCTCGTCGCGGTCTTGCCTTCTGTCTCCCTCTTGGTAATGTTTTTCCATGTCTTCTATCCCTCTCTCGCCCCATGTCAAGCTAGCGTAGGGGTGTCTACCTCGTCAAAAATTTGCTTTATCGATATTCCCGGGCAATATTCTGTGAGGGAGACGCTAGCTTCACTTAAATAGAAAAATGATAAATGTGTTCAAATTATAGAATTCTACTCGCTCGCTACTTTCGAGTCAATATCGGTGATGACAGCGATTTAATATTATCAACTTTATTTTATTGACAAATGTAAATGAATGATCTTTAAAAAGAAAACCCAAAAATATTTTGTTTGTAAGGCGAAAGTTTCAGCGAAAATTCTATCGACATCGATAATTTCCCATGGCGCGGTACGCTCTCATATTTAATTTAGCTTGCGGAAGCAACAGGTTATTAGCACGGAGCTTTCCCGCCTAACTTTCCGGGCGTTCACTTTTTAAATTCCTCTCTTTCCCTTTCTAATTGGATCGCCTTCTCCCTTGCCCATGAATGAATGAAACTTGTTGCTCACTGAATCATTTCGCATTTATTTTAAGTCGTTCGAATTTTAAATGTGTGTCATTGCAATATTGCTGCTTACTCGCGTCGGGGCCCAAATCGATTAATACTCGATTTGATTTTGGAAGGTATCGCTTTGAGCCAATTTTCATGTCCCTATAACCGTTTGACCGTAAAACTTATCTTAGCGTATGATTTTACGCCCGACCGCCCGCTTTTTGGGTGTAAAAATTAACACGTTGGATGGCTAATAATTTTCCGCTCATTAACTCTATTGAACCTCTCCAGTCGATTATGAAAGCTATCGTTACGTAACATTAATTTATTCGTCCTTATAAAACATGCTAAAACATCTGACAGACAAAAGATGAGAGTACAAAAGGAAAACGTACAAACAATATTGCTTACTCGATACAATTTCTCATTTTGTGACAAATTGCGAGACGTATCTACGTATCAAAATTCACGGTTTTTTTCCACGCAGGACGCTTTTCCATTTTCTACGTACGTATGTAGAATAATAGGTCTCTACAGTCACATGTGAAACGAAGCCCGCACCATATCTTACTCAACCTACACGTATAGGTATACATAAATATATTCGTACTCACCACCCAATACATTTTATCTATGTTACCGTTGCCTTACTAGAAATATCGAGAAAACAAAAAGGGTGCAATGAGAAATCTGAAACGTGTCGAAACTCGCCCGTATTCAGATAGGGAGTGATTTGAATTTGGAATGCGACGCGGCTGTCGCTTCATTCTGAAATTTAAGCGAAAGCCCGATCGAGACTCACGAGGTATTCTCAAGGGGTGAGCGTAGTTCTTGCGCTTAGATATAAAGAAAGGTAGATACTTATGAAATTCGAAGGAAAAACCACCCTTCCCTATACTTACACAGCGCAGTCGATTCGGTTTTCGCGGAGGAAATTGTAGCGTAGTTTGAGCGGGACATTCGCTCACCGTACGCCGTCTGGAGACGACGATTTTCTTGAATTTCCTTCGGGACGTCTCCGGTTTCCAAATTTGAATTTGTCATTTGAATTTTGTTTCTTTTCTCTCGTTCGAAATTCGAAAGTAGCGGGCTTCTATATTTTTATTTCACTTTTTATAAAGTTGTGTCTTAACAAATTAAGTAACTTCGCGGCGCGAAAAAAAACTTGAAAACTTTGTTCGAGTCGCCGTGAAGGTAAGCATTCTTGTCTTGTATCAAGTTACCTTTAATGACGTATGTTAATTATTTTTAGGTGTTCTTTAGCACGTTATGATAATATTTTTATGTAATCTTATATGTTTAAATTTTAACGTTTGTTTAATTTTCTCTCCCCTTTGTAGGTGGATATAAAAATGACTCTTATTTATTCGGTTGCAAAGCTGATTGTCTTATACAAGTCGTGAAATAACATAAGACTGATGACTGCTTCTTAATTTAGATCTTATTCTGTTTATGATAGGTTTAAAACTTATATAAATAAAAAGAGGATTTATTTAATTAAGCATATA
Organism: Elophila nymphaeata; assembly: GCA_955850985.1. Classification (NCBI taxonomy): domain Eukaryota; kingdom Metazoa; phylum Arthropoda; class Insecta; order Lepidoptera; family Crambidae; genus Elophila; species Elophila nymphaeata. The sequence continues at coordinate 19,048,910 of OY039082.1, read as the reverse complement.
TTTAAATACTGTGAAACAACAGGACATGACCTTTAAGTTTTTTTAAGTACAAATTTCCTTACGCTGACGGATTAACGCATTTCTTTAAATTTAATTCTATAAATTAATGTAAAAAGTATCTGAAAACTTTAGTAAGTAATGTTGGTTTGTTAAGAGCAAAATCTGCAACAACTTTTCTTAATAATTGCATAACATTGAAGATAAAGTAAAAAATATTACAGAGATTGTATTACTGAAAATATAAGTAAGTATTGAACTTTTAATTAATATGTTTTGGGTAATAAAAGTCATAAATTACCAAAATAATGTTATGAAGTTTTTGTTATTTCTTACTAAACGAATATTTAGGATATACCATTTTAGGAAGTATTTTAAGTTTCAATGAAAACTTTGTTTAGTAAAATATTTCCTTGAACTAGGTAAAACTTTGTTTAAAAATTATTACAAAAAGTATGTATACTTACCTCTCTTAATAATATCAATCTGATTAGAAAATTATTATCTGATAAGAAAACAAATGGAATATATCTGATCGAAGCCAAAGTTTCATCTGAACATAAAATAAAATAAAAATAATGGATTGTAAGTTCATTCTATCTTTAAATGTGAGAAAGGGATACCACCAAGAAGATACCTCGGTTTTGTTATTATTCCTATATTGCGGCGCAGTTGCGCGGAAGAACCATTTCAAATCCGATCTTATTTTACATTTTTGTTAGATTAAAAATAAAACACTGCCTAGCTATTTTTATATATACATATAAAAAATATTTTTTAAAAAGTTGATTGTTAAAGGAATGCTCTACTTATACTTATCGCATGTAGAAAGCAAAATGTTAGCTTATAAGAGTAAAAGTAGATTTTAACACATTTTATCGGTTTTCAAAGTCCTGGGTATCAAGATTAAAAGTCGCGCTAATGACGGGCAATTGCCCCTGCAAGGACGTCTATTTTATTTGTTTCATAATTAAATATTATATGTAATTACACATTAAGGAGTGGTTCAAGCATATCATTCTAGTGAACTTTGTCTTCACGGAATGGCAAAACGATTTTCAAGTAAATTACAAATTTTAAATCTGATAACTTTTTTACAGCGAGCTTTGCAAGTTTGAATAAGAAAGAGCTCGTTAAACTCTTACCCACTGGCTACCTACAACACAAAATAAATAAAACAAAAAGCTTCGAAATTTAAAAATTTGATGCACCGTCGATCACAAACTAATATCGAATCTCCATACATTATACCATTGATGGGGTGAACGACATATAATTTGTATACATACGTATACTCGCGATAGTTCGGCCCACCCTCATACCTTCCCCACGCATACGTACATAGCATGTATGTAACGTAGGGTTGAGGACAAAATCGATAGGGCTTACTCCTTTGTAAGCCAACAGCTTTGCGATTTTTGAACTGTCCAAAAATATTTTTCCCAAAAAATAAGAAAGCTGTTTCCGCTGTAATTATTCCGAACTATTGTTCCAATTTTGACAGTATAATTCAAATTTCGTCTTCAAATTTAAAAAAAATATCATGGAACACGATTGTAATTAAAAAATTGCAAATGTACGATCAATTTTAATATCTCCTATTTTTTCACATTTGTTTCCTTTCCTGTTAAGTTAATTGGCAGAGTCACAATAATATTAAATTGCAGAGTAAGTGATACTTTTATCGCGATTAGTTTTAAATGTCGTAAATGAATAAGTTATAAATTACGATAACAATCTTTTATTATAACATCCCATTAAGTTGTCAAACATGCTGTAATGACTTGTTGCGATCCGCAAACAGTATTTTTTTTCTTTATTTAAAATATTGGAATTTTCTTTTTGAATATTGATGTAAGATTAAGAGACGAGACAAACTATCTTCGATTCTAATAAATTTTGGAGGAATCTACTAATCACCGCTGCTATATAAATTTTGGTATTTTGTTACAAACGTATACCTAACCATAGTTTATAAAAGATTTGTGATAGTGACAAGGAGACTTTGTTTTCAATACTTTTAACATTATCATCAAACTATCCATTAATCAACTTGATTTGGACTTGGCATTTAACTATGTTTTCTTCATATATACTTTTTCTATCAAACGTCATTTCGAAATGAACTTTTCAATTTGCTTTACTGCTACTCAGACTAGTTCGGTGATGACCAAAAATGTTACAACTCCATTTTCCTCTGTGCTTCGGAAGGCACTTAAGCTGATGGTTCCACCCAGCAGCTGTTGAAAGATAGCAATAGTAAGAACAGAGGCCAGAAATCGCGACTTCAAAAAAGCAGTCGAACCAAGCTAAACTGCTACACTGACTGCTCGATAAAAAGAAGAAGAACCGCTATTAACATGTTCTAGTAACTGTACGGACACAATATTGTCGACAAAGCATTTTGTGGTTGGTGACGCTAAGCCGACGACGCTCGCCAGTCGTCTCCCGGGCCCAATTGTAATAGCACGTAATCTAATTAATTAAGTAAATCCAAGTTGTTATTGAAATCATAAACTGTGTAAAAGGATAAAATAAAATACAGTGTTAACTCAAATTGACTTATTCATTTCGAAGGGCACAACCTCCTAAATTACTATTTTAACGGTTTAGTGTTTTGCTTACCGGTATTAGAGCCGGTGGTTCCGGGTTATGTATTCGGTTTGGTTGATGCTTTATTGTGCTAATGGTTAAAGGTCCCGGGTAATGTTAACATGCATTTTCGTTTCTTTTTTTAACCTCCTACACAAAAAGAGGGGTGTTGTAAGTTTGACGTGTCTCTGTATTTGTCTGTGGCATCGTAGCTCCTAAACGAATAGACCAATTTTGATGCGTTTTTTTGTTTGAAAGCTGACGTGATTGAGTCAGTTTTTAGATATCAATTTAAGTCGCGGGTTAAATAAAATTTTCAATTTTGTGGTTTAGCGTCATGGACAGCTCGGATGAAGAAGTGTTTTTCACTGTTTATTGGTGTTAACCGCAAATGGTTTTACAGAGTCACCGGACTTTTTAAGTAGACTTAAAATGAATCAGTCTTCTACTCGACGAGACTCTCCTCTACTTAAATTAATTAAAACCGTTTGACGTAAAGTCCTTAGTGGATTTTATCAATATTAGTATGTATAGTCGAATGGAGATCGCTTAAGGGTAGGTTCAGGTTATTTTTATGACCAAGCGGAGTGGATATTGTCACACACCACTCGCACACATTACAATTCAGCGCGCAGTTTTGTAACACGGCGTGTTGTACGATATGGCTGCGACATTAATTTATAGTCACCCTACATAGTTTCTTGCAGACATTATAGCTAAACGTTAAACGCCGCTTTGTAGAATGCATGGCTTACAGAATCCGGCTGATCGTGAGTTAGCCGCATTACTAGCGGCGTTTTACAATCCAGCGCGCCTTTTTGTAATAATAACATACACACAGCCATGGCTCACTCGCGTTCATGATATAAAAATACTGTATAATGTGTATTATTAGCGAGAAGTTGAATAATTCATAGCTAATTAACAGCCTTTAAAGGAATTAGCTATAACGGATAACTGAGCTAAATTGGTGCGGACATCGGAAGTTTTCTGTTGAAACGGCCTAAGGCCCTATCTGGCCCCGCTAAACGGGAAAATGATCCATTAGGAGGAGAATTTGAAATTCCCGATGCTTTTTGTGACGGCGGTATTGCAATGTCGAACATAGAAATGCGACATTAAACAGGATTTCTCTTTTTATTGAATACATCAAAGTAGTTAATTATTTAAAACAACTCACGGTTGATATTTTTTACACGTCCCAGTTAATTTATAGCATGACCAAACGGGGAGTCGAACGCGCAGCTATTTATTTAACGGTGAAGAGTCGGCTCGTAAAATTTTATTTTGTTGTTTGTATTTAAAAGATGCCTAATAAAGAACACGCTTAATCGACTATGATGCTACCGGCGATTATCGAACCTTTCGTTATAAACGGGTCTTCGGAATTTGAAATTGGAATTCAGATTCAAATTTGGAATTTATGTTCATCACGCTAGTTCAAATTTGAAATTTGGAACACGCTAGATTTTGTTTAATGGCTGCTGTGGAAAATTATATTTCTGTGCGCCAGTATCATTAGCGTCTAATTGGCCAATCAATTGAAGGTACAATTTTATAGGTATTTTTCTTCTGGTATTGAATTACAATTGAAAACGAGTTGCTTTAATCAGTACACTCATAAGAATTTACACAAGCAGAAAAAGTTGAACGGATTTAGAAAATGTGGCACACCGATTTTTAGTAAAGATTTGCGTATCTATTAAAAAATGGGGAGTGATCTCCCCTTAACTTTCTCCTATATCGGAAACAACTCAAAAGTTAATAGAAACCTTATATTTTGATGTCATACATGCATGTTACATTTGGTTGCAATAAGCTAAAGCATACTCGAGTTATCGTGCTAACACAGAGACACGCACACAGACATAATTCCAAAAACGGTATTTTTGGACTCAAGGAGGTCCAAAATGAATTCCTCTATACTACGTATACGAGAAAGTAAAAATAGATTATATCAGGTCAATATAAAATATTAAATTGTGTGAAAACGGGATTTGTACCAAGTACCTCGGTTTTGTTATCAATGCGATATTCCAATGTACTAAAATATTGTTATCTATTGCAACAAGAACCTTAGTATTAAATATTTTCTATTTTTACTCTTACTCTCACTAAGTACCGCTATTTCATTATTGACAGAACTCTATTAGTTCCTAGCAAATAAACAAAACGGTTTATCACTAAGCATCTTTTCGATATCTCCTGTTGGCTTATATTCAAATAAGAACAATAATATTCCTAAAAAGGCTTTAACAAAATTTCGATGTTATTTCATAAATAACGAAAAATGTTTGTAACAAAATATATTATTTAGAATTTAAAAAAACTTGCAAATAGGTAGCATCAAGGTAACGAAAGGGTTAACAATAAAATAAACATTTCACTTTTTTTAGTAAGTAAACAAAAAAGGATTTCGTGCCGACTCGATTCTATTAAAATGTGAATCCACCAAATATCCTCCGAACTAGCAACACTTTGATATAAGATTCGGGGGTAATATTATTACGAGGCCCCACCCCCGTTGTCAATCGATCAAACATGTGCAAACATAGCTACCTTTCCCGTGGTATAACGACGTATCTTCGGTATCATATACAAGCCATTCTACACCTTAACTCACTAAGTTAGGTTGCGAATTTCCATGCAGATTTTTTTGTATGATCAGTCTATTTCCACTGTTTGCAATATGGACATATTTTTCATATATATAGGAGTCGTAGGCGGTGGGAAATGTATTGACAAATATATCACATTACAGTATCCATTAGGATATTGTTTATTTCAATTTATGAACACTCAAAAAGCTTTTTATATCGCGATGTATTAGGACCGTTGTCGATAGTTAGTATCATGTATCTGCAACTTGGTCCCATGATCATATTTATAGAATTCTTTTTCAATGTTTTTTTATTATCTTAATGATAAACTTGCATATCATAGCAATCAATATCTCGGTATTATTACATGTTTTAATACCGTTAAATTATTTTTATTTGGACTGTCATTTTGGTTACGGAAGCTCTTTTGAACTCTGAAATATATTGCTATATCTATGATAATGTAAAAAACAAAAATATCCATATAAACATTATTTGACACTGACACTTAAATAAACTTATACCTTTATAAACACAATCAAACACACTTTCTGCGCCTGCGCAGACCACGAGCGGCCGTCACTGAAACGTCACAAGATTATCTAGATCAGAATTTAAATTACGAACACTAGAACACGTCTGAACACTGTTCTCTTTAGTTTTTGAATGAACAAAATAGTGCTGTGACCTTATCTCAACGTGAATAAATTATTACCATTTTTTCCCCTCGCCGAAGAAGGGTTAACTATTTCTATAGACGAACTTATGGGTCGTGATGAATTTGCATATAATTTTAAGTTTATTATTTATATTTGGAGGGGTACCATTGTGATGTTAACGTTTTTCAGGGTTGATGAATTGGCGGTATTAATAAGGATTACGGAGGTTTGTCGTGTCGATGGGGTTACGTGTCATCTGGGTGGTGACGTCACAGCGCATCCTTGGTGGGAAATATTAAAAAGAGCGCTGGATGTAGGTCGTTGTAGATGGTTTTATTTTTTGGTTGTTGTACACCAAAAAAATGTACGAGAATTTGACTGCTAGCAGTATTCATAAGGTTATCATTCTGACGGGTCGCGGGGTTCCGACATCGAAATGGACCAGCAGGCGCAGCAGGCCTGAGGTAGCCTCTGAGAGTTTTGAACTCACATGTTCTATAAAGCTGTTAGGTATGGAATGTAGCGAGTACGTGATTGTGATGTTATATTAACTTGTATTGAACTTGTAATTGGTCCTGGTCAAAGAACGTTCCAGAATATAGGACTAGTCTTATTAATAGTGTTTACTATTTGTTCCAGAGGTCCATATTCTATGGTTAGGAGGGGTAATACACGTGACTACTATAATATGAATAGCGTTTAGAATAGGTGCTCTTCTGGTGTTGATTACGTCAGCATCAGAAGTTGCTAGAGGTTATTCAGAGCTTCACGGGTTAGGGAAGGGAACTAGGGTTGCACGGCTGTGTAGCAAGCGTCTATAGGCTACGGTGGCCACTTATCACCAAGCAAGCCATATGCCTATCTGCTACCAATCAAATAACGATAAAAAGTTAAAAGTGATTAACAAAAAGTAGAACAATTTAGCACCATGTCATATCAACGCCAGCGCTTTCGCAGTGATAGTTGCAATCATTATGTATGAATGATTATTATGACAAGGTACTAAAGTGTTAATCTACTTCTGATGCTACAACTTTTGACCTTATATAAGGCTCAGGTTCGATCCTGCATGAAGTATTGTAGTCATCTTTGGGACGGTTCAGCAAAATATCAACTTGCCGCTCTTGACTCGGTTGACCGCAGAGCCAGGAAACTTATAGGTGATGATAGGCTGGTGCATGCTAATCTGCAAAGTTTGGCTCATCGTCGCAGAGTGGCCTGCCTGTCGGTGTTTTATAGATTGTACTTTGGCGAGTGTGCTCTTGAGCTGCATGAACTTATTCCACCATCTCCTTTTTACCATCGGGGGTCTAGACGGACTTCAGGTTACCATCCCTACCTCGTACAAATTCCGCCTATGCGTACTAAGCGGTTTTCAACATCATTTATTATGCGCACCGCTAAAGAGTCGAATTCCCTGCCGGCCTCCATATTCCCAAATAGTTATAACCGTGCTCTATTTAAGGTTAGAGTGAATAGGCATCTTCTGAAAAAAAAAAGAACTGGGCACACAGTTCTTTTTTTTTGTTTTTTTTTATACCCAAGTGGTATAAAAAAAACTGTTAATAGTTATTTGGTATTGTTTGATACAGTTATATTTTAAACTGTGAATTTCTTGGCATTTGTAGCTAAATTCAGTATTCCTAATTAGGTAATGAAATATGTAATTGATATCCGTTTGTTTTTTCTTAATATAAGGAACACTCATCGAATGTTAATTAATGAAAGGACCGCAGCGTTTGAAAAAAAAATGTCAGCTTTCAAATGCCGTGACTGTACGTTTTTGGATGAAACTATTCGAAGCAGGTGGCGTGGCTTCGGTGCTAGGACTTGCGAGCTTTTCTCTCACTAAAAGCTAAGCTTTTGAAGCGACAGTAAGTTATAGCTACTTACTTGAAATATGTTTTTGATTGCAACTGCATTATACTTGTCATATTTAAATTTGTTATTAAACTATAAAAATGCAAAGGTAATGTTGTAAAAATATCGCTTTAAATAGAAGTAAATTTATATTAGGTGCTTACATTTTTTCTCTTTGGAATTTGCAAACTTAAAAACATATTGTTTAAACATGTACACGTAAATCATGGAATTGTTTGAAAGTACCTACACTCGTGAAAGTGCAATAAACAAACCAAAGGGATTTTTTCTTAAGATTTTTAATGAAGTAAGATTTTTAGTAATAGTAATATTTGTATGTGCACACACAAAAAAGACAACAGTGCGTAATCATACCATACGTACGTAAACTCTACAAGACCTCGTAATTATTTCGTTCGTACAGTGTAAAACAAACTTAACCCTACCCAATATTATTAATAAAACACACAGATACTATCACGTTTCTTATTATCTATAGTTATTAATATTCGTAGCCACAATGCGCTCGGCGAGCCGGAAGTTCGTTCTTTGTGTTAAAAGACTCAAACCCTTCCGGCGGCCATCTTGGATGGTTTGGCGCCATTATTTTGACCCCACGATATCACACGGTGCCTTCACATGAATGAGATCTTGAGTATCGATCAGTATTTTGGTAAACGCATTTTTGTGATTGACAGATTATAATATGATAATTTTCTGAGTAGACGGGCGTGAGAATATTGCTTATAACAATTTGAAGCTACTTCATTCTTATATTGAATTCATATTTTAAACTTTCAATACCTTCACCACCATACTATAAGGTGGTGTATTATGGGTTAGTAAAACCACAATTTAAACTATATCAATAAAAATACTACATATTTTTTATCATGTATGGTTGCATATTTTACAAAATACCTCGGCATATTATCATGAAACGCCGCAATGGCCTCTGGACCATAAAAATCTCGACCACCGGTCGAGTAACCCATTTTCCAAAAATTATAGTGGTCATTAGTGATAAGAAGGTTCAGGGTTATTTTTTTATAAGCAAGCGGGGTAGGCTGTTTGTGGGAGATTCTAATGTCTAAATCACCTACATTTTGCCTTCAACACATTACATTGTCATCACACATCACCACAAAAGCCTTTTTAATTCGACCCACTGCTGGGACACAAGGCCTCTCCTTGTTATCGAAGGAGGTTTAGGCAGTAGTCCACCACGCTTGCCCATTGCTGTTTGGTGGACGGAGTATAAGGTGATCAATACCCCTTTGCTGATCCATTAGTCACCTTCTACGACACCCACTGGAGGATATGGGGTGTAGCATTCTACTCTGCTGGCATCACACGGCCAACATTTGTTACATTATGCGAGTTGTAAAAACGGACGCCATTTATAAAGTGTGGAATCATGCTAATTTCCTGCGAGATATATATTGTCATACCTATTACGCTTCGGTGCGTAATGAAGTAAAATAAATTCACTTTAAAAAATTATGTAGAATAAAATGATAAGCAAAGGTTGAGGTGGAGTTGTGGCTCGGGAGAGAGCTTCTCGCGTCCAAGCGAGAACTAGTATGTGTGAGATTACGCGGAATTTGAAAATAATATAAATACTTATTTACAGTAATTGTAGTATTCGTGGTGTTAAATTCGTAATTAGCAGCTATATACTCGTTTATTTTCGAATTTTAATTAAGTTTTATTTGTAAGAAGGAAATAAGCTTGTTTTTTATTTTACTATTTATAATGATAGAGGTGAATTATAAATTTCAGCTTTTTTTCTCGTGGTATAATAATTATAGGACAACGTGTGGACCATCTTTAAAAAGTACAAATTACCAAAAAAGTCGCTCCTAACAATGGTGCCCATATTTGAATAGAATCCAAATATTTGCACAAACAAGAAAACACTTCAAGCACAAAAGTTTGCCAATCACCGAGTTATCGATCAAACACGGGTCGGAAGGATCGAAAAAAAAAACCACTACAACCGACACAAACATTTCACGGGTTAAAAAAGCACACACAATAAAGGGTTGTCTTTTGTATAGAATTTTACTATTCTTTGTTTAAAATGCTGATTTATAGGCAGTTATAGGCTATTAAACCCTTTCTGTTAATGTATGGATAGATAAATTTTATGCGTATTATTTCTCTGTAAAAAATGTTAGACATATTTTATTATGGCAACACAAGCGAACGGCAGGGGTGCGCAGGCGCACGTCTCAGTTTCCTGTACTTTCCATTTTTTATTCATAGTATTTTTTGACGGAGATGTTATATTTGTCGTTATTTGCATAATTAAATTTACGCGTGAGATTCGTTTCTAAACGCATACAAAGACTTTTACAATGCTTGCGGATTATCAGCAAAAGGTTTTCCAATAACTAGCTAGTCACCGATTATTCGGCCAAAATTTCTGACGCTTTGGTAAATTTTGATGTCATTAAATAGAAGAGTGTACATATCAACTGCATAAGATAGTTTGTTGGTTAATTAACCTCCTTAAAACTAAAAAGGGGCACAAGTCTCAGATACTTCTGGCTACCCTCTCTGCAAAGCCATGGGCCCGGCACCAGCACGGTGAATCAATGGAATGCTAACAGAGTTCGTCTCTTAAAATAATATTTGCTATAACACATATTAAAGTATTTATGTTGTGCACTTTTTCTCTATATAAACTTTAATTATGTCAAATTTCACACTTCTCCTTGCGCGCAATATGCTTAAAAAACCGTAAAAAAAATTCTACACGTATTAATTTAAAGATTCCCTTTTCTCATACTTAGGTGATTATCATATATCTACTCCTGGGTTACAAGTTAGGTATTTAAAAGCTTTGACTTTATTTGATTCGTTTTAATTAAAATTTTAAAAAGTACAAACATTAATTTGCACTTTAACGGCCTGTTACACCAAGCCTGACGTTTTACAATTATGTAAAAAGGAACATAAAAGTAAATTTAATTCAAGTGAATGTGTTGTTCCAATTTTGAATCTACCTTTGTTATTTTTTACAATATTGCAAAAAAAAAGTGTAAATTATGCTAGCTGGTCGTGAGGCTATACCCATTAATTTCCTTTCGCAAATTTTGCACTATTGTTAGTCAATAATATTAAAGTAATCTTTCAACTTCGACCCTTTTAACGTTTTTTCTGTCTGTCTGTCTGCATTGTGGATTACAGTACCTTACAATTATTATATTGTTGTTGTTAACAAGATTTGGGGTGACTTCTGCTCCGGTAAGAAAAGGACCTATTTGATAATTCCATTCATAAAGAATAATAAGGCAACGAGCTAAAAGTAACCTTGCATTTTTCAAGTGTTATGCGGTAGTAGCTTACAAAAAAGAATACACAAGAAATAGAGAAGCACTTAAAGATATTATAAGGATAATTTTTATGAGATAATTTGAAGTGCAACAACGATCCTGTTTGTTCAATGTTATTTGTTGGTTCACTGAAGAAAACTCTTCAATGTTGATGCGTCAACCCCAAAAAAGTAACTAGTAACTAGTTACTTTTATAAAGATGACAGGATGACAACCTGCCATACTGCCAGATGTGGCTACATTTATAACCAAGGTTGTGCTTAATCCCTTTTAGGGTTATAATTGTGATTATAGTGTAGATTGTAAGGTGGCCAATATAAAGGTTCCTTTTGTATCTTCGTTAAGGGGATTTCTTCGTTGAGCAGTTTGCATTTTTTATCGATTTGGAAAGATCATCAACGTTAACAATAAGACCGTCAATTTTGAAAAAAATATACTTGTGAAACTCTAAATACTTACAAAAAATAATCATCATGAAAACATTTCAGAATTTTAACATTTTAGTTAGGTACTAAAAAGTATTTTTTTTTATTTTGTTAAAAGGAATAATTTTAATGTACCTAAATGTAAATTAATATTTAGAAATAAGTGTGATTATTTTAAGTACATAATGTAAGAAAATGAAGTTCACGCTAATAGGGCGAATCATGGCTGTACCTACACTTAATAATCAACGCCATTGTATAACACCGAGATATATCAATCTAAGAAGCTATTGATTATTTTGAACGACCGGTTCAAAATAATCAATAGCTTTTTCGTTTTCCGTGTTTTCTGAGTGTGCTTTGCAGGCGCAGTGATACTACAGGTCGCAATCACTTACTGTCGCCTCTTAAGGCAAAACCTTAGTTTTTTTAGGACCAATTTTGCAGTATGTCTGTGATGACATTCTCTGCGTCACCCTGGTTTTTGGTGAAGGTGAGGACCTAGGTGGGTCCTCTAGCCTGTAAGTCAAATCACCCCAGAGAGGATTCCTGACCGATGAGCATCTCTCTCGGGGGAGTCTCTGCGCCGATTAGGATCTCTAAGGTTTTCGAGTCGGACGGGGTCGGTCACAACACGGCGCGCCTGAGCTGAGGGCCCAGCCTCTAGAGGCAACCCATTGTGGGAGCGGTGTGGTGGGTGTGCTTGAGTTTGCTGTGTCACTAAGTGCAGGACTGAGTTGCGCATTAGCGCTAATAATGGGGTCATCCTGGTCAAGCTTGACATTTGCGCCTTAAAGTGTAAACGGCTCGTCCTAGCTTTTTTAAGTCCGCCTGGCATTATCCAACCAAAGAGCATAAAAAAGGCAATACCTACAAGCAAATTAAATACTTCCACATTTTGATTCCTAAAAATTCTAATAAAATATAATAACCTTAAACTTTTAAAACAAAGGACAGTAAACTTCTCCGAGAATTCTTAAAAACAATTGGAATATTTAAATGGGAACAAACAGCGATCGTTCCCGGAAAACGTAATAAAACTCAGGTGGAATCTTTATGTCCCACTTCCGAAGTATCCAAAACAACTTTCGCTCTTTCCCGTAAGAAAACGAGCAAAGAAACTAACGTCCCTGAACTGAGTAAATGGCGTGAGAAAAAAGTAATTTTCATTCATAAAACCATTTTCTTAGAAGCGCTAGACGAGGACGGTGCAAAGAAATTGTATAGCGCCATCCCGTTCTGGCGCACTCATTTTTAATGCACTTTCCCCCGTAGTTTGTTTTATATCTCTTTTTAAGACTGCAGGTAGAATGTACCTGGCTGTTTTCTTAGCTTTTTCTTGTAAAAAGTTTCAAGTTCACTTTCGCTACGAGCTTCTTTGTTTTAAATTTCGAACTGAGGTTAGTGTAAGTTTTTAACAAAAATAATTTCTCCTTCTCTTTGCAACTTGTTTTTGCAAATTCTTTACAAAGTACTAATTAAATTATATATTAAAAGACATGTTTCCATAATATATACCTAACGGCAGGTTTTTCTTTTTTTGGTGAAAACGGTTGTTAAGTTTTGTGTATTCGTTCCACATTCAAATTTTGCTCATGACAATATTCTCAATTTAAAATATCACAGGACATTAGACGCATCAAGCGCAGCCAATATAGTGCTATTTAAATAAACCAATCAGCTGTAACGATTTTGAATATCGAACAGTAATCCTTTGAGTGGCACTTTTATCTGTCGTTAGTAAGGGATGCTACGCATTGTGTCGCTTTAATTTATTGTCACTGCATTTGTGAATGCTCTACATATTTTTTTTACTGTCACCGTGTCGATGGGTCATGGTATTAATAGTTCAATGGCTTGACTTCCGTGTTTTCGACTTGTTATTCTTTTGTAATAGGTAAGTAGGTTCCTACCAGCTTTTATTGAAAATAATCTCTTCTGATGATTCTAGTTTAATATTTTATAAGGTATTATTGTATAACGCACAACAAAGACTTTTGGGTTTTTAATATTCCCCCTTATCAAAGAAAGGCTTACTTTACTTACTTAGGCACACAAAAAAATCGTAAGCATATTGTTAAGAAACGGCACAAATACCCGTTTACGACGACAAACTCCGAGTGCCTAACAAGAGCTTTGTATCAAAGTCAAACAACTCAATGTACATTGCTACTTAAAAACCTCCATAAAATATCATAAGAGTACCCCTCTCAAAGATTCCAAATATAAAGTTTTGTACAAAAGAGGTTATAAATAAAATAAGTATGGCGCCCGGCCGTTGGATGCACAAGTTATGACAGCCGAGTTCTGAAACCACTCCAAGAAGTCGGAAAGTTTCACCGACAATATATTTGTCTGATCGCTGCCCTGGAGTTCGGGGTAGGGGTAAGAGTGTGGCGTTAGCGGGGTACCAAATACATACATAAAAGTACTTTCATGGTTTTTGCAATATAATACAAATACTTTATAATTAAAACAATACAAGACAAACTTTAAAGAATAGCCGAACTTATTGCACAATGCATAAAAAAGAATAAGAAAATAATATAATGAAAAACTTAAATAAATAGCGTAACAACGAATAATTAGTTAGTAGCTGACCCCGCCAATGTTGTTCTGCCATACAGTTTTATTTCTTTTTAGCGGTATAAAATATAACTACTCTATGACCTATTCTCATACCTACCAAATATACACAAAAAATATCAATAATTTGAGCGTTCTAATATAGACGACACACCGCAACATCCCGCCCGAACGCGTCGCGTCGCGGTACGTCCATCACGCACACCGACGACTTCCCGTCCCGACCGCGGTGTGACGTCAGCTTTAAAAACGGTCGAGCCGTTTTGGAGTAGTGCGTACACAAACACCGTGACACAAGATTTTTTTATATTAAATTTATCTTAAAAAGGTCTTGATTTTCGTACACACAGATATTACGCATTACGTAACAGAGATATTCTAATAAATTGGGTTTATGCTTGAGAATCTAATAAATAAAAAATTTATCCGAAATTGTTAAGCACAAATCGCTCCCATCTTTCGCACGCGTTAGTCCACACTCTCCAACATAAAAGCACACAAACAAACACGATAGAACTTAGCGCTTTCCTTATATATCGCCCGATTTTGTGGGAAAACTTTGTCTTACTAAGCGCTCACATTTCGTCGAGCTTATCACTTCTCGTTTTCTTTTGGACTCGTGGCTTGCTTTTATGAAATTTGGAATCTTGACAGAACGAATATCACTATCTTGACTTGCTTTTGTACTAATACTAAAGGTATCTTTCAGATTTCTGAATCATTTAGTTTCTAAGTTGAAGGTTCCTAATTTGACTGTATGTTTTTTATGTGTTTTATGCTGGGTGTATCGATTTTAACCGTCAAATATAAAAAATAAATGTTATGTTACGTTTAAGAATGGAGATAAATTAAGTTTTGACCGCCTTAATAGGCGAGCAGTGGTTTACTTACCGTTGTCGGACCCTAAAGACTTACCATGGGGTTTGCAGAAGTCGCCGACTGCAATACATCTCGGCAGCGTCGTATGTGGTTACTCCAAGTAGATTCATTATTACTGAGAGCTTTACTTACAATTTATAAACAAAACATTACTAGGGTTGTGTCAAAGAGAACAATGATTTCAAATGACACTACCGGCGGTTTAATTTCTATGGTGTAAAGTGGAAGGAATGCTCCTCGATATCACCAAGTCATAAACAGAAGGTAACCTAACACTAAGTCAAAAATTTGAGTATTCTAATATCACCCTTAGGCCGTTCATAATTAAGTAGCTATCTTACTATTCTCCATAATATCTACAATCAGACCATGTTTCAGCTCTACGTAATTCAATTCATCTACATAATATATTTTGTGCTTACTTTTGTAATATTTACAGTGACATCTTTTGTTAGGCTTCGAGAAAATAAGGCTTTGTTGTTTTGTGCCTAGGTACTGTTTAATGAGGATCGTGTTCTTGTTAACTTTGGAAATGTAGAACTATATATAAATGAAACGATTCTTGAGAATCTCAGCATATAGTTCGCCGCAGGTATATTGTTCGCCTGTCTACTACACCATACATATACAATCAATTCGACTGTATTTTTTATGTATGTTCATAACTTCTTTTAATGTTTGGAAGCACCAACTTGTCATGTGGTTCCATTTAAATTAGATCGACATCTAACGAGTATTTTTTGAGTTGTCCCTAATAATGCCTAATTAATTGACATCGATGATATCGTAATCTTACCATTTGTTTGTATAGAAGATCTCAAGATAGTTTCCTAAAAAAATTCTTTACTTATAACACTAAAAAGAAAAAAAGCGCATTCAAAACTAAAAACAGAACTAAAAAATTTTGTTTAAAAAATCTAATTTCTTTTTTGACGACACTTGTATTAAGGACTGACCTCAAAAAAACATTTAGATTTTTTAAACAAAATTTTTATTTCTCTGTGTTTAGTTTTGAAGGCGGGTTTTTTATTTTAAAATTTTTAATGTCATCAGTGGCTTGGTACTTCTTGGTAAAGGATTGCTACAATTAGCCGCGCAATTGCGAGTGCCTGAATTAGAGTAGGATCTTCACCTTTTAGAACATCATAGTTAAATAATATTATAGCTCTTCATTTATTTAGCTGCCATCGCTCTATGGATAGAGGATGGGATTGAAGTAATGAGAGTGACACTTCAATCATTTATATGTTCCGGTTACTGCTTACCATTGAAAGGCAGGTTGCTTGTTTGCTAACCACTTATCATAATAAAAGTGCGCAGTGTTTATATACTATAAAGATTACGGTAACTGATTACCACCAAGTACTCCGTATCTCTACTTTTGTTGTACTCGTACAAAAAGTAACTATAAGAAATCAGGAGTGGTCTCCCCTTGACTTTTTCGTATTCAGGAAAAGACTAAAAGGTTGATAGAAACCTAATATTTTGATGTCATACATGCATGTTCAATTTTGTCACCCGTCCGAGTACCGACCGCGCACTTGGTTGCTTAACTTTCGCGATCGCCGGCTCAAAAGTTGATATAAACCCTATATTTTGATCTCATACACGCATGTTAAATTTGGTTGCAATAAGTTAAAGCATGCTCGAATTAACGTGCTAACGCACAGACACACACACCACACAGACATAATTCCAATAACGGTAAAAAATACTTTTGTACTCAGGGAAGTCCAAAACGTGTAAATCCATCAAAATCTCGAGCTCGAATTTTTTGACGATTAAAAGACTTCCTGTAAACTACGTATACGAGAAAGTAAAAAACTACAAGTAACGAGGCTAGTGAAGCTCCAAAGAGAAGACGTGGAATAAGAATCGCGTTTCCCTTCTTTTCTCGTTGGAATTTGACGAAACAACCCACCCCGAGGCGTATTCGAGTAACATATTATCTATCAGGCGTCATGGATGAGAGTCGCTGTCCCTAAAAATTTTTGATCTTTGACGGTATATTTAGACTATCTAATTAAAAGTGCTTTTTATTTTTTTGCATTTATAAGATTTGATATTAAAAAAGCAAACGTAAATGGAAAAAAACCTTAACAGTAACAAGATTTATTTTGGTAGACGAAAATAATTTCAAAATTTCGTTTTTGTTAAATAAAATTGTTGTCCATTAAAAAGCAAGCATTATATTAACAGCTCCTAAAATTTTAATAATTTGACTACACATAATACTTTAAAGAAAAAACATCGAGTATTTTTATTCGTTCATAGAACATTTCAAAGTTTAGAATATTGAAGGGAAAACACGAAATTGCTTTCATTTATTTTATTTTTTGACAGATTGGCTCTACTAAAGTACGTACCCTTTATGTCGTAGGGTTATTGCAAAATCCGGGTAAGTAGTAAGAAAAAATAATTTTTAAAACTGCACTAAAAACTTCACTTACCCCAGGCGGGAAATGAACCCAGCAATCTCCGCAATTCGGGCGGCTGCGTTAACCCAGCCGCCGGGATTGCGAAGAATACTGGGTTCGTTTCCCGTCATGGGAAGATTGATTTTTTTAAGTAATTTTTTTTAGTTTTAAAAATATTTACGCGTTTGTAAACGCAAAAAATATTCTCTAAAGTCTTTCTTTATAAGTACAAAAAAAATCTTCATAATACTAAAAAAAAAAACAAAAAAAAAGTCAAATGTTCTTAGGATTTTCGTAAAAATACGATTTATCAAATCACACTGTGATTTGTATACATACTCGTATACTCTTTACTGCACTTGTTTCTTAGACGATGCCATTAGCAGAAGTACCGAAAATCTTTAGTAGTGTCGACTCTACGTCTGTCTGTATGAAGCCGGCATGCCAGATGACACATGTGCGGCATAAAGCGAGTATTGATCTAGTTCTTGCTCGTTCTTTCTTTGTGAGATAGTGTACGACGTGTTTCGTTCAGTCCTTTCTTACTTGAAACGCGAAAAATTTCGCTTTGAATTGTTATTTACTGTATGCATTTGGTGATTTAGCGGCCTTAGCGTTTCGTTGTACGTAACATAAGCAACGGCGAGTGCTTGAAGTAGAGTTAAAGTAATTTTAAATTACCGATAGTTAATTAGTGGTTTTGTTGCCATAAAATTCAAAAAGTAAACGTTAATGGTAAATATAAAAAAAGTCGGTTCCTAGCATAGATTTTTAATACTTCACAATCACAATCACAATAGCCCTTATAATTCCACCCACTGCTGGGACACAAGGCCTCTCCTTGTCATCGAAAGAGGTTTAGGCAGTAGTCTACCACGCTTGCCCAATGCGGATTGGTGGACGGAATATAAGGTGATCAATACCCCTTTGCTGATCCATTAGTCGCCTTCTACGACACCCATTGAAGGATATGGGGTGATGCTATTCTGCCCTGCCGGCATCACATGGCTAATTACTTACTTACGATTATTTACTTAATTACTTACGATTATAGATTGGCACTGAATCGACCAGGACTAGACCAAAATA
This sequence comes from Elophila nymphaeata, assembly GCA_955850985.1. Classification (NCBI taxonomy): domain Eukaryota; kingdom Metazoa; phylum Arthropoda; class Insecta; order Lepidoptera; family Crambidae; genus Elophila; species Elophila nymphaeata. The sequence continues at coordinate 19,030,465 of OY039082.1, read as the reverse complement.
ATGCACCAATGTGTGAGTAATGCGCATGTGTGCCTGACAAATAGTACTGCAGTGTGACAGTTGCTGTCTTTTCTACGTGACTGACTGGCCGACATAGGCCGTCTGCGTATACGTGAAATTGGGGACTTACTATCTTATCATTAACAGTTGCAACACAATAACTCTGTTAACGCTATTGTTATGGCAGTGGACTTCGATAAGATTCGCATTTCGATTTTCTGTAGGATAATTCTATCTGCATCGATTTCATGTCTCAAGTTTTATCGAATATTTATTATACTTTCCAATCAAATATTTATTTAGACGGCTTACAATCAAACGGGTATCTTGTGTACTGCTATAGCACAGAAACCTTTAAAAACTAAACTTTTTTTATGTTACGAGATGGCAAACAAGCTTGCGGCCTACCTGATTTTAAGTGGTCACCGCCGCCTATAGACACTTGCAATATTAAGTGTGAATCACTTAACACCGCAAGTGCGTTTGCCATCCTGGGGACTAAGACGATATGCCCTCCATGCCCAGTAATTACACTGGCTACCTTTCCCTTCAATCCGAAACAGCGAACTGCTTCTCGGCTGAAATAAGAAAGGCGGTGGTACCTACCCAGACGACCCTACATATGGGTCCACCACCTAGTATTAAAATATAGGACGTTACTTGTTTTGTCTACGTAGTTTCCCGCGGCACCGGAGTTGAGATGTGGATAGATTGCACCAGTAGTTTATAGTGGTATGGTTGGTTTATCCTGAGAGTCCAAGATAGACCTGCCATTGCCACATGATGAGGCAGCAATAAAAGCTTTTCCATAAAAATGTTTGGTATTATTGCACACTTAAGTGCACGCACATTCTTTACAGTGGACACTGCAAGACAAGCAAGATACTCTTTCGGTAGATATAAAATTATTTATCTCACTCCTACGTTGTCTTGATATAATAAATTTGAAGGACATTTTCGTTTTATAATTAATAAACATAATCAATAAAGAAAATTAAAAGAAAAAGAACTGTTATAAAAACAAGCATTTATTATGTTCTTGCTCATAAAATGACGAATCAAACGAACCGAAACTCGATAGGATTGCGTCGCTTTATTACAGAGTTTCTATGACCACCTTCAAGCTCCATCATCAGACCCTGGTTACCATTGAAAGACAATCTACTCGTCAAGACGATTCAAACGAGCCCAAACTCGATGAGGTTGTGTCTTTTCATTGCGAAGTTCCTATGGCCACCTTCCAACTCCATCATCAGATCAGCACCATGTCATCATAATATTGCATTGTCACGTGATTTACACATGTATGCAAAATTTCATCTTAATCGGTAACCGGGAAGTGGATCTAATACTGTTCCAACTGTCAAACATCGGGACAGGTGAAACTAAATAAAAACTTGTAAATATCGGTGTTAATACCTTAACCTTAGATTAAGAATATACCTTAACCAATCCCTTATTCTAGCGCACATAGGCTTATCTTCTTATATCTTTCCACAACATAAATAAAGCTTTTGATGCTTTTTTGCATAAACGAGTAGGTTTTGTAAATTATAAATATAGGTCGTTTGTATTTCAGAAGGTTAATGAAATCTATCTTAAAAGATCCTTTACTTTCAACATTTTCCATCCAGTTATTTCAAAACCATAATTTCAAAAGCCCGACAAAATATTACGCGCCAAGAAAATAACGTCAAAGTTGGCCCGGAGCGATCGCGCAAACTATGCGGTGGAACCAATAAACGCCTTGTCATCTCTCTCTGATTGATCTTAATTTTATGCGCCAAACTATCAGTCTCTCTCTTTCGCACGCGGCGGTTTGCCAGAGAATATATTTTCCATGCGCGGTGCAGAAAATGTGGCCTTTTCCGTTTTTATTTGAATACAGAATGTTGGAGTGATAATGATTGTGAGAATACGCGGGTAGTTTACGGTTCATATTATCTATGGTGCCTGTATTCATGGTCTCCAGCACTGGTTTTTATTAAAAAAATATTACACACACTTTTCCGAATTCTAATAATGCGTTTTGCGTAGCAGGGATCGTTTTTTGTTTTTTCAAAATTCAGAATATTATAGGTTTTGTTCGGAATGATAACTATGATTTTAGCTAAGTATCTAAAAGGTATCGATTTTCTAAACCAACTACACGTGGCTGAGACGATAATGCTACGATGGACGTGTAGAGTAACACAAATGGACAAAGTGAGGACAAAGTATATAAGAGAAAGTTTGAAAGTAGCACATGGCACAAAAGACTGAGAGGTAACAGATTAGCATGGTATGGGCATAATAATGAAAGGAGATGATGAGCATGTTATAAAGAGAATGGATGATGTTTATAAAGGAAGAGGACCGAAGAAAGGATGGGTAGACTGTGTGAAAGATAATATGGCAAAGAAGGGAGTTAATGTTGAGATGACGACTGATCGAGAGTGGAAGAAGAAAACATATTACGCAGACTACAAATAAAATTGGAAGCACGTGAATGAAGTATCGATATTCTGCCATGAGGTCTTGAAACTCAGTCCAGACCATCACACCAAGTGGGCACTTGTGCGGTGGCAAGTAAACCAGTGATAAGTTTTCCCAAGGGGACTTTGATGAAGGCGGCCTATCATAAGCCAATGCAGAAACCTATAGCTATGTTGACATATTGCACTAACCCCAATTAACTTGGGAGCTTGGTGGAAACAATAAAACAAAAAAAGAAAAAATAAATTTCACGCCGTCGTGGTGGAGTGATCGGAATAGCTGCCTATACATCAAGCGATTTCTGTAGTTTATTTGTGTGCCCATTGGTCTTTAGTTCAGTAATCCTAAGCTCCATATCCAGGTCTGTGAGAATTTTTACTTGATTTGGATGGTCGTAAAATTCTTTATTGCATTTGTAAAATTATCAAAATTTACGGCCGGTTGCACCAAGTTTACATTTTATAATTTTGCAAAAAGTAATGTAAAATTTAAACTTAATTCCTAAGAATGGGATGTTCCATTTTTAAATATATTACGAAATTGTAAAAACTTTGGTGCAACCGGTCGTTAAAGTATAGATAGTCCACGGACTTGTTTAAAGTCTACTTGACTAACTTTTACTGTCTTATCAAAGTTTATCACAATAATTTCCATCAAGTCATTCTATTTTTCAAAATTAACACTTGCTATTCCATATTCATGATTAAATTACATAAATACGCACTCTATGCATAAGTTATAATAAAACACATTTCCCTCAACAAAACCCCAAAACGTGTGGTAAAAATCGTTACAGCATAACATATCGCGTAGGCAGGCGTGCGGTTGACAGGCCGGCTAAAGGATTTATGAACGTTGCCTTTGCCTCAAGAAAAAAAACGCTTGCAAGTTATAAGGGAATAGAAAATGGTGAGAGGCTTGTGATTATTATCTGTGTGACTGCCCATGCAAAATAGGAGTAATATACAGGTAAATCAAGATTTAATGGAGATGTTTCGTGATAAACTAGTGCAGTGGTTCCCAATTACTTTTTCCTGCGTACCACTTCAGGATAGACCTGAAATTTACGTACCCCTCCCTTATTGCAGGAGTGATAAATAAAAAAGTAAATCGTATTTTTGACGTTTATTAATATCTAACTAAAGTTTAAATGATGGTGAAAATAACTAATGTGAACGTTTCTCTTTGCACAACTCTGAAAATTCTGCTTGCTCATTGGTTAGCACTTAGTTTCAGCCTCAAGTCGTCTTCGAGTTGAAGTGTGTGACGATGTTTCGTTTTTATGTTTGACATATTTCAGTATTTTTTTACTAGTATAATTTTATTCAAGAGATTTCTGCGCGTACCCCTTCATACAACTTCGCGATCCCCAGGGGTACGCGCACCACTAATTGGGAACCACCGAACTAATGCAATAACATTTTGTAACAAATCTTTTTTTTTCGGAGGCATTGGCGTGGACCTCTATCCTGTAATGCTGGCACTTCACATGGTCATATTTGTCAAATGTTTGAGCTGCATCTTTTTAATTATTTACATACATGTAATAGGGATGCAGCACAAATGTTTGACTAATACGGCCATGTGAAGTGCCAACATAAGGCGAACCTCCCTAGAGTAATTATAATCTGTGAGCATTTCCTCCTGAGGAGTTTCTCAATGGAGCTTCTAAGAACCCGGAGCTCGACTCAGGCACACCTAGCCAATCATTTGTTTACTTTCTCACCTGATCCTAATTAAAGCATCTTCAATTCACTTACCTTCATGGAAGTACCTATTCACTCTCCCTTTGAATGCATCTAAGTTATAATAGGAACGAGTTCTACTCATTACCTCCGCAAGTTCCACACCTTTCCGAAACTTACCGAACCTAAACCTGCAGAGACTCTAGATAGGATAGTGAAACTCAATCATGGTAGATACCTGTCGAATAGAAACCCTCTGCGAAGTTCGCTCTACAGCCTAGGGGACCCACAAAAGCCCTCATCTTATTAAAAATCTCCAGTGAAGCTAGTTTGATTAATATTATTATGATTATTTATTTGTTTTAATATTCTACCAACACAAATTCTGTTCTGTCTAAAATAGGTATTTACATTATAAATTACACTATTCAAATTATGATACGGTATTCTTAAATAAACTTTGTTGAACTATTTAAGCATTTCACGTGTATATGTATACAAACAGCTTGAGGTTTGACGGTTGGCGCGTGCTGCACTCTTGATTTGCGCTACGAAAGACCAACCTCCCTAGTTGAAAAAAAATATTTGCAAAGCATGAGCACAAACTACCAGAGCAGTGCATGCCTGCGCAGTTGAAACTTGTATTTGAATATTAAAAGTTCTATTGTTAGTCAAATTAGCAGGCAGATGTGGGCAATCCCTACCTACGGCACGGATCTAATTGGGATGCATTTGCATTATAATGCACTGCAGCGAAAGTACGTGCTTGTTATAAAAAACTTTGCATTCTAACAAAAAGTGTATATAAAAAAACTCCGACATAATTAAAAAAATGCACTGTGTTTGCACTGTTATCGAAACAACACAAGTTTTAATTTATTTCCATTAAAAAATATTAATTACTAGTCTCACAGAATCGTATTTTTGGAGTGACGTGATGAAAAAAACCTCTAATTAGGTAACTATCGTGACAATTATTGGGGACAAAATATTTTTTTATGAATTACTGAAAGAAAGATTTTGAAATGTAAGCAAAACTCAATAAGGGTAAATTAAGTGTATGTAGTAATGACTACTTACTGTGAAGCGAGTAGATAAATCAAAAGAAGTAAGGTTAGTTCAAAGCATTGCTGTTGACTTCCAAGGGAACTTCGTGACTTTATATATATGCATGTTCGCAAAATTTCAACAAACATTTTATGAAAGTTTCATACCTATACAAATATTTATTTATATATCTACTGTCAAGGCCAAAAAAAAAAATATTACGTAAAATTTTGTACATAATTCCGACAAAATATCGAGCCTTAATTTTTTACAGCTTTCGATAAAGCTAATACCGCCTAAAAATAGTACACAACCGTTATCCGATTATGACGACGCAATCGATTCTCGCATCGATAGCAAAATCGATTTGGAAGTCAACCGATGTAATTTGGAAAAATGTAAACGCATATTGGGAGTACTAAGCGGTCTCTTGGCACAGATAAGCCAAACGTTTGTAAAGATAAACCAGAGGTTATAGAGCTATTTCTGGTAGAAGGGTGGGAGATAAGAGGCATCATGTCATGAACTTTGATCGCATTTAAAGATTATTAAATGTGCAAGTACGTTGTTTGTGGTGTCCTAATTGACAGATATTATTTGGAATTACCGTCTTTTTTACATCTAAGATAGCATCTAATGCTTTTAACCGTCTCTATAGTCTATCAACAGCCTCAATTCATAGGTTTAATCCAAAAATACATTCCCAGATAGGAACAAAATTCTATGCTGAGGTTGGTTGGTTTTAACGTTTAGCTACAATATTATCAAAGACTATCTCCAAAACAATATTGTTAACAGCCTTGTTATTTTCCGATGATTTCAGTAATAAGCTCGCCTTTACAAAAGTCGTACATTCACTTTAAATCAGATGTATTGCTTTTTGGGTCAAATTAGTGCATAACACGAACCGATTTTCAACATTCACTTGAACATTTCTATTTACTTTTAAAAAACCCTATTTGACTATCATCATGCTTATGTTACTTGTCCTTCGTATTTTATTTGAAAAATAATAAAACCTAGAGATCTTGTCATCTTATTACAAATACCTAGTTCTCATAAAGCTCTAGTTATTGCTGTTTCCATAATGAAATATCTTGGAAAATATTTCTTCACTAAAATATACTGATTCACAAAAAAGACAATTTGTAGCCAGAAACTAAGACCAACTAGTAAATAAGAGACACGAGATGGAAAATTTCGTGGAAAATACCGAAAAATCCAATAACGAATTATCGACTAAAATGCGGTTTCATCGTTCATAAGAAAACATGTCCACATTATTCGCCACAAAAAATCTATACGAAATCAGAAAACCCGAGACATTCCAATAATCCTTTACTTTAGTACTCATCCCATGTTCCCGCGAGATTAAATTCCTTGACAATATAACTACTGTATCTTCATGTGAGGCCTTTTTAATATCGTATGTTGTGGCGGTCTTTTTTATACCGAATATAAAATATACAATTTCAACGTAGCAGTGACATTGTGTACCATCCATCTTTTCGGGTTTAGCGGTGCGTCCCCCTCTCGCACATAGCTCCATCCCGCTCCAGGTTTTAGTTACCCCCCGTGGGGTAGACTTGCTCGAAGCAGTCAACTCTTTGCGCATTTTTCATTCGGAATACGGCGGATATGAAGAAATGTATCGCTTACTGAGCCGCGTTATGATTTTTCTTGTTCTATTTCGAGTAGGACCTTATGAGATTTGGAGCGTGCGTGGATTAGGTGCGGGTTATTTGACAACTCAATATCTGCAGCTCGATAGATAAATCTAAGTGATGCGATGACGTTCCCAGTCAGTTAAAATAAAAACTGAAAAACCGCAATGTCTGTATATGAGGTTCAGCAATTAGAATCCTGAGCCATGGTATTATTTTTATTGACGTTGTATTGATTAGACAAAGACAGCAAATAATTATGTTACTACCCTTGACTGCGATAAGATAATATAGAGCATCTAAGTTCATGAGTGGAGGCTTCCCTTCCGGCTTGAACGCCTTAAAGATGATAGACGCACGAGAGACATCCCTAAGGTAGATGCACTATCGTTTACTAATCCCCTAGGGAGGTTCATTTACCCTACAATCTTGGGGCTCTCTACCGGGTTTTTGAGAAGCACCCTCCAAGGTCCTTCTCAAAAACCCGGTGACGTAGGAAATATCATCAGCCATAACCTGCAGTAGTTAAAAAGAAAAAAAAGAGTGGCTGCTTGTGACGTCGTTATCGTATAAAGTGTACTATAGCGTGACGTCACACGGCATTTCACCGTAGTGTATGGTCGTTTGTATGTATATTATTTCGTGTTCTATCTGACGGACTAAACAGAATTTTTAGTCATAATCATCTCTATTTTCGATACAGAAAACGTTATAAACAATTTTACGACATTTTGTATGTGAAATATACAATTTCAACATGACAGTAACATTGAGTACCATCCATCTTCTCAGATTTAAAGGTGAGTCCCCCTTTAGGCTGCAGTGTCAATATTAACAGTATTGTGGGTACTCTTCTAATTGTTGAATGTTGACTTCTTTTACTCATTATCTATCTTCCCATGATTTTTTTTTATCATCATCATCAGCTCATATAATGTCCCCACCGAGGGGCTCGAATCTACCCCACATTAGGGACGATTAGGCCTTAGTCAACCACGCTGGCCAAGTGCGGGTTGGTCGACTTCACACACAACCTAAGAATTTCTTCATAGGTGTGTGCAGGTTTCCTCACGATGTTTTCCTTCACCTTGATTTCCTTGATAATAGAAATAAATTAATGTCAACGGATAATATGTTCCTCTCTTCATTTAGAGAGTCATCCTGGCGTAAATTAAATCCAATATTTTCATTACGTCGAACTGGATTATTTTCTCCCTGTGCTATTGTATACTTCCGTCATTAGGACATTTTATCGAAAGATCCAGAATCAGGCATCCAGCCAATTTGTCTCCACGTGACGATAAAGATACGAACTGGAAAATCCGTTCCCTATTCATCTTCCGAGACGAGTCTGCACTTCTAAATTGTACCTAACTGAAAGTCGTCCGCTAAACCAACATTCATGTAAAACAAATTCAACACTGCAACGCTAACAATTGACGCTTATTCCAGTCACAATCCAGTTATATTTGCTAAAGAGAAGTCGAATCTACGAGGCAAGCCTTAAAAACCTCCATTTGCCATTCCGATCACGTGACACGTACGTGACACTGCCATCTAGCGACCACAGCCAGTACTAATACTAACGTGGTTTGAGTCCGGGACGTTTTAACTATGTATTATTAGCTTTTTGAGCACGTTTGCTTGCCGATGAAGCGATCGGAATATCTGATTATTATGAATGGTAATGCGATTTATTATATTTGTGATGTGACGCGAGTGTGGAGTCACATAAGACGTGGTACCACTTGTGCCTGCGCTGACAATGTGTGCGCCTATGTATATTATCATATTATGCATATTTAGGGCGGATTAGGTGTCGTTGCCGTGTGATACAAATGTTAAGTTGACTAGAGTCGACAGGCCTTTGTTTTCTGTCCTAAGAGCTTGTACGATTCAAGCGATGACATAATTTCTTCTTCTTAATATTATGATCTCAGGTGTGGGCCAGTACACGGCAAATCACGCGATTCAATGAGTGCTTGTATTTTCTATGCGTAAAATTAAATATTGTCTGACTGTAGGTACAGCTAGTCTTTCATATTGTCGACTAATAATGTGTTGTACCGTGTTGCCAAGTTTGACGTTTACGTAGGCCGAAGCCTTAGCGATTCCCAGGTTGGAATTTCCAAAATTTAAGTCTTGTCTGTTTTCTTCTTTTTTTCAATTAATGGCGATCGCGACACATTAACGCTTACGCATTTCGCCAATGTCAAGTGAAAATATACTTAAACAGACAATTGTACGGTAGATTGAGTTAAAATGTAGTCTCTCAACATGTGTCTTTACAAAAAGAACTCGGGAGAAACTCCCTTGTCAGTCAAAGTATGTTTAATATTAGTGTGGCACAAACCATTGACAACTATTTGTAAAATATTTTTAACAATCCATACTTGCACCACTTCCGATCTTTGATTCAAAAGGGCGCAAAAGGCAATAAAGTTCAATCTGAACTCCAATAATCAAATAACCAATTGGAATCCTACATCAACTCAGAAAATATCTTTAGAAATTAAAGTAGATATGATATGGAACATTTGGCCGTAACTACGACGAATTTAATAGGTTCTTTTACATATTTCGTTTGTCACTTTCGTTTTCCGAACTCCCTCCCGATATTTGCTTCCGCCGATTGGCAGACATGGAACCTCCAAAGACAGTAGCGAATTCCCACGAGCGCGTAATGTAAGCACGCCTTAACCAAATACAAAGGATGGTTCAGAATAGGTAATGCGGTATATAAAGAAAACATGAAATTTCCATGCCATTCGGATGGCAATCTACATGACTAGCGGGCGATATCGGGTATATATTCCCAATAAGCCTGGATAAGGCTTGGATGTATTGCTAATGTATCACACATTTTGATTATGTGGGCGTTTGGTATGGAAAGATCGGGTTTGTTGTGTCGCCAATACTGATTTGAGGTTTTCAATTTTCCGACGTAATTCTGACTTGGATATCACGGAGCGGTATAAAATATATTAAATGCGAGTTATTAAGCTCCGTATTATACTAACGTTTATGGACGACGATGTTGACGTGAATGGGATGTTAAGATGCGATAACTCCATCGGACAAAAATTTATTAACGCCACACGCGTGGCAATTGTTCTTAGTAGTCTTACCTAGGCAAATGGTTCAGCCTCAAAAAAAAATGCTTTGAGACACATGAGGTGTCTGCAAAAGATTGTTAACTTTTAGGAATTTAACTGGCCTGTCTTAACACTTTGTTATTATTGTCCGCAAATCTGAAAGAACATTATTATGGCGTGTTGCTGGTATATTTTGTTAATTCATGTTATTACTGATATCGACGCGATGAAAAACATTCTAAAAATAGTTACCACCAAGTTATTTACCTACAAAAGTAATAGACAGTGAATGTTATCGTATTATATAGGGTTACTCCACAATATTAAGTGCGGCGTCGATGTGAATAAATATATTATCATCTAGATTTTCTGGGCAAATTGATAGGGGAATTAAGAGCAAATCGGGATATCTGTATGGCCCATAAAGTCACCACTGGCTATTTAAGGTATGCTTTGGCTCAAAACAGGAACAGGTTGCCAGTTGGTATGACAATTTAATATAAAATAATTTTTCTTTATTAGAAATCTATGATTATGAAATATACCTTCCAACCAACAGAGGATCTCATCAACCTAAGCAACTTTTACTATGGAATCAATTCTAAAATCGCGAAAAAAAATCGTCTAACGACTGTACATTTTTTTATAATAACATTTATTTAAAAAGGTAAAAATCTAAAAAAGGGTAATAAGCTAGGGTTGGCTGGAAGAGATCTTTATTAGTGATAAACATACATCTCTAGATACTTTTCTTGATGTATAACAATAAAGAAAATTACAAGTACCTATGCAAAATTTTAATAATTTTCCTCCTTACAATGATTGCTAGTATTCTGAGTCTATGCTTCATCCTAATCTAAAGGGGTCGGTCACCTGCGATCAGAAGATCAATATCGAAAGTGGTTTACCACCCTCTTATTTAAAAAATAAATAAAAAATGGTATTACCAATGACACGAGAAATCTATCGTTTCACGATTATGAACCAGGTACAGTTACGAAATTGAATACGATGAAATGGATCGGCAAAATAAAAACTGAAGTTGTTTTTTGGATTTTGTTCCATTTTCAAAATTTGTGCATTTTTCTTAATTTTTTAAATTTTCTCTAAGGAGTTATTAACACGTAAGGCTTACTGGTCACTGTCAGTATAGGTGTCGCATCAAAAGAGTCACGCACGACACTTAACTAGCTGTGTCATGTCGTGATTCATGATGAATTTTTCTGATATTGCTTCAAATAGGTATTTACTAGCGTTTTGTTTAAGACGCTATGCAGAGAATAAACTTTATTTTTATGTTGGTTTAGTCCCAATTAGTTCTAGAAGATTTTTCTGTACCGCACCTTCCACAGATATATCAATCAAGAAATTCGTGGTACCCTCGTTTCACTTTGATTTATGTAGGTAAGTTGTCATTATAAGTATCGATTACTACGGTTGCTCTTAAATATTAAACATACATAATTGAAAGAAACATTTAAAATATTTTGTACTCATGTGTAGTACAAATCAAATACTTTTACTTCTCTGCAAAGTACAAATGTGCTCCATTTATTTATACTACCTACGGAATGTGATCGAAGAAGTTCACTTAACTACGATTGAACTCATTTAGTAACAGTTATGATATAATAAATAGAACACAAGCAAGCCTATTCGACTGCTACAACTACCGAAACATAGCTAAATTTAATGGCAGACAATAAATTGAGACAAATCGATGCAGTATCGCGTGCTATCTGCCGATCTTTCAAAGCAGCCTTGCCTACCGTTATTCGCTATGTATATTCGACTAAAGTGTTCTAAAAATATTTCCTTTCACGATAAACAGACACCCCTTTTCTTCTATATCGCACGCACTTAGATAAAAGTAATGAAATATGAACTAGCGAGGTCTCCACGAAGCACACACGAGGGTGGAAATTCTGAGAAAAAAGAATCCCATCCATCAACAAAGAAAATAACGATTCCCGTGCGTCAGACAAATGATTGACAGCGAATGAAAAAAGGAATAAAAAGGAGAATAAAAAAAAGAAATGATTCCTTATTCAAATTTTCACGGCGTTCGATTTTTTCCTTTGTCGCGAGCGTTCCGTTTTGTTTCCATTTGTAATTTGTCGGTTTGCTCTTTCCAGAAAAACGGTGCTTGTGAAGCGTAAAAGTCTTTTGGCAAGTTTTTATTGGGTTATTATAAAGACAAGCGTCGTACGGTTCAATATGTAAAGTAATTGCTTAAACTGAACTCAGTGTCGGGCTGGTGACGTACGAATGTCGCGTTGAATCTTGTACTGTACTTTTGTTGTTAAAAATGTTCTTTAACTTTTCAGAATTTATTAAATACAAAAGGTTTATCAATCTTAATAATCTAATATAATATATATTCAACCTGCGATTCAGTCTTCATGATTAAAATATCTACCTACATTTCAAAGGCATTTTGGAAGTAGGCCTTTTATGTCTTCAGACTAAGTATCTATAGACCAGTTATAAAACTGAATTAAAAGTGATGCTTTAAAGGTAATATTAAATCAGCGTATTCCAGTTTAATATGAGCATCTTAGCTAAATCATAATTATATATAATACGTCATTTCAAATTAAAATAAACTTGATTACTAAAGAAAACAGTTTCAAAATGTCATGACGATTATCATACCGTCTATCAAACTTTGAAATGTAATGCACATACCATGGTCAATTGGTCAATATGGCTCAAAGGCCCAGTAGGTATCCGGTCCAGTTAAGCATCTGAAAAAAACCACGTTCAAAGTTTCTAAAGTTCAACAGCCCGAAGTCCCAAATTCAAACTTTGAGATTTGAAATTGCACGTGCCACATTTGCAATCAGCTGTTCAAAGGCGCGGAACTCGCTCGCATTGAAACATTGGCGACCTTGTAGAAGCGCTAATTCGGGCCCCGCATCCCCACATAATTTGCGCTTACCGTAAAACTGATTACGCTCTCGCAGACGATTCCATCTCACTCACACTCAGCCCTCTCTTTCCCGCCCATTCATGAAACGTTTAATTATACCGCCTTGGGATGGCATTATGCGGTAGTGAAAGTGGGAAAGTTTGATTGGACTTTCCCCGGGAAATTTCCAACTGAGAATCCAGAGCAGAGTTGCAAAAGCGAGAGTGTAAAGCTTCAATGTCACTATTAAAATGTAATTGTGTTAAAATGATTTTAACGGAAGCCTTATTCTCTTCGTTTTTTAATATATCATTTTTTTTTTAAAGTAAAGTGTTCAATTGTAAGTATAACGTTATTCACCTTGAAATTAAGTGCCTCGAAATTTTTGTAAAAAATAGGTGCTAGATATTGTTATAAAATCAAATAATTAGTAAGGACACTGCATATTAGGCCATTGAATATTCCGACTTACACAAAAAAAAATATTCAAAAATACAAAATATATTTAAAAATTGCATGATTGCATGACACCGTTTCTGGCATTACTTATAGGGTAAAGTACTTCCTTCGTCTCCCGGTTTTTTAAATATGGAACAAACGCCCGGAGCGAACTCTCAAACACTCATTTATTTTCTCTCTCACTTTCTTGTCTTCCATTTCCGGGTTAATTTTAAATGTGGGACGCGAGTTGTGGTAGGTCGGGCATATTAGGCCCCGAGCGTAATGAGTCAATAGGCGGGGGTTAACTTGCTATAATTAAGGAGCGATAAAGAGCAATTTGGGCGAGTAATATTGTCACTTGTTGATTTACAGGGGTTGAGTTCGCTGACATTAAAATTTGAATTAAGAAATTGTTCTTTTATATTTAAGTTCTTTCACAAAGTAATAAATAAAATTATTTACTTTGTGGTTCGTTCTTAGAACTCGTTAAAGCGATATTATTATGGTTGAGTACCTACTGTTTGAAATGGCAATATATTAAAGAAGCTTCGCTTGAGACTTTGTGGATTTTTCAAAGACTTCGCATAGATAAGTCATAGTTACTATATAAACCTATAAATTCTCTAGAAATAATCAAGCTTCATGAACCTTTTAACCATCACGGTTAAGTCAACATGAGTACACTTGCGGGCAGGATTTTAAGATAACGTCAATTATTTATTGTCTTGAATGATCAATACATAACGTGTAATCATTTGCCTTAGTGCCACAAACAAATATTTTGTACGAAACCGAATACAGCGTAAAATACGGGATCTGGTCCCGTACGAATTTAACGAATTGCGGCCTCACCCTGGTATGGAAGATCTGGTCAGTAAATAATATACTCAGCCTGTATTCGTCCCTCAGATAACATTGTTGTTCCGTTCCCTTCACTTGAAAAAAAAAACCACTTAAAGCCACGAATACACTAGGGGCTCAAGCGAAGTCAAGCGATTTCGCTAGACATATCTGGCGACATCGCACTACTAATGTCGGTAGCGACCACAGATTTATTAATACAAGGAGATAGGCCAAGCCGGTGCTTAACTTTCCGTCACTTCGCCTTCCGATAAAGTCAAGTGAATACGTAACTCAGCGATTTGACCGATCTCTTTTCATAGCTTTCGCAGTCCTTAAGACGCGCGCAATCAACAGTGCATATTACGGCATGCTCAACTAGAACCATGTATGTAGTACGGAGGCTGATCGCGACACTCAGTCTTCATATGAACTCGGCGATTCGACCGATCTCCTAGGAACCACGCTAGGCGTTTGATCACAGGCCTGATGGAAAGCTTTGATGAGGCCTATGGTACACGCTCGCCTAGATGATGCTTGTTCACTCTGGACTTGAAGATGTCCAGATTATACTGATCCGGGAAAACAGACAGAGTTCTACTCCTTAGCTATTCGCATAATAAAAGCAGAGACAAATCGCTTTATGTGAATCGAACAATTACTAACATTCAATCGCATAGATGTTGGAATAAGAAACCAAAAGTAATGCCACCAATTGAAATTAACACAATGCTCACCAAAAGAGTGGAGTAGAGATATGGCAAGCGACGCGGCACTGCGCTTCTTTCTCTTGTCTCCACTCATCTCTTCTCGACTCCGCTTTTGTTGAAAACGGCCCTTAGTCTACTTCTAAGGTCACTCTTGTTCAGAATTCTATAGACACCCTTCTTTATGATATTCCATATCCCTCTTTCAACTTCGGTATAAATATAACCTTTTCAATATCAATTGAAAAATTATTCTAGCGAAACGAGTACCTAAGCATTGTGATATTTAATAAACTATAATAACATGGAACCGATGTAAAGATTGAAACCAATATCGGATATTGCAAATCGGTCTTCTATAAAAAATGGTCTGATGTTATTGAAATTCTTTGAGCGATGTTAGAACATTGAAGTATAGTAGACATTAAAATTCTAAAATTTTATACAATATAGCTGTTAAGCATATCCGTGTTGTATAAGTGTACATTGTCAAAACATGAAATAGAAAAACAGTTCATTTAGCTTGCATTGCTTTTAGAATATTATATATTGCTTTTAGAAAGTTTTTGTAATTTCAAATATGTCAATGAGAGAACCAATTGAATTAATTCTAGGAATACAGTTTTGTATTCGTAGAGGTATAATATGATAATTAAAGTCTCATTATAATCGTCAGTTAGTTCCACATCAGATTACAATGTTAGACCCGAAACACTGAGATGATTTTTTAGACCTTAACAACTATCCTAGTTAGAATTGTTTTTTGGGTTTGTTGCTCTTCTTATTTAGGCTCACTCGTCGTCACCAGAGAAATGTTCACTGGGATTCATTAAACTCCCTCGTGAATCCTTATTGGCATTTGGTGAAGATGATTAGGGGTCTGCACGTACCACAAAATGTCCTCCTATAAAATCTCTGGCGACTCTTTGAAGGCATCTGCAGGCAACAGCAATATTCTCTAAAAAAGGGGTACCTCACAGAAACGTCCTCGGGCAACCCAACAGTGAGCCGGGTGACTACGCCCCATCTATCTGTATCCCTACGGATAGTCACAGTTTATTGGTAGGTATGATAAAGTGACTAAACAATTGTACAAAAATATGATTTCTATATAATTATGGTCATAAAAAATTCACTAGACGTCAAATTAGACGCCCACGCGGCAACCGTACAGTACTAGTAGACAGATACTTTTTCCATTAACTTTGTCTCACTCATATAAATGATAATAAAAATTGTGTTCCGTTTTTTCCTCAAATAAATAAAACAAATTCTACTCTTTACAACGATGTTCTAGGAAAGCGAAATAATATTATCTGAAGAAGGAAATTTATTCGTTTACACAGTTTCTCTTGAAATCATACATTTACTCTTTTGTGTTTGCCTTTCCTTTATTTCCAGTATAGTGACATTCAGGGGCTTCTATTAAATTTGTATCTTTATGAATGTACGAAAATAAAATACGCGAGAAAATTTCTATTGATTTCGTGTCAATCTAGAAGCTCCTATACCGACGCTTGATATCAATTCGAAAGCCATCACAAAATCGACAATAGTAGCCAAACAAAATTCACGCATCATTCGACGTAAGAAAATAAAAGACGTAATCTAAAGCAAACTCGTGCCCTGAGGGTATTCCGGAAAATTGGTGCCTCCAAAGAATATATTTTGAATTTTTATTATGTACTATTTTCTATTCCGCTCCCAAGGTAACCCTTCTTCCACAAAGGGGCTTCACAAACGCGGAGACATTCTATAGGTGAGGGGGGTTAACCCCCTACTCCTTTTAGGGAAAGATGCCACCCTGTCCCATCTTATTCTGTGAAGGATTTACCAAGTAGCACGTGTAATATACATTTGTATATAAAAACATTCATTCTTGGCGCATATTTCTGAATAATTCGACACGGTGGGTTCTTAATAAGGTCATCGTTTGTGTAGACACGGCTTGGAGGGATTATCCCGTGTCAATTTCGGGGATCAAGTCCAGGGATTACAGAGCTAAGGATTTAATGTGTTTAGGACGGTGATCTCTACGAAAGGGACCAATAGATGGAATATTGAAATTACAAAGCCGAAATCAAATGGATTCGATTTTTCAAAATCTGGGAACTACAAAACAGTTTTTTTCTTCTTATTTCATTATAAAGGATATGGCATCAAATCGACGTCAAGGCTTTGATTCTTCGATTCGATGCTTGCTCTTAATTCTTTGTTAATTATTTATTATCCTGTAAGGGTGTCTGTTACATTATGCGTAACATCGAGATAGTAGTAATTCTTTCTGGAAAATAAATAATTCCTATTATAGAGATATTGCGGGCCATAAGGCTTTATTTAATACTTAAGTAAGGTTATAACTATGCTGAAAATAATTCAGTTTTTTTACTATTCAGACTCTTTCATTGCTTTTAGATATTAAATAAATAATGTAAGGAAATGTTAACATTCAGAAGTCTCTTGTGTAACATCAAATTCGCTAACGCAATCCTCCGTACGTAAGTACACGGAAATTGCGGTTTGATCTAACATCCTGCGTCAGGTACTGACTGGTAAGAAATTCCATTTTCACAAACGAAAAATCCATCCAATACAATATATCACATGGTTCTAAGCCTGTTAAGCGAGCGAGAGGGGTATAGGTGAAGCTGTAGGCGTGGAAGAGAGATGAAATCAAATGTCCCTGCGAAATGGAACGTAAGGAGATTGAATAGAGTCACACTAATACTTGTGCTTACCTTTGCTTGTGAGTGTGTGGGTGTGTGTAGTTAAGGCGAATTGATGTTAAGGCCAAGTTTGGTATTGTTATTGGAAAGAAAGGTGTGCTGGTTTTTATATTACAATTGAGTTGACGTGAAATATTACAAAGATCTTTTATAAGTAATTTGATTGAATGTTATGGTTAAAGTCATACTCTATTCAATGACTAAAGCGCTTACCAATACCAATGTATCCTATACTATTCTCAAAGCTATTTTTATTGGTAAATAGGTCTTAGGTATTACGATTGCAATTTTATCTTCTATTGATGACCTCTTCTAAAGTGTCACCCAAAAGGGTATATCTTATATTTATGAAAAATATTTTCTAATCATAGCTACTGGCGTAATTTTAAAATACTCTCAATGATTAATAGCAGTATGGTAACAATGTTACAAATTTATATTTTGCATTTTTATAAGAATTATGCAAGTAAATAGTACACTTTTCTTATTTTTGTTCCTCGAATGTGCATTAAATATACCCTATTTATGAAATGTATCTAAATTATAACCTCTAATTATTGTAGATAGTGAAAATCTTTTCCGACATTTTCCTATTTTTATCAACATACCCTTAAACTCAATACGTGTGTGTGCTCCTAAATACTCACACACATGTAAATTCTCAGATCAGCCGTAAAGTAACGTCGCACACAAACAAAACGAAAGGCTTAGATCACGCATACAGACCCAGCTACCGTTGTACGGACGGCAAGTGCGATGTAAACACGTGACAATCTTGTTTGTCTGGCTGTGTGTGAGTGATTTTTGCGATATAGTACCTCCGAGTGTAACCCCGGGCAAGTTTTATTTATTTTTCTGCATTCGTTACGGGGTTTGGCATAGTTTTATTGCTATTGCTGTTTTAATGAGAGGTTACAATCTGTCCTGGTTATTGGATTTGGTTTGTTGGCTTATATATTATTAACGGCCAAACCCGAATTTAGGACGAACTAGTTTTTCCTAGGCCAAACCAATTAGTCCTTTATGCGATTTGGATCTAGTGGCTGAGTGATGGGTAGGTTAGGGTTATTTTTTTTTATGACCAGGCGGAGTGCACAGTTTTTTGGGAGAGTCTTGTGTTTTATGCACCTACATGGCTGAGTGATGGGTTGAACTAGTTTGGCCTAGGGAAAACTAGTTTATCCTAAAATCGTGTTTGGCCTGTAGCATATATACTCTTTATTGCACATAAAAATTTACAGATATATTTCATTAAAACATAGTTTGCAAGGGCGAACTTATCTCTAGAAAAGATCTCTTCCAGACAACCCATGAATGTGTGTTATAACGTTAATGAAGTAGGCAGTAAAAATGCAAAATAAAGGTTATAAATAGACAGCAGTATTATTACACTATATAATAATAATGAAAAATGAAAAATCTCTTTATTTAAATGGACGTTGCTAAGTAGGTAGTAGTAGGTAGTAGTACCCTACCACCATTTCGGGACGAAAAATAATTATTAATATGCTGAGATGAAGAAGAAATGGCGAAAGAAACTCCACAGGTTACAATTTGGTAATGATTTCAAAACATAATTACAGGTCAATAGATATATCAATATGAATAAATTACAATTTTGAATGCGTAAATTTTGGTTTGATTTTACTCCCACGTATTTGTATAATATAATTAAAATATACTTAGCTATATAAATATCATCATAAAATATATACCTACGTATGTTTATATATAATAAATAAATGATAAAATACTTTAATACACATGATGAGATAAGCTTCCAATGATTAATTTGAGTTTTGTGATAGATAGTACTGCTTAATTCTACATTTGAGCAGCACGAAATGAAAAGGAGTGAAGAAAGAAGTTAGTATTGGTCTTAGGCAGTTCCAGCATCTTAGTGACACATTGACGCCTAGGACGAGAGGAAGATTGAGATATTTAGAAAGAGAGCGAAGGCAGGAAGGGGCATTATGATCGTACAGGATCTTATAAAGAAAGGAAAGGAAGCATACTGAATGTTTTGAATTTTTTTAACTTGTCACTATTTTCAGGTGCGTAAAGGTCGTATCACACTTGTCAGCCCAGTAAAGGAACGCATTTTTTTACTATGAACGCTACGAAGCGGTGGATACAAAATGGCTTCGGACTGTGGCGCATAACAAAGTGTTATCTAACCTTTTTTGGGATTACGAGTGTTATTGTACATATGTGCTAACGGAGTAAATCTGAAGTACTTTTTTTTCATACACCTGGTGTTAAGTGGTTACCGTCGCCTATAGACACTTCCAATGTTAAGATTAAATCACTTAACGCTGTAAGTGCGTTGCCATCCTGGGGACTAAGATGATACCCTCCATGCCCAGTAATTACACTGGCGAGCTTTCCCTTCAATCCGAAACACAGCGAACTGCTTCACAGCAGAAATAATAAAGGCCATAATTCATACATTTTTTTCCTATCTCAAATGTATCTTAAATTATTGTAAAAAAAATACAAAAAACATACATATAAGAGAGGTGCATAATATGTAGTTTGGATATCTAAGTTAAACTTTTTCATCATATTTCATTCATTTGTAAATGATTGAAATACGATAGTTATTAAATTAAATAAAGTATGATAAACAAATTACAGTATTTATTTATATATTTTGTGCTTCGGACTTGACGTTCAACAATTCAACTTAGTTGTGCTGAAAAAAAGACACCCCAACTATAATCGTAAAAGAACATAGCAGGAGTTTATGCACGTACACAGTTTAACACAGAACACGTTTAAATAACTTTTTATGTAAGTCATGCACGGAAGTTGGTGGTTAAACGTTAACATTAGTGTGTTCAGTTCGAGAGAGCGAGCCGCGTTCG
This sequence comes from Elophila nymphaeata, assembly GCA_955850985.1. NCBI lineage: Eukaryota > Metazoa > Arthropoda > Insecta > Lepidoptera > Crambidae > Elophila > Elophila nymphaeata. The sequence continues at coordinate 19,010,007 of OY039082.1, read as the reverse complement.
AACGATCCGGTGCACTGGGACGAGTAGAGTTTTTTACCTGAGGCGAGGCACTGGAACGAGTAGTAACTTGTTATAACTTAAGTAGTTTTAAGGCTTAGCACTTTACATTTTGAGCACATCATCATCAACATCTCATGTAATGTCCCCACCGAGAGGCTCAAGGCCTTAGTTGCTGGCCAAATACGTGTTGGTCGACTTCAAACACAACCTAAGAATTTCTTCATAGGTGTGTGCAGGTTTCCCCACGATGTTTTCCTTCACCGTAAAAACGTCGAATATGAATTCAAAATTTGAAAACACATTGGTCGTGGTGGGGTTTGAACTGCTGCCTCCCGACGTCTGTTAATAATTAAGGTTTCCTGAGCTTCCACTTTATTTTCTTCTCTTACTCGGTGCAGGATGTCTTGATATTGTCAATACTGTCATAGGATTTGGTATTCGATTTTTACAGCCGGCTGCCTGCCTGATACTAGCCTTCCTGGGGACGACTGCTATCGATCGACAGCAGCCGGAACCACCAGCTTAATGCGCCTTTCAAACCACGGAGGAAAATAGAGTTGAAAAATTTTCGGTTACCCATCCGAGTACCGACCACGCACTTGGTAGCTTAGCTATCGTGATCGTTACAAGGAATGCATGACCACAGCACCATCGATCTTCTCAGACAGTCAGAGTGTAATGTATTACTTCATATTTAATTGTTCTTATACATAAGTATTTTTGAAACACAGATTTTTCTGACTGATAGATGAAAAACATTACAAGCTGATCATATTATTTTGCTTTTTGAGGAAAACGTATCATGCATAAGAATCGAATAGACTAAGAATAACTTATAAAACTTAAAAAATGTTGGTAAGTTTGTAATCAATAATTATAGGTGTGAAAAAAAATCTTACGATACTTCCATTCTATTTACGATTGCAACCATGAATATTAAATTAGCAATAGTAATGTAGCTCTTTTATAGAGGTATAAAACTACAAAAACTAGGGTCAATATTTCAAGCTATAAGTCAACATAGTCTATTAAATATACTACTCAAATAAAATTGTCATTGCCTATTTTGTATCTAATTTAGTAACTAACGCAAAACTTATGCCGTATTTATATTTTATAGGAGTGTTTCTAATTTATCTGTTCAAACCAAAACTGTAGCGCATTCTGAAACGTTTTAATGTGAAAATGTAAATCTTAAAACGGCAATTAAGAACTTTACATCACCCTAGTAATGAACGAATAGTTACCTAACAAAGTTTGATACTTGAAAGTGTAACTTACCAATTTTATTTATTCTCGACAGGGAAGTTCTTGGCTTTTATCTCACCTGGTTGTAATGATGATAAGGCCTAAAATGGAATTAAACTTCACCTGGAACCCTTAACCACAGAGGGGATAAAACTAATAGCTACTCGCTTCTTCCAGTACACTGTCTCAACACAAGCAAGCGCACTTGCCCGTTCGAGCACCACATACGGCTGTCGTGCTAAGACCACATTCAAGTGTATGCCCTGATCCTCCATGTGGTATGTAAATCAGAGACATAATACGGGGTGATTTGTATCCTGGCCAAGATTTCTACGGCGGCTTGGCAGGCGACGCCGGATGCGTGAGTTGTGTGCACTTGTACTGGTTATATTTTTATGGCAACATAAGGTCGCTGTGTTATGCAAGGTATGAGTCATTGAGCGTAGTTCCAGCGCTATATTTTACATGCATAGCTGCATTGGTTGCGGTGGAATAGTTGCGATCAATAGTTCGGTTGCATTGCAAGTATCTGGAAATTATTCAGAAGGCTATTTCATGGGACTTAAAGAGTTCTCTTGTATAGCATAACTAGAATACAAGATAGTTGTGTATTTTCCGTGACGTCATTGAAGGTTGTAATAATGCAATGATGTTCGTGAATAATTTCATTGTACTTTTCACGCTATAGGTATATTATGGACTTGAAAACATTACCAAATCTCTTTGGTTATCGATTTACTAAAGTAAAATATATAACGTATTTGCTGGTTTTCTATAATATATATATATTTATGACTAAAATAATGTAAGAAATGTTACAAATAGAGTTTAGTATAATTAATGTATCTCCAAAAACTTATTAAATAATTATGGAATAATGTGTTTTGTCTTTACAAACGCGTAAATATATTTAATACTAGTACTATTTCTAGTACTTATAAAATATTAAAGAATTTCTTATATTTTTATACCTACGTACATCATTAAAAGCAAACTCAAGTAATAACCGGCCAATAAATTGTTCAATAACAATCGTATAGTGTAACCATGATCCTATCGATGGTAACATATAAAGAAAAATTATGCTGAAAAGTGACTTTGACTAACGTATTCATTTCAAACTAATTTCGATCGACTCTTTCAATTCAAGTTTTTACATAAGTCCTTAATTCTTAATTCATAAAAACCTTTTGTTTAATAGTTTAGAGTTAAATGTATTTTTTTTTGTGGAATAATTATTGCGTTTACAAACGCGTAACTATTTTTAAAACTAGAAAAAAATGCACTGCAAAAAAATCGACCTGCCCCCCTGGCCTTCCCAATAATTTTTTCTTCTAATTTTTACTTTTTTTTTTGGTTAATGGGTTTTGACTGTCACATACATACAATTACGCTTACATTCTCAAAAGGGGTCAAGCAGAGCTTCAGTTAGCAATCGGTTACACACAAAGCCACATTTGGCAGTATGGGCCACACAGTATAGTGACAGATTGCCAAGGTTGGCCTAACAACATTTGGTTATACATAAAGCCACATTTAGAAGTATGAGAAATGTAAAGGCAGGTCCAGTATGATCATTTGCCCGATCTGATCAGCGTATCCGTATCAGCGTATCATGTATCAAGCCCCGTATCAAGTTGTGGACGTTTTGATTTGCTCCGTATGATACCGACATGACATGGGACGGGCCGTATCATAACGGCGTATCAAGATCGCGTATCATGATACGCGTATCATCACCCGTCCACATAGGCGATCATTATACGGGTTGGCGATACGGATACGCTCATCGGATCGGGCAAATGATACATATCTGTACCCGGCTTAATGCCTTAAAATAGTGACAACTTGCCACCCTGTGGAAAACAGGGGCATCATCAGGCATCATAACGAAAAAAACTCAAACCTTCAATAAACCAACAAACAAAATCCAATCACCAGGGCCCGTAGACAAAGTAACAAATAGAAAGGATAACGAAATTCGATGAGTACAAAATGTATGGGATTGTCGTAGGTCTAAGTACGTTGGTAGCGCGAGCTAAGACGCTGTAGGTAACCAATCAATATGGCCGATGATGACGAATTTCGATATCTTATCGTTATGAAACAATTCCCGCTTGTCTAGGCCCCCAGGATAGATATTACACTATAAATTATTTTCACAGTAAGGCCATAAACTGTCACATATAGTACGAATATTTCAAAAAGTAGAAAAACCGTGTTTGAATCAGATTTTTTTCAGGTAATATTGCTTACTACAACCTGATTACAATATATCCTGCATACGCTTTACAACACCTGTTACGAATTAAGCAAATTTAAATCTATCTCACCATACAATAAAATGCCAAATCCATTAGCATTCATCTGTCAATAAGTTCCTTAAAGTGAGATAACGAAACGGATGCCTCAGGACAATGCCAGGCAAACCTAACTGAAGAACAGCAAATAATATATTTAGAGAGGACCTTGTTTAGCCATTTTAAGTCTTATTCCCATGTAGCAGGAGTGAACTGAAATTCTAAATATACGAGTTAAGAGTACAGACCTGCTAGGGTTCCTAACCTATTCAACAGGTTCTATCTTCAATCGTCTGGACAGGATATCCGAACACCGAAATAGAACCCCACCGTTTTGGGGACCGGGTTTAGACGATCGTAAATACCTATAATTGTTTTTCTGGCTTAGAAAGCGTAGAGGGACATTAGATAATGTATTATGAAAACTTGATATCGAGTATTCTGTACCTATCCAACGTATTTGATACGACTTTGAAGCAAGCAAACTTTCCTTTTTTTTTAATTACGCTGAGGTTTGAATTTGGAAATGCTTGTACTTTATTCAATAATTTATTTAATTGTCCGGTGCTAAAATCAAATACCGACCTTTAGTTACAGGTGCATGGCATTTAGACCTTAGATAATAATAAAACCAGAGGTAGATATTCATTAATAAATTATAATATGCGTAAATTGCAGGATGATTAAATTTGATAAATCGTATTTTCGCCTAAATCCTAGGAATATTGTTTTTTTTTTTAATATTTAGAATTATTTTTAAAGATTTTTTAAATCATACTTATTGTTGTAATCTATGGATGTGTATCCTTAATCCTACAATGGAATGACTTGGGAGTAAATGCAAACACACTTGCAAACTATAAAATAATATGTTTATATTATTTTCTCAATACAATGTTAAATCAACAACATGACAATAGTAGTATTTTCAGGCATCTGACGCTGATTTGAAAATAACGACAGTCATAAAAATCATTACCATAGAGCCATACATTGCACCTCTTTCAACACTCCTCCTCAATTGAATAGCTCTATGAATTTAGCAATAGTCAGCATTTACCATTACAAATTCTTTATAGGTATCACTCATAAACATTATACGATCAAAAATATTTACTACCTCAGCTAATATTCAATCTAGAAAAATTAAAACAATAACATTATCAAAAAACTTACTCATGTACAAACACATTCATTGAAACATAGCCTTCTATCTCTCAGGCTCTCAAATTCATCTCATTCACACAGTACTCGTGTTTGCACCTAGGTAAAGGTTTTGTTAAAATATCTGCAGTCATTAACTCTGTCTGTAGATATTCAAGTGTCACAACGTTATCGTTAACTTTTTCCCTAATGTAATGACATCTCACATCGATGTGCTTAGTTCTCTGATGATGAACTGGGTTCTTTGCAATCTGTATAGCTGATTGACTGTCACTTAGCAGCTTCACGGAATCATCTTTACCCGATATTTCTTTTATCAGTCTCTTTAAAAAGATAGATTCTCTGCACGCTTCAGAAATCGCCACATATTCCGCTTCTGCACTCGATAGTGAAACAGTCCGCTGTTTCTTGCTTTCCCATGATATGGGCGCTCCTCCAAAACAGAATACAAAACCTGTAAAGGATTTACGATCACTCAGATCTCCAGCATGATCAGCATCAACATATCCAGTCAAGCTTTGTCCAGTCTTAACAAATTTTAGCTTGTAATCGATGGTACCCTTCAGGTATCTGAGGAGTCTCTTAGCTGCATTCCAATGCTCAGTCGTATAGCAGCTGTTGAACTGGCTGAGATAAGACACCGCATACCTAATGTCCGGTCTGGAACACACAGCCAGATACATCACTGAACCAATTAAATTCTGATAGGGAATCTCTTTAGGTGGAACATAATCAGGATCGCAAGGTTTCTCTAGCTTCATTCCAGTTGGCAAAGGTGTCTTGACGGGTTTGCAGTCTGACATTCCGAATTGCTTCAGAATTTTCATAATGTAGTCACTCTGATCAACATTAATCTCCTCCTTAGCGCGACTGATCTTCATTCCCAGAAAAGTGTCAACTTTTCCCAAATCCTTCATCTCAAACCTCGTCTTTAGTTCGCTCTTTACAATGTCTCTCTCTTTATCATTGTCATAGAACAGTAAAATATCGTCTACGTATACTGCAACTATTACCATACTGTTTCCTTTCTTCCTGAAATAGACACAGGGTTCATTATCAGATCGCTTGAACTTCAAGTCAGTTAGAGCATCACAGAGTTTCTTATTCCATGCTCGTGGAGCTTGTTTAAGTCCATATAGAGCTTTCCTGAGTAAACACACATGATCTTCTTTGCCTTTCTCTTCACAAAGTCTTGGCTGCTTCATGTACACATGTTCAGTTAAATCTCCATTAAGAAAAGCTGTAACAACGTCCATTTGATCTATTGATAAATTATTTTCAGCTGCAATTGCAAATAGAAGTCTCAGTGTACTATGTCTAATTACAGGTGAGAATGTCTCATTAAAGTCTAATCCGTGCCTTTGTGTAAAACCACGCGCTACTAGTCTAGCCTTGTATCTAATCTTTCCCCCAGGTTCTTTTTTAATTTTGAAGATCCATTTACTATCTACCAAATTAACATTTCCCTTACTGGGTTCAAGCTTGACTAGACTCCAAGTGCCGTTCTACTTTAAAGCATTTAGTTCAGCATCAATAGCCTCTTGCCATTTCTGACAGCTGCTACCACTTAATGCTTCATCTACCGTTAGTGGTTCTATTTCCTCTTCAATCTCTGTTTGATACAGATGATATTCACCAAAATCTTTAGGCTTTCGTTCTCTTTGAGGATACCTTCTTTCTTCTCTTAGTGGAGTTCTAAACTCTTCCTCGCCTACTTCACTTTCAGTGTCATCATCACATAGAGGCATATCTTGTCTCTCCTGTATGGTTAGAGTTGGCACCTCTTCACTTGATCTCTCGTTAGGAGGTATTTCATCAACAGTTTCACATTGATCTATTTCCGCAGAAATATCTAGTAACTGTCTTATTGCCTGTTCTCTGGTCTCATTCGGAGGATATTCTTTGGCTGTCTCTGTAGATTTCTCTCTAGTAACCTCCAGCTTTCTCTGATTAAAGAATTGATTCTCAAAGAATACCACATCTCGTGCCTTTTCCAGTTTATGAGTAACAGGATCGTACAGTCTATAAGCTTTCGACTCATTGCAATACCCTACGAAGATCATCTCCTTGCTCTTCGCATCCAGTTTCTTGCGTTTAACTTTGTCGATGTGCATGAAGGCTTTACATCCGAAGACTTTGAGCTGCGTCAGGTCTGGCTTCTCCCCGGACCAAGCTTCTAGTGGTGTCACCTTCACAGCTTTGGTAGGTGATCGGTTTTTTAAATATACAGCTGTTTGTACAGCTTCCGCCCAATATTTTTTGCTTAGATTAGCTTCTTCTAGCATACATCTTGCTTTCTCCATAATGGTGCGGTTTGCGCGTTCTGCTACGCCGTTTTGCTCTGGTGTATATTCAACAGTTGTTTGATGAATAATACCACTTTCTTTAAATAATTGACAAACTTGCTTATTTATGAACTCTTTTCCATTGTCCGACCTAAACATTTTTATCTTTTTGTTAGTTTGATTCTCTACCAAATTCTTGAATTCAACAATTTTAGAAAATACTTCACTTTTCGCGCGCAAGAAATAAACAAATGTATATCTTGTTTTGTCGTCAATAAACAAAAGAAAGTATATCTTTCCGCTATGCGACTCTACGCTTATAGGACCGCAGACATCTGAATGTACGAGCTCTAGTACTTCAGTTGCTCTGGTCGCTCCACTTTTATTAAAAGGTGTACGTGATTGCTTACCTTTTAAGCAGGGCTCACATTCTAAATTTTCAGGAATGGGGAAACTTACTCCTCTCGCTAAACCATCTCTTAATAGTTTCATATTAGATGCTCCTAAATGTGCCAGCCTTTTGTGCCACAGGAGGAACATTTCATGAGACGATGCTGAAAAGGCAGATTGGTTAGTAAGCTCAGTTTTGAACTTGTAAATACCCTTTACACTATCGCAACTATAGAGTACTTTTCCTTTTATATGACATTCACTCTTGTCATAAATCTCGCATCCATTCTCTGAAAAAACTACTGTATGATCTCTATCTACAAGTGTACTCACACTCAACAAGTTCGCAGACAGTCCAGGAACATACATCACATCTTTCACTCCGAATTGCATTCTCTCACCCTTCTTTACATCTCCAGATCCACGTGCACTCAACTTTTGGCCATTAGCTACACTAATATCTACAACACTATTATACAGTTCATAGTTTGTTAGCCAGTCTACACGGTGAGTCATATGCGACGACGCGCTGGAATCAACGATCCATTCGTTGTTGTCTTTTGTCGTGGTCGTGAATGCAGTGAGTAATGATGATTCCTTCTCTTTGTTTGCGTTTGGGTTCTTGGGACATTGCAAAGCTTTATGTGGACCTCCACATATAAAACATTTGATCGTCTTCTCTTTCTTTAACTGTTTACCCTTCTCTTTGCCTTTACTTGTTCTTATGTTGCTACTCTTAGCTTTTCCACGAACAACAAGTGCATTCTCGTCAGAAGACGTCGACGGCTTGCCAACGTCCTGCTGTAACAGCTTGGTTTTGACGTAATCTGACGTCAAGGTGATGTTAGAGTTCTCTATGGCCATCTTCATAGGATTGAATTCTTCCGGCAATCCTTGCAACATTAGCGCTGCCAGCATCTCGTCATCTACCTCTTTACCGATATCTCGTAGCTGCTGTGCTACTTTCATTATCGCTGTGATGTACTCTCTGATGCTAGTAAACTGCTCTAGTTTAAAACTAACGAGGCGGCCTAACAAGCGGCATCGGTTGGTGACACCCTTGTCTTCAAATGCACTGACCAACTTTTCCCAGCACTCTTTCGCCGATTTTGTCTGTCTCACATGTACCAAAAGCTCAGGGTTGATCATAAGGCAGATTTTCGCTCGCGCCTTGCAATCTTTTTTGGTACTAGCTAGATCTGTTGCGGGGGGCGTAGTTGTTACGAAGTCCCACAAATCTTCGTGAGTCAGATAAAGTTCCATTTGGAACTTCCAAGTCGAGAAATTGACTGACCCTTCTAATCGGTCAAAACTAGGAAGACTACTACTGATACTCATCTTGTTATTGTAGTTTGCGTTTATCGAACTATCTCCAGCTCCAATATCTCGTGTCCACATTCACATACGCCAAATCGTTGTGCTGAGGCCCATAACCTGTTGTAATCTATGGATGTGTATCCTTAATCCTACAATGGAATGACTTGGGAGTAAATGCAAACACACTTGCAAACTATAAAATAATATGTTTATATTATTTTCTCAATACAATGTTAAATCAACAACATGACAATAGTAGTATTTTCAGGCATCTGACGCTGATTTGAAAATAACGACAGTCATAAAAATCATTACCATAGAGCCATACATTGCACCTCTTTCAACACTTATGATCATGAAAAAAGAAAACCTGTGAGGGCTCCGCTACGCCCCGCACCTCGCTACCTACTTTTTTTCTAATAATCCGGATTTCGCCATAACCTTACGACATAATATACATACATCATATATAAAGTCATACGCCTTTCACTTCATCCCACTTGTTACGATCCTCAAATGAGTTAATTTTACAAGCGTAATTTTTATGCGGCGGAATTGAAAATCATATCTTAAAGTAGAGATACAAAAATATATTGTTTATTGATCAAGTCAATGAGTATCTTAATATAAAAACAGGTGCTATATTAGTAAAAAAATTAAAGATCATAAAAAAAAAATTACGTGTGTCTAATTTTAGTAGTTTTTCCACAATTGCACCGTGCGAATGACGCCCAGATGTTGCAAACGTATATGGCTTCGTTGACCGATTTCCAGTATACAAACTGTATACTCGTTTGCCATTAGTTTCACAGGCATTAACAAAATATCGTTCATCCTACCAGCAAGTGTAAGAAGTAGCGTATTATGTATTACCTTTTCCATAACGCTAAATCAGCTATTCTTACGAACAATTGTACCTATTTATCTACGAACAACAACGTAAGAGTGTATTGAGATTCGCAAAAACTATAATTCACGACAATCAATACGCGATTGCCGTGTTCTGAGATATTGCCAACGACTTTGTGCTTATTCTGAAAGCAGTAGAGAATTTCAGATTACTATGAGCAGTAGATATTGATTCGTCGTTTCGTATTTTATAAGGTAATAAAAAGCCGTTTTTTATTTTTTCTTAGGCAAGTTTAGTTATTATTAGAAAACCGTGCACTTATCCATGACAGGAATTTTTTCCATGTCAATCAAAATAAAAAGTCGGTTCACTCACTCACAATAACACGCGGATTTTAAAAAATAGCGGAAGAGTCAACAAATTGAGTAAAAAGTGGTGTAAGAAATTCGACTATGATTTCTAATTCTTATCGACTATCGAATTTTTAATTATCGAGTTTTGATTACGAACATTTCTTAATGGCAAATGCAATTAATGCAACTTAATTTCTGATGCAAATATTTTTTTTTGCCTCAAGTAAGTCAAGGCTCTGCCAACGGGCCAACTCAAGATTTTTGATTTCCATTCATTCTGTTTTTGCATCATTCTTATACATATTCAATTCATATCAAAACCAAAAAAAGTCATATAATTGAAACAGTTTGCTTAAGATTAAGGTTCGTGCACATACGCAGGTCTGAACAGAGCTTTACACATTTAAGTTTTAAGTCGAGCGATTCCAGTATAAAGATCCTTGGATCATAAGTCTTCGATATTCTTGGTTGTTAACGACATGATTACGACACGGGACGGCTACGATACGATCACGATTCGTTTGCGACGAAATATGAAATGGAATGTTTCCAATTCGCTAATAGCATTTATAGTTTAGAGCCGCTATGCAGACATATTTAAATTTTTATTGCAAATTGTTACTTTGGAAAATTGACAATAAGTCTACAATTCGTTTGCTCATAGGTACTAGAGATAACCTTACAAATAGGTAAACGGTAATTCGAATGAATTGACGAATATTGTTATTGATATGATGGTAGTATTTTTATTATGGTAGAGCAATTTTAAAGTAGATATAAAATTTTATTGGATTCAAATACGACTGAAATCTTTTGTGGGTGATCGATTTAGTCAGATACATTAATTTTCGATACCTACATACTTTGCTTACTTTTCAATGATTTTGATGCAAATTCGTTGGATGCAAGTGTTATATAACTTTAGATATTTATGTTTTTGATTGTTGGACATGTTGATTAATGGCATTTCAGTTGTTTCTTTATTATTAAACCAGTAAAAGACCATAAACCTTTCCGGATATCCTTTATATTCTTTCGATGGTTTAATTTTCTTTTAGTTTCATACTCTTTTTTTGATAGTATTTTTATTGAGTCTCTATGTTGACAACTTTAAACTAGCAATCTTTTTGAAAAATTTGATACTCTTCGATAATTTTGAACAAACTGAACGGGCACCTGCGACGTCGATATTTTTTCTTCGATCTTCCACTAACTTTATAACTATTTATGTACCATGCACTTTAGTGTAATAATAGACTTAAGATATAATTAATAACAAATTTACCGTGCGCAGTTTCATTCCTCGTAAACAATTTCAAAATCGAGCCTTTGTGTGCTTAACATCGTTAAATAAAGCAGCGAAAGTCTACCACAAAAATAACATAATATATTGTACAAAAATATATATCTACTGCCTATAATATTAGTTACATAAACCGCATAATATAGATAAAGATATTTACGTTATAATGCTATCTATTTTTAATTAACATCTATAAAAGAGAATAATCGTAAAATGATAAATGAATTTCTTTCGCAGTTCTGCATGCATATTAAGCAGCGTCTAAAAGCGGCCTTAGCATTATTAATTACAGGTTGCCAGCAGACTAATTCAAACCTTGCTACCTTCTATTAAGAGACAATTAAACACGTTATTCATTTGTATAGCTAGAATTAAGTGCCCACAAAGCCTGTGTATTCAATACTTTATCTTAGAAATCAAGTTTAGGGCTCTGCTATATTTTACAGCGATCTAAATGATAGACTGAACGCACCTGCTGACACCCTAGAGGCACAACTTGCACATTAATTGTAACGCAATTTCCATTCGTAGGACGCAATATGTCTATCTGAACGTCCACTTTAAGGGTCGTGTCTGTCTAAAAGAGTAAAGATCTATTTAGACTTGAAGTCATATCGGACAGCTGTCTCAGCATGTATATTATGTTATGGAATATTTTTAATACTCGAAAAAATATACTGAAAAAAATCGACCTGCCTCAGGCGGGAATTTTTCAGTGTATTTTGTCTAGTATTAAAAATTTACGAGTTTGTAAACGCAAAAATGATTCCATAATGTAAGGTAGTTTCATCTTAAGGGCGTCAAATATTTGCAAAAATATTTCGTTCGGATCTTAGAAGTGCAAATTTCAAAGATTTGATGAAACAATGTTTACCATAAAAACATAAGCACCAAACACTGAAAAATTTCGACGGCGAAAGCAGTGCCTCGGTTGCGTAGAGGTTAACGCAGCCGCCCGGATTGCTGGGTTCGTTTCCCATCTGAGACAGGTCGATTTTTTTCAGTGTATTTTTTCTAATTTTTTTTTCTATGTATATTATGGTTTCGTACATTTTAAAATGTTATGTGGTTGGCAGACGAGCATACCGCCAGCCTGGTGGTAAGCTCCCACCGTAGCCTATAGACGTTTGCAACACTGACGTGACACTCGCACGCTGCCTCCTTCCTCACACCATGGAACTCTGGCGACCATAATCACCGACAGAAACACTACACCACAAAAAAAGTAGTGTTACTCAACTCAAATTTCTTAATTCGTTTAGGTATAATTTGTATCTACACTTATGAAAGTCAAGTTTGATGCCATCTGTTTAAGAGTCAGGAGGCCTTGTTCTGAGGACCGGCAAGAAACTCAACAAGTTTTATCCTCTCTATTATAGTTTTAATAGTGTTGATTTGGAAAGTCACACTAAATTCACTTCTATTTGACTGTGGTCTTCTGTAAGGTGGAGGTACTACTCCAGTTCGGGCTGATCTTAATTCGAGGGCAAGTCCGCTGACTTATAACACCTTTGCTCATCTTCACACAATCTATCCGTCTTTTCTTCGGTCTTCCTCTCTCAGTATACCCATCTACATTCATTATCACCTTCTTTATCACATGATAATCATCATTTTTTGTTTAATCTTCATTCCCTCAAGGATCTCCAACCCGAACGGTCCTACGCTGCCCGCATTCAGTGGCTTCCCGCGACCTTTACCAGATCGTCGGAGATCGTCAACCTATTTTGTTGTCATTTTGCTTAGTTTGATTTAAAAGAGACTGGTGGCATAAGTTTATTACTAACCGACAAACTACTCTGTCCACCTGGTTGGACGGTTAGTAATTTTTTTCTTAACCAACAATCTAGGTGGTTGGTTGAGATTTATTTTATCTAACCGACAATCTTGTTGGTTGGTTCAGCCTTTTTTTTACTATCTGACAACCTAGTTGGTCAGTTATTATTTTTTTCTTAACTGACAACCTAGTTGGTTAATTGAAATTATTTGTTTGTTGTTTGTTTGTTTTGTTTAAGGTAAGTTTAAGTGAATTTGGATATGACTACAGCAGCTCAAAACCTACTTATATATCTGAACAGGTCTTTAGCGTAGACGCTAGCTCTGACATTTACAAGCGCTCTGTGCTATTATTTTTATTGTTTGCACTCGACAAATGTCGATAAATTTGTTGCTGTATCATCATAACATCTGTTCATTAAGGGCTTTATTATTGCCCTAAGCGCATTAGAATTAGATATCTCAAGATAATCAACAGTAAAGTGATAGGTTTATTTCAAATGTGTAACTTGGACAATGCAGCTGCGTAGGAATTAAGTCAATGTTTCTTTGTTGTAGTTTCCGCAATAAACTGGATTAGATTTATAGTATGAGGCTGACTTGTAATTTATTTTCAATGTCGTAGTTAATAAGGATTAGTATGGCATTATGGATGAATGACAAAGGTGGTAAGCATAAGTGGTTGTTGGAGCATATTATAATTGTCTGCAAGACACCATTCAGGAAGTATCGATCCTAGAGGCACGATATATCAATGAGTGCATGTAATGCCTTTTCTTGGCAGAAAAATATAGTAGCTTAGAATTTTTTAGATCAAAAACTGTCATCAAAACATGCTTTCAACACTATATATTTTGTTAAAAAGTTATTGGTGATACAGAAATAGAAGATAAATTAAATTATGGTGGGATATCCATTAAACAAGTTTAGTGTGAGCGTTCTCTTACTTTTTACTTGTCTATGAGCGCTGAGAATTATGTGTCGATGTCGCTATCTAATTTCTACATTACCTATGTATCATCTATATTTTTAGGGCTTAGTAGGTATTTATGACGTCATGAGCCGCGCAGATCTTAATACACACTGCATCGCCTAGCCAGCCAGATAGATTCGTAAATGCTTTTCCAATCGAATACAAAATTTTAACTAATCTTCTGTTAGCATTTTGGCTTGATGTAAATAAGTACCTATATTGTAAAAATCTACAGGAATTGGACGCGACGTTATTTCATTATCAATAGATAGAAAACGCGAGGAAGTATTCTTTCTTATTTCTTATATATTAACTTTCTTATTTCTGCCGTGAAGCAGTTCGCTGTGTTTCGGATTGAAGGGAAAGGTAGCCAGTGTAATTACTGGGCATTGAGGGCATATCATCTTAGTCCCCAGGATGGCAAACGCACTTGCGGTGTTAAGTGATTTAAACTTAATATTACAAGTGTCTATAGGCGGCGGCGATCACTTAACATCAGGTGGGCCGCAAGCTTGTTTGCCTTCTCGTAACATAAAAAAGTATTTATCCACCACTGGGCTGATGTGAACTAAAGACTTTGATGATCAAACTTCCTCTTTACCCCACAAACATCTGCGGCTATTAAAACATCGCAACCCAAGTTCTTAGACAAAGTTCGGTTTATAGAACTTTATTTACTCATTAAGACAATAATGCCACTTACATGAGTACATTAAAAACACAGTAAAAAAAATGAAATCATACAAATACTAAAAACATACATATCACACACAAAACATAACAAAAATATTCTAACTCACAATTACACACAATATTGTAGGGTAGGTTAATTTTTTTATCAGATTGCGACAATGCGAATAGAGGTAGTTTACAAATTTGCAAGTTTGTTGTCTACACTATGGGTGGTGGTCCAAGTTAAAGAAGTTCGGTCTGACATCTAATGTGCGCTAATATTTTTTTCTTGAATATTACAAGTGAACCTGCATCCCTCACATCAGCTGGAAGTCTGTTATAATGCTGTGCTCCCGCAAAAGTTAAAGAATTTTTTCCGTAGTTAGTTCGGAATTTAGGTAATACTAGATGGTTCGCGCGCCGAGATGAGTATTTACAAGTTGATCCCTTTGTAGTGAACACTATATGTGAATGGATTAGTTTGTGAGTGATCTTATAAATAAGTATGCATGAATTGTATATATATAATTGTTTGATATTGAGTAGCTGAGTCTCCTGGTATATTTTCTTGGTTGACGTTAAATAATCATAGTTATAAAGAATCTTTATTAATTTATTTTGCACTGTTTGCACTTTTTGTAAATTACTTTTGGCTGCAGTACCCCATATCTCTATGAGATAAAGTAAATGGGGTTTTACTAGCGCATTATAAATCAAGAGCCGAGCATCTCTAGGTATACATCGTGCCATATTGTGTAAGGAGCCAATCAAAGATGAAAGTTTATTTTGTAATACCAATAAGTGAGCGTTCCACGTCAAGTTTTTATCAAGGGTTAGACCAAGATATTTCTCTTGGTTACTTTGGCAGAGTGTTACGCCGTTAATGCTCAGTTTTACGTGGGTGTGAACTTTTTTATTTTTAGCACTGAATATTATGTACGAGGTTTTTGTAGCATTTATAGTTAAAAGATTGTGTCTGAACCATTCGTGTAACTTGTTTAGATCTCTCTGTGCAAGTATGAGGATTTCATCAATTTTCTGTCCGAAATAGAATAAACACGTATCATCAGCGTATAGTGTTAGATGACCATTCAAGTTCGCCTGGTGAATATTGTTCACGTAAACTAGAAATAATAGCGGACCGAGGATAGAACCTTGTGGCACTCCACAAGTTATTACTTTAGGGCTGCTTTGATAATCTCCTACCCTTACAACTTGATGTCTGTCTGTTAAGTAAGACTTTATCATTTTAAGTACTGTCCCAGCTATGCCAGCACTCTCCAGTTTTTTTATGAGCAAACGATGGCTAACCGTATCGAAGGCTTTTTTAAGGTCGATGAATACTCCCAATGCCAATTGTTTTTGGTCTATTTTTGATTTGATTGTACTAATTAAGTCGATTGTTGCACTAAGAGTATTAGACCTTGACCGGAAGCCGTATTGTTGGTCGTACAAAAAATTTATTTTGGTTAAGTAGTTATTAAGTCTCTTGTAAATTACTTTTTCTAGTATTTTGGAAAGAACTGGCAAAACCGATACAGGTCGATAATTTCCTGGATCTGATTTTATACCAGATTTGTAGATAGGACTGACTTTAGCTACTTTGAGGCTATCTGGAAAAATACCTTCATTTAATAGTTTATTAAGACAACTGGTAAGGTTATGGAGAACTAAGTTTTTGATACATTTAATGGTCTTAGTACTGATGTTATCAATTCCCGTACTAGTATTTGGATCCAGGTCATCAATGATACCGGACACTTCATTAATATCACATTGAAGAAACTCGAATAGTTTGATTTGTGCTATGTCTGTCTTTTGTTTAGGTAATGTGTACTCATCGCTATTATGATAACTTGGTGGAATTTGGTTAGCTAATTGTGTACCTATGTTAGCAAAGAAGTCGTTAAAGATCTCACAAATTGCTAATGGATCAGAGACTATTGAACCGTCATTACTTTTTAGTTTTGGAGGAGCACAGCTTACAGGAGGTTTATTATTAGCAAGCGTATTTATTAACTTCCACATCTTTTTGGGTTTATTCACACACTTTTTAAACTCTCCATGGTAATATCTACTCTTTGAGGATCTGATCAGTTTAGCTACTCGTCCTTTTTCATCTTCATATTCTGCTTTCAATGAACAATTTTCGGGATCTTGTTTAAGTTTACACCATAACTGATTTCTCATATTGATTCCAGTAATTATTTGTTTACTAATCCATTCTTTTTGAGGTAAATTTGCTATTTTGTATTTGACACCCTTATTTTCAGATATCTTTGTTTTTATAAATTTCTCTAAAATGCCAAAGTTATAATCTACATTTTTAAAGTTTGATGTCTCTATTCCTTTGTATAGGTTTTCGTAGTTAGTGATTTCGTATCTATTCCTTTGCTTTTGTGGTGGTTTGAATTTTTTTAGTTCGACATAAATATTTTTATGATCCGAGAACGAAGAATCAACAACAGCAAAATGAAACTTGTCGTCACCGAGATTTGTCGCAACGTGGTCTATAATAGTCCGTGTAGTTGATGATTCACGTGTACTATAATCTGGATCTATTTTATTCAGTATATTATAGCCAGATTCTCTCAATAGATCCCTATAGCATTTAGTTTGAGGATTACTTATCAAAAGATCTATATTAGTATCGCCGAAAACAATTGCTCTCTTTCTTTGGAGTAGTTGTTTCTGATAAGTATTTATAAAGTCGATGAGATTTGTGTGTCCAGGTCTGTATACTACTCCAACTTCAAGGGCATATCGTTCCAGACTAATCCACAAGTAATTGTTTCCCATAGTATAAGATTCTAGGGTTAAATTGTGCTTTAAATCATTATGTACAAAAATTGAGACACCACCACCTATGACACCAGATCTAATATTGTAGTAGTGAGAATAGTTTGGAAGGCGAAATCGCTCTGCTTGATCTTGTGATTTAATCCATGTTTCTGTAAGCAGCACGATGTGCACAGTTTTGAAAAAGGCTTCAATTATACACTTAAGTTCATCAAACTTTCCTTGTTTGCAGATACTTCTCGCATTAGCATAAAAGAAATTGAGGTGAGATTTACTAGTAGAAACGTTTTGGTAACTATCAACTGCTTGGTAAGTGATATCTTCTACATCGTATTTATTTATGGGTTGGTCATCAGAGACTTCTTGTCGTTTTTTGAGATTTTAACAATTTTGGGTATCCCTTTTATGTATTTTATTGTAATATCATTTTCATGGTTGGCTGTTCTCTGTACCAGTTCTTCTTGAAGAATTTTCAAGTGGCTTCTTTGTGCTGGAGTTTGATCAGAGAAGATTTTTATGTTATTTTGCAGTTTGTTTTTGTTACGCAAGAGTAACTTTGCTGTTAGAGGAGATTCAAAGCAAACTTTGATACTTCGACTTTTCAGTGGATTATGTTTGCCAATGCGAAATATCTTGATTGGTTTTGGGCAGTTCTTGATCAAGGTGTTTATAATAGCTAATACCTCATTCTCGTCATGAGAGTGATCTTCCATAGTGTTAAGACACCATTCAGGAAGTATCGATCCTAGAGGCACGATATATCAATGAGTGCATGTAATGCCTTTTCTTGGCAGAAAAATATAGTAGCTTAGAATTTTTTAGATCAAAAACTGTCATCAAAACATGCTTTCAACACTATATATTTTGTTAAAAAGTTATTGGTGATACAGAAATAGAAGATAAATTAAATTATGGTGGGATATCCATTAAACAAGTTTAGTGTGAGCGTTCTCTTACTTTTTACTTGTCTATGAGCGCTGAGAATTATGTGTCGATGTCGCTATCTAATTTCTACATTACCTATGTATCATCTATATTTTTAGGGTTTAGTAGGTATTTATGACGTCATGAGCCGCGCAGATCTTAATACACACTGCATCGCCTAGCCAGCCAGATAGATTCGTAAATGCTTTTCCAATCGAATACAAAATTTTAACTAATCTTCTGTTAGCATTTTGGCTTGATGTAAATAAGTACCTATATTGTAAAAATCTACAGGAATTGGACGCGACGTTATTTCATTATCAATAGATAGAAAACGCGAGGAAGTATTCTTTCTTATTTCTTATATATTAACTTTCTTATTTCTGCCGTGAAGCAGTTCGCTGTGTTTCGGATTGAAGGGAAAGGTAGCCAGTGTAATTACTGGGCATTGAGGGCATATCATCTTAGTCCCCAGGATGGCAAACGCACTTGCGGTGTTAAGTGATTTAAACTTAATATTACAAGTGTCTATAGGCGGCGGCGATCACTTAACATCAGGTGGGCCGCAAGCTTGTTTGCCTTCTCGTAACATAAAAAAGTATTTATCCACCACTGGGCTGATGTGAACTAAAGACTTTGATGATCAAACTTCCTCTTTACCCCACAAACATCTGCGGCTATTAAAACATCGCAACCCAAGTTCTTAGACAAAGTTCCATTCGGTCCCTACTTTGTAGTTAGATAATTATTTCGCAAAACAAAGAACCATAGTTCCACTAACTAAATAATTGCAGATAGGAATTATTTAACAAACGGAAAAAGCCAGCGGCTACATAGAATTGAACATCCATAATTGGTACCGACACCCTACGGCATTGTCCAAAGAAATTATTGCTAGTATTTTATTTGGTGGTGTATTCTAATTTAATGACGTTAAAGCTGAATAGTAAATTATGTATTGCCAGTTCAAATGCTATTACAGAGAATTGGAATACAAAATGAGCGGAAGTATTAACCGTTATAGTTTGAATGGACAACTTTATGATGAATTAGTTTGACGCGTCAAATGGTGTTATAGCATTTTGATTCAATTCCATGAAACTTTTTTGATTACTTGACCGGAGTTTTATTCATCTCAACATATAACAAGCATCTGATTGGTACTTGTTGGGGGTAGTTAAAACCATAGATTTAGCATTACTGACGTTTAATAGACTGGCAATGAATCGACTAGGGTGAGACCAAAAAAATACACCGATGTGTGCGTAATACGCATGTGTGCATGAATATATATTAGTACTGCAGTCTGACAGATGCTGTCTTTTCTACGTGACTGACAGGCCTCCTTAGGCCCCCTGCGTGTACGTGAAATAGTCTCATCTATCTATCTCGCTCTAATATACGCGTTAGTATGCTCTTTCTCTTTTACATTGCCGATCTACAGTTTCCTATATCTATGGTTAAAACTAAAAAAGTTTATGCTGATGTGATTGGCCGACAAGCATACGACCTAAACAATAATGTGTCACTCCCAGTTGGGATCCGGCAAGTAACTCAGACAAAAACTCAAAACTACATAAAATAAACTGGTCTGCAAAAATAAGTACTACATTATTAATAATTACAATTGAAAGAAAAAGGATTATTTCTGTTCTGAAAGTTTCTTTTCGCGATTTCTTAAAAAAAAAACTCTTTTTCTAGTCCTTTTTATTTTAAAAGTAAACCTGGTATACTTATAAAGTTATTGCAATTTTAAAAGTGTGGATACTTAGTTTTGCAGGTTTCGTTTTCTCATAGAGATTCATAGAGCGTTCAATTTCGAGCGTCTGCGCTACATCTTTAACATTTTTTTTTTCTATTTTAAATGAACATTGTATATGTATAATACTAATAGTTGTTCTAGAGAGATTTCTTGCTTTGATCTTTCTAGATTAGACAACTACATTTAACATTGATAATTTGATATTTATTCTTACCCTTAATTAACCAAAACAGTTTATTTGAAAAATATAACCATATTAGTTCCATAAGTAAGTGTACACTTCAATCTTACCTAGAATACGTAGCGAAACGCAGTAATGAGAAGATTAAAAGATATTGCTTCACAAAATTCAACTCAAAGTACCGATATTTATAGGTTCTATACACAAAAACTGGATGAAATTTCGTAGCTAATTGGCTGATGGTTAAACGATAAATTGCAATAAAAACTAATTTATGTGACCGCTCAAATTAAAGGGACAAAATAAACTTATAATGGGTAACGAGGAATTTATAGGAATACCTTCTTATTAACAATGTATTATTAAGATTTTTTTATTGGATCAACAATTTATCTATTCTTAAGTCTAGAATACTTTCATGCTAACTTCTCGAGTGGGTTATACTTGGAACATGGCGTTATACTTTGTATTGGTAATTGCACACATATACACGGAATTTGGTAATGAGTTGGACGAGGTTGATTGCGTCGCAGTCGTGCGGTCTTCGGAACGATCATGAAAACTAAGCTAACAAGTGCGCGGTCGGTACTCGGATGGGTAACCAAAAATTTTCGGTAGCTGGCGGTCCCGGGTGGTCAAAAGATAGCAGTCATTACCAAGGAGGGTTGGTGTCAAACAGGCACAATTAAGGTCGTAAAAATCAAAAGCCAAATCCTATAGCAGAATTGTGGATATTAAAAACATACTGCACCATACAATTTACATACAATTTTAAATTTCTTATTAAAAGCTCGACCAGTACCTAAAAAATACACCAGAATTTAAACTACTTAATTTCAAAATGGCGAATATTTAATTTCATTTAAGTAGGTATCTTATTTACATGTGATACTGGCATAGTAGAATTAGCCGTGTGATGCCGGCAGAGTAGAATAGCATCACCCCTTATCCTCCAATGGGTGTCGTAGAAGGCGACTAATGGATCAGCAAAGGGTTTATTGATCATCTTGTACTCCGTCCACCAATCAGTATTGGGCAAGCATGGTGGACTACTGCCTAAACCTCCTTCGATGACAAGGAGAGATCTTGTGTCCCTGCAGTGGGTCAAATTTGAAAGGCTGCTATGATATAAATTTTTTTTGGCTTTACATAGAGTAATCACTCGCTTTTTAGTTATATATTTGATGATTGTAATACTGATTCAAATTGAAAAAATATTTTTGTGTTGGATAGTCCATTTATCGAGAAAGGCTATGGGCTATATAATAACCGATATTAACGCGAGCGAAGCCGAGGGCGACCAGTACTTACATACATAAAATGTATTTTTCTGCCTCTTCCTCTCTTTAAGGATTTTCATTATGCCTAGTATCACACTCTAGAACTATATAACCCTTGCTTTTTCTTCGTGTATTAATATATATAGATAAATCATATGAGTAGCTATATCTGTCCGGAAAAATGTTATTTCACCACTTGGTTGACTGGTAGAGTAAAAAATAATTAATGGAAATTGAACCTTAAATAAATAAATAAAGTATTACGAGGTTTTTACTATCATTTTGTAGTTCCGCAATCTAGTATGTATCAGAACATTAATCTACCGACGAACTTAATAGATTGTAACGATCTCCATTTAGCATCTATGGCAAACTGTTTCTACCCTTAAATGCGCACAAACGCCCAGGGCAATTTAACCACTCATAGAAGATTGTTATAATAAAGATCCATAAAATGTATGAAGTGTTTAAAGCATGCAAATAGGCAAGTTAATACATTTT
The DNA here is from genome assembly GCA_955850985.1 of Elophila nymphaeata. NCBI lineage: Eukaryota > Metazoa > Arthropoda > Insecta > Lepidoptera > Crambidae > Elophila > Elophila nymphaeata. Next base: position 18,987,929 of record OY039082.1, on the reverse strand, counting down.
CTCATAAACAAATACTTTACCATATTATGAGTCTAGAGAGCTTTGCTTGAGAACGCACGTTAAGTTATGGTGTTTTAAATTAGCTTATATAATTTATTCAAATAGTCACAAATTATTAATTTCTACTAAATTTACTACATACATTCTATTTTACGAAGTCCGTATGGCTCCGGATGTAGTAGAGACTTGTAAAGACTTGATGTGTGTGAGTCTTTATTTTAAGCTGTCGTGAGTGAGCGCCTCTGAGGTTACGCACACTTCTTCTTCTTATTTTACGATAATGGCGATCGCGATACATAAAGATATTGGCGATATCAAGTGAAAATGTACATAAAGTAACTGACAATTGTAATGTAGATTGAGTTTAAAATGGAGACTCTCAACTTGTTTTAGCAACAAGAACTCAGGAGAGACTCCTTACGCACTAACCATATTCATGCACGCCTGACCACATTCATAGCTAGAGAGATAGAATATCTAGAATAGTAATGCATAACTACAAATTATATTTCCGCATAGAGGTAAAGAATAACATACGCGCTAACATTGTACGCATACTGCAATTTTTCCAGCGGGCAAACATATTATTATTGTTCATAATTAAAAAATATCAACGTTCTATATTCAAATGAAAAGTTCGCACTTAAAGACGGGCGTCACAATATGTCATATTACGGTAAAATGCAAAACGTTTTAACCGTTTATTATTCAAAATGTCCACGTATAAATATGCGTTGCACCAATTAAGGCTAAGCTCGTACATTCAGCTGTCATTCAACTTTTAATCGCGCGAGCATGCGACTGGCTAATGACAACTATCAGATAAATTATTGTGCTTAACGATATTGTCGTCATTAAACGTCGAATTACAATTCGAAAGAAAGTAGGTAGCTTAATTAATGTATAATGGAAACAAAAAGGGTTAACGTCTCCATTTGGGATACGAAAGGATTGCAGTCGGTTTTTAATGTTTCTTGGTCTATATGTATATAAAAATGAATACTGACTGACTGACTGACCTATCAACGCACAGCCCAAACCGCTGGGTCTAGAGATTCCAAATTTGGTACGTAGGTTCCTTAAGAGGTATAGGGGTGCACTAAGAAATTTATACATAAGTACTATTATTACGCTCGTAGTCCCAAAAGAGGTGGAGGAGAGCTTCAGGTAACATTCGGTTACACAAAAAGCCACATCTGACAGTATGGGTCATACAGTACCCCATAAAATAGTGATTGGTTGCCAACTTGTGACCTAGGGGCATCAAGCCCAAACTTTAACAATCATTCGGTAAAAAAAAAACAACTAAAGCCAGCAACGAGGACAGCAGCTGTCTGGGTATGAATATCTTATTAAAATGTTTGAAATTCATACCAAATTAAATAGAAAATGGAAGACGAGAAAAATATTCTGTCATGATAAAGTTTGAAACGGGACATATCATGACAAGTTTTTTTTCTTTTCAATGATGAAACCAAATTCAATGATCATGCATGATAGTTCGAGAGAGTATTCGATCATCTAATGATCGAAGGTACTACTCTTAATTTCGCCGCTTTTTAACATCTTACTCTCATAAAAATTCGACAAAACCATTTTGAGCCATATAAAATAAAAAAATATTAGGTATCATTGAAACAAATACGCAAAAAAAATCATGCACATGTCACCCGAGAGACGCCTACAAAAAATATACAACTTTAAAATTATGAATATTAATTCAACTAATAACATTGCTATAAAAGTCAGAAATACAACACCTAACTGTAAAACGATATTGCTAAAATGATCTACAAAATGTCGCGCGAGTAATAAATAATATTGTTTTTTGTCAATTAAGCGGCTCGCGCTTGACCAGGCCCGTTTAAAATAAAACGAGTGCGCCATATGCAGTTGCGTCGACCTGCGGTGTAATATTTAATTTTGTACTTGTACTCTTTTTGTTTGACCGCACTAGTAGCGTTAGCAAAGATATACAGACTAACTGGATAGGAATAGTAAAATATAGGTGTCTACCTTTTGTAAAACATAAACTTTTATTTCTAATTTTATTGGCATGTTTTGAAATTGAATAGACAATAAAAAAAGAAGCCGGCGCTCCAGAAATTGTTTCTGGAGCGCCGGCTTCTTTTTTCATTGAAATTTTGATTTCTAAAACTCTATTTTTGTGAAATTGTATGTCTCATTATAAATGAACTTAGTTCTTTAAACACAAAACAAGAAAAATGTCCAGATACGAGACGGGACTGGAACACGGGACCTTTCGCTCTCCAGGCGTGTTCTCTTCTGAGTTACACAGAGGACTTCTTACAATCCTGGGCCATTCAAAGATGCGAAGAAGCCACCTTTCAGGTCAGCAAGGCGAGTGTTATTTTTCTCCCCTGACTCCCCCCCGCCCCTCCCCCCTACTCTGCCCCCTACTCTGCTGCTCTCCGCTGCTTTCCCTTTCCTTTCCCCACGGGGGGAGCCAAAGACAGAGCAGCGAAAAGAGTCAGATGAACCTTCCGGACAAACGTGGGAAGGAGGGGTGAATCCTACATGGATACCCTAAAGGCCGGCCCTAGGGTTATGTCGGACTGACTAAACCCCCTTATTGTCTATTTCCAAAGTGGCTATAAGGCTATCTGAAGCAGCGAGAGAGGGAGGTGCACATGCTGCCGTAGACATATAGACTAGGGCATATGCGTGGAAGCGCGAATGGACACCATAGCGGGGCCGAACCCATGTGTGTGAGGGGACTGATGTGTGTGTGCAGTGGCGGCAAACCTGGGTTGCCAGAAGGGCAGTGAAGTTAATCTGAGCAGACAAAGTGGGGTGTCCAGAATCACACCTTAATACCCTTAATACGCATGGGATGAGACGCGCTGGAGGAGACAGCGGGGCGCGGCCATCGGTGCGGCGGCAGCGCGCTCTGGAGTCACCTTGGAAACCACCCACGCTCGGACCTCGGCTTAGGGTCGTCTCCAACCGCAAATTGATCGCGCGCGTACTTTACCCTTTATTATTTTTGTAAAACGACAATAAACTAGCCCTATTAAGTTACACAGTCCACTTTTATTTAACACCCGAAGGAAACGTTTACAGCGAGGGTGGCTAGTATGGCGCGGTGCTTTATCAGTTGGAATTGAGTCATTTGTTTCACAATTTTCTACTTAGGAGGTCACTTCTAGTACTGATATCTAAGTCTATGTTCTTCGACTTTTTTTAATTGAACAGCAGGCGTTATTAAAAGCCGTATCTAGTGCTGTGTTTGACATCGATTAATGCGGTGCAGCCCCAGATAGTTGTCACACTAGCCCTAGCAGACCTATCGACTTACTGGCAACACTTCACCGGTGAAGAGGCGATTATATTATATTAGGTTGGGGAAAAAGTCTTTTCGCATTATAGTATGTATAAACTTGTAATAAAATCTCTTTGGCTATACTATTTGTATCTGGCTGGTTTTGGTACCATTGAAAGTTTAAATTTTAAAGAACATAATTCCAAATTCAAATTAGGAAAATGTGTGATTTTCATTTGTTTTTCGTACCGCCAAGATGAGTGAATCTAATGAAGAAATTCGATACATTTTAAAATTTTACTACAAAAAAAGTAAAAATGCAACGCAAGCCGCGAAAAAAATTTGCGATGTTTATGGACCTAGTGCAGTGTCTGTGAGAGTAGCACAAATTTGGTTTAAGCGTTTTCAATCCGGAAATTTTGATGTCAAAGATGCACGTCGCTCTGGTCGCCCTATTACAGATAAAATGGATGCCATTTTTGAAAAAGTGGAGCAAGATCGGCATGTCAGTAGTAACGACGTAGCTGAAGAACTGGGAATTGACCACAAAACAGTTTTGGCGCATTTGAAAAAAACTGGGTACACAAAAAAGCTCGACATTTGGGTACCTCACGAACTCACTGAAAGAAACCTAATGAACCGTGTACTCATTTGTGATTCTTTATTACTACGTAATGAAACCGAACCATTTTTGAAGAAGCTGATAACTGGTGATGAAAAGTGGATCACGTACGACAAGAACGTGCGAAAAAGGTCGTGGTCAAAGGCCGGTCAGGCTTCACAGACTGTGGCGAAACCCGGGTTAACTCGCAACAAGGTGATGCTGTGTGTGTGGTGGGATTGGAAGGGCATTATTCATTATGAGCTGTTACCACCAGGCAGGACCATCGATTCTGAACTCTACTGCGAACAACTGATGAGATTAAAGCAAGAAGTTGAGAGAAAGCGGCCGGAATTAATCAACAGAAGGGGTGTGGTTTTTCATCATGATAACGCTAGACCTCACACATCTTTAGCCACTCAGCAAAAATTAAGAGAGTTTGGCTGGGAGGTGTTAATGCATCCGCCGTATAGTCCTGACCTTGCACCTTCAGATTTCCACCTGTTTCGGTCTCTTCAGAATTCTTTAGGCAGTGTCAGGTTAACATCACGAGAGGACTGCCAAAACCACTTGTCGCGGTATTTTGACCAGAAGTCCCAAAATTTCTATAGCAATGGGATCATGTCCCTACCTACAAGATGGCAAAAAGTTATCGAACAAAATGGTACCTACATACTTTAGTTAAATGTAAATAAACTATTTTAAAAAATGTTTTGAATTTTCTTAAAAAATGCGAAGAAACTTTTTCCCCAACCTATTATAACAATACCCCGTAATTGTAGTAAAATTACTAGGTTTATAATTTACTATAAACTTGTTGTAGGCAATGCAGGAATTAAAGTTTTAATCCAAGCATTTCTGACAGATGTAGGCATCGTAATAATACGGAGCGCAGTTGCAGGCATAAGAAATTATAGTATTTTCGTATTATGAAATATTTTATGTGATATCTCAAGTACTTCAAAATAACTAGGTAGTGAAACGTTTTCGTATAACTTTTATATCTCTTGATAATTTCTTCTATTGTGGTTTTAAATTTATTTATTTTTAATTAAAGAGAAAAAATATTGCATAATAGCCAAGTCCGCCTTTTGTACTATATAGTACAAAAGGCGGACTTGGCTGAATCTCTAAGGTGGCGGAAATGCATTGATCTCTCAGGAGACTACTTATTTGAGCCGTTTGTGGTAGAAACGCTGTAATCATGGGGTCCAGGAGCACACCGACTTTTTCAGGATATTGCAGAGCGACTACGTGAAAAAGTAAGTGTATAAGGCTGGTTTGTATTTCTAATAAAAAAATACTCTCGCGATTCACCGAGGTAATGCAGCCAGAGTTTTCTTTTTTTTATTAATTTACTTTTAAGCTGCATTTAGCATAAAACCCACATTCACGGTCGTAAATGACATATATCTCAGAGACCTGTTACTTACTTGGCATCAGAAGTTGTTCGATTAATCAAATATCGAACCTCTTAATTTGGTCGACCGAATTGTAATTTTCACATAACATTAATTAGATAAATATTTTAAACGTAATAAATTTTAGTGTTAACAACATCTTAATCGATAGGATAGGCATATTAAGTGATTTCTACTGGAAATAATAGGTTTGATTTCAAAATACTGGTTTTAGATATTGAAGTCTTACATACGAGTACTAGGTATATGAAAAGGGGTGACCACAGCTTTAAGTGACATTTGGTAATACATAAAATCACATGGTTTTATAAATTCTTTGTTTACGTGCTCACGTTTTGACCACGCTGTGTGTACACGTTTTTGGGCTTAAATCTGGCCCTAATAATATTCAGATGTTACTATTTAGTGTAAGTTATGATTGTAACCTGTTGTTTATACCATAATAAATAAATAAATAAACATGGTTCAGTATGGGCCATTAAGGAACTCAAAATATTGACAAGTTGCCAGTTAATCTAACCTAACCTAATTTACACACACACATGTTTACAATCCTCGGATGTCCGTTGGTTGGCGCTAATGGCTGCGACAGTCATACACTAATGTGGTTATTAATGTGCACAATATCTTAACTTGCACTATTGTATAATGTTCCAAATAAGTTTTTGATTTAGATTTTATTTTGAACCCATAATCATGGGGTGGCCCATACTGCCAGATGTAGCTTTATGTGCAAGGTTCTGCACAACCGTTTTAAGGATTATGAGCGCGATTTTATGTTCTTATTATCTTATTAGTTTTAAGTTTTGATACAGAGATGGGTAGAGACAGTTATAGGCTGCCTTACTACTTTTATACTGCCTTTCTTTTATTATCTATACTAATAATTTAAAGAGGAAATATTTGTATGTTTGTGATGAATAAACTCAAAAACTAAAGGACCGATGTCAAAAAAAAATCACCATTAAAATGCTACATTATTCCTGAGTGACATAGTAAGCTACATTTGAGTTAAAAAAAACTCCATGCGGACGAAGTCACGGGTGGGACGTAGTCTATAATCCTAGGCTAGTTAGAGCCGCGGACACAAGATAAATAGATAAAACTATACCTACCTATTACGACGTAGTAATTATTTTGAAATATTATAATTTAATAAAATAAACTTTATCGTACCTCGATATATATTGTAATTAATACTATTATCTGATCTATTTCTGCATCTTACACTAACAGAGCATAACCCATAAATAAGTTGGTATTATGCATGTTTGAATAATTATTAACCTATTTTCATTAATTATCTATTCGATGTAAAATAAATACAACGAGGAAATATAAAAATAACAAATATTTTACACAAGTTTCGCATGTCACTTGTAATGTATTAGATCGTACAAGGAACGAATTAATTATAAACGACCAATTAAAACTCGTTGTAATTCAAATTGTTAAGTGCATTTATTTTAACGAGCGACTGAATAATTTACTCGTTATGTGCCTTTTAACAATGTTATAATTTTAAAACAAGGTCTTTTAATGTTGAAAATTATTATTATTTAAAGCCTGTTACTTTTGCTAGCGTAAAGTATAAATAAAGAACAACGCTTTTACCTGATTTACCCTTACGACGACAAGGGTTATGATTTTAGCAGTCTATGTGTTTACGTATGTTTCTCCGTAGTTGAGTTAGCCCTAATACTGCCTATTTAATTGACATCGATAATATTGTAATCTTATCACTTGTGTGTTTAAAAGATCCCGAGGTAGTTTCCTGAAAATTTCTTACTTAAAACACTAAAAAGCTAAAAATAAATTATTCGGAAAAAAAAAAATCTTCAGAAACTCGCTCAGCAGACTCGGGATGACTCGTGACCGGGAAATACATCGGTCACGATCACACATAGGTATATAGTTATTTAGTAGTATAATTATATAAAGGTCTAGCAAAAGACTTAATGATGGTAAACAGACGTCGAGTCCAAATACAATAAAGATAGCTAGTGCGAGAGATTAATCACCACACTAGACATCCTCGCCTTGCTAACCTGCTGCTTCTGAACACCTCTTTTAAATGACTCAGGATTGTGAAGGATAACGTGTGGTAGCGAATTCCACTTCTTGATTGCGTGATATAGAAATGAGGTGCCAAAATTCTTAGTTCGTGTTGGAAAAATTGCAACAGTTTGTCGGTAGCACCTTAACCCTTTGTCAGGTAGTGGCAGATATATATCCACCATATTTTGAACTTTATAGCTATGTGATAAGTTTGAAGAACAATGAAAAATATTTTTTTCTTTACCAGAAGCCAGCACGCGTAATCCTTAAAAGGAAGGGATATGGTTGGATTAGGGAAATACTCCCCAAAACACTCGCCGTGGTATAGACGGTAGTACGCGCTCAATGACGCAACATCAAGACGCAATTGGAGAGGCACATTCAATAATTGTCAATGATTTACTGTTTACCAGATATGCGACTAAAGATCTTAATTAATTAGGTATAAAAGAAAATAAACTTTAAAGTGTTTTGCTTATCATCGTCATCAGCCGATAGACGTTCTCTGTTGGACATAGCCTATGTCCAACAGTTTTGCTTATATGTACGAGTAATTTCGAAACATAAATATTTCAGTCCTATTATTAATTATTATGAATTATTAAACTTAATGTTTATTTACTATAAAAGAACATTGTTATTTTTATGACTAGATTAGGGTTTTTCGTATATCAAAACTCTCACTAGAAATTCTAATCTTCGAATTACTCACCTTAAAAAAGTATAAAGCATCACTTTCTCCTCAACCTGTATTTAACCCTATAAAAACTACAACAGCTTTATACCACCTGAGATCAATAAAGGGATGCTTCGAACTTTTTTGCTCGACAATTGTCAGTTAACCCTTCCGTGGGTAAGTCTTCGGTCTATCAAACACCTGCGTAGAAAGTGAATCTATCAGAAGGGTTGAGTTCGTACAATACAATCGATTTCGTGTAGATTTATGTCAGTTTTTTTGTAACAAATAGTCTTGAATGACTTTGGGATGTTTCACAGTAATAAAAATCGAGATACAGTTTATACTGACATGATCTGTGTTTTACTACAAATTAAGATTTCGAAAAAAAAAATATTTTGGTCGATGGAATTCGGTAGGTAGCTGTTTTTTTTTTAAGTTTTTTAAAGTACTTGAATAAAACTAATTTAGAAACGCGAAATAGCCTAGTCTTTGTTATGGATAACTATGATAAACACTACTTGATGTCTACCCATTGAGAGAGAGAAATTTTGTACCTTGTAAGTGTTAGACCAAACCTTTTTGATTCATAATATAACACCCTGGCAGCTTAGTCTACGTGACAAATATTTGTATTTAATAACATAACATTTTTTCCTGTCAAATTAACATAACATTAATCATTGAATTACACCATCGTTTACTCTGGATTTATTATTTTATTTAACAGTAAGTTGCCTAATGTTAGAACTAATTGAATAATCCACAACGCGATGGAAATATAAGCATTAGTAAAATGAGAGGCCAAGTTTGAAAACTTTCTTTGCACAATCAGCAAGAAATATTCACACGCATATTAAATAGACTACTTTCGAGCCCCGACCGGCAACAATAATGAGAATTCGTTTTTTACAACTGCCATTGTGACAAGCGCTCATCAGAACACCTGAATATTACAATGCAGCATTGTAGCGGCTACATGATTTATATTTGCATACGGCTTTGTATGAGTTCGTTAGCTCCTCGCAGGGCTCGATTCAATCGTTAAGGAATCATATAATCGATTAAGGGTACATTTTGGCCCATCGCGATCGAAGAGGGTTACGTCGAAAATTCAGGATTCATTTTGGTAGGGGTGAGTTTGACCCAGCACGCTTTTGAGGGTTAAGATCAACTGAACACTACCTGTTTAATTGATATAAGTTTTAAAATTATTATGTTATTCACCGAAGAAAGATTTTCAATGACAAAAAATCAATAATAAATCTTTTTATTTATTCTTTTTTCTTATGTTTTGTGGTTGGCAAGCAATAACCATTGTCTAACTCACTGAATGCTCTCCACCTCTATACTGCGTGGAGCTCCAGCAACCTTACTGACCGACAGAAACACAACACTACAAAAATGTGGAGTTATTTAACTTCGGTGTTCTGACGTTACAAATTTGCTTTGCCCTATCTCTCTTAAATGATTTTAAATAGATAAAATCAAAATTATTCAATTATTTTAATTCACATTAAATCAGTTATAGAATAATTGCTTATAAATCATCGTATCTATTTTAATTATTTAACTAAACCTGTCATATCATTGAGTATTATTTATGCAATGTTTAATTAAATATAAGTTTTGCAATTAAAGCTAACTAGGTTAATAGTTGCTTGTATTTAATGTATAATATTACGAATGGGCACTTTTATGACTTAATATCACGGTCTGAATAAACATAAAAAGCGGATGTAATTGTAGAATTATTTGCAGTTTTAATAGTATTTAGTACAAGCCAAGATATCATCGCAGAAACTACACAAGCAATAGATAATTATAATAGAGCATAGAGGTTTGAATCTGCCACGTATTTTAGTTATATTTTTGTAATTTTCACAATAAATTATACCCTATTATCTGCAAAAGTAATTCTCTGTAACATTAGCATCATTAGATGCGGTAAATCCATGGTATGCTAACAACCCTTGCACCACGTTCAACTTTTTCCAATTTTGTAAATAAATGAACATACTCGTTTATTTAAAAATGGAACAGCCCATTTTTATCTATGTTACTTTTTGCAAAGTTGTAATTATAAAAGTGGGTGCAATTAGTCGTAATAATTGTTTTCTCTCTTTTAAACAGAATCAATGGTGAGACTACCTAAGGTCGAGATTATTTGTAAACAAATGTTTGGCACTTAATTATAGTATCACTACACTATATTCAATGATGGTCTTAAACATAATAATAAGAGTTTGAAATTAAAATAAATATATAAGAAATATTATTTGCAAATAGTTTCTGGCAAATACCTCTATAAAATAAATATATAAGAAATATTATTTGCAAATAGTTTCTGGCAAATACCTCTACTCGCACTCAGTTAATAGCAACCTCAAAATATTTAGGTACTTACGCCGCTTATCATTAAGTCACCTAAAAATGTTTACTTCAGAAGCCATCGTGTTTGTGCGTCGTAAAATTTTGTGTTAGTTGAAATTTCACCTGAAAAATAGTAGTTGTCGAAAACGTACAGAGGCATTCGAAACTCTTACGAAAGAATGTATTAGATACATAATATTTATAATTAGACTAATAACAAACAATACGTAATGTATATTTCCAACTTCGTGAACCAGGCTAATAGCTATGTAGGAGATATTATACTGGAGGTAAAAATAATCTTTTATAATAAATAACCTCTTTTGCAGAATAGCGATTCGAATTGATAAAATTGATCAATGTTATAAGTTAAACAATTTAAAAGTAATTATGATGAAAAAATGAAGTTCAATAGATACAAAGTTTTCACTTTCAGTATCGGTGTATTTATGTAAATTTATTAAGAAAATAAATTTTACCTGTAAGAATTTAAACCTGAATGTCATATCATTGCCTGTACCTTCTTTCTCTTTTGGGTGAAGTCGCAACTACATTTAATAAGTATTTCTTTTTCGAGCGATATTGCAACTAGGTAAAAACGCCACTAACCCAAAATCTAGTTCGTAAACAGGAGTCAAAGTGATTACAAAATATTTGCATCGTGTTTTTATTATTATTATTTTTACCTTTCAACCAGTGAACGCAGGTAACCCTCGTTAACAATACTACATTCTTTATTATGCAAAGTCGTACGAAACCCAATATGCAAATGCTAAACCTTTCGGATGCTAATTTTTTTTACAATAACATCACAATGATGACAAAATGCGCCACGCCACCGGGGAACGATTTCTCGATCCGATCAATACGGCTATTGATTTTTCGAGTGATTTATTGGCTTATAGGTTCGCGAGTGTAACGGCTGACGGTTTGTAAAGGTGTTTGCGATGTTGCTAATACTTTTTTTGTGATTTGTTTTAGGTGTAGACACTAAAAAGTAGTGCTTCGAAGAAAACACTGAGGCGCACGTTATTGTCACCCCACGCTTTTCTCTAAAGAATAATTATACTTTTCCTTCATCATTTAGTTTCTATACTAAAAAGTTATTTTTCACTTTTTAGTGCGATTTAATATAAAAGTGTGTTTTTAGTACTTTTAAACTATTAGTCAAGACGTAATTTCGTTAGTAAATGTGTACGTACACGGGCGACGGTAACGGAAAAAATTTTTGGTCACCCATCCGAATACCGACCGAGCACTTGCTAGCTTAGATTTCGTGATCGTAAGAACAACCCACAACCGTGGCGTCATCGACCTACAATATTATTATGTACGGAAATATTTACTGAAATAACTGTAATTAAATACTCAAACTAATGATTAATATGAATACAGCAGTTTCATAATTTCTGGTATATTATAAATAAAACAACTTTTACGGATTTAACTCGCGTGTAATTAGATTTTACATGATCTTATTATTGCCCGACGTTTCGTAACACTTTTCAGCGTTCGTGGTCACGGGATGACATCCCGTGTCAAGTGTTACGAAACGTCGGGCAATAATAACATCATGTAAAATCTAATTACACGCGAGTTAAATCCGTAAAAGTTGTTTTATTTATAATGTGTAGTGCTCGCGCAAATCTAAGAGAACATTCTGGTATATTATTCTACACATTAAATTCTTAAATACTAATATCGATCAAACGCGTCGTTATTAACAACGGCTCTCCACATCAGTACCCTTATAAATAATTCCACAAAGGCACATAATGACATGGCTACCTATAAAAAAACTAATTTCAAAGCTGACCGCCCCCTGTATTATGTGGCTGTTTCCCCCAAACGCATATTTAGTTATCCACCCCCTTCCCCCCGTATTGGTGATCCGTACTCGCGAAATTTTACATTATTCACTGGACTCGGGGACTTCATTTAAGTTTGTTTTTTGTTTATTTTCTAGATTTTTCGCTTATTGACAGCAGTAATACGATGTGATATTATGCAAAGCTGAAGATTGAGGGTAGTAACTTAAAAAAATAATTTCATGCTAATGTCAAAGTCTATAGATAATCTATACATAGCTTAAAACGAAGTTGCTCTTTCTGTATGCGTGCTTCGAACTTTTAAAGCACGCAGCAGATTTTAATGCGGTTTTCAACAATAGAAAGAGTGCTTGTAACAATAGAAGAGAAAGATGTTCAATACACGCATAAGAGTAGAGACATATCTTGCAAAGCCAAGGTGGATCGCTAGTTGTAAATAAAAAAAACTTTTATGGATTTAACTCGCGTGTAATCGGTTTTCACATTTTGTTATTATTTCCCGAATTTTCGTAACACTTTGTAATCTGCGGTTTTGAGTCTGTAAAAGTTTTTTTATTTATAATTTCAAGCTACCAATTGAATAAATGAATTTAAAAAATACCTAAATAAATAATCTTAATTGTTGGTTTGTATTCAGAAGTATGAGCAAGGGGATTACAGATATGGATCATTACCCTTATGCTTAGTGTTGAGTCCTGATGCATCAATCCTTTATCATATACTTCTGTCAGAATAAGAAGTCCCAGCTAGTTAACAAGAAATCCTCTAGGTTCAATACCTAGCTTGCATGATTGCGTCGACTAAATTAATTTATTGATAGGGTTACCTATATGGTTATTATAAACTTGTTGGTTACCTATATTGTTATTATAAACTTGGTTTTTTAATTATGAACACTGCATGTCCTTTTTTCTCCTACCCTGCTAGCCGGCGTCTTATATCGATATTCCTATATATCCTGCCTGGCCCCAACCCTCCTCGGGAACGACTGCTATCCTTCGATGCAGCCGGGGCCACCAGCTTACTAGCTACATGACTTACGAAGCACGGAGAAAGATCTCGGTCACCCATCTAATTCCCGACCACGCGCTTGGTAGCTTAACTTTCTTGATCGTTGCGAAAAGCGCATGGCTATCGACCTCCTAACGCTGAGTGTTACCATGTGGGAAATCGTACCAATTTCAATAATAATAAACCTTCGCAAGTTAAGCAATAAATAAAAAAGGCTCTTCGATTCACAACAGCTTCCTTTCAATGCCTAAATACAGTTACAACAAACAATGACACACTATTCATAATCATTTCAGAACACGAACCAAACATTCCACGTGGCTAGTACAGAGAACGGGCGGGTCTTGTTTATTACAAGTCACTCCGATAACACTAAGACTTGTAGTGACAGAATAACAATAACAGAGTGAGGCTGAACAATTGTTAAATGTTATTTTGTAATTATAACGTGTGATTGGTAAACCACAGAATTATTGTTTTAAATTACTGCTCATGTAAGCATTTTGTAAGAAATTAAGAGATAAAATAAATTTGATTTTGCGTTTGAAGAACAAAGGTCATCGACATGCAGTGGTCAGGGCACATTGCGAGGAGGACTGACAGCCGTTGGGGCGGAAAGGCCCTCGAGTGGCCGCCGCGTACAGAGACTCGCTGGTTGACTTGGTGGTTGGTGAGCCCACGATCTTGTAAAGGTAGCGTAATGATTCTGGCAGAGCAGAGCCTGGTCGGGTTGGAGGGTTAGAGGTCTTTGCGAACAATGATAATGTTGGTATGTACGAGAAGAAATAACGAGCATCTGACTAAGAATGTGACGAGCATGAATGTAGATATAGAGGGAATACCAAAGAAAAGATTAATAGACTCCGTGAGAGATAATATAGCAAAGAGTTGTGTTAATGTTGCCATGAAGGCTGATCGAGAATAACAGCACGAAAAAACAGAAAATATTACACCGACCAATAAATTAAAATGGCAACAGACCGACCTGATGATGAATTTAAAAATAGTAATCTATGGATGATTTATTTTGCAAGAAATAGCCGTGAATGAAAGCGACAAATGGTTACAAGTGCAGTTGAAACTGGGAGTAAATTAAAAACTCGTTTAAAACTCTGGCACACAAGCTAAATATTATTGATTATTTCTATACAACAGTAGGTAGACCAAACAAGCCTACACGCGCCACGAATGACGTAGCAAGCCAGTTAATTAAGCGGTAGGCAATTATAAATAAATTAGTCCGCCATAATTAAAACAAGTGACCGACGAAGCCAAATTAAAACAGATAATAAACGAATTGCAATATTGATAGATCAATTCAATTAACTGAAATTATCTCATTATGATTAAGCTCTTATTTTATTCAATCAACCAGCAATGTGATGTCGATTTTGTTAAAATTATCGTTTCAAAAAGTGCATTATCGATGTAATTAATTTCAAAATGAGAGATGTTTTTAATGTCATCAATCATTAAATATAAGAGTTACGTATAATTATGTATAATTATTTTAACGTTAAGAATGCAAATTAATTATTCATAAGCGGTAATGGACACTATTAAAATATTGAGCCCTCACAAACTGGTAACAACCTCAACTTAAAGTAAACTAAAGCCCTTTTCAAAGAGTTTTTAATATACGTACCTATTTTACTTATATTTAAAGAAGCACGATTATGCGATAGGGTCCACACCACAGTAAGATTATGTTGGGCTCTCTGTGCATACTAACTCAAAGTACACTGGCGACGAGCAAGGAGTAGTTTTAATTTACCGGCCACAGAGCGTTCTTCGCAAACCTCTGTCTTTTTTTATTTATCTAAAACTAAAACAGACACCTCCTAAGATACCGTTGATTTGTCCAGCACGCACTCAAATTTCATCTCGTTACTGAATGACGGTGGGCCGATGTTGTGGGCTAAACCAAGATTTTATGAGGGTATATCCACGGAATATTTCAGGCATGGCACATGTCGGGGGAAGAAGAAACGCAAGCAATGGAAACCCTTTGTTCCTCGCCTCCCTGTTCCCATTTTGGCGAATGCTGCATTGTTTTTTTGGTATTCACTTTTCTTATTATTTCCTATTTTTGTATAATATTTCGTATGAAATATCTGAGTAAATCTTACGCCTATTTTCTTAAATTAGGTATTATTTCACATTCAACACACTAACACAAACGTATAACGCAAAACTTTTAAGCAAAGTTAAGGCGCTGTCCTGTTATTCATACGCATAGTAAAACTTAGGGTTAGTTGCTGATGTTTGTGATTTCACTTACCTTATGCAATAGTACGATATTAACCCCCCTAAGATAAGGTTACAATGTGTGAAAGGGGATGTTTCGCGAACTTACAATTAAACGCTTCACGCTAAAAAGTTTTAATAACTTCTCCTCCACTTGACAGTAACAAGATATTGAAAAACACAAAAATATATAATATGATCAAAATAAAGATACTACATTGGTAACTTTATCTTCGAATGAAGCGTGTTCATACAAAAGTGATCGAAGTTTGTTTGCTCATCAAAAATAAGCTTAAGGTGAGTCCAGATTCCATATCAAAACATATTCCATATCATATTGTAAAACATAATTATTCAGCATGTTTTATCAGTGTTAACGAAATTTGTTATAAAATAAAGTTATTTAGTTATTTAACATGTTAATAATTATCTGCAACAATGTTTTAAATATATATTTCGCGTGAGGCATATGCAGTGCCTACGGACGCGGCAGTGTTCCGCCTTATTTTATGTTGTAACGTTGAACGTGTTAAAGAATTTCTGTTGTATAATACCACAGATAATGTAATACTATACTAGTAATAATACTATGTTATTTAATCTGGACTCACCTTCACATTTACTCAAGCACTACGTACACAAAATTAAACATAAAACTACTTTACGAATTACCAGGTTACACATTTCGTTATTTTACTTTGACGTTTCGTTACACTTTTCAATTTGAACCCGAGGGGAGACTACCTAAATACAATAAAAAAATACACATAAGTCACAAAAACACTTAAAAATGAGTTGCTATTTAAAAAAAAAACCACTTCCGCTCCATCTGACAATTGACAAATTTTCGTCAGTATTCCAAAAAAGACACTAACCGCAAACGTAAATTATTAACGAGGCAATTTACTTAATTATAATAAAAATGGAAAAACTACTCTCTCACGGCGTTCACCCTATACTTTCTGGGGTGAACCCAAAAAAATTGCTCGCACGACCCCACATCGTCACCCCACTATCGAGTGGTGACGCCCATCGATTTTTTGGACTCGCCCCTTCATGTTTCTTATAGAAAAGTTATTGGTATTTTTGATGTAATCTGATAAGAATCTATTTTGAGCAAATTCCTTGTTAGAAATTCCTAATTGGATTTTATTGTTTGTAATTTTTTTGAAACAGGTACTCAAAAAAGTAAAACTGTTTTTCAAATCAACAATTAAATTTTAAATAATATCAATTACTGTATTGAAGTTTGGCATTGACCCTAAAAAGAAGCGTGCAACTAATAAATATTAGCTGCTTATATTCCGTTTAATATTTTTGTTTTTTTACTTATTATTCTAATTAACAATTAGAGACTATTTTACATCAAATATATATGTCCGAACAAAACCCGAACCTAAAGATCCATATAACTGCAACTACATACATATGTGACACTACAATACCAAAATGGATCCCATGTAACATGTCATATACATACATAATTATAGTCACGCTCGTTATCCCAAAAGGGGTTTAGCAGAGCTTAAGGTAACATTTAGTAACACATAAAGCCACATCTAGCAGTATGGGTCATGCATTCCAGTAGTAAAGTGACAGGTTGCCAGCCTGTCGCCTACCTAAGAGATTATCAAGCCCAAAAAAGTAGCAAACCCGAAATTAATTTAAATATTTTTTGAAATTTTTGAAAATTTATTAATAATAATTAAAATTATAATCTATAGATAGTACTTGTGATATTTTATACCAAAATAATTCCAACTGAATTATAATATGTCAATAAAAGTAACAGTAGGTAGGTATTAATAATTATTCCTATGATAGTCATCTAAAAATAATTCTATCACATTTATAATTTATGTTCATACAGACGCACGTTGGAATGTGTAATTGAATGTATCAATAACCTAACTTTACAATCGCGTACTGTACCCTTAGTATGAGTTTTTGCAACACCAAACGAGTGATCGTCATCGTCAAGACTATGAAACTATAGGTTTACTTAATACGTCGTAGTATAAGATTTAAATTTGGCACATAGTCTTCACGATATCGCCTACTCGATCACTCGATTATACGAACTTCACACTGTTTAGTTTTGTCTCTTTCATTTCTTATTAACAAGAAAGAGACAACATGTTCATTCGTTCCATTCACTCCCATTCATAGTATCTCTAACTAGTCTGTGCTCGATGAAAACAAACAAAATGTCTGCGTCACAGTGAGAGTCGTATTGATATTATTTATAAATTATTACTAAAATAGATAATAAGTAATAGGTTTTGATACATAAAATTTGATTTGATCTATACCCAAATGTACTAAGGTGTTTTAACGGAAAAATAAAATGAAAATGTGCAAAACAAGTGCGTCGCAATTTGAACAAATAGTGAATTTCATTGAGTGGTGTGTTTAAAAGGATATTATACAGAAAAATACTAATGTGCAATGCTTTTAGGAAAAATAATGATCTCGTGTCTGACGGCAAACGAGATTTAGAGCTGCAACAAAGGGAAATTGAACTCAAGCGAGCTTGCCTAGTGACAAACTCTATTCGCCATATTTATTTAGAAAATAAAATAATTTAATGTTATGTATTAAATAAACAATGTGTTTTATTCCCTTATTATACTACACTGTGATAGTGTCCTATTGTTTAAATTCTAGCTAAGACGACTAAAGCGTAGATAATTATTAAAGCGTCGGTCGTCTCTGTGACGAGTGAATATCCACACGGTAATGTTATCGCCCGTCACGACAATACCTACGCCGCGTGGAGACACATAATTCGCTTATAGGTAGGTAAATATACACAGACATTATTGCTTGAGACTTTTAAAGTAGAAGCTATATGCTTATAATTTATCAATGCGCCACTGCTGCATAACCTCCCGACGTTCCTGTGTACGTTGGTGGGCTTCATTAACCTCTTCAGCGACCATAATAAATGAAAATTATGGCGATAACATTGTAATAATTGTTAAAAATTTCGTTCGTTTACCTACTCACGGAATTTCTTTCATCGAGTGACGACACGATCAAACGTAATAGTATACTTACGACGACTTGTCAAAGTAACGACTCGTACTGCCAAAATGCATTTGTGAGGCGAAAACTATCAAAGTTTTCGTGTTACGTTAACTCGATTTAACTTATACTGCCGATTTTTGTTTTTGATAGTTTACGCTAGAGGCGCTAGTGGGCAATGTATGAAAAGAGACGATACGTTTGATCGAGCTCGAAAACTATCAAAACTCATACTAAGGGTACTGTGGTGGCCTATGTTTCAAATTGGTAGTATAACCGTCTCAGTCCAATAGTCTTATTTTACAATTATGAAAATTAAATATTAATTGAAAATTGCCTAAATTTAAGTGCTTGACATTAGATACTAAATAATGATTTTTATTTTCTTAATTGCCGACTAATTTAATTTCTAAATATATTATTCGAGTTATTAAAATTCTGTTATCTACAAATCTAATAAGAATGTATAATCAATTTCCAACTGGATTTTTGTTTCAGATAGTGCTTCGGGAACCAGTAGCGCCATCTAGTGACAAATCGTGAGTACTAGTAACTTCCCTAAACCAACCCTTCATGCGACGTGTTTCCTTACTCCCTTCGTTGGTGGCACCACTGTTCGCAGCAAAATGGTTTCGTTAGTTTCATGCTATAACAAAATTTTACTCTATTTGTTGGAACAATGTCACAATTTTTAAACTAATTATGCAGTAATTAATATTATTATACAATTAAGATTGTACCTACGAATCTATGTCGGGTATGTATTATCTTGTTGCAAATAAATTATTATCATGTAAAACCTTCACCAGAATGTGACCTGTATATTTTATTAATTTCAATAAAAAAATAAAACCCTCTTTATTATTGCAAAACCGTATTTGGGTAAAAAAAACAAGTACGGCTTTGGGTAAAAAAACTCAACAAATTATGTTTTATCTGTTTTAAACAATTGACAATCGTATTTATTATATCAAAATTGACATTTTTTTTTTATAACAAATACCTACAAACTATTTCTGGTGACTAAGGTAAGGAGGTTAAAAAAATAGTCAATATAAATATTTTATATTAAAAAGGTTAACTCATGTTTTCATGATTTATGTATATTACCAACTGCAGGATTTGAAAGTTTATAGTAGAATAATTTTTGCGTTTACAAACGCGTAAAAAACACTGAAAATGTCCTGCCTCTGGCGGGTGAGGCAGGTCGATTTTTTTCAGTGTATTTTTTCTATTTTATAAAAGGAGTGTATTTACTAATAATCATAATATGCCTCACGTTTCTTAAATCACTTTTGCATTGAACTTACTAAGATTACCCAAGCAATCATGCGAGTACCTAGATATTGTTTAATCGTGTTATATTTCACTGTAGACTAGTCTACTTCCAGATTTTAGAAATCGCAGCAAAATTCCACAGAATCCAGTCCAAGCAACTAATGAAAACCAATTAACGATAATCTATTGTTTTCTACCAGCGAAGACTTATGTAAGGCGTTTGACAAGGTTTCCCTACATTGTTGTGTCCACACGATTAGTGCTTTGCGTCACGGTAGACACGTGTACGCATAGATTAGCGAGATGGTAATAAAGTAGAATCAAGTTCAGCTGTCACTGTCACTTTAATAGCACAAGAATGAAACAAAGGTCGAATAGATTTATGGAATGTGCAAATGTGCACAACGTAGGTGCTGCCAACTGGTGACGCAAATCTGAAACTTTTCCATAACAGTAGGTACATGATATTGAATACTCATGTGATATTTATATTAAATTATTTAAGTAATTATGTAGTAAACAGAAATTATTTTAAGAGTAAAAAAAATATTGTTTGTTGATAAAAAATAGTCAAAAATTAAATGCGTATTTATTACTACTAGTCACAGAGGTACTGTGGTTATAGAAAAAGTTGAAAACTTAATAGCTATTAACTAATAATCTTTTCCGTTATTTTGATGCCATTAACATTTTAAAAATTTCATTAAATTATATTATACATCAAGCGGTCTGGGCTCGAATCCTAGTAGTGGCAAATGTTTGTGTGATGAACATAAACGTTTGCTAGTTAACTGTAGCTAGTTGGAAAATCAGTCGCCCGGGAAGCACTTATAAAAAAAGTACCAAATTCTGCACTTTGAAAAAGAAAACAAAATTGCAAGTTCAAAATATTATTAAATCATCAAAGAACAAAATTGTTTCTCACCTCTTTGTTTACCTCAGAAAAACATTTAGATTTTTATAAACAATTTTTTTATTTTTCCGTTTCTCCTCTTTTATGTAGGCGACAGGCCTGTCATTATTTGGAGGCACTGTATGACCCATATACCTACTGCCAGATGTGGCTTTATGTGTAATAAAATGTTAACTAAGACTCTGTTCAAGCCCTCATGGGATTATGAGCATGATTGTATGTATGTAAGTTCTTAACGACGTACTTAATTTGTTAGATAACTAGCTTCCGCCCGCGACTACGTCCGCGTGGACATTTTATACCCTTAGGGATGGAATTTCCAAAAATCCTTTCTTAGCGGATGCCTACGTCATAACATCTACCAGCATGCCAAATTTCAGCCCGATCCGTCCAGTGGTTTTGGCTGTGCGTTGATAGATCAGTATGTCAGTCAGTCTGTCACCTTTGAGTTAGGTATATATATTTAGATTTGAAAAAAAACTACCTTTTAAAAGTCACTATTTCAGGTTTCTGATGTGACCTTAATTAGAGATCTCTTATCTTCAAAATTAAATTCAAATCGTGCAACACATTACGCCACAAACCTCCCTTATAACATACTTTAATAATTGAGTAAAAAAATTAAAACATCTCACTCGTGTGCAAGCAACAATTTTTATATAGCAGTCAACTCCGTACTTCAAGAACTCGAGTCATAAACAGAGTCCCACAAAGGCATATTATAGGTCCACATTGTGACGCTCTTTGCTTTCGAAAGACTCTAATTGCTGTAATTAACAACATTGCAACCGGAATCAGAGATAATAATAAAAATAAAGACATTTAGTGAAGAATAATTTTGTTCTTTTTGAAAAGGCAATTCTGGTTTGTTGCTTTATTCTATGTAAACTTAATAACTGTTTCACGATACAACATGTTTTTTTTCTGAATATTAATGTAGTGTCCTTACAATATACTTTAACATCTATAGCTTATCTAATCTGCTTATTATATGATTCACTTATAAAAATCATAATTTAATGTAGGTACACTTATCAAATGGATTACAGAGTAGCGTTTTATGCTTAACTTTGTATTAATCTTGATCATGACAAGTTACCATACATTAAAAATCGTTTAAACGAAAATTATCTTTAATGACATTAAAATGTGATTTCATTTACAATCAAAGTGGAACAGTTATGGAAGATTACTCGGCAATACCTCTCGATTGCTAGCTGATGGAATCCTTTATCGTGCATGAGTTGCCTGATCATGAGATCTCATTAAAATATAAATGCATCCAGCTTTAGTCAAATCATTCTCGTGTGCAGCTCGATCATGACTTGTATTGTTGCATTGATTATTCTGCTGCTATATATATTAGCAAAGATTTGTGTATATTACTTATTATGTAGCTGTAAGGTTCTGTATAAACTTAAAGCTGTACCCAAGAGTTATGGAATTAAACAATAACCATTAAAGTTAAAAAATTTAGTAATATAATGTTCCTAACAAATTAGTGACCTATGTGAGAACTATGGCTGGTTTTGGTGTTTGGTTTTCGTTATAAGATTGGCTATCGCACATTTACAAGAAACTGCGACTTTTTTTTTCTCTCACCCTCATCCCAACTTTGGATTCGGTGTACTATGTTCTATTGTTCCATTATTGTCTATCAGCTTGTCTTCTTCCATCCACTTATTTCTCTTTCGTTATCATCTCTCATACAATCCAACCATGACTTCTTTCTCTTCCACAATCTCATGATTGTTCATCATTTTCCTACCCTGCTCTCGAGTTATTTGGGGTCGGTGCAGTATGCGTTGATATCGACAATACTGCTTGAGGATTTGGCATTAGATTTTTACGGACGGTCGCCTCATCTCTCATCATAATCTCATGATTGTTCATTCAGTTAATTAAGAAATCTAAAAAAAAAGGATTAGATAAAAAATCTGCAAAAATTTTAACCTACATACTCGTTTATCTTAGCTTACATTTTCTTTGCATCTTCTTTCAGACTAAAAATAAATCTTTAAATTGGTTTTGTTGTTCATAAATACTAGTGATTTAGTTGTATCAAGACATCGGTAAACAGGTAATCAAAAGCTTACGAGCCTTCTATTGCCAACCGTGACTTATTTACTTATTTATTTATTGAGATCACCAACAACTTTATTAACACAATTTTTGAAACCAATATCGAATATCACAGGATGCTAAATGCGAACTTAATTGTAGGTGACAACTACATGCACTAAACAACAACAATATTATTTAAAAGTAAAATAGCACAAAAATGAATTTCATATAAAAAAATTAAAGATACACTATGCATAAGTTTATCTTTAAATTTTTTATACGAAATATTTTTTTTGTGCTACTTATATTTTACTTTATAATATTGCTGTTTGGTTTATGGTAACTTGTCATGATCAAGGTCCAACCTGTGTAGGTTTGGGTAGACATATTGACCATAATGTTCTCAACGTGTCACGGTAAATAGCACTGATAGTGGACTTAGCCAGCGCATTAAGTTGTATGTGTTTGATTTCTTATAATACTGATGTCGGACAATCATCAAACAAAACCAATTTAAACAGAATTCCATGCAAACAACCGTAAAACGTAGATCGCATAACAAAATCCATAATTCCTAATTAGTACACAACTACGCAATAAGATACGCCTGCCCACACGGCGGCCCTTTGAACTAATGCAGGCAATGCATTCTACAATTACTTACGAGAATAACCACCCACAGTGGCTTTCAGATGTGACTAGTAGTGGGTCGCTGAGATTTCATTTTAATATAGTCGTGATCATTAATATGCATAAACTTTGGTATCTTCCATTAGACAATCTGGTTGGCTCCTTTACTTCCATTTGACGATAGCCCATTATAACGCTAAGTGGCTTCTAAAAATGAGAAATTTTAAGTAGTGGTGAGTAATTGCAGTGTATTATCGCGCTAACTATTTTCGCATTTGGACTACACTTCTGCTTATCATCAGGTGGAATGGAATCATTTGCTTGACCTTTTTATAAAAATTAATTATATTATGCACACCAATAAGTTCTGCCATATTTGTTATTAGCACAGATCTTTTTCACATTGCCATGTTACAGCAAAGACCCTGCCAGAAAAACAGCGTTGCGGCACTATGTCGTAGGAGCACATGCTGAGGCAGGTACCCTTTTGGCCTCGCACAGGACATTGTGTAGGTATTTATTTTAATGTGTACTTTGTTATGTTATTTTTCTGTTGTTCTGTCGTAGCCAATTAATGTTTTTCTTTCTGTCTTTCTTTCTGTCTTTACATTGCCGATCAACAGTTTCCTATTCTTTTGTCCTTAGAATTTCTTTGTAGTTGATGAATTGACAATTTGATTTCCATAATTATTTCTGTTATTGAATAACATTATGGATACAAGGATATTTGATTTTTGGACACACGTGCACGGAATAGGGCCATCCATGCCCTGATTCAGATTCGAACAAGATTTTTAATTAGTTGCATCTGATTAAACTCCTTGCGGTGGATCGTTTATTCTAGACTTTTCCTTGCATTATCGATCTAGTTAACCGCCGAGAGAACTCAGCGGTTATCGCCTCGGTCTCGCCAGTTCATCCAGAGGTCCGGGTTCAATCCATAGGGGAGTACAAATTTGTACTCAGTTTCTTTGGTGGTAGGACTTTTTCAAGTCCGTATGGCTTAGCTACCACCATATTATCAAAATCTGTCGCTATAATAATAATATTAACAGCATTATTGTGTTCCGACAATTAATGATAAGATATCCAGTCCCTCTATGGTTGAGAGTTCAGGTGAAGCACGATTCCATCATCAGCCTTATAGTCACTTACCATCAAGTGAAATAAGGTCAAGAGCATTAAAAAAATGTACTTGATATTTACAGTGTTCCTACTTTGCAAATTTATCTTAGCAATCCTCTAGCTTCGGTCTTTATGATTCGAACGACCGTTCGTTTAAATTATTGCATATTATTTTGAAGTTCGACCGAATTTATAAAACAGTTGACCACCCCTGGTACATAATTATACTGTTTAGGTCATAATGGCGAGGTCTATCAAGGTCGAAGGGACCACTGTGGGCCGTGCGTGGGATACGTCACGAGGCGTCCAAGATAAACATAAGAGCATAATTATATGTATTAAAAATGGTTTTAATTTTTTTCAAAAAATTACAAAAAATTCCAAAAAATTTCAACGGTTTTACGTAATGATACATAGTATCTCCAAAGAATACGCTATAAAAACCAATAAATACTCTGATTTAACAAACCAATTATCAAAAATGGCTTTATCGTTGGTTTGTATGTAGTAGAGGAAGGGGCGAGGGGTATACCAGCTAAATACCCAAATACGTTATTAAAAGACATCGGTTTGTCTTGAACTTACATAATTTCTGTACTGGAAAGCATATCCAAAGCGGCTTTCGTGCAAACGAATCAAATATGGCTAGGCAGGCAGAAAGAGCGTCGGTGGCGTAGTGCGTAAGGGTGTTGTCTCCCACCCGGGAGGCACCGGTTCGTACCCCGTCACGTACCAATGTGTTTTCAAATTTTGAATTCATAACTATGTACTTACGTACCGGGAAAAGCAGCGTTGGTAGGCCCCCCACAAGGTGGACTGACGATCTAGTAAAGGTCGCGGGAAGCCTCAGAATGCGGGCAGCGCAGGACCGACCCGTTCGGAGATCCTTGGGGGAGGCCTATGTCTAAAAGTGGGCGTCTCTCGGCTGAAATGATGATGATGATGAACTATGTGCGTTTATTCAAAGCTTTTACGGTGAAGAAAAGCATCGTGAGGAAACCTGCACATACCTATGAAGAAATTCATAGGCATCCCCTAGCATATATACCACGCTGGCCAAGTGCGGGTTGGTCGACTTAACACACAATTAAGTCGACCAACCCGCACTTGGCCAGCGTGGTTGACTAAGGCCTAGTCGCCTCTAATTTGGTGTAGGCTCGAGCCCCTCGGTGGGGACATTATATGAGCTGTTGATGAGGCAGAGAGAGTGGCCGGGTAGTGGTTTGGGATTGCACGTGCAGTACAAGGAGGCCTTATTAATGTCGGTTATTATAATACCTATAGCCTTCCTCGATAAATGGACTATCCAACACATAAATACTTTTTCAATTTGAATCAGTAGTTCCTGAGATTAGCGCGTTCAACCAACCAAATAATATTGTAAAGGTGAAGAGTTTGTTTGTTTCTTTGAACACACTAATCTCAGGAACTACTAATTCAAATTGAAAATTTATTTTTGTGTTGGATAGTCCATTTATCGATGAAGGCTATATAACATCACAACATGCACAGCTAGTCTATAATAAAAATACTTGTCAGTGTTTGAACTCGATGAACTCCAAAACAACTCAACCGATTTTAATGATTTTTTTTTATTTGCTGGATTTGGGCTATAGGATACACATACGATTACATTTTAATTCATAATAAAACATTTTTATTTTCCGACATAAACTGTTCCTACTATAAGAGCCGTCCCGTGAGTGATTATTTAGGCAACAACAACTTCTGGCGAGTCAACTAGTATTGTATAGATTTCGTCGAGGCAGGGCAAAGCGGACTAGCTAACGTTGGTAGTACCTCCACCTTACAGAAGAGTACAGTCAAATAACACTACCTACATTTTCGTGGTGTTGTGATTCTGTTGGTGAGGTCACCAGAGCTCCACGGGGCGGGGTAGGGAAGGCGATTAGAGTTAGCAGCGTGCGAGTGTCATGTCAATGTTGAAAGCGTCTATCTTCCTCATCTTAGCAGCCTTTATAATTCTATTCTAGAACACAAAGCCTCTCCTTGTCATCGAAGGATGTTTATGCAGTAGTTCACCAAGCTTGCCCAATGCGGATTGGTGAAAGGAGTATAAAGTGATCAATACCCCTTTGCTGATCCATTAGTCGTCTTCTACGATACCTATTGGAGGATATAGGGTGATGCTATTCTACTCTGCCGACATCACACGCCATGAAAGCGTCTTTATGCTTCTTTAATGACACCCACGGGATGAGTAGTCCTATTCTTTACCTGGAAGTACACTGGTTACCATTCACCACGAACCAGCCATCAGCAATATAACAGATTTTATTAATCGTTATGACATGCAGTCTTCAACTACTTGCTTTTCTAGTGAGCAAAGTTTATGCGAAAGTGCATTATGCATTCTACGCGGGCAAGGCTGTTTAATAAAGATATTGTTTGAATACGAAGCGGACTTGCCGCTTGAATCGCAATGATGTGGACAGTTATTGTGAATATGATGTTTTAATTTGATAGAGAAGGCCCACGCAGCTTTGGAATGATAATTAGAATATATTCATCATAATAATAATTATTTGAGTAAAATAAACATATAGCTACTAACATAGGTTTTTTAAAGTAAAATTGTTACTAACAACCAGCATTTTTATTTTTATGTTTAATGGATGTTATTATCGGAAAAAATAAAATAACTTATTATTTCGTCCCGAAATGGTGGTAGTACTTAGCAAAGTCCATTTATAAAGAGCAATGAAAATGAAATAAAAAAGCTATGAAAAATAAAAAAAGGCTTTTTTATTTTTCATAATTCGGTTCAAGCATCGCTATGGCATCATTGGATATTTCGCTCGCATCGTTTTTATCGCCGACATACTCGTAGCTGTGTAGCTCGCGGTGTGAACCGAGGTATGAAAAATATGAAACGATGCTCAATCGTGTAACCTGCGCTTTATCTAAGCGTCAGGCTGCCTGTCACTGCTGTGCACACAGCATGGTCCTATATGCCAGATATGGTTTAATATGTAGCCTAAAACTCTGCTCAACCGCATTTGGGATTAAGCGTGATTGTATGTATGTATACAGCTGCTGTTCTCCGTTTATACATAATATAATTTCATACTACTGACCTGTAACATTGTATCTGCAGTAAAAAAAAATGACTACTTATCAAGATAAAAACTATCCTATCTCTCAAGTTGGATCAAACTGCACACGGTGTACAAATTTGATTGAAATCGGTTAAGTTGTTTAGGAGTCCATTGAGGACAAACATTGTGACACGAGATTTATATATATTGAGATATTTTCGTGTTGTTATGTTTGAGTCGGTCTGGATGCCAGTAGTCAACATGTTAGATAATGAGATTAGAGTTGGAGTATCAACTCAGTGTCACAATCATCTAGTATGCGCGATAGTTACTGCTTGCCATCGGGTAAGTAGTATGCTAGTTTGTCAATCACATACACTAGAAAAATAAGTTACCGACATATATTTTTACAATATCTATTAGTGATGGTAAGCGGCTACCGTTGCCTATCAACTATCTCCAACTCCGTTTTTACCTATACGTAGACTCATTACTAGAAAAGGTTCTTCGCACAAGCCTATTGAAGTTAATTAGTAATCTTGTACTCCAAATTCTAGAGGCTAATCAACAATTAAGAAGTATCAAAACGTACTATGTCTTCCTTTACTCACAGTTTCACAAACAGTTCATCAGTTACATTTCCATAAGTACGAGTGGTAAGTGAATACGACCTTTGTGCATACTGATAACCTGTGACTTTTGCGCCATTTGAACGCAAGCCTCTGCTGCAATTTGTTTATATGTGGCTACCGGCAAATCAGCAGATAGTGTACTAACAAGATATGTTTATGTAAATGTCACAGCTTTATATCTGTTATACGTTCACCTTAGATTATTTATAACAACTTGGGTTTGCTCTTACTTTTATAAGAAACCTTTACGTAACTCAGAAATAATGTATATTTATTTATTTTCTTAGGACAAAATGGTTTTTAGTGAAGTTTCTTTGAAATATTTCATTTAACCACCTCTATAGTCTAGAATAGCGCGATAATAGAGAGATGTGGTTTAAAAGACTATATAGTGACAAGAATGACAAAGAGCTTAAATGGTTCGGTCATGTAGAAAGGAGATTTAAGAAAAGGATATGTAAATGTGAAGCGAACGGAGATGCGGGATAAGAAAGACCTAGAAGAACGTTTATCGATCAAATAGAAGTCTTGAAAAAAGGCCAGATCAAGAGTTCACGAAACGTGATGAAAGTGGATGAAGTGAAAGAAATATGTAAGTATCGTAGCAAGTGGAAATAAGTGATCTTTGCCTACCCATATGAGAAAAAAGGCGTGACTTTATGTATATGTTTGTATGTAGTCTCGGTCTTGGATTAGATTTTTGGTGGTCAAAGTGCTCAGTGTTCGACATAACAATAGTGTTCTGCCTGACGCTGCCGTGGTGAAGTGGTCAGTAACGCTGCCTACACATCGGGCGGTCCGGGTTCGAGTCCTGGCAGTGGCAAATTTTAGTGTGATGAACACGATCATTTCTTCATGAGTCATGGTTGTTAATATATTTATTTATTTGGCTCAAGCCTCATTGGAGTCTCAAGCCTAATGGTGTGTTTAGAGTATACTGCGTCACATTCACACTCATGACAGCTTGGGGTTTGTTCCCTACCAGTAATACAAAAAAGGTAGCTGCCGATGCGTCCATGTTCCAAGCTTCAGCACTCCTTCCCTCAAAACACATCAAGGTATAGTTTCAGTAACATGAGCCAACACCTACCAAGTCTTTAACAACATTGCCACTTCATTTATCCAAATCCAGCCATAAACTTTAAAATGTACAACCGCAATACAAAACAACAATGGCAGAAACAACTCACCGCCTACTGTCTCGCAAATTAAATTGGAACAACTCCAGCATTTCCGAAATCGCTCGCTTGTAATACAAATTCATCGTCAGAAATGCAAAGTTGCGGTTTGACGCGAGCCATTATCTATATCTAACTGTGTCAATGGCTACATTTTGTATTCATTTGTTCGAATGACAGGCTTATTAAAATTCTAACAACTAGCTTACCCTACTTGGGTATAGAATCTGTGGGGTGTGGCAGACTTGGCGACCTTTGTCGCGAAAATCAGCGACTTTGGTTTAAAACGCAGAAAAGTTATTTTATTTGCAGATGTACTTTTTGCCTTCTTATATTTACTATTTTGTCAAATTAAAATTAATTACAACTGTTGCCATAAGGGCCTTTTTTATATTATGGCTTGTTTTTGATATAATATGTTTTTTTTAACGTTGATGTTTTTTTGAAAGAATGATATTGGATTTTTCTTGTCGTAAGTAGCCTTTTTCTTTCTCCCGTTTCTAGCTCTCTTTGATTCCCGTTAAAAGAGCTGGCAACAACTGTTAGCATTATTTAACTACTGTAGATAAATAAGGTAGGAGTATACTTTTGATGGTGGTGTAAATAAAAAATCTCAATCATGTAAAAAATATTGTGTTTATGCGTTTTAGGTAACCATAGTACCAAGAAGCTTATATTTTGTACCTACTGAAAATAAGAGAGCTATGTGAAGTACCTTTTATATATCTATTCTTATGTGTTTTATCCCGTGTTTCCCTGCTGGACCTTCCACTCCACGGAAATGTATTCTGAAAAATTCTGCCACTAAGGCGACAGTTAAAGGTTTAATGACGGTGACATTGATTAAAAGAAAATACTAATTGATAATATAAAGCAGAGGTAAAAATGTTGCAGAGTTTTGGAATAGTTATAATTATTTGAATTAACTATATTACAAGGCTAAATAGGAGTATGAACCAAGTAGTTGGTACAAAGCGTACAAAACTATTCCAAGAAAAATATAGAAAGTTTACCTCTTCAGAAGAGAATAAATGACGAATAGACTATATATCTTAGCTCTGTATTCGAATAGGTATCCTTAGTCTGTCAACATTTTCAGTTTTTTATTAGAAAAAGTCGCCAAATGTGGCAATATAAGTCGTATTATCTGTTCATTAATCTATCTCGCAGTTGCTGCACGCCACCTCGCGCCAATCAAGTGCATAGAATAACCATTGTAAACGCAATTTCTGTTACAAGCGGTGGCTATGCAAGATCATGTAGCCATAAAATGAGTCTTGTTGGCCCAGCACGCCCTGAATACAGTATTATATTTCTTAAACCTAGCTTGATATAGTTATGGCTATAATATTAATAGTTTGTCCAAATATGGAAGACGTAGTTATTGATTTTCAGTTAGTGCTGCAAATTGTTATCATCGCGATCTTGATCGAGGAGATCGATGGCGCCGCGGTCGTTTGTTCTGTGTAGATCATAAAAGCTAAGCTACAAAGTGTGTGGTTGGTGATTGGACGGGTGACCGAAAATTTTCAACTCAGTCCCGGTTGCTGTCAAAAGACAACTGTCGTCAAGGAGCTTATATTATAAGCTCCTTGACTGTCGTAGACAAGACACGTCAGCGGACAGAAATGCCAACAAGTAAGACTCGAACAGCAGGTTAACCACTCGAAAGAAAACAAAAGAAGATCACAATCTTTCAACCTCAACAAGGGACAATGTCGATATGCCCTTTCAGTTCCTGTTCGTTATGAAGACGTTGTTATGCCAAAAGTTGGTTTCTTTCAATTTGGTATTATTTCCAAATACTTAATATTATTAAATATTTTTTTGTGTTCGCGGAGGGGATTAGGGCCAGCAGCGCAGGAACCTTAATTTTACAATTTAACAGTGACTACAAGTAGTACTGTCAAAATATTAGGAACCTTCAACACTTTAATAAATTATCTACTCCATAATATGTACAAATAATAAGAAACAGCTCAGTGACAGCTCCGTTTCACAATCGTCATTTGGTATAAAACATCGGCACAAAAGTTGATAGAAACCTTATATTTTGATGTCATACATGC
Organism: Elophila nymphaeata; assembly: GCA_955850985.1. Taxonomy (NCBI): domain Eukaryota; kingdom Metazoa; phylum Arthropoda; class Insecta; order Lepidoptera; family Crambidae; genus Elophila; species Elophila nymphaeata. The sequence goes on along the minus strand of OY039082.1, from coordinate 18,956,455 downwards.
ATGTTAAATTTTGGCCACCCATCCGAGTACCGACCACGCACTTGGTTGCCTAACTTTCGTGATCGACGACTCAAAAGTTGACAGAAATCTTATATTTTGATGTTATACATGCATGTTAAATTTAGTTGCGGTAAGTTAAAGCATACTCGAGTTATCGTGCTAACGCACAGACACACACACAGACATACAGGCACACAGACACACACACAGACATAATTCCAAAAAAAATATTTTTGGACTCAGGGAGGTCCAAAACGTGTAAATCCGTTAAAATCTCGAGGTCGAATTTTTTGACGATTACAAGACTTCCTCTATACTACGTATATGAGAAAGTAAAAATATTAAAAACCTTTAGCATTTTAACATTTTAATAATTTACTCCATAGGTACAAATAAATAAACAATATCAGTAGACCAGCATCTTCATCTATGCGTACGCGCGGCACTCCCAGGAAGCCGCACAATCATGCAGAAATACAATCTAATTCCTATCAGAGTCAAGCTGTCAACTAAGAGTGGGCATCACCACTAAATCGTGACCCTCGAGCTGTGATCACCTGCGAAGAAACACCACATAATAACTAACAGTTTTCTACAACATGGAGGTCAAACTTCATTGGGGGCCTTAACAGATCTCGGTTGTCAACCCTAATCAAGTTATTTGTGTTGCCAGTTTGCGACACAAGCCCTTTAGTGGATTCGATTCCCGATTTGGTTAAAACGGAATGCTTCAGATAAAATGGATAAAACTGTTGAAATAGGTATGGTTAAGCGTAAGTATGCGAAGAATCCTTATAATTTACTTGGAATTATTCAGATTGATTAGTGGAAGACAAATTGGGATCTACTAAGATGAGATTATTAGATAGATTCATTATATTTACGAATGTTTTTTTGCAAACGACTTAATTAATATACATAAAAATGAAACTAGCAAACGTATTCGATTGGATTTAATTTATTATTTTGTAGATAAGATATATCTCTAAAATTGCATCATATTGGAATATATTTAAAAAAAAATATAGCAGTAAATATTAATTACAGATAAATAACAATAGTTTTTATTAGCTTTTACGGTTTTGTGGTCAACAACCACAATTCTGTTTTTCCACTAACATTATGTATGTGGGTTAATTATTCCATTGAGTTACGGAAAAATAAGATTACTAAAATACGGATAATACATAATATATTGTAATGTATTAATAATAAAACTACATTAGGCTCACCATTATCATACAAACGACACTTCTATCTAAAAATATGAAACAAAAATGTAATAATTCTCAAATAAATAATGGAGCAATTTTGTTAAATAAAGACATTATATTTTATGTCTACCGTTAAAAAAATCACACGCTTTTTTAATTAAGTCTCTTTATGGAAAATCGTAATTTATTATTAGACCAACATATGTTTTTGGAATTTCATCATCCGACATGATGCATTAAAATGGAAAGAAATCGATAAATTAAGAGATTTTTATGTTAAAGTTGATACAACAAAGCCACGGGAGGTAATAAATAGGCAGGCAGTTTGTTATTTAATAAGCAAATTATGCCGTTTCTTTTCTGATATATGATATGTTTACTGTATTTTCTATAAATCAATAAAGCATAGAGTATTATAAACTAAAAGAAATGCAAATGGCCTATTTTTAAAACGCAATATCTTGAAATTTACGATAATGTGAAACAAGTAAATATGTTTCGAAAACGACGGTTTGTTTTAGTCTTGAATGCTTCTAAGTTTGAAAAAAAAATTATCATTTCGACTGTGTATATTGAATAGAATTGAAGTCAAGCTGTTCCGCTTATATGATTTTTTGAGGGTAACGTGCATCGAAATCTAGCTGTTTTGCAGTGGTAACTCGCATCGAAGGTAACGTGTGTCGCAGTTTTTTAACATCACATTAGCATTAATCGACATTTTGTGTGTCGAGATTCCGTGATATATAGCCGTTAAAATTAAAGAATTACTTTTGATTACCTACCTCTACTATTGACTACAGTTATAATATACAACCGATGTAATATCTAGCTATAAATTAATACCCATGCAGCAAATGCCTCAAAACTATTCCTGCAGTATGCATTATTAATCTCGATGTATGTATTTCCTCAATGATAAATCTCAGATTAATAACACTTAATCAGGTCTTAAAGCTGATAATGTTAGTGAATACGCATTCGACTTACACTATTTAATGCCCCGATCACGATTATAGATTACAACTTTGCAAAACAAATGCCATCTAAAAACGAAATCGCAAATAATTCTACGCCTTGGGACTAAGTAATAAAGCCGCTATTGTTATAAACGAGGTGCTTGGGAAAATTGTAAAATCAGTACAAACTATAATGACATTCTTGGACTGCGTTGACGAGAATTCATTCAATCGTCAAGGCTGCGGCTTATACAACAGTCTGTGGAAAGAATGTAGCCTTGTTTGTGATCGGCTAAAGCGTTGTAGTTTTTCTAGTTCATTAATTACACATTAGGTATCATGATCTGAGGTATGTGGTGGAGATTTCTTTAAATTTTTTTTTTGTGTAATTTTGTTGGCAGACAACCGGCCTGCCTGGCGGTAAGCAGTCACTATCATTCCTTTCACGCAACCAGCAACATAAGTTTTCCAAACACTCATTTCGTCTGGCCACGTGTCCGAAGAATTGAAGGACACGCTGGATGCTTTTGAGAGACGAGTCCACAGTTTCAGTTGGTCCAAGACCGATTCGTTAGTCCACTTGACAACAACCAAACCGCTTATAAATTAAACCGACAACCATCATGTTTTAGCGGCCGTAATGTATACGGCCATGGCGCATGGCGGCGCTACCAATCGCTGCAACGATCAAAATGTAACATCTCTATTGGCTGCCTGCTTTTGTTTTTGGGTTCACCGAAGACTTATAGTTACTAGCTTATGCTCGCGACTTCATCCGCGTGGGGTTAAAATTCGAAAAATCTTAACAAACATCATTTTTAATTTTTAGCACATGCCATATACCAATTGTTATGTATTATACTATACAAATTACGGACTTTCCATACAAAATTTCATCCCCTATTTCATCCGTTTAGGGGTTGAATTTCGAGAAATCCTAAAATACGTCATTCTTATTTTTTAACGGAAAAGCCGTATACCAATTTGTATGGATTTTACTATAAAAATTATACGGAATTCCCATACAAACTTTCATCCCCTATTTCATCCCTTTAGGGGTTGAATTTCGAGAAATCTTTAGATAACTCTTTCTTAATTTTTTCTTAATTCTGTCCGTGCTTTTATGGGCAACCAAATTTTCCCCAAAAATCTGATCAAACTTTTGGCATTATAGCATATAGGTATGTGTATGTATGTGGTATCTAGTTTTTCCAACTAGGCATGCACCTCAGCTTATCAATACGAAACGCTTCTGTACGAATAATACTGCAAATATTGAATAGATACTTTAGAAAAACAAACACATATTTTCTTTATTTACCTCACAAAGAAAATGTTACAACAAAGTATCATCATGTTACTCATCTTGAGTTGAATCACAATCTGTCATCATTAGTGACTCACTTTCAAACAGACACTACGGAAACTTGAATCGCTTAAAGAAAAAGGACCTTTATTACCATTCCGTAAGGTTCGTAGAAAAGTAATATTAATTTTTCTACGTACACGTGGAAACAATTTCCCGGGAAGTGACATTGATAATAAATTAAGTGTTGTTTATAAGACATAAGGTTTAATATCTTAGCCTTATCTTAAAGAGTTTCACTTCTCTGTAAGATTGTTTAATATTGTTTTGCAGATAATCATACTAATATTATAAACGTGAAATCTTGTAAATGAAATGACTTTCTCGTCTACCGGAAACGACTCAAAGGTTGATATAAACCTTCTATTTTGATATCATAAACGTATGTTAAATTCGGTTGCAATAAGTTAAAGCATGCTCGAGTTATCGTGCTAACGCACAGACACACACAGACATAATTTAAAAAAAAATATTGTTGGACTCAGGGAGGGCCAAAACGTGTAAATCCCTCAAAATCTCGAAGTCGAATTTTTTGACGATTACAAGACTTTCTCTATACTACGTATACGAGAAAGTAAAAACTGTGCAATTCTGTCAATATTGGATACATATATACTTACGGTTGGAATTAATAACCTACTTTTTTGAAGTCAATTAAAAATATAATTACAAATATCTTAAAAATTAAACTTTTTAATTTATACTTACTACTTCTTTCGTAAAATAATAGATATTAAACATAGTAACAGCTATAGGAGGAATAAAGTCCACGACTACTCTCAAAAACTCTGTTGAGTTTTTGCAAAGTTAATGGTATATTCTCAGGAAGACGTAGTAAGCGAGTATCATGAAGAATGCAGTCGGGACCACACATTTCAGATTATTTTCTGCTATTTTAGTAGCGAGTACAACTCAGTAAGTCGTTAACATTAAAGCCACAAACAACTGTGACCCTAATCTCTAATAAAGTGTTTATTTTGAGCGGCGCCAAATGAATTTGACCCCAATTACCCTGACTAATAACTTTAGCCACTTGTAGCTTATTACTAACACAGATGTTGTGCAGTAAAGTGGCAATGCACTCTGAGGTTAGCCCATAAGGGTCAAAATGGCATGACTCGTACGAGATATGCGATTATAAAAATAGCGGTAGTGCGAATTGTGCTCGCGGTTCTGTTTCGCGATACTTATTGTGTTTGTTCATGGAATTTAGCGGCTCTATACCGAGTTTGCGATACCGTCTAAAACAATTTTGATTAAAGTAGAAAATATTTAATATTAATTTGTCGTACTTCTGATTGCCCACTCCAACGGTGTGTTAAAAAAAATATTCCGCTGATTTTATGGTTTTAAAATGACAAATTTATGTGCGTACAAACGGATTATTTACCGGACTAATCGGCTACGTTTGGTTCCGTAGGTCATCACTGGCAACACACACGTATTAAGACTTTCATATTGAGACACTGAGGTACATAGGCCGAGAATTGAATTGAAATCGAGAGTTGAATTCGTCGATGGACTGCTTTTCCTAGGTAAACATAATCGTCGACAACTGTTGTTGAGCTTCCAACCTCCACAGCAATGGGTACGACACGGAAAATCGACATAATTTTCGTTTTATCCATGTTCATTTTAAGACCCCCTTGTTGGGAGACTATAGAGATCGCAGAGCCTTGTGCTCGAGTCTTCCAAGGTATCAGCCATTATTACGATATCATATTCTGCAAAGCGAAGGTGAGTCATGTCCTCGTCATTTATGTTGATGCAGAGTCCTCTCCAGTACAGAAGCACGTACTCCAACGCAGTGAACAGTTTCGTCCATATAACATAGCCCTATCGCACTTAATCCAGCTAAGCTAAGAGAAGTAAAATTAATGGTATTATAGTGCCCGGATAAAAGTGTCGAAGTGCATCAATCTTGTGTAACTTACTTATTTTTTGTTCTTCAAAATATATTCGAACGTTCTCTCACTGGCTCAAGATTTTTTTTATTGTGATAACGAAACGTTACAGAAGTCTTTTTTGCACCTAAATTATGTAAAACTAATGAAAAATTAGAATGACCATTTTTGCGATTTAGATCTATTTAAGCTTTCTTCTGTTCAGTTCAAGAAAGAAATCTTTTTACGCCTAAAAGACATACAAAAGGATACTGATGTGTAATTATTTAATAATTGAAGTAATATGTATTTTAGAGACAATGAAAATCATTGTAAACTGATAGGGTTAAGTCAACTTTATTATAGAATATTATATGGACTTAGAAAATTATTTCGTGAATAACGTTTGGTTACATTTCTGTGTATTTAGTTACTTAAGCCTCATTTTGTAATTGTTTGTTGTTATTCTGAATTAAATAAAATAAAAAATAAAATAAAGTCTTGTTACGTTATCTATATTAAACGTTGTTATAGGTAACAAAGTTTCCGAGATTTGCTCGCGCCGTCGTCGATAGAATCCGGAACGGCATGCAACTCAGCCACTTACTACTGAAGTACGGTCAGCACACCAATCGTTGAATTATGTTTCTATCACTTTTCTTGCTTCTTCTTTGATGTTATTTTTTGTCTACGCAATTCCGGCACAGATCGCAGATTTAGCAGCGCTCCACAGCTCTTCAAGCGTGTAATTAGTATGTTTATATCATAAATCATATAATGACATACAATCACCCTCATAGTATCAGGAGGCGTTGAGTAGAACCTTAATTAACATTTGGTTATCTAAATATATATAACTCAAAGGAGACTGACTGACTGACTGACATAGTGATCTATCAACGCACAACCCAAACCACTTGACGGATCAGCCCGCCTAGCATGACCACCGAAACACGATATGATATGTTATGTTATAGCCATTTATCACGTTGAGCTGTCAAAAATTATTAGATATAACCGCAATCTTGAAAATTTATCGAAACGGCGAACATGTATACCTAAGCCTAAACATGTATACATGTTCGCAGTTTCGATAAAATTTCAAGTTGACGGTTATATCTAATAATTTTTGTAATACAAATTTTTAATACATAATTTTTCCTGCTATAATTTGTCAAATGAATTATTTATAAAACCAGTAGGTACTTTGTATGAAATAAATTTGAGAAACATAGTTAAACAATAATATAATTATAAATTATGTTTTTGTCAAACGACAGGACACTAATTTATTACTATAAATTTTACACTATTATGAGTTTCTATAAATTATTTTATACTCAAAAGTCTAAGTTCTTTATTGCACTGCACCATGTTGAAACAGATATTAACGATAAAAGGAGAATCAAACATGACCCTAATAGTTCGCTTATTGTTTGACTTTAAAACTGCGTTTTAAAATAAATGAGCTTTAAGTTTATTTTTAGCAATTTAACTTTTTTGTGTACCCTACTACCTCCGTAGACCAATGCAATCAAGATCCGAGTTCACCCAATTGAGTTATGATGGCTCTAGCGCCGGAATGTTGCAGCGGCTGCGCCCGCGCATGCCCCCACCCTCTGCCACAACAATGGTCGTATTGATAACCAGTGAACGGTGCTGATTGTCGGATTTATACAAATTGGAACGGTGGATTGTGAAACCGAGCTATTTCAGTTTTAAGTGGATATGACGCGAGATTTGTTTAATGACAAGTTTATTTAGTAGATAGGTATAAGGTTTACTGTTCGCTAAGAGAGAACGGGCTCAGTAGATTAGCCGGTTGTAGGGCTTTTTTTGTCCACCTGGCTAAGCTATACCACCTTATAGATTAAATAGAATTTTGCCCATCTGTCACCATAGGTCACGTATCGTGGAGGGTCTGTTCGAGAAAGTTTTTAGGCTGGTTGCAAGTCTTTCGATAAAATCTTTCTAGTAATATGTGGGAAAAAGATAATTATAATTTTTACTTAGACAATTGGTACCAGGGCAGGAAAATGATGAGCTACACTTGTGGGTGAAAATAGGAGATAAGTAAGATATTGTACCACTACTTTAACCGTTAAATTGGCACTCATAGATCCATTTGTGTTATAATAATGAACTTTTGTATTCGGGTAGGGTTTTGGTAGGAAAAGTTTAAAAAATAAGACCTAAGTCAAAAAATTATTTTGACGATGAAATGAGCCAGCTATTACTGAGCGAAGCCTCCTATAACTGTATAAAATTATCAATGATGATGATTCTACAGGATCACATGCAAACCAGTTGCATGTGATCCTGTAGAATCATCATCATCATTATCATAACAGCCTTTATATTCGACCCATTGCTGGAACACAAGGTCTCCTTCCCCTCTCCTTGTCATCGAAGGAGGTTAAGGCAGTAGTCCACCACGCTTGCCCAATGCGGATTGGTTTATGACGTGATCAATACCCCTTTGCTGACCTATTAGTCGCCTTCTACGACACCCATTGGAGGATATGGGGTCATGCTATTCTACTCTGCCGACATCACATCATGTAGAATGCAGTTTGCTAACTACTTGACGTAAAAAACGAATTTGGTTAATTTTGCGGATTTATGTTACCCATAATATCAACCCCGCCAATATGAATTAGCACACTTTTGATAGCATTTGGGCAGAGAATACTAACATTCTTTTATAATTTCCTATCAAATCGCTGAATTAAGCTTACAGGATGTTCAGGACAGAATGAAATCGCGTTGTTAACACATTTTTCATCCATCCGAGAAAATAAGATTATTTAAACTACATATAGGTACCAAAGAATGGAAATGTCCATTACAAATGGCACACTACAACAAAAACACCTAGATATTAGTTAACAACATTTAGAGATTTTTAGGAAAAACTCCAGTTATTTTATCACTATGTGCTACACCATACGATAGTATAATTTATAACTATTTTAAAGTTAGTAAATAAGATGGTAAAACAAGCATAGTACTTAAAAAAATTACCTAATGACTTTGCGGAGCGATAATTTACCATGTCGTAGCCGTTCTTCAACTGTCGATATTTTCAAATTCGTCGGCCGTTATTATCTAAAAGCGCGTTAGTACAATACTGATAACATGTACTGTACGTATGTACAGTACAGAGATTAGAATAATTATTATTTCTGTGGTACATACTATCACTATCGTACAGTAATACTCAGAAGACCTACGATTGAACGTGTACTCAGAAGTCGGGAAAATGCGTGAATTTTAACGCTATTAGCGTTTTTAGAACACGTCTTTTCAAATGGACAGAAACAATTTAAGGGTTTTGCCTTTTGAAGCACTGACGAAAATTTAGTAGGAAACTTTCGGTCACCCGTACGAGTACCGAGCGTGCACTTGGTAGCTGTATTTCATTATTATTTTTAAATAGGAAACCCTATGAAGACTACCTGTCAATTTCAAGCCTCATCCACTGCATTAACTTAGATAAATTTTGACACATATATAGATAGGACGTCGAGAAACTACTTGGTTTCGCAAAAATTTAAACTGATTTTCACATTCTTGAAATCGCGGAAGAACTTATATAGTATTTAATTGTGTAAAGCCCTTCTAAATATTTGCAACAATTTCATTAAAATTTTGTTTAACTAGTAGTACATTTTTGTTATTCCTTTTCTTTACTACACATAATTCTCTCATTAATCATTAGTTCATATGTGTAAAAAGTAAGTATATTTGTATCTAATCATTAGTTCACTATATATATTTATTATTCATAATTATGTATTCTATATTTCTCAACATTTATTTTAATGGATGCATTTTGTTGGCTTTTTTCATTTATTGCCTTTTGTAATAGTTTTACACTTAATTGAAAACATCGCATATTTTTGGTTTTTAATTGTAAACATTTACTTCAAAAAATATTTATTATTATATAGTATTTCGTAATAAGTATCTATAAGGTAATTATTAATTGATTAGTTCAACGGTATAAAAAGTGGTAAATACTAATAGATTCCAACAAAGTTTTTTTCAGTTTCTGAAGCAAATAACTTTGCTAAAGCTTTTGAAATATCTACACAACTTTTGCGAGAAAAGTATTGGCATCCAAGTGGTTGGCAGATAATCATACGACCTACCTGGTGGCAAGCACTCACCGTAACCTATCATCATCAACAGCTCATATAATGTCCCCACCGAGGGCTCTAACCTACCCCATATTAGGGGCGATTAGGCCTTAGTCAACCACGCTGACCAAGTGCGGGTTGGTCGACTTCACACACAACCTAAAACTTTCTTCAAAGATGTGTGCAGGTTTTCTCACGATATTTTCCTTCACCGTAAAAGCGTCGATTAAATGTACATATGAATTCAAAATTTGAAAACACATTGGTACGTGGCGGGATTGAATCAGTTCCTCCCGGGTGGAAGACACCGCACTTACGCACTACGCCATTGACGCTTCCGACTGTAGCCTATAGACAATTGTAATACTGACGTGACACTCTCGCGCTGCCAACCCTAGTCCCCCTTCCCTACCTTTGGACCTCCGGTGACCTTACTCCCAAACAGAAACACAACACTACAGATTTCTTAATCCCTGGACGATTATTAATATCCAGACACAATTGATTTTAATTGTGTTCTCGCGCTCCTGAGCGCGAACGGGGCTTAACGAGTTAATAATTACACTAATGAGGTCATGTTTATAACGTATAATATAAAAATGATTCTTTTTATCATAATTTTATTTGAATGTTTACGTCATAATTAATTAATTCTTTATAAAACTAGAAAATACAGTGAAAAAATCGACCTGCTTACCCAAGCGGTAATCGAACCTCGCATCCCAATCTAGGCGGCTGCGTTAACCACTACCCGGTGGTGTAGTTGTGGGTTCGATTCCCGCCTGGGGCAGGTCGATTTTTTCACTGTATTTTCTAGTTTTATAAAGAATTAATTAATTATGACGTAAACATTCAAATAAAATTATGATAAAAAGAATCATTTTTATATTATACGTTATAAAAAGACAGGTCGATTTTTTCAGTGTTTTCTTGTTTTAAAAATATTTACTCGTTTGTAAACGCAAAAACTATTCAATAATTCTTTTTAATTATTTATGTGCTAATGCAAACTGTGTACTAGTTATCTTATTTTTATATCTATATCTATAAATAAAATGAATCGACAGCGCAAAACTGGAGAACAGTTCGACTAATTTTGCCTTTTTTTTCCATATTTTCGTTAAGGCCCAAGGAAAATTCTTACGGAGAGAAACAACATAAAATTACGAAGGAAAATAGTAAAAACATCTTTTTTCGTACAAACTACAGAGTTAAACGTCTGACGAGGCAGCTAGTAGCACATAAAACATTTTATTTCATAAGAACGAAAATTTCTCAACAAACAGTAGATTATGGATTATTCAATGTATTAGTGGTAGAAATAACCATTAGAAATAAATCTTTCCTATAAAACCTAAAATAAAACACAACTTTTTACTGCTGATCAATGTAAGACGTTGTCGCTAATATCAACACATTCATTAAAGCGGTTCTCTCGCTATTTTTCTTTTCTAAAGCCGTTAATCCAACCAGTCTGTCGGCGAGAGTCGTGCACAGCACCCCCTGCTGCTCCATACCAGCTCAACCGGCAAATAAAATGCTAATCGAACAGTAATCTGTTTTTATTAAATTTTAAACAGACATCATACATTCCGTTTTCGTAGTTCCAACTGGTTTAAAAACCCTATCTCATCCATAAATCATTTTCAGGAAAAGCACCGTACCGTACTTTCTCTTAGGTTCATATTTAAAACAGCGCCACTGTCGAGCGGCTGAATCGTGAACTAACACGACTTAGAAAACAACCCCTTTCTCTCCGTGCTGCCCTCAACCCGGAGAAAGTTTACCCTTCTCCAAAAAGTTCCGCTACTGCACGCTAGGTGGCGCTGCTCCTTCGCGTCCCGAAGCATTCGCTAGCTCTGTGCGTGTGTGTGTGCTAGAACGAGACCGCAAACGAAAAATAAAAAAGGAGTAAAATAGACAGCAATATGTGTGTATACCAAGGCGTGGTTACGTGCATGCAAGCGATTTTTTATCGCAAAAATGGCCGGAACTTTACGCGTTTCGCGTTAGATTGTAAAGTCGCAACTACGATAGACGCGTCACGGATTCAATTCTAACGTGTAGTAATAAGGTCGAAAATTATAGTGCTGCATATTAAAGTTGCCTTTTGAAACTGATGAGTAGCGAAATAATTGGCGTCACCAGCGTCGCGGCGTCAGAAAGAGAGGGTGCGACGCCTCTATCGCGTCTCGACGACCGTTAGGCGGAGGGGGATGGCGAGTCGGCGTACGTATCAGCTAGAACGGGACGTACAGAAAAAATGCCCGAAAAAAGCTGTTTTTCACCAAAGGTGCGCGGCGCGATAGAAATTACAGAAACATGGGCGCGGTTTAAAAAATGCCAGGGGCGCTTGCGCCCTCGGCAAAAAGCCGGTGCGGAAGTAAAGGGGGAAAGAGACGTTGTTAGTGGGCGCCGTGTGGCTGCAGTGCCGCGGCGGCGGCCGCTCGCGCCGGCAAAAACAATAACAGCTAATTATTGCAACTAATAAGCGAACAGCGCGGGTACATGCGAACCCGAGTGATGGCGTTCGGAAAAGCGATTCTCTATTCAAAAGTGTGTGTGTTCGGAACTCGTTCTTTCGTTCCAAAAAGGTTTTAAGCCTTGATAAATAAACTTTTTTATGCGAAAATTTGTGGCAGCCGAGTGCTGTTTGTTCGATAAAGGCTGCAAGATTTTCCCGCTAATTTGCTAATGGCTCGCGTCGTGGTGTGCTCTTCATTGTGTTTTACTAAAAAAGGTTATTGTGAAATGACTAAAACAAAAAAGAAGAAATGGAAGGCTTTTAAGGTATGTAGAGACTTTTTCCTTAAAAAATATTCTTGTTTTAAGTAGGTTATTATTTAAAAATAAGTTTCGGTTCAAAAATCCATTCTTTTGCAACCGAAAAACTTGGTCCTAACTTTTTTGTAGAGCATATATAAAAATGTAGAGTAACAATTTCTTCTAGATAAAGATTCTCTGAACTGACACTATAATTTTCAACACAATACTTAAAATACAAATTTAATTAGGTAAAAACATGTCTAGGCAAAATAATTATGTGCCAAGTGGATTTTTATAAACGTCTCATATTTTTGTGTACAGATTGTATTTCTAACATTTTATCTAACCTCACATAACTCTTTCGTTAAAGTTATTTGGTTATCTGCAGTTTTCTTGGACACAAATATAACATTATCACAATGTCAGTTTGGGCATATTCCTAGATAACATTTAATGACAAAGATAGAGTCAGGTGAGAGATATGTGGTGTTTTATCAGCTTAAACCTCTTTGAGCAAGGTCAAATTTCAATGTTAAGTTTGAAAATATGTAAAAATAGACATTACAGAATAACATTTTTATAAAAAAATTTGCGATATCCGAATGAGTTTGAACTTAATTACCTATAATTCAATGTTTGGCAACCAAAATGGACAAAATTTCCCAAAAAACGGGGAAAAATACCAAATGTAAATTTAGAAAAAATTAGCCTAGAGTTAAAAAATAGTTGTAAAAAAATCTGCGACATAGTTCAATATTTTCTGGAAGTGTCTGTTTTCATTCATAAGATACGAGGAATTAATATGTATTATAAGACATTCTTTACTGCAAAATATTTTGAACAATCAAAACATTTTTTACCTATTGTGCATTGTGGGTAGAGACAAAAAATTGGCTATTATAACTCGTAGTTCCTAAAGTATAGAGTTGTTATCACAAGAATATATGAATATTTAACGCTAAATATTAACAATATGACAGAGTCAAACACTTTGTACGTGGCAAAAACTAGATATATTAATAATATAGCCGCAGTTTCCTGTTATTACACCGGCTCGCATGCAGGGCGTTTATCATGGCAAAGACAATTAATATTTATAAATCATTGCCGCCACTGGTTCATGATGTAAACATGTTGACATCATTGTAAAGCTGCGATGAAAACTTTTGTAAATATCAACCTGAAAAATTCTTAAAATCTTAGGCCTGTATTACAGAATGACACTCAGAAATCAATTATGTCTTGACAATCGTTTATCTCTTTCCATCAAGCACAAATAAATAGAGACGTACGATGGTATTACGACTTTAATTCTTGAGACTCATTCTATAATACGAACATTCGTTCTTCTTATTAGTTAGTGGACATAGATTTTTAAGTAGAGCTTTCCTGTCATGTATAAAAAATATTGTAGCACCAAAGAAGGGCTTTAATCGATTTTTCAAAATCTAAAAATTTATGTTTTGTATTTTAGAATTGCAATATTTCCTTTAGACAAATGAAAATTGACCAAAAATTATGTATCATAAAAAAACTAAATTCTTAGCATCAAAATGAGGTAGAGTGTTAGCTTTCCAACTAGAATGACAGAAAAAATCGGGGCAAAATGATTGTATGAGTTACTCTTTGAAAACTACTCGTATCAAAATTATATCTCATCTCTAAATTCTTTGAAAAAAGACAATAAGAATTAATTTTCAAAGTAAAAGTAGAGTCTTTGTTGACAATCACTCAAAACTCTCAAAGAAAGATCAAAAATACACGTAACTGATGCCCGTAGGTAGAGTCTTAATTGGATGAATAAATCAAACCGTCAACATCTCAAGTTTCGTATATTATAAAGATTTATTACAACGCCGTTACACTAAAACTAAATTGTAAAACGACCTCGCTCGTTCAACTTTCGAAAACTTCTCATCAACGAATTATTAACTTTATTATCGGGTGCTACATCAAAGAAATCAGTGGACAAGGGGCCAATAAAATGACACCTGTGCCTGAACGCACGTAATATCAACTTTTTTAATGTGTGGTAAAACAGGTTTATTCATCAACGTGTATAGTGACTAATAATGCCATAGTATACTTTTTTTGAAAATTTGAATTTCGTATTGCGCCATGCTCCGTTCGTGGGTGTGATACGCGCATAACCAACTGTGTAAACGATCTCCACCCGACCTCCATATTTCACTCGCCGTAAAACCACTGGCAAAGTTACACGAAAAAGGTCTTTAAACTCAATTACTTAAAAACAAACTTGAAGGCCAATGGGCAACGTTCGCGTGCTTCCATTCGTCTCTTACTACGTTTTCGGCTAAGTTCCTTCGTTAATTCAATACTAGCGTTCGCTAATAATCTATAGAGGTGGGTAAGTTATATTTGGTAAAATTTGTTTGCTGTTGAGTCATTGTGTGTTTTGGCAGATCTCGCTCGTCAGAGGGCGTCATCAGTCTCTACATTTCTAATTTCTGAAGCAATACTCAAACGTCGTGCAAGGACTAGTTTATTTTAACGAGGCTCTCAGTTGCTGTCACTGCCTTACGAGCTCATTCGTCAAAAGTTAATTAAACATTTACATGGATTCAGAGCGCGAGCTTCGAGTAAATTGAGTCCAATGCAATCGTCCGCGAAGATGAATATGGTTTAATTAATAATTTCGATTAGCGGCACCGTCGACTGAACACCACATGTGCCATTAAGCTGAAACTAAAGCACAAAACGGTCTTTCATAACAGTTTCAAGGCGCAGCACTTTGTACGTTACAGGCGACAGAGTATGAGAGTACATCGGAAGACACACATGCGTTGGTCGAACCGTCCCTTTCGGCGGTGCCTCTCGCTCTACACGCACGATGTCGCTCGTCAGCGCTCGTCACCGTTCGTCACCGTTCGTGTTTCGTATGGCTAGTGAATAGGAGCTAGATTGGCGCGCGCGTATTCAAAATAGGAACGTTGGATGGGAGCGGGTGGGTGGTAGTGTGCGTGTGAGAGAGCCGCGACCCTCTCCCTCCCCCGCGAGTGGTGCGCGTTTACACAATCCGTTGACTCGGCATACTCGGACCGCGGCCGATGCTCGCGTCGGTGCCTTCTTGTGTCGGCGATCGGCGCGCGAACACGTATCGTCGCGTCTTTTTTCACTTCGACTTTGGCTGTAGAAAACTAATAAGATAGATTTTCGAAACTTAGTGCAGAATGGATAGTGATATGGCGAATTAGCATCGAAGTTTTAGAAATTTTTTTTTGAGAAAAATATTTTGAGAGAGCTTCTTGAGTGTAGCGTTTTAAGATTTGAAATGATCTTAAAACTTTTTAATACTCAATATGAACTACGTAAATCAAATGAAAAAATTACTGTGCGATACCAACGTCAAAAATATTAGTGCGACCCAGTGCCACAAGTGTTGGAAAACCGAGGAAGAAATATAGAGGCGCATGATTTAGTGCCATGGAAAATTTATACGAAATAAATACTAGAAATACAAAATTCAAAACGAAATAGAAGTTTCACCAGTTTTCACTCTAGGTGAGTACAAGTAGCAGTTATAAAAAATATTTATAGAAATTTTCCATCGTAATTGAAAACAGCCGCCAGGAAGAGGACTCTACATTTTTAGTTCTTCGATTTGAAAAAACTAACACTCAAATTAAATGCCCAATAAAAGTCCCGCTATTAAAAAAGGATAAACGAAAAAAAGCGATCACTTTAATCGTTGCCGCGCACAGGTTGTTTTTGTAAATAGATTTTTTCCCCTCAAACCCCTACAAAAAAGATCATAGTTTTTTCGGCGTACTACAGAATGTCATCGGTGTAAAAAACGGAACAAAAAACTGTAAGAGTTAATAGTAGGGAACGAAATGGTATTAATTTTGCTGATTATGACATACGCGTCTTTATATTAATTGCGTAGCGTTGAAAAAACACTTAATTTCTTTTGGTAGAGTTCGTTCCAACGTGGCTCAGTTAGCAACAGTCAAAGTTTGTGATAACAGTCGCACGTTTTATCTTGTTGCCATTTAACATTTAACCCTTATCTAACTGAATAAATAAAGAAAAATAAATATAAAATAACGTTTGCATATTTTTTACAAAAAAGAATATCAGTTCGTGTCTTGAAGTTTCCGAAGTGGAATATGGCTTTTAATTTCGAAGTCTCACTGCGAATGTTTTCAGAATGATTACCAAATTTAAAATTAAATAACATATCGTCTAAATCCAAGAGTTTTTCGAAGCAGTATTTTCATCGAATAACCGTCGTGCCCCCAACTATCGGTTTCACCTTTAACTTATCGAGTTGTTTTCGCTAAAAGGTGATTTTCGTACACTTCCAATATACGTAAGACTTTATGTCCCTGATAATAAATGCTAATTTTAATTTCAAATGTCACAGCAGACACAACAAGCCGTGTTTTGTTAGTTGTAAGTGCTATCAGGCCTTATCTCCAACTCAGTTGCTATGGCTGAGATGTACAGACGCACAGAAAATTATTTACAATCTATTTATTTAAAAAATAAATGCTGTTCGTTAATCCTGCTAAAACTCTTGAACGGCTGGACATACTTGGTTAAATTTGATTTTAAAGTATTTGTGGAAGTCCAGAGAAAGTTTAAACGGTGAGAAAATATGGACAAATGCGAGGAAAATAATAAAAACAACATTTTGAATTTCACTATAAAAAAAACTGTTCCCATCTGTCAAACATTTGATGTTTGTACTATCGTTCAGAAATCAATTTAGATCATCTATCATTATTTAGTCACAAATTTATTGCGCGAGAACTTTGCTCATTTTTGGCTAGCTTCCATTATTGACCATGTTTCTTCATTGTATTTTCTCTCTACTTACATGTATTATATTAATAATCTCTACACCAAGTTTAATGAACTTTTGTCAATGAGTTTTGCTTGGTCGAACATTCCTAGGCTATAAGATAGTTTTTAGAATCAGAATTTTATTACTAGAAAAAATTCACTGAAAAAAACGCGTTTGTAAACGCAAAAATATAATTATTCCACAATTTTGTTTCTTAACATGTGGTTACATTTTTAAGGTCTTACATAATATTTAGTACGGGCACATAAGCCCTGTAAGGGCATAACAATATGAACTTAAAAACTAATAAATTAAACAACTATTACGACATTCCTTGAGATTACAATCAGTAATAAATTTTATCTTGTTAAGTAGTTATATTTTTGCTTAAATTGTTGTAGTTAACTTGAGGCCGGTCAGGTAGTCTTAAAATAAACAATTACCCAACGTACAACTTCGTTATTGTTAAATACAGCTTATAAACTGTGTCATTGTTTAGTATAGTAGAAATAACACAAGTTTGTTAAGAGGCAATATTTTAATAACAGCTGAAGCCAACTTGGAGCAGTAGGAAAATATCACGCAGCTATTCGAAGTAGCTAACCATGTACACGTTCAGTCGAAACCAGTCATTAACGGTCATCAACAATACCGCTAATGTACCTATACCGCGACAGATAATTACAATTTACCTATAAGTTATATACCTTTAAAACAGCGTAGTCACAAATACACCGTTGAATCGATAAGTTGTATTAAATTTACAATGTATTTTGTAAAAACGCATACAATTAAATAGATTCTAAAATCAATACTAATTGTGTCACGTTTCTTACTACGTTCCAAAAAGTATTAATAGGTACGTGACATATGCAACAAAGTTTACATTGGAAAACTAATGAGACCTATTTTGATTGTAACATTTGCAAATAGAGGTAATAGAACTAACACTTTCTCGCACCATAACTGGCCTGCAAACGTCTATTTTAAATTGGATGCACGTTTTCGAAACTAGAGACTTTTTTATTAAAAAAGCGCAAGCAATTTTGCAACGGACAGTACGGTAGAGATATGCAATCGGACGCCTACACGGTTATGTTTTTATCTCGAAATAATTTGAGTGTGTTGTACGATGTGTTGTACGAAAAATAGCGGCTGCTATTAGTGTTTAAACGTGGAATTAATTTAGTTTGGCCATGGGCAGCCTTTTAAGTTCACGCGGCCTTATGTTTATCGTGACTTGACGTTTGGGACTAATCTTTCGCCTTTTGAATTTCGAAGCTCGAGTTCGTCATTTGTTTTCGCTTCACAAGTGAGGTTGTAATGAAAACGGTGTGAGGAGGTTTTTTGCTGATCATTAGAAAATCAGTGTACGGACAAAGTAATTGGTCCGAAAGTCTAACTTGAAACTATGAAGATATAAATCAGTCGGTTGTTCAATGTTATTAATTTTAGTCCGCCTTAGGCGACAGGCAGGATCGTTAGTCTCGAAGTGCGGCCGGGTTCGATTCTCGGTCACTAATTATTATTTATAGCCACCTCTTATCTCTGGCCCGAGGCACCTAGGAAGTATTACGAAATATTGGAGGTATGTTTGAGCGTTCGAGCTGTTAATTGCTGGGGTATTGGCTCTGTAATTATTATGAATGGGAAGATGAAAAAATGCACATTACATTGACGAGGTGATGAAGCGTTTTGTATCGTCCCCGTTTTCTCATGACATCATTCTCGCATGAAAAAAGTATTTGTAGCTTTCTTATAGTCTAAGTAGAAACTTAGAAGATAAGTTATTCTTAGAATTTTTCCAGTTATTTTCAACTAAGATTATACATAGTTTTATTAGTTGTTGATTGCATTGCATGTTACATATATGTACTTACTTACATACATTATCTTTTATAAAACGAAACGCCACGGAAAATATATTTTTTGAAGCTATGAACGTGTGATGTAGGTAAAAGATTTAGATGAACATTGATAGAAACGACTTCTTTCATTTAAAATATCCTCTTCACCTATAATAAAATTTTAAGCCATACGCGAATATTAAAATTATCAGAGAATTTGAGGTTAGAGACTACGGTACATTTCTCAAAATTCTACAACAATTCTTTTACAGTTCAAGCTGTTTTGTTGTTGAATGCTTTACCTGCAAATATAAGGAAAGCACAAGCTCTAGGCACTTTCAAGAAACAAGTAGAGGCTGTATCTGATGTATGATAGTTTTTCATAATTAAGCGTGTCGAAATTTTGATTACAAGTAAAACTGACCGTGATCTTTGGGCAAATAAACCAAAAATATTTTACAGAAAAATATTTTTGTTTTCCTCGCTTAGTCATCAAGTTGTGAGCAATAAGCGACCTTTTACACAATAACAGACAAATTAACAACATGGCCAATGTAGGTAAAATTAATACGGACCAGTTGAAACCAGGCATAATTTTGTCAGAAAACCTCGCCAATTAGCCGCATTTAAACATACGTCGAAGTAACTTTAACTGTACAATTACAATTCGCATAATTTAAAAAACAGAAATGCAATAAAACTACAGTTTGTCTTACATTTTTTATTAATGTAACAAGTATTTTTTACATTTAAATATGAGAGACCCTGTCGTCGCGCACGCAATACAACTCGACTGCAAACTAGAATAATTATCTCTGTAATTACAGATTTAACCCAACTTTGGACGTCGTCACGCGCTCAACTTTGTAACCGCAAGAAAATAATCTGCCGAGAAACGCTTGACATATTGTTGTGACGTCATTTGCTATTTTGGCGACTCCAATCCAACCAACTATAAGCTTCTTGCAATCAAACAATGTGATATTTTCCTTTTAGCTTAGGTACTTACTGATATTTTTATATGAAAAGGGAAAAGAAAATATATCATATAAAAATTGATGGGTCAGCTAGTACCTACCTATTTATATAAAATATGTTTTATGCACTAACATCTCATGTTATAATTTTTATTCTAATGTTATATGTGTGAATCTGTTATTGGCTTGCAATTATCCATATTGTTTAATATATATAAGAATATGTAGGTAGCTAAATAAAAATAAAAAAAAAACATTGATTTTGTTTATAATTTTATTTGGTATGAATTGAATTATTGAAAACTGTATCAAATTAAATAACGAAAAACCCAAAAAAACTTGCTTAAAGAATAGGTAAAGATTGCAGCGAGTAGAAATAAAATTGATCTCTGCTAACCTTATGCGAGAAAGTCGTAACTGTATGTATGTACCTATATAGTGTTAAAAGTTACAGAGCTTACAAGTCTACCATTAACTTACTTTTAACACTATAGACACACGGAGTACACAACACTACTGAGTTTTTCCTAACATTGCAAGACTGTTGGATTACAATGTCTTATAGGTACAAATATCCTTGGCACAAACAAAAAGATACAATAATAAATTTTCTCCTGGTAACTCTCGCAAAATCACGTAACGGGAACCAGAGAACACATAAATTAAATTTCTCTTCGGTCTCCTGTCAGTCACTGACAAGTTTATAACTGGTCAACAGTTTGAACGTGTGCCATTTTGGCTTATAATTAAAAACATGTCGAGACCCCATCGAGATGGGCCGATAAGACCCGACATCAACCACTTAAAAAGGCTATTACAGAATAAGGAGTGTTTTTGGGTCGTATAAACAACGTATACCTATTACAGGACCCGCTAGGTCACTTTTTGTATGGTATTCGAAAATACGGGCTTAAATACATACATTTTGGCTGTGTGAGATCATCTTAGTTTAACAGTATTCAGAAGATTCTAGAATTTGGCTTTTACAAAGGACAAAGTTTTTGTGTCAATTTCAAATAGGTACACTAATTATTCCATGATTCAAAAATATGCACAAGTAATTTTCTTTTTTCAAATCTTGTCATGGTAGCTCGTCTTCATTTCCCTTGATGATAAGTGACAATAAGGTCAAAGATGGAATCATGCTTCACCTGGAACCCTCAACCACAGAGGGACTGGCGACAATTTTTGATTTTTTTTAAAGCTGTTACGAAAATAATCAGATTTTTTTAAATAGGGATTCTTTTACTATGTTAAAAACATTCTAAAATATTTATCTTAAAGATCGGATCAGAAATAGCAGTGGTAAAAAAAATCTACGTTTTTATGCAGACGGTGTTCGCCGTACTTTTCTCTAAGTTGTACTTCGAACTTTACCTTTTTTCTGTTAGTTTGATTGCTAGAAAAATACCCAAGCAACTACTCAGAGTCAGAGCTTAACAAAACACATAATAATTTGTCAAATATTGAAACACGTTAGTAAGCTCCATATAGATATTCCGACCGGCAAGTTATTGATCACTAAAACGTCACCACGCCACGTGGCGCCAGCAGCCTTGGCGACTGTTTAGAATGGAAATCTTATCATGCCTAATAAATTCATATAATGCAACGAGCTATGCATTGATGCAGCCTTCGGAGAGTTTTAGCTTGACTGTTTTATGCATAAAGTTTATTAGAAGCAATCATTCGTATTTCATTTCTATTAAAATTAACTGGTGTACTTTTATCTAATGAACGCGGGTGTGACATTTCTGTGTGTGCGTCAGTATAAGGGTGCTCTCTGAGCCGCGAATCTATAGGTTGTTTTTATATACAAAGAGTCATATCTAGAAGCAGTATTAAATACAACATAAAAAGCCCAAAATAGGCATGCAAGAACGAAAGGTTAAATGTTTACGCGAATATCCACAAAATGGTACCAAATATGAAACAAACGAAATAGGTATTTTTAATTTTTTTTAAACAAGGTGGTACTCAGCGATAACAATCGTATTAGCAAAAATATTAATTCAAAATTTTAAATTTAAACTACTAAGTACTCATCATAATTTTCTGTAAACGAATGGTGTATTATCAGTAAATACCTACATTTTCGTAAGCTAAAACGACCGTTCTACGTCTACTGAGGCGAATGGGCAGAATTGTCATCTGAACGAGGTCAAAATACGATAATTCCTATTTCTTTTTTCAAAAATATGCAAAGCAATCGCATAAAACGGGTTAAATGCACAATACAGGAACCCATACAGGAACCCAGAAGTTTGAAAGCCGTAATCTATTTCGATCCTCGAACTATTAATAAATATCAACTTAGTCATCCAATTAATTTCGAAATTCTTTTTGTTGTTTTGCCTCCCGAGGCAAATTAAATTTGTGGCAAGCATTTTGTCACCAAACAACTTAAATAGCTTGTTTTGTTCCAGCATAAATGTTGTCCCCGCATCAGTTTTTCTATGAAATTCCCGCTAAACACAGCCGCTGACATTTCCGAAGCGACTTGTTACAATTATTAAAACGGATTCCTCCGCCATATTTAAACTTGGGACTAGTTTGTCTCGTCTTGCTAACGAGCAGTTAATAATAATTTCTGTTTTCGCTAACAGTTTTTATTGCCAGTTAAGGAGGCAATTGCTCTGTGTCTGAGCCGAAAGAATGGGTGAGCGAGAGTAATCTCAAAGTTTTTCATCAAAAAAAATGTGTTGATAAGTCTACACCGAAGTTTTTACCGAAGGAAACTGATCGAGTAATAATAATAAAATAATAGAAAAACGCCGTATGATGCCGGCAGAGTAGAATAGCAACACCCCATATCCTCCAATAGGTGTCGTAGAAGGCAGCTAATTGATCAGCAAAGGCGTATTGATCACCTTATAATCCGTCCACCAATCCGCATTGGGCAAGTGTAGTGGACTACTGCCTAAATCTCCTTCGAAGACAAGGAGAGGTCTTGTGTCCCAGCAGTGGGTCGACTTATAAAGGCTGTTTTGAAGAATATAAACAAACGGTGGTCGCTGGATGCGGACAGCGCAGGACCAATCGGATTGGATATCCTTGGGGGAGTCCTATGTCCGACAGTGGCGGTCTCTCGGCTGAAATGATGATGATGATTATACAAACATTTTTTTGTATCATACGGTGTCCTGTTTTAACAGTGTCCTATACTAGGTTTCCCTTGTATGTGTGATCTGGTGCCTTTTGTCTAGTCTCCAAAACAAATGACAGAAGTAAACAGAGAGAAAATCTACCATGTACAATAATATAAAAACAAAATAATATTATCAGGTATGTTTGTGTGTGTTCGTGCGCGTGTGTTTGTGGAACCTATTATACCTACTGCTATTATTCGTTCTATGAGTGCGTTAAAAGTATGAAATAATATTTTGCATGTTATTATAAATTTTTAGCACTGTCATCAGCACTATTTCTCTGAGATGATTTTCTTATAATCCTTGGTTCCAAGTAACAACTTTTTAATTAAGTCACTTAAAAGAAAAGGAAACGGGTGCCGTAAAAATTGCGTATTTCTTAGGAAATGTACTTGTTCAGTTGGCTACACAGTTCATTGTATAATTATGACAATTAGCACAAAAACATAATTTCAGTTATAATCGTCTTCGGAGCGCAGTAAACAGTTCAGCTGTCAATTACTGAAGTATGGCATTCACTAGATGATATATATTGTATGAAAACGCGATTCCGTGCCAACTTTCATCGAATTGCAATTATGTATGTATGTAATTATGTGCAACATCACTGATAGGGCTCAGTTTGACTTGTAGCCTAAAAATGTTGAATATATTTAATATTCTTTCTACTTGTTTTCATAAATAAATGAAGAAATCGATTCAATCAAATCGACTTAGACTTTTTTAATAGTTTTGCTATTAATTTGTAATCTTTATTAATTAATATAATCTTTTATTAATAATTTCTCAAAAAAAGAATTATTTTTCTGAGAAATTAAGCATGATACGAGTATCTTAAAAACGCCATCATAAAAAAACTGTTTTTGTGATTACGAAAAGTATTTAACAGAATCAAAACTCTACTTATCTCGAAAGTATGTACGGTCATAACACAATATTATAATATATATTGGTACAATTATACACAAATGATAATTGAACTGTCCGCTTTCAATTGATTATTTTTTCTTTAACAAAGAAATATCATTGTATACTTATTTAGTACAACAGTTACTTGTAATTTTTGTAAAAACTATTTAGATCTCAGAAAAAAATCCTCGATGTGAGTTAGGTTTTTCAGAAAAAGCGAAGAAACGATTACTTACGTGTATATTTTCTACTTTTTGTCCTACAGAAAATGAATATATATATTTTAATTCCTGCACTTGATAAAGTCAAACAAATAGACTTTCTAACTTCAAAAACAATAGATTACACACTAACTTACCTTCTCAATTCACAAGTAATGATGTGTTAAAGTAGATACTATATGTCGTTTCAGAGTAGCAATTACTATGTATATAATATTATGATATTACGGGCATAAACTGTCAAAAGCAACGACACAAGCCTGTCTTCAACACATACCATAAATCTTTGATCGTCTTGCAATCAGTTTGAACGACGTCAAATGACCACAAAATATCAGTCGGAGCCTTCAATAACGTCATAATAATACACTAAGCTAGTATTACCGCTAAGCCGGTCGTTACTCCGCTACTTGGGTAGGGTAATTTTAAATTTATTTACGATAGTTTTCTAGTATGCGTTGTCCTAGGCTGACTTGATGTACCGTCAGCATGAAAAGCATAATACATACTTTTTTTGTCTCTTGTTAGTTTTTACCTGTTGCGTACAATCACTGAGAAACTAGCTATTTTCTAACTAGTTATCGTTAAATAAAGATGCTGTTAACGCTATTGTTATTGTGATAGAAATGTTGATAGCAACATCTACGCAAATAATATTTATAATAATAATACCCATCTTAAAAAAAGCGTCGGTGGCGTAGTGCATAAGAGCGTCGTCTTCCACCCGGAAGGCACTGGTTCATATTTTGAATTCATATGTACGTTTAATCGACGTTTTTACGGTGAAGGAAAACATCGTGAGGAAACCTGCACACACCTATGAAGAAATTCTTAGGTTGTGTGTGAAGTCGACCAACCCGCACTTGGCCAGCGTGGTTGACTAAGGCCTAATCGCCCCTAATGTGGGGTAGGCTCGAGACCCTCGGTGGGGACATTATATGAGCTGTTGATGATGATGATGATGACCTATCTTAAAATAATACGAAACTACACTAACGATTAGCATAGCGTCAGTGATTATCAAAATAAAGTAAAATTGGTACAAATTGTTTCACAAGATTCTTTGTGAAGTGAATCCTCAACAAACTAATTTTGGGTTTTAAAAGGGAGCAGTAACTAAAAACTATACTTGGAAGGAAAACACTGGACCACCTATAATATTTTGGTTTCCATACTTTTTCGATATCTTAAAAAAAAATATTTTCGTGAATGAAAGAGTAGATCGTATTACTATATAGTAGTCAATTAAATTATTTTTAAAAGATAACAATCATATACATAAATGTAACAATATTGTAAAAATCAAAGAACTCCTTGAAACAAAATCTTGTACCTCAATGGCCCAGATTTTTTTTTGCTATTTAGCGTAAATCTGAGTAACGACAGCTACTGAATAATGAAAACAACTATCTGAATCAATGTTATCCATATTAAAGGTACATTAATTTTACAACCCATAGGGCCTGTAAAAAATCTGATAAGAAGTTATCTGACAGTTAAATTGACAGTTTTGTATGGGCTATCTTTGTACCAAGTAAACGCTAGTGGGAACTTATCTGAAACTTGTGAAAAAGGCTTTTCTTGTAAATTATTTTCATTTTTATGTTGACTGTACTATCGTCTTACTGTAGCAACGGTTTAAAACAACGAGAAAATGAAGAAGCTTGTTACTTTTTTACACAGCAAAAAGTTTTTATTGCCTTATCCATAACTAAAACTCTCAAAGATTATGCAACAAAGGTAAATTGTTCATAAATTAATGATAGTTAATTTATATTTAAATACGTTTAGTAATTACTGCGTGGGCAATTTTTATTACTTGTTAAATTGCAAGGTTGTATAATAATTATGTGGAACAGAAGTATTATTATAAATAGTTATTATATTACGACATTTTTATTTTTATTCTGCAATTAGTATTGCGGGTTTTTATGTAAATTTTATTTGGACCGTTAGAAAACTGTGTTCTGAATTTTATTAAAGCTTTTAAAAACCTATAGGGCCAGTCAGCAGCAAAAGTAGATAATAAAAGTTGAAAACATAATGTACCTACTTCAAAAAGGATCTGGAGAATAAATATGTAGGTAAATGATGTATCACACTAATTATTACTTGCGCCAACGAAATAAGTGTAAATTTAATAGGTGATACCTTCATTTCCGCTCAATATAACCTAGATACATTATCTGTGTTTAGGCAAAGTTTTTCTTATTTCTGAGACTTCTGTTTCTGATCATCTACTTCTGCTGCTGACATTACTTTTGATGCACCATGTACTGTCCTGTATGCATGCATAATTTAGTAGTCTTTTTCACTTACTTGCACTTATTGTAAGTAATAAAATTGGTTCGTCGCATGTTTTATAATTTAGACCTACAGTGTACTTACCCCTTTCAAACACAAATAAATAATTATTATTATTGCTCGTAAAGTATCAAAACTATGCCTATAATTTATATGTATAATGTGTATGAAATAGGTATATTTAATAAAAAAATAATCATAAAATAAAAATTCAACAATACCTATTGGCAATATTTTTCCGTTAGAAGTGACGTAGTAGGTCACTTATAATTATAACATGTATTGTCAATCCATACCAATAATGATATAATATAATATACATTACAAGTCATAGGCAGGTTACATTACAAGTCAGTACAGTCAAGGCAGGTAGCGAGTAGGTACTCCAATATTACGAATTTAAACACGGATAGGTAATCATTAATCATTATAAATAATGACGTAACTAATTACGCTATTAAAGCAAAAAATACTTAATTTAATGCATGTGACGCTTCCAAGTTAATAGTGCATAATTTTGAACTACTTATATTATTTTGTATTTTTTAATTTGTAGGCATATATTTACTATCATTATAATTATAATATTGTACACAATAGCCTAGCAAGTCAATTTTAGATTTTGTATGGCATTACGAATTTGTGACGTCATAAATTCTTATAGTCAACTGACTGAATATGAAATGGTTGGATGGAGATTTTCTGGCTTATGATGCCACCTATTTAACACTTGGTAATTGTTTGTGATGGCTGTTAACGACCTATTGTAATTGGGTACAGGCACGTACTTCGATTTATTATAGTTCTGTATTGATAGGTGTTATTATGCCCAAACTCTTGTGATGTAAAATATAACAGCTGTCCTTGTTGCCTGTTTTTTTTTTGGTTAACTGAAGATTTAGTTAAATTTGTGTTTGATGTCCCTTTCACTTAGGCCATACTGCCAGATGTGACGGGTAACCAAATGTTAAAATTAGCCAAAGTAGGAAAAAAAATCTCGCCCACTAGTGATTAAATAATGACAGATGAACGAAACTGATTTCTGAACGATACGGCGATGGGACGAACATCAAAATGTTTGACAGAAAAAGTTTATATGGAAAAATATAAATGCTGTTTTTCGCACATTTTCTCATCGTTTAAACCTTCCCTGGACTTGCACAAATATTTCATAATCATAATTAGTCAAGTAGGTATAGCCGTTCTCGAGTTTTAGTGAGACTAATGGCACTTCCTTTTTAATTAGGTGCTTAGGTAAACGTTGTTTTGCCACTATTTTTTTTTCTTTGTAGGGGTAAAAAAATATACTTTACAACCTTTTCTCATACCTACCAAATATATACAAAAAAAATCATAAAAATCGGTTGAGCAATTTCGGAGGGGTGCAACCAGAAACACCATGACACAAGAATTATAAATAGATTATAAGACAGAATAGATAAAGATTTTAAAACTCATGGCTTACCATAAATATTTACAATCATTGGTAGGAATCATTGCATGTGACTTCGTTCACTTTCTGTTTACAATTAAACTTCACTTTAAATATCAAAGGGTCACCAGTAACGCCTACACGTTGAGAGCTTGAGAGCTCACTGAAATGTATACAAGGCAAAATTCGTTGATACAAGGCTTGTATTTCCAAATGTCATTGGGAATTCGCCTCCCCGAATGTCAAACCTCTATCAGACGTCAAATTTGAAATGTCAAGCATCGGTTTTCATATCGGCATTGATTTCCTAATGAATTATTTATTTTGAGTCCCGCTCGGAAAGATTTCTTTGTGATTGTGTTTTAGTTATGTATTTGAAAAATCCTACTTTATTAATATTGGGGATGATTTCGGACTAACGATAATTGTTAACGTAAAACAAAAAACTATAACTTTTATTCTAAATTTTCGTTTCATACCCGATAATAGTAATATTTCACTTATCTTAGGATATTGGTACAAAAAAAAATAAACACACGGACACACACACACACACAGAGACATAAGTCCAAAAACGGTATTTTTGGACCCAGGGATGCCCAAAACCTGTAAATCCGTCATAATCTCGAGGTCGAATTTTGAAGTAAAACTTCTTTAGGCGCGACTAGGGGGTAACTCAGATTTTTCTAACGGGAGTAACGCTCTGTATTCTATAGTCTGTGTAGTTTCCGCTATTTAAAAATAGTAATTTCGATTGGTCGTAAGTATCTGTCATATTTTTTTTTTTTTTCAGTTAAAATTTAATCATTTCAGTGATCTACGTCAAAGAAGTTTTACTTCAATCGCGCGTAAAGGTTACACGCACACAATTTTTTTGACGATTAGAAGACTTCCTATATACTACGTATATCTACCAGAAAGTAAAAATGCGTTAATTAAGTATCTTATTTAATTTCTCACGTAATTTTACTTTATAATTTAACAAAAGTTTTATGTCGGCAATTAAGTACTATTATAATTATTATTTTACGTTGCGACTCGCGGCGGCACACAAATGGTGAACATTTGTCCAATAACCATTCCTGATGAAGAAGGAAAACATGTTTGTAACAATAACGGGGCGTGAGTCACACCGTGTCACATCCCAGAATAGAACGGAGCAAGCCGTTTATTGCTAAATAGCTAAAATATTCACAATTCGAATTTGCCTGTTACCAAAACTAAAGACTAATGACCTTTTCATGAATGTTGAACTCTGTTATTCTTCATACGAGTGACCCGGACAAACTCTGTTCCATAGATATAATCATAATCGACATGTATTAATAGGTACAGCCTTTAAGTATATAACGACAAGACCAACAGTGGGCGTATCTTGGCTGAAACGATGATGGTGATGACGACATATGTTAGCGCTAATGTGCGTAAATCACTCAATGTGCGTATGAACTAGGTAATCTGCAGATTATCTGAAGAAGTCCGAAAGTGAAAAATTGCTTCATCGAACGGATCGATTTCCTGGTACATACAATGCGTTAAAGTGTGGACTACACTATACACTCTCTCTCTCTCAAAAGCCGACCCTGCTTGGTCATAAAAAATAACCCAGCTCCTACTAATCTGCAGATTACCTAATTAACC
This sequence comes from Elophila nymphaeata, assembly GCA_955850985.1. Lineage (NCBI taxonomy): Eukaryota > Metazoa > Arthropoda > Insecta > Lepidoptera > Crambidae > Elophila > Elophila nymphaeata. The sequence continues at coordinate 18,926,838 of OY039082.1, read as the reverse complement.
TGCACTTTAACCTTTGGTCCCCGCTCGGTAGATATCTACGCGAGACAGTTAAAAACAATTGTGTCTGGATTTTATTAATGATTGATGAGTTAACTGATTTATGTAACTTAGCGGTGACATATACACCTAAGTACATACGATAACGCTCACAGTGCCAGGAGGGGTTGAGCAGAGCCTTAGGTAACATTTCATTACACATAAAGCCATATCTGGCAGTATGGCGCATGCAGTACTGGTTGCCAGCCTGTAGCCTACATATAAGGGGCACCAAACCTTAAAAGTAACAATCGTTCAGTAAACAAACAAACAACGGCCGACGACCGGGACAGATGACACTTAAAATCATCTCCCAGTCCGGGTACGATGATGATGAACCTATAAATAACCCAGGGCACAATTTTGTAAATACATAGATAATTAAAGCCAATGAGCAATATCAAAACTAAATTATAAGGTACGAATTTCCTTATTTCGAATAAATATATAAAAATAGCGTTTACTTATTAACCAATGAATATAAAACAAAAATATGATTTCCATACTAAAATATAATTGTATAATTAATGCCGGGAAGTAAATAAGTGTCAAAATCATTCGAATACCTTATTTATTGCTTTGCTTTGCTTGCGTCTTCCATTTAACAAAAGCTGGCGCTATCATTATTGTTAATATAACAATTACAACAATGAAGTAATTGAAAAAAAAAAATTAATAGCGAAGGTTGAATATAAAAATAATTGACATGTTATTAAACGCAAACTTTTACACTCACAACGCATTGTAGAGAAACACATAAATTATTATTTATTACCTCTGCCTTCATTCGACGAACACCGCTCCAAGGGCGTTGCATGACACTTACAAATGAGAATTAGATGTTTTTTAACCTTTTTTATTTTTTATAGTGTTGTCTTGGTACCGGCAAAGGTTGCAACATTCTCCGAAAAGTTTCGAAAATCAAAGGGTTCGGTTTACGTCATCGGAATTTGTTTTGCACTGGCTGAGATTACGAAATTGTAGGAAACGGCGGCGCTCGAAATGACAGGCCAAATTGACTCTTATAACAATAAGTCGTATGTAAACACGTGAAATTGCTAACGGTTTATACAGAAATCAGCAGACGAAAATAATCTTTGCGACGATTACCGTAAAGACTTGAATCTTTTACCATTGAATTGATAATTAAAATGCGCCTGTTGATACTTTAAGAACTTTCGCCGCGCCATTAGAGGCTTGTGTTGGTTGTCACAACATGCTTGACATAGTAAAATAACAAGTAATTCATTACCGTCTCCTCTACAATACAAAGGAAACCCGAAAGAGCATGCAGCACAATAGGCCAAGTCGTGTTTCTTTCATTATTGACGATACAAAGCGGTTGACTATTTGGCCTCTGATTCTTGAATTGCATAGATATTTTTTCACTAAACAAACACTTGGATTATTATTTTTAAGGCTTTAAGTACAGCTCATAATTGCAAAAATGGCTGAGCATAGCTTTCGGTAACATTTGGTTACAAATCAAGACACATCTGGCAGTGTGAGCCACAGTCAGTCCGCAAAATAGTGACAGGTTGCATACTAATCCTTATGTGAACTACCCAAACAAAAGCAACCCGCAAAAGATATAAAAGTCAATAAATGAAGACATAATACGAACACAGTAGTAGTTAATTTACTTTGTGGTACGAAGGTGAGCTTATCTTTAACAAATATCACTTCTAGCCAATCTTAGTGTTCTAGTAATATTAATTATTTCGTGTAAGCTAATCCTTAGTCACGGTTGCGTATTGTTCTCGCTCTTCGTTATAACCTCCGATTCAATATTATCGGAGACGAATCGGAACGAAATCGGAGGCACATAATAATAATAATACCTTATTCCAATTTTTTCTACACTATTTTAAGATTACGTAAAATAAAATAAGTAAAATCGGACTTTCAACCCTTTGAAATCGGAGTCGGGACTCCGTATTGTGTTGTGGTGGAAATAGTTCCCAAATCCGATCAACCTATCTCTCTACTAGGCACAGTAAAAGTCATTAGATCTTTTTGTTCTCTAGAATATGCTTCACAGCGCTAAGGTTTCATAAGCTTTTCGTAAAATATCCGCTTACTATTTTCAAATACCGTATAACATTTCTTTCTACGAAGTGAAGCTTCGTACGAGTAACCCGATCCGTCGAAAGTTACAATGTTGCGCTTTGTATGTCAAATCATGTCGGGCACATGTCTCAATCCTTTTATTTTGTAAAAAAAAACCTTATCCGTATACTTATTAAACAAGCAGGGTTTCGAAATTCGCGTCTATTGCAAGGGAATAAAGTCGATGCAACATTGTTGTGCTTTGATGTGTTCTCGCCTGTACCTAATTGAAGCAGCATGTACTCTACGCGAGTTCTCGGTTAGTTTTGAAGACGTTTTCAAATTATCGATTAATATTGAAAATCAAGGGAAGTTAGAGTTTAGACATTGTCAGTTGCTTCTTTTCACACAGTTTCGTTACGTCATATAAACATAAAAAAATATTGAACCCTGTCATACCTTATTGGAGAAGATTCGATTTAAAATTCTTAATAATGTTTTAAAATAGAGAATTAAAAACAAGAAAAAGCCTTCCAACTGAGCTACATAGTAGGTACAATTTTTTCACTATTGGATTTATTTATTTACTTATTTGTTTACCATATCTCAACGGGATAAACGCGTAAACATAATTATGTACTTACATCTTTAAAAAAACTAAAATAGAAAACGGATTATTTTACACACAGCAACTTAACTTATGTATTATAGACTTCGGATTATCAACAAATATATTCAATTCTGGTGGTTATGTATGTTTGTAATAGATAAGTAGGTACTTATAATTTTCTCTATTTAATCTATACATACTTATAAAAATTAATCCCTATTTCCCTTGGTCACGCCATAACTTCAGAACTACTTTACCCTTTTCTTCCGAAAAGAAAATTTAAGAAAATTACTAATTTGAAAATTTACTGATAGTATTACATAGCGAAAATATATTGATAAGTCACGCAAACAACCGTTGCTATGCAACGAGCACGCAGCTGCATTCTCAACACAAATTTTGTAAATGTGAGACTATACGATTGTCTTGATCTGTATAAGTAGTTCTGATTTTTTTTTCCAAATTAACCACATCAACGCCTGACAGGGAAGATAATTTGATATAAATTTCCAAGATTTCATATCATGTCAAACAGTTATCTACACTATCACGAAATGTGGAGTTATTATTATTGAATGTCAAAGTATAAGCAGACAGGAAAATAATTTCAATAAAAAGGTAACATTGTCCTTTCAACTTAAGAAAGTGTCGTTTTTATGGGTGAGTTTCCCAAGAAAACTTTAATATTCCTTCAGAATAAACCTGTGTCGCTGTTAAGGAATGCTTAAGTCGCATTACTATTCTCTAGGCGTTCTCTAGCTTACAAGCGCCACTGACATTAGAATTACAATTACATACCTACACGATATTCTATCTTAGCTAGTCCGGTTTACACTGAGCCGCGCCGATTTAACCCGTTCTAACTCAAAAAAGCTCATTCGCTACCGAACACATGCAACGCGACCTTTATCCAGTAGATAATGCAATAGATGCAGCGAAGTCTTCTGTTTATGCTGGGGCCGCACTTGCGCCTATCGTCACGAAGCTTCGTGCTAGGACACGATACACGCATATGTGACCGGCCGTTATCGGCTATCGTCACGAATATTCGGGTTGAGTGTGCGTTATCGGCCGGGAGGCGGTACGTCAGGGTTTTAGCGCGCTAACCTATCGCGCTGCGTGGTCAGACATGCGTTGTTCATTTCGAAGGTTGTTCTCTATTAGTTCAGACGCGTACGGGTGACTAAGTATACGATACAGCTGAGTTATTTTTTATAATAAATGCATTACGTAATTATTAGCACACAATTTAGAAGTAAAGAAAGTGATTATGCATAGTTAAACACAAAGAAGGATAATAATACTACGCAATTTACACGTCTGGAAATGATTTCGGCCATCTTGGATTATTGCACGATAGTTCGTGCAAATAAAGAAATGCCACATGCTTTATCGCGATAACTTTGCTAGGGCCGCACTTGCGTGTATCGTACGAAGTATCGCCACGAATTACTTCGGTACGATAGGCGCATGTGCGGCCAAAGCATTACGCATGCAGCGCGAACATAGTTAACCCTTAAAAGTCTATGCAAATTTCGTGCATAAATAATGTATGGGCCCCGTCGACACGTAGATATCTGCACGCGATAAGCTCGTTTAGACAAAGACGAATGGTTCAATAAGATTCGTTGACACCTCCGTGTGATAAAATTTTTGATAAATCGCACCCGAGTCGGATTTGTCGTGCCGGTTCATGACTAATATGAATTAATTTGCGTTTGTAAATGTCGCTTTCGTAATGGAACGGTGAGCTTTTGGCGTTTTTTGAAAAATAAGGTGAAAGAAATGATAATGTAAGCTACCTAATTGTTGGGATATCACAGCGTAATCTGATTAGCATTATAATAAACTAATATTTCACAAGAATAATTTAAGTGTTCGATATTTCTTCAAGTAGAATAGGCAAAAACAAAATTCTTGCTAGGCCTAGGCTATTTAATGTGTAGTTATTATTTTTTAAAACAAGTGTACCAAAAAGGGAGAAGGGTTGTAAAAAGAAATTATCTATGTGCAATACGATTCTAGTCAACAGCGTTGACAGGCGAAGCTGTTTTAAATTCAAAATACTAGTTGGTTGCAATAAAATAACCGTTAATAATTCAAATCTTGCACGGCCAGTAATAAAACTTCAAATAAAAATAAAATCTTAGAAAATATGAGAAAGTGTGTGACTTTTACGTTCGTGGACTAGCGGAATGTGTTTTTAAAAGTAGTTGGCAGCGAAACGCCTTAATCTACTTTCAATCGTGAATCAAATATAATTTGCTGTGTTAAATCTTAATGATTTTAAATTGAATGCGTATAAATTCAATTGACGAAGAAAATTACGATAATTTAAAGGCAAATGAAATAATTATTGTTTTATTTTTGTTACAGATTGACAGTGCTTCATTTTATAACATGACACATGGAACTTCTAGTTATCATCAGGTAAATTAGTTTGGATCTCTGTTATTGCAATACAAATACAATAAGATGTGTTAGTTTTAATACAAATTAAGAAATAAATTGTAAATTTATTATGGAAAAGAAAACGGCTTATGTCGGTTCATAAAAAAATATAGCAGACAATATTTAATTTTCTAATATTAACTATTCGGAAAAAGTAAATAGTTCATAGTAGTACTTACCTGCTTAATCATCGAGCACTTTGATTATGTGCTCGGTGTAGATAATGCATCAAAGGAATAAGATAGTACTCAATATTTAATTTTCCAATATTAAACCTTAAGTCAAATACCTATTCAATTGTTGTGGCAATATACTTGCTTATTTTCGTCACCCCGTGAACGCCGCAGCTGGCCGATTGGTCCAACGCTCGCTATTAGCTCTGCGCGACCGGTTTCGATACCGTCAGAAGTTTTTGTAGGCCTATATCGAAGCTACGTATTTTCTGTGAATATGTTAGTCAAAATAAGGCCCAGATAGATTGTTCCTATACGGTCGCGGTTTAGACGACATGTCTTCAACGTATCACCAATGGCACATACATTTTTAATTCGATATTCAATTAACTTTAATAATAGAATTACGTAAATGAGTGAAATAAATATGTAGTTACCTATATCTTTACTTTAAATAACATGAGAGTTTAAAAAGTTATTCAGTAACAGTTTTTTTCTTTGTTACTAGAACTATTTTTATATTTGATATCATATCAAAACATACTAGATACCGTTTATGTCCGAGAAATATATTTTTTGGTACGTTCTTATCATTTTCAAGTACTCGTAATCACTGAAAGTAATTTATAATCTTTGACAATCATCAAAAAAGAAAGTTAGATAATATTGATTGATGACTGAGATACGTAACAGCTCATGATATCGTATTTTTGATAAATCATTGTTGGCTTCAAAACGATCGCTGATTGAAAGTGACCCAACAGTCATTGCACAAGGTCATATTCGTGCACTATCGATCACACATCAAACGCTATCAATCTTACGACTAAGGAAATAAAGTTTAATTTAAAAGTAGTACTTTATTAATTCCATACAAACAAAAACTAGTAATGGCTTTGTTTTCTAGCTTTGACATTTCCTTAAAATTTATTTTTATACTATAAGTGTTATTGCATTTTACATATTTTTATCTTTATCTGTCGTCATTCTGATAAATGGCGTAATAAATATACGGCACTTAGATAAAAATGTTATGTGATTATATCATGTGATTATATTTCTCAATATTGTTATCCGTCGCACGTGTACTTACACAGTTACACTTTTAACCAACTTCTGAAAATGACGAGGTTATATTTTCCACTGTATGTATTTTTTACCATTTTTAGTTGGTCATTGCATGATGTAGGTTTATGTTTTGTTTCTACAAAACATAAATAATAATAGCAACTAAAAACCACTTAGGTTTTATATGTAATCAAATGTTTTCTTTATTAGATTTATCAAACATTATTATATCTTTTTAAATAAAGTTCTATTTAAAAAAGGAAAATATATTGTCCGGCTTGCTAGTCTAACAGAGTTAGAGTAGAGCAAGTATCTACAATCTAATCCTACTAGAAAAAAAATAGAGAAAAAATTAAATAATACTTACTTATTTATAATTAAAAATAGATTCTTTAATAAACTTAAACTAACGAAGTTATTACTTGGGAATAAGAATGTATTATATTGCATCTATATATAAAAAAACGATTATTGATTATTTCAACGTAGCGATATCGATTACACTAATCTATTAGATAAATTGCAATAGTATTCTTAACAACAGTAATCATGGTCTCGACTGCCCCACACCATTATTTGCACAGCAGTCATTATCTGCCGCGTTATTTTACCTGCTTCATAAGTTCTGAATAGGCAACTTATCATTCCTCGCGACCTGTTAGACCACCACAAGCAGGCTATAATTCATTTCTTAAATACCCCAACCCTTCCCAACATACGGTGTCTTTAATACCCCGACTTTCACATCCTTCCTGTTTTAAATGTATTCATAACACGGTAAAAAACCTAATGCGTATCATTTGACGGTTTCTAGACAAAAGGCCGATGTCTATTGTGGGGTTAAAAGGATTTTTTGTGGCTCGAAAGTGGATCGAAGATGCAACGGATAGTTTGCCGTTTAAATAGTAACGTGATGAGTTTACTTTCGATTTTGTACTGTTAAATTATTTTAATATCTAGGCGATTGGTAAATTAGTATTTAGTTAGACTGCGTGTTAAAAAAGGGTTTTGATAGATATTAAGGCATTGTAATGTTTATGTGGTGAAGGCGTCGATCCATTTTCACATTAAGGTTATTTGAAAAGTCTTTATAAGCATATATTTCATGCCACACCTGACTAGAAAGTGGCATATTCCCCCCGCTACGGATACGGAAAATCCTACTTTGTTTTATTCATTTTTATTTAACATTAAATGCACACATAAATACAGTTACAAAAGAAGATATTACATAACACAGCAAATTGTACAAAGGTACTGCTAATTTCTAAAAGAAATCTCTTGCAGCAGCCCCATATTTCCAAGAGAAATTTTGAAACTCAGATTTTTTGGTCAGGGGTGATACAATTTTTTTACTTACTCTGGCGGTAAAAAAGAATGCCTCAGATTGCATATTAATACCTGGGATCTGAGACATTCTTTGTTTTACCGCCCTCGTTAACAAATGTACTTAATACCTGACGTAAAATATTTTATATTTGAGAAGTTAATTCTGAGCTTCGATATAAATTTAATTGTCTTATGCCCAAATAAGTCTGGTGTATTCTTTCGGCTCGTTAACTTGGGCCACTTCAGCCTTTTGAAAGGGCATCTTACAAACCGCTGTCACAATGGTGCGCTATTGTCATCCGATCCCTTATCTCTTTACAAATGCTACCGCGCATCGAGCTCACCGACACGGAATCTAAGCTATTTTGAATAAAACATCCTATTGTCAATATTATAAATATTATGCTAATGCGATAAAAGAAATTTTTGACTCCGGTCCAAAGGACCAGGTGTCGCAGTGAAAGGGTTCATGAGATTCAAATGTCTTGCGCCCCTTGCTTTGAATGCGATCATTTATTAAGATTTGGTTCTTTGTTTAGTTCGTTATTCCCATACCCGGTATGCACGGCTTGTAATTTATGTGAGAGAACGCTAGTGATATATTTTTTTTAATATTCTAATGCGTTCACAGTTCTTAGACTTTGAATTGCCCATGACACGGATGGTTGGTCGTAAATTTTTGGATTAATGCCACTCGTTCACATATTCGATGGAAATTTAGTTGGGGAAAAGTCGATGTTTAACGTTTATAACCATAATAGGTAATTTATGTTGACAATGTGTTTTCTTAATATGGCATCTCATGTTGATAATAGAATTAATGTATCAGAAAAAACTAGAAATTTCGAAAACACACAACTTGTGTAAACATATGTACGAACTACACCTCAGTCATGACTGAAGTGTAGTTCGAAGGTTTAAAATATAATATAAACACATGCATCTGTCGAAAGCCGTTGAAATCCACAATTAATTTGAAAATTTAAATGTACCGACATTTAGTTACTTAATTTCACTCGCCATTTAACGTTGTCTGATAATGAAAACTACATATCCGCTCTTACATTCCTTCTAAAAAGGTTGTGACTAAAAATTATGTAATTATAAAATTGCCATTTAAATATAAATTTGAATGGCAATTTTATAATTACATAGATTTAATTTTGCATATTACTTTGTTTTCTAATAAATTAAGATTAAGAAAATACACGCACATAACCGCGTTGATAATTCCAAAAAGGGTTGAGAAGAGCCTTATTAGGTGCCATTTTGTTACACATAAAGCGACATCTTGCAGCGTGGGCCATGCTGTGACTACAAATAGTGACATGTTGCCAGCCTGTCGCCTACATACAAGGGGCACCAAACCCGAAAAGTAGCTATCCTCCAGCAAACAAACAAATAAATCCAATAACCAGGGACAGGTTTATCATCAGGAATCCGGGAGCAGGATTATAAAAACATTGGACTTAAATTGAAAGGTTGTGGAAAATACTTAGGCATTTACGAAAGCAGTTTCCATTTTTGTCATTGTAAACTTTACTTGGATATTTTATAAATCACTAAGTACCTAGGTAGGTAAGTGTTTCTCCCGAGTTCTTGTTGTAAAAACACGTGTTGAGAGACTCCATATCTCACTTAATCTACCGTACATTATTGTCTTACCATGAGTACATTTTCACTTGACATTGGCGAAATGCGTAATCTTCATGTGTCGCAATCGCCATTAATTTAGAAGAAGAAGTAGGTAGGTATTGGCTATATTAACAATGAAAACTAATGAAAATTTGTAGTCAGATGTATTTTTTTCGATTGATAAAATATTAAATTCTACTAATATTATAAACGTGAAAGTTTGTATGGATGTCTGGATGTGTGTTTGTTACCCTTTCACGCAAAAACCACTGAACGGATTTCAATGAAAATTTACAATAATGTAGCTCATTCATCAGAATTACATACAGGCTATAATTTAACCGACCTTTTTTATGTGTGCACAAAGTGGAGTCCAAATGCAAAGATAGCTAGTACGAGAGATAAGCCACCCTCTCCTTGCCGAAATTGACGCGTGTGAAGCTGCGAGCGACCACTAGTAAATAATAAATTCAATTTACTGATTTTAAAATGTTTTTTGGAAGTACAGTATTGCATTGGAAAGTTATTTTATGGCTAACAATTAAATATTTGCCTCTTAATATTTCATAAGCAGGTACACTTTGAGTCGCATATTATCACAAGAATCAACACATGAAGTTGTTAAAAAAAATTTAAAAGCTATATAGGTACTTAGATATTTTAAAAATATAATTCATCAAAAACATGGTTTCCAGTACTAATAATACAAACTGCAGGGTGCTATTCCTTGCGTTGTTTACATTAAAAAGAAAAATAATAGCATCGCATTAAATTACTGACATCTGTCATCGCAGTTTGCGTAGTTCCTACATTTTATTTGCGTTGCTTGCTAACTGTTCCAACATGTTGGCTCGTAATTAGCCCCGTTTCATTCGAATTCCCGTCACATAATTATGTGATTATTGTGGACAATAAAGGAGTATGGGGCTAAAGTTTTACACCTTCACACGAAACAGGCAACTCTTTGTAATAATGTTAAGGCAGGAAACGGTTGGTAGCCCACTTTTTAATTGAGCTGTATTTTATACTGTACTTATATTATTTAAAAGGCTCGTCAATTCTGAGCTGTTATATTGTGATTGTAACCACATATTTAATAATGATATATCTGTGATTGTAACATATCCAGACCTTCTATTCAAACTATATAAACACCTAGTTATAAATGTGTATACTCTTCCAAGCGAGAAGAGAAGCGTCGGTGGCGTAGTGCGTAATAGCGTCGTCTTCCACCCGGGAGGCACCGGTTCTAACCCCGCCACTTACCAATGTGTTTTCAAATTTTGAACTCATATGTACGTTTAATAGACGCTTTTACGGTGAAGGAAAAAATCGTGAGGAAACCTGCACACACTTTTGAAGAAATTTTTAGGTTGTATGTGAAGTCGACCAACCCGCACTTGGCCAGCGTGGTTGACTAAGAATTGCCCCTAATATGGGATAGGTTCGAGCCCCTCGGTGGGGACATTATGTATGAGCTGTTGATGACGATGATACTGTTCCAAAAGGAAAATGAAAAGAAATATGATGAAACTACTAAGGTACCTAAACCATGATTAAAATTTTTCTTATATTAGAATAGGTGAATAGAAAAGATCATTTTCTGTAAACTTGATATATGAAGACGAAGTTTATATCCAACTTACATGAATGAAGTTAAATTCAAATAAAAAATACAACGGTTCACACGTCGCAAAAACAAATACGAGTATAATGCAAGGGTAATATGTGAAACATTCTCATCGACGTCATTAAAATTGATCTGTTGATTTCAAGGAAACCAATTATTAGCCAAGTAAAATACCAGTTTTTAAGACATCCGCCAGTAATAGCCGTGCTTTAAGCAGTTTCAGTTTCAACATGTCTATTAAAATATTTACTGTTAAGTTTCATAATGAATTGAGCTTAATATTTCTTAATGGAGGTCCTACAACGGATGTTCGACCATTATTATTTATAACACTATAATTCAATCACCTACACGTATGTTCTTAATTAGCCAGTCAAAGTATTACAATGGCTTTTTTATTATCAACAGAAACAAATTAATTTTAGATCGTAAAAAGAGCTCGTAAATCATCTGTTTACAGTCCAATAAGTTGCTACGTTGTTTGGGAATAATACTCTTAATAAGTTATGCATTCAGGTGGAAATTTTATGAAAGCTTGTACCTAAACTTCATTTTGGCTTGAAGTTAAATGAAAATGGACTTTCAGAGCTATAAGATCGATGGACGATTAAAGAGTCTATTTCTTTCTTAGACACAGAGTGCACGTTACAATACTATCTCCTACTCCACAAGTTTATTTCATCAAGGAGACCATTATGTCTAATCCACCACCTTTTTAGGGTTCCGTACCTCAAAAGGAGGAAGGAAGTGGAGGTATCGAGTTGAAATTAAAACCATATACTTCATCTACGGTCCCTTGAAGCTGTAAAAATCAAACTGAAAACTATTCCTTTATATACTTCTTACTTATATACTTTCCGTCCTCAATGCTCAGCGATATCAAGTACTTTTGCTTTGGCAAATTGATGCTATAAATTTACATTTTAATTGCATATACTATTTATATGCAATGGTAATTGTAATATTACATAAATTGAAATGTGGTATTAAATAAATTGAAATAATATTTTTTATCAGCGGCATGAAGAAGAACATGCACATGTTCAAATGTGTGCTGGAATACATTAATACACTTTGACATGTCTCAGCTATGAAGAGTCGAGATCTCAATGTACTTACACGTGGTTACAAAACGTATGTTAATAAGACGCAACACAACATTTTAATTGCATATACTATTTATATGCAATGGTAATTGTAATATTACATAAATTGAAATGTGGTATTAAATAAATTGAAATAATATTTTTTATCAGCGGCATTAAAAAGAACATGCACATGTTCTAATGTGTGCTGGAATACATTAATACACTTTGACATGTCTCAGCTATGAAGAGTCGAGATCTCAATGTACTTACACGTGGTTACAAAACGTATGTTAATAAGACGCAACACAGATGGCCAAGCACAGCTGTTCGTCCACTATTCTTATGCAAAGCAGTGTTACATAGTTCTTTGTACCAGTCGCGCAGTTGTAATAATTGTGTGCTATGTGGATCGGCAGTTGGCAGTCGCAGGGTTGGTCTTGTTAGAAATTCCTCAAGAGGCGCTGGAATATATTGAAGAACGTGTTTTATTCCATCAACAGTGCAAACATGAAGTTGTTGATGGACATATATCGATCCATATCTGTCTTTGAATATCTGTCTAATTAATCGATTTATGTCGAAGTTTATAGTTAAATTTTGTTAACATAGATGTTATGATTGGATGTTCAAATAAAACAGTTAATTTTTTGAACTACTTGTGATCGTTATTTTGAGGAAATTGTAGGTTTGTGAGGTAAGAAAACAGGATCCTTCTTTATATTTAGTATTTCAAAACTCGCTCAAATTATTCTATGTAAATGCAGATATTAAAAGTCAATAAAACAATGTTCAAAATTCGATAGAGACATACAATTAGGTACGCTAATGCATTATCATGTTGAAATCAAAGTTGCGAATATCCCTCTTTCACAAATAGAAACGATTTAGGAACGAAATTATTCTAAGATTTATCATTATTTACTAACAAAGGCGTGCTTGTAGTAAGTACTACAATGCTATTAGCCGGCACGCCCTAAACACTAGTCTAAAAATACACAACAAATACAACTTAATTACTGAAACGATCCAATCGAAGTGTTTTGAACTCTAAACTCTGCAGCATAGGGTTATTAAATCATCGGTGACGTAAGTGTTCTGTCAAACAGTAAGCGGGAACAAATACTTGTGTTCTGAAACGCGTTTTATCGCATCGTAAAATAACTTATGATTGCTCTGCTCGTGATTATTACGAAAACGGACCGTGTTCATTGCGTTTTTGGTATTAACGCCGTTAGCTGGTAATGAGAGTTGACACGCGTTGGTTATGTGTCGTTATTTTTTAGTATTACTATTTTTCTCTTATATTTATGGGAATGCAGTCATTTGTATATTCAAGTAATTTTTACTTCCCATTACGTATATTTTTCGGTATCTATGTACATTTTTTATTTCTATAATTAAACAGAAATATATCTAGAATATAATATTATTATTTTTTTGCATCAGAATTTTTTATTTTTTATTTTGGCCGCTTGAATCAAAATTCTTTAAAAATAAGAAATTAAAAATTTACTTTAATTTAGTATCTGATAAAAACCTTTTTTTTAAGTGCGTAGGTCGTATGTAAGTAGGTACCGACTATAAATTGACCGTAAAATTATCAAAACAATTCTTTTTTAGATTATTAATTACCGAAATGTGTAATAGGCACCCAAATTACTATGTACCATTTCATACAAAACAATTGCTTTTGAAATGTTATTGACTTACATTGGACTTAAGTTCCGTAAATAAATTATACGAGCAAGCTCTCTACAAAGAACGCATAATTCAAATTAACTTCTACGAGCGCAGTTTAACGAGCTGCAGTTTATACCCAATATAGACTCATTACAGGCTCATACATATGTTCTCACACAAATTCTCCGAGTTTCAGCGTGTCCCTTAATTCGGTGGCTTCCTCAATAAAATTTTATAGGATATAATTAACAATGCAGCCGGGACCACACGCAAGAATGGCGTTATTCTTTTGTTTTCTGGATTCGTTGTCTTCTTCTCACTTGCGTGTTAGCGTATATTATGTCTATTTCTATCTAATCAGCGTGAGAGCTAAAGAGATTTTAACATGCGTGAAACCTTTATGGATTCGTTCTGATTCGGGAATTAAAATGAAATAAATTTGCGGCCAGCATCGTTAAGAGCAGTCGTGTCGAAGGATTATGAGATTTAATATGAAGAGCTCAGAGTCAGTTTTTGAACATCGAAATAATTTGAATAACGTATGGCAACCAAATCAATTAAGATCGGTTGTAAAAATTGCACTGGTTACTAAGTTTTTATATGTAGTCATAAAAATAGAAATATTCAAATGAAGTCGTATTTTCATAAAGAAACCTCAAAAAAGGAATATAAAGTTCATAAGCTTTCAACGATGACAAAAAAAAACAATTATTTTTAAATTTTTACAAATACATCAAGAAAATGCAAGGTCAAGTTAAATTGCATTTCATTGATGACAACCACTTGACGATTGATTTCAAAAGCACGCTCTTTTTTAAATCACGTTTAGTGCTACAAAAACTGCATACTTCTTCTAGTTTTTAAGCCAATGGGGAGAATTAATACGAATTATGTCAAACTTTTAATTAAGGCCCAGTTCGACTATTAATTAGCGATCAGTATCTTTTCTCATTACGTGATATTTTTAATGAAACGGCGACTTTAGATGGACAAGTTTTTAGCCGCGTGCTATCGGAAATGGTTTTTCTTTTTACTGTATTAAAGGCAGATAAAGTTTAATACATAGACCTTATGGTTCTATGTTAAAGGTCATTTTTAAGCTACAAAGTGTGCTGTTGTAGTAAATGCTATAAATTACTGCCTAATTATCTAGATATAATTTATTTATTACACCGTTCTTTACTGTTTATATTTGGGTCGTTTCTTCAGAGTAATCGTATTAATTACGTTAATCTAAACTTGGTAATTTATTGAGCTTTTTAGTTAGAAACTTACAAATAGAAATTTATAAGAAAACAGTGGTTTCAGTTTAAACAACTGAATATGAAATATTTTATCCTTTTGCTAAACTATTATGACTAAGTTTACAAAATTTTCTACCTATAATACATAATACAGGAATACGTACACATATAAATACATTGAAAATCTACTCTTTGTTTCCATTATGGTTAAATAATACCCTAACTAAATTTTCTGAGAACTAAAAGCTATATTATTATACTTCCTAAAAAGAGTTAAGTTATTAATTCGTTTAAGTGTCATTCCAAAAAGTTTGAATCGAAATAACTTTTTAATTTAATTAACCCGACAGCGACGCTGCCGAAGGCCAATTATAACATTGTGGCCCAATTTTATTGATCACATGTCACCGGGCGTCGGAATTTCGTTAGCAATAGTTGGAGTAAAATAAATAAAGAAGTCACGGTACGCGAGTAACCCTCTCGGCGATCCATCACACGCGGGCGTGGCGCGCCAATGACGAGAACTAATCGCTCCCCCGCTGATAGATGCGACGCCATGTTGAATTTCCTTTTTTAAAATATTTTTTTTTTTCATTTGCCAATGCGCAAACGCAACCCGATTTTAATGCCAGCCATAATTAAGACTTGTTCAATTTGACGGATCACTTGCAAAAAGTGCTTAAAATCCGTCTTCACTTTCTATGTTAATTAAGCAGATTCTTTTGAGCGACGTATAGATTTATGTATGTTCCGTCCAAGAAGAGTAGGTCAGTTCTCCCCTTCTGTTTACGGATTATATACTTCACTCCCACATTGGCCGTGAAATGTAATTTAGTGGAACAATACTCTGAAACTTTTAATTTTTTATAGATATCTTCATTATTTGCCAAAAGATAACACTGCTTTTCTATTCCAATAAATAAATTACCTATATTTATTTACTTTAATTTATAGACTTGTCTAGTAGTATTAAATTCTGTGACAATTTAATAAGAAAGTATTTGTATACCAAACATAATTCATTATTGCAACCTAACGATTAATTTAAAGCGGCCGCGTTCAGGCTGAAAAGAAAATCAAAAATATTTACTATAAAATAAAAATAATGAAGACGTTCCCCGGAAACACGTCGTTTGTCATTCACAACTATTTCGATCTGCTTCGGAATCCCGCCAAATGAGAACGCCATGTTGTTTCGAATTTCATCTCGAACCACTTATATTTTTCACGTCGATTAAAAACCTGTACAGAATACGTAACTTTTCGCGGTATCGTTACAAGATTCTGCAAAATATTTGCTGCTTATTTTCCTTAATACACTGCAGTTTTTGTAAATAAAGCAATAAACGTGCCCCTATTTTGATTTTTGTCTCTGTTCTAGAACAAAATTTCAAAATGCTTATTGTTGGCATAATGACACATTCTAATCTGATTGTCATTTGTTTAAGTCGAACCGTGTACGTTATCATATACAATGTCATTGTTATCCGATCTTAGGATTTATATTAATGCTTTAAAATTGATAATGGTAAGACAAAGGAATAATTTCTAGATACATCTACGTCGTAAAGTAATACTTTATTTTACGTGGTGTCGTTTTTGTGGACTTCTCTTTCTATTATTAAAAAAATAATTGGTGATGACATTGATTTTATCTAAATGTAAGATTTTTCATTTTAATTCTGACTTGATGACATAGTTAATGCAAATAAATCAATAAATTATCTGCGTCTTTTTATAATAAAGTAACAAATCCATTAATATCTCTACAACGTTTTTGCACAACTTCACGTTAAAGTCGACAGTAATTTTCACACAAAAGAAAATGACAACTACCAATTTAATATATCTATATTTTATTTTAATTAAAACAAAAAACTTGTCTTTAACACACAATACATGATATTAATTGGCAACACGAATGAGTTTTTGCTGCTTATAAATTACATGTTTAATTACAACAATATGTTTATTCACACATGTCTTGAAGCGATTGTTTTTATATAAATCCTGTTATACAAATTTAAGCTTGGGATCTTTTTAAAATACGCACGTGCATATTGTCGGTTTCGTCGAATTTGAATAGTAATATGCCACCTATCAAAAAGAAAGGTCTTAAAACAAAAATTTCACAAATCTAACACTTAAAAGATATTAATACTATTCAAAATTATAGATCCATCCAGAACTATAGACATATGGGAATTTAGATCTGAATAACACACTTTGCTTCAATATTCATTTAACTGCATCGATTGGAATCTTATGAAATGAATTGTAACTTCAAAATATTTGTCTGCTGATTTGCAACCACGGATTAGCAATTTTGAATTTGTAGCACTAATTATAATAGTTAAATAACCACAAAAAACTAAGTTTATCTTTAAACATCAATTTCTATTCGAATTCGGAATGTAAACAAGTTGTTTACTTTATAATCTATTGGAACGCCAATTAGCGTTAAGACTAAAAAAAAATATTTTCATTCTTAGTACATTTCCTCAGTTCTTCAACGTTTGCTGAAATTAATTTAATACCTGAATCAGACTGACTGATCAGAACAGTTTGAACAAAAATTTGTAAGTTCAAATAAATTTGGATTACAATATTGTGCAATGTTACATATTCTATTTACATACTTAAGTTTGCTTCATTGAATATTTAATATTATGAATATTATCTCATCTGGAATTTATCTAAGCTATTGTTTTTAAACTGCACAAACAAAAATTTAAGTAAAAATTAAAATTGCCCCTTATATCAGCAGTGAAACCTTATTCAGAGACGTCAGTTCCAGAGTTAGCATACTACCTAATTAATAGTTCGAAATTTAAAAAAGAGAATCTCCATAAAGCAAGCTTAACCCCCGCCTGCTTCGATTAACGAAATCTTCTTAAGTTTCAGATGTCGACGTATCGGAAATGCGGCGATGGAAAAAAACAACGAAATATGGCCGAGCCCAACCTGTTGTTCTGCGGGGACATTTGGTGAGCGCTCGAATTTATTCTTTAGCCTTTTTTGTTCCACTTTTTAAGTTAAAAAATGTAAATAATACGATCCTTTGAAAACGTTGAGATACAAGTGGTGTAAGGTTTTTGACACACTAAGAATACGCCTAGTAATATAAATTATTAACCAAAATATATTTCAACAACTTAAAATCTTATTTCTTCTAATTTGTTTTTATCTTTTACAAAACGACAATACCATTTAAGTGATCGTTTTAAAGGCAGTGTGATAAATTTAATCTTTTTTTAATTACTTGTATAATCGTGTTTCGATGATAAAGGGCAATAATGATAATAAATAACATTTTTAGTGTTCCAAAACGTGTATAAAAGTAAACAAGAACACCTAAAATACTTTTAATCGTTCGAAAGGCAAAGGCGTAGCGGTAAAATTATAATATTGCTATGCCTATAAAAGCTCTGTGCATCACCAACCTTACGACTCGCATCCCGACTGACAGGACCACTCTGCTTGGGGTTAAGTGCAGGTATCGTCTTATACTTTTTTATTTCCCTTTTTTTAAATCAACTCTCCTCGAAAATAGGTTATAACCTATTTATTTTGATTTCGGAATTGTGTTATTTAAAATTTAATTTGGTCGTAGGCATGAGAAGGGTTAGATGGATTTTTTTGAAGTTACGACTAGATTACTGGTCGTATTTTATGGCAGCAAGTCGAGTATGGGGTGTTATTAGTACGAATCAACACGAACAGCTTATAAAATTTTAAGTAATTTGGAGTTTCACAACATTCCAATATCAAAAACACAGGTGTAACTTTCGAGCTGTCGTTTTAACATAAAATTATATCTCGCCTCAAACTTCTCATTCCTCAATCATTAATTTGATTATTTTTTGTCATTCACGTAGATCTAGACAATCGCATACGACGTTGATATGTTTTAAATTATAGGTACCTATATTACTTTTACGGCCTGCTATTTGCTATTCATTCTTGCGGTGCATCTTTCATTCTAATGTGCGTCTTCCGACGTAGAATTATGTGCCTTTTTGCATTGATGTCTTATTTGAGTGATTCAAAGAAACGCGGGTGAACCGATGATGAGCGAGGTTGATTGTGCTCCGTAAATTATAAAGGCATTCAAAAAGGTATCAGGATCTAGGTATTTAATGTCGGGATAACTGCAGGGAAGGATTCAGTGTGTGTGCAATGATTTCTTTATAATTTGCACTGTATTTTGTTGCTTTAATTGCGTCTGTGTGTGCCTTAAGAAATTGCAGTTTTAAGAGAGTGAATTTATGAAATTAGCGAGCTGTAGCTGTAAAAACACAACATTCACGTCTCATAAAAAAGGAGGTGTAAAATTGTCAAATATTATTTTACAATGCGCGCTATGGGTAACACAAATTCAAATTCGCGAATGTTTCAAGAAATAAGAAGGAGGTATCTAATTAAAGAGACAAAGGCAGTTTAACCCACTTAGTATCGCTGTATCTAATTAAGGAAGATGCGATAATTGACGGAAGCATTTAAAAATTATTTTCTTTAATATTATTTTTATTTCATTGTACTCAATCGAGTACAGCAATGTCAAGTGTCAAATGAAAATGCCAGTGGCTAGCACTGTGTTCAACTCTTTCATTAGTGCACTTATAATCATCACTTTTGTTTTTTTATACTATTCTCGAGTTAAGAACTAAATAGTGCAATGAAATACAGAAATATTTAGTTGATTAACCTAATTGCATGCTTAACCCTGCCGCGCCAGCTTGAAAACCGGTACGGGGCAGAAATACATTTTTTTTTTCAAACACACAGTGGTACCGTGGGATAGTCGAGTTTGTATACGTTGCAACACGTTGTAACAGACAGTTGTCATCACCGGTGTTTTGGTTTTACTTCACGATAAACAGACTCGACGAGAAAGAAAATAAACACTTTTATTAAGATATTTTAATTGAAAACAGCTAAGTGCATGATGCATGAGAAAAAACACTACTTGCGTTTCACGAGGCTGTACATTAACTTTAATTTGCACTAGTTGATATTTTATCAAAAGTATGACAAAGGTTAATTCTCATCATAGTTTTAGTGATAACTGTTTAGATACATTATCAAAATAATAATGCTTGATAAATATTTTCTGTTACTACGGTTATTAAGGAGTATCTAAATCGATTTCAGTAATTATCGGCTAGAAACATGTAATTAATGGCGTAGGTATGTGTTGTCCCAAATACGAGGTGCATTATCAATAATAAAAAACAAGGCACTAAGTATACACTGTCTCATAAAATTAAAGAAGAATAAAGAAAACTAAATCCTTTGTAAATTAACGCAATTTTAATATTAAAACTTCTATTATTTCAAATAATCTTTTTTATTGATTAGTAACATTCAGTGTTAATATGATTCTAATTTCGAACTCAATTGGATCTTGTTTGAGATGAAATTATGTACTCTCATTATTAGTCGAATATTTCAAGATAACACATCAATTTGGAATTTTCCCGAAACGTCTAGCACGATTACTAACGGCACTATTTAATTAAACTGTAATTTAGATGCCTATAAAATACTTATAACATCGAGGGGCTGAGTTTTTATCTCGACCGGTTTACGTACCAAATCGAGGAGACCGTTCCATATTCAAATTTCGAATATTGCGAACAGCGCCATATTAATAAAGCGGGTTTTTATTTTATCGATTTTCATTTACTGGCAAAACATTGACTGAGACACTTAGTCAAGAGACGTCGGCGTCGGGACCCGTTCGCCCGTTCATTTATTTACACCGTCCGATTTGCTCCACGTAAAAAATGATAAAGGACAAGCTTAACAAAGAGTTAGGTCGTGCAGGTCGCGGCGGGCGTTGCTCAGCTGCAATAAAAAATATGGCTAAATCATCGTGGGCGCAAAAACACGCGCTGACTCATATTTTATTCCTTTGCAGATATCGCTAATAAAGGAAATTTGTTCCGTCCTGACGCATTGCCGTGTAACAAGTATGTCGGTCATTCTCGTACGATTGTCTGCTATTTGTCACCCGTGTACTACCGCTGAATGTGACACCGCGGCCATTAGCGTCCACTCAAAATTAAAGAAAGAACGTAATTTGCACGTACCCGCAAATTGTTTGCGGTAATTTATGAGATGCTATTCACTCCAACTCGATCTGTGATATTCGCTTCACCTTGGCGAGGAAAAAACGCTGTAATTTCAGATACGTCAATGTTTCTATACCCGAAGTCAACGCACTGCGTGCATTTTTTCGTACCCAACATCTGACTGTAAATAGGTGTGCACGGTATTGTTACGAATGACAGCAAAAAGTATGATACACAAAAAGTATGGGGCGCAGAAGTATTTCGGCTAGGATACGTCGCGAGCGGTTGACCGTGGCAAGGTCGCGCGGCTTTTGAACTTAGAACAAAAAACATTCTACATTTAAATGTTGCATTATGACTGGGTTGATTGATGGGTTTTCTTTTCAAGCGATTGATTCGCTTTTGTTATTCTTTGTTCGCTGCAGTTTCGCTGCGCCTTTCAGGCCACTGAAGTTATTTTCGTTTGCACATCTGTGTTTTTACAACTCTTTTGTTTCGGGTCATTGACCCGTTGCGGTGTGCGCATATAAAAACTTTTTGTTTTACGCGATACAAATTATAGTTTATTTGAACGCCCTCGGCCCGTTAAGCGTATCTTCCTAATACGGCCCTAGGAGAGCGTGGTCTCATTGTCTTTCCGTCCGTCACGAGTGAGTCACGCCATTGTTAGTTACACAATAGTCTTTGTGCATTGTGCCCCGGGGACCTGGTGTTACGTATTTTTTAATAATTAGTCGGCGTCTATTGGAGCCACTAATGACACTGATTACGTTTTGGAATCCTTAACTGGTTATTGTAACACGTAAACAACAAAATTGTACGTGGATTTACAAAGCACGCATTACATATCTCGACGTAGGTATTGATCTCTCGCTGCATAACTTTTATATGATAAAAAAAAATCTCATACGCGTGCCATTCGAGGTATCTCCCTTAAACATTTTATACTACAAAGGGCAAAAAAGTGAGGGTCTACCCATTATAATAGATATGCGAAAACTCAATCGCGTTCGCTCGTAACAATAAAACGCAATCCTAATTTTTATCGGTCAATCGAATTTGGCCTTTAGAGCTGTGTTACGTGAGTTGTATTTACGGTAATGACCGTTTTGAATTTTGAACCCCTGTGAGTTAGGCTCAACTTGTAGGCGGGATAGCGGCGGTTCATTTAGAAATGTCAAAACAAATTAGTGGTGTACATGCGCGAATGTCCCAAGCTACTGCCATGTGGGTTTTCATATCGATTCTGTTAGAAAGGGATAGACAAACGCTTTTAATTCAATAAATTTATTTGTAGTTTATTAACCCTTCTCTTTTGCAAAAAGTATATCGATACTGGATTTCATATATCAATCAAAAAATTTTTGTAGGTACCTAATAATAATTATTCTTAAGAAGCTAATTTATATTTGCCATAAGACAGTATTACGTAATCGAACTTCAAGTAAATTCTTAAATATGTAAGTGAACGAAGAGATTTTTCTTTAAATAAAATTACTATATTTCATTCACTCGATAAGCTAAGCTTAATGAAAGAACAAACATTTTTAGTTCGCTCAATTTACGATATCTGATACAACATTTCTTACAATGCCCAAAAGAGCAGTTAAATAAATTGGCTCAAATCATCAAACGTTCTCCACCACAAATCTTCGCCACCCCAAAAAGAAACACCCGAAAACGGACTCCAACTTCGGAAACAAAACCGCCATCATTATCATTAAACGCGCCAATTATCCGATAAAAGTTCGTAAAGTAAATTCGGAATTCAAAAATTGCCGCTGACCGCGAAACGAAACGAATTACAAAATTGCTTATAAGTAATTCAAATATCGAATGATGAGTCGAGTGGGTGGCGACGTTCGATGATGGGGTAAAAATTACCCCCGAGGGTAATCCGTGGGGTCTAACCCTATGTGCTAGTGCGCGTGTGTGTTTATGTGTGTCGGAGGGTACGATAATAGCGTATTTCCGTTGTACAGTGGTCCCTCCCGTTCTGTAGGTACTCGATGTGAATTTTTGCGATCACGAGAAATTGAGAACCATTTTGTATAGGAAATCAGTTTAAAATACACTTTTAAAGACTATATCCTCGATTTATAGTTATTCGCTTTGTTTTGTTTGTTTCCGATACAACTATGAATTTTTTTACCTAGCTATGAAAAGATAAAATTGCAACCCAATGTAAAAAGTTAATATTAAAATAAACAAAATAGTCTCAAACATTTTGCAAATGTATGTAAGTAATTGAAAAGTTTTTGAATAATAAGAATATGTACTTTTACTATAAAAATCAAACCAAAATATTTCGTAAGATGTTCCAAAACATATATTATGACTATAGTTACATATCATCAAATCACAATTTGATCCAACTTAACTATCACTAATTGACAGTAAAATATCGAAAATTTTGGTAAAAATTGTACCTATAAACTCTTAGTGTAGTACTTAGCGTGTGGACATATCGTATTCGCATTTTTCACGTTGTTTTTTACTAAAATAATAATACTCCCTTGAAAAGTATCCAATCCACCACATGTCATTAATAAATAATACTTCCTTAAGTAGAAATATTTAAATCAGAAAATATTTTTAGCAACTTTGTATTAATCAATGTTTACGACAGTTAAGCTATCAATTAAAACGCTCAAGTCAAAAATATATCTCAACGACATTGTAAGAAGAATTCGTTCTCTTTTCAAAAACATTAAATCCAACACGCGACAGCTAACGTGTCGCGTCCACAATACGAAAATATCAGTTAGGCACTTTTACATTTTTATTAGCGCCCATAAACGTAACATATAACGTACAAAATGGCCATTAAAATGCAGCCATTAAACGCCTCCCTGAAATAACCCGAAAACGGCTGTTTGCATTTACCGGCCGACAATCGCGGAGTGCATTCTCGAAATGGCCTCATAATTCAAAACAAAATGGCGGCCAAAACAAAGCAAAGTTTAAACTGCAACTTCACACATAATTACACAAAGCGTTAAGCTTTGCCCTCGCTTTTAAGGGTTCTTGTATCTGATGAACGAGTAGTTCTAGATAATTAAAGAGTTAAATTGAATTGGGACCAAGGTTTTTATACTATAAGGGAGAAAAAAACATACCTACCCTATGGAGTTCTGGAAACCTTACACAATAATAGAAACAACACACTACAATAAAGTAGTTTTAATTGTCAACGGTTCTCTTAAACAAGTTTTAAATCATTAAGTCCTGTAAAAAAATTGTTGCTATGATAGCTAAAACAAATTTAATATATTTTGCTGGACCGTTCGGGCCACTGTTAATTGTGACAATAAAATTTGAATATGGAACGCGCAGCAAATAACGTCACCATAAACGTACGCATGCATGCATCGAGTTTTGGCCAGAGACTACTTTTTCCGCGCGCAAATGGCCCGTGGCTGACAATATAAGAAATTACATCGCCCCTTAAAAGGCAATATGCCGTCGAGGTGTTCCAGCGACAACGATTTTCGTCACGGCAAATATTTGCCGAGTTTTCTTCATTACTTACTGCCACTCAATAAAATCGCGCAACAAATCATAAGCATACCTGTAGTTTTTAAATGCACGGCCACCTGCGAAATTCCAAATTTTAAATTATTTTTTTTCGTTTGGGCAAAACGTTGATTGCACCCTGATTGCACCAGGAAAACGTGAAGTTTGTTGGCTGTAAATAAAAAAGAATAAGCACGCCGAATGAAAGGATCGTGTGAATGTAATTTTCTCTCTGATTTCGTAAAAAAATTCATTCCAGTTAACACACTAACAAGTTTTCAATATATTTCACGATCGAGCTACGATATTTGTCGCGTGTCATTTAAAATACATAGACAGTATAAAATTTACTAGGAAAGTAACACGCTCACGTGGTAATAAGTACAGATTATGTGCAATTTCCATCTACACGTTTCAAAAAATCGCATGGTGCGCTTTAGTGTAACCGTTTTCTTTTAAAGGCATTTTATTTATCTGTATATATTTTTTGCTTCAATAAAAAAAACGGTAAATAAGCTGTAGGTACTTACTTGTATAACTTTTGCAATTTTCATATACTTACATTTTTTATTATTAGGTAGATACCTACTCTAGTTTTGCTTTACTAAAATATTACCTTTTCATTTAGTTCGGGGTGTGAAGAGATTCGAGTTTAATTTAGATCGCAAACATACATTTGAGCGACCTAAAGGTAAGCTAAAATAAGCGGGAATCGTAAAGTAATCGTAGCGAGAAACGTTCAAAAACTAAAAAATATATATATTTTTTTTTTATTAGCATTAATATTCAATTATACTAGTATTAATTATTCGAAACTGTCAAAATCAAGCAGGTCACGGAAAGCATTCATAAACCAATAAGTAATAATTTTATACATGCAGGAAACATTTTTTTTCATAAGCAATTACGTTGTTTTTTTATTTAAAAGAATTTATTATATGTTACGTGTTTATAATGTTAATATTAATTCACTATAGGTAACTTCTAAGGATTTTTTTAATAGAATCCTGATCGAAAATTATATATTCTTTTACAGTTTTAGAAAGTTTTCTATACGATTAAGTTACTATCAGCTATTTCTTTAATCGATTAAAGTTACTTGTTTCAATAAAGAAGGATATACCGTATATAAGTAATACTGTTGAAACGATATAATATGCCTCGCTATATCGCACATACTAACGTCAAATGCGTATTTATTCACCACGAGCTGTCAAAGAGAACCAAACTGTTTCTAGACATGCGATCTACTCTCCGTATTGTTCGGAAGCACTTGGGGATATTTCATATTGAGTCGGTGTTGAGACGGAGAGGAGGCGGTTTTCTGGTAAATTAACTAAAGTAGGTAGGTATCTTCAATGTAATCTACTCATAGTACCAAGATTTTACTACAATAAAGAATCCTCTTTTTCAAGTAAAACTTCTTATTTGAATGGAAGTTGACAGGAAGATATAAGTAAGTGAAGATAGAAAGAGAGAGTTAAGTTTCGTAAATTACTGCAGCGGCAAGAGAGAGGTGCGAGCATTTTCTCTCCCTTTTTCTCTCATAGCCAGTTTTACTTCAGTCGTGTGGTCTAAAGCACACCAGTTTATTTTTAATATATTATAGTATCGTTGTAATGAGTTCCTTCATTGAAAACTTGCAGACTTTATTATGACCGAATACACGAATATATTGTGTCATTATGTAACTCCTATACATTTTCATAAATAAAAAAATATTTTATACGAATATTTTTGAATACTATAGTCCGATGATTTATGATGACAACGCAAGATCTAATCATTAAAAGAGACATAATTATAATATAAGGAGAAACTGTCGATTTTCATCTAACTCTTCCATTTTGAGTTACAAATGCTATCTAAGAAAACTGGAAAAAAACTCAGAATACAGAAAAAATATGAGAAAACTATCGAATAATTAAATTACTTTCAGCGACCTCAAATATTTTGCTGACGAAAAAATTTAAGAAGTTTAATTTTATTTTCATATTTATACGTGTGTATGTCACTGATCGATTGATTTTGATGATTTTTTGTGTGTTCAAGTGGATTTTAAAATGATTCAGATTCACAATTTGATCCAATAGACAATATTTAACAGGAAAACGTCCGTTAGGTCCCCTCGTTATTATTTTAAAAATTAATATTCAAACCGGCACTGCACCATCCAAGTGTGCGGCGTCCTTTTCGTGTGCGCCCGCACTAACGGTGCGTCGTTGCGTGCCTTTTCAATGGAGCCGTCCATACATTTAGTTGGAATTAGGTTCGGGAAATTGGATTAATCGCCGCGTAACTTTCACACACTACAACGTACGTGAATACGATATAAAATGTTTTTATTAACTATTTAGAAGTGTATTTACGACCAACTTTGAAAACCGTCCAAGCAATATTCAACTCTATCCCATTGGAATACGTAACGGTGTCGATGTGTTTTTGGACAGATTAATGTTGGTTGGTACTTTGTCCTCTAACAAGAATATTCTTAATACGACTAAAATAAATAGACGTTCATTTGAAGTCGTTACAAACGGTTTTACTTAAGATGTTAAAACTAAAATCGATTACAAAATTTACATTGAGTTTGAAATACTTTAGGACCTAGATGAGCGTTGCTTTTTGAACTATTTTATTCGTATTTTAAATAATAATACAATAATGAAATCTACATTTCTTAAGCAAGCGAAATGCTTAAAATTATTTAGCAATATTAAAGAAAAAGTTAATGGAAAATAGACAAGAATATATTTTCGTCGGTGACAAATAAGTCTGTGATAATATTATTAATCAACGTGAATTCGTGGCGACTGTACCATTTTTTTATCGAATCATAGAATAATAATACTATAGTAGTACATATATAGATATAAAATAATGGACGATTACATAAACCAATAATTATATGAATAATTTCAAATACAGTCAAAATGTATGCCTCAATAGGAACCCTGTAGAGACTTTAGAAGATATTGACAACCTCCTAACCTAAGATATCTGTCTACTACAAACTAAAGGTTAGAGGAACCACCAAGAACCTCGCTTTTTTAAAAATTTTGGGATGATGCTGTAAAAACCACAGCCAACACGTTAGGTGGCCCAAAATACAGACACTCGCTATTATAGTCTAACTATGTCACTAACTCAAAATTTTCGTCGCACACGACTCTGAAACAATAACCATTTAGCTGTTTCCCTCATCCCTTTGGTGTATACATCTGTCCCGAGGGCTGTAGTAAGCCAGGATTTCCGAACTAATTTCCACTGCAAATCCTTAAAATGAGAGGGATTTTCGTCCCATTCTCTCCCTTCAGAGCACCTTTATAATGCAATCTTACCTTTAAAACTCGCCGAGTAATAAATACGAGGTTTCTACAGCTTTTTTCACGTATTAATTTATTTTTTAAACACTAAAACTGAGCATGGAGGTCCGAACTCGTAGCTATAAAAATAGTTTTAAATTAAAAGTTATTAAAAAAGTTTCGTGCAGGGAGTCCGTAATAGGTAATGTCAGTTTTGAAACTATGGAGAAGTTTTTTTGTATTTTAATCAAAATAACTTGTAGTCGTAACACGTGAGTAATATTTTGTACCGTTTTGTTTAAAAAAAATAATTAAAGTCTTCGATAAGAATAACGTACAAAACTTGTAAATTTTCAAAGGTGCAAAAACCGCAAAATATTTTAATGATAACCGCCATTTTAACAATGTCTAACACTACTGTTCCTAATTGCGCTCGTAAGATTAAAATTAAAATTCCTACTAGCATTTTGCTGTGCAAAAACAAAGCTTATTATAAAGGAATACAGCAGGTGTTACTAATTAAATACTACACATGTTGTGTCAAACGTCTATTTATCTTTTAATGAGCTCAGAGTTATTTCAAATTATATTTCTTGCATTGTTCCTTACTGGAAACGTTAGCTTAATTTGGTTGTACCACCCGTTGCTAGTTAATTATAAGGGTGACGTCAGATGTATATGGGTCATTAAATTTGAACTTCAGAGGGCATTTTTGTCTTAAGGTCGGTACTGTTAAAGCATATGATATTTGAAATAAAATTCCACTTATTAAATTAAATGACAATGTCAAGAGCTCCTTTGGGTAGAATATTTTCTCAAGGTTGGCAGCACTCGTATTTTTTTGATTTGACATTATATTAAGATAATTTTATTTAAAATACACTGAATATAAAAGGGCTCTGATTCAATCACTGACGAACTGGCCCTCCTATTATTAACCGACAGAAGACAATAGTGCTGTTATGGCTACTTTGATACTATAATAGTTACTAGCCAAGTAAATTTAAGACTAGCCCTGCTTTGAAACAAAACCAGTACCATAATGATTTAAGTTCTGAATCAAATATCAGCAAACCATTAGGAAGCTTCTTAGAAGCAGTTGAGAATCTTCCATTTCTTTTTTTTCATCTCCGAATTCACCCACAAATGCACCTCAAAACCCTTCAGTTCCCACAGAAATATATCCGCAACAGATTCCCAAACATTTTAATAATAATAAAAATCTGCCACTGTATTAAATGTTACCTTTAACTCGAATTTCTTATGCAAATCGAGCCACCGAATTCTCACAGGGCGCTCACAGCAATTTGCATCGCCCGAAGGGTTGAATTTATCTGCTTACACCAAATCCCTTCTTTACGATGAAGTATGCAAATTTTGAGGAACTACCGAAATTAATTACTTAGGGCTACAGGCAGCTGTTTTATTCAGATGTAAATTATTACGATTTTGCTACGAGCGCAGTGCTGGGTTAAAGGTGAGTGTGGTGTGTGGTTGAATCTTTGATATGAGTGTCATATGTTTAAGTGTACCTTACTGACGGACATCAAAGAAATGTCGTCAAATTCTTCATTTATTGTGATGAAGAAAACTTGTATTAGTGTGTAGATTAATTTTGGCTTGTTCTTATGTTTGTAAGAGTTACGGTATAGAGGGTATTTAAATTAAATTCTTCGCAGCTTTACTGGGCTATTAAGAAGGTGGGTGACCCTATTGGGTCCTCAATATATTTTCTCTAGACAAGTTCAGTCAACGAAACTCTCCTTTTAGGTAGTCTAGTCAACTAGGAAGCTCTGGAGGATACGAGATGAAAGAGAGCGAGCGGTACGGTAGACCCTTCATTTGAAATGTTATTCTAATATAGCTTTATTTTTTATTTTTAACATGCTTAATTTAACTATTCAGAAGACAAACTTTATACAAAGGGATAATTTACTATGTTATTTTTTCTTATTATAATTACATACCATTGTTTAAGCTGACAATTTGTATTTCCCTGCTGATTTATGCAAGAAATATTTTATACATACATTTTACTAATTTCTACGATTGTCAAGAGTCAAAAAGAAGATGCGAAGAAGGAAAGAAGAAGAATCAAGACCTTTCAAGAAGACTCCGTCTGGTGATTGCCACTAGCGAGGTATAGAGTTCCTACGTATGATTAACTGTAGGAACTTCATACCGTGCTCTTGGGTTTGCCAAACTTCAACGGTCGACAGCATATTACGAAGAAGAATGGAGAAGAAAGCAAGTCATATTAATATTGTACTCATATTGTTACTGTTTTATATTGATATTGTTACTGTAAGTCATGTGATGCCGACAGAGTAGAATAACATCATCCCATCTCCTTCAACGGGTGTCGTAGAAGCTGACTAATGGATCAGCAAAGGGGTATTGATCACCTTATACTCCGCCCACCAATCCGCATTGGGCAAACATGGTGGACTATTGCCTTAACCTCCTTCGATGACAAGGAGAAGCCTTGTGTCTCAGTAGTGGGTCGAATTATAAAAGCTGTTATGATGATGATGATTGTTACTGTACAATTTATGTATAATATTTGTTATCTTTGTAGAACTTGTTTGTTATAAGTAAAAAAATATAATAATTTACCACAATTGTAAAAGGAGGTACATAACATTAAGTATTGCCTACGGTTAAGTTTCAAATTTACATAATATTAAAAAGTAATTAAGGTCTCAAAAACTAAGCGGAACAAAATATGAAACCAATTACACTTTTACATTTTTTTCGGTTGATTTGTCAATTTTTCAATGTCTAGTTTTTGGAACTACGCACTGCTCTTGAGGACAGAAAAGTATTGTCAGAAGAGAAAAAATATATCAACTTTTGACAGCACTGCGTTTTTGTAAACGTTAATTATTTATGCGAAGGTGTTTTTATAAACATTTTATTAATCCTTATCAAAATAAATACATTATTCATTACAAGTATTTAATTTTGAACAAAACTTTTGTCGACATCATTACATTTCAGTGAATATCTTAAGAGATATCATAGTTTTAAAATAACTCCGCAACAAAATAATGATCAAGAAGTATACTCAATATTTTAAAGCAGAATTAGTTTGTTTGTTTGGTTGAACGCGCTAATCTCAGAAACTGCTGACCCCGTCCGACTCGAACGCCTTAGAGACCCTAATATGTGCAGAGACTTGCGAAGGAGACGCTTACTGTTCAGGAATCCTCTCTGGGGTGATTCAACTTAAAAGCTTGAAGACCCAGCTAGGTCCTCGCCTTCGCCAAAAACCTCGGTGACGATGAGAAGGTCATCAGAGACATCCTGCAAAATTAGACAAAAAAGGGGAACTATTACTGATTCGAATTGAATTTTTTTTTGTGTTGGACAGTCTATTAATCGAGGAAAACTTGGGCTTCCCAAACCTGCATCAATGAAGAATGTTACAAAAACGGAAAATCCACGTGAATGAAGTCGCGGGCACTGGTAGTTATTAATAAAAGGTAAGAAAATTTGCCCACTCTGCCACCTGATCTTAAGGAAAGATTCGGACTACGATGCATCATTCATACCTAGAATTAGCCCATTCACTCCCTCCTATAATTTTCAAGAAAACATGCCGTCTATGACTTGTACTCCTTAGCTGTTTTCATTATAAAAGATCTGTTCCACTGACTTCTCTGAAACCTTACGTTAACGTTACGTTAAAAGCAGCGTTTTTCAAACTGTGTTGGGTTTATAAGAAAATTTGCACACCTGGCAGGTAAAAGTAGCTTACGTAAAATATTTTTAAATCATCCTTCCGTAAAAATCTACATGCTATTAAGCATCTATTAATTCAACAAATTTCCTACTTAGTCTACATGGTAAAAAGTGGCATAATTATTGTAATATTCTTGACGTCTCACTCATGATAACTAAAAGATTTATAGTCAGATACTCCCGTTTACATACATTAGGTTTCTCAAAAACATATTTTATCAAAATTTATTTAAACAAATTAGCATTTATAACACTGTGACTACCATTCTTATTAAGTTAAATATTTAAAATGAGCCTTAAATATGCTGATTGCTATCCGTTGTTCTAATAGGCCTACATTTGATTTAAATTAATTCTGATTTTGTAAGACATGCTAGATAAAAAGGCTTGGTTTCAGATTCATTATACTAATGCAGCGGTCATTGACTTAATTATTTAAACATATTTAATTAAATTATGAATTTATTTTTACTGCAGCAGTATAACGGTGGATTTGGCATTAGATATTCACCTGACACCTTCTTGGGGACGACTACGATCTATCAACAGCACTTAGGACCACCAAAGTAACGACCACCAAGCACGGAGGAAAATTGATTTAAAAAAAAATTCGGTCACCCATCCACCGACCGCGCAGTTGGTGGCTAAATGTTCACTATCGTTATTAAAAACGGAAGAGCGCAGCGCTATCGACCTCCTCCTTCTGTAAACAAACTATATCCCCTCCTATAATAGGCTACAGCTTACAATTTCGTAATGATTTCAAAACATCAATGCAGGTCAATAATTATCAATAGATATATTTTAAGTTACAATTTTACATGCGCAAATCCTGCAAAAAATATTGTTTTCAAACCACATCTCTTTCTCATCACGTCATTGTTACTTAATTTTAACACAGCCATGCTTCTCAGTGAAATAAAAGTGTGATAAAATTGGAACAGCTGCAAATGGTCGTCTGGTGGCAATGACTTTTGGTTTGATTGGAGTTTTATTAGATTAAAGGTGCCTAAGACTATAAATACTACAATTACAGCTTTTTGAGTGCTCGGAGGTGGTGACTTTAACAGGCAATCGCCCCAAATATATCCTTGTGAAGATGTTGAAATATGCCTATTCCATCCTGAGATTGAATTTAATTTAAGAGACAAGGTAACTGCAAGCTGACAAATTTCTTTAATAGACTCTGAACTCTATAGATATTTAACAAGTTTGAAAATTTATTGAAGAAATTTGATTGTTTTACTTAGCCTTATCTGCTTTCGTCTGTAATTTTATGTTAATTTAATTTAAATACAGACCTATACGTCGGACTTTATTGCAAGTTAAGAACTATTTTTCAAAACTAAATGTAAAAACCACATAAAAACTGTTACCAGTTTTTTTGCATCACGAGATAACAAAAAACCTTGCGGCCCACCTGGTGTTAAGTGGTTACCGTCGCCTATAGACACTTGCAATATTAAGGGTAAATCACTTAACACTGCAAGTGCGTTGCCACCCTGGGGACTAAGATGATATGCCTCCCTTGCCCAGTAATAACACTGGCTACAGCGAACTGCTTCAGGGCAGAAATAAGAAAGGCGGGGGTACTTAGCCAGACCTACCTACCTATATATGGGTCTATCTAGTTGACAGTCATGCAGTCATGACATGACCCATACTGAAATGAAATGAAATAAAAAGCTCTTTATTTATATGAACATTGCTAAGTACTTTTACTGCCAGATGAGGCTTTTTTATACTTGACGGAAAGCTCTTGGCCTTCCTCACCTTTCTAACTGAGTCTTACCTAAAGCTCTGTTAATATGTGATTATGAGCATGAATAAGGAGGTATGTAAAAATATAAAAAAATGGGAACTTACTTAATTATTAAGAATGACATAATCCGAGGGAAGGGAGGTATATTTAATAGCAAAACTACTTGTCATTCTGTTATCATGTCGTTGTATAAGATAACTTAATGGTTTGAAAACTGGTGGTAAATACATACAACTTATAGTGTTATAAGTTGTATGCAGCACAGGTCATATAACTTCCTAACATCACCATCATCATCAGAGCGTTAATCTCGATTGCATCTAGTGACGCCTGGGGTCCGCTTTCCGACTTTCCCTCCCCTACTTCACATGATCTTTGGTATCCCGCATAAGGGACCTCATATAACTCTATATAACTTCTTAACCCAGGGTTCGTCGCTAGGCAAATACGAACATAAACAGTCGCTACCGGTGAAAATTTACCACATCATTTATAAGTGCTTACTTACAACAAATTTCATTCATTCGTTTCATTGTTCATATTGAAATTTGTTGTTTTATTTGGTTTTTGTCACTATAAACTATAAATAAAAAGTATTTTTTATGATAAAACATGTACTCGTATTCATATTAAAAGAACGAACTCAACTTTTTGTTACGTAATATTAAAATCTTATCAATTTTAATTTTTTTCTTTTGAAATAATGCAAAATGAGACCAGACATTTGAAAGAAACAGAATTTACTAATAATCATAGAACAGAAATAACTTGTAATTTTATACTGGAAATTCTTTTTGTAAATCGCCATCAAAATACAAAAAAAATATCTAAAAAATTTTTAGCCATGTGTTTCAACCTAAAAATTTATTCTACGATTCTTTTTGGTACCTACTCCCACAAATATCAATTCGTATGCTCCATGTATATTTTTTTCACAAGGTGTTATTATTTCCAGTAATTTTACCAGTAGGTAACAATCTTCACAGCGAAATATGCATGGTTTTGGTCCAGACCCAGAGAAACTTGACATTTGTGTTCATTGTTTTCGTCTAAGCCGAGAATTATCTTGTTTTTAAATTTTATGGTATGTGGCTTTGTAACATACAATTTGCGATACATTAGAGGAAAAACTACACCTTTTGGAAGTGCTGAATTAAAAATAGACACTAAAAATATTACAAAATAGAAGTTACACAAACGGTCGCAACCGGGTATTTTTCACCCATTCTGACTTCAAACATCTCCAGCAGTCCAGCGCGTGGTGCTAACTAGCAGCCGCATGGGGAGTGCATCTATTGTTGCTATGCAGAAAGGTACTTGAAAGGTCAAGTCACAAGATTACGAAAAAAAAAACTATGAGTATTTATCACTTCTGTGGTAGTTTTTACCCGGTAGTGACGAATCCCGGCTAAAAAAATATATTTTAAATTGTTTCTTAGTCTTAAAAATACATATATTTTTAAGATAGAAGTAGCTTCTTGCTTCTTGGGTGACAACTCTACTACCTTTCTCTTACTTCTGAGTCGGTTGCGACTCTTATTGCGTAGTAGTTCATAGAGGTTGCTGAAGTAAAGACATATAGACACATGCCCTTTGCAGCAGGGAGGAAGGGCGGGCGGTGGAGCTGGACGCTTCACGCGCATTATTAGGCGCGAAGCACACCGATCGGGCGTCGGGCGCGGACATCATTCTGTTTCATTCAACTACCGTACCAAATACATCTCAATTAGGTCCCTAATTGAACAAATTCAACACCGAAATGGCGTGCTATAGCGCGTCCGATGAGGGCCGTTGAATTTGTTCAATTAATGACCTTATAGCCGTATATTTAGTACGGTATTTGAATGATGTCCGCGCGCGTCCTTGCCCGACGCCAGATTGGTGTGCTTCGCTCCTTAGTGGCTGGCTGGTGAACCACTCATATGTGCTTACTCAAACCAATGGTAAGCACACACAATAAACACTGACTAAGGTATTGCTGACACCTGGAGCTAAACAAGTTCAATAATTATTAATATTTTAAGCTTTCGCGTTCCACTTTGATTCACTTGGATAATTATTATAGGAGTTCGCTCGCGACCACGGCTGCAACAAATCAGCTAAAACTTCGAGTCAAGGTACATGGTATTTTGATACCTACTATGTTTATATTGTGCACGTCTATCCCGTATATAATTATCCAATTGAATTTCAGTGTTTTTCGTAATAAGCATACCTATAATTAGATATGAATTTAAGAGTGGTTGGTCACAGCGGAATAATCTTTCAAAACCAGTGTAAAAGAACTAGGGAAGTACTTCCCTTCACCTTGCTGAGCACCGTAGTCAAAATACAACTTTTAACTTCGTTGTGTTTCTGTCAATGACTAAAATATCGAGAGATCTACAGAGCAGGGGAGTACGATAAGGGTTAATATGGTTACCGATACTCCGTTTTGCTTCGTTCATAAACAATCATGAGATTAACTATACTTGAATCGAGATAATAAGAAGTTAAATCGATTCAATTATTGATACTAATATTTTTGAGGAACAGAAATTTGGCAGATCTTTCTGTGCTGGCACAGGAGTCAGAGTTTGAGAGCAACCATGGTGTTGCACTTTCAACACGTGGAAGCTTACCATTACGTGAGGTTGTTTTATACCATTCCGTTATAAAATAAGGTTTACTCGAAATATTAATGTCATGTTGGTCTTTCTCGCTTGAATGTTAAAAGCTAAATATACAAGATTACTTTTATATTAAGAGAGTCGTTGAACCTTACAATCCTCATAAAAATATTTTTATTTCAATACCAAATCTGGTTTATTTATGGACCTGTAATAAATTTTGTTACATTCCAAACTTCAGAAACATCTAGGCGTTATTATTACATGATCATAAATTTTATTATTTCAACACTAAATAATTAATACCTGCTTTACTAAATTGACGTCAATACAATCATTTCTATCTTGTTCTCATGCGATATTTTAACAAGTAACAAGATTGACTAATCTTTTGCCATTATATTTGACGTTAGAAAAATATTTATGTGACTTTTTCTACTGAATAAAATATTAAAATCATTTATTTTTCATGTCCCACTACCTACTGTCATATTTAAATAACATTCAGTACCTTTTTTAAAGGCATTATAATTATAAAGTTGGCTAACGGCCTGCAAAACAAGGTATACAGTTTTCAAATTCCATTTTTTCCTAAACTATTAAGCTTAGAGACTTGAAATAAAAAGGAGGTTAAAATTAGGTTTTGGACTATACAGGTTTTTATAACAAAAACTAAATTTACGATATAATTCTTTATATTTCAAGTTTCTATCTTAAATAGAACAAAAGTTATAGTCACATTTATGAGTGTTATACTTTCTTTTGCAGGCCAGTGTATATCACACCTTGCTTAAGTTTGAGTTGTGAATTCGCTTTTGATATGTATTTTTTTATACAAATGTCTAGCAAATGACTCCATTCCGCCTGAAGGTAAGCAAAAGTGGAGTCGATATGCAAAAATATCTACCGCGAGAGGTGCGCTAGTTAGCCTTGCATTGCTCACCTGCAAGATGCCATCATCTCGCTTCTTTTGAATAAGCCTTATGCAATAAGGAGTCAGCACGTGTGCTGGTAGTGGATTCCATTTCTTGATTGTGTGACATAGAACTAGCTTAAAAATGAATATTTTGAGACGATATCTCTAAGCATTCCGTGAATGCACCGTGTGGGCGTCCATGCTGCAGAGAGGGGAGCAAAGAACAGTGCTTATCTACCCAAAGTATGTTATAAAGCTACTTTTCTACACCTCGGTAACAGTTCATAGCTCTGGATAAAAGGTGCTGCGTCTTTTACAACGTGTGAGCAAAGTTTCGTAATAATCGGTTGATAGTTTTTTCGTGAAGCGTAACAAACAGAATCTCAATCGCATTTATAATTTTTAGATTAAACTTTTCTTTTTTTTATCATTACGTATGTAATTTTAGAGGGTTAGAGATTAGTATCGGGTTATGAAACCCATATCGGTTTCATAACCCAATAAGATATAGGGATTATAGGGGTATGTAAATAGGTATATACATTATGGAATAATTTTATTTATGCGTTTACAAACGCGTAAATATTAATACTAGAAAAATGCACTGAAAAAAATCGACTTGCCTCAGGCGGGACTCGAACCCGCATCTTCCGCCCGGATTGTGGAAGATGCGGGTTCGAGTCCCGCCTGAGGCAAGTCGATTTTTTTCAGTGCATTTTTCAGGTATATACATACCTAATTTTGAGATTGTCCGATCCACCGTCGGATATCGGACAGACAGTTTACTTGCCCCGATAACGGATCGGATAGTGTGGAAACTGTATAAAAACATACAAGCAACCAAAATAAATTGCTATCCTAGGTCCGTCGCTGCATTTCAAAACCCTGCAGGGAATGTAGACAATAGGGAGTTACGATGACTGATACCTGAATGAATGAATGAAAATGCATGAATTTTACCCACAAACTAAAGGAACCACCAAGATCCTCATCGTCATCATTTCAGTTGAGAGACGCCCACTGCTGGACCGGTCCTACGCTTGCGCTCAGGTCCTTTGCTTCTCGCGACATTTACAAGAACGTCAGCCCACCTTGTGGGGGCGTAACAACGCTGCGTCTCCCGGTACGCGGCCGCCACTTGAGGAATTTTCCTCCCAACGGTCGTCAGTCCCCCTTGCAATGTGCCCTGCCCACTTCCACTTTCGCAATTCTTTGGGTTATGCCAGTGACCGGTCCTCCTGCGGATCTCATCATTTCTGATAAGCGCAGAGAAACTCCGAGCACAGCCCTCTCCATTGTCCTTTTAGTGACCTTAACAGCAATAGTCACTAGAGAAACAAAATAAACACTTTTATTGCGGTCAACATTTTAAACTTCTGTCTACTTGGTAATACAATATTTTGGAGCACCGGTCTCTGTGGTTTCCTCGTTGTTTAAAAGGGCATGTTCTGGGCCTGTGGTAAGAACGTGATATCCTCCAATTTTGTTTCTTTTAAACAAAAACCAAATGATTGACAACATATTCTTGCGCGCGCATTCAAAGTGGAATTTCACATTGTTACCAAACTACCCGCTTTTCAATGCATTTTTGAAACCTTGTAGATAATTATGTAATTTTAGTAAAGAAAAGTTTTCAGTTTTTCTTCGGCCCAATGTTATTATATTTTTACCGTCCGTTCTCAACGAGATGTCGAAATTACGAACAATTATCTTGTCTACGATACTTGATGTGTTTTGTCGTTATACTTGAAAAGTTGTCAGCAGCAGATCTGCAGTTATTGTTGAAGAATAATTTCCTAGGTTAACCATAGCATGTGCGATGCAATTTTTACTTCATAAAGTTTAACGGTAAATATTTTACGGTACAATAATAAACTTATTTATTATTTTTTGATTTTCCACTTATTTTAGACACGAGAACGTTTTTTTTATACAAATGAAATACTGCAAGGAGATTATATGTGGGTTCTCTCTAACTAAACAAATTGGTAGAGTACCAATTCGTATTCAGTATACCGGGGATCTAACCCAGGAAATCTTTATCTTCGTATAGTTCCTGGGGCCGTGATAGCCATGTGATGACGGTAGAGTAGAATAGCATAGCAGCCCATATCCTCCATTGGGTGTCGTAGAAGGCGACTAATGGATCAGCAAACGGGTATTGATTACCTTATACTCCGTCCACCACACCGCATTGGGCAAGTGTGGTGGACTATTGCCTAAACCTCCTTCGATGATCTCCCATCAGTGGGTTGAAGTATAAATTCTGTTATGATGATGATGATTCCTGGTGCAGGTTAATTTGTCATAGTTTTTTAAGTCGCTATTTCTCGGCTCTGCCAAGGCTTATCTTTCAACTGCAGCTGGGATCATGCACCAGATTAATGTGCCTTCCGAAGCATGGAACAAACTAACTAACGAGTTGAGAGAAAAAATCTCGGTCACCCATCCAAGTATAGATCACGCTGTTCGAGCCACAAGCTGAACATTGGACTCTGCGGCTGCGTGGTCAGCAGGGAGGCAACAAACAACTTTCCGCGGATCAGCAGCTACGTGCACCGTCGGCTACTTACACCTATGAGAGACATGCAAAAACCTATTAATGTGTACATTCAAACAATTTAATGTATAAACATAATAATAAATAGATCTCAACCGTCCGTGTTGGGTTTCACTAGCTCCCC
Source organism: Elophila nymphaeata (assembly GCA_955850985.1). Classification (NCBI taxonomy): domain Eukaryota; kingdom Metazoa; phylum Arthropoda; class Insecta; order Lepidoptera; family Crambidae; genus Elophila; species Elophila nymphaeata. The sequence goes on along the minus strand of OY039082.1, from coordinate 18,887,232 downwards.
GCTGCTGTCTGCCAGGGCTACTCCCTGGGGCAGTTCCTATCACCGCCATGCTGCCTTCCAGGGCTACTCCCTGGGGCAGCTCCTACCTATTATCATGTCCTCGCTGGCCAGCCTTACACCCTGGCTCAGCATCCTCTCCATGTACTTGTGGGAAGCGGTGCCTTACAACCGCCGCGACCTGCTCGTACACACGCACTAGGTAGCTTTGCTTTCTGGAATAATTTTATTTTTGCGTTTACAAACGCGTAAATATTAATACTAGAAAAATGCACTGAAAAAATCGACTTTTTCTAGTATTAATATTTAAGCGTTTATAAACGCAAAAATAAAATTATTCCATAATGTAAGGTAGTTTCATCTTAACTGAGCGTCAAATATTTGCAAAAATATTTCGTTCGGGTCTTAGAAGTGCAAATTTCAAAGATTTGATGAAACAATGTTTACCATGAAAACATAAGCATCAAGCACTGACAAATTTGGACAGCGAAAAGTAGTGTCTCGGTGGCGTAATGGTCAACGCGTCCGCCCGGATTGTGGAAGATGCGGGTTCGAGTCCCGCCTGAGGCAAGTCGATTTTTTTCAGAGCATTTTTCTAGCTTTGCTTTCGTTAAAATGAATAACCATTTAATTACCAAAGTAGGCTTTTAAGAAATATAACTGAATAGACAGTGTCCTACGCTTTGTCTTTCAGCCAAACAAATGGCTGTCATTCAATTGCAATGAGAATAGAAAGGTAGCCATAACAATTTTATAAGGCGTGGGAGAAATAACTGCAGTACTCGAGTGGCTCATGTCGGCTCAGAAGTATGTTACAACTTTAGTACCTTGTCATAATATTGATAAATTTATAATGGAGCAAGTATTACTGTACACGCGTTGGTGTAACTATGACATCGTACTAGAGTGTTCTAGTGAAAGAGTTACTGATGGAAACAATAACGGTTTTCAATAACATAACTACCGATAGTTTCCCTTGGTATCTGTAGAATTTTGACATATTTTGTGTAAATCTTCTGCCTAGAAGGTAAAAGTGTAGAGAGATAGGTTTTGAAATAGCATTAGTCATTTCTTCTAGTAGGAAGCTTATTAAATAACTTGAATCATAGAAATGTGACATAATGTAACTTTAAAAGTTACGATAAGAGAAGCTCTGTATGGGAGTCTTGCTTTCAAAACTCCAGAGATACCTCGCACCCGTAATTACATTATCTACTAATAACATTGTATATTGCGGTCATCTACATGCCTTAAAAGTGTAAAAATATCTTAACACATAATTTTATTTTTATTTGAAACATGAAACAAAGGTTATATTGCGTATAATTTTTCTTAAACGCGCTATAAAAATGCTGTGGCCACGTTCAGGGACAGAGCTCACAATTATTTCAACCACGTAATCCGTGGCTATCATAGTTTTTAAGAGACCCACAGTGGAATCCTAAAACACGAAACGAAAACAGGTCGGGTTCAACGTTCTACACTCATTAGCTTTTGATCACGAAACACCCAAAACCAGAATGTGGTAACGCGAACCGACCATATGAGGAAATTTGAAGCGTATGTGATTGTGAAAGAGTTTGTTTAACCGTGTGCGTGCTGAGAATTTTTTATACTACAGGTACTCTATAACTGGTTCTCTACTTTTAGACGGTTGGAATGATAAAATTCCTTGGGTCGGTATAGATTAGGAAATAACATGACCTGGCTATAAGTTTCAAATGTTTAGTGTTTTGGGCCACGTTTTGAACGTGCCAACAAAAAAGCTGCCGAGATAAAGGATTAGGAAGACAAACTGTTTGTTTCATTGTTTGTATTTTATTTTGAATTCTAACGAAGCTTAAATTCTTGATCCTGAAATAGTGTCAAATAGAACATAGGAAACTACACGATTATTAAAAGTACTACAATATTTATCAGGAATAACCAATCGTTACAATGAAAAAATGCAATTTACACAAAAAAATACTCAAAAATAACTAAAATATTGTTATAATGGTAACAAAGTTGACTTTACAAAAAAAGGTACGATATGAACAAAAAAAAAACAAAATATTGGTTGATTGAAAAGTCTACACGAACGTCACACAACAAACTATTTTTTTTTTCAAATAAAAATGAGTGAAATTTACTGATTTGCATAGTAGTGACAAACTGGTCTCAGGGTTAGCGTAAGTTCTGTTGCACATTGTAAAATATTAAATAATATTATGAAGAGAACGCTTAAGATTGTGAGTTTGTTAGTGGCAAGTGATCTCTGAAACAAATGAACTGATTTTGAAATTTCTTACACCAGTAGAAAGCTGCATTATTCTTCTAAGACATACGCTGTATTTGATTGTGAATATATCATATAATGTGAAATAACAATATATTTTGTCAATCTATTCCGAGAAGAACAGGCTGATGCGTTGAATTTATCGGCGTGCGCTGACTACCAACATAAAGTTTTGACGCCTAGCAAAGTGGGCACGGCTAGCTAGTGTTATTTAAAGAAAGGTATCAAGTAAATAATAAATCTCTATATTTACTTATTGGATATTGGGTACTTTGTTGGAAAAATATATCAAAAAAGTTTTAACTAATTAATATTTTTTTTTATTTCATTAAAGAAAAAACGACTCAATTTTATAAAAGGCGTACCACGCGTAAATATTTCTAGTTAGCAAGCTATAATTTAGGATCAAAATCAATTATTTGATACCGAATCTCCTAGTAATATTTTATTAAAAATATTATCTAGATGTCAAATAAACTAAATTCCTGCGTCGAAATAAGACGCGAACACCATCACCTCGATTCCAAATTCAAGTTATGCAAATTGCTTAAAAACAAACAAAAAGTGTAATATTTTTTTACGACACCATCCATCACGATATAAAGCTTCAAAAAAGTCTGGGTTCTTTGATCATTTTTCGTAGAATAGAAAGCTTATTCATATGTCGGCGACGTGCGCGTGCGTGAGAGCATGTCGCGTGAGGAAGATATCATTTGCATTCAATCGATTTGAAAATTAAACATTCTGTGCTCAAAACAATTGCGTTTGGTAATTTCGGGTCCTTTGTTTGGTAATCGTTCTGTGTTTTAACAAACTGCAACTTTTGGCTTGATTCATTCTGATTTGACATTGAAAGATACAGTTTTTACTGCAGGGTTTTTTGCGTGCGAAGTTTCATTGAACCTACTACAATGTATTACAATGAAATTTAAAGTTCTGAATTTATTAGTAGATTAGGGATACCTACCTATACATAAAATAGAAATCTTCTTATTTATAATGTAATTAGATAGGTGACTAATCAACACTAATCTATGCTATGCTGTTCCATGCTATTTACTAGAATCCATGCTCTTAAATTATAATTAAGAAAGAAACAAACCTTGCTTGTGACACAATCAGAGACGAGAAATATGAATAAATTTGTCGTGGTCAAATATTTCACTTTCGATGATAATTGCGCTTGGATGTAAGGATTTAGAGTAGATTTTTACAAATAAATTCCACCAAGAACATTTTCATGAAAAATGTTGCCAAAACGACACCAGACAGCTCGCACTGTTAAAAAGTTATCAAACCTCATATCGAGCCAAGCTTCTAACTCTAGACTTCTTAATTCTACAAGCCCTAACTTCACAAACTTTACACCGTAGTCAAAATGTGTGACTTGGCCGTTTCGCTACCATCAAAATTGGGCGTGAGGTGAAAAAATTAGTCACTTTTAATTACTTTTTTGTTATACGACAATACGGCCAAGTCACACATTTTGACCAGAATAAACTTTAGAATAGTACAAGGCAATATACAGAAGGTACGCAAATGAATATTGAATTAGTTTCACTAGGTGAATTGTTTTTGTACCAAAATATAAATGAGTAATACTAAATCACATTACTACACAAACAAATACAAACAGAAATGACACGTAATATAATTACATTAAGTAATAACATGTACTTCATTTTTTGTGAGTAAATGATCTTCACACCCACGCTTCCTTTACTTGCTGCTTCATCTTGAACTTGCAAGTCATATTTTTTTTTCTCCTAAATAATTGTATGGTGGTTATAATATTTTCGGAGCCACAATAGCTCAAATTACGGTGATTATTTGATATTGTTGCATTAGTAAGATTATAAGTACAGTAAGATTTGAAGCACATTGATAATAACGTTGACGCAAAACCAGAAAAGATAGATAAGCTTAATAGTTCCTAATACTATGATGATCGCTGATGACTTTTACTTCGTCACCGTTTTTAAGAAGACGAAGACTATAAGTCGAAGATTTCTAGGGGGTGGTTACTAAGCGACCGAGCATCTGCCTCTCGGGAGTCTCTTGACCGCCTAGCATCCCTAGGGTGTCTAAATCGGAAGGGAATACAGCTTAAGGCAGATACCTTTGCATCCGATCGATTGCCCGTCCGACTCGAACTCTGCAGAGACTCCAGATGACAGTGAGACTGGAAATCCTCTACGTCCTTTAGGTTAAGTTCGTCCTATAGGTTACGGACCCACCAAGATCCTCGCCTTCTTAGAGATCTCCAGTGACGCTGTAGAGGTCACCTGCGGCCAATAGCAGTACTCAATAAAAAATCGAGCGAATGAAATAATTTACTATTTGGCAACATCGAATCGCCTATGAGTCAGTGCCTAATACCATTGATGGTACAAGTTATTTAAATTTTTATCCTTAGTACCATTAAAGAAAAGTAATAAACTCCCAGTACCATCATTATTGGTTACAATTACGAGGAATAATTATAAAATCATTATTTTTTTTTTCAATATTTTTTTATGTCAGTTGGCAGACAAGCATACATAAATACGAAAGTAACTCTGTCTGTTATGCTTTCACGTCTAAACCACTGAACCAATTTTGATGAATTTTGGTACAAATACAGACTAGAGCTCGGAAAAGTATATAGGCCACTTTTCTTGCAAAATAAAGGCTTGAAGGGGTTGAAATAGAGGGTGAAAGTTTGTATGGAAGTTCGCTATTCTTGAAGATAATAAAACCATGAAACTTTAAATTTAGGCAAAAAAAATAAAATATTTTTTCTAGGATTTTTTAAATTTTGACCTATGTGGAGATGAAAGGTCGCAAGGAAACCCAAACAATCGCGCCTAGCACCTGAAATTATTTAGAAGAAATTTGGCACAAAAAGACCTTGCGATAAGACATAAGCTAACTTTTGTTGTCAACGTTTTAAAGGGTTTTACGTTTTAAGTTTATATGGGAGAAAAAACGTTTTAAGTTTATATGGGATTCCTCAGTATCGAAGTAAAAATCATGAAACTTTGTATGTGTATAGGCACTTGACAAGAAGTAAATAAATATCTGTTCTAGCGTTTTTGAAATTTTGACCCGTGTGGAGATGGAGTAGGGGATAAAAGGTGGTAAAGAAGTCCAATCTAAATCACGCTTTTACGCCGAACACCCAAGCCGAATTAGATGGAATTCGGTACCAAAATAGACTAGACCATGAGATAGAATATAACCTGAATTTAGTTGTAAAAAGAGCATGAAGGGGTTAAAATAAGGGATGAAAGTTGGTATGGGATTCCTCATTATCGAAGATAAAATCATGAAACTTGATATTTAAAGCACGTGATAAGGAGTAAAAAAATGTTGTAGCGATTTTGAAATTTTGATAACCGTGTGGGGATAAAATAGGGAATGAAAGGTCGTATGGAAGGTCCTAGACGTAGTCGCGGGCAAATGCTAGTATCTAATAATAATATACATTTGGGAATATCATTAAATTGCTCATTGATAATCTTAATCGCGAATCGGAATAGATGTTAAGACATAGACATAGGAGACATATTAGACATGCGAAGACCAAACAACTTATGACGGCTTGTTCCAGGAGTTTGACCCGAGTTCTAGTTGTAGTAACACATGTTGTGAGACTCCATTTATACCTGGAACGTAATTACTTGTTACTTTAGATATATTTTCATTTGATTTAGCACAATTTGGCAATTGGTAACCTGACTCGAGCTGTTTGTACAATCTACTCATTGAAATTAATCTCTATTTAGGGCCTGTTTCATTGTCTATTTACAGGTAAATTTCCACTAGCGTTTATCTAACAGATAGTCCATACAAACTGTCAATGTAACTGTCAGATATATCTAATCAATACCTGTGAAACCGGCCCTTCTTCTTATAAATACATTAGAGTTAAAATTTAATCCTTAAGTAATTTTTTGATTCATTTCCTACTCTGAAAGTTTTTTATTGTAAATTATTTGAAAAGCAAATAATCTGGAAGAAGCTTCTACGTGTCAATAATAAAATATTCAAATAAAATTCATAAGTAATAATTGAACTGACAGACTTTATTCACTGTTGTAAATTTTCACATTGTGATTACTTAGTCACTTACAATTTTCCACAGACCGTCTTGATTTTCGTCTTAAGGCAGCCATTTTAAACAACTTGCCCTGGAACATGCAAAAATCTTTATGAGATAACCGATAATTTTTGTTACGTTTTTAGTCAGAGAGATAAGTGTTATCGAGGAAATTAAGACTAATATAAAATTCTTCAATGTTACACAATTCATTTCTGAACGGACAAAGAACATTAATTCTACTTTCATTGTACTATGACGAATCCAAATAATAAATTATTATAGCACGATCTCATCTCTCAGACTATACGGCAAGATGCAGGATATTGACAATGAACAGAAACCATTTTGGCAGACTTTCTGCAACACGCTGGTATCATGTCACACATCGGTTGATGGCTGCAGTCCGGTATGGCATCGTAGAGTACATATCCATCGCACATAAGACGGCCCAAACATCTGGGGATCCTGATACATGGCGGCTGGTGTCTACACTCCAGCTTAATAGTAGCTTTAGCTTGTGTCCCAACATTATCTTGTGCAGTCATCACAGTATACTTTTTAGGGTTCTCCTTACACACAGGTAGTTCGGGACACTTTGGCTGATGTTCACATTCTTTCATTATATCATTTTTGCTTTTAGATAATAAACATTCGGGCATTTTGATACACATCGGAACGTGTACGCAAGAATTTGTCAACCGCTGATTAAAGTTCACCTTGTAGCAACCCCTGACGACCTTACAAGGTGGATCATGATTGCAAACGCACTGCGTCATCTTATCAGTTTTATTTTCTAGAATTTCGTACTGCATATACTCCAGGGTTGGAGGCTGATATTGACAGGCATGTTCTTCTTTGTTATTATTTTTGGACTTATTAGCGTGGAAGCTTGTTTCTCCTGTCACAGGCCAGGCTGTTGGTAAGAACTGTCCCTTAACCGGTGGTAGATTTAGACATCCATTTATCAAAATGCAAGGAGGATTATGAATGCACAGTACTTCACCATTATATTTTTTCTGCAAAGCAGCTTTTATGTCATCATGTGGTTCTTGACAGGGTCTGTCTACGTCATTGCTTCGGGCGTGCTGTACTGGTGGTCTGGGAAGCTTAGGTGATTGCGTTGTTTTTAACACTGGTGGCATTGTCGTTGAACATCTACATGACTCATCGTTTTCAGCACTACCTTGTTTTGTAGGTGTACGTACTTTATGATCACTTCCCTTCAAGACTTTATTTATGATTGAAGACTTACGACTGAAAGTCATCACAATACTGTTCTGAATACTACGTTGATCAGTTTCATGGGCTTTTGGGCTCGGGGTTACACCAGGTGGGCTGCAAACTATTGTTGTGCTAGGACATTGTTGGGAGCTTACACAATGACAAGACTTCAAAAAATTACCTTTGTTACTGTTTCGACATTTCCTATAAATTCTATCTACCAGATATTCCCAAAATACTGAGGAATTGGATGGTAATGCAGTGCATCCGAAACTGTTTGTATCTGGGGAAGCGTTTGGTAATCTATTGGTATTAGTATCTGTCGTAGAATATACTTTGAAATTCGGTTTAGATGGACATTGTTGCTCTCTGTTACGTCTAATATAATGTTTCTTTAAGGTGTACTTCCTTAATTCCCTCTCTATAATTTTTTTGAATTTGTTTTTAGCTGCTTGTACCGTCAATGACGACGTGGAGATATTGCTGCTTACATTTGATCCTTTTTTCCGAGGCTGGAGTAGTGTTGGTATCTTGTCTGTTTCCTCACCGGATAAATATGCAGACTGAATTATACAATTTCGTCCTTCTCTATTCAGTTGTTTATTTTGTATATTCCTCATAAGTTTGTGATTACAGTGTATAGAATACACTTGACAACTGTTATCCTTAGAGTTTATTACTTGGTTTTCCTTAATTGTCCCGGCATGTTTGTTACATGACCGATTGAAAATATTTGACAAGCATGGCATCATTTTATATTTGACTAATGATCTTCTGGATGGTAAAGTGTGCATATGATACTTATTTGTGCTGCTACCATCGCCGCATTTAATATTGCTTTCATTACAAGGATTTTGGTAATAGCAGGTCCCTTCAATGCGAGACATACAATTTTCACATGTGCAATGATTGCTTTTTGGAGTACAGTCTTTCCACATATGTTCTGCTCTATGTTCTGCTACATCATTTTCATCTGCAAACTTTCCTTGGTTAGCATAAAACATGTCTCTTTTTATATCGTCATCCATATTATTTCTACTCACAATTTTTTTACGCAGAATTCCTATGTCTCCTTTAGTCTCGTCAGGTTCATCAAAATCGCTACTATCAATATATTGCTCTGAGAAGTAAGGGTTGTAAGTTATTAAGAAGTTATTACAATCATTGCACATACTTTATTTAATACAAGACCTACTCCACTTTAGCATTTAAATTTTCATGATTTTATGAACATATTTTTTTGGTTTTCTACACATTTTTTTATTAATATCAGCTCATCGCATTTTAAAATCAGTTTTCATTTCATTGCTATCGGATTTTTCATCTGTCAGACTGACTGATGACATTCTTTTTACTTTTCTTAGTTCATGGTTATTGAAATGGTCTCAGTGGTATAATATTAGTGTTTGGTTATTAATGAACGAGATAATGAAGCTGAATTTATGATAATTTGGGTGTAATACGGAATTTCGATGCACATAATGTCAATGAATGCTACTAGATGCTACAAAACTGCGATGCACGATACCGCGAAAGATCATCACTTCGATGTCGTTAGCGCGAAAGATCTTCACTAGTACATAACCACTAAACTTCGATGCACGTTACCAAGAAAAACCATTTCTACGAATTATAAAATACATACGAGTATATATATATGCTCATAATCCCCTGTAGAGATATAGTTAATAATTTTGTGAAGTTCTTTCGATTACATGATTTCTTAAAATTATTTTAGTTTATCTCATATGTATATTATTTATTTTATAAATATTTGATTGTTATTAGACATTGTAATGATTATGATATGATATTAATTCTAATGTATGATAAAGACGACACTATCTAATATTTGTTTGTGTTTCTAGATATATTTAACGAATAAAAGATCAGAGGGATACTAAATTATTGACAGAGAAACAACAATGCTATTCATATTAATAATCACAGAACTCCGACAAGAAAGGAGTTAATTAAAAAAAATGTTATGCTGAATACTAAAATGCATCGTTAGTTGCGTTTGCGCATTGTTCAAGCAAGCCGCGGGGGTAAAGCCGTAAAACAAAGGACGGGGTGAGTTGGTATTATTATTAACGTTAAACGCCGAATTAATATGCAGAGGTGATACGTCATGCTGGAAGCGTTGCGTTCACCACTGAAGGGGGTGCAGTATGCATTAATCATCTTGATAGTTTGCTTCCAGATAAATACTCTAGGAGTTCTTAGCTCAATTCAGAGGGTACATGTCAAGAAATTTTGTCTTAAATTATTTTACTAAAACAAGGGCTTGCTGACAATTATTTATTTTAAAGATTATCTCATAATTAATAAAAACGTTTTTACAAATTTCGATTATTTTAGTCTCGTAAGATTTGGGTTTCAAATTTTTTTAAATATTAACATTAATGTGCTGGCTATTATCACATCAATAATTATAGTAATCTTGTTAACCCCTCCAGCCAAGCTAATGCGCTTGGGTTCAATTTATGACGCCGTTGTTGTAAAGTGATCCTTAACGCTGCCTACACATTGGGTGTCCGGGTTCGAATCCTTGTAGTGGCAAATGTTTGTGTGATGATCACGTACACTTGTTCACGAGTGTAGTATATTTATTTTAGTTTATTTGGAAAGTATGTAGATTATTATGTATTAGTTCGTTATGCTTTGATACTTAATTTGGGCTAGATAATTGATATGAGATCAGAAATGTAATATTATTGTCCATTATTAATAATAATCAATAATTATTATTCCACCCACCTTATTGTCTGGCGTGTTATTTGACGTAGTGCTTTTTATGTTTCATTTTTATATTGATTTTGATTATCTCTTAGGAACATGTGAAGTAGATTTTGTTACTATAAGTACTACAAGGTTAATTAACGTTGCTTTTTATAATTACTGTATATGCATTTATGTACCGTCGTATGCGTTATGAGGAGCGTCGGTGGCGTAGTGCGTAAGAGCGTCGTCTCTCACCCGGGAGGCACTGGTTCGATCCCCGCCACCTACCAATGTGTTTTAAAATTTTGAATTCATATGTACGTTTAATCGACGCTTTTGCGGTGAAGGAAAATATCGCGAGGAAACCTGCACACACCCATGAAGAAATTCTTAGGTTGTGTGTGAAGTCGACTAACCCGCACTTGGCCAGCGTAGTAGACCAAAGCCTAATCGCCCCTAATGTGGGGTAGGCTCGAGCCCCTCGGTGGGGACATTATATGAGCTGTTGATGATGATGATGCATTTATGTAAATCAATATTGAAAAATACATATTGTGCAATTCCTTGCTATCCCCAATAACAGAATAAAAATCTAAAGAGTTTTATATATTATAGGTTTAAGATAATTTTAAAAACTGCTGATTTTTTATATTTTTCAAGCAATCGTGTATCATAGCATAAAACGGATCTTATAACTAAGTACGTATTTTTGAAATCATTTTTATAGAAAAGAACAAGAATTGATTTAGGTAAACTGTTTTTGTGAAAAATGTGAAAGACAAATCGGTTTTTGACAGAGCAGTAATTAAAATTAGGTAAGCGAAATCTTCAAAAAGTATCAAATCCATCGGTGCCACTACAAAACTACAAACAACGCGTCACACTATAAAATAATAGGAATAGAATGAAAAAAATAACCCAAGGTGAATGCCGGAGCACGTATACGTTTTAAAAATAATGAATCGGACGAAAGGGTTCAGCATATTAATGTAATAGGGGTCCAACCCCAAAGTAATCATAGGTGATCTAACGCGCGACGGTTTTGTACCTTTTATTTCTCTCGAAATTAAAAACCGAATCGGTTTCGACCAAAGCTGGCCTATAACGGAAACTGGTCGATGCCAGGATCGATGACCGCGGCCAAGTTGTAAGGTCGCCAGAGCTCATTGAGGAAGTTGAGTTTTGATAGGAAATACGTGCTCCGTGAGTTGCGTACATGGCTAACGTTAGTTTAATATTATTTATGACAAAGTTTTTGTTGTTTTTTAGTTTACCTGGATCAGCATGAATTTGGAATTTGATGATACAGTCAATAACAAGAGTATCCACATTTGACAGTTGGTGACTATTATTATTATTATTGTAATAATATAATATAATATATTCTCACGCTCACGCCAATTATCTAGCCCGAAGTAAGTATCGTTAAGAACTTGTGTTACGGATACTAGATAACGGACATTTTTTTTTAATATACATAATAATTTTAGATATTTTTATAAATAAACTTAAACAAATATATAAACAACCATGACTCGGAAACAAATATTCGTGTTTATCACACAAACATTTGCCGCTACCAGGATTCGAACCCGGACCGCTTGATGTGTAGGCAGCTATACTGCCCACTCCACCACGACAGCGTCAAAGAAAAAAAGGCGTTAAAATACACATTTAGACATATTTGCATATATTGCATCTAACTTATAATATTATGAACGTATTTTAACATTATTTTGGAAATGGAATAGTGATTATTAATTTGATTGTTTGTCCCGTCTCAGCACTCCAACAGGATATTTTTTTTCGATTTTTTTGCTTTCTATTTAATTTGGTATGAATTTTAATCATGACTAGACATGCCAAATAAAATTAGACACAAAATCAATGTTTCAAAAAGCAAAATGTCTAACTTAACTGACCGAAGGTGTTTGTAATAATATTTCTAAAAATAAAATAAAAATAATGAAGGCAACTTCAAAGAACATGTTCGCTACGTGACTAGTGGCTCTGGAGTTCGAAATCCCCCAGGATTGTACAAAAGAGATTGACCGGGTCTGAACCAAATGTTGCCCAGACATGTGAATACTTTAAATTTTTTCTTGAAATAAATAGATACTAAAAAAACTAATAAACGCTCGAGGTTGTACTATATAGTTACAAGTCTTATTTTTAGGTTTGATGAAGGATTTTCAAGCAGGTTTCAGAAATAAAAAAATTGTTTATAAACTCTAAATGTTTTTGAAGGTCGGTCCCAAATACGTGTGTTGTGACAACGTTTATTCCAAATATTGAGGCTGGCACCGACTTCAAAAAAAAATTTAGATTTTAATAAGCAAAATTTTTTTTTCTCCGTTTTTTGTTTTGAATGCGGTTTTTTTTAATAATTTATTTTTTGCTTTTTAAGTATAGAACTTTTGAGGAAACTATCTCGAGATCTTTCAGACAAACAAGAAATAAAACTATTACGATATCATCGACGTCAATTAAATGTGTATTATTATGGATAACTCAAAAGTTATTCGTCAGATGTCTATCAAATTTAAATATGACCACAAGACAAGCACCAGCTTCCAAAGCTTGAAAGGAATCATCAAAATGTACATTTAGTACACTCAGTAAAGAGTTATGAGGTAGCAAACATAAAAAGTAGAGTCGAATTGAGAACCTCCTCCTTTTTTGAAGTCGGTTAAAATTAATTGATTTTAGTTATTTGTTCAACAAGTGAGCAAAGTTATTTTTTGCTGCGAGTGCCGATATTAACTCACGAACCAGCGAAGAAGTCTAGAATTTATTCATAAATAGACTACTAAGCGCAGTGAGTTATATAAAGACACGAGATAAAAAAAAATACTCTCGTGCGAAACATACAACTTTTCACCTCTCCAGCGAGAAAATTGTTATAGGTAAGATAAGATAAGATAAAAATTATTTCTATATAAACTTAGTCTAAATAACATAGTAAAATCTAAGTAAATTACAAAAATATATCGATACAGAAAATAACAATGATTAATGCTAAGTATGAGAATTACATAATAAAAATGGTGAGAAAAATAAGGCAATACTTTATTACATGTTTACTATCTTAAAAAATAATTGTTGAAAATAAAAGTAAGATTACTAAAACAATTTAGATTGAACATGACAGTCTTATTCAGAGCTCACAGCAAAAAGCATTTTTCCTTCGAGATTTTACGAAGAAAATATTTATTTCTGTTATTCGTAATTTGTCGATAACTACGCCCGAAATGGAATATTTAAATTTGCTTGTGACAGGTACCCTGCGCGGTGAGTCAGACCACTGAACTAAATACGCTTATAACTCTATGGGTCAGAGCGGAAAAGATAATATTATAAAATAAAACTGATCCCCAGGGTATCAAATACGAGCTATCGGACCGTAATGACTCACACAAACAAGGAATATGATACAAGCACCAACAGATATCCAAAACATACCCATCGCCCTTCACAAAGAGAACCCACTTATTAAGATTATAACTGACCTAATTCGCTCCACGTAAAAAATGCAACAAACTCTCTGACTCAACAATAAAGTTAATTCCACTTTGTACCACAACGTTTTAGAAATTGAATCCAAATTTCACTGAACGCCTACAATATCACATGTGAGTCATTATAAGAAACTCATTAGGTACTAAAAGCAGTCAAGTGCGTGAACATATTGCTGTGGGTTCCGTACAGTAAAAGGATTTCTTTTGGTTTATCTCATTATGCACCGTGTTATGCATCAACTTTGGCCTATTATTCGGTCCATTGAATTAGTAATTTTTAATTTGTAAAGAAGCTACCGTATTTGTGCTTACCAGTTGGCGCCACTGTCGAGTCCTGAAATATAGTTTTAAAAGTTTTTTTTTAATACGTCCACGAAAACTTACATTTTATTAGTCATTTACTATAAGTTTTATTAAATTTGTAGGCGAGAGTAAATACTTAGAGCAGAGACAATGCATAAGTAGAGTGAGTACTGAGATTTCGAGCATTGCGGTCGGGCCGATATGTTGAGGAGATATTGGGATTAAAACACGGCTCGCACTGATTGTTCTCGACGAACCGCTAAATTCCCGGGCAAACTTTTATGGCAACGGCCTTCCTGCGCCTTAATATTTATTATAATTTAAGAAATCATTTACACAATTTAGATAAAAATGATTACATATTAGTTTATTTTCAATCTAATTTTCACAGCTCAACTTTTAAAACGCTGATATTCGTTGACCCGTAGCTGATATTGTCCATAATTTATCTCACCTCTAGCGGCGAATTCACGTGGTAATCCCCATTGTTGTGTGTTGTGTGAGAGAAATAAATAAATGTTATTAATTATGAATCACATCCCAGCGCAAAATCGGGCATAATGGTGGTGAAACACTAATACTCTTGTAAAATGAGTTACAACAATAAAAAATAAAATAAAATCGTATACAAAGCCGGACTTAACTCTGAAAGAGAACTAACTTCCAGTCAACACATGAATGTATATATGTGTGTGTATGTGTCTCTGTGTGTGTGTGTGTGTGTGTGTGTGTGTGTGTGAATATTTATGCAGGGCATAATAAAATGCAATAGAAATGTAAGAAAAATAAAAGATATAATATAATAACTATAAATAAAAACTTATTAGTGTGTAAAATAAATGTCCCGTAAAAGATTGCCAAAATAAATTGTAAAATAATTTTCTAAGTCTAAGTGGTTCAATATATTTTTCTCCCCAACATAGATTATAATTCCGGAACCCTAAACACTGAACAGATTTTATACAATTGAACTTTTTATTGGACCCCCGCAGTGGGTTTGCGTTGTCCTTCATAACAGATCTTCCAACTTGATATTTAGGCGTTTATATTTAGATGGGACACTGTAATTTAAAGCTTACGCTTCTCGTACTAAAAGCGAAAATAGTTTTACGAGCCTTTTAGTTTGAAAGACATTATTTGAAGAATTTATTAAGGTAAACAATAAATATTGTGTAAACATTGCATTTTCATGATAATTGGAATGTTTGAAACACTTGAAAGTTGTATGGCTGATTTCAAAGTCACGCGTTTCAACCGCACCGTCCAGACACGTGCTTGTAAATGCGTCAAACGTAAAAGTATGATTTGAAGGAGTTTCTTCCGATTTCTTGTTGTAAAAACACGTGTTAAGAGACTCCATTTTTAACCAAAATCAACCGTACAATTTTTGTTACCTACTTTAGTTACATTTTCACTTGACATTGGCAAAATGCGTACGATTAATGCGACGTGACGCAGAATAGAATAGATGATTTGAAATTGCTTGAAATATGATTTTGAAGGAGTTTCTCCCGAGTTCTTGTTGTGAAAACACTGAGAGACTCCATTTTTAACTCAAATCAGCCGTATAATTTTTGTTACTTTAGTTATATTTTCACTTGACATTGGCAAAATGCGTACGTATAATGTATCGTGATGCCATTAATTAAGAATAGAATAGAATGATTTTGATATTTTGATATAATTTGCTTTTAAAATATTGCCAGTAAATTAGGAAACATAAAAGAGGTGTTATAACATATCAATGTTTTAGTACCCCGTTAATAATTTCAATAATAACTTTTTTATTTCAGGAACGCAAGTTAGTTATTCTTTATTAATTGTGTAGTTAACATCATCGCTGTGTGCGTCAATGCGGAAACAGTCACGAGTCTCCCGCTTTCGCGAGATTAAAATACTTTATATAATGTTGTAATATTAGTTATACTCCTAAGTTATGTTCGTATTATAGAATGAGTTTCAAGAATGAACGCCGACTTGAGCGTCCTACGTCTCTATCACTTTGTGAGTGATAGAGAGTGACGAACGATTCTCAAGACATGTTTGACTTCTGAGTGTCATTCTGTAATACGGGCCTTAGAGTATTCTGTCATGGTTGTTGGCTTTTTATTTGCTGGCTCACTGAAGTGTATGCAACAGGCTGACGACCTATCACTATTTTGCGGGTATTGTAAGACCCATACTGCCAGATGTGGCTTGATGTGCAAAAAAATGTCACCTAAATCTCTGCTAGACCCCTTTCAGGATTATAAGCGTGATTATTATTTATGTAAGTATGTAATACATATTTGAAAATAATGTCCAAAGATCATTAACTTGTTTTACAAAGGCAAAACACTAAGCTAATCCGAAGTATGCGCTGTGATATATTTACAAATGAACCTGTTACATCATTGATGAGGTAAGCAAAAAGGCCGATTTTAATACACTTAAAATTCAACCTGCGTTTACGGGTTTGCGTGGTGCTATTAATACACTAAAAGTTGTCGCTTGTTTTGTAAATATTTATGTAATGTTGGGTTAATACTGACTGCGACGCTGATCTTGCCTGGAAACGTTGATCAAAGAGTAATCACCATAAGAACTCAAGTCAAGTAAATTTCGAATTCGAAACGTCAGAACGTCAATCGGGAAATTAATTTGATTGGCCGAATTCCCGCGAGATGCGCCGACGTTCGTCGAAACGGGCGAATTGTTGGAAAAATAAAACTTTTATTGTCATACGTGTACCCGACCAACATTGCTTGATATGTGGCACCCTCTATTACGATAGTAGAGTTGGTTTGAGCCCGCAATGTGGAGGGTCAAAATATACTGGATGTGTGGGATAACCAATCCGAATTCGCAATTGATCGGCAAAGGGCGATTTGGCGAACATTCCCTCGGTTTGGGGTGAGTTGACACACGCGTCACACGTGGGAGGGACTTGTGTGGGCGATTATTTGCTCTTGCCAGTAGGTAAGAAAAACGCGCCATTCGAAGAAGTTTCCTTATGAACACAATAGATCGTATCACTTCTTTAAGGCGAAGAGACTTTAGACCGTTTGGATTTTTATGATTAGAAATCAAAAAATCCATAATTCATAGGTACACGTTAACAGATGAAATTATTAAAAGACTTAATACCAAAACTTTCAGCTTGTTGTTCTCAAGTGCTAGGGGGACCTAGATACTAACCCCCTTATTCATAAAAACAAATGAATTTATTAGAGATTTAAAAATTGTTTGCCTCTTTCACTCTGGCACGAGATGAATAAGACAAAACACTTTTTAACAAGGTAATAACTAAAATAGTTTTATTGAGTGTTTATGAATAAGACTGTAAGAGATTACATACTTTCGTGTATTATGTCGTCACCCGTACCCGTAGTGTAAGTTTTTAGTATAAAAAACGCGACTACTTTAGTTGCGTTAAGAGCTCAATTTGTATATGTAACGTGAACAGCGCCCCTAGCGGAAATAAGCGGAAATCATGTTTCCCATACAAATAGAGCTCTTAACGCAACTACAATCGTTGCGTTTTGTATACTAAAAATCTTACACTATGGGTACCGATCGTATATTGGGCAGATCGTGATTATGCCCGGGCACATCCTGATACTGCAATCATGGTCAATTTTAATACACTTAAAATTAATCTGCGTTTACGGGTTTGCGTGGTGCTATTAATACACTAAAAAATAACGCTTTCTTTGTAAATCTTTATGTAATGTTGGGTTAAGTATTAGAGGTGTGCGTACCTCTAATACTTAACTCAACATTAGCCTCTCAAGAACTGCAGGGTTTCTAGCAGATGCACAGGTATGGGCTGAGCTTTAAGGTCTCGCCACACAGCCGGAGGGACGCGACGCTCGGCATTGATGCCGATGATGCCGAGCGCGACACGCTGTGTGACCTCTCTCATACAGTTCAATATATTACAAACACTCGCGTCCCGCTAGCGTCGCGCCGACGTCGCGTCCCGCCGGCTGTGTGGCGAGACCTTTAGATGCGCGGATAGTCCATCCCCACGCACGCGTCCACATTGTCATGAGAACCAGCTTCTCTTTTTCATGTAGCTTCCAGAAGCCTTGCCTTAAGACTCAAATTGTTGGGTCTTGTTTATCGTGATCATAAAATCTTTAAAATACAATTTTATTGTTTTAGAAGGCCAGCAAAGAATGCGGTATAGATACCATCTCAGTTAGGAAGAGAAACAAATCGTTAAGACAACACAACCACTTTGAATTAAAAGCTGTTATAAAAATGTACACAAACGACAGTGTTAAGTTATTTAACTGCGGTCTTCTGTAAGATAGAACTTTTTTTTTGACGGTGGGAATTCACTTACGGACCATACCGCACACTGGCTAGGCGTACGGCGTGTGCGGGACTCACCGGCGCGGAACAGCGCCGGTCCTACTCCGCTATAACTCACCGATACCCTACTAACCTAAGCCCTTGTGGGGGGCTATTACACCACAACGCCCCCAGGGCCTGTAAGATAGAGCTAATAACCCAGTTTGGGCGGTTCTAATTCATACATCTAATCCACTGTACTGTAGGTAAGTTCGTCTCTTGTACCTGATAGTAAACAGACTACGTTACTTTTGAACTGTCGAAACAGCATAGAGTAAGTCACAAGTCTTCCTTTGCTAAAATTTAATAGTATTTATCTATACGAAATACTGGACTGTATACATAGTTTTTTTTTTTGCTTAATTATGTTTTTTTGGAATTGCTTAGTACTAGTTTAATGAAATTACACGGACTCTCGAAAAGATAATAGATTAAAAGTATTTTAACTTGGTTCTAAGCATCAAATATTTTATAAAAAATGCTACACAAAACATCTACCCCATCCATCTTACTACCAATCGTTCACAGATTATCCACGCAAATCAGTTAAACCGACGAGAAAGGAAATTTGTGTACTGCATACATTAGAATATATTTATTTATTATAATTTGCATGACAAACAATCAATCGCTACTTCGATTCCCAAGGAGTTAGTAACCTTACCTTCTTGGTATAACTTTTTCTCACGATACGCAAGGAGTATGCAAATTACGGCTACCTCCTTGCTCCCGAAATGTAGCGAAAAATATTTAAATTTGGACACCATTCAATTTTATTTTTTCAATAAACTTTTCAACATTTATCGAGTCCGCATTACTTTACCCTCAAGTCTTTTAAATTATTATTATAACAACGATTATTTGCGTTGTAAGTTAGACAAGTTATAGTTTTACGACAAATTTATATTTAAAACGATCAAAATCAAACTTGATGATTTTATAAAACATTTTCATCTAATTAATTTTGTTCACGAAACGAATATGAAAGTCTGTTTTTTCGTTGTAAAATGTTCAATCTATGGAGATTGGTGGCTTTCATACTCTTTTTATACACCTTTCAAAGAAATAAACAATTACATAGCGAAATTATCTAAAAAGGAGATCTCTTCAAATCATCGGTTGAACGTCTGTAATATAGTTGATAATGTAGGCGGCGTAAATGCAAACTCTACATATAACAAAAATAACGATATCGGAGTAATAATAACAATATATTTCCTCGCTCACACCTATTATCTAGCCCAAAGTATCATTAAGAACTAGTGTTATGGATACTAGATAACGGACATTTTTTTAAATATACATAATATTTTTTACATATTTTTATAAATAAATGTATAAACAACCATGACTGGTCAACAAATACGACTCGTGTTCATCACACATATATTTGCCACCAGGACTCGAACCCGAACCGCTTGATGTGTAAGCAGCTATACTGACCACTTCACGAAGACGGCGTCAATGTAATGAATAGATATACATAATACATAAAAATACTTTAAAAAATCTAACTACTACTTATACATAAATATATACCCACACAAAAATATGCAATCGTGGGTCATTCAAAAGAAACGTGAATCTCCACCTCTACAGCACCAAAAGAGCTCTTTTATATGTAAAATTTCTAAGGAAAACGCATTTTGCTGCGAATGGCTCTTGAACTTTGCTCACTTCATGAACTAATAACTATAACGTCGCTTTTGCCTCTATATTTCCTCTGTCCAATAATATTTAGTGAAGGGATGTGCGCAAGTGTAGAGACACTACTAGCATATCACTTATTTTACATATTATAACCACTTTGGTTAAAAACCGGCCCTCAAATCCCATCAAGTCCAAAAAACAATTGACGCAAATTATGCAGGTATTATTTGGAGGCTGACTCAATGTTACGTGGGTTCAATAATCGCCCCTCTAACATCCGTGCAGTATCGAAATTACCCTCTAATTGGAAGCGAATCTTAGAGACTTTAGAGATAATTAAAAACGTGATTCATGTTGGTTATTATTTGAATAATTTCTACATTTGTAACGCGCAATCGAGAAAACTGTTTTACAAAAACCAATATTTCTTTTAAAAACTATCAGATGTTGAATATTTTTTTCTTTTCGTCGTAATTGCTTAAAATTATAATTTTATTTCGAATATAAAGTTATTGTTTAGCAAAAATTTTGTAAATGACAATTAGATTAAATACATATATTCATTTGAGTTTAAAATCACACTCAAGATAATATGGCTTTTAGCCGTTGACTAAACATATAACTAGTCAATAATAATTTGTAGACTGAAATTATCAAAAAGTAATTTTTAAATTTGCACGTGAAAGAGATTTTAATACAATACAACAATAAACCATTTATGAGTTTGAGAAGAAACGAGGTGCGTTAGATCATAAAAAAACAAAGGATTTTTTCTCTCAAAATTGCGATTACGAAATGAGATGAAAAAACTCCTAAAACGCCGCCGACCCCAGATTCAACCCTCCCCTACTACACTTTTAATACCATATTTCGTGCACGAACTCTTCCATCTTATTTGCATACCCGTGTGTTAATTCAATCCAGCATTTTTTCTAGGTAGCCCTGGCTAGCTTAGAAAAAATGTGCACCGAAGGGTTAAGTTTTTTCGTCATCAAAAATTATTGTCATTACAATGGAATTGAGGAAAATGAAATACTTTTTTTATTTGTTTCACGAACATCTGCTCTTTTTTGTTTTGTTTTTTGTGCTCTTGTGTGTATGGTCCCGATTTGCATTCGCTTTAATCAATTTTTAATATTGTGTTTCGGTGTCATCGTAATATTTTTGGGTAAGGTTTTGTACAGCTATTAAGTGTTAAATGTTACTCACATTTAAGATCGCTTATATTTAAGTTCTAGACTTTGTTTCTAATTATGTTAACAGAAGATACCGTCAATTTCAGTTTTAAAATTTTTATTTCAATTAAAATTTATTACTCTCTATTCTTAGTAATTTTCTGTGAATTTTATTTTTGATTTTTATTAGTACTAATTATTTCATGCAAAGGGAACCACAATCGAAGAAATATAAGTACAAGAATAAATACCGCCTTGTGTCTTTACCTTTTGCTCACTTCAGTAATTTATTCTCCGTTATTTATCTACCCACGACATAACTCCGTCTGAATTATTTTAAAATGTCAACTATTCACGAATTTCTCTTAATATTTACATATTTTAATTTGCTTATTTTATACATATTTTCATAGTAAACTGAAGTGGCAGTATGTTCTCTCTAACGTTTAAGTTTCTTTATTAACACCAAGCATATCTCTAATGATGACGTACATTAAACAAATACTTAAAAACAATTTTCTTTTATTGGTACTAATTCGCTATTGAATTTATAAGTGTTGCAAGTGAAATCAAAATTCGCATAGTCAACTGTCAAGTTACCCGAACTGCTGAGATGATAATAGAGCGACATAACGGTTCTGTTTTTTGACGTTTGGTTATTGGCTCACTGAACATTTGTTACTAATTAGGTTTAATGCTGGCACTTCACATGGCCGTATTTGCCAAATATTTTTGATGCATCTCTTTCATTCTGTATATATTATGATAGAGATGCAGCACAAATGTTTGCCAAATACGGTCATGTGAAGTGCCAGCATTATGTAGGCGTCAACCTCTTATTATTTTGAAGTACTACATGCCCCACACTGCCTAAGGCTCGGCGCAACACCTTAAGGGATTATGAGCGAGATTGTATGTATGCATGTAAGTGTAAATTTTAATTACATAGTGGTATTTGTATATTAAGTAAAAGATGATTTAAAAAAAAAACGAAAAACAACATATGAATTAAATTTATTTAAGATATTACTTTTTGCTTAATTATAAATCGTAAAACTAGGTGCGACTAGCCGTTAGACTTGTAAGGTTTTATAAATGT
Source organism: Elophila nymphaeata (assembly GCA_955850985.1). Lineage (NCBI taxonomy): Eukaryota > Metazoa > Arthropoda > Insecta > Lepidoptera > Crambidae > Elophila > Elophila nymphaeata. The sequence goes on along the minus strand of OY039082.1, from coordinate 18,864,845 downwards.
AACCCTTAAGCGTGTAATACTGGTGTTGTCATATCATAAGTAATTATTCGACTTCTTGTTTCAACCATAATAAACATAAATTAGGTTTTATTTAGAAAACGCTTGAAAACTGTATTTTAAATTAGGAATTTTTATATTCGTAAGAAAGTGTCATAAAATAATTTCTATTTATCTGAGTGTCCGTTGACTATGGCCAATTTTGTGTGAGCGAATCTTAATTTAATCAATATATATTAGTCTTGCGGTTATCAAAAATACCGGTTACTAATCTAAACTAGTAATAATCAGCCGGTTTAATTTTATTATACGCGTCAAATTTTGCAATTTAGCCGAATCTTCAATTTAATTTAAATATAGATGAGCTGAATGACGATAGGCGATCAGGAAATATTTTTTAAAATTTGGCTGTTCTACTGCGTTGTAAAATTGGTTTAGTCCACAGATTTAGTAATACAAGGAGATAGGCCAAGCCGGCGTTTAACTTGTGACAAGTGTATGCCCTGTGGGCATACATTACCGCCACGTCGTCGCCTCACTCAGCGATTTGACCGATCTTCTTTGCGGCTGTGCTTAACTTTCATCGCTTCGCAGTCCTTAAGACGCGCGCAATGAATAGTGTATATTAGGGCATGCTCAACTAGAACCATGTTATTTAGTACGGCCGCTGATCGCGACACTCGGTCTCCCTATGAACTCGGCGATTCGACCGATCTCCTTAGATTGATATATCTGTGGTTTAGTCAAAATCAAGTATTTCATAATATTCCTTACTTAGACCGCGTGACGACGGATTGTCGTGTTGTGTAGTTTGTATATTTAAATGGAAGTGTTCACATATTGGACGACACGATTTCCCAACTGTCGTTCACAACTTTTATTCGCATTTCGTTTCCGATACAAATTCCCCTACTCTTCCACAGAACGTGATAGCAACGTCAACACTAAAACAGGGCCCCGATCGCGGTAAATCATTTCAAGTCGAACGCAGATGAAACACAAACGCTGTCAAAGTTACGTTTCTGTTAAGCCCTGTCCGCACAGCGATAAATAATATCGCGTTCAAATTGAACGCGATATTATTTCCGCGCGAATATTTTATCGCTGTGCGGACAGGGCCTAACAGAAACGTAACTTTGACAGCGTTTGTGTTTCATCTGCGTTCGACTTGAAATGATTTACCGCGATCGGGGCCCTGGGGACCTAGACAAGTGGCAAACGATACAACGTTTCTATTGAACGAAATGATAATAGCCCCATCCACTAGTATCAATTCGTGTGTATGGTGACAAAAGGATTGTTTTTCCTCTCGGACTGGCGAGGAATGATAAAGTCGCAGGAAAACATGTAGAGATGACATTTAGTTAGTGGCCTCAACGGCTTTATTTATCCTTATGATGTTTCTCTACAGTTCATCTATGAGGGCAAGTCATACGAAATATGTGCTAGTGGATGGGAGGCTAATTTTTGACTACGGTCGCCATAGAGCTTTATCAATAAAACGTCAATTTCATCGTTAGACGTCCAACGCAATCGACTGGTTACTTGGCTAGGACCTCTGAATTGATACTATAAAACGTTGCGATATTTCATGAACTAAGGCTGCGGACTCAAAGTCAGCACGAGCGGGGCGACGGCGACGGCAGTGCGATAGCGGGGTGGGGGTCGCTGACCCGGCCTCGAAGCTAGCTCGCACATCGCGTGGTGCTAGAAAGGCGGAGTGTTGTATTATCAGAAATGAGTGTCTTACTCCTATCAAAAATAATTAAAGCAATTTGCTCTTAGATGTCGTCGACGTCATCGAGCATTATAAGTAAGACAGTAACATTTTATTGACCAGTACAAGACATTACAAAAATCAAAAACATCACTTAAACAAAAAAACAACTACAGACTAGCTTAATCTTAAGTAAAAACTAACAAACAGAAAAATAAACAAGTTAACCCTTAAATGCGCGATTTCTTACATTAAAATAAAAAAAATATTATTACACACTGTGTGAGTAACAAAATGCAGGAAAAACATTTTAAAAAATCCTAGTTATTATTATGATATCTAAACATAGAAAAACCCCTATGTTGCAATTCTGCAACATTGCGCACTTCGCGGACACTGAGTTGTATGGAAGAACAGTTAATTACGAATAACAACATTTACAAAGTATGTGGGAAATATTTATTTTATTGTGTAGGTATGAATCTTACAAAAACAATTATTATCTTTGTTATAACAAAGGCTGACCCGACATTTTACACAGAAAGTAGGTGTATGTGTGGCAGTTGCAATATGGATATTTGCATCTTGTAAGCTATGTTATAGAACGTGGGACGATAAAAAGCAATATACAAAATGTTAATGTATCTTAATTTACGTTAACTTAGAAATTTGATTTTGTTCATAGCTTCAAGACACCTAAGTTTATGGTTTTAATTTCAACTCGATACCTCCACGCGTTCCCGAGATAAGGGGTCTTGGGACGGGCGAGAAAGTGACCCTATAAGGGTTCCGTTTTTTCCTTTTGAGGCACGGAACTCTAAAAATATAGTCTTACAACAAGAACTCGGATTAAAACCATTATTTTGTTAACGTTTTCTTTCTGTATTGAACTATCTATGTAAATCTATGACCCAAGCAGGCCCTCATTACAGTTACAGGTTGCCAGCCTATCGCTTAACAAACTAAAGGTGTGGTAAATACCACTACCAAAGCCTTGCGCGCCTAAATATTCTAGTTATCAACTACTCTATCTCTTAAATTGATTCCAGACCCGACTTAATATCGTGTGGTGCATTAGGAACATTCCCAAACAGATTATAAGCCAGATAATTGTTAAAATTACGTGATAATGAATGTAGTTTGGACATGATTTAGCGTGACTGACTGTACTAAGGATTATATTGTAACAGTTTGTGATAAGGAGAAAATATTAACCGCGGTTCGTTGGGCAAGTTAATTTGAATGCCAGGTCCTTAATTTATAATGGCTAAGGAGATTATAATTGTAATTTACTTTGATTAAAGATGTTGGAGGAGGAAGGAATGTTAGACAAAAACCTTAACTGCCAGAAATTCGTAGAACTTTGTGAGTATCGGATTAGTCATATGGATAGGGCACTTTAAAGGGATGAGATGTGCGAAATACCGTCGTGTTGTTGAGTATTAAATAAGCACAAGTTCCAAAGCCTACTGCTCCCAAATTATTTGGGGTTGGTACACTATGTCTTAACATTATTTAAGAACGATTCTAAGCCATGTGATGCCGGCAAAGTAGAATAGAAGGCGAACTAATGGATCAGCAAAGGGTATTTGATCACCTTATACTCCGTCCACAAGCGTAGTGGACTACTGGCTAAACCTCCTTCGATGACAGGCAGAGGCCTTGTGTCCCAGCAGTGGTCGAATTATAAAGGCTGTTATGATATGATGAAGAAAGACTCCGCGCTATTTTATCATATCACAGTTCGCCAATGAACGAATTGACGAAAAATGTCTAATAAGATGTCTTATTAGAATCAATGCCATTTTATAATCGTATCTGCCAATTATTGCTCGCTTATTGGAAATGCGTATTTGTATCGAAGTTGCAGAAAATTATTTTTCTAATTGCACATGAAATTGCATAGAAAAGTGACGGGGCTAATAGGAGGAAATATCTGTAAATAATTAAACTGTGAATCACGAAAAATTCCTAACAAAGATGGCTCGATTATGAGTAATCGTGGTATAATGTTGCATTAACCTTTTGTCTTTGGTTTGTAATGTAATAAAGTCTCCCGGATATTATTGACCTTGCATTTTTCATCTGAAGGTAGTGCACTATATTATGAAACATTTGAAACTTAAGATTCAAATTTGAATTAACACACATGTGACCCAAGATTGATAGGTAAGGAACATAGATTTTGTATTAACCCCGAACTAACATAGTGACTGTTTGTAACGGAACTAGCATCGTGGGGTAAAATCTACTCTAATTTCATAGTTGTAGATCTTACTAAATAATATTCATAAAATTAGTGGAATACGCGTTACATCTTATTTCAATATTTTTCTTTAAATAAAAACAAAGAATATATATTTCTCATCAACAACTTTTAATTTATATAAAAATTGCAAAGAACGCATTTTTCCATATTTTTTTAATAATTTTACTTTCAGTATTTTATTCAAATTATTTGAATCTAAATATATCACTAAAACTAATGTAATAGGAAAAACAATTAAATTACGACTCACTTGTCGTTATAGACTTTTAAAAATATCATGGTAGGGGTGAAAACTCACCCCAGATACCAATAACACGAAAGCTATCCAATTCTGCGACTCCTAGAGCCTACTCAACGTATTAAACAAAATAAAATTCTGAAAATTTTCAAGTAGTAAATTAAATTAGTTTTAGTAAAGGAGCTAATATTTTACTAACTTTTCTAAAAGTGCCAGCCAACTAACAAATGGTACGTGGTTAAAACTAGCCAGTTGGTATAGTTAATATGGCACAAAAATTGTAGGATTATTTTAAGTAAAGTTAAACAAGTTCGATGATTTTTCTTTTTCATGCATTATTGATTTCTGAAAGTGCTGAAAAATATAAAATAATGATATTGCTATAACTAATGACCCTAACTAACAGAAATTTACGAACAAAGTACAAAAGCAAATTACTTTTGTACTTTGGTATAAAACTGACACTCGTCTCTAACAACACTTTCTTGATGTGTATAAAAGTTTATAATAATTTGCCTGATAATTTTAAAGATTATAAATGTCCTAAATTTAGAAATGTACTTAAAGATTGGCTTGTTAAAAATCGCTTTTATAGTGTTCAAGAATATGTGTTATAAGTAGTTACTAAAGTTAATAGGTACTTCAGTAACCCAATTGTTTGCAAAATATATTTATTATGTATATACGCCTGAGAAGGCAGGATTAAGTGATATTAAGTTAGACAATAAGATCTGTCATAATATGTTACCTTTTAATCTATATACAATAAAGAACTTACTTACTTACTTACCCTGTTAGAAGCCTATTATTTATAGACCTTTATGTATAAACTAAGTTATGATACAATGATTAGCAATATTACTGCCCATGTCCGATAGAATAAAACAGACACAGCTTTCTCACAGTGATGAAAATGCTTAAAATCTTTAGCGATTTTCCAGCGATATTTATCATGATTTTGTTTCTCTGCATTTTCAAAAATCAATAAACGGTTTTCAAATGACGAGACATCGAACTTGTATAACTTTGCTGAGTGCAATCCAACAACTTTTGTGCAATATTATCTATTGCTCCACATGACTAGTACTAAGCACGCGGAAAAATTTGTTTCGCTCTCCGGCACTTTCAGAAAAGGCCCAAAAATGTGTGGAGACTGAATGATCTTTTGGTCATCAATTTATCATCAATTGTTTTGTGTGGGAATCTATGCTTCAGTCGGAACATAATTATTAGTAGTTTAATTAGCATGTAAATTTTTAGACCTTACAGCAGTGTCATAGAAAATCTAATTTAAAACCTGGGAACATAATTCGCATCCGTACATGAGTTATAAAAAAAGAAGTCTTTCTTTTCTATTTACCGCGGTAAAAAGGTTACTAAAACTAGGTACAAAACACTCATAAACTAATTAATTACAATACAAAACATAGCCTAGGTCCTCTGTAACAGGAAGTATACCATCAATACTGGCTGCATAACCCTTTGAATCGCGAGATTAATTTTTGCGCGAAATACAAATCAACCTTACTGTTTCACATATATCCAAGTCGGTGTGCTCCTGGACCCCATGGTCCCAGGTTCTTTGCTCCAAACGGCTGAAATAAGCAGTCTCCTGAGAGACCAGCGAGCGAGAGAGGGAATTTGCGCCGTTTGACAGATTCAGCGGAAGCTGCAGCCGATCCAGACATTGTTTAGGAAGCTGGAAATTGGGACATAGGTAAGGTGTACACACAACTGGTGTCCTATACCACCGTACTATGTGCGTGTCTTAAATTTTAATTGGGGCGTCACTATAGCTACCTTCATCAAGTTGTTGGATACTTTGGTGAGTCCTCTAGCCTGTAGGACGAACTCCGTAGAGGGTTTCTAGCACCTAAGGATGGTGCCTAAGGACTCGGACATTGGATCGTGGCGTGACATGGAGGAATTAGGGAGGAAGCGAGCAGGCACAATAATAATGGCGCTACACGTCGACGACCGAACGTGTGCCTTAGTATATAAGTTATATTTTTTAATATATAATGTTAGTTTTAAGGTATTTATCTATGGACCCTTTGTTTATTTTAACATCTATGTAAGCACTGTGTCGCCTGAAATAAATGGATTATTATTATTAATATCCGTATCTAGAATGGCGCGATGAGTATGAATTGACTTTTCGCACTCGTCTGCCGGTATGGTATGTGAGTTCAGTGGAACATTTCGTTTCTCTAAACGTTGATATAACGATAGCATTAAAACGGTTTCATTGTACTAGTTCCAATATTCAGCTCTCAAAAATACCCGCATCATTCTAAAGTAAAGCGCAGTACACACGGCCTTTGTTTTAGTCACTGTGGAGAGTTAGAACAATGGTGTATTTGTTTCAGGCGCCCCATGGGTATACTTTTATAAGTCTCTTATGCAAATGGATTCTATTGAATATTTTGGCATTGTATAACGTACGCCATGCGGGTACCTCGTGCACGTGTGTGATACTGCCCTTATTTCTTTAGTTGGTTGTGGAGGGATTGTAATATTTTTATTATTAGTTTCCTCTTCAAATTTATGCTCGTGGTCTGTGCAAGTTGGTTCTTCAATAATTTATAAGTATCAAGATTTAAATTATAAAATTGAGTATATCGTATTCTGAAAAGACGCATTTTAATTTAAACCTTGTTGATTTTTTTTTATTATAAAAAGTTCTAGATGACTTCATTCCACCTGATGCCAAGCAAAAGCAAAGAAACCGTCGCGCTAGCTAACCTCGCCTTGCTGATCTGCAAGGTGCTTCTTCACGCCTCTTTTGAATGACTCGAAATTGAAAATATAATCATGATTTGTACTTAGGAAGACATGTTAAACCGATAGTTGTAGACTGATTCTATCCAAAAAACTTCTGAGAAATATTACGATGATGACGTCGTCGGGATCCTGAAGATTTAAGGTAGCTAGTAGCAGTTAGCTACTATTGACCTAGATTTGTTAAAAACTAAAGTGGGGCGTGAGGAAGAGTATTTAATTTTTTTAGCCTCGTTAGGTCAAATTATTATATTTTGGTAGATTTTTTCTCAGCGCACACGGCACCATGGAACACGTCAATGTTTTGGTTATTATTAAAATACTTAGTAATTAATTTTCATATTCATATCTATATATATAAAAATGTTATGTTGGTTTGTGTACGCTTCAAAAACTCAAAAAGTTCTGCACCGATTGAGTTGAAATTTTAACATGATATAAAATCCGCATCAAGGATTGTTTTTATCTATTTTTTGCATTAGTCACATATCTGCGACCGAGAGAAAACAGTTTTTTTAACGATCAGCTGTGTACCAGTGACCGCGCCATCTGCCAGGAAAACACTCGCTGACAACCGCAATAGTAATGAAAAAATAACAACCGTCATCAAAAAACTATAGACAATGTGGTGGCCAGTCGCCAACATGTAAAATCCGCATCAAGGATTGTTTTTATTTTTGGGGGGTACATGGTTCAGCTAGAGTGTATGTTGCGTGTTCCCGAGTCGGAAAACCAGATAGTCTTTATATCTACGCAGACAGTGGAAAAACAAAAAATATTGTATATCCACAAGTATTGCAAAATTAAACTTATATGAAATGTATTCTTTGTCTTGTTTCTCATTTCTCAACCATTCGATCACAATGTGCCACTGCGAAGCGTGGCAGGGTACAGCTATTTCTTATAATTTTTAAATTTACCTGTCCCAAAATTGGCATATGAAAAATACATAATAAAAAATTAACAAAAAACATAGCTGTTTCCGCCCGGGATCGAACCGGGGGCCTTGTGCGTGTGAAGCACACGTGATAACCGCTACACTACGGAAACATGTTTGGTAACGCCGAAATAACGAATCAAGTTACTTTTACTTTTCAAAGAATGGTCCATTACATGTTTTTGATTATTGATATTTTACGGCATACTTTATCAAACGTTGATAAATTTTATTGTACTTATTCAGTAGTCAGCCTCAGAAGTAGATAAAGATAAAACCATATCATATTAACTCCAGCGCTTACACGGTAATGATAATACCACCCTATTATGTAGTACTTATGATTGCTTATTATGACAAGGTACTAAAATCTACTTCTGTGGAGATAGTAGCAATTGAGCTTGGCTCCATTCGCGTTGATATAGATTTTCTCAAACAGTTAGTTTGTTCTGGGTGTACGCTATCTCCCTTTTTGGTACCCCCTATGTTTTGTACAAAATTTCATGATATTCGGTTCAGTACCTTAGTCGTGAAAGCGTAACAAACAAATGAATTCAATCGCTTTTATAAGGTTAGTCAGAATTATTGAAAATTGAAATAACCGAATCCTGCAAAAGGATAATTAATAATGCATTTAGAGTCTATTCTCCATATTGGATCATTTTCGTAATTTAGTAAGTTACTATCTACAGCACATCAGATTATACAAAACCGTCAAACTCCAATCGATTTCAGTCTAAGTTAACCCTAAACCTTGATTTAAATTACAAAACTCGTTGTAAAAAGAATTACAGTTTGTGGTAGACCGATGTGCTGTTGTCTGTACCTATGCATTTCAATTGATAATAACATGATACATTCTGATAATCTCGATAGCTTACTATTTTATTGTTATAAAGATTCCGCTTCACTTCGTCAGAAAAAATAACCACGAACTAACCAATAATAAGTTTTATTCATTCGATTGTTCTGGCTAATATTGATATGGGTGGCACCAACTATGGGTTTTTCGCAGAAACTTCCATCGGCTAACGGTAATTCGGTAAGAAATATAAGAAAAGGGACAACTTCTATTTTTTATGTTATTTGGTTGGTAGGCATACGTTTCCCTGGTGATAAGCAGTCACCGTCACCTATCATCATCATCATCATCAACAGCTCATATAATGTCCCCACCGAGGGGCTCGAAGCCTACCCAACATTAGGGGCGATCAGGCCTTAGTCAACCACGCTTGCCAAGCGCGGGTTGGTCGACTTCACACACAACCTAAGAATTTATTCATAGGTGTGTGCAGGTTTCCTCACGATGTTTTCCTTCACCGTGAAAAGCGTCGATTAAACTAAACGTACATGTGAATTCAAACTTTGAAAACACATTGATACGTGGCGGGGTTCGAACCGGTGCCTCTCGGGAGACAACGCCTATATTCACTACGCTACCGACGCTTTTTTAGCACCGTAGCATATAGCTTGCAACCATGGATTTATAATTACTGTAATTTATAGATTGGCTCAATTAGGGCGAGACCAACAAAATGCACCAATATGTGAGTAATGTGCTTGTGTATTCCTGAAAAATAGTACTGCAGTCTGACAGTTCGTGTCTTTTCTATGTGACTGACAGGCCTACCTAGGCCGCATGCGTGCACGTGAAATTAAGACCATAAAGTGTTTGAGCATTGGTTATTTAATTAAATTTATTTCTAAGGGAATGGTGAAATATCAACTCCATCTTTTGAAGGTTATTCAACAAACGATTTTGGTACCATTTTAATGAGGGAAATATCTTGAAGTGACAACTGTAAGCTTACTAGTATAAGATAATAGTATTATTGTTTTATTTATATACAAACACAATATAATTAGCATGTATTTTTGGTAGCTATAAAGAACGCTCTATTGATTTGATTAGTAGCAACGCGGAAACGTGACTATAAATACGTTAATAATGAGATACACATAATTATAATTATAAATGATTCCTAGAAATTATAAACATTCAATAATGCATTAAAAGTATCTGAAAAGTAGAAGTACTGCGGAAGTGTTAGAATTGAGACAGTGTATTGACTTTTCATGGTAGTTGTAATTTTCTGTACTGGACAGTAGTCTGGCAGTCGTTACGTAGCCGCCGACAGAGGCGGACGTGCTAAGTTGTGTGTGTGTGTGTGTTACTGGAAATACAGAAGTGTCGTACCAGTCTTGTGGATTTCATTTACTACAAACCATTCCCGGAGGCTATCCTATACAACGCGTATGCGTTAGATACTCTTTCTCTTTCATATTGGTGATCTACAGTTTCCTATATGCTTGCAACACTGACGTGACATCCACTCGTGCACTGTTAACCCTAGTGGTTACCCCGTGGAGCACAACAACACAAAAATGTAGTGTTATTTTTCTGTGGTCTTCTGAAAGGTGCCGCTGTGCCTTACCTCGACTAAAACTTCCTCTTTATTATTGTTATTTAAGGACAAAGATAAAAATATAAATGACGACTTGTGTGAAAGCGCCTGTTAATTCAGAATCTTGTCTATATAAAACTTTTATAGTACTCTAAAGCACAAACAATATCGCTTACTTTTCCATTTCCTTACCCGATAGGCGTTAAACAAAATAATAACATGTACTTTATATTGTTATGTTCACGGGCGTCAAATCGTTTTGTGTCAGTCGTAAACACTCCCGTGAATGTTCGATTAGGCATTCCCACTCGTTAAACTAGAGTTTTATAGCTTGTACTAGTGTAAACATTTTTACTTTGGTGTCGAACGTGAGGTGAGTTACGGGTCAACATTAGCAGTGAATTTGGGCAGATGATGTTGATCTGATGCTCGATTTCTCCAACGTCGCCTAAATTTTACGGGACTCTTAAATATAAAAATTTAATACCTATCCTAACCATTAAATATGATACATAGCTACTTACAAGCGTTTCACTTATGTTTACCTATAGGCTCCAAACTCAGACCAATAAAACTCCAAAGAAGGAGCTTTAGCATTACGGGATGTAATTTTGGTCCTATAATTGACATCAATGATATCGTTATTATTTTATTACTTGTCTAAAGGATCTAGAGATAGTTTTCTGAAAATGTGTATACCTACTTACAACACTAACAGTAAATAATAAATTATTTTTAAATAAAAAAACAGCCTTCAAAGTTCTAAGACAAACAAAACATTTTATGCTTAAGAAATCTGAACTGTTTTTTGGGGGACAGTTCCAATCTCAATATATATATAACTCAAAGGTGACTGACTGACTGACATAGTGATCTATCAACGCTCAGCCCAAACGACTGGACGGATCGGGCTGAAATTTGGCATGCAGGTAGATGTTATGACGTAGGCATCCGCTAAGAAAGGATTTTTGGAAATTCCACCCCTAAGGGGGTAAAATGTCCACGCGGACGAAGTCGCGGGCAGAAGCTAGTTTGGAATAAGCGAAGTCACTTGTATTTGGGACCGGCCTCAAAAAAGTTTAGATTTTTTTAAACATGAAATTTTTATTTCTCCGTTTTTAGTTTTGAAGGCGGTATTTTTATTTTACTTGAAGTTATAATGTTGACAAAAATATAGCTTAGTATAGCTTTAAGTGTAGTTTATACCTATTTCATTTCAATTTGGTGGATATCTTTCGTTGCACCTATAAACTCGCGGATCCAATGTTGCATTGCCACGTGTTGGCATCTTGACGCTCTTGTTGATACTCTAAACGATTAATAACAATCTCGTGAGGAGACCGGACGCAATAATATAGTATATAATTGTGTCTGTGACATCTTAATGTATTTTAAAAGCGACGCCTTCTTATTTTTATTTCAATCTCAAAGTGATACTGAGAACCGATGCTTTCGGATTTCATAGTAAAATCTAAGTTATGAATTCGATTACTTAGAACTGATTTCGAAAATCTTTTGATATGATTTGATATGAAACCGCAAAGTATTTGTCAAACTTAACTTTTATGTAGATATAAAATTTGATTTTATTCACGACTGTTGTTAAAGTCAATTTGCACTATATGAAGTGTCTTTGGCCTCGCTCAGATGGATTCTATTAATAATATACATCGAAAGCAAAGGCATTGGAAGACGAAAGGTGCTTTCATGTGGATAACACATTGATTACTAATTACCGGATTGAAACTTCAATATGTTACAAGCGTCTATAGTCTACGTGAAATGCTTAACATCATACGGGTTGTATACCAGTTTGCCAATCAAGTTTTATAAAAAAACTATCCCTTGATACAGTTATATATCTTGATTTTGCACGGCCAAGCGAGTTTTCGAGTTTTTGCCGCGACTGGAGCGAAGGATATCGGCATATATGTATATGTAATCCGATTCGAATCCATAATCCGAGTATAACTGCAAGACCTTTCCACTACACACACACACACACACACACACACGCACGCACGCACGCACTCTCTCAGACACACATACAAACACACACACACACGCGCGCTGTGTATATACCTCCCAACACCCAAAAATCAATTCAGTATTTTTCAAAACATACTCCATTTCACCTTGAAGCTCTAACCTGATAAATTACAGGTGAAAAGTTTCCAAAATTCTCAAATATGAATGCTTCTTTATTTTCCCACTAAGTATACCTCGAGCCACAAAAGTTACGTCACTCTTGTCACCTTACGACCGGCCGTAAACATCTCTGCTCCAATCTGAAACACTATAAAACAAACATTATAAAAGCTAGTGGTCTGAAAAAGCTATTAATTTTTTTACAGGACATTTGTAAAATTAATTTCGTGCTCACATTAAACTCTGCGGCGCCATGCAAAGGCGGTTAGTTTAGTTTAAATCTCCGACATCAAAGTAATCAACTAGATATAAATAAAATAGTGTAAGTGGTGTCATAACGTTTTACGAGTTTCGTCTAAGATCAGATCGTGGGTTGCATTCATCTCTTTCCTATTGCATGAGCTTTATTATATTCAAACAAAAATTACGTCCAGATACGTTTATTTCTAGATAAATTCATCAATGATCATTTAAAATATAACGCAATTTTAAAACAGCTTACATAAATAAAATGTCTTTTAATTTAAGTACTTAAATCTTAACCTAGATTGAACATATACACTAATCAATTTATGATCCAAAATAGGTATTTTATTTATTTACATTATTACAAGGCTGGAAGACACCTCATTTTTATTTTTTATTTTATTTTATTTTATTTAGTATAACAAACAATTACAAAATGAGGCTTAAGTAGTTAAATACACAGAAATTTACTAATTTTGTAACCAAACACGTTATTCACAAAATAAATGGACAATCATAATTGGACAATCATTATTCTCCAAGAGCGTCTTCAAGATACTGATTTTATTTTATTTTATTTTTATTTCATATGAAAACCAACAGCTATACACAACATAGAAACTTACGATAAACAACAGAAAGCCAATTAAAGGTCCTCACTAATAGACATATTCTTAAAAATAACATTACACTATGCAAAAAGTGAAAAGATGCAAACATTATATAAATAAAATATTAAACACTATGAGTCCTCTAGCTCTCAAAAAATGTTCGGCTCATAAGGTACTTTACCGATGTTAGGCTAGTACTAAATATGGCAAGATAAATTAAACTGAAGGAAAAATTCAAATTAATATAACCAGTCAATATAATTTCAAGCTTACTTTGCCTTAGGATAAATATTTTGTAAATACATGCAATCATGCATTTTGTTTAATTTTATGTTATTTTAATAGATCTTCTAGGAATATTGGAAATTATTATTAGGCATACTCAATTAAAATAAAAGCTCAATTTTATTTTACTTCATATTTAGTACATTATTATGCATTTATTGATTTACCATTCTCTCAGTAACATATAAAGATACCAAGACAAATAACATAATGTTCAGCACACAAATGTTCATCTTTTGCGAGAACCGGCCATTTGGTTGTGGTCTTCCGTGTGTACATGTCACCAAAAAAGACTGTAGTCGGACTGTACACTGTAAACTGACTAACTGTATGTAATAGTTCTGGCCTTGACCCTTCCGGCGTTCACAATGAAAATGTCCCTATATTTATTTAAAACAATTATTTAAGTTAATTATTCCTTTAGCCCTATGATGCTGGCAGAGTAGAATAGCATCACCCCATATCCTCCAATGGGTGTCGTAGAAGGCGAGTAATGGATCAGGAAAGGGGTATTGATCACCTTATACTCTGCCCACCAATCCGCATTGGGCAAGCGTGGTGGACTGCTGCCTAAACCTCCGATGACAAGGAGAGGCCTTGTGTCCCAGCAGTACGTCGAATTATAAAGTCTGTTTGATGAATTATTCTTCGGAAAGTGGACAATTCAAAAATAGTAATGAAAGATTCTTATTATGAGACAATCTAAGAATCTTATTACGAGACGAAGCTGAGTCCATCGATTTGCAGAAAGAGTAGCCTACTGGCTAACTAACAAAGTTATGATCCATAGTAGTTTTAGGAGTCCCCTTATGATAAGCACTCAGCCACTCACTTCGACTGTTCTTGGTCCTCGCCAGACTTTGTATATGTTTTTAAAAGTGTAGAGGAAGTCTTGTAAACGTCAAAAAATTTGACCACGAGATTTTGACGGATTTACACGTTTTGGACCTCCCTGAGTCCAAAAACACCATTTTTGGAATTGTGTCTGTGCGTTAGCACGATAGCTCGAGTATGCTTTAACTTATTGCAACCAAATTTAACATGCATGTATGACATCAAAATGTAAAGTTTCTATCAACTTTTGAGTCGTTTCGGGTATACGAGAAAGTCAAGGGGAGACCACTCCTGATTTTTGTAACAGCAAAGGCGCCACAGTTAAACGATTTTGAAAGCTCAACTTTAATAGTATTTCTATTTCCATCTCCGCTAAACACTATAAAAGTTTAACTCATGTCACAAGCACATTAACGCCATCGTAACAAACGACAGCGAATTACTTGACGTAACTGATATAAATAGATCTTTACAACGTCACAAGCATGGGGTCGGTTTTGAAACGATGGACGTTACAGCTTAATGAAGATTTATGATGACTTTAAAATGTCACTTAATTTGGAGAAAACGAAGTATGATAATTACGTAAGAATAATTTGAATTTAGAAGAGAACAGTGGGAGATGCTTTCCTTTTCGTGTATATTAATTTTGTCAAATTAAATTGTAATATCAATATCGTTTAGTTCGAAAAAAAAATACATTTTTGTTTGTACTTTTGCTCCGCGACTTTGTCCACTTGCTATAGTTATTTTGGGTAGCATTTTTGTTTTTATTTCCGTACTAAATTTCATCGCTATATGAGTCAAATTTCAATAACGCTGAAACAAATATTAAATAAATATTTCTTGTCATGTGTTTAAATTCAAAGTTTCATGGTTTTATCTTAACGAACTTCCATACAAACTTTCATGTATTATTTCAAAGCCTTCATGCCCTTAACCCTGAGTCTACTGATGCTACTCATAAAAAATACCAAAAGTCAGGTTTCATATTGGGAGTTTTTGGATTAAACCCTTAAAAATTACCGGTAGAACATACATTTTAAAAACTCATTTATAATTACCCTAAGAGCGATCGTCACGAGGAAAGCTAAGTTTGTTTAAAGCTATGTATAAAATTAGTGGGTGACAATCTGTCACTATTGAGGCACAACATGGCCCACATTGCCAGACGTGTATATGATGTATGTATGTCTGACTGACTATTTAACCAAATAAATAACCTGTGTTATGGATACTAGATAACAGCGAAATGTACATAACTAGCGGTTGACCCCGGCTTCACTCCCGTTAATGTGGGTTATCGTGCCAAAAAGTATCATAGTTCTTTCCCAGGGTGTCAAAATATCTCTATACCAAATTACATCAAAATCTGTTGTGCAGATTCGGGGCCTATTCAATGCAAACGAACAAACAATCAAATCTATCCTCTTTCTACCTAATATTAGTATAAAAAAAATTAATTGATAGCCGTGTGAAGCCGGCAGTGTAGAATATACGGAGTTTGGTTATATAGTCTTTGGTAGAATAGAATCACGCCATATCCTCCAATGAGTGAAGCAGAAGGCGACTAATACTCCGTCCACCAATCCGCATTGGGCAAGCGTGGTGGACTACTGCCTAAACCCCCTTCGCTGACAAGGAGAGGCCTTGGGTCCCAGCAGTGGGTCGTATTATAAAGGCTATTATGATGATCCCCATTAGGTTTTATTATGAAAACTCTTAAACAATCATCACTCGTGAACGAAAGTTCGTTTCGTAACATTTGTCCCTGCCAGGATTCGAATCTGGACCGATCGAAGTACAGACAGGATTCCTGATCACTCGACCAAGAATATACTATCAATAATAAAAGATAAATATAGCAATTCCATGATTATTCTTTCCTTAATATTCTACTATATTTATCCCAGTTTGAACTGTTCCATCATTTTACATCGCAAACGTTGTGTATATTCTCTTTTAATCCATCAAGTTGCAGTAATTTTTCAAAATGGGTTGTTTTTTTAAATGGCTAACAATGAATACTTCTATTTATTACCGAAGTTGCATTAATTAACTGAGAAAGATTTTTTTTTCAGTGCATTTTTCTAGTATTAATATTTACGCGTTTGTAAACGCAAAAATAAAATTATTCCATGACTGTGAAAGAGCCAACCAAATCCAAAACAGACGACGCATCAGTTATAGCGGCGTTTTCATTGTAAGTGACCTTTTCGAAGGATTTCGTATCTTATATGTCATGAGAAGGCAGCATTGATGGAGTGTTTCGTCGTTTTCGTTTTTTTTTATTTTGAAATCTACTCTACTATCTACTACTTAATTACTTACTTTTTGTTGCGCAGATCATGTTTAATTTCATTCAATGTTCTCTTTTAACTTATGATTTTTTGATATTATTTATGTATTATGTCAAGGTAAGTATAATTAAAAGTTCTCAAATAAACCGTTAAAGGAAATGAAAGGAACAATCTTGTCACTTTCCAAATACCTAATTTTAAATATTAGGGGTTTAAGTATGAAATTGCCGTTTTGTATAGAGAATTTAACGAAAAATCATTTTTCCATACAAACATATTTGCCATTTTTAAAGAACCACAAATCTGAATTTTGTGTAATTTTGTGGGTATGTTGAGACAACATTAAGCTATAGGATACTTAGAGAGAAAAAATGAGAATTCATACCTGTAAAAAAATATTCATATTTTTATAACGGAGACGGGCACCTCTTAGGACGAGCTGTTTTTGAAGATGTATTTCTAGTGAAAAAAATAAAAATAAGAATAAAATTTTATACATTAATATATGTCCTTGTAATGAAGTTTAAAATAGAAAAAGAATAATGGACATAGCTATTGTATTAAAGGAATTATACACTAATGAATAATGAGGAAAAAATCGGTAATTTCATACTTTAACCCCTATTATAAATGCCACCAAATATAACCACATTAGCCATTGGAAACCAGCAGAGTAGAATAGCATCAGCCCATATCCTGTGATGGATGTTGTAGAAGGCGGCTAATGGATCAGCAAAGGGGTATTGACCAACTTATACTCCGTCCACCAAATCCGCATTAGGAAAACGTGGTGGACTACAAAACCTCCTACGATGACAACTAGAGGCCTTGTGTCCCAGCAGTGGGTCAAATTATAAAGGTTGATAAGATGAAATATAACCATACCGATAATCCGAAAGAAGACTCATTTGAAGAGCGCTTTTTTCTCATTGAGATTCTCATACAGATGTAGAACAAGATAGCCAGTCTGTAAATGGTGAGGATTTCCAGTAAAGCTCATCAACATCAACAGCTCATATAATGTCCCCACCGAGGAGCTCTAGCCTGCACATTAGGGGCGATTAGGCCTTAGTCAACAACGATGGCCAAGTGCGGGTTGGCCGACTTCACACACAACCTATGAATTTCTTTACAGGTGTGTGAAGGTTACCTCATGATGTTTTCCTTCACCGTAAAAGCGTCGATTAAACGTACATTATGAATTCAAAATTTGAAAACACTTTGGTACGTGGCGGGGTTCGAACCGGTGCCTCCCAGGTGGAAGACAATGCTCTTACGCACTACGCCACCACCGCGTTCTTCTCTCAATTAACAACAAAATAAACAAACGGAGCAATCAAATCGTCTGCAATACACGTCTCATTTGGCTACCTTTTTTGTAGTAGCCAACTCCCAAAATAGCAAATTTTGCGCCTTGTCCGCGCCTTATTACTCACAATGACTGAACAATTTTCGGGTCAAAGCAATTCGTTTGACAGCGATCGCCTCCAGCGCTCGCATTACTGTGCATATCTTTATTTGGCGGAGCATTCAATGCATATATATTCAGCCCAATATATCGCTTTTATAAGTCTCTCAAGATTATTTACAGCGACTTCCAACGACGCATAATGGTGGGTTATGACTGGCAGCGATAATGATAAAATGTTAAGACGCATTATTATGCTCGTTTTGGTGTTACAAACTTATTTTGTTCGGATTGTTCGGATTGTTCGGAGCCCTTTATTATGGTGTACAATGGGAGTTAATAGGGTATTTGGTCGTGACACCAGTTTCACTTTTTGTTTATTGTGTTTTTTGGCATATTTTTCCTTGAGTTATCGAAAGTTTTTGGGGTTGCGCAGCAAAATTGCAAATGATTTTTTTATAAAGGACCTACTAGGACTACAAAAATTTAGAGGTATCTCTACCGATTCACGGTACCTAATTGTTTATTTTATTTTTAACACTCACACCAATTTTATTATCTTGCCCAAATTAGAAATGAATCTGTAATATGCACAACTTAAGAACTTATATTATACATACTAGTTAAAAATACGCGTATAATGCGATATTTTTGTAAATTAACTTAATTATATAAACGATCATTAGTCGTGAACAAAAATGATCATATCCATAACACTATAATTTGCTCCTACTCCACTTAACAGGTTCCATAAAACAATAAACATATTTTAATTGATTAAAGTGATATTATGTTTGCATGTCGTATTTACCAGTAAAAGTTCGTTTAATTCAGCTAGAAAGCTATTGAGATAATATTGTTAATAGGAGTTAATAATGTATATAAACAATGCTGAATCTATAACAGGCAAACGCGCATTTCCCCAACATAATTATGCGCGTTCTGTCTTCTTTCATCTTCTGTTCTACAGGCCTTAATAAATCGTTATCTGTTGCGTCTAGTTGTATCGCCAATTTCTCTAGGAATGCAGTCTGTTCCTCTTTTATAGATGATCAAATTACTGCATTCACTTCTGCAAATATTAAGTCCGTTCAGCGTTGTTGTACTCAATCGAGTACAGTAAAAATATTGAGAAAAGTTTTCATTCAATTATTATATACTCATTTAGGTGATGATCAATACTATGAAAATTGTAAAGGGAGGATAAACTTGTTGAGTTTCTTGCCGGTTATGCCCTTGTTTGCCTAGTTCTCAGTACCAGGCCTCCTGGTAGACTCTTGAACCGATGGCATCAAATTTGACTTTCATAAGTGTACAAATTGTACCTAAATGAATAAAGAAATTTGAGTTTGAGTTTGAGTACACCGAAGCCAAATTTGTAAAGAATAGAGATCAAATTCAAGGATTGGGATGGGATTAAATTAATATTCTAATCTTTCGCAAGTTCGCAAGTAAATTTATTATAAAAAATAAAACTGGTGCATACAGCTGGTACTTATGTAGCTAGACAAATTAAATTCTAATGTTATACAAACTCGGTAAGCTAAGAAATAATTCAGTATAATATACCAAAAAGCAATCTCGCATCCCCGTTATAATGCAACCACGTCGCGGGCCGACAAATTTGATGCTTCAAAGAACCCTCTCGAATTCGCTAAGAAACTTGTTCGTCGTTTACGATATTAGAAAAGTTCTGGAGCTATCTGTGTGGAAACTACGCTTGGGTACTTCTAGATTTTTCCGCGACGATTCAACAATATTAAGGCCTCATATTGAGCCTGACCTGCGGTGCGATAGATGTGCATCACTTGGTCCTAGATGTGCATGGAGTTGTCAATGGATTTTTTTTGGTTCATTTCTCCCTATTAGGTAAGGCAAAGAGATCTAGCACATACAGTCATGTTTTCAGTTTTCTATCTTTTTGATGATGTTCACATTAAAACGGGGATGTCACACATTTTAATGCATCTAAGGAGTGCTTGGCGAGAAATTTATACCAACAAACCTCATGATAGCGTCTGATGAGGTGGAAATCCCACTATGAAATTCTGAACGTCTTTCACACCACAAAATCTTTATTTCAATGATCGCTCTTAAGTGATCGTCAACACGGATGTTTACGCCTCAAAATGTACTGCACAAAATCCACTCCGAACAATTTTGAATCATCAGAACGAAAATCGTTCTGCCGATGTCATGGTTTCCCGCTAAATTCTCCAGTCGAATCACTATTGCGAATGACAAACGCATCTGTGCTATTTTACTTTTCAGAATAAGTATCAATACCGCGAAACCATTTATTAAGAATATTAAAGTAAGCCGAAACTACATGGTTCAATATTGCTTTTAATTATATAGCTTCAATGTCATTGAGGCGTGTAAATACATTTCAATGACATTGCAAAATTACCAAACGCTTTCAATGGGATTGCTTCAATATTGCTCCTTGACGTCATTGTTCAATGCGATTGAAACATGTAAATATGAAGATTGAACGAGGTAGCTCATTCTGTGCACGGCAGCGAAGCTTTCGCGTGCACGAGTTGGCGCGACATCGCATTGCGCAAGTGAACATTGAACATCATTTATATGATATACGTGTAATTTGAAAACGTCGTTCAATGTTCAATGCCTTTCAATGGCGTTGCTTCAATGTGATTGAACCGTCTACGTAACATCTGCTTGAGTAAAAATATGTAACAAATTAATCGATGTTTGTCGACCATGTCGAATTTTATACTGTCAATGCTCGCACTGTGTCTATGATGGGAAATACCATGCTTTTTTATGAATAACATATTAGTTAGAGTGTTCGTGATGATGCACAAATGAGATTTAAAAGATCATCGATATCATATAGGTATTACGTTAACTTCACGCTCTTCCCTATTTTTCAATGTGGGAGCGCTTCAAGGAATAAAATTTCAATATTTTTAATTATGAAGCGCTCCTTTTAAGGAATCGTTTTGGGGCGCTTCGTTGAGAGCTCTCCAAAATGGGAGCGCTTCGAGGAATACCTCCTACAACGCTCTTCTCTGCCTACCTTAAAAGCTTATATTTAAACATGAAATTATTCTAATCCTGCTTCTGTTAACTACATTCAGATATTAACCAGGAGATATTCTCATAGAAGACAAGTGCTACATTTCTATCGTAATTGAAATTAAAAGAACACTTTTTACGAAACACGAAGAGAGTATGAACATCAACCCAACACCCAACGATGCATTGCCACAAATGGTATTAACATCTCAAGCGTGAACAAGCGATGTATCATACTTTAAATACCAACTCTCATATGCCAGTTTCTAATTTAGAGTCACAATGGAACGGGTATCTCTAATTCAGAATGAAAAACCTAGCGACAATAGTGATGCTAATGCGTAAATAAAATACTACTGCGCTCTATGACTACGCGCCGTGTAATGTCTATGCGTAGAGGGGCCTCGGTGTAGAGATGCTAGATGTGACATACATTTACTTTAGTACAGACTGCAGAAAATTTTTCAAACTTATTCCATAGTTATTGAGTTCAGAGTTTAAAATTATATTGAGGAAAATTCATTACCTTTAAAGAATCAAACATCCTTTTGTTTTCCAAAAGATATTGCGATTTGTTAAAAATGAAAAAAAAACTCACTCTTGTCTTTCACATCAAGCAATTGTCACGTAAATTAGTCTTAATATTTTAATTGTAATTTTTAATTATTAACTTTAATATTATTGAATTTCGTATTTTTTTGCATCCTCCGGTCGCAGCCTTCGTAATTCGTTTGATGACATAGATTTTTTTTTATTTTGATAAATGTACAGTTAGTATTTAAATGAAAAAAATAATTTTGATTTTGAATTCCATCACCTCCCCTACTTGAGCATTCAAAATTTTATTATTTGATTATGCCCATTATATTATTTAGTTCGCATTTCTTACAATAGAGAAGCATTATTGTTTTACAAAGATCAATCATGTCTTGAGAATCGTTTGTCACTTTCTATCAAGTAATAGATAGAGACGCACAACGCTCAGTACGGCGTTGATTCTTAAGACTCTTTCTATAATATGAACCGTAATATCTAATTTGAGGTTAAACACATAATCTATTATATCAATCTCATTTATTTAAAAAAAAATCGCCAATTTTTATGTAATTATTTATGTTTTTAAGTAAATACTAAAACTTGGCATTCTAAATATTATTATAAACAGCATAGGTTGACGTTGCTCAATACTAGATAATATTTATGGGTGTCCAAATTATTGTAATAATAGAACTACGAATTAAAGAGGAAACAGGAAGAGTTAAATTATATACTAATCTTTAACTTATTAGCTAAATTAATATTAAAGCTTTGTTAGTAATATAACATGACACAACAACCAAACTAAAATGTGTACTGATTTAAATATTTGTTTATTTCTTAAGGAAAGCTAACTTGTTTGCTTGTGTTTGACTGACACAAACAAACAAGTAACATAATGTTTCAAATTATCGCTGGCCTTTTATGGGCTTACAAAGTATTAATACAGAGATTCTGTGTATTAACACAAATACCCATTAGAGAGTTTTGGTTTAAGTATTTTTATTACCCTAACGACTAACTATACTTTAATATAAAGTGAGTTTGCATTACTATGAACGGAACGAGCTAATCAAGACTTACAGGATACTTTGCGAGCAAGTGCACCACCGTATTCCACAGTTGCACGTTGGTGCGCCGAACGTGGAAGAATATCCACCAAAGATGACCCTCACTCGGGTCATGATAGAATATCTCGATCATGGAGCTACTAACAGGATCTTTGTCTGCAGAAAATATAAAAAATTGCGTAACTAAATTCACAAGAAACGGCGTGGCAAGCTAGAAAAAATGTTTTGTTCCATCAAGATTGCTATGGCTGCATTTCGAGATCCTGGCTTCGAAATACTAGAGCATCCTCCATAATCACCCGACCTTTCCCCTAGTGTATTCTAGCTATTTCCAAAATTGAAGGAGTCTTTGAGAGGACAAAGATTCGAAAATGATGAAGCAGTAGTACAGGAATTTTAGGTGCTCTGGGTAAAGAGTTTTTATTCCAAGTTTTTTATGCTAAAAATCCAAAAATAAAATAACAATTACTAAAAGCAACATACTCATTCTCAATTTTTATTGAACGCTCCTCGTAGTTTTAAATTGCGATATTCCTATTTTCTCATTTATTATTGCACAGAAGCAAGCAATATTGGATTCTTTTCTGTGTATACTTTAGGTTGGTTTAGCTGAAATCTAAGATATAAAAATAACACCTCATTTTATAATCCTCTAACGAAAATGTGTCGGTCTTACGACGAGATATCTCTTAAGAACTCCTATATGGATATTTTCAAGCAACACTTTAGTGATTCTACCTGCGAATCCCATATCGCTTAAAATTATTACTATAGATAGATTCTTATTTAATTTAGTTTATCTGTTATATTGTTAATCTATAGGTTAAGGATCTTTTTCTTTTACTGTTTGATCTAAAAAATTATGTGTCATCATAAGTAAGATTTCAATCTAGCACAAAACTTGGTCCATGTATATAAATATATTCTTTGATTGATTATTATCTGTTTTGTTGTCCAAATAAATAAATAAATAAACCGTTTCAACACCATACGTTTGTCCATGTTGCCATTTCCAGTTGCTATGGGTCCTGGTGTGTGGGGTAGACGCAGCGACCCGCGATAGAGTCATTTCCTGATTTTGATGTCGCAATATAATGTTCACGATGGGTACATTGAAAGAATCGAGATATTAATTGCGTGGATAAATATGGCTTTATTTCACTCGTATGAAGCGAGGACCAAAATTTATTTGCTCGTAATTTTTGTAGCAGTCGAGTTTTCGACTTGATAAAAAAACGTAAGAACTAGTTCTTTTTAGTAGCTTTTTAACTTTAGAAACTTGTCAAACGTATCGAATAATTATGTTAAAAATAATTTATTTTGCCGCAATAAAAATCATCATGGGTTTTATTGTCGATCATTAAGTTTACTACTTCTATAAAATACGTTTAATTACTTCTAACTAGTTTTAACCGAAAAGCTCGTGTATATTCAAAATATTTTTATTATTATAAGTATCATGCTCATTGACAATATAGCAAGATAACATACAGAATTAATGTAGTTTTAGTACGAATGACGTCAGTACCAAATTCTGAGAAGACAATAGTCTTCTTATTCGTATAAGACGGTACTATGTTACACACTATAGCTATGTTGCACATGCTGAGGCAGGTACCTGACATGGGACACCTGTTAAATAATCATTAATCCTACTAAGGCCGTTATTATAGAATGCATCCCGGGCGCACGGACGGGGTACAGTGAAGATAAAATTTATAGCCGCCCAACGAACGAAATAAACATAGAGTCGCGGGTCCCGTTTGTGCTCCCGTGACGCGTTCTATAAAAACGGCCTTATATTATAAACGCGAATGTGTGTGTGTGTTTGTTACTCTAAAACGCATAATCTAAAGAATAGATTTTAATGAAACTTTACAATAATATAGCTCATACATCAGAATCACATGTAGGCTGCAATCATCCTGAACAGACGAAGTCGCGAGCAAAAGCTAATTTGGTGTAAATTCCAAAGATTTCAAGACTCATGATGTTGCAGTTTTCTTTTCTCTGGTTCTGAGCTAGTACTATTATACGTCTTTCTTTCTTCAATGCACTCTTTGACTACAATCTCCTATAAAGAAAATAGAGCTGTGTCGTATAGTTCTGAAGGTATTAAGTCGCTTGAACTGGTTATTAGAAATGAAATTATTTACAGCAATTCTTATAGAACCTTCTCGCTATAAAGTTCCGAAGTGTGACCACATGCTGCTGTGATTTTTCCTATAAAATTCAATTGAATAAACATAATTTTGTCTGTTGTTTCCGCATATACTGCATAGCAACAGCTCCAACGAGGATGTCGCCGGAATGGTGCCTAATTTCGGCTAATTCCATCCGATACGCTGACAAACTTATTGTTGCATCCATCATACGTGATAGACAACGCAATCATAAGGTACATTAACTCTTCCTCTTTTTTATGGAGTTCAATGAGGCTTAGCAAACCTTGCCTACCTGTATTCCAAATAGATACTAGAGGAATTAAGTGGTACCATCCTATGTGAACTTAGCAGCGTCATCGAGTTTTTTTTAAAGTTATTGGGTCCCATCTTATCTTATGTAAGGGCCGTGAGTTCCTTTGCACTTCGCCCCAATGGGATCTTTTGTGTCTTGGGTCCCATAGTATGTAAGGCCAGAGGACTTCTAGTCGGTGAGCATCTCCTGCGGGAGTCGCTATGGTGCTCGAACCGGTAGGGATTCTCATCCATCGCATAGCACTTGCAAAGTTAAGGTATTGTATTATGTCGGGAAGATTTGACAATTATATTTAATTATAATAATTGGAAACAATTATTCCACCATACTTTTTAAATAAAATCAAAATACAAAAGAGAATTCTAAAAAGCTAATCCATTGTGTGAAAGTTCATGATGCATGCCTTTTTTCTATGCTAACGACTTCACCTGATGAACTTATTGCTATCAGTATAAGGTTCATTTTAGGTAATGCCGTTTCACTTGTTGAGTAGGCCTATCAAAATTTGTAATAGAAGCGAATATTTGGTGATAGTTTGGTACAATGCACCATTGTTACTCTATTTATTGGTTAGTTAATGTTATTTATATGGAGATTCTATCTCTATTGCCTAGTTTGGTATGTAAATTGCTCTGGACAGCGGGAATGTTTTTGTTTAAAACAGGCACGGCAGTAATTTAGTAATAGGGGTGTGATTAAAAAGGTTAATGTGAAACGCCTTAGTAGTCGTGGCATTTACAATTGCAGCCTCATTCATTTACGCATGGTTTGGTTATTTTTCTACCTTCACATCCTGTTTATGAGTTTAGGAACAGCTAACATTGTACGAAAGAACTACAGCTAGGCTTGCCATAATATTTTTAAGTGAAGTCCGGACGTACAAAAGGAAGTCGCGAAAAATTTATGATTGGGCGAAATTTCTAGCACATTTAAAAAAATATGGAAGCTGCTAATTGTATGCTGTAGCTTCTACAGGACACAATTAGCCGTCATGATGAGGATGATAGATACACTATAAACTACTTTTTCTACTGATTTTATTTAAGTGAGATTAAACATTTTTGCTAAGAACTGAATATATTTGATGCGCCTTTCCTTATTATGCATTGTTATAATATCAAAATGTAATTAGTGATAATACAATTGTCAATAATAAACTAGACTCAATATCTATGAACAATTCTTTGTAGCATTGTCCACTCCCGATCTGTACCTTACAAGTATTCAAGAATGTTTTTTTTATAATTTTTAAAGCAATTTAATATAACAATTATGAATTACCTGTTTACTGAATTGTTGTAGGAAGTTAGCAGAAAATGCCTGGTTCATCATATCAGCCGAGAGACGTCCTTCATTGGACATAGGCCTCCCCAAGGATCTCCCTCCCGAACGATCATGCGCTGCCCGCATCCAGCGGCTTCTCGCGACCTTTACAAGATCGTCAGTTGAATCTCTGTTTGCTCATATAAAATTTATCTAAGTTACTTTTTTAATAATTTCTGTAGGTACAAAAAGCCTACGATTTATTTTTTCCTTCCTCAGCTTCGAAGCTAAAAATAATATTTCACTTTGGCTTTGCCCCTCTTCTAGAAATATATTCGTTAAAGGGATACTGCAAATAAAAACAAAATTAATTGCTAATTGTAACTGACAACAGACAGCCACGTTTAACAATTAATCAATTTTCAATTGGAAGAATATCACATATAATAATTGATTCATTGTTAATCTTTAATTGTACTAACAATTTCAAATGCGAAAGTCATCAACTTTTTGGACACTCGTAACCTTTTCTAACCGTTAAAACATTCGAGCACACATCTCATTTAGTTTAATCTATGACAAGATCATAATTAAGTACAAATTGCATATAACGACCGCCATATACGGAACGATGTATTGATCTGCGTCTCTTATTAAAACATAACGAGATATACGTCTTAAAACGTCTAACGGTTCGCATACGTCACCTTTTTAGGGTTAAGCTGATATAAATCAAACCTATACCGTCATCATAATCAGTACTATGTACGATTTTCTGATGGTCACACCCTTTCATCATTTTAAGATTTTTGAGTTGCCAACTTGCGAGATCTCAAGTCGCTCTCCTCCGCGGCAGACAGTCTTCCGACCTCTGTTTCAAGTGGTTTATAAAATCATTAAAAACCAATATTTCAACATAAAAATATGCTTAGCTTTTTACAATTTTCATTATTTTCTAGACAATATAGCTATTATAAATATCGTATGCCTGTATAAAGGAGTTTGCAACAACCTCTGTTTAACGTTAGCCTTAAAGCATCCCTTTGATTATCACATCAATTATGGTTTTGTTATCATAGCCCATAGATTGCATTTGAGACACATTCCAAATCGAAAATTCAGATTTGTAAAGAAAAAGATAGAATATCCTTATTGTGATGTTTGTGGCATAGTATTTTTTATCCAGGAACGCGAGTAAGTCATGACTGTGTGTAAATATATATGAACATTATCTGTCTATGTTTGTAAGAGTTGGTATGTTAATAAACTTTTGTGTGTTAACAACCATACAATACGAAGACACAACGGAACTCTAAACAGATACCTAGAGCACACTTGACGGTCCTTTTTTTAAGTAAACGTTTTGATTTTTTGTCATATTAAAATACATATTCATTAATACTAAGTGGTATCTATGTTTGGCAACAGCTGCGGAACATGTTAATTGCTTATTAATAGGTCTTTATGTGTGACTCACAATAAAAATACAATGAAAATTAATTGTTATTTGTTCACTTTCAATGCAGCTGTATATGGAGCATTGCACATTGTTTTCCTTGTTTGCGCAATTTGGTATTTTATCACTGAATATTATAATGTCATATTCATCTCCGTATTTGCTCATAGTTTGGTCAAACGTGTGCAATTCTTTTTATACCACGAAATCAAATTGTTAAATACAATGACACATTATTAAGTACGTAAAGATTCAAACCTATTTTTTCTTTACCTTTCTCAATTTTTGGCCTTCATTCTTAGTTCTTCCCACGTTCTTCCTGTCCGGGCAACCTGCCAAGGTAAAAGATCCGTTAGCGCCTGCCCTTTTGGGCCTATTTGTGCATCGTCCAAACGTATATTTCTTGCATAACTACCGGACAATGGACCGCCAGTCTGAAACCGGCTCTACGGGCCCTAAAAAGTACCGTTTCCCGGGTCACCAATCACACCCGGGAAACGGTACTTTTTGTACGGTTGACGTCAGATTCTGTGCTAAGTTTTAGCACAGAATCCGACGTCAACCGTCTGGACCCTCAACCAGACATTGCCCATGGTGCACAGCGAGGGCGTCTCACACAATAGCAACCCACTTTGTTCCTGATTACAGCTTTTGGCTGCAGGCTGTTGTAAGGCCAGTAAGGCGAGCCTCTTTGAGGACTTCTAGTCTGCCAGCATATACTGCGGGGGAGTCTGTGGAGTCTCTCCACCGATTACAGTCTCAAGGGCGTTTGAGCTGGAATGGATACCATCCCACCATAAGGACACCTATCTAAATATTGATCATCATCATTTAAAAATAATATTCGTCATAAAAAAGTAGACAAGAAATTCGCAAAACTCCGCATCTTTTAATGGACACACAATAATTATAGCTTTAAAAATGTGTTAAATTTAATTTCATTAAAGTAACTGATGATATCAGGCTAGGTTTAGAGAATTGCTGTATTACAATACTATCTTTGCTTGACTTCAGTAATGCTTTTAATACAGTGGATTTTGACTTGCTACTTGCCACATTATGCTCTATTAACATATCTCCAACGGCAATCGACTGGTTTCGAAGTTACCTGTTTGGGCGCCGACAGCGGATTTGCGTTGATGACTCAATTTCATCGTGGTGTGATATATCTGCCGGTGTTCCACAGGGTGGCGTACTATCTCCTTTACTTTTCGCAATTTTTATAAATTCAATATCTAGTCTTAATTTATCTTCATCCTACCACCTTTATGCAGATGATTTGCAAATTTATTTACAGACACCGTTAGAACAACTGGTCGAGTCTGCGCACATAGTAAACAGGGACCTGGCATCTATACGTGATTGGAGTTATTCGTTTGGACTAAAAGTTAACCCGCTAAAGACCCAAGTCATACTCATTGGTAGTCGCAGGATGATGTCGAAGGTTGTGTGGTCTGAGGTGCCTCAGATAATGTTTGATGGAACGCGCATTCCGTTCAGTCAGACTGTCAAAAACT
The DNA here is from genome assembly GCA_955850985.1 of Elophila nymphaeata. Classification (NCBI taxonomy): domain Eukaryota; kingdom Metazoa; phylum Arthropoda; class Insecta; order Lepidoptera; family Crambidae; genus Elophila; species Elophila nymphaeata. The sequence continues at coordinate 18,835,306 of OY039082.1, read as the reverse complement.
TAGGGTTACAGATTGATGCAAACTTATCTTGGGGTCCACAACTAGGTGAAGTAAGCAGGAAACTGTTTGCATCCACTGGATCACTCCGGAGAATACGCAACTTCTTACCCACCGCTACTAAAATTGCGCTAGCTCAATCCCTTCTCTTACCCATCCTTGATTACGCCGATACCAGTTATCCTGACCTTACTGAAGAGCAACTAAATAAACTTGAGCGCCTTCAAAATGTCTGTATAAGGTTCATTTTTAATTTACGTAAATTTGATCATGTCTCCGAATTTCGCATCAAGCTCAAGTGGTTGCCTATTCGTCTTCGCCGGGATGCTCATATTCTCTCCCTCCTTTATACAGTTCTTTTCCATCCTCAAACACCAACCTATCTAAAAGACCGCTTTAAATATCTTAGTGACACTCACTCACGAGTTCTGAGGTCATCGGAAAATCTTAGCTTAGCGACACCAATGCGTTACACAAAATTCTATAACAAATCATTTACGGTACAAGCTGTGCGACTGTGGAATGCATTACCTACTGATATCAGACAGGCACAATCCTTGAGTGTTTTCAGGAAACTGGTTAAGGAGCACTATCTGTCACTCTAGTCTTTGTTTTTTCGATTGTTCAATAGTATATCAAGTGTATATTATATATGTATGTAGGTTTATATATATGTATATTTGTATGTATGTGCGTATGTATGTATTTATGTAAATAGGTTTATGTATATTATATGTAGGTATACGTATAGTAGTATAAGTAGTTTTTCAAATATTTTATTAGTTATGATGAGTTGCTGCATCGCTATCTTCCCTCTATTGTTATTCTATCAAATCCTGTCCATCCTAAGGTTGCCTGGAAGAGATCGCTCTTAGCGATAAGGCCGCCCATTGTACATTTTATTGTTAACAATTTTTTTGTTGTATGTGATCTTTTATGTTCTGTAGATGTGCAATAAAGTTTTATTCTATTCTATTCTATTCTAAATTTAACAAGAAAACCTCACAAATATAAGATATAAAAATTGCAAAGCAATAATTACAGTCTGTCACAGTTGAAATAAAAGACAGCAAATTATTCAAAAACGTCAAAAATTCCTGCAGAAAAACTAAAATAAAGTTATTACATTATGTTCTAAATACTTCTTTTGATCGAAAGATACGAGAAAACTTAAACGATACGATCAGATAACTACCACGTAGGATCTCAGTAAGTGTGAAATAATCTGTTTAAATAATAGTACAAAGTGAACAATGGCGTTATGCAAGTTAATGTATATGGTAAGAACAAATATCAGAAATCTGTTCAGTATACTGTGAAGAGTCATAGTTTTTATTACTTGAAATTGAAGAATCACAAATAGAGGTAGACTCTGTCCTGTAACTTATTAGACGCCACACCGTCATTGGATTTAGATAATTATTCCCATAAAGTCATAATAACATATATACCTATGAACGCTATAATCTTACTACTGTTATCAATGAAAAAGTCTGCATTGATGAATATATATTTGTGTGTGTGTGTGTGTGTGTTTTCGCGTGTTCCAATGTTAAAAACGCTCTTTATGAAATCATAATCTTAGATACTTGTCAGTCGCATTCTTACAGATCGATCTGGGAAAATCATAATTTGAAAAAATCAGAACGTGTGTGGGGGCATAATGAAATTATAATCACTGCGCGGCTTTCTTAACTAATAATATGAATTGCGACTCTGAATTCAGAGAGGAATTCAGAATGTGTGAGTACAGCCTCACTGAAGACAAGGCTTGATGGATAACTTCCAAAGCCGTTAAGCAAATATCCAAAAAAGAAATAACACGTGAAAAAAGTTATGTAGGTTTTTGGTTAACATTTGGTCAAAGACATTCAATGCCTATCTAATAACTCTCAAAACGGTAAACAAATATTTTCAAACGAAAAGCCTTGTTTGATTTAGAAATCAACATTCAGATACCATCTCTGTAAAACTCAACAGCCGTTAATTTAATTTTAGTGCAATCGCTACGTGCGTATTTGAGCACAACGTAACGCCCTCACTACGGGATTTACGCTGGAATCGTTCGAAGATTTTCTATTAATAATTACTTGAAAAATTGTCATTATATGAACACTACGGTAAAAATGTATCTTATAGTTTTTTTTTGTCTTCACGTGCCATTTAGGTTAACAATGTTTAAAATTATTTATAAAATCACCACGTATTTAACGTAATGAGATATTTCTTTTTATTTAAACTTCGATAAATCAGCTACAAACCGACTCACCAGTCATTTAACATGTCGAAATAAGCATTGATTTTAAAATTAAAAAATCATTTTTGCTTGTCCTAAGTTTTGAATACGAAGGTATCCATTATTCTTTATCAGTTCGATTAAATATTAATTTAGATAATTGCTTTAAGCTTTATCAGATTAAAGGTTACAGCACACATATCGTGACCGTATCGCCTTTCGCCTCACAGGCGTCGACATTAACTACGTAATGTAAGTGAATCAGCAGCTCCGGCACGTCGACTCAGCTACGGTGAGGCGATATAAGCGCGGCGTTCGTGAGCTTGTCCCAAGGCGAGGTGACTGGCGATGTCGTTACGTTGCTGATTAGTGTGCGTTACAGTATAAAGTTTCGTACAACGAATACTAAACGGCTCGAGCTGAGGCAGTGCCAATCCGTTTCCTAGTTGATATGAGTGCTGTGACCGTTATATATAAATACTTTCCTCATAATCCCAAAATTCTTAGGTATCATTCGAAACAACTAACAAAAGCAGACAACAGACGATGTCAGATCTTTTACTCAACATCTCGGCAGTCTGGGCAATCCGATTTATCGTTATAATAATGATTCTATTTTTCTTCCGATGACAATTTTAATATACATACAGTGTATTAAATACGTTTTATTCAAATGGTTTTATTACTATTAAACTCGATTATTTATTGATAAATTATAACTTTCTTGGGTAGCCTAGAAACTACTTTTTAGGCTACCCAAGAAGGTTACAATATTGGAAAAATTATCATAATTATAATTCCACGCTTTCACCACTTAGGCACATGAATAAATAAATAAACCTCAGACTATTACCTTGTGACTTTGGTATCTAACCTAAATCAAGTAACATTAAGAACTTGCGTTATAGATACTAGACAATGGACAAATAAAAGAGAGTATTACATAGTTCTGAAATACCCTTTGTAGGCATGTATCTAAATCAACAGCCCTAAAATACCCAATTAAATAATAAAATCGTTGATAGAGTTTATAGATTATGTAGTAGCATGTTCGAGTCGGTAGATACAAAGGAACAAATTTAAACGGAAAATAATAGCGGTCTGAAATTAGTCAAACAAACAAACGAGGTATATAACCATATACTTATTCTGGGTCTTATTTCAGGACTTTGTAATATACTGTACGTATAAGAATTAAGATATTTTTATTTCTAAACTTACGAGGGAATTTAGTTACGAACGAACCCAAAATTGATATGTAATTTAAAATATCACTTCGTCTGTGTACATTTTAGCAGACAAAAAAAAATCGAATGATTTCACAATAACGTCCATGTTTTGACTCCTGTGCCGTGACAACGCACGGCAACAAACCGCCGGATGTGCCGTGGGCGGCACGCTGGTCTCATTGTCATTCAAAGGGCCTGTGCTTTTTTAGTGTGACCAATATATTTGTTGCAGTTGACTGACAGTTCATAACCTAAGTGCAACTTTGTAACTTAAGTCAAACTTAGTAACACGTAGTAACCACTCGATTTGAATCATGCGTAAGTAAGTGTATTGAATCATAGCTTTTTTTTAACTTGGTCAGGAACCCTTTCGACTACATGTCACTTAATTGCGTGCATTAGCTACACGGTTAAGGTGCTCCCTCTGTTGCTTAAATCTATAACGCCACATTACAGGCTTTTTCCTGTAATGTGACGTCATACTTTCGTACACTTTTTAGGAAAGGGTGACATAACAAGTCACCAAGCCTGAACTTGATGCTCTATGTCTTTTTAAATATTTACTGATTTGAAAAAGTAAACAATACATTTTTAAAACAAGAAAAAGAAATGCGGATTGGGGTGGATGCTGGGTTTGATTCCCGCCTGGGGCAGGTCGATTTGTTTTCAGTATATTTTCTCTAGTTTTAAAAATATTTCCGCGACTGTAAACGCAAAAGTTATTCCATAAAAAATACATGTCCGATGGTTTTTGGTAATTTATCTGACTGATTAAGGTCGGTTTCAATGACGTAGCTTTTTTTGATAAAAAGGTCAAGCAAATGACTCCATTCAGCTGTCTTCACTTTTGTTTCCTAGGCATAAAGATTTTGACAGATAACCCATACAAAATATATCAAAATTCTGCCGTTACCAAGGGAAACTGTCGGCAGTTATGTTATCGAATACCGTGATTAATCATCATCATCAAAACAGCCTTTATAAATTGGCCCACCGCTGGGACACAAGGCCTCTCCTTGTCATCGAAGGAGGTTTAGGCAGTAGTCCACCACTCCAGAGTAAAAGGTGATCAACACCCCTTTGCTGGTCGATAGTCATCTTCTGCGACACCCATTGGAGGATATGCAGTGATGCTATCTACTATGCCAGCATGACACGGCTAAAAACACTCAATTGTATTTTACCCCAGTTATTATCCCTATTCGCATTTGCATGTGTGACAGGTTTACAATAATTGCTCAAGTTATATATTATTTATTTTATGTTGACGATGAACAAATAATCTCTGAAGTGAAAGTAGACTTTACCTAAAAAATAAAACTGGGTTTCTATTGATGATTAATTATATATTTTATTTAAAAAATTGTATCATGAAATACGGTCACCCCAATAAAAAGTACTGAGCCTATTGTTTCCTATAAAGCTATTAACGGAATTGTTGTAAAACTCTCTCTGGCATCAGCAACCAGCTATTACCGCAGTGATACGTTCCTGCCTCTTCCGGCACGTTTTCCAGTAAGCTTTATTGATTTCAATTGCATTCTACATAGTAATGGCTATGCAATTGCAATCAATGCTACATAGGCAATGTGATGCCGGCAGAGTAGAATAGTATCACACCATATCCTCCAATGGGTGTCGTAGAAGGCGATTAATGGATCAGCAAAGGGGTATTGATCACGTTATACTCCGTCCACCAATCCGCATTGGGCAAGCGTGGTGGACTACTGCCTACACTTCCTTCGATGACAAGGAGGGACCTTGTGTCCCAACAGTGGGTCGAATTATAAAAGCTGTTATGCGTACTGTGGTCTTCTGTAAGGTGGAGGTACTACCCAACGAGGTGCTTGTAAGGGAAGAAGTCTCAATAAAAACTGTAAAGGGAGGATAAAACTTGATGAGTTTCTTGCCGGTTCTTCTTAGAACCAGACCTCCCGGTAGACTCTTGAACCGATGGCATCAAAATGGACTTTCTAAGTGTACAAATTTTACCTAAGTGAATAAAGAAATTTTGACTTTGACTTTGACTACAAATGGGAGCGAGTAGTCCCTCTGTCCTACCACTAAAATAATGATAAGAGGTAACAAACAAATTTAAGTTAATGGTTGACAAAACGTAATATGGCGATTTGAGTCTAATTGCATTAGAGTGGGAGTTCTCTTGTGTTAAGGTTTTATTTCCATCTACCTCACTATTTATATTTGTGTAGGCAGGTAATGCGGAGCGCTCCGTAGCTTATGCGAGCAAATCTAGCTCTCACTTACCCAATAACCACCTTTTTTTTTGACGGGGAGGTCAAATGCATTTACGCATCGTCCCTGCGGGGTGGCGCTCCGCAGGGGATATGTGGGACTCAAGGTAAAGGCGTTCCCTCCATACCCACTAAACATCCTCTCCGGCCTGAGCTCCAGTGCGCTATTGCGGGACGGCTCGGGATCTGCGCACATGAGCGCAACTACACCGAGACCGTCCAAAACCCAATAACCACCTACTATCATAGCTCACCCGCGCTTGTGAAATAGAAATACTCTATGAATAATAATAATGACAGGGTAATGGTGTGTTTTTCTGTCCCTAAACTTATATATGAAGCAGACATTAAAGAGCTAACAGCCACCCACCTGCATGACGATTTACGATCCCGTTCGTGACGGCCAAATGACAACAAATGGGTGCGGAACGAAGACAATTGGAAATGAAATCAATTGAATCAATACCAAGTGATCGGTGAAAGCAGAGAAAATAAAAAAATACAGATTCGATATTGAATGAGCAATAATTTAATGTTCTCTTAGATTTGCGCGAGCACTACACATTATAAATAAAACAACTTTTACGGATTTAACTCGCGTGTAATTAGATTTTACATGATGATATTATTGCCCGACGTTTCGTAACACTTTTCAGCGTTCGTGGTCACGAGTCATCCCGTGACCACGAACGCTGAAAAGTGTTACGAAACGTCGGGCAATAATATCATCATGTAAAATCTAATTACACGCGAGTTAAATCCGTAAAAGTTGTTTTATTTATAATGAGCAATAATTTGATTAAACGCACATTAATAGCGGTAAAATTTACAGACATCTTTAAACGTATTTTAAACACTCTGTTATAGGTTAATGAGTCTCTTCATTCGACACTTTGTCTTTCTGATATGTTAAAAAAACCAAGCAAATAAATAGTATTTCTAAACATAAAATTTAACATTTTTGTCACTTTGGCGGTTTTAATATGCCATTTAAGGAGGTTTAGGCAGTACTGCCTCAGGCTGCTGGCCCAATGCAATTGGTGGACGGAATATTAGGTGATCAGTCAGTACCCCATTGCTGATCCACGACTTCTACGACACCGATTGGAGGATATGGGGTGATGCTATTCTACCGGCATCAGATGGCTAATAATTTTTATTAGTTTAAGTAAATGAAATATCTTTTCACGCAGGTGTACTTATGCGTCAGTAATTCTGTTGTATGCATATAAGTAGGTATTATTCTTACATAAATAGGCGACGTGTGCTAAGGCGATTTATGGCTTAAGCGTTCATACAATATGTTTAAGTTAAGAGGTGTCACCAACGCAGAATTGTTAGCTAAACTGACCAAGGCATTTTCTTTTAGAATGTACAGGTCAATGACCCCAATCAAAATTCCCTACACGTGGCCTCTAGCCGAAATAATAGGCCGTAAGCGTGAACCTTTGATCAGACTACAATGGCCTATAAATATTGAAAAAAAGATAATCTATTGGATTCGTTTGATATTCTAAGGTTATGGTTACTTTGTATTCGTACGCACCTTTTGTAGTAAAGCGATAGCATAGTGAACATAATACGAGTAATGTTCAAATAGAAGAATTTTTAGGAAGATGCTATATCCATTTCTAGCTATTAAACAAAAGTAGCATGTCCAATTGATTTAACTTTATTGCTACTAAATGAAATCAATTTCCAATAATTAGACGAACAGGTCACTTGTAATGAATCATTGTACATTGTTTTGAGTTCCATACTACCTTTACGTACGGGTAGCGTCAGAAGTATATATACATTTTAGTACCATGTCATATCAACACGCCAACGCTTGTGCAGAAATAGTTGCCTGTTGTAGTACTGAAGTGTTAATCTACTTCTAATGCCGACTGTACTATCCGTTCTATACTACTCTTTGCTCTGGATCAGCATCGCCTCATCTCGAGCCGAAGTATTATTTGTATGAAACTCCATGAAACACCAACTGCAACCCACACTAATCAGCAACGTAACGAGATTGGGTCGCCTCGGGACAAGCTCACGAACGGTGTGGTGATTGGTCAACTTTCAGTTCCCGCACTGACGGGTCCGTACGCTAGCCTATGTCTCTTCATCCACGCTGAATGAGTGAAACTACAGACCGAAAAGCAGAGAGAGAGAACAGAGTGTTTTAATACCTAAATATTATAGGTATTTTCTTAGCGGCCGCTCAGTCATTGAACAATATTTTTATCTACAATAATAAAACAAAATTACTTTGGTGACTAGTTCGGTTAACGCCTTAACGCTTTTAACCCTACTGGATTTAATCAAATTCAGCGTTAAGGATAATACTTACATAAGTCTTAGTGGACTTAAGTATAATTGCTATGTGTCACAATGATTAATTCGTACCTACTGCTCGTATCTTCATTGTGAGTCATAAAGCCGTTCTCTGTATTATAGCTCAATTGTTTCCCGAAGCTCTTGACGCTTTGCATGCAATACAATCAGTTGTGCTCAGTGTTGGACGTAACTTGTCCTTGCTGAATTAATGAGACAACCAACAGTAATGGTGCGTGCATATCTGAGAGCGCACCTCGAACGCGCCCTGGGGACGAACGCTTACAGCGACACTCAATACTTAATGAGGCATGATGTGTGTTAAAAGTACTTTGTATCATCATTATAGATTATGAATTGCGATAATTTATTAGCCATATAATAGTATTATTATATTATAGCTGTGTGATGCCGGCAGAGTAGAATAGCATCACCCCATATCCTCCAATGGGTGTCGTAGAAGGCGACTAATGAATCAGCAAAGGGGTATTGATCACCTTATACCTCGGTCCACTAATCCGCATTGGGCAAGCGTGGTGGATTACTGCCAAAACTACCTTTGATGACAAAGAGATGCCTTGTGTCCCAGCAGTGGGTCGAATTAAAACGGCTGTTGTGATGATAATAGTATTATGGCAAATTTTATGTTTTTAATTTTTTGTGTACCTACCTACTTTTGAAATATACTTTGATATATTACACAAATCCAGGCTAAAGAAGCAATTAAGACTTATAAACAATGCTATATAAGAACATAATGGCGGGTACATAGTTGGATGTGTGGAGAAACACGAATGGGCAAAGTAAAAACGGGTAAATTAAAGGACCTTTCAAAGTAGCAATAGCAGTGGCAGAAAGAAGAAACTATATTCGTAGATACAAATGAGAAGAAACGAGGAGTATATGACAACAAAAATATAAGTATGAATGTTTAGAGGGATATGAAAATAGAAAAAAGATGGATTGTAAAATATAGCAAATTTAGAGATAACCGTTAATCAAGAAGTATGGAAAAAGAAAACACACCCGGCCCCAAGTAAAATAGGGATCAGTTCTTGCAGATGAATAGCGTTATAATCATGATACAATGGACAAAAAAGATAAATGTAAAACGATGTTAATTCGTGAATATACTGTAGTTTTAAAGAAATCCACTGTCATCATATAGTTGGCATCAAAGCATTCCGCATTTAGCATCAAAAGCTTATTCTCCCGTCAGTACACATTCCAATTACAAACTCAACACTCATGATAGGCTTACCGACGTTCTAAAACCTCTAAAAAGTTAAGAAGCTCCAAGGACGCCGTTTCAAATTTGTGTTCCAAGAAGTTACTTAAGCGCACTAAGTGAGCCAAGGCCGCACGTACAGATACGCTCGTGACGCGTTCGTAAACTTCTAGGTACCCACAATTTCCAACAAGTTACAGTCATAAACTCGCGGCCAACTCTGTATCTCAATGCGAGTTGTGGGTGTAAACGAATGTCAACTAACACAGGCAGGCATGACTGGTTTTATAATGTACAATTTGCCTTGCCGTCCTCAGTAGTCAAATTGACAATCTTAATCAACTCACTGTTATGTAGGCGTCAATGTGCTTTGATGGTTTTTAAACTTTATTAAGTTTAACTACCATATTGCAGTCTCGAAAAAATCAGTGGCATTTTGCGGTAGTATTAGAAAATAGGTATGTCTATGAATTCGGAGGTATACGTATTTTATCTGCGTATGTGAACCTTTTTTCTAAGGATTCTTTATAGCTACACTCCATGTTATATTATTCGAATTATGATCTCAAAGGTGCCTGGTAATATTGACACACTTTTTTATACAGATAATCAACAAAATTACAAAAACAACCTGTAACATAATGACCATTAACATCGGTCCGGCTAATTATATTAAAATTATTTTTCTTAAAAGATAACAAACTTATGGCAAAACAGAAAGGCAAAGGGATTGAACGCATACAGAAACTTTCATTCAGCCAGATAACTTGCAAAAAGCCACTGAGATAACGAATTATTTATTGCCAGAAAAATCAAAAAGCATATAAAATGGATATTTTTTAGGAAAACGTTATAGTAGCCATTTTTCTTTTCATTTGAATTTATGTATGAGTATAGATAAAATATTGTATATAACTGCACATAATTGCTAATGAAACTCTCGCGGATACTGTTAAAAAGCTCGCCAAGGCTCTTTGGGGAGAGGAGGGACCTAGAACGCGAGCTCGTGTATTAATAAACCGTATTATGTGACAGTTACATAAACATAAACTATTTTATTGCCAATTTCCTGAAATTTAACAATTATAATTTGATTGATAAATATTTTATAGATATGCGTAAGTAATTATTTATGCAATACATATAAAAGTTAACAGCTTTACTTTAATGAGTAAGTAGCTTCTCGAATTTTATATCTACTTCATCAATAATAATTGTTAATAGCACTTACTATAAGAGAGGTAACCAATACGTGTCATTAAAATTGAATTTTATTACAATTAATAAAATTACACAAATAATCACACCTGTCGATTACACTCCTAGGTGCAGGTATAAATATTTAAATAAAAGCTGTAGTATACCCTGTCTCTTATTATTAATTTAAAAAGTTTAAAAATTATGAATCAATGACACGAAAGACTATAATAAGTATTAGATGACATAAAAGGTATGTTAAAAAAATAAAAGACGTTACTCGTACAGTCCTTGACAATAATTTGTGCTCCATTTGATGCTTCGTGATTTTATTGCAGTTTATATTTATGAATTTCATTTGGTTACTACAAATATATTTAGGTAAATAACGAAGAGAACAGTTACATAGAAATTGTAAAAAAAAATATCAACAAAGAAAAACGATATGCGCCAGAAAAGATTGACATTAGATGTTTTCATGTTCACACTAATTCTAGAACGCTTTTGAAATATATACCTAAGTTTATCATCAATCTACATCAAGGGCTCATATAATGTACCCACCGAGGGGCTCGACCCTACCCCACATTAGGGGCAATTAGGCCTTAGTCAACCACGCTGGCCAAGTGCTGGTTGGTCGACTTCACACACAACCTAAGATTTTCTTCATAGGTGTGAGCAGGTTTCCTCGCAAAGTTTTCTTTCACCGTAAAAGCGTCGATTTAACGTATACATGAATTCAAAATTTGAAAACACATTGGTATGTGGCGAGATTCGAACCGGTGCCTCCCGGCTGGGAGACAACGCCCTCGCGCACTACGCCACCGACTCTTTCTAACCTAAGTATATATTTTTATTCAATTATAAATGGGATACATAGCGTTGGTATGCCCATCACTATCTGATAAAGGTCGCGAGAAGCCGCTGGATCAGCCCGCCGGGCAGCGCAGTACCGAGTTGGAGATCTTGATCCTTGAGAGGCCTATGTCTAATCATGGCCTACGCCATCAAATCAAATTTATTTTATTTTTCGTCTCCTTCTTTGACTTATCCTCCTGCCAATTTTATTTGGGGATGATGCAGTATAATATTATTAGGAAAAAGGAAGAATGAATCGTTGGGAATCATGACGTCACCACAACCGCAGCTATAAAAGCAATCGTTAGTTCGCTCTCGCCCCATTTGCTTGTCGGACGTTGAAGAGCGAGGTCGGTTGGAAAGGTATACGCCGTAATGGCGGTGACGGCTCGGTTGAGTCAGTCGTGTTCCGACCGCCGGACCGAGCGGACGTCTGCCATCACAGTGTACAGTGAATCATAGAGTGACTTAGTGTTATAGCACAACCCTCTCCCGACATTCCGGAGGACACCACAGTGGTGATCGATGTGATTTGCAGTTAGTCATTTGTTTCATCCTTATTATTCGGTTATTGTGTAAAGAGTTGTTTTCTGTGCAATCGCTTGTTACTTGTTGTGAAAATCTAATTGAAAGTAAAATTGTTTTAAGTTACGATGATAATTCTTTATTTTTATTTTATTCCATTCCGCGCGTTTTGCCAGGAGGGCCGATGCTGCTCATATGGGTTGGAGGCGGTCGTCATAGCGTTGCGAAGTTTTGGGCATTATTTGATTGGGGTGGCTTTCAAAGTCGTAACCGATTGCAATGCTCTGAGGGCCGCCGAGGGCAAGAGAGATCTTTTGCCAAGGGTTGCACGGTGGATGATTTGTCTACGGGATTTTAATTTTGATATCGAATATAGAAAGGGAAATGGTGTCCCGAGAGAGAACCTAACGCTCTTATGTTACAGTTCTTACTTGCGAACGTCTATGTGTGCGTGTGTATGTGCGTGCGTATGCAAGTCACGTGGCGCTCTGGCGTGGATCTAAGGGCGTTACCCAAGACGCAAGCGAAAGGTACCGTGCACACACGTCGACGGACTAGTGGGTGGCATACCTATGTAGTGGGATGGACGAGCGGCACTGGATTGCGCGTCTTATGACGTGCGTGGTTTCGCTTTGGCGAACCGGCAGACGTATCATTCGATGCGTGGTCTCGCTCTTGCGAACCGGCAGACGTATCATTCGATGCGTGGTCTCGCTTCGGCGAACCGGCAGACGTATCATTCGATGCGTGGTCTCGCTCTTGCGAACCGGCAGACGTATCATTCGATGCGTGGTCTCGCTCTTGCGAACCGGCAGACGTATCATTCGATGCGTGGTCTCGCTTTTGCGAACCGGCAGACGTATCATTCGATGCGTGGTCTCGCTTTTGCGAACCGGCAGACGTATCATTCGATGCGTGGTCTCGCTTCTTCGAACCGGCAGACATATCTTACGATATGTGTTGGGCTTCGGCCTTGCAGACATATCTTACGATATGTGTTGGGCTTCGGCCTTGCAGACATATCATTCGATGTGTGTTGGGCTCCGGCCTTGCAGTACCTTCTTTATTACCGATGTAGGGCCGAGCCAGGCCGAGCGTCAGGTTAGGCCGAGCGTCTGACAGATGGAGGCGCCGAGCGGTTGCGCCAGTTCCTGAGCTGCGTGGCCGGGTCCGTCGCAGTCTGCGTGCTGCCTACCCGGCAGTCGCGCACCATCCACGTGCGTGCCTCTGCCTGCGCGCCCTGCCTGCGCGCCCTGCTTGCGCGCCTTGCTTGCGCGCCCTACCTGCGCGCCCTGCATGCGCGCCCTGCTTGCGCGCCCTACCTGCGTGCCCTGCCTGCGTGCCCTGCTTGCGCGCCCTACCTGCGCGCCCTGCTGCGCGCCCTGATTGCGCGCACTACCTTACAGACATATCTTTCGATATATGTTGGGTTTCGAATTTGTATCCATATCCATTGATATGTGTTGGACTTTGGTCCTGCAATCTCGTATGGCTTAGCCTTGTACGTAGAATTGTGAGAATAAGCGATGTGTGTGGTCGATGAAGCTTGTAATACGATGATTGTTAGTGAAGTAGAAGAAGTTAAGAAATAGCATCGTGTGTATCATTGAAAGAGGGCCTTGATTGTGTGAGGAATGAAAGAATAGGCAACTTTACAAAAAAGTTTTGTTTTTGTGTTCATGTTGTTTCTCATCGACAGATTCCGAAGCTGAAGACAATGATGACACCGGTGCTGAGCCCTGGTCTGCTCGGGTTGACCCTGTTGAGGTCTCCAATGAAGATATCTTGTGAAATGCGGCCGAGGACGGCGCATGATCAGGATAGGCCGTATTAGGAAAAAGGAAGAATGAATCGTTGGGAATCATGACGTCACCACAACCGCAGCTATAAAAGCAATCGTTAGTTCGCTCTCGCCCCATTTGCTTGTCGGACGTTGAAGAGCGAGGTCGGTTGGAAAGGTATACGCCGTAATGGCGGTGACGGCTCGGTTGAGTCAGTCGTGTTCCGACCGCCGGACCGAGCGGACGTCTGCCACCACAGTATACAGTGAATCATAGAGTGACTTAGTGTTATAGCACAACCCTCTCCCGACATTCCGGAGGACACCACAGTGGTGATCGATGTGATTTGCAGTTAGTCATTTGTTTCATCCTTATTATTCGGTTATTGTGTAAAGAGTTGTTTTCTGTGCAATCGCTTGTTACTTGTTGTGAAAATCTAATTGAAAGTAAAATTGTTTTAAGTTACGATGATAATTCTTTATTTTTATTTTATTCCATTCCTGATTCCTAAAAATATAATATTGCTATCGACATACTGCTGCACGAGAAATGCATGACAATTTCGCATTTTTACTTTCTCGTACTTTAGAGGAAGTCTTGTAATCGTCAAAAAATTCAACCTCGAGATTTTGACGGATTTACACGTTTTGGACCTCCCTGAGTCCAAAAATATTTTTTTTGGAATTATGTCTGTGTGTGTGTGTGTCTGTGCGTTAGCACGATAACGCGAGCATGCTTTAACTTATTGCAACCAAATTTAACATGCGTGTATGACATCAACAACGCCACCACCAACAGCAACAGTATAATTACTGGACATGGAAGGCATATCATCGTAGTGCCCAGGCTGGCAACGCACTTGCAGTGTGTGATTTACCACTTAATACCAGGTGGGCCGCGAGCTTGTTTGCCATCTCGTACTATAAAAAAAAGTTTGTTTACCTACGACTGCCATATTTCGACAGCAGCCGGGACCAGCTTCCGAAGCACGAAGGAAAAACAAGTTAAAAAGTTTTTTGGTCACCCATCCGAGTACCGACCGCGCACTTGGTAACTAGGCTTTCGTTACTGTTACGAAGAACTTACGGCCGCCGCTTCATTGACCTTTTACTTTAGTTTAATTTCAAAAAATACATATTTTAGTGTCTGACTGTACGCTATCAAAATTTATGACCCGTTTTCTCAATCGCGATCGAAATGACCGTCTTTTACATTTTAGTTATAATAAAGTAGAGAGATCGGATGTCCTAAGACGAGGTCACAAGAGGTCATTGCTTTTTTGTTGCTGGGCTCGTAAGTTTGCCAAGGTTGGCTATGTCTATTACTCAGACAGAGCCGTTATTAGGTTTTATTTATTCACGCTATTAGAGTTTTGATAATCGAACGTATTACAGAATAACTTAAATCTTTTATGAAATCTTAAAAAAAAATCCAGTAAACGTTGAATTTTTTCTAATCATAATTTGAAGAAATATTCTTCGAGAACCTATGTTAATTTCAGTGCAATATTAACATGGTTTGGTAGCACAGGCAAACCTCGTTATTTAGTTGTCGAAGAGGTCAAATGCATTTACGCATCATTCCTGCTGTACAATGCAACTGCATTCGATGTGGAACTCAAAGTACAGTCGTTCCCACGTTCAGAAGGCACACATATAGCGATTCGGGATCGCCATGATTCGCTTTTCACCGAGACGCCATCTATGCCCGCCCCTTCAGGCTCAACCGGTTGCACCTTTTACTCCCGTCCAGAACGAACCGTAAGTCTTGCAGACCAGCACCCACAGAACAAGACTCCCCTGGCCCTGAAAATGGACTTTCCCGATTCCCCCACAAGAGTGCCGCAGATGGCTTGAATGGAACTCAACGTAGTTTAAGCCATGCTATACTATGCCTTCTGTCCCCCTACCTAAGGCCGTAGCCATCCAGAATATCGGCTCCCATTGAGGAACGCTCAACAGGGTCCGGCTAACGTGTAGGCACCAGACAATGGGGTGCTGCCTTCCGGGACGCTGGAAAACCAACACAGAGAGGTCACATCCAAAGCCACCCCTGAGAACGCTCACCACCAGCCATTGGTCGGCGAACCCACTGGGCCTGAAAAGCGCCCTGCCTTGTCCGATGTCAGCCGTCTGTCCGCGACAAATGTCGCCCAGGGTGCACTACGGGAGGTAACGGAAATAGCTCCCCAACGCGTACAAACCTATGACTTATTAGTAGATAAATAACCTGAGCGACATTACTACAAAACTTAACTCAATAAGTTGTAGTTGACAACAATTTATCACCACTATTCAACGCTTAAAGTTCCATCTTAGGAAGTACTTGAGAAAACTGTCCATTACAAACAGGTACATGACAGTAAGCACTAACAATGAGCAACTTGCGCATGCGCAGCCTAGTTGTTACTTACATGGAAATGTATTCATTTCTCACAAATGCCCGTCAGAAGACCATATTTCTCAGTTTGCAGAATGTTGGAAATATTTAACACACAGTTAGCAATGTCTTCAATAGGATCTCAAAAGTCTTGAGGACGCTTTACCCTTAGACGTTAGACTGACCAAAAAGGTTTTTGAGAAAACAGATGATGCCACTAAGATAAAACTCTAAGTCTTGATGTTAAAACATTACAGTTATAAAATTAACAAAATAGGATTAGTCTTCCTAAAATTAACATATCAGCATTAGTATCTAAGGTGTTAGTGAATTACTTCTTGACAGTACCGACAAGTGACCGGATCTCACACCAAAGTGCTGCCACCTACTATTTTATCGTTATTATAACATTGGATTTTATTTTTGTTTCGACAATCACTCCTAAGGGCTGACTCCTTAGATGATATACCTGGCTGACTCACACTGGGATGGTAGCGGTCGGTAGTGGCTAGCAGCGGCCAGAGTAGAAAATTACAGTAATAGGCGGCTGTAGATATTGTTCAGCAGCATTCTCTTCCAAGCAACCTGCAGTAAAAGAAAGGACAATGTCCATTTCTGGCCATTTGTGAACATAGTTATACACAAAAAGTAATTTTACCAATAATTTTATTTTAATTTTTGAGAGTATAACTACAATATGTTTTTTAAAAAGAATTTTATTTGGTTTACACTTTCTCCTCCATTTAATTTCCTACTAGTGCTGTAAACATAATTGTAAAATCATATAAGATTCAGCAAATCACAATATTTTTTAATAGTTTTCGAAGTATTATGAATTTACTTTTGAAGATTTACGATCATTTAGAACATGATATTAATTAATTTACACTTTCAACATTATTCGCAATATCAAAATATAATATAAAAACATAATCGATTTCCAAAAGAATGGATTATGATTTTTATAATGACAAAACACAACACTACGCCGTGTCTGACTGAATGTCAAAAAAACGTCATTCGGAGTGTCTGGCGGGAAATCATGGCGTCTGGATGTCGATCTTTATTTCGATAATTAAAAATTTCTTCTGAGTGGATTTTGAGCAGTGAAAGTGGTGTCGTTTCGTTACATAAGCATCCGTGTTGACGAACAGTTATGAGGAATCATTGAAATAAAGGTTTTGTGTATGTGGCGTTGAGAATTGTATAGTGGTTGGAAATCCCACTATAGATTTCTCATCAGTCACAGTCATGAAGTCTGTTGCCATGCATTTCTTTCCAAGCATTCCCTGGATGCATGTAAATGTGCGACGCCCATATTTTAATGCAAACATCAAGAAAGAAGACATAAATACAGACAGGGCTGTATGGACTTGATATCCTTTGCCCGTCTACAAAAGTTTACAAAAGAAACAAAAAAAAAAGTCATTCGCTTTGTTTGGTGGAAAGCAATGGGATCTAGCCCATACAGCCTTCATCTTGGTTAATTTTCTTCTTTCAATTTTGCATTAAAATAATTATTATGGTACATGTACACTCTCCAACAAGCACTTCTTAGATACACACTTCAGTGCATCTAAGAAGTGCTTGTTGGAGAGTGTACTTTGTGGAGTTGCACGGTAATCTTATTAAAAATATTGTTTTATTTCATTCACAATCTATATTACTCCATTAACAAATTATACTGAAATATACATTTTGATACTATTATATGCTTAAATTCTTTCTTTTTATGATATAAACTGATTATCTTATTAGTTGTTATTACTGGAAAAGTCTGTTCATGAGTGGCCAAAATCTCTATAGGAAGTGGACATTCTCCTTTGAAGAGTAATCTGTACAAAACTAAAATAAGAACAAACTTTTAAATGCAATATTTTAAAAGTTTATCATATTATTGCATTGAATTTGATTTGATTTGGGCAGAGCAAGTTATGTGTTCTCCTTAGTGTAACGCGCACTTAAAATTTTTACAAAGCAAATTGTCACATGTCATCTTCATGTAAAAAGCACTAGACTGGAAGAGGTTGTGCATGATTTATAACTTACCTACTAAAAAAATAATTGGCAGATAGAAATTCTTACTCGTAGTCTCGTACCTATACTCTATAGAAAGAAATATTCATGTTTATCTTGTTGGCAGAATCTAATTAAATGTAAATTTTCATATTTAACGAACAAAAAAAAATATTCTTATCTATTTTTAAAATGACTACAGAAGGCACACATTAGTAGGAATTCAAAAGTCCTTGTCTAGCAACTTTATATTATTCAGAAAACTAATTCCATAAGATAATATCAGTAGTAATAAACACAGTGTAATCTCAACATAAAAATAATTTACGACGACCAAAAACAAGAAACAATATATTAGATTCTAAAGTTATCTACTAAATGTCATTTATTCCAATGACGATTTTATGTTCGATAAAAGATTGTCTTTCCTTGAAGCCAAAAGAGGTATTTTCTTATCACATGCCATTAACAAGTTTAAAAGTTTAGTCGTGTTGGATAAATATTTATATTTTTACCTACAAGCATGGATATTAAAGATTTACCATACCTACTAATTCTAGTTCTACAACCGTTAAAATTGTGAAGAAAATACGTATTTGACAATATTTACTGTAAAATATTATTGTACCTAAAACTCCGTTGAATTTTGACTTGTGACTTCGCCGAGGGAGATGCTCTCGCCGGCTTGAAATCCTTTTTTATATTATTTGGTTGGCAGACCAGTATCTGGCCTGCCTGCAGTACCAACCTCAAAATTTGGAATAAACAGTCACTGGCTTTGGGACCGAACTAAAAAAAAATTTCTTTTACATAAAATATTATTTCTCCGTTTTTAGTTTTCTACGAGTTCTGGTTCGTTATAAGTAAGTATAAAGCAGCAAGTCTGATTCTCAATAATTGTCTGGATTATTTTATTTATGTAAAGCCCAACAAAATTGTATTCTATTCTAAGTAAAAGTTTTAATTTGATCACAGCCAAGATATCCGAGACAACTATTGTCAAAGTATAAAGATTAAAATATTCAATCAAATATGTTAAGCGTTACTATCATAATAATCTTCAACGTGTTATTTAGAGCTCTTATACACGAATGACACGTTATTAACTACTAACGTAAAAATAATAAAGCAATCCATGTTTTTTAAAAGTATTAAGTAAACGAAGAATGAATAGAATTGACAAAGATGTAAAAAAAAAAAGCATCGTTGTTAACATTTACTTCTCTTTCTATGTTAATGGTGATAAGCCAAACTACAACAAGGGTTGCTCTCTTACCTTGCAGGAAGTTTTACAGTTAAACGATCTCTGAGTATCATTCTCCGTACTTCTTAATCAGGTAGTGGTTTTCCACCTTTTTCCCTGGGCGTCATACTTTTTTCTTTACTGACAGGTTTTAGTGGTTTTTTTTTACCCCTGAATGGAACTGTCCTTTAAGGACTTCGCAAGAATCTGACTTTGCAAGAATCCGCCGCGCGAGATGCGACTAGAAATACTCTAGAGAAGTTCGCATTAAAGGCTAGGGCCCCACCAAGGTCTTCTTCTACTTTGGTCCCAATTTCTTTGGGATCGATGCAGTAAATCTTGCTATCGACATACTACAGGTTTCGGCAGTGGATTTTTACGGCTGGCCACCCGCTTGACACCAACCTTCCTTGGGAATTTCTATCTTTCGACTGACAGCGGCCACTTGTTTAATAAGCCTTCCAAAGCATGGAGGAAAATCGAGTTTAAATATTTTCGGTCACCCATCCGAGTAACGGCCGCGCACCTGGTAGCTTAGCTTTCGTGATGGTGATGAAGAACGCACGACTGTGACGTTATCGACCTCCTCCAACTTCTTAAGTAAATCCGGTCACCAGTCATCTGCAGCCATCAGCATTAGTCCATCAAACGAAAAATCCTTTACCGTTGGCAACGCGCCGCTCGTGTAGAAGAGCTCCTAGAGAGTTATAACAGTTGACTAGACATATTTTTTTAGAAATCAAGGAAAGTGTCCAAAGAATTTTTAATCAACAATTTGTCATAAAATAGCTGTTATGATTGACTAATCAGAAAAACATAAAGCAGTGAATTAATTAACCATCGTAACACCCACGGCTGATTTAGATGTCCAACATGATAATGAGTATTCGAAAGCATAACTAGTGGTTTGAAATGCGTGGACGGACTCAGGGCGGAGTAGGAGTTACATTGTTTATTGTAATTGATATGTTTACAGTAACACATTTATTCAGGTTTGCGAGCCTGATATACGGAAGACGGATTGTGTGCTGATCTGAAGAAGTAGTCTGATATAATATTGTATAATCTGCCGGTCGTAATTACCTTGTAGGTACTTAAAATATTTAAATATCTTTGGTGAATTTCAAAGTAAGAAGTCAAGAATATTTTTAAAATTAGAAAAAATACACAGAAAAAAATCTACTTGTCCAGGGTGGGAATCGAACCCAGCATCTTCCGCCATCCGGGCGGCTGTAACAACCACTGCGTTACCGGGACACTGCTTTCGCTGTCAAAATTTGTCAATGCTTGGTGTTTTAAAAAATTTTTAGTTTCATAACGCATAATTCCATAGTCAAGAATTTGTTTATGGGGTAATACCATTTTTTTTTCGGTGGTAAAATGCTGGGTAAGATCTGTTAATATGGTAGAATTCATTGGACTATAATAGACGGGTTCTCTATTTAGTTAATTTCAACAAATTTTTATTTAAATTATTATTTAAATTTTTATATAAATTTACTCATTATTAGTATCTCAGACCGAAATTATTAAAAATTAGTGCTGGCTTCGTCCGCTTTAACGGCGGTTATTATATAGCTTATCGCGTACTTCCTTGATAAATTTAATATCCAACCCAAAAAGATTTTTTCAAATGGAATCAGTAGTTCCTGAGATTAGCGCGTTCTAACAAAAAAAAATATTAATTATTTCAATTAAGAAGAGGAACAGATGGCGAGAAATTATATGCTCTAACAAAACCTTACTTGATAAAGCAATGTGAACAAAGCGTGCCAATTCTCACAACTGTGTGTATCGTCTATTAGGCAACTCGTCTCCAGTTGTTTTATAACTAAAGTTAAAAGCCGATTCGTATGCACATTTTGGGCGAGACATCTCGTGAATGTTAAATTCCATTTTATGACTTACCAGAAGAATTCTAAAGCGAATAATAATTCTATAATCGATGTCGTGTCCCCATAAAAAAAGTTACTATATGTGACGTTTGACGAATAGTAAGCGAGTGTTAGTAGTCTCATGGCGTTATACTTGGTTAAGTAATTTAGGTAATCGTCAATCGATTACTTTAAATGCATCCTGCCTAAGGTTGCTATTAAAAACATCCTGTTCAGCTTTATAACCTGTGAGTGTAGAAGCGACGCGACGCGGTGCGATGCGATTTTGTTTTTCGTTTCTAGACAACAAAAGCTTAGCAACTAACTATGCAAATGATTTCTACACGCACTACGACTTATGATTCCACTGCGGGAAGATGAGCGTTGTCCTATAAAAACCATTTTGCATACTTCGTTTATTGTGAGGCAAAGGAAACGTAAAGTCTCCTACAGTTTAATTGCATTTTGCCGTAAAGGCGATATTAAAATTATAATTATGTTATTATTCATATTATTTAAAAACCTAATTATGCCAATATTAAATTGTGCCGGTCTAAAAAATCACCAACCTCGAATAAAAAAATTTAAAGTTATAAAATTGACGAATTTTCAATTGATTGAATGCGCGTATAATATAATAATTCATCAGCAGTGACGCTCTAATGACGTTGTCTCGCAATCTATCATCAAAGGTGTGAAACAAAAGACAGGTGTTTAGTCGACAGAGAAGACTTCTTGACGAAAACAAACGACCTGCGCAATTACCGCCATCGACACGAAAGTGGCTTTAATTAATACGCATAACAAAAGAAAATCACAATAATTGTTTGCCACATGAAAGAGAGTACGTAGGAACGTAGCTTAGTGTTGCGAAAGACTTGAGTCTTTTAGGCCCGTATTACAGAATGACACTCAGAAGTCAAACATGTCTTGAGAATCGTCTGTCACTTTCTATGACGCACAAAGTGATAGAGACGTAAGACGCTCAAGTCGGCGTTCATTCTTGAAACTTATTCTATAATACGAACATAAGTCTTAAATTCGAGATTATCGTAGACTACGAGGACAGTGGCTCAAATGACTTTTATTTTGTCTGACTGATGCTGGCGGCCACCGAAGACCTTGGCAATATGACCGGAGTTGTTTTGAAGAAGGCTAGGCTTTAGAGGATCCTCTAACATGTAATTCGAATCTATTTAGAGGATTTCTAGCTGGCGAGCAACTCCCGCGGGGGTCTCTGCATCGCTCTCATGCCATCATTATCACTCTACATGGCCGAGTGACCCCGGTGTGACTCAGAGGATGCCGCGAATTCCCCAAGCACAAAAGTGATTGGAAACTGAAGGCGTCGTCCTAATTGGCAAATCGTACGATGAGATCGTACGATGAGACGACGTGTCCTCATCGCACGATGAGATCGTACGATGAGACGACGTGTCCTCATCGCACAATAAATTCAACATACAGGATTTCTTTAGTGTGTCCTAATTGAAGCTCGTAAGTCATCGCGTGAGCATAGAAATTGCTTGATACAAATCTTCATATACAATCTATGCTACAGATATCTTTAGTGGCCTAATTGGTCACATCACATCTCATCGCGCGAGTACAGCAATACGGGAGGCAAGACGATCATGTTCGCACGATCTGTTAGGCATCGATCGTACAATGACACGATGCGTTTTCATCACGCGATGAAAGTAATGATTCTGTTCTCGCGCGATAACTTGCGGGCTCAATCAAGACACTCTAAAGAAATCTTTTATGTTGAACTCATCGTGCGATGAGAACGATCGTTTGCCAATTAGGACATCATCATGCGATGATTGAACAGGGTGTCCTAAGGCATCCCTTAGGACACCCTGTTCAATCATCGCACGATCACTTTCATCGTGTTATGAAAACGCATCTTTATTCATGAAGTCTTTTGAGTCCTAAGCTTTACAATTGGTCAATTTTATGAAATATAAGGAACATTTGAACAACAAGACATTGAGATATTAATAAGCGTGATTAAACAGTCATATTTACAAATTTTTATTTCATCTTCTTTTTCTTTTAGGTACTTATAGCTTCATCTAAAGCAGCATTCATTCAGCATTTCAGCAGACACAATCCTGAGCCTAGTGTCTTGTCTTCTCGAAATCAAAAATATTTCAAGAAGATCTCGAGTCCTATATAAGTATTGTAAGTCTCACAACACTAACTTCGCGCTAAACAAAAAGTCGCAGTAATAACTACCTGCGACAAAGAAGTCGGGTTTTATTAATAAAACAAAAGAGCATCGTAATAACCTCGAGCAGTGACACACGTGTACAGTTTGCCAGAAAAAATATCGTCAAGTCATTATTTAATATTGCATAATGACAACTGGTCATTGAACTAATACAGGTTGAGTAGATGTCGCGTTGTTATAATCACGTAATACCCGTGTTTATTGAGTTTGTTAAATATTTTGAGCTGATTAAAAATTAGTTTCAGTTGCTCTTAAAAATCATGTTTCTTATTTCTGTAGAATTACTAAGATGTAGCCTAATAATATTATAAACGCGAAAGTTTGTCTTGAAGTATGTTTGTTACTCTTTCACGCAACTGCTACTTATTGGAATTTAATAAAACTTTTCCGTAATAAAGCTCACACATCAGAATAACATATAGGTTATATAAATTATACTAATCCTGCGCAGACGAAGTCACGGGCTAAAGCTAGTTTGTAATAACTAAACATTAATTTCAAAATTCATCTCCCACTTTAACTTTTTTTCTCTATATCAAAAAGTCAAATACTAATCAAATTCTTCTCATAAGTCCACCAGGATGCCTACTTAATTGTGTATGCATGTACTAGGTCTGTTAACTGAAGGATTGTTAATTTTTGGGTTTGTTGTCCCTTTTTGTGTAGGTGACAGGCTAGCAACCTGTCACTATTTTGGGGTACTGTATGGCCCATACTGCCAGATGTGGCTTTGTGTGTAACCGAATGTTACCTGAAGCTCTGCTCGACTCCTTTTGGGATAGGTAATAAGTGTGATTATATGTATGTATATATGTAATAAACTATTTTGAATATTTATATAAGTAGGTAGTATAAGAATTACTAGAAAAAATATACTGAAAAATCGACCTGCCTCAGGCAGGAATCCAACCCAGCATCTTCCGAAATCCGGGCGGCTGCGTTAACCAATACGCCACTATTATCCCATAAGAATTACTGTTCCCATTGACGACTAAAACAAATTATTTTTAGTTAACTATTCTAACTAATATTATAAATGAAATTATTACAGATCAATATAAAATCAACGCACACACACATTGTGAAGATATAGGGGGTACCTTTCAATCAGATACTGACAGAACTGTCCTTGAAGGAAAGAATATCCGTTTTTTTTGACAAAAATTACATTAATAACAGTACAAAATGTTAATAAGATAAAATAAATATTCCAGGCCTACAAACATAATGAACAACCTTACTTCAAAGTTCCTCACAAGGCATGACTTATAATAAAAAACGTAACTTAAAAAGCAATTGATGAGCGTAACTGTACACTGGCGCACGACAGTCACCTAATTAAATGCACTATTATAATCAATTGAGTGTGTTGCCATCTAGTAATGAGTCACGGGTGACTCAGGAGTCCCTGGAGCGAGCGTGACCCGCTTCTGACACAATAGTACTTGTAGACCGATAGGCATGTGAAATAAAGATATACGTATATAAAGTACATAGAACAGCTTGAACGTTATTCTTCGCTTCTCATCCACTATCCCTCCACGACAAGTCGCACCTGAGCCGAGGGCCGAGCCTTAGAGGCACCCTCAGGTACACGACCCGGTGCCGACTCGAACGCCTTAGAGACCCTTAGCGTTGCAGACTCCCTCGAGGAAGATGCTCACCGGTCAGGAATCCTCTCTGGGGTGATTCGACTTTCAGGCTAGAGGACCCACCTAGGTCCTAGAAAACCCCGGTGACGAAAAGAAGGTCATCAGAGACATACTGTAAAAGTAGTCGTAAAAATGCACGTTATTAATTGTTACAGGTTCACAGGCGGCGCCGAATGGCTATCCGTACTGAAATTTACATTTCGCTGAAATATCCATAATCGGTTCTATGAAAAACCGTGAAACCGTCGGATTATTCTTAACAGACAGAAACACAACACTGCAAAGAAGCAGCGTTTTGGATACGTTATTTTAATCAGCGCATCTGAGATGCATAAGTTGCTGATGAATGACGGCGAATATAGCAACGAGAAAATAAACAACAATAAACATTCGTTCAGCAAGACGTGCTGCAAAAAATTAATTTGTTCCACAAAACAAAGTTGTTTATTTAAAAACAAACGAGTACATGTCGGTTGTTTAACACTCATCTGCCTGTCAAAATATTGTTGCTATCTTGTTTTGTCTGGAGCAACTGACCTCTTGACCTGTCGGTCCAGCTGAGAATTGACCTCTGCGACCTAATGTAGTTTGAGTTATAGTTTTTGCAATTAAGCTAATGTTAAGCAATGTTATGTCAGTTTCGGATTGTTGAGATGATTAATACTCGTATTCACAAACGTTACTATGAGGTTTCTCGACTCTTGGACAAGGAAACGCATTGCATTGAATAGAGCTCTGTGATTGGTTCGATGCTGTTGTCTAGTTCACATCGTTGAATATACTGACGTTTTATTACTTAAAACCTACTTTAGATTTTTGACATCTGGACGTTGCTTTTGACATCTCGACCTGCGCGTTGTGTAATATTGCTAGCTTCCTAAGCTGTGCGTTCATTTTAAAGTACGCATAGTTCCGATCCCCACTTAAGTATTGTCTATGAATAGGTTTTTACGACCCTGTGCATTTACGCGTACTATGAGACCTCTAAAAAAGAAACATAATAATAAACTAAAAAAGAATATGGCAAAAACTATGATATTTTTATTTTAGTAATCCACGAATTGCTTACTTGTAAAGTATGTTTAATTGTATTTACAAAAATTCAATGGACAAATCAAATGATAAAGTAAAAAAGGAAACAAGCAATAATTCTTCAGTAAAGTTAATTCTAATAGCAAAAATGATCATATTTTTAATCAAGTAATCCACAAATTACTTATAACTAGAGTTTATACAGCGCCAACGAAAATCCAAATTAGCAATAAAAACTTAGTAATAACGTGATTTTACAATCAACATAATATTCATCGATGCTCGTACGTCTATTAATTAGTTGGTGATCAATAAATTGTAGCCGGTACAGTGCAATAAATATATTGTCTCGATTATTCTCGAGCCCCCTATGGTCACTTCCTGTGCTGTAACTACATCGTAAACAATTTCCGTAGTATTTTACTGCCTCCAGAATGATAGTCATTTGAATAATTACGTGACATAGGATCGGCAGCTTGAACGATTCTGGAAGATCCCTTTGTCTTTTGTCACAATATAAAAAATACAGAAAATAAAGTTATTTTATTTTGCAATTTTGATTTGGCATGATTTCTAATGTGTGTTTAAAAATGTAATACAAATTAAAAAGCTAGCAAGCTCCTATCGTTTTATTCATAACACAGGGACCAGAATCTTAGGAGTCTAATGTTCCGATCCGTTCGAGTAATACTCAGATGAACACTACACACTCAGGCACTAGACACACTTTTGTTATACACCGCACTCGTCGAACAAGGGTGCGAAGACCCGGTCTACATACGACGCGCTATACCCGGTACAGACATGTACCGGGGCGCTTCTCCCCGCCTCCGCCACGACACGATGTGCCCGAGCCGAGCCTTTAGAGGCACCCTCGGGCATGTCGCTCCCTTCCGACACGGACGCCCTAGGGACGCTTGGCGGTCGAGAGACTCCCCACGGGGGAGATGCTCGGTCGCCCAGTAATCCTCTAGGAACGTTCGACCTACAGGCTTGAGGACCCCCCAAGGTTTTCGCCTTCTTAAAAACCCGGTGATCCAGAAAATGTCATTATAGACAATCTGCAATAGAATTTAAAAAAAAAAGTCTAATGTTCGTATTATAAAATAAGCTTCAAGAATGAACGCCGACTTGAGCGTCCTATGTTTCTATCACTTTGTACGAGATAGAAAGTGACAGACGATTCTCAAGACATGTTTGACTTCTGAGTGTCATTCTGTAATACGGGCCTAAGAGAAGCAGACGAATTTGTTGCAGACTATTGTATTTTTAATATATAAAAGAGAACCTAAGATAGTGCGAGAGTATAATACGCTACTGACCATCTTAGAATTACAAAGCTGATATATACTATGTATGAACAGGTCCCATGTTGGCTGCTCCCTCTTATACACTGTGATTTTTTTTTATTTTTTTACGATGATTTTGAGGCAAACCGGCTTGTAAAAGTCAACCCTAGGACTACGGTCATAGTACGTATTATAAGTGAAATACAAAAGCTCGACTTCTGCATTGTCTCCTTATTTTGTGTATCAGAGTTCCTCCTTGAAGATAAGGAAATGTGCTCGCGTTTTTTAGTATACACCTCTTTAGTGCTTTGTCATGTTACGATGTTAATAAGGTGTTTTTTTGTAATGAGAATGTAGTTAAAAAGCAGGTGTCGTCTCCATTAAATCGGGGTTTAAGCGTCTGTGTAGTTAGGTACTTGGTTGAAAGCTGTAAAAAACAAAACACGTGTGATGCCTGATGTGGCAACTTGTAAAATCAATCACACGATAAAAAGAAGTCAACAACAACATAATATTTAGATAAATATAGTATTAATAAATATGATTTCTATATTGATGTTAAGCCTTCATCTCACCTGGTAAAAAGACCGAACGTGGGAAAAGAACTTCATCCCGAACCTTAGATACAATAATCATAATCATTTAATTCAGACATTATAAACAGCCGTGTGATGCCGACAGAGTAGAATAGTCACCCCATATCCGCCAATGGGTGTCGTAGAAGGTGACGATCAGTAACGGGGTATTGGTCACCTTTATACTCCATCCACCTATCCGCATTTGGCAAGCGTGGTGGACTACTGCCTAAACCCGATTTACACTTAATATTGCAAGTGTCTATAGGACCCGGTGACCACTTAACATCAGGTGGGCCGCAAGCTTGTTTGCCATCTCGTAACATAAATAACATTAAATAACATAACATTAATTGTGTTTGTAGCCATTTTTCTTATAAAACTATGTTACTAGTTTAATTTATTACAAGTACAACAAATATTATTTATTACAACTAGAACACAATTACTAGGGAACCCTGTGCCTATGGACACTGATCCAGTATTTACACACAGGACAATCGGGTATATCTGTCAACACGTAATACATAGTTTAAAAATAAATTCCTATCTACTAGGAAATATTATAGAGACAAGATTCACGGCGAGATTCTTTTCGGTCTAAGTTTCATATTTATTTTTATACGTCTTTCTAATATTTTAAAAATAAATACATACAGCTTTATTTAAGGCTAAGGCGACATTTTTGTTCAGATGCTATCACCGCTCAACGCGACAACTCAAACATATTTACGATTGCGCCACAAAATCGTCAGACACTTAAATTGCCATTTACGGCGAAACGAAAAGGTGTGTTCTAAATTGTCGGATGCTAATTTATAATTGAATTAATGTGATGCCTCGTGTCCAGCTCGACACAAATATTCTAAGCGTGCTAATATCTTGCCACAGTCAGTTCCAACATGGTTCTTACGTTCCTATTAAAATAACTTTGTAAGTGCAAATGCTTTGCTCATTCAATAACAGTTTGCTTTGAAAGATAATTTATTTGTATCTTATTTAGATGATTTACCTGCCCTTTATTTTGTTACACTAAGCGCAATATAGGTGACTTCACTTATTTTATCGAGAGCGTATTAACCCATTAACGCCCAAATGAAAACCACCTTTATTTTTTTTGTTTTAATGATATTTGTTGTATTATTAGGGACAAAAGAAAAGGTATTTAAAGAAAAATAGAACAAAAAAGAAATATATATTGAAATATGGGTATGTACTCGGCCGGGTACACTGGGCGGATTAATAGTGAAATTGTCCGAAGCAAGGTCTTTCTACACATAATGTTTTCACACATTTTTTAGACACATTCACACATTTTTTAGTCTATTTACTCGTATTTTGCCTGTAGCTCTGAAGCCTAAGGACCGGAGGTCAACAAATAACTGATATTTTGTGAAAAAAATTTCAAAATAAACGATATGTTCACTAGGAATTACGGACATTTTGTCCAGAAGAGATTTCACAACTCTTGCGCCTAGAGGATTATCAGCTACTTCGTTAGTCTTGCCACAATACACATCGAACGCATAACAGTCTCCATCTGAACTTGTGGCTGCCCAATTCCGATATCCGAATCGTACAGGTTTACCCATTATAAATTGTTTTTCGGGGTGACGGCCGATGTATTTTATCATGGATTCATCTATACTGTATAAAGTTCTATAGATATAAATCCTCATGAAAAATTCCCAATTGGCAAGAGTTTTTCTGTATTTCTTCACACAAAGGTCTCATCTTGAAAAGCTTATCGGTGGAACCTTCTTCTAATGAGTTGTCTACGAAATGAAGATTACGTTTTATCTCCAAGAATCGATTCCGTGACATGCAATTTCATACTATAGGAACTCCAAGGTCTTCATCCAAACTCCAATAAGCACATTCAGTTGGTAGTACAGGAGTGCAGGCTTTCAATTTTTCTACGACCACTTTTGCCGGATATATTAGCAGGATATACTGGCTTCATTTTCCTCCACATAGGTTTATTTGATTGAATATTTCTGGATCGTTTCGAAGGCCTTACATAATTTGACAAAGGCTCATCGTCACTATCGGACCAGTCTGAAACATCATGATTGGGACAGCGTGGTATGACTTCTACAGTTCGTGGAACTTCTCTAGGAAGATTAGAAGAAACCAAATCATCATCGTTCCCTTCTTCTTCGTCACTTACAATAGCAGGTTCCGGAGGCCCCAGTAGGACATCATATTCCGAATCATCATTTTCATCTGCAAATATAGATTCGATGGCTTCCTCCAGCTTAGCATAGCTATTTTGGCTTGTGAAGACACGACGGTTCGCCATTGTTGAATAATGAAAATAGCTGATAAAAATATAAATTTGTTATACATATGTGACCATTGTACTCAGCCGAGTACAGTGGAATAAAGTGAATCAAAACGTAAAAATATCGAAATGAAATTCATCAAAAACAATAGATAATAACAAAATAAAGAGTAACAAACTGTTTGTATCAAATTTCTGTTAAAAAAAGTTCTATTTTGTAATAAAAATTCATTGTTGAAACTTACCATATAAACTTTCTTTGCAATCCGTATTTGACAGTGGCAAAAGTGACATTTATTTTCGCGCTATACTAAACTTTTTTATTTTATCAGACGGGTTAACCATCTGGTTATGAAATAATGAATTATTTGAATGACAACCGTAGATTATAAAAACTAAATAATACTTTTTGTAGTTGTACTCGCGCGAGTACGGAGGGCGTAATGGGTTAAACTACTTAAATGTGAACTGGTAGTGATTCTTCCGATGTTCAATTCACAAAAAAATTACGTAGTTGTTTTGGTGGTGAGTTCTTCATTTAACAAATCAATTGAAAAAAAACGGCAACCCTAAAGGTTGCATACCCACTAAAAACTTTTGGATCCCTTCTCTCCGCATATCGGCGGTTGCGCGGGAACGTTTATTCATCCGCAAGGATGGGAGTTCCTCTACCTTCTCTCTCTCCTCTTAGAATCTCTGAGGCGTTCAAGTCAGAAGGAAATAGTATGCCTGACGGTGCTTGTGCTCGAACCTCGGCTTAGGCGTGCCGTCATCATACATTCATCTTTTTTATAGGAATGTTAACAGTCGTGTGGTTCGCGGCAGAAAATTGCGCAAAAAAAAAACGGACGGTTGTGGACCAGGCATCCAGACTCTGGGGATGGATTTGACGTTTGATAGCGGAATGCAGCGGCTGGTATAAGTCCAAACAAGCGATACAAATTGCCATTTGATGCTGCAATAGTAGATCTACTCATCCAGCATCACATATACCAGCCAACATCACTCCATGTCCTCCATGGGTGTCGTAGAAGGTGACTAATGGATCAGCAAAGGGTTATTGATCACCTTATACTCCGTCCGCTACTGCCTAAACCTCCTTCGATGACAAGGAGAGGCTGTGTCCCAGCAGTGGGGCGAATTATAATAGTTGTTACGATACAAGCGATAGAAGATATAGAGTGATGCCACATAATTCTATGCAATACCAAAGTCGATCGAAAGGGCCAATGATTTGAGCCACTCTCCTCTGTGTGTGGTGTAAGGGAAGGTGTTGGTACTGGGGTTTCCCCGCCCAGTGGCGAGCAGTATTCCAAGTTATAAATTTGTAGGGATGGGCTGACTTGAAATACCGTTTCGATCTGTTGAGCACACCAACTTACCATCTCTTTACCGGTGATAGCACGACCTATCTAAACCGGTTCTTCGCAGCCGTCTGCGTGCGCGGTGTGGTGTGTTACGAGTGCGTGAAGCCAAGGAAGAATTAGCGGTAAGGCTAGTTTTAAAATCACTTAATACTACTATTTGACCTAAGTGCGGCAATGTATTATCAAAAAAATCTAATTATTGTGTTCCGACATTTGGAGGTTGAATATTCGCGTTTTGAGATTTGAACCTTTTGCAGTCTACCACTGATCGCTTGATATCTACAGATGCCGAGCAAGTGCGCCAGTGAGAACATTTTCTTTTTCACAAAAAGTGACCAAGTTTGCTCAACAAACATCATCAGTTTGCCATCCATATATTTGCATACGGCCTCATCTGTACGTAATATGTATTAACACCAGAGCTTGAAATATGACACTCGCGGGAATCATCAAAAATCTGTCATGTGTGGGCGATGTTTGTACGAGATGTATGGATTAGATAATGTCATGTCTCACGGCGCTGTCATGGACTACTATTGAGTAGTTTACAGAAGTTACAAATTGAAATCCAACCTCTTTCGTTTCAGGGTAGATAGTGATAGACGGTTGCAAGTGTGACTACCCAACCTGTCAAATTTGTACCTTATTACAATATTTTTTTTCTTTATTCAGAAAATTCAACAGATATTTTTTTATAATTACGTTTTACAAATTAATGTCTCCATTCCACCTAACGGTAAGAAGAAGTGGAGTCCTACAAGGTCCTTCTTCAAACCTCTTTTGAATGACCCACGATTGCATGAAGAAAGGACTTGTGCTGGCAGTTCCATTTCTTGATTGTACGACATATTAATAAGTAGCTAAATTTCTTAGGTCGCGAGTCACAGTTTGTCGGTGGCAACGGAAGCCAGCACCCGTAGCTCTTCAAAGGAAGGGAGATGGTGGGATGGGATTAGTGAAAAAGCTCCTCACAACCCTCGCCGTGGTATAGACGGTAGAACGCGCTCAATACCCCAACATCGCCATATCGCACCCACAAACGTACTCGTCTGAAATAAATTCGTCTAAAAAACAGTTTTTTTTTACGATTCCATTTTAGCTCTCATAGAAAAAAATGTTTGTATTGATGCGATCTTCACATGGATTTGAGCTTAATAGTAATTATAATATATTTCCACGCTCATACCAATTATCCAGCCCAATTTATCGTTAAGAACTTGTGTTGGATACTAGATAATGGACATTTTAGAAATTTTAATAAATAAACTTAAATAAATATATAAACAACAATGACACGTAAACAAATATACGTGTTCGTCACACAAATATTTGCCGCTACTATGATTCGAACCCGGACCACTTGACGTGGAGGCAGCTATACTGACCACGACGGCGTCGATTCAAAATAGTCCCGTTTATATTATGTAAGTACTAAATACCTTGTATATACCATCTTCCCTAATTGGGGTATGTGGGTAGAATGAATTAAGTAAGTAAAGTAATCTACTGTTTTACTTAGAACGGCAACGTTCAATGCCTCTGCACCATCTCATTAGCTGTGACGTAAATCTTTTAATGGACTGTTTAATGAATTTTCTTTACAATGGAGGTGTAAATTGGTGAGGTGCACAATTACTCCATAAACTAGCGGAACCCATAAGAAACGCCTCAGAACTCCACTTGAGTTTCGCATCGTATAACAATTGTCCAGGAGACAAGAGTCGAAAAATAAAATTAATCGTATTTAATGTTTCATAATTTATGGTATGATTTGAAATGTTTTAGTAATATTAAAATGAAAATTCCTACTGCCCAAGGATATAAATATTCTAACTAAGACATATCACAATATATACTGGAAAACTTTTTGTAATTATAATTATTGTAAAAATATTGTGCATTTTTCTGAGAAATGCCAAATGCACAATGTCAATACTAGGAAGAAACACGATCTGCTTGTATATAACAGAATAAACAATACCTTTGTGGGCCAATGTATACCTTTTTACAATAAGCTTCCGAAGAATATTAGAGATTTGCCTGTTAATAAATTTAAAACACTAAATTATAAAAAAAAGCTTATTATAAGATAAATGATTATTTAAATGATCCAAATGCGTGGGAGTGGCATTTTAAATGACATTTAAATATATTGACGAAATGCTATGAAGTTAATTTCAAAATCATTAAATGTTTTTGCTGATATTAAAGTAAACACTGATTTTTAATATTTATAAGTTTCATTGGCATTTGAGAAAATAGATGCTGTTAGATTATTACCAAGCAGCTGAACTAAAATCAAATAGCCAATGTTTACTCGTTAAAATGTTCATTTCAATGCAATTAAAACGAATATTGATGCCTTGGTAATTAATATTTTATGTAGAACCAATATAATTTTATTTGATGCCTTAATGTCAAGAACAGTGCGTTATTTACGGTCATTTTCAGTTCGCAATAGTAATCGTTTCTTATACCATAAACAGCATAAACAGCTTTGATTGTTTAACTATTGATTTAATTAAAGTAACCTTTTAATAGCCCTGTACTTAACTTATATTAAACTAAACTATTAAATTTCAATCTTCTCAATTAATAAATTTATGATGACTACTGCCTTCATGGAGTAATAAGTAGTGATACAGTCAGCATAAGCAGTAGATTAACTTATCAATCCCCGCTCGGTAGATATCTCCCGCGACAAAAACAATGGTGTCTGGATTTTAATAATGATTAAGGAGTTATCACTTCAATACCATGTCAAATCAACGCCAGCGCTTATCAGTAATAAACGCCAACATTTTGTACGAATATCTTTAGGGATAAGGTGCTTAAGTGTTAATCTACTACTGGTGATGGCATCCTTGTAGCAGCATTATGTTTGAGCGACGAATACTAGAATTTGGTCACAAAATTTGATTGGTTTATTTATTTAGTACCAGTAACACAATGTATTAATGATAATTAATAAAGACTATGAAACATTGTGTCCAAATGGAAAAATATTGCAATCGATTCTCGCCGCGAATTCTCCTTTACGTCTTCTATCGATTGAAAACAGGTGCCAGGAAGTGCTAATATGAGTTCAGGAAAAAAAAGAAGTGGGTGGATATCTGGTGAATATGGTGGTTGCTCGATGGTATTTGTTGAGTGTTTGGTCAAAAATTCGTTCACAATGATGCAAAATCGTGGTGCAAAATCCAAGAATTTTCTTTCCACAAATCGGGCCTCTTTCGTCGAATTTGCTCTCTTAATCTTTTAGGACTAGCCAAGCGGCAACATGTTTCATACCCAAGTGATTATTTAAAATGGTACGTATCGACTCCTGAGATACAGAAAGTTCGGCGGCTATCTCTTCCAAAGTTGAATGGGGATTTTCAGTCATTATTTCCTTCACTTTTGCGATGTTAACTTTAGTTGCAGACGTTAATGGCCTACCAGAGTGACGCAAATCTTTCATCACATCTCAACCGCTTTTGAACGATTTTTACCACTCATAAGCACATGTTTTTGATAAAGCCGATTCAACGTAAGCCTTCTGTGACATTTCCACCGTAAGCCTTTTGTAACATTTTCACCGTAAGTCTTTTATAGCAAAATTTAAGACAAACTCTTTGTCTGATGTTTTTGTCCATTATGAAATTCGCAATACACACTAGATATGATATACTTAACTAAAAACAGCACTGTATTTAATAACAGATGCAACTCAAACTCCGCACCAAAATGGAAAACAGTTGTGCCAATCTAACAACAACAACAAAAAAACAAAAATAAAGACTTTGCTAAGTATTTATGGGTAGTTATTACTTCCACGCATTTCGATTATTTAAATTATAATTTTCTTGTAAAAAGCTTTTCTATATAATTTAATTAATCACATTAATGAACTAAGTAATTTAACTTTTGATACCACCACTTTGTGTTAATGTCAGATACATTCATTTCAATTAAGGTGCTAAGCATACTTTTATGGTCCTCCAGGCAGGTTACCACTCTGTCTCCTACATAAAAGGGACACCAAACCCAAAAAATACCAAACCTTCAGTAAACCAACAAAAAACCCAAAAACCAGAACCGATGCCACGCTCCAAATCATCTCAACAGTCCAGGGTTATACAGGAACAAATTAATATGAAATACACAAATTTTATACGTCTGTCCCCTGGTCTAGAACAGAAGTAAAACAATATGTCGTAACCGCGACCACTTCACCCATTTAGGTCCGTAACATTAACGCCCTTACATGACTCTGACACCGAAAGGTCTCGAGAAATTATCACTAAAACCTTTAAGAAACGAACACTGTGAATGTATTTAGATAGACTATTTGTTACTTAACACGTGAAGAATTTAGAAGCTATTTCTACGAGAAGTATACAATTAAGCATTATGCATGAAAACTTCTATATATTTAACTAGCGCTAGCATACGACATCGACTGCGTGGATTTTTTTTTTTACTGGAAAATAGCCAATGTCTATCAGGAATAAAGTAACTTTCTACTTGTGAAAAAAAATTGAAAATCTGTCGTACCTAATTAGATTTTTTAAACAGAATTTTCAAATTAGCTTTCTATATTACTTCCAACGGAGAAACTAACAAACCTTATATCTTTTATAGATTATATATAGATTTGCTATAACAACTGGACTGAGATCACGAGATAAGTAGGAATTTTATCCACCAGAAAGCTATGTATGGTGTGTGAGGAAAAATTAATCAGTAGTCGAGGTACGGCACAAACCGCTCGAATTTGGAGCACCCAAACTGATAGTCTAAGGCCCGTATTACAGAATTACACTCAGAAATCAATCCTGTTTTAAGAATCGTTTGTCACTTTCTATCAAGCACAAAGTGATAGAGACGTACGACGCTTAAGTTGGCGTTCTTTCTTGAGACTCCTTCTATAATACATGCCTAAGAGGTCACGGGATTTTTCATAACGATCATGGATATGGTTAAATTTACATTTATAGTATGTAGAGTCAGCGCAGGCAGACCGACATAATTCACCCCTTATGTGAACTATGTCAAAACGGAATACAATCGCATAGGCATGTGATACATGCTACATGAAAGTACAGCTACTGCTTATTTCTTCGCTAATTTATTATGTTTCATAACATCAACGTTGAATTAATATAAAATTATTTATTCACCAAATACGTAATGCAAAATGCCATGAAGATAAAATTAAATTTATTCCCTGAGATAACGTTAGCGTAAGTGAATTTACATTATAGTAAAGCTACACTTTAAGCGTAGCTTCGAGTTGACAGACACAGTGACAGAAGCCTAAGTACACCTATTTCACTAGTTAAGTTATTGCTATGAGGTGACAACACCACTTGACATTTAACTTTATTCATTGCAGTAGAAACTAAAGAAATTTTCAATAGGTATATATTATTTAATGTTAAAGGTTCTAATAATAACGAATAGGACTATCCCTTATTGTCTCGTAGTGTCCTAAAAAATCAAACAAACAAACACCAAACAAAGATCGTTGTATCAGATTCCATTTTCTTCCTCTTGAGGTTCGTAGAACGATAGCTGATGTGCGTTTCCTGTTGAATATAGCTCAGCCTAAGTCGACTGTCCTGAGCTTTTATCGAAATTAAATATAGGTATATACATTTATATATACTTAATTTTTTTTTCGCTCAGGTACTAGGGTCGCAAAAGCCAATAGAAGTGACCAGTTTAGTTGAAACCTTATGTTTGCCAGTATCTCAAAAAGTTATTCGAAAGTCAAAAGGAGTGTGCGTTAGAAATTTCTGCGATTGACATCTCGTACAGTCAACCGATGAAAACCCTGTTAAACCTATACAATGGTAAATACAGTACGGTCTCCTGCTATTGTTATTTCATGTCCTAATCATCGTGTCGCCTCACAATATGGTTTTTGAAGAACTAACCGCATGTAATCATTTAACGCCTTGAACTAATCATCATCATCACCGTCATCATAACAGCCTTTGTAATCCGACCCACTGCTGGGACCTCTCTTTGTCATCGAAGGTACACCACGCTTGCCCAATTTGGGTTTGTGGACGGAGTATAGGTAATCAATACCGCTTTGTTGAACCATTCGTCTTCTTCTACGACACCCATTGGAGGATATGGGGTGATGCTACTCTACTCTGCCGTCACCACATGGCTACATAAATTAATACATAAAGTTAATTCTAGTTGAGTGTTAAATAAAATATTTATTTAATTTAAAAAAAGTTACAGTATTATAGTTTTATATTAAATTTTTGTTTTTGGTCGTGCGTCTTGCGCAACAATCACCAAAGCAAGAGCACCAATGATTCCAAGTGCAGGGTTGGTGCTCGGTTGGGTGACCAAAAATTTTTCACCTCTATTTTTCTCTGTGCTTTGGAAGGCACTTTAAGATGGTGATTCCAGGTGCAGTTGGTATCAGGCAGGCGACCGACCGTAAATAAATCGACTTCATACATAAAATATCAAGAAAATCTTTTGTACCAACCCTAGCTAATTTGTACATAATTTTACCGCAAATGTAATTCTACTAATCTTGTTGCCTGTGATAATTTTATTAGCAAAGTGGAAATAGTAATTTTAAAGTGGTGGTGGGATAACTTTTTCCTAAATTAGACAAGACTTTATGAATATAACCACAGAACAGAAAATGGTTTATACGTGAATAACTCGAGTTTCTTGTTCCCCGCTCAAAGCAGATACTTTGAGCGGGGAACAAGAAACTCGAGTTATTCACGTATAAAATAATATACTGATTACTCAGAATAACTTGTTTTACGTGAAATTCAGTATTGGTCAAATCGGTTCAAACTGTATTTTCCACCAATTATGAAATTCGCCATTGGTCAAGGCGGCGAGTGCTCTGAGGAGCTTTTTCCTTCCCACCATCTCCCTTCCTTTTAAGGATTATGCGTGCTGGCTTTCGGTGCCACTGGAAAATCTGGCCAATATTCCAACGCGAACTAAAAAATTTGGCAGATCATTTCGCAGAAT
This sequence comes from Elophila nymphaeata, assembly GCA_955850985.1. Taxonomy (NCBI): domain Eukaryota; kingdom Metazoa; phylum Arthropoda; class Insecta; order Lepidoptera; family Crambidae; genus Elophila; species Elophila nymphaeata. The sequence continues at coordinate 18,796,732 of OY039082.1, read as the reverse complement.
CAAGAAATTAATTTCACTGCCAGCACATGTGTTCCCTCCTTCTTAAAATCCTGGGTCATTTTACGCCTATTTTAGTTACGCTTATTTAAATATACAGCTTTAATATAACTAACGATAGTTTGAATTAAACGGAATTACAGGTATAATTACTTAAACTGGCGATTTATTCTTAAAGAAGTGCAGAATTTTTAATTTTTTATCTGCTTACGTTATTATTAAATATGTTAAGATCCAAAATATTACCGGACAATCAATTATACTCGTTACTAATTCGTGCCAAAGGAGTCTGACTGCTTAAATTACTTCGAGCGGTTGACACGGAGAAAGTTTTGTTGATCCGGGTTCTAGGGTAATTATAAGGCACAAATAATGACAAACGCGCCAAAAGGTGACCACATTGTATATACACATTAATAAATTTGTGAGGAAAGCATGCATCCAACACACGTCTGCGATCGCGAAGGCTGATAAGTTTAAACTTTGCATATCGCTACTACTACAAAAAGCAAGGTGTCTAGTGAATGCTCGCTGTATGCTCTCACTCTCTGCGAATGTATACTATAAAAATGACTCCAGACACAAGGTCATTTTTATAATCATTATCATTTCAGCCGAGAGACGCCTACTGTTGGACATAGGCCTCCCCCAAGGGTCCTGATAAGATCACGCAGAGAAACTCAGAGCATAGCCCTCTCCATTGCCCTTTTGGTGACCTTGAGCCTTCTTATGAGGCTCATTGTAAGCGTTTCGGTTCCATAGGTCATAAATGGCAATACACACGAATTCAAGACTTTCGTCTTAAGACATTTTTGTATAAAACATTCTATATTTATTAACTGTAAAAATAAAAGTACACTGTGATATTTTTATGTTTAACTTGACGTGTAAGCTTTTAGCCTTCATCTCACCTGATGATAAGGATGGAATCCAACTTCACCTGGAACCCTCCACCACGAGGGACTGGATATCTTACCATTGACTCGGAACACTATCCTGTTAAGACTATTGTTATTGACTATTGTTATAGTCGAACGCGAAACCTCTGAATGTAATTCCATTGCGCAAACCACTAGACCTTTAGGCGGTAAAATTCTTTACAAATAATTATATGTAACTACGTGTATTATAGTGTAAAAATACGAAAAAGCAATTGACAGCATTTTATTTTCTATCTCTACATAAATTTTATGTAAAGGAGGTATTTCTTAGCGATTAGGATAATGATATACAACCTTTGTACAGTCTTTTGTGTAGTTCTTTAGTTAATTGATTAACCATATATCATCCTTTGTAATAGTATTTTAATTATTATATTTTAGAGTATAACAATTTCGATTTGAACAAAAAAGCTTGATATGAACAGTATTTTTATTTTATGATTACTTATTTATTTGCAATTATTTCATATACATTGTTAAAACGACTTTATGAATAAAACATTTCTATGATGGTGTATATTTTTAGTAAGTACTCTATTTTTATAGTAATCAAAAATAGATAGACACCATTTTAAATATGTGTATGTGTATTCATAATAGAAATTAAGTATAAAAACCATTCCAAGGTAAAAGAAAGAGGAATTTAAAATAGATGTTTTCGGATCAGCGCTTGAATAGAGATAGTAACTTAAAAAAACCTTTTCGCAAGCATATTTTCTACTTTGGCTGCTTTTTTCAATAATAATAATAATACTTAACTATGTTCGTAATGCAATTAACATAATCAGCAGCTTAAAAGCTGTATTATAAAAACTATCAGTTAATTCAAAACCTATTAAAAGCATGCCTACTGCCGATAAATGACCTTATCGTCAAATTTACTGCGTCCGAAAATCATAATTTAAGTCTCCAATCAGGCACTCCCAATTGATAAACCATATTTACCTCGTATCTCCATTTTAATTGCATTCTACGTAAAGCTATCTTTTAGAACGCATGTCTTCGTTAAAGCACCTGTTACAATAAATTTGGGAATAAGCGTAATACAGCGTAAAAAAGTGCAGGTGCGTAAACCTTGACTCCGCACCTTGTGTTTTTTTAAAAAAAAGTCCGTTAAAACGTTCGTTTTTTCGGTTTTCCAATTCGTATTTGGTACCGTGAAGGTGGTCTTGGCGGGCGACGTATCTATTAATCCGATTTGACGACTCGTGTTCTCGTTGCGTGCGCGCCCGACTTTTTACCGATTACCGATAATCGGAATCGATTATACCTTTTTTCATGTTCGTGCATCGCTCGTTGTCCATTACGAGAATTATGCTTTATTCTCATTTACTGTTTGTGTGCTAATTGGTAATTTTTTATGGTGATCTTGAGCCGTCTGAGGAGATGACGTTATCGGATGTTTCATCGGTAGGAGTCTGCTTAGTGTCAGAGATAACGCTTGATAGAGTAGTCACTTATGATTACTATTTTAGCTCTTTACCAACGGTCATATACAGTCACTATAAGTCTAGTTTGAATTGTAAAATTTAGTGCGCATCATCAAGATTCTTTTTCACATGCACATTAAAGCTTTATGATATGAGTCAATTATGAAGCGTAATAATTACCCTGATCGTAAGATCGGGATTAAATATCAGATGAATATCAAAGAGATCGTTTCGTCAGTTTTTTAGGGTTCCGTACCTCAATAGGAGAAAACGGAACCCTTATAGGATCACTTTGTTGTCCGTCTGTCCGTATATCTGTCAAGACCCTTTATCTCTGGAACGAGTAGAGGTATCGAGTTGTAATTAAAACCATATACTTAAGTCTACGGTCCCTTGAAGCTGTGAAAAAATCAAACTTCTTGGTTAACGCAAAAAAAAAGATACGACCGTTTATGTCGCAAAAAACGTATATTTCGACACTCTCAAGGGAATCAAAATTCATAGGGTACTTCCCGTTGACCTAGGACTATGAAATTTGGCAAGTAATATTGTCTTATACTACAAATATAGGGAAAACTCTGAAAACTATACATTTGTAATTAAATCATATGAAATATAGTCTTTATTTAAAGTACGTAATCAATCATCGAAGTATGCGCTTATCTCGGGAACGAGTGGAGGTATCGAGTTGGAATTAAAACCATATACTCAGATCTACAGTTTCTTGAAGCTGTGAAAAATTCAAACTTCACAATTATAAAACACAATAAGGTTTTCGAAACTGAATCCTGGGAAAAGCTCGAAAATACTTCGAGACTAGATTCCTGAACTATTTATAATATTATTATGTTGTAACTACGAATTTCTACGGAACCCTCGGTGGGCGAGTCCGACTCGCACTTGTCCGTTTGTTTTTAATTCTGATAGGATAGTTCTTGGCCTTCATCGCACATGATGGTAATTGACGATAACGCCTAAGATGTAATCGAGTTTCACCTGGAACCATCAACCACAGAGGGACTGGCTATCTTGTCATTTACTGTCGGAACACAATAATTCTGTTAACATTATTATTATGGCGACAAATTTTGATCTTTGAAATTTGATGATACAATGTTTACCATAAAAACATAAGCACCAAGCACTGACAAATTTCGACAGCGAAAGCAGTGCCCTGGTGGCGTAGTGGTTAACGCAGCCGCCCCGATTGCGGAAGATGTTGGGTTCGATTCCCGTCTGGGGCAGGTAGATTTTTTTCAGTGTTATTTTTCTATCTTAAAGTTAACTTAATTTAAAATAATTTTCTTAATTTTTACCAACTCCGTGGTCTAGGGGCAGGTCGTTTTTTTTGTGTACTTTTTTCTAGTTTTAATACTATTTACGCGTTTGTAAACGCCAGAAACGTCGCGAATACGATCTTTAACTATGACCAAAACGTCTGAGGGCCTAATTTTCCCAACCCTTGTCACTCTCTCTTTTTTCAAACATATTTTTATTATGTAGATAGTTAAAGATATAATATCCAATGCCAAACAACAGACAAGCATAGTAATAATATTTATACAGATAGTAAAAATATGTATTCGATGCTAATGATTAACCGAGTACAACAACTATCTGCTTAAAGAAAACTAGTCCTCTTTAGTTTAATTACAATAACAATAAAAGTTAGTTATCCCACAATAAAATACGATAGTCTGCTTAGATAATAATCGTAAAACAAATAAAAGCAAGTGCATTACGACGTGCATAGATGGTTAAAGAGTCATATGGTTTGTATAAGTGGTCGATTAGTTACTTAAGTTAAAAGGATAGCATATAACTGATTAGCAGATGAACCTAACCTAAACCTATATAAATCCAGAATGGGCCACTGAAAATCTTTAATGAGCGAGTGTACCGCCGATTAGTCGACCATTTATTATTTTAGTAGCTCATTCTGGAATATTTAGTTGCTTTATTATTTCCTAATTTTAAAATAACATCAGGTAAGTTACAAATATTTAGTAAAAAAAAAGATTTTCAATAAAAATTGTGGTTATTAAAATCTGCATTGATAACGACGATTTTAGTTGTTAGAAGGTCCTGCATTGATGCAGAGCTTAAATAGATTTGATAGAAGAAAAAAAATTAGACTAGCTAACTTCTGCTCCATTTGTAAGAAATGGTCGTATTGTATTTAGTTTCGGAAAGTCATTTTCTATCTCACTTTAACATGAGTTATAAAAGTGACAGTTCCAAAAACATGGCAAATAATATACTGTCTAATAAATGGTTTGAATATTGGCCTCCCTACTCCCAATTTAAATTGGGGTTGGCGTAATGTTCGTAATGTTACGTTTTCTGGAGAGTGAAAGAAGTCATCCCAACAATAATACCTTTCTTTGCCATATCGTCTTCCAATCTATCCACCTTTTCTTTGATCTTTCTCACACTCTACATACACACACATTCATTTTCATCAATTTTTTGATTTATTTGTACCAAAGTATTTACTAAATAATGTCGTTTATCATGTTTATCAAACTATTTGATAAATTTGGAAACTAATTAAAGTCTATGTCAATAAATGCAAAAACAACAAAATTATTTGTAAAATTAACGATTAAGTAATTTTAAGTTAAGCTGCAAGTCAAAGCTTTGCATTCGATTTCAGGTTAATTGCCTGCTAAGCCCACAAGGCGCGTAATAACTCAAAGTGGAATTATACAAATAAATCTAAAATTAACTGCAAAGGAAGCCTCACCTTACATTCTAAGGTTAGGTCCTCATTAATTGACTCCACAGGTCCCCGTTTCAATTCAATCGCTTATTCAAATGCACAAGGAATTGAGTTTCTATTAAATTAAGTAATAAATTAAATATTCTGCATCTTTGTCTATCGTATATACTGCGTGGTCTTCGTGTGTGAGCAATTTATTACCCGCGGCTGCCGGCCGCTTGCCCACCGATAAATCCCCCGACCTTCGACCCCTCGGGTATAAAGCGCTAAAGCGCGACATCTTTGCGTTTCACAAGCGTTGTTTAGGGGCTGCTGAAATGAATAATGTTGTATCTAGCACGGCATTACCGCTGCAAGTGCTATGTCCTCAATAAATCGCTTGTAATGTAGAAATACGTGATCTCTCTTCACAGTGAAACTACTACCCTGAATTTATTTGCCGTCAACATATTCAAATACTTAAAAACCGTCCGGAAAATATTTTAAGGTTTACAAATAAATTCAGTTTAATTGAAAAGAATCTAAATAAATATTAGACCATAAGTTTCGATTTTTAAGTTTCTTGATAATTTGATCCGTGTACATTTGATACCAGTGTTCATACTCGCACCATATTGTACTTTTAAATTCTTTCCCGTCTTCATAGCATATGTAACCATTCAATTATCTTAAAAACGTTTTACTTTTTTCGTGAATGAAACATTCTACTTCATATAAATCATCGGAAAACCTAATGCATTCCATGCGACTCTTCGATAAATCATTTACTGTACAATCTGTGGAATGCAACATTCTACAATATGAATGGCGGGATTAACGTGATATTTTCATCAGCTAAGTTATAGAACACATGGGAGAAATACTTAAAATGAAATGAAAAAGCTCTTTATTCAAATGTACTTAAAGCCCTACCACCATTTCGGACGAAATAATTATTTTACTTAAAAAATAATTAATATGCTGAGATGGAGAAGAAATGGCGAAAGAAACTCCACAGCTTACAATTTTTCAAAACATCATTACAGGGTTATAGATATATCAATTATGAATAAGATACAACTTTGAATGCGTAAATTTTGGACAGATTTTACTCCCACGCATTTCAATAATAATTTATCTTGTAATAATTTTATTTTTATATAATTTAGTTTTTACTTGACCTTATCTATTATAACAACTAAGACATAGACTTTCACACAACACCATGTTCATTAAACTTGATAAAATACCTTTGAAATTGCTTGTATGCCTATAATACTACAATATTCCCTAATAAGAATTCCTCGTAATAGATTGTAGCTTATGAGATTCAGACTAGAAAATAGTGTATCATATCGACTTATTGGAATTTCAATAAGAAAAAGCTAAGAGGTAGTTTGGACTTAATATGAATTCTTTCGCAATTTGCTTGTAATATGTATGCTTGCTTTGTTTTATAAGATAAAAACATTTTTTTATTATTCTTGAAAGGAAAACTCCTGTCCTTAATCTCACCTTATAGTAAGTCACGATACTGCCAATGATTTATTCTATTCAATTCTAATATTATAAAGCTGAAGAGTTTGTTTGTTTGTTTGAACTCGCTAATCTCAGGAACTAGTAATCCAATTTGAAAATTATTTTTTTGTTAAATAGTTTATACGAGCAACATCAGGATCATGAATATTTAGCTACAAAATATATAAGAAGAAAAAATATGCAAGTTTTATTATTTTGCTATATGTGTACCTACCTATGTAGGTATGAGTTTGTGTGTGCGCATGTGTATGTGTGTGTAATAAAATAAATGTAGCAAAATATGTATCCAAATATCAAGACATTATCACAGTTTATAACTAAAAACTTATTGCCACCACAAATTATAGGCACGAACGAAATTATCGCAAACTTTATAAACTGCTAAGAATTTGTTGAGACATATATTGATTCATAATGGCTGCTGTGCTGTCAGCAGGTTTAGGCCATTTAAAATAAAATACGACTACAGCCAACTGGTATAATAGCAGGTTAAAGGTCCGCAGTTTGATCCCCAGGCCAACAATTATAAAATTGTCACAGTGTCACAGCTACTTCAGACTATTCAAATTAGTTTGGTAAAATATTGCTTGTGTATAACGACTTTTATTGTTTTAACAATAAAAAAGTAAAAAGAAGGGTACCGCGGTGGGAGTACAGATTGAAAACCATAAATTTTCTTTTATAAATAAAAAAAACTATTCGACCTAAATAATATAAAAATAAGCTTCAAAACAGCTTTTATAATTCGTCCCACGGCTGAGACACAAAGCCTCTCCTTGTCATTGTTTAGGCCGTATTCCACCACGCTTGCCCAATGCGGATTGGTGTATGGAGTATAGGGTGATCAATAGTCAATAGTACCCCTCGATCAATAGTCGATATGTCAATACTCCTTTGCTCATCCATTAGTCGCTTGCTACGAAACCCATTGGATCATATGAGGTGATACTGTTCTAATCCACCGGCGTCATATGGCTAATAGTATTAGACCAGAATATTTATTAAAAAATACAAGATAAATGATAACCCATAAACATGATCCAAAGTTGTGGGAATCAAATCTAACAAAAATTGCAATTTCGTCATTCTGAAATATTTTCTTCTTTCTTATGAGTGTAAGATATATCAAGTTCTTCTCCTCTGATAATCACTTGGGAATCTTATATGCAAGTTTTTGTTGTCCTATCCGCTTAGGCCGGGTAAGGGCGAACGATTTACTATTAAGGGAACACCGTGACAAATCGCAATGATAATGACACAATAAGACAACTGGACCAACATACTTTAAACTTCATAAATTATATTCCATTCGTAAGGAGAGCTGGTTTTTACAAAATTATATTTTTAGCCGATAGCGTTTCGTGGTAAAAACTTAATAAGTAGTTATGTGTGGACTCGGAGCTACTCTTGAGATCCACGCAATAATGTACAGGTTGATTTTATTGCTTTTAAGACTTAAACTTATTGTTGTGGTTTTTACTTCAAATTTGACGCACAAGGAATCAGTCTTACTTAAGAACAATATTCGTCGAAGCAGTCAATAAACATCCTGTATCCATCCACTGTTGGATGTGGGTCTTCCACATGTTACGCCACAATTCTCGATCCTGGGCTTTCCGCATCCAATCACTGCTTGTCCTTCTAAGGTCATCAGACAATCGGGTCGCAGAACGTTTACGTTTGCCAAAACGCGACTCCACTCCAGTACTCGTCTGCGCCAACGATTTGTCTCTATGAGAATCACATAACAATGATAAACCTTAAATACTATTCAGAAATATTGTTTTGCAACCGCAGCAAACAACTAATACTACACAATCAAGAAATAGAATTCTCTGCCAGCACACATGGTTCCTCCTTCATACAACCGAAGCCGAAGCACATTTCAGCAAGTTAGAGGTGCTAGTAAAGTACTATCTTTTGTACTGGTTGAAAGGTATCTTTCTATACTTTGTTTCTTAATTCTACAACCTTATGTCTAAAATTATAAAAAGTTGTGTAGGCGACTGGCTGATACGCAAACCTTTTTATATTCTTTTATATTATTCTGTCTTTTTGATACTTTTTCTATATCGTCTCTGACTCGAGGCTTTTGTAATTTGTGGGTCAAGCTGACAGGTCTGTTAATTGTAAAGTCTAAATTAAATAGCTATAATTGTCGAAAAATCACCGTGTTTCCATTATATTTCATATCGCAGTTTAATACAGTCCAACAGTAGCTATCAAGTTGCTACCCGCATTTCCAAACATTCCTGAGACATGCTTCTTTCACATATTTTGCAGTTTGACCACTAATATCAAGCCTTGCATACAAATCTTATCAACCTACGGCAAAGTAATACATAGTTACTTAAACACGAAAAAGATTTGATAAATATAATTAGTCGGATATAACTTTTCTTATACTAGCAATACCTCAACAATATAATTCGTTGTGCTCTTTATAAATACAGTATAATATTCATTGGGTTATTGTACCTTTGCCACAGAGTAAGTTCACCACAGAAAAAAATATGTGTATTTTTGCCAATTATATTTTTGTGAGGTAAAACCATCATACATTCAGTTACTTGTAAATTGAAAAGATGCATATGAATTACTAGTGGTCGCCCGCGGCGTCGCTCGCTTTTATGTCTGTCATTATGTAGCCTATAGCCTTCCTCGATAAATCGACTTCTTCTTCCTCGCTTCCTCATGACTGGGGGTCGTGACCACTTGAGGTCGTGATTTTGTGCACCAAGGCTCTCCACTCCACACGGTTTTCGATAAATGGACTATCCAACACAAAAAGAATTTTTCAAATCGAACCAGTAGTTCCTGAGATTAGCGCGTTTAAACAAACAAACAAACTCTTCAGATTGATAATATTAGTATAGATGAGGGATTTGTCCCGTCTACTATCTACTCTGCTACTCCCGTGCTACTTACATGAAAATTAGAAGCAAAATAATTTCGTTGATTTCATCAGTTTTATCCTGAGACATTATTGGATTGGAGGTGTTCAATTCAAAGGTAAATGGACGTATAGTTATATATTTTACATAGAAACTGGTTTACCTTCGATCATATTTCTTATCTGGTTCTATCAGTTAAAATATTGGAAAAGATGTCAGTATTTAAAATTCAACAAGACTTTATAAATAAAAAATTGCTCTAAAGCAAAAAAAAAAGATATTTTATTCCAGCTGAACATGACATAGTACGATGTAACTATTAGTAACGCTATACCTACTGAATGAATAAATTTCAAGCTATTTTATTAAAATAGATAAAAAAAAATCTTCCTCCTCCTAGCTACTCAAGAACTGGTCTGATCATGTCTGTCCGAACCCTTCGTTATTTTCTTATAATCAAATGTTTAAGCATGATAATAACTACAGAGCCATGACGAGGCTAAAACAAGAAAATAAGACTAATTTGAATGTGGTAGGTACTCTTAGAAGTCTTGGGTTGATACCCCAGACTTCTAAGGCCCGTATTACAGAATGACAATCAGAAGTCAAACATGTCTTGAGAATGGTCTGTCACTTTCTATCACGCACAAAGTGATAGAGACGTAGGACGCTCAAGTCCGCGTTCATTCTTGAAACTTATTCTATAATACGATCATAAGACTGATCATCGAACAGTGATCTGTTCGATGATTAGGAATTGGGTATCAGCGATTTCTCCATGTCTGTGACTCGCTTCACGTTGCTTGTTTATAATGACTGTTGAATTTATTCTTAACCCTCATTTAACAAATTGACGGTTTTCTTTGGCTGAATTTTGTATTTGCAACTACGAGCATGGCAACGCATTCTTCTGGCATATTTCTTTACAAACAACTCCCTTTTGTCCTTTTTATTGTAAGACCTTCTATTGTGTCAAAAACAATGAAATAAATAGATATTCTTATACGAAATAAATAAAGGACCGATATTTTAAATAATGGCCGCCATTTATTGTGTGTTCTTACCGCACATAAAAAGTGACCAATAATGTTACCGTTCGCAGAACACCCTGTGTGCCAGCTGCGGACACGATAACATTTGTAGCATTCGAGTTAAAAAGCCACATCTCTCTTTAAGCGGTGACTTGCCCTGGTGGTATACCAGCAGCTAGTTCTTGCGCTATAAGTCACGTCGCGCGCGACTGTTTAGGGTTCACTGATAAGTTTGATAAAACGGGTCTCAAACTTGATTTTAGCAAGTAGTTAGTGTCAGTTACCCGAACGACTACTATAGCTATACATACAATCATAGCCCTAAAAGGGCCGGGAGCAGAGCCTTAGTTAATATTTTTTTACACATAAAGACACATCTTTACTAAAAACTTAGGACATTGCGCATGCCCTAAAAAGCTTATTTTAGGCTACGGGCCACTGGCCGACGCCGGCCTTATAGGCCGCCTCCTCACCGATGGCTGCTCGACCTGGCGCGTCCTCCTGACGAGGACACCGGTAGCAGCCATCGGACCGCACCCGGGGGACTTCGGGCGCGATCGTGGCCCTGAAAAGGGCCGTCCGTAACTAGCCGTGGTGGGAAAACAAAAACAACTCGACGATGGCATGTGACTTCGAATGCCAAGGTTTCCCCCCAGGGTTTCCCCACCACGTTACCAAGGTTCGCGACAAGGAGGCTTCCGGAAGTGGACTCCATCAGTACCTACCCTACGAGTGATCGCTCCTACACTTCTCTCAGAATGCCGCAAGGCACGTAGAGCCATGAATTAGAGGTGGACTCTAAAGAGAAACTTTGGATAGCTTACTTACCGACCAAATCACAAAGCTAAAACTTATTAAGATTTCATTGCAGCCTTTTGCAATAGGATAGCTATTTCCTCAATGCAAGCAGTTTTTTAACTTTTTTTTATGTTCTTAAAATTTATATTTTATTATTAAAAACTATGTCAAACTTAAGTCCTAATAAAAATACTCATCGGCAAGCCTAAAACTGGCTAGTTTTATATAATTAATTTCGACGGATGACATGATTTAGAGAGACCAATTACTTACTAATTATTATGAAAACATTCTTGGATCGTGAATAAAGTATTTTAATTAATTAATAGTCGAAAAATAATGATGCTAAAAAGTTATTTACAGAAGCATGAAATACTTCTCTAACATTTCCTAATGTTAATCTTTCCATAGATTCCTACTTATTATTCATATTCGACTGGCAGTGGACGTTGGATTTGTCAATGCTTGCCCTAATCATCATTATGGTATATTGGTATACCTACTTGGAAATTAGAGACATTTGATGGGGTCCACGTCCGGAAGTCTCCTCGTGGCGGACCCTGGTAACGTGGTGGGGAAACATTCTCGGCGGGTATGTGGCTTTTGATGCCAAGTGTGTCCGCTTGGCATTCGAAGTCACATGACATCGTCGAGTTGTTTTTCCACCACGGTTAGTTCCAGACGGCCCTTTTCAGAGCCACGACCGCGCCCGATGACCTCGGGTGCAGTCCGATGGCTGCTCCCGGTGTCCTCGTCAGGAGGACGCGCCAGGTCGAGCAGCTGTCCGTGAGGAGGCGGCCTATAAGGCTGGCGTCGGCCAGCGGCCCACAGGGGCTGGCGTTAGTCGGTAGCTCCTGTGGGCTGCTGGCCACCAATTGGTGCACAAGGAGTGCCTGGACGGAGACTGGAGGAGACGGGCAGCGTTGGGACGGTCTCGGTGTAGTTGCGCTCACTTGCGCAGATCTCGAGCCGTCAGTGCCGTGGAGGTCAGGCCGGGGAGGATGTTTAGTGGGTATGGAGGGAACGCCTATACCTCGAGTCCCACATATCCACTGCGGTTGGCACCACCCCACAGGGAGGATGCGTAAATGCATCTGACCTCCCCGACAAAAAAAAAGGAGACATCTGATAGGTTAAAACGGTAAAGTTCCTTAATTTTAAATAGCAATCCTGACATAACTACGCTGTCTGTACAAAAGTTTATAGAGAGACGTTCTTTAATTTCTTATTATAAGTTTTATTTATATACTTACGAGTTCTATAAAAATAAAAATAAATTAGTATCTATAATAAATGGCTGAAGGTGGAAGCGATTTGCATCCATAATTCTCGCCCACTTTTGGGCTGGCAGGCTATCTTTTCACTAGGTGCCGAAAACTAATAGATGGTGCTGGCTAGCCAGGTGAGCTTAAAAAATCTAACCAAAACTCTACCAAAACCCTAAGAAAAAGGCCTTAGTTGGTTTCAGAGAAATTAAAACAATATTAGCGATGCCAAATATAGTTTTTGTATGTGAATTTTTCAACTGATACGGAACGCCTTCTACAAACAACAACTCCAGCCAATAGGTTTTTTGTCGGCCTCTCGCCGCGCGCCCGGCGAGTGCATCCCTTTATAGAGGTGCTTCTTTTTGTTAAAAAACACCAATTACGTGTCGACTTACACGAATTTCATTGAAAGGTTTCGAAGATTTTCAATGGCGCACTATTTAGACACTTTGAGCCCTATTAACTTGATTTCATGGTCCGTTTACATCGTCCACGACTATATTTTATCGAGATCTATTATTCTAGTCACAATACTGGTTAGTCCAAAATTCCACTTAAATTAAGCCGAACAAATATGTAACTTTTAGAGCCAACAGTCGTAAAACGAAACTGGCGGTATAAAATATGTACAAATATACAACATACGTTAATTTCAAGGCTACAAAAAATAATCGCCCAGTAACTGGAAGAAACTGAGTGACGGTGACGTAATGTCGGGTGTTGACCCCGTTTTTCGTTATGGCGCCAAGGACCATGTGTGACATAGACCTTAGATGCTATAGACGTGACGCATTTTTATTGCCCACTAAAACGGAGTGCCAATCATAAAAAAGACGTAAAATTTACAAAATAAAGCGTTATTGTTATCATTATGGAGTAGTCCCCAGAATAAGTAATGTATAATTTACTGTATGTTGTTATTAAAATCGTAAGTTTATAAATTTATTTTTATATTATCTTGGTGGAGTAGTCACTACCTAATGCTGCCCAAACCCCAGATTCCTATTTTTGATATTTTTAATGTTTTTCTTTATGGATTCTCAATTCCCTGTATAAATATTTGAGGTTATTAATAGTAACGTTTTTATTCATTCTTCATTGTAAAAGTCTGAATATTATTACCATTAAATCTGTAATTCAAAAAAAGATCTAATGGCACAAATATGTGATGGAGCATTTATTAGTATAATCAATGCATACTTATTCTATTTTAGTTTACTTCACAACTTTAATTTGTCGTCAAAAGAAATCTTGTAGGTATCATTTCTTAGCAGGTAGGTATCATTTATTTTCTCTTATAAGACTATCCTATAAGATAAATAAAATTATTTACTGCTATTAGGCACTAAGTCGTTTATATTAAGAGGAGTATAATTAGATGACTTAGCAAATGTTTTGTTACATCGTCATCAACCTCAGTCCGTCATCGCCCACTACTAAGCATAGGGCCCATAGCATAGACTTTAGAAATTGCCCGCTTATGAAAATGACACGAGCTTATTATCTCAAAAAATCATGCCACAGACTGGAACAGAGTAGATACCGTCATTTGCGATGGGCCTGAGCCTCTCTCTCTGTCCGCCACTTCACCGATCCTTTCGTTTGTCGCTGGGAAAAAATGCATTACGCATGGGTATGTGGGACTCCCCGGGGCTGACGGGTCTACCCACTAAAACAACCCAGCGGCACTCCCTCTTCTTCATACATGGTGGAGGATGGGGAAACCGGCAGAGCCCCTACTTCCAATTCCCACTGGCGATTGCCTACGCAGAGGGTCCCTCACGCCACTGTCCGATCCTATGCCAACCTCATCAAGATGTGACCCGCAATCATTCAAATGTCGTCGACCCATCATGCGGTATTGTTTACACATACAAAATAAATTTTTATTTCAAACTAGCTTTTGCCCGCGACTTCGTCCGGCTTCTAACTGAAAGGCCATGTACCAATTGTTATGGATTTCACTTTAAAATGACGGATTTCCATACAAACTTTTGACCACCTTAGAGGGTGAATTTCCAAAAATCCTTTCTTAGTGCACCCCTGAACCTCATAAGGAACCTACGTACCAAATTTGAAAGCGCTAGACCTGCGGCTTGGGCTGTGCGTTGATATGTCTGTCAGTCATTCAGTCCGAACGTAAAGTGCGTACGCTTAATGCGACGCGATGCCATTAATTAAGAATAGAATAGAACGAGAATATTAAAACAGTATTCAGAAACTAGCACTCACCTTTTGTTATACACTCTGGTATCAATTTCAAAAACAGAACACTGTAGTAGAACATACTTGGACAACAAAAGACTGGAGAAAGAAACATCTAACTAAAGCAATATTTTTTCTTTATACAAATTTTTCTTGTCCAATTCTAATTCTGTTTTATCACAAAAATTCTAATAAGAATATCACTTCTAAATTGTTTCTTTAGTCTATGATTCATTCGATTAGCCTAAGATTCAATAGTCATAGAATCTTTTAAGCAGTTATTGTATTTTTCACTTACTGTTTATGAATTCCATTCCAAGTAAATATCTGTTCCTTCACACATGACTTAAAAAATGGTATTTATTAACATTAGTTATTATTAAGAATTGTAAATACACTTAACGTGGGATTTAAGTGAAGGTCGATATCCCCTACACGCGTGTACAATCTCAAAAGCAAGAAATTAAGTGAAGGTAGACAGTCGGATGGGTAGCCAACATTTTTCATCTGAATTTCTCTTCGTGCTTTGTTCATGGTTGCTGTCATAAGAAATTAATAAATCAGTATTCGACCCCGAAATCAACAATGCCGGATTTAGTATGGAAGGTAGCACTGCACGGAGCATTCGTTTATCTTGTGCTATCTACTTACTTAGAAGCAGTAGGTACCTATAGTAGCATATAGGGCTAATGCCAACGGGGCCTGGTCATCTCATGTTTACTTATTTCATGTAAACGTAGGTCTTATATTAAATCTGTGGTCTTATAGTTAATTGTTATCATTAGATTGACAATTGTATGAAACATTCAATCAATAGGATAATTTTGTCTTCGTGAATAATGTTGTGTAAATAACTAATGCATTATTGGATTTTTTCATACCACACATGATATTCTTCTAACATTGTCTTGAGGAGGATCTTAAATGTATGTTTCGCACCTAAATTGAAAGTAATGTCTGTAAGTACCTATCTAACAATAACATAAAATGGTGGTGGGTATCAAAATTTAAATTACTTAGTTCATTAATATGATTAATTGTATTATATAGCTAAGCTTCAAAAGATAAATAATCCAAATGCGTGGGAGTAATAACTACCCAAAATTTACGCATGTTAAACTGTAACTTAAATTATATTGATAATTATTTATTGACTTGTATTGATGTTTTGAAATCATTACGAAATTGTAAGCTGTGGAGTTTCTTTCGCCATTTCTTCTCCATCTCAGTATAATAATTTTATTTCGTCCCGAAATGGTGGTAGGGTTTTGACGATTTAAAAGTACTTAGCAAATTCCATTTAAATAAAGAGATTTTTCATTTTCATTTTCATAGCACCGATCCCAAATAAAATGAGACCAAGATGACGAACTCACGAAAATTCAACACGCTTTATAAACAAACATTGACAGTGTAATTTGTTATTTTAATGTTATTATAATAAAGTATCTAATAGCAAAAGCTTGTTGCTATTTACTTAGAGCTTTTTATCACCTGCAATAAAATAAACATAAACATTTCACAAAGCTTAAAACGCCATAAATAGGAATATCTGTGATGCGATAGCAATAATTGCATTAACAGGATAGCAGTATGAAGTTGGTGATCGGTAATTTTATTTTATTTTAATCTTTATTGGCCTGTGATAAAATTCAAATTAAACTTAAAGTAATGCGGGAAGTAAAAGTGTAAAGTGTTACATCGATAAAAGTGAGTTATTAAATTTATTGCGATTGCACCTCTTTGGTCGTTAATTTTCAAATAAACTGTGTTTATATAACACTTTGTCTAATTATAGAAGTATTTTGGCTATGAAAAGATGTATAATTATGTAAGTATCTTTAATTACCTTATTATAAAAAACCTACTTGAATTATCTGATGGCGAGCAAACTAACAATCTTCAAATCTATTCTCTATATTAATTAAAAGATTTTGATCGATATAATGAAATCTATCTATATCATTTTAATAATCTACGTTGTTATTAGTTCGGATTTTAGCTAGTTCAATACCCAGGTATGTGATTTATCAAAATACTTTTAATTCCAAGTTTACTTTTTAATATGAAGAATGTTTCCTTAAAATAAAGTTTGTATCGTGCTAACTACCATATTTGTTCCATTCTATAGGTATATTTTTATGAACTCTGGTGTATTTTATTACTCTAAGAGAAAACTTAAGCAAAACATGTCAGAGTACGTTTTAGGTACGTGACTAATACCTTTATTACGTTCACCATAGAACTCAAACTGCAAGCACTTCAATTTCGGCAATTAAAACCGTTGCGCTACGTCTATTATTTATTATTAAGTAGGTATGTAATAATTTTGAACAAGTTCTATGTCGGTGCCCTTAGCACACCTACAACCGAAATAAATGTCTACAAGTACCGCACTAATGATGATTTAAGTTCAATATCCCGTAAACGTCGGAAACTCGAAATTCCGTCGTTTCGAAATCTTGCCGCGGAGCAGTGTCCACCGCGAGAAGTTCGTAAACCAGTCAATTTTATTGGTTTTAAAAACGCCGTACGCTTATTTATTGGAGTTCGAAAGCAACAGATTAACATTTCTAGGGTTCTGTATTGATAAATACGAAATCGATACTAAAATCTATATGTATAAAAATGTTATGTTGGTTTGTGTACGCTTCAAAAACTCAAAAAGTTCTGCACCGACTGAGTTGAAATTTTAACATGATATAAGATCCGCATCAAGGATTGCTTTTATCTATTTTTTGCATCAGTCACATATCTGCGACCGCGAGAAAACAGTTTTTTTAACGATCAGCTGTGTACCAGTGACCGTGCCATCTGCCAGAAGCGAGGAAAACACTCGCTGACAACCGCAATAGTCATGAAAAAATAACAACCGTAACTAGGCAACCGCCATCAACGTCAATCAAAAAACTATAGACAATGTGGTGGCCAATCGCCAACATGGACAACTGTATGTTGCGTGTTCCCGAGTCGGCAAACCAGATAATCTTTATATCTACGCAGACAGTGGAAAAACAAAAAATATTGTATATCCACAAGTATTGAAAAATTAAACTTATATGAAATGTATTCTTTGTTTTGTTTCTCATTTCTCAACCATTCAATTACAATGTGCCACTGCGAGGCAGGGTACAGCGTGGCAGGGTACAGCTAGTGTTGATATAAAAATTGGGACAAATGATTCCTAAGTGGCACTAGTCCTGTCAACTCTCACGCTAAATTTCAGAAAACTGTTACATTACCTAACAACAAAAACACATTTTCTTTACTATTGTTGTTGGCTGGAGATCGACTTCACCGTGTAATCGTGATTTTTAATAAGGCGAGAACTCTCTCCATATGACAAGAACTCCCTAGAAGATTTTTAGTAGGCGAGCATCTAAGTTCTGTTTGCGTGGGCGGTCAATGTGAATAATATCAATACGTGATGAACGGGAGGCGCCACGTTGGCGCGACTGAAGTACGCGAGCAGCGAAGGTTATAGTTGGTGGTTGTGCGTCCTGAGTACTTACCAAACCGTGTTGAATTCTTCTCGCTTTCCGTATGACACGCAGCCATTTCAACGTGGCATACTATACTGGCAAAACGCAGCACATAGACGTCTTCACTGCTCCGCTTCGGCAGATCGCCATCGCTCCCCGAAGTCGCTCTACCGTGGCCAACGACTAACGCGCCGGCTAGAAATCCTATAGGGAGGAATCCGCTACAGATTAGAGTCTCTCGTGACAAAAGAAACAAAGAATATTTTTTTTATATTTTAAGGTCTACCTAACGACTCCATTTCGTCTAATAAGGCAGAAGTGGAGTTTACATGCAAAGATAGCTAGTGCGAGAGATTAACCACCGCCCTAGGAATCCAACCTGCAACGTTGCTAATTTATGATAAGGTAAGACCGAAATTTCAAGCGAGTTTCTCCCGGAAACTTCAACCACAAAGGAACCGTATCATCATCATCAGCTCATATAATGTCCTAACCGAGGGGCTCGAGCCTACTCCACATTAGGGGGCGATTAGGCCTTAGACAACCACGCTGGCCAAGTGCGGGTTGGTCGACTTCACACACAACCTAAGAATTACTTCATAGGTGTGTGCAGGTTTCCTCACGATGCTTTCCTTCACCGTTAAAGCGTCGATTAAACGTACATATGAATTCAAAATTTGAAAACATATTGGTACGTGGCGGGGATCGAACCAGTGTCTCCCGGGTGAGAGACGACGTTCTTACGCACTACGCCGCCGACGCTTTTTGGAAAGGAACTGTATATCATATCCTTAATTGTCGCAACACAATAATGCTGTTAACACTATATTATGGCGTCAGACTTTGTCAAGATGGTGCAAGACGAACCAAGCACAAATTAATTCTCCCATAGTATCTGGATCTAATGCCGATGGGCGAACCACTACATGTCGTTTAAGATCGGCAACTTGGATGAAGTGGAGTGCTAGGTGCGGATTCGCCACACACGATCGCTTTGGATTTGGAGTTTGGAGCGATGCAGTAGGATTTTAGATTGTTTGGAAATCCAAAATTATTCGTCCCTCCATCCAATCCACGTGAGATTCCGCACACATGGAACGATTTTGGCTTATTTTAGAGTGATTTAGATTGGAGCCATCGTGAGTTTCTACTTATGTAATACAAAAAAAATATTTTGTTTAGCTTTTAAGATACAAGTCTCTCCATCAATCAAAAGCTTCAATGTAAAGAAACTACTGTTATGACACACATTTAAAACTGAACAGAAAAGAAACTATTTATTAAAAACCGTATCTCATAGGTAGCTGTTGTTAATTTAGATCGCTGTTAGTAGAGCCTTCTTGTCAGGTAATTTAATTAAAAGTGATTGATTGAAGACGCTTAAGCCTTTGAGTTGGTTAACTGATTTCGATTACAACGTTGAGTGCTGTAACTATTTTGCTTCTTGTTGGTATTGGACTTGGTGGAGCACCGTGCAAGTAGACTCGTCGGTAATGACACACTCGTTGAGAATAAACTCCAGAGCCTTGACCATCGCAGACGTTTGGCTTGCCTCTCGGTATTGCATCGGTTACATTTCGGAGAGTTGTGGAAGGTGTACATAATTTTATTCCCCCGGCCCTTTCCACCACCGGACAACCAGGCGCGACAAGGTCTTTCACCCTTATGTTGTTGATATTTCTCCCATTCGCAAAAGCGATTTGCTTCTGCTTTCATTATGCGAACAGCTAAGGAGTGGAATTCTTTGCCGAGGTCTGTTTTCCCCGGCCAGTACAATCTAAACATATTCAAACAAAAAGGTGGAACAATCGTGACAATTGAATCAAATTGACAGCTTATTTACAAATATAATTCACAAAGCACTCATAACTTATATAGTACACAAATATGACACGTTAACCATTAAAATCCGTGTGTTAAAATCTAAAAACCTCAGTGAATACACGTGGCAGAATAAGAGACAGTGTCTTAAGACGACTCATACTAACCGGCGAGATATTATGGCCAGCTCACGGTAACTTCAGCAAAGGGGGTACTATCACCTTATACTCCGTCCACCAATCCTCATTGGACAAGGGTGGTAGATTGCTGCCTACACCTCCTTCGATAACAAGGAGAGGCCTTGTGTCCCAGCAGTGGGTCGATTTATAAAGGCTGTTATGATGATACATATAATCACGCTCATTATCCCAGAAGGGGTCGAGCAGAGCTTCAGAGAACATACTGTTACACACAGAGCCACATCTGGTAGTATGGGTCGTACAGTACCCCAAAATAGTGACGGGTTGCTATCCTGTCACCTACACAAAAAGGGACACCAAACTCAAAAATTGACAATCCTTTAGTAAACAAACTAAGTAAAGCCAACCACCAGGACAGATGTTAAACTCAAAATCATCTCAGCAGTTCAGGTAATATATTACATTTAGTTTAAGTAACAGTAATATTCGACATGCCCTTGTAAGTATCTATTATATCTGAAAAGATGTATTTGATTTGATAATTGTGTCATAATTTTTAATGGTTGTGCATTAAAAATTATGACACAATTATCAAATCAAATACATCTTTCATCATAGGTTTTATTCTTCAAAGAAAATATGCTATGACTGTTGTGGTAATGAGTTTGTAAGTAAACCAATAACCTGAAATAATTTATAATTTAGCGGACTTTAATAAGCACCTATGTTAATTAAAAGCTAACTTTTTTAAAGTAATATTTAATGATTAGTTTCAGATCAACCGGTTTTTCACTTACAGATGTTAAAATAAATGACGTCGCCGCTAAATTAAGCCCTGTTCCATCGATTCATCATGCTATGTGGTCCAGTTGGGCACAAAAACGTATGGTATCTCTAAAGTATGAACATATTTAATGTGTTTAAAATTTTATTTGGCATATTTTAAAATGTTTTAAAATTGTACCTAATTAAATAGAAAAAAAATGTTATATTTTACCCGACTACGCGAATCCAAAAGGAAAGATTATGATTTACGTAATCATTCGATTTTGATGAATTAGGTGTCAATTGAATCGTTGTTATGGTCCGGGTAAAGTGGCCTACAATATTACTGACTTCAACAATAGGAGGAATCGACTTTACCTTGTAAACCCCGATTTTATTTCTTTCCTTTTTTTCGTAGTTGGGTAACAGTGTTTTAAACCATTTCGCTTGTTGGTTTCTATTTAATTTAATACCTTCATTGTAAACAATTCAAGCTTTACTCTTAGGTATTTTTTCACTATATCGTAGAATTTTATGAATATTTTTGTAGAACTAGTGTGGCAATCGATAACCCACCATTAGGCGGGTACGTGGCAACTTGAAGGTCTAATAACAATTTCTATGACTTTGATGATTTAGTTTGACAATTACTTAGCAAGAAGTGGGTGGTGAAGTAAATACGGGTGGAAAATTTTCTCCTGGCTTCTCTTTCTTCTTCTTCATTTTAGCTTCGCTGAAATTGATCGATAGTGAAAATGTCACGTGAAAATGTATGTAAAAAAAAGTAACAATAATTTGTAAGGTAGACTGTAAATTAAGTTACAATGGAGTCTCTCACCACAATAAGAAGTCGGGGGTAATTCTCTTTCTTCACTGGACTATAAGCGTACTACTGGCAAGACATATACTATGACTTGATAACAGAATACTTTCGTACAACGATCCATCATAGAGATTCAAAGTAAGAAAGATCGTAAATCAATTAGTATTATATTGTTACTTTGGCAGTGACAACTTTAAAACGCTGCTCTTAAGATAAAGCGAGAAAGAATTAAGTTGTCAATTCAGTGAATGGATTTTAACGTAATATAAAAATGAAAAAAAATCTGCTATCTACCTCTATAAGTAAATTTAGCGACAAGCCTTAGGTATATCATTTAATAAATTGTGTGATGTTCTAAAATTGATGGATTTGAACTTAGTTTTTTTTTTACTTTTTAGAACACTTGTTTTAAAACTGTTTTTTTTTTAGATTTTTTTTTGGGGCGACTGTTGCTGTTGACTGCAGGTGGTCTGAAGGCCGTTTAGTACCTCTTCTAGCCTGCAAGGGCGAGACTGTAGGGCGTTCTATGCGGAAGGCCACTAGGATCCATAAAATTTTCCTTTTATTTCTGCAATTTTTTATGAATTTCAGCCTCACCGCTGTTCCCTCTTTACAATTATTTACTAAATACCGCCTCCTATCAAGAAAAATCGGGAGTGGTCTCCCCTTGACTTTCTCGTATACCGGAAACGACTCAAAAGTTGATAGAAACCTTATAAGTATTTTGATGTCATACATGCATGTAAAATTTTCGGCCACCCATTCGAGTACCGACCGCGCACTTGGTTGCTTAACTTTCGTGATCGACGACTCAAAAGTTGATAGAAACCTTATATTTTGATGTCATACATGCATGTTAAATTTGATTGCAATAAGTTAAAGCATACTCGAGCTATCGTGCTAACGCACAGACACACACACACATAGACATAATTTCAAATACGGTATTTATGGACTCAGGGAGGTTCAAAACGTGAAAATCCGTCAAAATCTCCAGGTCGTTTTTTTACGATTACTGACTTCCTCTATACTACGTATGCGAGAAAGTAAAACTTATAGACCCTACAAGACTATATAAGTTCCAAATGTTATAGAACGCAGATCTTTGGTTCAGTTTTGTGCTATATACTTTTTTGCTCTTTAATGTTTTTAGTTGTCTTGGTGATATTATAGAGATTTCCTTTTTTATCATTTACAGTTATTGATAGGTTTGTGACCCCAAGATTATAAAACTCTAAGGCGTATTATTAAGCGACGAATCAGTGGACAAGAGATAACGGAGCAGGTTGATTTGTTTTTCTATTTAAAAAAATCCCCAATCTATCTGTATGTTATTCATTGTATATCACCCATTATATAATTACAACCAACTGAGAACAACTTCAGAACTTCATAATAATATCACAGAAAAGCGGATATATTGTTAAAAAAAAAAATTACAGTTCCCCGACTGTTTATTCTTCTATGTCTATAATTATAATAATATGATTTTTATTCAAATTGGATAAAATGACAAAAATACATTTGGTATTCGGTTTTTATTTTCGAAAATTTTTTTTAGTTTACAGGAGATACCTAATATTAATACGCGTTTAACTCATTAATAATAATCCCGTTTATATGATATTTAATTCACAAAAATAAATATGTGAGAGTATCGTACCAACGATACTCATAATTTCACATTTTTACGCAAAAACACAAGTTTTATAACCCATACATTAACATTAAACGCCATCCACACAGGCCATCTTTAAGCAATTTATTACGACATTTATATTTAATAATGATTGTTTTATAACTTTTGAACTATCAATATTATACAGAACATAATCACATCGCATTTTTCACATATACAGCCTATCCGAAACTACAATTCAAATATGTTTCTTATTGTTATGATCTTAAGGTACAACAATAGTGTACTCGCTTGACAGACTGGTCCCATATAATGTTGCTTATACAAGTTTTCACTAAATTTGCCTGATAAATAAAACATGGATATATTTTGTTAGACGCGTAGGATTCCCGGTAACCAGATAATAGTTATTTATTATACAAGAGTGGAAAGTTCCTTTTTAACCGCGTGCTCGATTTGGATGACCGAGCAAGCGAAGGATTCTAAAGTTGAATCACGAGCGCAGCGAGTGATTCTAAATTAGAATCCTGAGCGTCAGTGAGGGAAACAAACGAGCACAAGGTGAAAAATCTTTCCACTCGAGTGCAATACGTAACTTTTCATCCCACCTCAGCGAGGAAATGACAAAATTAAAAAGAATTTTTTCACAATTTAAAAAGTTCTAATCATAAATTTGGCACCATAGAGGTTACATTAAATAGGTTTAATGACGTTTTGAATTTACAATTATATTGAGTACTCATTATATGTGATGTTCTAAATTCAAATCTACTTTGCCACTCAAGCGAATAAAATAGAATTTTCCAGCCAGATTTCGAAGCGCAAAATTACACTTTCCGAGGTGGTGGGATGAAAAGAAATTTATTGTACTAGTAGTGGCATCTTTCGAGATATACGAGCATGAGGCATGATCTTCACTAGAAAATTTAGCAAACTATAGAAAAATGAGAATTTGAAACATAAGTTTTAATTTAATTTCCTTTTATTGCTAAGCTTTTCGGGTTATCCGGGCAGCTGCACTTAAAACTAGGTACTCAAGATATAAAATCTGCCATCTTATTCGTCATAAGTTAATTCAGTACTTATACATCTTCTCATCAGATATTCCCTTTGTTAAGTACAAAACACTAGTGTTTTGTTTATTTATTACTAATTTTTTGTAAAACAGCACAGGATTTTTGGAACAGTGTTGCAATTATGTTTTACATAAACATTTAAAATGTAGGCATGTAAATATCTAAATCTGCGATGTTTTTTACGATCTGATAAAAGGGGGTTGAGTTACCAAGTGGTCAATACTTACTCTCTCGTAAATAAATAAATGCTTACTTTATTTAACTGCTAAATGAAAATAAATCACATCCTGAGGTGGCTTTCCTCGTCAGGTTTCAAACAAAAAACGCCTCAAAATCGGTCCATTCGTTTAGGAGTTACAACGCCAAAGACAGACACACAGAGACACGTAAAACATCTCTGTATATCTATCTATTCTTAATTAATAGCGTACGCATTTTGCCAATGTCAAGTAAAAATGTAACTATAGTAACAAAAATTGTACGGTTGATTTGGGTTAAAAATGGAGTCTCTCAACACGAGTTTTTACCACAAGAACTCGGGAGAAACTCTCCACGTAAAACATAAAACACCCTTATTTTTGCGTCAGGTGTTCGATGTTGGCGGGGATGGATGATAAGGAAAGGGGAACCACAAAAGATCCCATAGGGTCGAAGTGCTCTGAGACACAGCCTCAGCCCCTTGCATAAGAATAGAATAGAATTGCGTCAGGTGTTAAAAATGAATTAAGTGAAAAACAGATATCTCCTGTGTGCACTCCGCCTAACAACACATTGACATTATGCCTACGCAATTAAGATAGCGTTGTCAAGTTTGTGGAAACACGCCTCGATCTGTTATTAGTGTAGTATTTGCTAACAAACCTCTGAACTGTATTGTATCTACGATTCAACCTTAAAAGGCACGCTCAAAGATCACCTTTGCAAATGTTAACATGTTTATTTGCTGACAATTGAGCAACCTTCGAGTTATTTCTCTCTAACGTAAAATAATAATTTGGTGTTTGAAAAATCTATCACTGTATTGTTTTAAACTATCGTGGTCACTATCATTTGAATGAAAGAAAACGGGATTTCAACCACGTACCTTTGATTTTTGGTTAATCCGATATTTCGGCGCAGTTACATGCGCCATGATCACGGATGAACTAAAGTCTTCTGTAAGTTGAAGTCTGCCAATAACATCAACTCACATAAGACTTCAGTTCAAATCTATAGCTATTACCACTATTACTAATAAAAATACAAAAAAAAAACATACAGTCGAATAGAGAACCTCCTCCTTTTTTTGAATTCGGCTAAAAATTATAAGTATTCCCATGCCAAGAGAAGGTCGATGGTGCTGCGGTCGCGCGTTCTTAGTAACGATCACGAAAGTTAAGCAACCAAATGCGCGGTCGAAACTCGGATGGGTGACCGAGAACTTTTTCAACTCGATTTTCCTACGGAAGGTATGTTAAGCTGGTGGCCCCGGGTGCTGTGGAAAGATAGTAGTCCTACCCAAGGAGGGTTGGTGTCAGGCACACGGCCGTAAAAATATAATGCCAAATCTTTAAGCAGTATGGTCGATCAAGGCATGCTGCACCGACCACAAATAAATTGGGAGCAGGGTAGGAAAATAATGAAGTATACCTGGGCAACATTTGGACGCTGAAATGTTATGTTTCTGGCTGTATAGCGAAGCCATTAAAATAGACAAATCAATACAAACAACTCTTACGGCCAGTTGTACCAAATTTTACGTTTTACAATTTTGCAAAAAGTAACATAATATGAATGGGCTGTTCCATTTTTAAATAATATTATTAAATTTTCTTACGAAATTGTAATAAGTATAACTTGGTGCAACCGGTTGTTAAAGCGGGTAAGTAAGTAAGCAAAGTCTATTTAAATAAAGAGCTTTTTCATTTATTCCATTTCATTTCTTCAAAAAATCAGCTTTTCCATACATTTTTGTTGCTTAGGTATTTCAATGGCTTCGACTCTTCAGCCAATAAATCCACTGTATATAAAGAGAGTAAAAATATTATTAATGTTTAACGGAACTTAAACCCGTATTCACAAACATAACTATAGGTTTCTAGACTCTTTATCCAAGAGTCTAGAAACCTATAGTAATGTTTGTGAATACGGGTGTAAACGCATTGTATTGAATAGAGCTCTGTTGTTAGTTTCTGTTGCCTAGTTCACATCGTTGAATATACTGACGTTTTATTACTTCAAAAAAGCTTCAAACTTTAAACTTTTGATATCTGGACGTTGCTTTCCACATCGCGACCTGTGCGTTGTGTAATATTGTAATATAGCTTAAAGTACGCATAGCTTCGATCCTTACTAAAGTATTGTCTATGAATAGGTTTTTACGACACTATGCGACTTCAAAATCCTTGCCATATGGCACTCACTGAGAAATGCCTTATTTTGCATAGCATTGTATTTTTCTATGATAAGTATTGTTTTTGAATACAGAAACAACTTACTTATATTCATAGTCGAACTTGAGTAGGAATATTTCTTTAGATATTTTTTTTTAAATGCTTAATTTTCAAAAGATTAAAGGCTCAAATAAAAGAGAGGATACGACGTGTAAATTGAGCCTCTTAATAAGCATCCCGAAGGCTAATAAAATGTCAATAATCCAACTACTTCGACAGTCGTAGACTTATGAAGATAAGATCTTCATCCAATGACACCTTGTAGATTATTGCGTACTAAAATTTTATTCTTATTAACAACACATCATAATTTATGATCGATCGTAAAGTCACACTTCTTGAAGGTGTCAATAATATTCTCAGCATGCAATGTCGCAGCGTGCAACTGTATGCACGAATATCTTAATTTCTTTCTTTTTTTTATAGCTCTCTCTTTTAATTTCTTCTTCTTCGTAGACAATTTTAGCCATGTAAGTGTCACAACATTTCCACAACAAGATTCAGTCACAGAAGTAGTCACAAATACTTCTCAAGCAGGCCTAACATTGAAAGATTTAAATTCAACTGCACAAGCTTTCATGTCCTACAATCCATTCACATGACCACATGCATCCATAAAGACGAAGACCGCCCATCACGAATTAGAATTGCAACCTTATCAGATCTCGGCTGGTATTGTCATGGACGTATTGCCTTAGCAGGTGATAGTTTGTCCGGGCACAATGAAATCTTGATCAAAGACATCACTGATGGACAAGTCAATGTGTACACGGGCGATGGCCTACCGTTGTGCTGGACTAATGCAAAATTTGAGGTCGTTAGAAATTGATGTCATCTGTGATAAACTTCATACTGTAGGCCTATTGAACGGGGGAAACGTGTGACAAGGCTTGTGCATTTGAGAAAATGCTTACTGTATGGTAAACAATCACACACATACGTGTCACATACATATGATCACGCTCATAATCCCAAAAAAAAAGCTATATCTGGCAGTGTGTTACATTAAGCTATATCTGGCAGTGTGGGCCATACCAGTACCCAAAAATACTGACAGGTTGCCAGCCTGTCGCGTATCGGTGTTACAGGCTCAATAAATATAATATGGTTTGGTTAAGAATCAGTAAGAAGCGTCGGTGGCGTAGTGGGTAAGAGCGTCGTCTCCCACCCGGGAGGCACTGGTTCGATCCCCGGCACGTACCACGTGTGTTTTCAAATTTTGAATTCATATGTACGTTTAATCGACGCTTTTACGGTGAAGGAAAACATCGTGAGGAAACCTGCACACACCTATGAAGAAATTCTTAGGTTGTGTGTGAAGTCGACCAACCCGCACTTGGCCAGCGTGGTTGATTACGGCCTAATCGCCCCTAATGTGGGGTAGGCTCGAGCCCCTCGGTGGGGACATTATATGAGCTGTTGTTGATGATGATGATGATATTCTGTTTACTTCTTAGTAGTTTTTCGATTCTTATATCATTGTATGTTTAACGTAAACGATATCCAACAGCTAAATCGTATAATTGTTGAATTATTCTTTAACATTTCCTCACAAGTTCATCTTCGTCGTGTACAAAGCAGATCAAATAAACATTTTATGATTCTTAGAACGCCTTTAAACTATTCTAAGCAAATAAATGAATTATTAACGCCACTTCCATTAATCTGAGGCACAATAATATTTGACGGTGAATATATTGATATAGGTTTTGCAATATTAATTGTGCATTCCATTTTCATGACAGCTTTGTCTTTCAAATGTTATTCAAATGCAATCAAATTAATATTGCCTTCGAATTGTATCTATAGGAGTTGGTGTTGCAATTCTTCATACGCCGTGACGAAACGTTTCGTCGGTTCATTATAGTGTTACACAATGTTGTAAACAAAATGTTCAACATGTAAACAACGCCTACATGGCCCATAACGGTTTGTATTGATGTGGAAAGATTTGTAGGCTTTGTGCCTACGATAATCTGAAGATATCTATCTAAATATATATAACTCAAAGGTGACTGACTGACTGACATAGTGATCTATCGACGCACAGCCCAAACCACTGGACGGATCGGGCTGAAATTTGGCATGCAGGTAGATGTTATGACGTAGGCATCCGCTAATAAAGGATTTTTGGAAATTCCACCCCCAAGGGTGTAAAATGTCCACGCGGACGAAGTCGCAGGCGGAAGCTAGTTAGAGATAAGTGTACTCATGTAAAATATGTTTTTCTATGCTAAGTGGTAAGCACTTTATTGTATAGTAAGCGTCACTGCAGTATTTAGACCATAGGTTCCCAACGGGGGCGGTACCGTAAAATTGATTATAACCGTCTAAAATTTGCATCGTAATATTTTGTCGTAAATAAACAAATTTGTTTGCTCTTTGTCTGAATTAAAGTTTTGTATTTTTAATTTAAAAAAATACTATATTTTTCCCGCCTGAGGCAAGTCGATTTTTTTCAGTGCATTTTTCTAGTATTATATTTACGCGTTTGTAAACGCAAAAATAAAATTATTCTATATTTTTTATGATTAATTACAAGTGTATATTTTCAAAGTTTTTCCTGTACCTGTGGTATGAGACGATATTACTTGCCAAATTTTATAGTTCTAGGTCTACGTGAAGTAGGTACCCTATGAATTTTGATTTCATTGCGAGTGTCGAAATATACGTTTTTTGCTGCCTGAGTATATGGTGTTAATTTCAACTCGATACCTCCACTCGTTCCCGAGATAAAGGGTCTTGAAAGATAGACGGACAACAAAGTGATCCTATAAGGCTCAGTTTTATCCTTTTGAGGTACGGAACCCTAAAAAGTACCCATATCAGTACGGTGACTTTCGAGACATTTCAATTTTAAAAAGTATATGCTTAAGTGTGAGTTCAACCCAGTTCAACCTTTTTTGAATAAAATCGGATTGAGTTTTCAAACATGTTTTAAAATAAAATGTAATTTAAATCAAAAGCACTAAGCAGAGTGCCCCCAACCTTTTATGGTCTACCGCCCCCTTTACAAGAAAAAATTACATAATGGTTATTTATAACAATTTTATATATCTGTCTATTATCCATTAATAATCTAAATTAAATATTATATATACATATAAAATGCTTTCTCCTGAATGTCTGACTGACGGATAAACGCACAGCCTAAACCACTGATCGTAGAGACCTGAAACTATGAGGATGTGTTCTTTGTATGACTTAGGCATCCGATAAAAAAGAATTTTCCAAAATTCTACCCCTAAGGGGGTGAAAAAGGTGGGCAAAGTTTGTATGGGACAACGTGATTCCTTGGTCCATCTACTTCAAGTAATAATATGTCATAAACCTTTTTTAACATAATTGACGGAAGACGTGTTTCGTATTTAATTGAAATTCATTCCCTAACGGTGTTAAAAAAGGGTTAGAAAATTATTTTGGCGGTGATTTGCTTCGAAGTTGATATCAATACCCCTCAGATACCTACTAACGGGCTCGTTTATGGCCAAGTATCTCTGTGATTTTTCGCCGAGAACTGAGACAGAGTTCTCGGTAGAATTTGTATCCGAGAGTGCCGAGACCGATACCGAAATCTTGGTAGATCCTTAAAAAATCACTTGCCATGCCGTACCGTGCCGCGCCGTCTCGGTGGACCCAGGCCCTAAGAGTGCTCGAAATAAACGATCCATCACTAGTCACGATTCTCTCACATGAACATAATTAATTTTAATCTGTAGTAATCTTAAACGTGGGCGGGTACAGAAGATATCCCGATTACGATTAATAGGGCTTGGTGAAGTTGTTCTTTGAGTTAAAATAACCGAAAACCCTTCTTTAGCTATCGATACGTCGCAAACTTATTTTTATATTATTTGAATAGAAGACAAGCAGGCTGTATGCCTGCCTGGTGTAAGCAGTCACCGTAGCCTATAGACGTTTACAACACTGACGTGACACTGGTACGTTACCAACCCTAGTCCCCTTTTTTTGCTGTCGGGGAGGTCAAATGCATTTACGCATCGTCCTTGCGGGGTGGTGCCAACCGCAGGGGATATGTGGGACTCGAGGTAAAGGCGTTCTTTCCATACCCACTAAACATCCTCCCCGGCCTGACCTCTAGTGCGCTATTACGGGACGGCTCGGGATCGGCGCACGTGAGTGCAACTACACCGAGACCGTCCCAACACTGCCTGTCTAGGCACTCCTTGTGCACCAATTGGTCGCCAGCAGTCCACAGGGGCTACCGACTAACGCCAGGCCCTGTAGGCCGCTGGCCGACGCCCGCCGGCCTTATAGGCCGCCTCCTCACCGACAGCTGCTCGACCTGGCGCGTCCTCCTGACGAGGACACTGGGAGTAGCGATCGGACCGCACCCGGGGGACTTCGAGTACGATCGTGGCCCTGAAAAGGGCCGTCCATAATTAACCGTGTTGGGAAAACAAAAACAACTTGACCATGACATGTGACTTCGAATGCCAAGGGGACACACTTGACATCAAAAGCCACACACCCGCCGAGAAAGTTTCCCCACCACGTTACCAGGGTCCGCCACGAGGAGGCTTCCGGACGTGGAACCCACCAACCCTAGTCCCCTTGTACCCCATGGAGCTCTGGCAACCTTACTCACCAACAGAAACACAACACCACAAAAATGAAGAATTCTTTGATTGTGGTCTTCTGTAAGGTACTTCTGGAGTCCTACCACAGTTCGAACGGCTAGTCCGCTAGCTGTGCCCTAACTCGACTAAAAACTTTAATAAATGATAGATCATCAAGGTAATAGAAAATCTTTATTAGTACATGATTTATAAAACACAGTCTTTAAGAATATTTTCACCTGGAACCGTGTACAACAAAGCAACATACATATTATACGAGTACAATGACGCTTCTAATCCCAAAAGAGTTCAGCAGAGTTTTAGGGCGATACATCTATTATATATAATTCCCGTGTCACGATGTTTTTCCGGGATGAACTCCGAAACTAACAATGCGATTTTAACTTTTTTTATTCACATTGATATAATATGTATTAACCTGTAACGATTTAAAAAGTACTTAGCAAAGTCCACATAAATGAAGAGCTTTTATTTTCATCTAATCTCAGCAGTTGGAGTATAAAATACAGCAGTTTATAGCTGGGTATAAAGTAGCATCAGAGAGTAATAAATAAACCCTATAGGGTATACTTTGTGGTAGCATACTATTATATTAATTTATATTTAATAATTATTATACCTCCCAAAGCGGTGGTGAGGTAATCTGTAATTTAAAAGAACATAAACACGTATTAATAAATAACATACTTACTTTCATCAAAAACCACTGAGGGTTTGCTTGTATTCCTGAAACCGAACGGGCCACGAAAAGTATTCTCTAAGAAACGGTGCATCGCATGATATATATTTTTTGTTATAAATAAAAAAAATCCTGCAAATACTAAAATAACACACGACGAGAGACACAATCCTTAGGTTGAATATAAGTTTATCCGTATGTCCATTGCAAAAGTACGTATTTAATACTTAACATAATTTACCGAGGAGCACTTTGAAGTAAGTAGAAATTACGACAATTAACTAGCAGTTTTATACTTAATTTTATACTTACAAAGAGGTTATTTTAAACAAGTTGCTTGTATCGTGTTACATTGTTACTGATTGCTTAACGAGGTACTTTATCGAATTTAAATGTAGTGAAGTCCATTTTTATTTCTGCATTTTTTTATGATTAAGGGGGCGATATAGGGTAGTGTAGTAACCACGTAGAAACATTCAATTTGCGTTAACATATTAAAAACATAACTTTTTGTAAAAATCGGGAGTGGGCTCCCCTTGACTTTCTCGCATACCGAAAAGAAATCAAAAGTTGATAGAAACCTTATATTTTGATGTCATACATGCATATTAAATTTTGGTCACCCATCCGAGCACCGACCACGCACTTGATTGCTTAACTTTCGTGATCGACGACTCAAAAGTTGATAGAAACCTTATATTTTGATGTCATACATGCATGTTAAATATGGTTGCAATAAGTTAAAGCATACAGACACACAGACACACACACATAGACATAGTTCCAAAAAAAATATTTTTGGACTCAGGGAGGTCCAAAACGTGTAAATCCGTCAAAATCTCGAGGTTAATTTTTTTGACGAATACAAGACTTCCTCTATAAGTACTACGTACGAGAAAGTAAAAATATAGTTATGAACAACAATTTAGTCTGAGAACATTCCAAAAAAATCGAGAGTGATCTCCCCTTGACTTTCTTGTATGCCGGAAACGACTCAAAAGTTGATAGAAACTTTATATTTTGATGTCATACATGCATATTAAATTTTCGGTCACCCGTCTGAGTACCGACCACGCACTTGGTTGCTTAACTTTCGTGATTGACGACTTAAAAGTTAATACAAACCTTATATTTTGATGTCATACATGCATGTTAAATTTTCGGTCACCCGTCCGAGTACCGACCGCGCACTTGGTTGCTTAACTTTCGTGATCGAGACTCAAAAGTTGATGGAAACCTTATATTTTGATGTTAAACATGCATGTTAAATTTGGTTGCAATAAGTTAAAGCATACTCGAGTTATCGTGGTAATGCACAGACACACACACACAGACATAATTCCAAAAACGGTATTTTTGGACTCCGGGTGGTCCAAAACGTGTAAATCCGTCGAAAATCTCGAAGTCGAATTTTTTGAAGATTACAAGACTTCCTCTATTCTACGTATACGAGAAAGTAAAAAAGTCTTACCTACCCGTGACCTCTATACGCATACAACATACAACTGAGGTGCCACTTCCGAGCTGCCAATACTAATCTCACCATCTACCCCGTGAAACTCTGGAAACCAACTCCACGGGGTAGGGAAAGGGACTAGAGTTGGCAGCGGGCGAGTGTTAAAAAACCATAGCTTTACTGGCTGAACCAGTTGAAAAATTTAATGTATTAAAAATTCAAACACATAGATTACACAATTTTTTGCTTTAATATATTAAGAAACTCTAGGTACCCAGCAAGAGAGTTACTGAATTCTCTTATTCGAATACACGACGCCGATTGTAAAATCGACAGTGCGCTGTGTGGGCGATCGAACGATGTCGTAAATTTTCAGCAATTACTGCTCTCACGAATATTGGGCTTTGTTAATAACTGAATTTGAATAAGATAATAGTTTATAAATAACATTCTAAATCTAAATGTCAGATGGTATCGAATGGTTATTGAAAATGTTGATATTCATTCACTTAGCCGATTGTCTCGATTTATGAGATTCGATTTTGAGCTGAAGGTGGCTGTTACCGTGAATCAATAAACCACTTGCTGTTTGAATGCGATTCTTTGGGACTAGAATGAGTATCTGGAAAAGGCTTATTCAAGACCAGAACAATGCAGTCTCTTCAAACCCATGGATAAAGTTAGGTTGATGGCCTACATTAGGTGTTATGTTCCGAGACTTCCTCATGGTGAGTAGGGTATTATTGGGCATTCTGGCACACTTTTTTAGCACTCCATTGATCTCACTATCGTTCGATCAATTTCGTAAAAAAGTGTGCCAGGATGCCCAATAACAGTAGTGAAAATCACGAAGTGGTCTTAAGTTTTGCAGTTTTGCATCACATTGTTCTGTGTAGGTGATTTACTAAAAGGCTGATTTAAAATGCGAAGTGAATTAGACACTCCAATGAAATATTAAATTGAAAGTTATAAATCATCGATCAATGTCGTAAAAAAGTGTGCCAGGATGTCCAATAATAGTAGTGAAAATCATGAAGAAGTTTTAATTTTTGCGAAGTGGCTTGTCGTATTTTATAACATTAGGTATCAACTATAAATCATAATTGTTATATCGAAGGACAACAATATTGTGTGTTTCGATCATCATTAAGTTAGCATACTTGATTTCAGTCTACTGAACACGTTTTCATGGTCTTCAACCTCCGGCTATTAGGCATTTAACTAGGTATAGCAGTGCAATAATGATCACAGAACTTAACAACTTGGGGCTCCCTGGCTTCCAGGACTTTATCCCCGGCTAAGTACCTATCTGTGTCAATATACACTCTAACCTCGATAAATGTGAATCCTCAACCCAAAGGAAAATACTTGTGTGGTTTGACCGAAAGCGGTGTACATTTACATGTTTGATTGCAATTTACTAAACACATTTTCAAGATTTTCTATCCTAAGCTATGCAGGCATTTAACTCGGTATAGCAGTGCAATAATGATCACAGAACTTAACATCTTGAGGCTCCCTGGCTTTCAGGACTTTATCCCCGGCTAAGTACCTTTCTGTGTCAATATACACTCTAACCTCGATAAATGTGAATCCTCAACCCAAAGGAAAATACTTGTGTGGTTTGACCGAAAGCGGTGTACATTAACATGTTTGATTGCAATTTACTAAACACATTTTCAAGATTTTCTATCCTAAGCTATGGAGGCATTTAACTCGGTATAGCAGTGCAATAATGATCACAGAACTTAACATCTTGAGGCTCCCTGGCTTTCAGGACTTTATCCCCGGCTAAGTACCTTTCTGTGTCAATATACACTCTAACCTCGTCAAACTTAAGCCCCCAATGCAGAGGAAAACACTTGTGTGGTTCGATCGCAAACTTCATAAGTCAGCATACCTGATTTCAGTCTACTAAACACGTTTTCAAGGTCTTCAACCTCGGGCTATTGAGGCATTTAACTAGGTATAGCAGTGCAATAATGATCACAGAACTTAACAACTTGGGGCTCCCTGGCTTCCAGGACTTTATCCCCGGCTAAGTATCTATCTGTGTCAATATACACTCTAACCTCGATAAATGTGAATCCTCAACCCAAAGGAAAACACTTGTGTAGTTTGACCGAAAGCGGTATACATTAACATGATTGATTGCAATTTACTAAACACATTTTCAAGATTTTCTATCTCAGGCTATGGAGACATTTAACTCGGTATAGCAGTGCAATAATGATCACAGAACTTAACATCTCGGGGCTCCCTGGCTATCAGGACTTTATCCCGGCTAAGTATCTGTGTCAATATACACTCTAACCTCGTCAAACTTAAGCCCCCAGTGCAGAGGAAAACACTTGTGTGGTTCGATCGCAAACTTCATAAGTTAGCATACCTGATTTCAGTCTACTAAACACGTTTTCAAGGTCTTCAACCTCGGGCTATTGAGGCATTTAACTAGGTATAGCAGTGCAATAATGATCACAGAACTTAACAACTTGGGGCTCCCTGGCTTCCAGGACTTTATCCCCGGCTAAGTATTTATCTGTGTCAATATACACTCTAACCTCGATAAATGTGAATCCTCAACCCAAAGGAAAACACTTGTGTAGTTTGACCGAAAGCGGTATACATTAACATGATTGATTGCAATTTACTAAACACATTTTCAAGATTTTCTATCTCAGGCTATGGAGGCATTTAACTCGGTATAGCAGTGCAATAATGATCACAGAACTTAACATCTTGGGGCTCCCTGGCTATCAGGACTTTATCCCCGGCTAAGTATCTGTGTCAATATACACTCTAACCTCGTCAAACTTAAGCCCCCAATGCAGAGGAAAACACTTGTGTGGTTCGATCGCAAACTTCATAAGTTAGCATACCTGATTTCGGTCTACTAAACACGTTTTCAAGGTCTTCAACCTCGGGCTATTGAGGCATTTAACTAGGTATAGCAGTGCAATAATGATCACAGAACTTAACAACTTGGGGCTCCCTAGCTTCCAGGACTTTATCCCCGGCCAAGTATCTGTGTCAATATACACTCTAACCTTGTCAAACGTGAATCCTCAACCCAAAGGAAAACACTTGTGTGGTTTGACCGAAAGCGGTATACATTAGCATGTTTGATTGCAATTTACTAAACACATTTTCAAGGTTTTCTATCTCAGGCTATGGAGGCATTTAACTAGGTATAGCAGCGCAATAATGATCACAGAACTTAACAACTTGGGGCTTCCTGGCTTCCAGGACTTTATCCCCGGCTAAATAACTGTGTCAAAATACACTCTAACGTCGTCAAACGTGAACCCTCGAGCCAGAGGAAAACACTTGTGTTTTTCGATCACTGTCAAGACATGCTCTGAATTACTGATAAATAATCACGGCTTTTATATATTATTTAGCCAATCAGTTTTCAAAGCATTCCCATGAAAATTCACTTATCAGCAATAACAAATATGAAATGAATTATATTAAATTTAATAAAATTGATCAGGTCTCCGATTACGAGTTCAGTTTAAATAATAAGGCTTCGTACTCACGTTATAATAACTATGATTTAATATGTGAATAAAGATATTGTTATTTAATAGGCTTCCAAGATAAATTGTTATGAAAATAAACTCATAGTTTATGTATAGGTAATCATCCTGATTGTTATGTTATACATACATTGTTAATACCGTAATCTTGGTAATACAGCAAACCTATTTATTGTTTGTAACTTTCAAATACTCTGATCAACAAAGAGTATTGATCACCATATACTCCATCCACCAATCCGCATTGGGCAAGCAGCGTGGCGGACTATGATCTAAAAAACCTCCTTTGTTGACAAGAAGAGACCATGTGTCCCAAGGCTGTTGTGATTATTATGAATCGCTGATAAACGTTTATAAACGAGAAAGTTTGTATGTTTGTTACTCGTTCACGCAAAAACTACTGAATGTATTATAACCTCATAGCTCATACATCAGAATAACATAAAAGCTATAATTATACTAATCCTACGCATACGAAGTCACGGGCTAAAACTAGTATTAAATAATTTTCATTCTTATGAAATAGTCTTTATGTTGCATGTGATGCTTAGAGTCAGCAATTAGACACACGTTCACACGCTCACAGGCATTAGATTAGCACATTCGGTGTCATTTTTAATAATTAATTTAACAAAACAAAATTGATGACATATTGTAATATTATAAGTGCTAATTGGCATCTTTTGTCAGCAAATATAACGGATGCACATAATATAAATGCATACTTCTATTATGGTGAATAAAAATACTCGTTCCATGTCTATTTACATGAACACAAAATTACTTACAGTAGTGTTTTTAATAATACTAATCGGTTTTATATAGAATGGATAATTATAAATAATAAGAAAGGTTGGTCACTCCTGTTCAATTATTGCTAGTTTTGCAGTTTACTTGTAATAAAAAGCGGTAAAATGGTAGTCACCTCACCAGTGCTCCAAGGTGCTTTCTAAGTCACTACTCACCGATAATAGTGCTAACGTAGTACCTACCCACTACTACCTGAAGAACCAGCGAGATTCAAATCTACATCGGAAAAACAAATCGACCCAAACAATGTTCGTAAGTTTTTATCGTCTTTCCACTTTGTTTAAATTTAACTTGCTTCGCTGAATGTTTGTTATAATATGTTGTGTTTGCCAGGAAATTATTTTCCACACATAAAATCTTATCTTAATACAGTATTGGTATTCTTCACATTTCAGGTCTGAAGCCAAGTATACCAAGCGCGCTGCTAAGAACCAGTCAAGCCTTTTCTTTGACACTGACGAAGAAGTCGTAAGGTGACTTTAATTTTCTATTACTTATTAGTTCGCTATTTTACGTCTACGAAATGTAGATGTTAAACTACAATAATTATAAATTATGTTTTCAATTCCTCTAGCTCCAAGAAGAAAAGTAAGACGAAGTCGGTGCCTTCCAAGCAACAGGTGGCATCCTCCTCTTCGACCGAAGCTTCCGAGTGGTTGTTCGACACAGAGTCGGACGAAGAGGTTCCAGTCCGCAACCCAAGTAAAGTCGAGAGCGTCTTGACGCGTCGAGTACCTGGCGGCGTGACTCGTCGCACGGCGCAGCTCAACGGTGGGTTGGTGGCGGAGTTACGACTCTACAGCACGGAAGAGGTACGCGACCTTGCTGGTTTGGAGAAGTGCGACAAGGCAATCGTTTGGTTACGATTGCAGGGTGACTCGGAGTCTGAGGAATTCCTTGCATTGAAGCAATTCGTTAAAATTGCTAAAACAAAATTTACTGAGGAGGGAACATTTTATAATCACAAAAAGAAAATGTAAGTAATTGATTATATTAAGCTGGGTACCTAACTAGTTAATGTTCCTTCCACAGTAAATTATATTTTGGTCAATTAATATTCGTTTTACTTTTTTTCATATACTTAACTTCTTAGTTTACCATTAGTTTATATACGGTGTATTTACCTACATTAGTCACTTCATCGGCTAACACAGTGAAAACAAATTCATTATGTCGAAGACTATATTCTGTTCAGTGTGTAACATATCCATTAAAAATAGGGCTTTCTCTGCTCACTTAAAAAGTATTTTACACAAAGACAATAGTTCGGTTGTTGAAAGTGAAGGCATTGAAAAAGTTCATAGCGCTTTCCGCAGTCGTATAGCGTCATATCGAATTCGATGCGATGGTGTTGCTCGCAATAGCGAGGTACCTGAACAACCGGTTCGTGTGTACACACCCGTTGAATTTTTGTCTCATTTGCGCGGACGAGTAAGTCTGTTACTATCATCACGAATTCAAAGTCATACTAATCTGAAAGTGAATTTCGAGTTGTTTTGTCAATTTTTTTTGCATAAAAATGAGTCAGTTGCCGTTAAATCTTTTGCCACCGAAAACATTATTTTGCACCAAAATTATGACTTTCTTGATTTATTTTCAAATATAACTAGTTTGTTGTGTAAAAAAGTCGAAGAATTTGAAGAAAGAGATAGCGGTTGGGCTTATTTGAAAAGTCTATACCTGGAAGTAAACATAAATAAATACAACCCTATGAGAGCCTCAAGTTATATAGATTTACCTAAGACAATAAAACACAAAAAAGCATGCGTCAATATTCAAAATTTTGACGATTATTGTTTTTTATGGTGTGTCGTGGCTTCACTTTTTCCTGTAAAAAATAATGCGCAGCGAACTTCAGCCTATCCACATTTTGAAAGTGTACTCAATGTTAGAGATATTTCGTTTCCGGTGGGGTTTTCAG
Organism: Elophila nymphaeata; assembly: GCA_955850985.1. Classification (NCBI taxonomy): domain Eukaryota; kingdom Metazoa; phylum Arthropoda; class Insecta; order Lepidoptera; family Crambidae; genus Elophila; species Elophila nymphaeata. The sequence continues at coordinate 18,756,744 of OY039082.1, read as the reverse complement.
ATATTAAAATTTTTGAAAAAAATAATCCTCGTATTAGTGTTAACATTTATGGTCTCAAAAATAACAGTCAAGTTGTCGGACCACTATACAAAAGTGAATTTCGAAAAAAACACCACGTTAACATGCTTTTTCTTGAGAATGGAAAACGTACTCATTACTGTCTAATCAAAGATTTATCTAAATTACTTCGCAAACAATTGACTAAACACCATTCTAAAATATATTTGTGCGAAGATTGTATGCTATTTTTTGATGACAATGATAAATTAGAATCTCATCTTTGTAGTGGTGTAGCAACAATTTTACCAAAAAAGGGAAATCTACTACAATTTGAACATTTCGAACGAATGCAAAATATACCTTTTGTTATTTACGCAGATTTCGAATCATTGTTAATACCATCTGAGTCAAACTATGGAGACTGCACATCGTCGTTGCAAAAACATGTGCCTGCTGCATTTGGATACTACATTGTATGTTCCTATGATAGCTCACGCAACAAGTACGTTTCTTATCGCGGTCCCTCCTGTGTAGAAAAGTTCTTAGAACATTTATTAGCGGATGTAGTTATTATTTATAATATTTTACAGTCGCCACTACCAAAGTCTTTAACAGATCAAGACAAAGTTCATTTTACTAACTCATCAAAATGTTTTCTTTGCGATCAAATATTATTTGACGATAAAGTCAGAGATCACTGTCATCTTACAGGACGTTACCGCGGTGCAGCTCATTCATATTGCAATATCAAGTTCCGTTTGCCAAAATTTATTCCTATATTCTTTCATAATTTGGCAGGTTATGATAGTCATCTTTTTATACGACAATTAGGTGAGTTACCAGGTAGAATACAAGTGATAGCAAAGACTAAAGAAAATTATATATCGTTTACTAAACTTTTTCAAATTAATGACAAGGATATCGTACCTGTTCGTTTTGTTGATTCTTTTAAATTTTTGGGGACAAGCTTAGAGAAACTGGTTGCTAGCTTGAATGATAGTGATTTCAAACACCTCCATCGATTTTTCCCATCTCAGAAGCATTTTGACTTGTTACGACGTAAAGGTGTATATCCTTACGATTATATGACTAGTTGGAGTTCGTTTGAAGACCAAGAACTACCACCACACGACTGTTTTTTCAACAAATTATTTAATAGTAATATATCCGAAACAGATTATGAACATGCAAAAAGAGTTTGGAAATCTTTTAAATTATTAAATCTAGGAGAATACACTGATTTATATCTAAAGTCGGACGTACTCTTATTAGCGGATGTCTTCGAAAGTTTTCGAGAAACATGTAAGACAAATTATAAATTAGATCCAGCCTTTTATGTAACAGCCCCTAGCCTAAGTTTCGATGCTATGCTTTTAAAAACAAACGTGAAATTAGAATTAATAAGTAATTTGGAAATATTAAGAATGATTCAAAAAGGTATACGTGGTGGTATATGTTTATGTTCTACAAGATATTCAAAGGCCAATAATAAGTATTTACAAACTTATAATCCAATAGAGAAAGACAATTTCTTAGTTTACATTGATTGTAATAACCTGTATGGTTATGCGATGTGTGCCTCTTTGCCCCATTCAAATTTTAAATTATTGAATAAACAAGAAATTGATAGAATTGACTTTCGAAATGTACCAACTGACGGGGACATTGGATATATACTAGAAGTTGACTTGGAATATCCTGAGTATTTGCATGATGATCATAACGATTTTCCATTCTGTGCTCAAAAATTTACTCCGCCAGGTTCAAAAACTTCAAAATTAATTCCAAATTTATACGAAAAATATTTTTATGTTATCCATTTTGTTCATCTAAAAACATGTTTGAAACATGGGTTATTGTTAAAAAAAATACATAGAGTAATTCAATTCAATCAGAGTCCTTATTTAAAGCAATACATTGACATGAACACAGAGTTACGAAAACAAGCGAGTTCTACCTTTGAACAAGATTTTTTCAAATTACTAAACAATAGTATATTTGGAAAAACCTTGGAGGACACTGAGAAGAGAGTCACTGTAAAATTGGTCAATAAGTGGAGTGATGAGGAAAACAAAACGAAGAAAAGTTTATCAGCTGAGCAACTGATAGCTCGACCAAACTTTCATAGTGCTACTATTTTTACAGAAAATTTTGTAGCAGTTCAAATGAAACCGGAATCAATTATTTTGGACAAACCTATATACATAGGCTTTTCTGTTTTGGAAACATCGAAAAGCCATATGTTTGATTTTCATTACTCGGTAATGAAACCTTTTTATGCTGAAAAGATAAAGCTTTGCTATACAGATACAGACAGTTTTCTTTATTCTATAGAAAGCAAAGATTTTTACAAAGATTTAAAATCACATTTTCTTCAGTATTTTGATACTAGTAATTATCCTGAAAATAACTCTTACGGTATTCCAGATCAGAACAAAAAAGTACCAGGTTTGTTTAAAGATGAACTAGGTGGAAATTTAATTTCAGAGTTTGTAGGTTTAAGGTCGAAATTATATTGTATTAAAACACTGCAAGATGAATTAAAGAAAGCAAAAGGCATACAGAAACAAGTAATAAAAAAAGTTTACTTTAAAGATTACTCTAACATATTAAAAACAAATGCTTTTCTACGAAAGAAGAATATAATTTTTAAGTCCCTTAAACACGATATATTTACACAGGAACAGAACAAAATTGCCCTGTCAGGTAATGACGACAAACGTATCATACTAAAAAATAAAATTTCAACTTTATCATGGGGTCACAGGGATACTTTATCTTAGTATTCATCCATTTATATTTTCTTAGAAGTTATGAATGTTGTTTTCACTGTAAACCTCACAATTTTCACTTGTAAGTTATGAATGTTTTTATTACTGAAAACCCAGTAAGTTGACATTTATCTACGTTTTTCGGATTTCTGGATTAAAATAGACATAGAGTTATAAGTAAATAATGTAATGTGTTAGAAATAAGACCACCTATTGTACTATAGTTTTTGTAGTGTTTGTGTTTCCATATTTCTCAATTTAGGTAATGTTTTGTATTGTAATGTTTTCTACGCAAATGTCAATTTGTAATTTGTATTTAAGATAAGTTTAATAAGATTAGAATGTAATAACGGTACCCAGAATTATTTTAATATTACATAAATATAAACGTTTATACATTAACAACTGCATTTTTATTTTAAATACATCTTCCTAACTGTTCTATAGTTATCATTGAACCTAATAAAATTGTAAACTCACTCATCAAATTGTAATTGTATAAACAGAAATGTGATGCCTAGAACTGTGAGTAATGCAAAAATAGCAAGTCGCGACATGTTATTGATGAGTCCGAAGTCCTAGTAATTTAACTCGTCTTTCTGCTATGTCAGACAAAAAGAAATGTGATGCCTAGAACTGTGAGTAATGCAAAAATAGCAAGTCGCGACATGTTATTGATGAGTCCGAAGTCCTAGTAATTTAACTCGTCTTTCTGCTATGTCAGACAAAAAGAAATGTGATGCCTAGAACTGTGAGTAATGCAAAAATAGCAAGTCGCGACATGTTATTGATGAGTCCGAAGTCCTAGTAATTTAACTCGTCTTTCTGCTATGTCAGACAAAAAGAAATGTGATGCCTAGAACTGTGAGTAATGCAAAAATAGCAAGTCGCGACATGTTATTGATGAGTCCGAAGTCCTAGTAATTTAACTCGTCTTTCTGCTATGTCAGACAAAATTACAGATGTAGGTCAATACAAACGCAAACACATACACACACCTACAGCAAAATATGACTGGTATATATATAATCGCTTATTTGCATCAACAATTAATTCTTGTGAAAACACGAAACTAAGTGAACGTCAGTTATCATGGTGAGTAATAAATATGTCTACCTACCACAGTGAAGATGGGGGGTTTGTAAGTAATAAGTAATGTATCTCACGATAATTCTAATTAATTTCAGAACACTTCTTCGCAAATCACCTATATTCCCGATGACAATTCTGTTGCGAATGAACAGCGAGCGATGTGGCAAGACGCTCAAGATCCTCTGGAAGGGTTCACGGAGGAGTTCGTGAGGAGGCCTTCGAGTGAAGACAGACCTGATTCGCCTTTGCAACGCAAAGTTTTAAAGGCGATGAAGAGGATCACTCGGAGGAGGAAACAAAAAAGAAGCTCCTTCCTGAGAGATTGCCACTCGTTTATAGTAAAGAGTGCGCCTACGCGAGGACGGCGCTTAATCAAAATTGAAATAATAGATATGGAGAGATCTAATGAAATGTTAGAGGACTCAATGGTGTCTGCACAATACGTGGTCACTGAGAATATGGACCCTATACTAGACCAAACGGAGGGTTTGATTAATAAGATCTCCAAATCATTGTGTGGTTATAGCTATAATTTCTAAGGCTATAATCATAATCTATAATTTCATAAATTAAATTTCTCGCGTAGGAATTGTGTGTAACTTCTCTAGTTACATATAATCCTTCGGAGATACATTGTAAATAAAAGAGCGTACTGATGTAAATAGTTTGTCTTAAATGTTTAATATTCTTTATTCTCATTTGATAATTGTAAATATCTGTGTCCTATTCTTATTTCATTATACTACACTTTGAGGCAAACTGTTGTTTGATTTTATCCCACATTATGAGGTATCGTTAGAAATAAAAGACTTACTTAATATACTTTATTTATTTAAAAATCTGTAATTGACATATTATTTTCAATGCACCACTTTTTAATACATATAACATTTCTGAGAGCACAGACATTATTATGGTTTAAACAATTAAAACTAGAAGCACATTTACAATAATTTTCATACAACGTTGCAAAATTAGGACTGCCTTTAGCTTCGATGTCTATCAAGATACAGTTATCACACAAGTCTTTTATCCATTTCTGCTTTTCTACCCCCTTCATTACTATAGTTTTATTTTGTAAAATCGGAATAATTAATCTTTTGAATTCCCTGTAGTCAATATTTCCTTCGCTCCAATAAATATTTCTATTTCTTTCAATCCACCTAACTCTTCTTTTTTCTTCTGGTGTTAACTTTGAATACGGATATGGGGGCTTTATCAAAAAGACTTGAGTAAATTCCTTCGTAGATAACGCTAGCTCCTTTATTATGAAATTACCACGGTAGTCTTTAAAACCTTGAACGTCAACAAAAATAGTTGAACTCATGATATTTTGCGAACAATATTACTCAAAGGTTTGTATTCTACGATACAATCGTTCAATATTAAACAGTATGCTGACGTCTGATCTGGTATTTCTTTATGACTCTCCAGCTCCAGGCGAATATTAATTACGGGTCCAGTTTTTATGTTATCGTTTTGTCTCGAACAATCTATTACGAATAATGGCGCAATGTCTTTATATTCTTGAGCACTTAACAAACAACTAGATCTACGACCATAGTAAGACTGTTGAAAATTTACGAACTGCTCGTATATTAAAGCAAAAGAATGCTTTGCGAAATCTGTATTATAGCTTTCGTACGGATAATAGGTAGAATTTAAATAAACTTTAACGTCACGCAAGTTGCAATGGTCAAATCTGGACATATCCTTAGACACGTCATTTTTTCTGTTAGTTTGTAGTCCAAGAATCACATATCGAGGCTTCTCAATTTGTGTTGAAGTTTTTATAGACCAAGTATGTTTCGTAGTCTTCGGAAGTAATGGGTATTCGTAGATATCCCAATTTCTGAACGCTAATTGTATAGGTCTATCTTTTTCAAGAAGTTTAAGTAACTTAACCTTTTCTCTGTCTGATACTTTAATATGAGGCATGCGCCAAATTATTTTATGTATTTCAATACTTCGCACAGTTTCACCGGTGTTAAGTTTTAAAGCGTTAAGGTCTGTATTACTTCGCAATAAAACAAGCTCATGTTTGCAATTTACTATTACTTTTTTATAGTCTTCAGCAAATCCAAGTATGTGACTAAGTGGAATTGATGCAGAAAAATGACCGCCAATATCATTTTTAACGCCTTGTATATCCCATCCCCATGCTTGAGATATCTTCGATTCGATGTCATTCATAGATAATAAAGATTTCATAGTAGTAGTAATGCCCGCATTCTTTACTTTATCTATTTCAACACCGTTCAATTCATAGCGTATATCTTGGAACAGATACATAAGTGAGTTATTGGTAAAATGAAATGACGGCGCTCTATCCTTGTTATCATTTTTGAAAACATTGACGATCCCTTCCAAATACAAAGTGCTTGCACTTGGAAGTATGTATAAGTCTTGTTGGTTTATTGGAATTCTTATTTCATCGTTTCTGTTGAAGCTTGTTATGTAAGGCTTGTATGAATGAGTTTCAATACATTCTATCGAGTTGTCATAAACAGGGGTATTCGTAATATTTAAGATATTCATTTCAACAGCCCAATCAATTTCAAAAATTGTTTATTCTCTTCAGATAATTTCTGTCTTTTACCACAAGCAAGTGTTCTCTTTCGGATCGCACGATAACCACTAATCTTTTGAATGTGTGGAATACTGTTTTTATTGTAATCGATCATATTTTCTTATATGCAAATACAATTGTACTTCTTCACCACGAAGATCGATAAGGTTATTGAGGCTATCCAAAATCCTTATGTTAATACTATTAATAGAGTGTCTATTGACTGGAAAGTATATTGTGTTCTTTGGTATTTCTATTATTCTATAACCTGGTGGCACATTTGGAACAAATTCATGTATTATGTGACTTGATTTTCCGTTGATATATGAACCGCTAACAATATCACATTCGATGCGTACCACTGTTGTTGATAAAATGTTTACAGGAAAGGGAGACTCATGTAATTTATTACTTTTCAGAAGAACTTTACCATAGCCCAATAAATCTCCAAGAGAATTTTGCATTTCAAAATGAATATCCTTTGTGCAGTATATTGTGGTTTTAAGAGTGTTGTTATTACAAAATAATTTGAACATACAACCTTTTATATTAGCCTTAATAAAGTCATATATATCGTGAAGCTCGTAAGTTCCTTCAGGAATTTCTACAACCTCACCATTACCATAATAAAATTTGTTGTTATTTTTTGTAATATTTGGTATAGAATTGAAGGTGGAGAAATGTAATAAAGAACACTCATAATCACCATCCAGTTCCAAAGTTGGTAAATAATTTGTGGTTAATATTGAACTTTTACCAGTTATGGATAAAGTAAAAGACATCGTGGAAATGACGAAATGAAACAAGGGATGAATGTTTATATACTATATTTATTCCAAAAATTCCTTAAAAAAAATATACACAAATGACCACAATTAACACTGTTAAAATTCTGATACCGAGCATAATTATAATAAATATTATTCGAACCTAAATACTCCACTATTTCTTTAGGAGGCTTCAAATCACCGAAACTATCAAAATATTCACAGTAGTTATTAAGTTTTACATAGGCTACCCAATGACTACCATTGTTCATATAACTATCTAAGTTAACAATACCACACTCGATCGGTTTTGCTTTATGAGGCATCATATCTCTCATATAGACTCCTCGGAAATATGGTATATCATGAGAATGGTTAATGATATCAATATTTGTTAGAGCACGTCGGGGTAGCCTACGGACTAGTTTTTTTTAATGTTTATAAATAGACCGCTGCCTTTTTTATACGGTTTGATGTAAAGACCTTTTCCTATAGCAATTGCTTCCATTGTTTTGTTGTGACGCTCCAGCTCATTCAAGTTCTTTTGAGCTGATTTATACTCATTTACTGTTTTAGCTACGCCAGCTGCACCTCCAGCTAAAGCACCAAGAGCAGACAAACCCGCGAAAATAGGTATCAAAGGTAATATCCCACCAGTTTTGGGAATCGGTATGACACGTGGAAGTCGGAAATTTCCACATTTTGGAATAACTTTTTTAGCAGCTTTATAAGCATAATTGATTAACGATGTATGACTTTTTGGTTTCATTTTGTTTATTTTTGAATTTATTTTCGAAACCATTGATTTAAACTTTTTAACTCCAGAGCCTGTTTTTACTTTAGCTTTCATAACTTTGCTAACCAACCACGAAGCTAATTTTTCTCCTTTTCCCACATCTTTTGAATGCAAGCGTTTTTTAGCCATGTCCAACAGTTGCAGGTCTGCTTTGTGTCGGTTAGGTAAATCCGTATAATTTGTATATGCAATGTCGTGGTGCTTACAAGCTTCGTCCAACTGATTAATTCCTTTATCGCCTCTTGCCAATCTTTTTTTTAATTTTGTTCCTGGTCCACAATAGTTGTATCCCGGTAAGTGAAGTTCTACAGGTAAGTTATTAATCAAATTGTTTATAAGTCCTCCTCCTAGCATTTCTTTTTATATAATGATAATGATATGTATAAAGCTGCACTTATATTATTGTACAACTGAATTGCTATTAATCCAACTATTTTCGGTATCTGAAAGACCCAACCACTTGACAAGGAGTTTGCGTCCCATTTTTTTTATTACCCTTTCAATTAAATAAACATTAGGATATTTCGTTTTCTGCAATTCCTCTTGATAAAAAGAGCCTAATATTTGTTGCTTTCTCTGATCTTGAATGTGAAATGTAACTGGAGTAGTTTTATTAACCTTTTTAATTATAAATATCTCTGTAGACCAGTTGGGGGTATACCCTTTATCAAAACTACTTTTATATTTACTTATGCGTACACAGTCACCTATTTTAAAATTAATCTTTTGCTTTTTATTTGGTCTGGTTTGACTGTTTTTGATATTATTCCTAACAATTATTTCGTTTTCAGAATTCACATCCGCTGGTTTAAATTTAGTAATCCGGTGTACATTATTATTGTAGGTATTCAAAACGTCGATCAAAGTTTTCCCTATCCATTTATAACTACCTTTATAGCTAAAAAGCATATGAATTTTATTCTTTAATGTTCGAATTAGTCTTTCAACAATTGAAGCCTTTTTAGTTGAATATGATGAATAGTGATTTATTTTCAGTGACTGCACAAGTGATTTAAAGGAATCGTTGTAAAATTCTGTTCCCATGTCAGTTTGTAAGTTACGAGGGCAACGACCACTTTGCGTCAAAATAGCCGAAAACGCGTCAACGACAGCTCTTTTTGTCTTTGTTTTTAAAGGAATTGCCCAAGCGTATTTAGTGAAACAATCAATGACGACTAAAATATAAGCAAAACCTTTATTATACTTCTTTATGGTCTGGAAATCAATTAAATCAGCTTGCCATAAATCATCTATTCCTTTTAAAATAACAGATCTTCTGTCGAAATTTTTACGTGCTGATCTATGGATTTCGTTTACTACTTGCTGCTTGATCATTATTTCGCTTAGCAATTAACTTTTCGACGTAGTCTTTTGTACAAAATGTTTTCTCTAACTGCTTTAAGCTTGATGCGATTTCCTCTTTTATTGTTACCATAAAAATGGAAATTTCTTTTTTTGTACATAAACCAAAAACTTTTTCATCTACATACTTTTTGTTTACCGCATCATCAGGTACCAATGGTTCTTTGATTCCAGTTAATCGCGATGACTTAGCATCATAATGACCACTTTCTGATTTTACTAAAGAGTTATCTGTTAAATCTAATATTTCCGAGAAACGTAATCTTTTATGAACAGAATGTCCGAATTTATCAATATTCATTTTCGTCCAGAGAAGTAGTCCGAGCAAATGGTGGAGTGATAATAGAAAAATAAAATTATAATATCTAATTTATAATACCACTTTCACGTAATTCCTCAATTATGGATATAATTTCATTATCTAGCCCAGTATTTCCAGCATGTTTAGAGGCAATTAGTAATTTCAGTCTCTCCACAAGCTCGTTAGGATCATCCCAGTAAATATAATCAGTATCTTTTCTATAATTTTTCTTCACACGTAGTCCTTCACCCTCACTAACATAGTTAACATTACTTACACTCGATGAAACAGAAGATGTTGAAGGTTTACGTAACTTAAATAGTGGTCTTATAATATTTAAATATTTTCTGCCTTTATTAGATTTGATTGGCTTCTTTGGATCATAATCTCGACGGTGAGCGTTAGTTTCTATCAGTATTGCTTTATACACTTGTCCATCGCTTTCCGTTATCAGCTCTAAATTGGGTACTTTCTTAAATAAAAGCTCACACAAACCAGGAGTTTTTCTGTACTCATGACCTGCTATTGATATTTTTTTATCATTCATTTCTACACGAGATGTACCCATCATTAATTTACCTCGTTCTCTTCTAACACCAAATGGAACATCCCTAAATATTTCAGAAGACATTGACCAAGAAGTTCCATCTAAACTAGGTATTGAGTCTATTGTTCTGAACGAAAGATTACTTGTGTTGTTAGGATCAGACTCGTCAATAGCATTTCCATCTAAGTTTTGATCCATTTCATCAGAATCTTGAGAACTGCAAATGCTATTTTTATTCTTAAAGGTTTTCTCAAAGTCCTCGGAGTCTAGAGAAAGATTCTCATCTTTCATGAGAAAGGAATCTCTCACTGAATCATTCATAGAATGCTTTGATGTCTGTAAATGTTTTTTATGTTGTATAATTTGATTGAGTGAAGTCGTAACGGGTTTAAAAACTGTATCTAACATTTTTTCATTTTCACTTTCCATTAAACGCATTTCTTTGACTTTCTTTTTGACAGCTTCTGAAGCTTCAACCACTTGATTTTTTATTTTCTGTTCCATTTAATAAACTGTAGAAGTTCACGTGTTATGTCTAATAGTTTTTTAGGCGAAATGAATCTGAACTGGTATGAATCTCATTTTATTTATTAATCAAATTTAACAAAAGTATCAAAATTCATCCTGTATCCACCTTTATTTTTCGGACAATCCTTATTAATTACTAAATAATTATACGGAATCTTCCAAATTTTCGAAGACAATTCTTTAAACTCTGGCCACGACATATCAGTACTAACATGTTCATCGTATACATGACGTAAGTTGATATCGTCTTGTTTGAATAATATTATTAGGTTGGCGTTATCTCTTACCAACTGTTTAGGAACTTTAGTGTAAGTTTGATTTAAGTAAAAACAGTCAATAAATTTATGCCTACCCATTGCAAAATAATCTCGCATGTTGGATTGATTTTCACATGCTACATCATCGAAAATTATTACTGAATGTGGTTTAGCCTCGTGTGGACTCACGATCAAGTCATTATCTCGATATTTTGCGAATGATACCTCTGGCACTAAATTCAAAACCTTTTCTAGGTATACATATTTGGATTGATATAGCGTCTTAGAGTATAAATACACATTTTTAAACCGCAGTCCATTTTCATGTAGTAGAAGGCCAATAAGTAAGTTTGTTTTCCCACAGTTTGACGGCCCACAAACAAGACATCTAATCATATTAGGTAGCAATTTTCCATGTCGATGAACAGATACTACCTCATCTGGGCAAATTTTTTGAAATTGCAAAGATAGTGGTTGTTTAATAAATTTCATCGTAGGTAGTATCCATACAGATCGATGTAGGTAGAGAGAATGAATGTATTTATAAATATCTGGTTTTATATTCATACCACGGCAGTTATAGAGAGGATAATTATCCAACAGCCAATAATCATGAAGGGGGGTTTAGCAGCTAAATCAAAAAACGCTTTCAATTTAATATTGGAGTGTCTAATTCACTTCGCATTTTAAATCAGCCTTTTAGTAAATCACCTACACAGAACAATGTGATACAAAACTGCAAAACTTAAGACCACTTCGTGATTTTCACTACTGTTATTGGGCATCCTGGCACACTTTTTTACGAAATTGATCGAACGATAGTGAGATCAATGGAGTGCTAAAAAAGTGTGCCAGAATGCCCAATAATACCCTACTATGGTGCACCCTGGGCAACGTCTGTGGCAGACGAACGGCTGACGTCGGAACGCAGGAGCACTTTTCAGGGCCAGCGGACCTTGAGCGGACTTGGGTGGTCGGTTACTCATGCATGCCTCTGTTCTCAGAGGTGGCCTATAGATGCAACTCTCTCTGTTGGTTTCCCACGGATGTGCCACGGGGAGCAGCGCTGACTTGCTGCGCCGTGCAATGTACCGGAGAGGATGTTTAGTGGGGGAAGTGGGGGGAACTCCTATACCTCGAGTCCCAAATCGGCTGCAGTTGCATCGTATTGCAGGGATGATGCGTAAATGCATTTGACCTCCTCGAGAACAAAAAAAAGCTTATAGCCATTCAAGGAGCGGCAGGAGTAATAAGTGAAGAGGAGGCGCGTGATAACAATTTGCTTTTGACGACTTCTATGTTTTTCTCTTTAGTTGGGTATTTTGACTTCTCAGTATTAATTATGTATTTTTTTCTTTTTGATCGTAAAAATAACGTGTTTGTGGAATTGACATTTAAATTAATATATAATATTGTTATTTTAATATGTATTGTGATTTTTTTTTTGCTGGACTTGCTGGCGCTTTGGTGCCTTATTGTAAGCCAATAAGTTATACTGATAAATGCATAAAGAAATAAAAAGATCCCGCTGAGTCGTATGGCCCTGTAATAAGATCAGAAGGCGTTAAACTTGTTAACCATCGATTTAAATAAACCTTTCAATAGTTTTGTTTATCGGTAGTTTATGATATTTTGGAATCCAAACCAATTTATTTCCTGACTACTTTTTAATGAGATACCTTTTCTTCCCCTCAGGCGTTAATTTACCATTGACAGTTCGATCAATCTTACTATTGTCTCGTAAGAACGAATTGTACTTACTCGGTACCGCATTACTGGAATTGGAAAGTTGAAACAAAAAGACCGAAGTACAAAAGTAAAATATAATAAAAAAGGGATGTGCTTTAGACCACACGACTGAAGTTAAACCTTTATAATAATAACAATATAAAAAGTATCTCAACTCTAATTTGACAGGCAACACCCCTGAGGGCCTAGACAAGTAGCAAACAAATCTAATCGTTTCTACGAGTAACAACGTCAGCTCTAACATTTGACATGACAGTCGCTATGGATTTTTCTCAGTATTATGTCAGTGTCATACATAAAATCATTTTCGTTAAGCGTTCAACGCTTAGATTAAATACCTGTAGATGGAGCCATATGACGTCATCAAACTGTTAAAGTGAGATAGCTAGATATAAAACCTATGCAAAGAATAAAGAGAGAAGATTAAATTTTTTGTCCCTGTCACCGTGGCCTGTTTTTTTGTTTGTCACAATCAACATTGTGACAAACAATGCAATGTTTGTGTCAGTCAATCTCTCACGTTAGTAGTTTTATCATTTTTTTGTGTACTTATATGTGTTTTTGGTGATCAAATTAAATAAAAAATATAAGTGCGATGGTGGGCTGTGCTATTTTGGGGTGTAAAAGTCGAAGTGAGCGAAATATTGTCGGAATAACATTTCACGCGTGAGTATGTAAAATTTTCTTTCATTTGGATAGAAAACCCTTTAAAACAATGAGTTTTTAGTTTTTCCAGGTGTGATCCAACGTATTTAGCTCATTAAATTCTTAAATAATGGGCGTTTTTACATATTATTTTAAAAATAGCTTGATGATGATAAGAATTTTGGGCTGTCATATAGCGAATTTCATTTACCCCATTTTGCAATTTGGGGTGCGTTCCAAAACGATTTCAATTTACTCGGGGTAGAGTGAATTTTACTCTAAGCCGTTCCAAAACAAACCCGAGTGAAACCGAAGGTAAACGAACATTTACTCTGACAGTTGCTCGAGTATTTTGGAACGACTTTGGGGAGAGTAAAATTTACCCCGCTGGGGCGATTTTTCGTTCGTGTTTGGAGACCGGGAAAATTTTCCTGACAGCTGTCAATCTGTTGAGCATCATCTACGTTTTCATATTCATGATCAAATTTTTTAATTATTATTTTTGTAAGTGTAATTACAAAAATAATAATTAAAAAACGATGGTTACTGTAAAATAGTATTTTATTTACATAAAGTAAAAAGTTAATTTATTAAATTCGTGCGCAGAGTTGTCCAATATATGATAATAAACAAATTAAAATGGCGACATGTCATGTTTTAATATTTTTACTCGAGATTTCCTCGTTAGCGTTCTAAAACAATGTTTTTTCTCTTTCGAGCGTCATGCTCTGACTCTTTCTTATTCACGAAGTAAATTTTACCCTGGCGTCACTGGTTTTGGAACGCACCCTTGGTGATTATTATTTAAACATTTTAGATTTCCTAATAATAGTAATAGTAATGTCAATACGAATTGGGCGGATGGTACTGGATGATAAAATAGGGAACCAACCAAAATACTCCAGGATTTCTTCAATACATTTTGATAAGGACTCATTCATATTAAAAAAAAAGTACAACTTATGTAAGTAGGTACGTGTTAAGTAGGTTACCTAAATGGTTTTTAAAATTTGCAGTTTTCGAGTTTAACCCAAGAAAATATATTGACAAAGTCCACAAGGACTCTGGTGAAAGTTCAAAAACCAGTGACACCTCCCACAAAAAGGGTTAAGATTATTTTACAAGAAGTGCAAAATATTCAACCAATGCAACAATGTGTATACCGTTTTACCCATAATTTGGGAAAATCTTGCGTAATAGTAACACTGGCATTTAAAAAAAATATATATAGCTGTTTCACGAGTGGCCACGCGATGGCTCCATCTACAGGTATATAATCTAAGGTTCAACGCAATCGATTGGCCACTACTAGGCCCTCTGATCAGCGGCTGTGACGCGATGTGTTCCAAATTTAAAAAGTAACTTCCGTTCGCCTGGCTGGATCACACTTTTCCTAACGCATTCGCCAGCTTACTAACAAGACAAGCGTACGTAAAGAAGTTTTACTTAAAAAAATCCAAATTGTGAGTTTGTTGCGCCTTTTCTTTTCCACCAGTATAATAATTATTCACATCACAGTCTATATAGTTCTTACAGTCAGCCAACGAGCACGTCTAGAGAGGACAATCGTGAGGGGTCCAGGGACGAGAGAGGCGCGGTGGAGCCACCAAACTGCATACACTCGTTTGGTAGACGCTGGTCCACTGCTATAAATACTGCACGCTCTCTAGACAAAAGCGCCATTTTCCTTAACTTCAAAGGGGTCGACCCACAATATGTTTCACGCTGTGTAATCAATCATCCGTAGCGGTAGTGTTTTCGATGATCTATAATACGTAGCAATTACATTTAAATTAAGAACATTTTTTTAATAAAACCCCTAATCCATAAAAAGTTTTAGTAGACATGTTTAATCGATGAATGAATAAACGTTTATTTGGCACAAAAAATACAATTATAAAAGTAACAAAAAAATATACGAAAAGTTTTTAGGCCAAATAGGTAGCCAGATAGATTGAGGGCAAATCACTTAACACTGCAAGTGCTTTGCCATCCTGGGGACTACGATGGGGCCTTCCATGCCCAGTAAATACACTGGCTACCCCTTCAATCCGAAACACAGTGAACTGCTTCAACCAGGCGACCCTAAATATGGATCGTCTGCTTCAACTAGACGACCCTACAAATGGGTCTACCACCTAGTAATGTGGTGCGGGAATTTAATATTAGTGGACTTTAAAGGTATGCGGTTGGAAAAGTTCACTAACTTAAAAATATCGGAATAATAATAAAACCGAGGTACGTTGTACAGTCGATTTTCAACCTAAGGCTGTTCAATATAAAGTACATAATCGATTGGGAAAATTTGATAGTTTGTGGTAACCCATCGTGTTGTTTGTACAAATCCCGTTTTCTCACAATTTAGTGCTTTTCACATCAGAACTATTCTGATGTGAAAAGGAGGAAGGCAAGGAATACGTGAAAGCATATTGTTCTTACTTTTAATTTTTTATTTATTTTGGCACAATTTGAACATTATCTAATCATACCAAATAAAATTGTAAATAAATTCAATAAGATAATGTTTTTCTGCTACTAAATTCACCTACTTTGTTGCTATTTTTACATTCCGAAAGCTCAATAACATTAATAATAACATAAAAAACATAAGCTGCGTAAAACCACAGTATATACCTTGATATTTTCTACGATAAGACCGCGGTAATCCTACAAGATTGTTGCAGATTCGCGACGGTGAACTTAAAAAGTATTTAAGTACTATTTTCAACAGAACTTAAATCAGAATTTAAATACGCATTTAAACTTGTTTGTTTATTTCAGATAAATTGAAATTACTGAGAACTTTAATTATTTAAGTGCTGACTGCAGTCGAACTCTTTCCTTGATAACAGTATACAGTGGAGCAAATAGAATACTGATCTCTAATAGAACCTTGGACCTTCTTTTAATCAAACAGATTCTTAAGGAATTGTATTAAAATCTCACAGCAACAATTAAATTTTCAACATTTCTCTATTACCCTTACTATTACCTCATATTATTTTGACAATATCTCAAAACAATATTTCTTTTTAATCTCTTTTAAATATAAATATTAGTTGTCACTCCAAGGAGTCAGCAACAATACTCCACAAATTGACAAACGCAGCAAATATGTAGATATTTGGTAGATATGGCATTACTGTGCATTCGTTCTACTTTGTACAAGATTAAAGTTTCTTAATAGTATTTCGAACAGTGTAATGCAGTCTATGGCTATTGGTAGGCTTTTTTATACGATGTTAGAGGAGAGGTCGTGGCGCCGCCATCGAGCGTTCTTTGTAGCGATCATAAAAGCATAGCTACCAAGTGCGCGGTCGGTACTCGGATGGGTGACCGAAAATTGTTCAACTGGATTTTCCTCCGTGCTTTGGAAGATAAGTTAAGTTGGTGGTCCCACGGCTGTCGAAGATAGCAGTCGTTCCCAAGGGTACAAGGCACAATGGGTGAACTAGCAAAATCCCTCTATACATTATTACTGCTGCACCGCCGCATCGTTGTTGTGACGAGGAGGGTTTCATAACTGTGGAGAGGAAGAAGAGGGAGCCCACTCGCCGTAATTTGTGTGGTGTTGCACCGACCGGACCTAACCAGCTGCTGTACCGACGACGCTGCTGTACGTGTCCCGGCTGCATTACTCTACGAAGGCAGACGAGATCGCAGAGTACATCCGAGTCAAGACCAAGTTCCTCTTGGGGGTCGAACGGTTGGAGTCACATCACAGTGTAAATTTTAACTCATTTGTGGTGAGAGTACCGACCGACCATCTGACGACCTTCATGAAGGAAGAATTTTGGCCGAAAGGTGTAAGGTTCCGGCGCTTCCAAGGCCGTCTACCTGACACCACTAAGCGTCACACATAAGTTTTAAGTGTTATTTACTAACAAAAATTATACAATAATATGTATGTTAGTTTATAAGGTATTTATTGTATGGACCTTAGTAGCCTGAAATAAAAGTTTATTATTATTATAATACATTATTATAGGATCCCAGATTGTCTAGAACTTCTGTATATTTTGTACTGTGTCATTCTTAAAAATCTAATGACAAAACATTAGCAGTATTGTCAATATTAAGACTATGCACCGACCCTATATAATTTAGGAGCAGAGTAGGACAAATATATGTATGATATGATATATATATATATATATATTCTCTATCACATATCACACAATATATATTGTGTGATATGTGATAGAGAAGTACACAATAATCTTGATGAAATTATCGTAGCCTATAGATACCACTCTATCAATAGGCTAATGGGCAATGGGCTAATGGGCAATTAAAAGTAGACAAAATAAACTGAAAAAAATCGACCTGCCTCAGGCGGGAAGATTTTCGGGGATTTCAGGTCGATTTTTTTCAGTGTATTTTTTCTAGTATTAAAAATATTTACGCATTTGTAAACGCAAAAACTATTTCATAATTTCGAGCAGTTAATAATTAGGCGTTAACTGCTAGAAATTATAATACGAGATGATAATTATGGCACGATGAACACTAATCTGAATGGGAGAGGGAGACCGAAGGAAAGATGGATAAATTGTGTGAGTACATGGTAAAGAAAATCGAGGTATAAAAAATAGTCGAGGTAGGGCACAGTAGACTTGAATTCGTAGCAGAGGTAGTACCTGCACCTTACAGACTGCAACTTGTCTGCCCATCATCACTTAACATAAAAAAAGAGTTAATACCGAGACAGCTGACTGAGATGTATCAAAATGGAAATCATATTGGGCCGACCACAAATAAAATTGGGACGAATCACTTGTTATCAGATGAAAAGTTTCCCTCCAAGAGACATACTTTCTCCTATCCTTCTTCTGTTCCCAATTCATTTGTCTTGCTTTCGGCATATTGCTGTAAGTTTTTGCAGTAGAACTTTACGGCCAACCGCCTTTTCATCATCATCATATCAGCCGAGAGACGTCCACTGTTGGACATAAGCTTCCGCCAAGGAACCTGAACGGTCCTACGCTGCTCGCATCCAGCGGCTTCCCACGACTTTTACCAGATCGTCGGTCTTTGTGGGAGCCTACCAACGTTGCGTGTCCCAGTACGTGGTCGCCATTCAAGAACCTTTCCGGCTCAACATCCGCCAGTTCTCTTCACAATGTACCCTGCCCCTGCCCCTGCCACTTAAGGTTCGCAATTCAGACCGGCCGCTTGTCTGACACCAACCCTCCTTCAAAACAAACTCCAAGAGAAATTGATGGGCAGTAAATACTGGGTGTAAAAGACATGAACAGTCAAACGAGAACCATGTATTCTATACATCAAAATAAGACATATTTAAAAAAAAAAATTGCTGGGAAATGATTTTTATTTTTTGGTGTTAAAAAAATTGATAATTGTACTGCGCAATGTTAACGGATCAACTCGCACGCAACTCGCAAAACCGCGATAATTTTGCCAGACGGTTGCCCCGTTCGTTAGTGTCCGTGCGCATCGAGTGAGCTACATTGAACGCTAACGTTTTGAAGCCATTTTTTGTTATGAAATACTAAAAAAAATGATAATGTTTCTTTAGACAATAATTAAGAAATAATCGTTAGAATGCGTTTTCATAAAAAAATAAAAAAAAAAATTTTGACTTTGACCTTCAATAAAATCGTAACTATCAATTTTCCAGGTATAGTCTGAAGGAAAAAAAATGTTATGATACTGAGCAGAATACATGGTTCTCGTTTGGCTGTTCATGTCTATTACACCCTGTATATGTTATTGAGCAGTCTTGTACTCGTATTTATACTCAAATTTTACGCCATCTCAAGAAACATGGGAGCAAAATAGATACTATTGCTCCGCTCCCTCCGATGTCAAAATGATGCACACTTAAGTGGGCTTTATTAATTTAGACCTTGATTGGGCAGTTATAATAATCTAGGTATAATAATAATAATAAATAATAATAAATAATAAATCTCCCATGCGAGAACAATTGGATGACTGCAACATTTTTCTTGTGTAATTGATCTAAACTACTGCATGGCTTATAATATAAATGGCCAGTAATCTAGCCTTGAATAGAGTAGTACTAATTGCACTTCAAACAAAATTTAAATTGATGGTAATTTTCTTGGACAACATTTTTCGGGGTTATTGTGTAATATCAGCATTTATAACTGAACCACGTCTATGGCTTAGTGGTTAGCCCATAAAGTGTTACTAACAATGATAATCTTAAAATAGTGTTAGTAAAACAGTTATGAAATATAAAACTACATATATTCGTACACTCTTTTCTAGTGCGTGACATGGACCTGGATCCATCTGTGCACTAAAGGCATGTCTCATTAATGTTTAGTTTGATTGAGAAACATCTCTTTTAAAGTCTGCTTGGTTGCTATCACCATCTCTTCAAAGACTAATATGATCAATCAATAGTGTTAACGGTATTGTTATGTTTCGACAGGTAATGATAAAGTAGCCAATATTGATTGGTTTCTTTTTATTTTTGATCATTGTCACGGTTGAAACTGACATATTATTAGTTTTTACGTAAATATAAATTTATGTCGGAAGAAGCGTCGGTGGCGTAGTGCATTGAATTCATATGTACGTTGAATCGTAACGGTGAAGGAAAACATCGGGAGGAAACCTGCACACACCTATGAAGTAATTCTTAGGTTGTGTGTGAAGTCGACCAACCCGCACTTGGCCAGCGTGGTTGATTAAGGCCTAATCGCCCCTAATGTGGAGTAGGCTCGAGCCCCTCGGTGGGGACATTATTTGAGCTTTTGATGATGATGATGATAAATCTGTGTAAGTAATACCTGTATCCTAGGTGAGTATGTCTATGTATAGGAGAGGATAAGTGTGTGTGTGGTACGTGCGAGTGTTTTGTGTACATATTTTCTTGTATATTTTATTAGTTAAATAATTATGCAGTCATGCTAAGCATCGTACAACTTAATATGTTAAATGTTGTTTTGTTAGTGGTATTTTCATTAAGCTACCGCCGACAAACTTTGTCACAGTTTGGCGGAAGTTAAGTTTTATAAAAAAAGAAAAGAAAGTCCCTGGGTGGTTGAGGTTTAAGCAACATATATTTAATACATACAATAGATATTTATTAGCAATTCACATATTAAAATGTTCTGGCACAAATAAGCAGTCTGATTTTACAGCAATCCGATCCCAAAATATTACTTTGTGTCTTATAATAATAATAATAATAGAAATATAATTTTGTATGTATTTTAAATGAAATAAAGGAAATAATAATAATAATATGATGTACTTATGATTCTTATATAAGTATACCAATCACTCCGGACATAAGATTGGTTTAAAATGAGCTTAAAATATCTGTGTATTAAACAAAGTAGTAGGCAAAGAGAATGTTCACAAAGTAGTCGTAGGAAATTATATTTAATTCATTTCCAATGCACAAGCAAGTTCTAGTACTATGAAAGCCAATAAATAGCTATTAGCCCATCCTGTGAGTGCGCCGGCGCCGCACAATTAACGCCTACCGCGAAATACTTACTCTGATTGGGAGCTTCGTTCCTGCCATAATGGAAATTCAACGGTATAGCCATTGCTTGATCTAGGAGATCTATTATACGCAAATGCTAATTTACATTTATGGGAATATGCAAACTACATTTATAATAAGAGATTGTCTGAAAATAAGCAACAAAAGTAGATATCTCTAAATGTCGTTAATAATCGTTGCGTTATGGATTGACGATGTTTCCCGACAACAATCTTTATACATAAAAACAATGATATTATATTTACAATTTTAAATATAATATCATTGCATAAAATTTAATCCCTGTTTCCCTTGGTCAGGCCATAGCTTCGGAACTACTTTACTTTTTTTATTCTTAAGTTTTCTTATGTAGAAGGTTAAATAAAAAAATTCAGAGATTGCTCAGAAAATTGGACAGTTAGAAAACTGATATTGTTATCTACAAAGCGAAAATATGTTGATACGTGACAAAACAACAGATGCTATGCAACGACGACGCAACTGCATTCTCAACATAAGCTTGCTTGCTGCCTTACGTTGCCATACTGTTAGTACCTCAACTCTTCTTAGACGATGTACGCCGCAAGACCCGTTCTTACTTGTTATCATTATTTTAGTAAGTGCTGCAGTTTTTTGGAATTCGCTCCCAGCAGCTGCTCCGAACCGGTCGTGGACGTGTTCGGAGTTTGTACTAGCTGTTGTTATTCCCTTCTGTGTCTTTAATATAGAATCCTATTTTAAAATCAATAGAAATCATTTTGTATTCTTCGAGATCGTGGGAGTCTGCTAATTTATGGTATGTGCTTAAAAACCCTGAGATAAGATACGTACAAACAAGCTGCACTCAAAGATGATTATAATTTATTTTGAAATTTTTGGGCGTCATTTATTATTAAGCTTTTATCAGGCTTGCACCTACTCATCTTTCGATAATCTCGTCTTTTTTATTCGACTACGCAGCCAAAAGGAGGGTTATGATTGTAGCAGTCTATGTATGTATATTTCGATTTATGTAGGTTCCTCCATAACGTCTAAAATACAGATCCGATTTTGATAAA
The DNA here is from genome assembly GCA_955850985.1 of Elophila nymphaeata. Lineage (NCBI taxonomy): Eukaryota > Metazoa > Arthropoda > Insecta > Lepidoptera > Crambidae > Elophila > Elophila nymphaeata. The sequence goes on along the minus strand of OY039082.1, from coordinate 18,734,813 downwards.
AAGAGTTGTTATTATGATCTGGGTAACATAGACTACATTTGAACAGACTTTAACAATAGGAAGAATCGATTTTACCTTGTAAACCTCGAGTTTAACCGATTTCATTAATTTTTTTCGTCTTGGGTTACACTTATTAAAATTTTTGCTTGTAGCTTATCAGGGATCTGGTAGTTGCCTAACGATGCACTTTGACCTATCGGGATCATTTATGGCTCCCTTTTTTTTCAGGTTTTACTCTTAGTTATAGGAGTATATTAATAGTTACTCAATGGTTCTTGCAAGTGTCGCCTATATATCTGCTGAAGATTACAACTGTTGCTGTGCGGCCAAAGGTAGAAGAAGTTCTTATTAGAGGTAGTATTTTGTAAGTTCAATGAGGACACGGTGCACAGAAGAGGAGGTTACCACGTACTACTGAGGTGTTAACAGTGTAACATCTATCCTGAAAGTCGGCTTTTGTTTCTTGCTTCACTGGAGGTTTAGTTTGGACTTGATATCTCTTTTATGATGGACTTGCCCAGTAATTTCAAAATTACACAAATTTTATGTCTTAGATAGGTCATCCTGTAATGTAATTTTAAGCCATTTGTTCCTTGTTAATGCTACTGTTTCCTTCTCTCGCTCTCAGTTCCTCAGGTGTTTCTATAATATAAAATGTTGGGTCTTATCAGCCTGCATGTATCAACTTTCTTACAAAAGGCTACGTATCTCAATTGAAGTACTGCACAAGAAATAATTTACATTTTACTATAATTCTGCCTCAAAACAAGAAAAAATGGGAAAACATAATTAGACGTAGTAATATGGAACATCAAGCAACGATAATAGAAGCTATTTTCGTGATACTAATATTTGATGTCATTCTTCTTTAAGTGACAATCTTCTTTAGGGCAGTTCTATAAAACTGGTAGCACAAGACAGTTCAATGACATTTTCCTAAGTGTTCCTTTAACTTATTTGACGTGTAGTTTTGGATTTTTACAGTCAAATTTCCAGTTCCCATCGTAATCGGCTTTGCCATAAGCGGGCTGTATCGCAAGGGCCAGCCGGAACCGGCGTGAGAACGGTCCGCGTTGGCTCTCTCGTGTACACAGCCTGTTGGCACAGTCCACAAGCTTATTCAATGGAACACATCATGAACTTACAGAGACATTGCTGAGGCTTGAAGACAGACTCTGTTTGAAGGTGTTTTCAAGATTAGCATTTTTATAGTACCTAACGGTGGAATAAAAATCAAATACTTTGGACGCATAGCTTACGTCATCATTGTTAATTAATATTAGGAGCACCATACAAAGCAGGCGCCACGTCCTACGTGCGTTGCTCTGTAGAGACGCGGTGCGGGTTATCGGAAATGCTCGCTGACACTTTGTTTTGACGTTACCAGTCCCCGCGCGGTGCGTGTGGCAACCGCCCCGCGCCGCGCTTGGCAACTGCACCGCGCCGCGTCCGGTGTGTGGTGCTCCATATATAAAAATTCGTCAGTCGCGGTCGTCGCGCCGCGCCGTACCGCGTGCGATATGCGATGCGGTTCTCCTTACACAGTAATTTGTTATTATCTAGGTATAAATATTTTAATTTTATAATTTTTTATGCCGTCACTGTTTGTATTATATTTCACATGCGGCAAATTGATTCTAATTGATTTTGATAAGATGTATTCATATTTAATTTTTATTTTGTATAGATACGACAGACTAGGTAATAGAAATGTTGTTAGCTGTTGAATATTTTGACTCTTTATATCATACAATATCGTAGTAGCAATGATACAACTAGCATGTTATTTTTTAGCTAAGTATAGAAAGAATATTTCATATAGTGAAATATCTGCCGCTCGTTACTTACACCAAGCGGGTTGTCTGTTTCAGGGATGTTACGGAGCTTCGACTCCGGTTCCGTTAAGTCGGAACTTCCGATTATTATTACACCTTCGGTTCCGACTTCGGCTCCGACACTTTTAAATCGGAGGTTTTATTCGGAGGTCGAAGCATAACATAGCGGCGACGGCGGCCTGTGTCGACTGTTATGAAAGGTTTTTTTTCATTGTTTGTGTTTTGTTTTATAATTTAAAAAAATTGTTTTAAGAATGTTTTATTTGTCTGTAAATAATAATTCTTTCTCATGCCACCACTTCTGACCCTGCCTCCGACTCCGATTCCGATTCCGATAAATCAAATTTAAAAACTCCGACTCCGACTTCGGTTCCGATAAAACTACCTCCGTTACATCCCTGGTCTGTTTGTCTGCCGGGTTGACGGCTCGCCTATTTACTCACAAGGTCATTGCCCTCTCTTCCGGCACCGTTTGCAAATATCCACCTCAAACATTGTGAAACTGGACATTTTGACCACGTAGCGATAAGATCGTAAAAGTCATTGGCGGGTTTCCTTAGCAGGTTTAGTAACTTAGTAACCAATTGCTGGTTTATGGAAGGGTTCTTTGGTACTATCGAGCAAATCGATTCCTGACCCATCGTAGAACCCTGTCTTAATCAATCATCACTGCTCCCAATTTTAATTCTGGTCGGCGTAATATGAACATAGTAGCAAACATGAGTTAGTTAGAAATGAGATAGGAGCGATTAGGCCTTAGTCAACCACGCTGGCCAAGTGCGGGTTGGTCGACTTCACACACATCCTAAGAATCTCTTCATAGGTGTGTGCAGGTTTCCTCGCGATGTTTTCCTTCACCGTAAAAGCGTCGATAAAACGTACATATGAATTCAAAATTTGAAAACACATTGGTACGTGGCGGGGATCGAACCAGTGCCTCCCGGTTGGGAGACGACGCTCTTACGCACTACACCACCGACGCTTCCCACACAAATATAATCTCATCTTATTTATTTTGTTAAAGGTGAGATTTGACCACCAATATACCTAGGTGTTTTTATCAATATCATTAGGTTTATTTGATGCCCTCAAATTATCTTATTATATCCATTCTTGCTACTCTACACATCCATGTCAAAATTCTCATCACCAAGTGTTTCGTTAAATTTCAAGCTTTCGCAAAGCAGTAGCCTAATCAGCAGTTTTCTCATGCCAATGCCCACTTTTCCGTAACAAAGTAAACATCATTAACGCAGCCATCTTGGACACATACAAACACATCTATTACTGCGCTCTCACTAAATTTAACCTACCGCACACGCGGAAACTCGATTGTTTGCCCTCGCAAAACACAATTACAGTATGTTGAAAACGGCCACTTGAATGAGCTATTGAAATAAAATGGTTTTACGACGGCACACACGGAGACCGTTTCAGGACATTTGAATTTCATAAGCTCTTCAATTGTATGGGCAGTTAGGTCGCTTCCCTCTCGTAAATATTACAAGGTGCTGCTTTGAGCTGATGTGTCTAGGTGGCCTCATTGACTTTAGAATATTTGTTACCTGAATCTAGGGTTAGGCTAATTGCACACTGCCAGAGTCGAGGCTGCATTGCGGCGCAAAAGAGGCGCGCCCCGTGTGGCACGCACCACGTCATGAGACGCTTGTGCTCTGTTTATACGCAATCACTCATTTTATGTTCATTTCAACGTATTCTTGTATATTTGTTTTCTTTAACTTGAAGCTATCAAAGGAATGCGCTAAAAGTTCGCAACAAAATGGCGACAACGCGAGCTGCAACTTGCCCACGCCGCACAACCGCCTCTTTAATGAAAAGATAGAAAAGGTGAGCGCCCGAGCCTCGGCTGTGGTTCTGTGTGCTATACGCCTTACGACAAGGTTTTTCTTGCCCAAGCCTTGAGACCTGGTCAGAAGTTAGCACTACCTATAAGCAACCTAAAAATAGTTATCTCCGAACCTTTCGTTAAGTGTATAAAAATGTAGTACTTAAATATAGTAAGATACCAGATTTAAAAAAAAATACCACTAAATTCAAAAGAAAAATAAAAATCTTCTTCTTTTACGTTAATGGTCATCGCGACACATAAAGATTACGCATTGCGCCAATATCAAGTGAAAATGTACTTAAAGTTAAGGTAGATTGAGTTTAAAATGGAGTCTCTCAACACGTGTTTTTGCAACAAGAACTCGGGAGAAACTCAATAAAAATCTTATTTAATTAAAAAATGTTATTATGTCAGTGATGCCGGCAGAGTAGAATAGTATTACCCCATATTCTCCAATTAACCTGCACCAAAAATTTGTAGAGTCATGGCCGATTTCAAAATATAACACTGATTTTTTTATGTATACAGGTTCTCTGAACAAAATATGGAGAGATATGTAACTGTCAACACGTTAGGTCATAGTAGAGTAAAATCAAAAATGTTTTAAAATGTCGATAAATTCATTTTCATTCCCATTTTTTTCTGGATTTTCAGAGAAAAATCCAGAATAAATTGTTTGAAGAAGACTTTTAATAGTATGAAGCAACAGAAATGTTGTAGTCATAATTGCAAATAAGAAGTGCCATAAATCCAAATTCCAATAGTCGTATTTGCATATTTAAATATTAACCTAAAACATATCACCTAAAAGTCTTAATTAAAAAATTCCTTTGACACAGACAACATTGTTTAACAGCACTGTCACCGCTACTCATTAAAATCGCTCTACACTCACGATTTATCTACCAGTGGATATTCTGAATTTCTATGAATTTTAAACAACCGTCCGACGTATGTACCTATTATAGATTACACGGTGTTAACCCGCGCCTGGCATTACCATATTAATTGGTCTTAATCGCGAGAAATTGATTCTGTATTGACTTACTGCGGAATTAATCGATTTTCGCTAAATACAAATGACAGGGTAATTAACAACCGCCCACCCCGCAGTGTAAATAAATGAAATCGCTCGGACAATATCGAGATTGAATTCGGAATGTATTGAATGCGATGTCGATTGTGATATTGATAGTCGAACGGTAAAACAATGGTTCGTGGAGCTATTTTTAGCTTTTTAAATATTTGGCGGTGAAAATAACTTATTTTTATAAGTGTCATTGCCGTGATACATTCGTAATTCAGTCTTGAGTTTCTACGTGTTTAGGTGAGAATAAATTAATATGTTGAACAATCTTTTGGATGTTTTTTTTGATTAAGAAAGAAAAATAATTAGAAAAAACAAAAAGATAAATTAAATACCAGCCACCTGTAACAGTGACTATTACTCGTATTATGCTGACAGTGCAGGGTGTTTTCAAGGAAACGGAGAACTACACCTCCCTGTTAGAAATCTCGTCAGCACAAAACCTTTTTCCATCTATGAATTTGTTATACTTTTCTTTTTATGTCATGTCTTTTCGGTGCGTTTTTCAAATTGTTTTGTCGTAGTCTAGCATCTGACAATGTTCATGTAAATTTTATGTTTGCTCGGTTTTATTAGTTTATTTATAATTGAATTCGTTTATCCCCCTCATATCGTTGCGTTTATCTCACATTTTCTTGGTATCACTTTCCAGCATTAAAACGACCTTCGTGTCATCACATGCCAACTAAAACCCGGTGACGCAGAAAATGTCATCAGAGACAATCTGCAATAGAATTCAAAAAACCAAAAAAAAAACATGCCAACTTCGGCAGTACCTGTGTTACAGAATCAGTCTTTACTTTATGTTAAATTAACAACCATTTTTTATGTTTCTTAGGAGCAAAATTATCAGATTACACCTCAACCAATTTCTATTCAAATTTATCACTCAACTCCGCCTATAAACCAAACGGCTGGTACCGTTAACGGCAGAAAGGAACAGTTGATTAAATTTGATAAATCAATATTAAATTGTCGTAAAATCAAAACTACACAATAAACTACATCGAACTGGACGGATATTTTTACGAGAGATCACTTGAATATGATCACAAGTGTCATCGAACTCTAGCCAGTAGAAGAATCACTTTAGGTTTATTGCCAAACACATATGCATATAAATATGCTATTTAATTAAATACTGCTATTCATATTGCCTTAATTGTTGAAATCCAAGTGAGGTATCTTGGCCATTGCACTCGGTAACCATAAAACTAGGAATACTATTAATATATAAACATATGATACTTACACACGTTTCAGTTCGATTCGTGCGACATTTTCTAAAAGTGTTAAGGAGTACGATGACCATGATCTATAAATATATTTTTTTATGTTTTCTCCCTTAACCCCTTAGACCAAATTTAACCCTATTTGATGAAAATAATTCAATAGTACAAGAATTTGCAGACCGTGCAGTGACGGTCTATAAGAATACAGTTGTTACTGCCCCTTACTTTCCCCTGGGTGTCGTAGGAGGCGACTAAGGGATTTCTGAGCAACCATCTGCTCAACTAGTGGTAGGGCCCTACGCCAGCCTGGTTAGTAAAGTTAAGTAAAGGTGCTTTAATTGAGCGCGATTCAAGAACCACCAGCAAACAACCAGAGCTTGAGTGGGCGTTGTCGCGAAATAGTTCGGTCCAGGGGCGAATTTGGTCGAGCCGATGCTGAGAGGACTGCGTGGATCCGCCGCCGATGGCCGCCCGTAGCTCAGTGAAGGGGCCCGAGCGTACCTAACCAGCTCGCGATGCTGCCCTATCAAGTCACGCATAATCTCGTAGCCATCCCACCGCGAAAGAATAAATTTGATAACACATTAATATATATGGCTCACATTCAAGAATTGGAATTCACTGCACAGTCATAAGAAGCGTGAAGAAGGACCTTGCATGTCGGCAAGGCGCTGCTCTCTCACTACGTATCTCTGAATTTGGTCTCCACTTCTGCATAAGGTAGAATGGAGTTGTATTTTTCTTTTTGTAAATGTACTACAATACAAATTGGGTCATTATCAATGAAAGGTATGCGCCGACAATTTTTTTTATCCAAAGACCGTACAAGATGAATTGTCACCCTAATAAAGAGTGGACTGGATGCAATCAGCATGTAGATGTGGTTCTCACTCGGCGGAGCAAACATCGAATATTGATCGACGCATTATGATAATCCGTGAATGTAAAATGTGTCGCGGCGACTGCTCGCTGCCCGCCCGCCGCCAGTGTGAATATGCCCTAAGAATTATTTGATTTCATTGACACTGACAAATTAATTTAAGATACTTTGAACTTATCTTTGAACGGATTGCCTAATTTTTTGTATGACTAATTGTCAATGGCACACAAACTTTCAGCCTAAAATTTTTTGGCACATTTTTACTTTATCTAAATGTGATTAGCCTATTTTCGTTTCGTTTAACTTTTTACCGCCGTATTTTAACTTCGTAAATGCGATGCACTTGGCAGAATTTCTACTATTTACAATTACTACGAAGTTAAACCGCACAAGAGAGTACGCGCCTACGCGCTTTTGAATTACACTCTAGGGCAGACAAGAGTGCTTGGAGTCGTTTTTGCAGCGAACTTTTTCTTTAACTTTTTAGGTTTTTAAATGTTATTTATATAATATAAATCTTACTATATAAACTGAGGAAATTACAATATATTAACAGGCAAGTAAATTTTAGTGCATTTTGTATTAAACAATCTACAATTAAGGCTTTCAATATTTCAGCGTAATCTTAGAAACTTATGATAATACAGTTTAGGTTTAGAGCATTTAAAATTAGAGATCCTAAAATAAAAATTTTATACCAAACTATAAAATTGCGACAACAGCTGTTAGGCTACACAATCATTGTACGTTAGAAGTTTAGGCCGATACAGTTCGACCATATGAAATTAGGACTAAAAATTTTAAGCGACCCGAAGGGCACCCGGCTTTGAACTGCATGTCTGAGATAAAAGGTTATAAGTGTGTTCTATTCAATTTTCATTACCTAAATCTGAGCTAAACTTTATTTTAAAATAATTTACATTAGATACATATTTAACGCCTTAGTATAAGTTTAGGCGTGAATGTATTGAGACTTTTTATTACCGCCAGACTAATTTAATTCTGATTTATGCTACTTATATCAGTTTAGGCGTGTCTTTTTCTAGATTGTTATTATTAGAACATTTGTTATCTATTATTTATTTGTATTACAGTTTTTGAATATTTGATTTTCATTTTACAGTATAAATAGGTAGTTTATTTGTGTCTGGTGGCGTTAATATATATCTTCGCTTCTCGGTTAATCCTTTTTGAAATATGGAAGACATATTGAAAAAAATATGGCATTTGAGAATTACCTCCGAATGAAAAAAAAAAACAATAAAATTTAAAGCCAGGGTATCTTGATCTAAACGCATAACGATGCAATGCAGGTTTAAGGAGTACCTAACACGTGTGCTCGCAAATTTGATATTTTGAATACTTCAAAAAATATGGCGAGTGCCATTCTTTTGCGGCTTATTTATTAACACTAAACATAATAAGAAACTTAATTAATTCACATTTAAAATGGGTGACTAATACACCACTCCACGTGTCCAATGAAGACATTTTGGTCAATGAACAATTGAATTTCAAAACCAGTAGCTGAGATTGACAGGTATCCGCCGACCAAGCCAACCATTGTATGCTAATACACGCATGCGTACTCTGAATAGAGAGATAACTAGGATTTTTAGATGCCATTTCTAGGAAATTTATTCGGTACTTCCCTTGAATACGATATTAGTTCTTATTTTGAGGCTGATCTTAAACGGATAAAGAGACATAAGAATCACATTAGTGTCGGTTGAGTTTTATTAATAGAGTAAAGCCACCAAAGGAGCAAAGAGTACGCCATACAAAGAGTACGTTTTCTTAAGAGGACGCATCGCGTGTAATAATTACAAACTATTGGCATAGCTAAGTAATAATTATGGCTATCAACTACTTTACTTTAGTAGTGTTACATCTATGCACTTAATATTTATTAGTTTAAATATGTATGTGCCAATACCTTAGGTAGCTACGTCTTGCTTATTAAAAAATCTCTACATCAAAATCTAACTTTACTTTAAAATTTTCACAACTAAACTAAACATCATATTTAGGTGGTAATTAGCAACGGATCATATTTTTCAAGGTGCATCCTGGGAAATGTCGTAACACAGGAGGCCTTTTCAAGGCCAACGGACCTGTGGTTCGTACGTTGGCTAGCCGATAGGCTGGCGGACCGCTTTGAGTGAAATTGGGGGTGCGGTCCATCTTCTTCTCAGAACAAGGCCTCCTGGTAGACTCTCGAACCGATGGCATCAAAATTGACTTTCATAAGTGTACAAATTGTACCTAAATGAATAAAGAAATTTTGACTTTGACTTTGGTCACTCCTGAAGCGCCTCCCTTTGCAGACGTGGTGAATGGACGAAGCCGCTGGATGTTCTTCGTTCGTAGTGGTCCGTGGTGACTTTCGGGAGACTGCAGCAAGGAGGCTCTCTGCGAAAAAAGGCAGTAATCAGCATTATTTTATTTAGCCAGGCGGAAATAATCCAAGCCCAACCATCAATAAGCAGTTTGGGTATCGAACCCAGGACTTTAGGATGTGACAGCGCGGGCGAACCAGTAGATGGAGGCGTTAATAAGTTAAATATGAAATAACATGCAAAACTATTTCCTCGGTCAATACATAATTATACTATCAATATATTTCAAGATAATATAATAATATGTTTGTTTTTACCTCGGGTGATAAAAAAGAAAGCCTTTTACTGCTGTAGTTAATAAATGTAGATACCATTGGTCGGTACATTTCGACTTTCCTCAACATGAATTTATAGAAGCAAAGTTATTAATAAACTAGGGTAGACTAGAGACCCTTTATCAGATAGATATTCATTTACAATAGTTCTTACAAAGGATTTAGCTCAAGGTTTGGATCTATTACAGTATAATGCAATTTGATAGTCAAATAATTACATGACTTATAATAAAACAATTGCCAACGCTCACGGGATAATATTAAATGAGCAGTCAATTATCATAAATCATTTCACAACTAATCGGGTAAGGTAGCGAACTCGTTGGTTCCCTCATCTGTGTGTCACCCACGCTATTAAACATGACCAATCAAATATGAGCCCCTATGCTCACACACCCCCTTCCGTCTAAAGATCATTTAATGGCAGACGCAGTGATAATAAATACAGTGAGCTCGGGTATAGACTAATCATATTTTAAGACGTAAAATGCGCCGCTATGTAATATTCGCATTTCATAAACTCATTTTGAATTAAAAAAAATAACAGTGTGAATCAAAAAATAGAATACATTATCATGAGTATAATATTATGTCTTACAAGTTATGTCCAATGTGGAGCATTGTACTTCAGGATATGTATCGTTAGAATCTTGTTTATTTGACTTCTTAAAAATAGAGCAAAATTACTAGATTACTACTGTACTACTACAAATAATTATTAAAATTGCTTAAAATGCCTTGTAATTGCCATTTACAAAGATAATTTACGACACCAGCCTACATTTCTATGGTGCTTTAAATTTGGCCATTGGTCATAAAACCAGACACAAAAATCAAGACATTCGTAAATCAATCTGTACTTAGCCATAGCTTATTTGACGATCTTAAAATTTGCATTAGTACATACTTATAACAGTAAAATGACAACAAGTGATGATTTAGTTAAATCTGCTCAAAGAAAATTAAGATTTGGGGAAGAAGATCAGATAATTAATGAAACTTTTGTGAATATTAATTAATAATGTATTGTTGGAATGTCTAAGTTAAGTTGCTCTTCTAGTCTCATAAACATAGGTTTATAAAACCTAAATATAAAATCTTTTTGATGTTTCTTAGCCATTGACAGTCGCCAATACAAAGGCGACAGCGTTGACGTCTGGAGCCCTCTGCCATTAGCAATGCCCCCTCATTCGAATGAAGCCTAAAAAATATAATGTCCATAAACCGTGCATAGTCCACACCCCAGCGGACTACATTTATTGTAGGAAAAGCGCCGTTTCGCGTACGGTCATTTGCGGTCGCGTTACTGATGGGATTTTCGTATTTTACTGTCGTGTCAAAGGTATTTGTTTCCTGTAATAACAGCGCAGTTCGGTGGCCTAGCATTACTGGGTGCTGGTATTGTGGGCAAGTGGTCTCCGCCGGTATTTCCCACGGCACCGCTGTTTATGACGCCGACTCGTCTATAAGCTCATTGTGGCCAGCAAATAATCTCTACTTCGCCGCCGTAAATTCCTGTTATCAGTGCCATCCATTATACTTGCAACGCTATGACAATTTCACAGTCACACCGCGAGGGAAATATCGGTTTGTATGGGAAGCTTTCGTGATATTGGCACAGATAAGCACGTGACAGCCAAAGGCAATATTAGTGTGTTCAATTTAATTGTTAGTTTATGACAAAAACAGAGATGTGTGATTACATTGCCAGGAAGTATGGTGATAGTCTGGAAAAACTAATAGTCACCGGTAAAGTATAAAGCGTCGGTGGCGTAGTGCGTAAGAGTGTCGTCTCCCACCCGGGAGGCACTGGTTCGATCCCCGCCACGTACCAATGTGTTTTCAAATTTTGAATTCATATGTACGTTTAATCGACGCTTTTACGGTGAAGGAAAACATCGTGAGGAAACCTGCACACACCTATGAAGGAACTTCTTAGGTTGTGTGTGAAGTCGACCAACCCGCACTTGGCCAGCGTGGTTGACTAAGGCCTAATCGCCCCTAATGTGGGGTAGGCTCGAGCCCCTCAGTGGGGACATTATATGAGCTGTTGATGATGAAAGTATTACACAGTTAGCAGTAATTGTCTATGTAAATATTTGTATGTAGTTTTTTTTATATTATTTATTTTAAGTTATACGTTGCCATCTACCCTCGAGTACTTTATTTCTTATTCCTGTCCATCCTAAGGTTACCTGGAAGAGACCGCTCTTAGCAATAAGGCGGCCCTTTGTACATATAATTGTAATAGTATTAGTATCTTTGTATTTGTTCATTGATGTATATACAATAAAGATTATATTCCTTTCTAAAGTCGAGACGATAAGAGACCACGTAGTCGCAATCCGATGCGACTTGGTTTGCGCTTCGTGCACTCAGTCTAGGATCCGCTTTACGTGGAGAAGAACAAAGGATATTCTAACTTATTATAAAGAAAAAAATTCTAGAACACACGAAATATTACAAAAAAAGGCATTTGAAGTCTAGCACCGTACATCCAGTATTGACTTCGAGTCATTTTATTCCCAGAAGCAGCAAATTGTATTCAAATAACCCGTGTAAATACCGCGACCAGTAATTTACTAAGCACACGGTACAAATGCAATTCTATTAATTAACAGCACTGATAAAGAATAGCATGCAAGGCTCAATTAGAGCGGAGTAGACACATCACGAAAAAGTCCGAAAACAATGCTACTCCACAAATTAGAAAACGAAATAAATTAACTGGAAACATGCGCATAGCATCCTTTGCTGGTAATTTTACCTTATACTCTTAAAAATAGCGTTCAGAATCGTTCGAAAAGTAAACTTTTTAATTTTGTAAATAAACTCGTACATTAGAATAATTGCAACGGACAACTCCCAGTGCTGCGTTATTAAAAAAACATTAGGCTGTGTCATATTAATTAGTTTATAAGAAATGTGTTTGTTGTTTCGATTGTTAGGGATTTTTGACATGCTCTCGTAGAAATGAGCCAGTATACATGTTAATTATTAAGTTATTAGTAAGATTGTAATGTAAAGTTAATATTAGACTATGATATGATAATTATAGAGGAATTAAAAATACATATAGGTTTCAGGCTTTTTAATAACAAATTTTTTTTGCTAACAATTTATTTGGTTACGTGTTGTTAGTGGCTATTAAATATATATGGGCCACTGTAGCATATATTTTTCTGGTATATGTTACGGTAAGTACTGCAGTAAATGTCGGACTCTGCAGCTTCCTTCCACGGTGCAGAAGAGTCCAAACTCCCTCCCTCCCAAACATACTACCAACTATGAGAAATTTAAATTGCCACAGAAATAAAAAAACTTATTACGGATTTTGTAATTTTGGCATACGTCTTCTATGCAAAATTAAAGCGTTCTTGTTCTAACCTTTCTATTTTTCATAAAGTTAATACTTTGCAGTGACTTAAAATATTTTGAGTAAAGTGAAGTTCGTCAACACTCCAAAATAAAACATTCTTCAAATCCCATTTACTTAATTAAACGACACCTAATCTCCAGACATGAACCCGTAGATACAAATAGACAACATACCCAAAGAACCAATTAATGTGTAAAACAACATTGTAAAGAATTTCACAAAGCTGGAGGAGAAACAACGTATCGTGTCAAAGATTAAAATAAACATTTGAAAGATCAACCTCTTTAATTAGATGACAGTTACTGCACCGGCTGGAGTATTCTTGTCGCTGGTTTAAATTACACGCGGGCAAAGATTAATTATGTTGGGAAATAGACAGTGCTTTTACGGTGGTAGAATTTAATAATAAGCCGTTTATTTCAAGTAAAAACACGTTAAAATTACAAACATTAAGCGAAATTTCCTTTAAGTAACACGTGGTAGGAAGGAAGTTAAACGAGACTTGATATTTCACCTGTGATATGTAGCTAAATATGTGGGTAGGTGTTTTAATGGCGGGGGCACAGTCAGCTGAGGCAGTTGAGTTTTGACTGCCAGACCGAGCGGACGTCTGCCACCACCACGTACAGTGAATCCTAGAGTGACTAGCTGTTTTATATTAGACCTCTCCGTACAGTAAACCACACCATCAAGGTCTTCGCTTGCTTAGTATATGATGCTGTAAAGTTCACCAGAGTCCAGCAGCAATGTTTGTCACAAAAAATCTATCAACCTTAATTTCGAGTTACGAATCCACTGCGAACCTCTGAAATGCGTCTTCTTTGGCAACTTAGCATCAATTATTTCACTAAGACGAAAAAATAAAATCAAGACTGTACTTTAACGAACTATGACAGCTGCCTCGTGTCAGTGTCATGCGCCAGAGTTGAGAATTTCTAAGACAATCAGAAAAACCAAACAGATGATCGCACCAAGAAAACTGGATCTTACTAGACATTTTAGGCGAGTTAGGGTACAGTGGACTTGCCGCTCTTATTTGGAGCGCCCGAACTTGGATAGAATCTCCACCTTACAGAAGACCACAGTCAAATAACACTTAATTTTTGTAGAATTATGTTTCTGTTGGCGAGTAAGATTCCAAAGCTCCACGAGACAGGGAAGAGGCACGAGTGTCACGTCAGTGCGAAAAGAAGTCAATATTTTTATAACTATCATTTTCCATTGACTGTTAGAGCCCTCTCCCACGGCAACTTTTTAAACGACTTCAAAAAAGGAGGAGGTTATCAATTAGACTTTATTTTTATTCTTTATTGTTTGTTACCTCATAACTCGTTACTGGGTGGACCGATTTTTAAGATTCTTTTGACCTTTGGAAGCTGGTGTTTGTCATGGGGTCCTATTTAAATTTTATCGACATCTGACAAGTAGTTTTTGGGTTATCTCTAATAAAGCCCATTTAATTGACATTGATGATATTTTAATTTTATCACTTGTGTGTCTAAAAGATCTTGAGGTAGTTTCCTGAAAATTTCTATACTTAAAACACTAAAAAGCAGAAAACAATATTTTTAAATAAAAAAAAACCGCCTTCAAAACTAAAAACGGGAGAAATTAAAATTTTGTCTACAAAAATCTAAATGTTCTTTGAGGTCGGTGCCAACCTCGAAATTTGTAATAAACGTTGTCACTTGTATTTGGGACCGACCTCAAAAAACCATTTAGATTTTTATAAACATAATTATTATTTCTCCCGTTTTTAGTTTTGAAGGCGGTTTTATTATTTAAAAATATTTTTTGTAGCGATACTGTCGCGTGTTTCGTTAACGCGCAACAGCTTCACTATTAACGCGCGTTAGTCGCATTTAAACGTACTACAGTACAGCATCGCGACTATATCAATGCAAACGCGCGACCGTGTCGGACGACATCGGGGTGAGAACGGGGGAGGGTAGCGCGTAAGTGGAGAACCAAGCATCAGGGCAACACATACAGGTCGAGAATGCTATTGCCCGTCACGTGCGCAAAATGGAGTCGTTCAACACAGAAACATTTATTATGGCAGTTCAAAACCGTCCTGTAATATGGGACTCGACGATAGAAGCGCGACAGCATCGCGTTAATATCACGACAGTATCGCGTTTGCATCGCCACTGAATCGTGGTTATGTAGGCGAGTCCACATATCTAACGACGGCATCGCGATTATCGCGACTGTAGCGATGCGAACGCGCGACAGCGTCATTACAAAAAATCACCGTAGGCGAGGGTCCTTAGGGCCACCAATTTTACGCTACTTTCGAGAGAAAAATAGGGTTAGTAAATTTAAGTAACAACCGCGTAATTAGTTACTCAACTTTTGCAATAGTTAAGTGTAAATAATGCCAAGAAAAGATGACTTGCAAAATTCTTTCAACAGGCTTACATTCTTTAAATCATTACCCAAATTGTTAGCTGTATTCCTTCGGCCTTTCTTCTCCACCCCAGCATATAAAATAGTTACATAAAATAATTATTTTCGTCCTGAAACGGTGGGAGGGATTTTATCGCTTCAAAGTATTTAGGAAAATCCATTTAAACAAAGAACTAATTAGCAATATTATGATCCTAATACCCACTCCTATATGTGTCTAACTAAATAGTCTAAGTCATGCCATCATATTCTACTGTTCCCATAAAAATAAAATCTTAATAAGCCAGTACTGTACTGACCTTATCAACGTCAGTCCAGTCCGCTAATTCAAATAACATCTAGCTGAAGCGACTTAAGGCCAGTTTTCCTATGACATGCTATGGCAGATGCGAAGCTAACTGCAGACATAGATGTCTAACAAAGAGCTTCACAATTACCGTGCTCCGTGGGCACGCAACTACGTCGACGCGTCAGGGCGCGGCTTTTTGATTAATTTTGCAAAATAAACTATAAAGTTCGTGGTACACTGTATTTATTTATTGAGGCATATCAACAATGTAAACATAACAGTTTCGGAGAATATGCACAATATGTTTAATTAGAAATTGAGAAGTGTGCACAATAGAAACTACATTTACGTGCAACAAAATCGACTCACCTCGTAGGGTCGATTCTTAATATATCGGTATATAAAAATAAGATTAGATAAACAAAACCTGTAAATATAATTTGAATGTATATAATTATCATAAGCTTTGTTTAATCTACTCTAAACACCGATAAACGAAGTATTGGTGAAAATAGACTCATTTCTTCGGAGACCTGGTTTTTAATTTTTACGTCATACGCCATTTCTGTGACTATGCCGAGTGTTCAGATTTAATTGAATAATTGTTTATTGAATAATTCATTAATTTTACAGATTTATTAAAATTCAGCTGATTTCCCCAAATATTTTACCTCTTTTAACTGTATTTGGTTTTCAATTTGTAAAATCAATAAACCAAAATCTATCACAGTAAAAACTGGTCTAATGTTAGTTTAAGTTCTTGTTTAACACACGGGGTTAAAAATTATTATTTACTAGTTGTAGATTTTGATTAGAAGAACAAGAACATTAAAAGCTTGTTTTTTAACAGTTGGGTTCTTTTAATATCTTGTTTTATAACTAAAATAAAACGTTAAGCAAAATGTTAATTATTTTCACAAAAGTTGTGAATAAGTTTTTCACGGCTATTTTTATAGTAAGTGCCCTAGTGTACAACGACCCTAATGAAGGCTCGTCCTTATCTTATCGCGATCGCATATGAAAGTTCAGTATAATGAGCGAGCAAGACTTATGTCCATTCGTTTAAATTGCCGAATGTGTCGCATAACTCAAACTATACTCGCCTATCTTGTCATCTAGAATACTTGCAATGTAATCAAAATGCCTTCGTGTATGTTCATAGAGTTCTTGTATAGAGGGTTTTTAAAGAAAAAAACGTCAACCATAAACTACGTTTTGCTGTGTGGGTAGATCGTCCCACCTCAAGAAGTAAGCAGATAGAATAATATTTGTATTTAACCGCCTTAAAAAAGGAGGAAGTTCTTAATTCATATTTTTTTATTTTAGTTATTTTCCCCACGATTAATAATGGACCGACACCTGGACTGATTTGGAAATGATTTTATTATTTGAACGGGTATTCCTTTCAAATCGCCCCTTGAACCATTTACATGAATCGGTTTTGTATACGCAGTAGCAATAATCATATTTTTAAAACTTTATGCGTCAATATCTGCTAAAGTTGTTAACAATTTAGATGATTTTCTTTTTGTCTTAAAAGTCAAAATCTCGGGATAGTTTCCTGCAAATTCTACAGTGTTACAGTACAGTTGTTAAGGACTGTAATATTTTATTATTCTGAAAAATAACAGGCAAAATCCTGTAACTTTAATCATCGACAACTTTGAGTTGTAAACCGATTTTGATAATTATCCAACGTAAGTTGATATACCGATACCTATTTTATACCTACACCACTAAAAAGATTTTTTTTTAAGCAAAAAATATTGGGATTAACATACGTAATTTTACGGATTGCATTTATAACATTATTTAATTCAATTCAATCTTAAACAAAGACTACACAGTGTTTCTGTAAAACTTTGAAATATAGCCTAAGGACACAGAGTAATAAATAAACCCCATATTATTTAGTTTGTGCTAATGAACTGTACTTTCACATCATTCGCCAAACTTAAAAAAATACAACTCAAATAATTTATTATGATCACCTCATTAAAAATAATATAATAAGCACCAATATCTAATTAGCTTCCCATCATAACTACACTTTGTACAAGTACCCCCATATCAATTCGATCTTAATCAAAAACATTGCACGGGAACTAAAAAAGGGCAATTTATTTTTGTATAAAGATTGAATTTCTTGAGTTTGCAAAAGCCAAAGATAATTATAAAGATAGCAACATCAAGTATGCTTTAATTTACTTTGTGAAAATAATCTTTGTATTTCATCGGGTGTGGACACTAAATGATTCATTTCAAACTGGACTCTATTTATTGGACGTAAGGGGGAGTTTGTTATCGCAGGTGGTTATCTAAATGTGTTGTTTGTTGTACATTTGGTATCGTGTGGCCTTTCCGCTGGCTGATGAGTGGACTGACGCACCTATCTTGTCAGTCAAGTCTTATCGCTGAAAAACAGTAAGAAAGTTATTTATCCAACAAAATAAAAGGTCCGTTTGCCTTGA
This sequence comes from Elophila nymphaeata, assembly GCA_955850985.1. Classification (NCBI taxonomy): domain Eukaryota; kingdom Metazoa; phylum Arthropoda; class Insecta; order Lepidoptera; family Crambidae; genus Elophila; species Elophila nymphaeata. Next base: position 18,716,708 of record OY039082.1, on the reverse strand, counting down.
GGTGAAATGCGGTTTTGTTTTTTGTTGCAAATTGTAAACGAAAATTAATGAGAAATATTCATTAAAAATGTATATAGATTAATGAATGTAGAGCATAAAAACCACAATTATTATGGTACCAAAAAAACCTTATTTTAATAACAAGATATAATTTTTATTTATTCTGACATAAATGTAATGTCAAAATATAACACATATCTGATTGAACGCTTTCGTGGCATCAATCAGATTTTTGTTTAAATAATTCAAAAGTTGTATTCTTGTTGCGATTTTGGGCCGTGTGTTATTTTGGTGTATAATAGTATCCGTATTGACTATCATTGAGATATAGCTTTTATCACGTGCATATTATAGCTGAGAATTTAATGGCCAAAAAAACCGGGTAGTTAGAGCAATCTATCAACTAGGTCCGCGTGAGTCCTTCAGAGAAAGGTCTTAAGAGAATGGACAAACAAATCAGAAACATAATATTCAATATGTGTAAATACTACTTCAAGACTGAAACAACAGAAAGGAGCTTAAAGCTTTTCAGGTACAAGAGGATACAAAATTACTACAAATTAGAGTTATAAAAGACTTCAAAGTGCGAGAAATTCTGAAACCCTCGATGGTATTACGTCTCGACTTTAGTCAAATCCGATGCTAAAATTTACAAATGCAGTAGCTGTTTAGGTTAGTTAAATAAACAAATATACAAAGTTACTCACAAACTAGCTTAATTAGACATTCGAATGCAACGCACAAGCAATTAACTGAACAACACTAATACATTGTAACAGTTTCTTGTGATGGATTGCTCGCGCTTAAATATGCGCCGATCGCGCTCCGGTGCGTTTTGACTTGCAATTTTGTACGATAAAATGCATAGGTACGCCCAATTACTACAACTTTTTTCGTGTCTCGAAAGATGCGTTATTTTGACGGAGAAACGGAATGGCGGCATGGCCATACCATGCTGGTATTGGTATGCATAGGGTGAGAACGGGCAAGATGGAGAGATAATGAAAATCGTAAACGTTTAATGATAACAAAATGCACACTATTTTTTTTGTCACCACTAACATAAGCCTAATGAACATGGAATCTTTTGTGTTTGTGGGAAACTGGAGTATAAACTAGGCAGTATTTTGCCTCTATTTTAGAGCTCCAGGCCCCCAACCCCAACTGGTTTCAGTTTTAGTGATAAATCTTCAATAAGAAAAAAAAGACATTAAGAATTTGAATTACTTACATAACAACGAAATAACACTATTTTAGTAGGGTGTGTGCGTGTGCGTGTACGTGTGTGTAAGTGCGCGTGCGTGCGTGCGTGCGTGCGTGTGTGTGTGTGTATGTTTGTGCGTGTCTGTTTGTTATAATTGTACTATTATAATTATAAATAGCATGGTGTTATTGGTGTTATAAAATAAATACCAAAAATTGAAATTTTAAAATTAATTTTGAAGATTCCCATACATTTTGTTTTACCTATTGCTAAAGGTTAGAGGTTCGTGTTCCATCTCACTTGATCGTGACAGAATATTTTTCTTTTTTTTTGTTTATTCCGTTTAATTTCTGGCACATTTTTTAAACATTTCATTACAGCCATCCAAACATACATATCCGTATTACGGGTTAGTGCGTCTGATAATATGTATTATGTTATTAAGCGCACCTAAGCTTCGGGTGTGCGTTATCTCCATTCATTCTGCAACACTAGAGATTTTTATTCAAATTATCCGAAAGTTTAAAAGCACTTTCCCACAGTCTTCAACAGATAGATTAGTCTGAATAATTTCTAAATGCAAGAACAATCAGAAATGTTAAACGATTAAAGATTTCGGTAAGAAGGTGGTTGGTAGTTCAGCAGGCGGACCTTTGACTGGTAAGGAAAAATATATTTTTCATTGTTTTTCACCCTTATCACATAGATATAAAGTTCAAAATATGGTGGCAATATATTTGCCATTGCCAGACAAGCTACACAAACCAAGTATTCTCAATCTGTTCCACGTTCCACTCGATGTATATAAATTATTAACATGTTTGAATCATTAATTAAAATTATTGAGAATTATCAATTACGACTAAGAGGATGCAGCTGTCATTCGTTACAATATAATATTTTTGCACACTGCCCACATTCGCGCAGACAAGATGATCAATCTAAATGAAGTTATGCCTAAATAATACGTTGTACTCAATAAAATTATTAAAGTTTCCTGTTCACAGCCCGTAATTTACAGATGGAGGACTTACAAACAATACGTTGTATTCAATAAAATTATTAAAGTTTCGTGTTCACAACCCGCAACTTACAGATGGAGGACTTACTCCAATGTAGTGTCGTCTGGGTAGGTACCACCGCCTTTCTTATTTCTGTCGTAAAGCAGTTCGCTGTGTTTCGGATTGAAGTAAAAGGTAGCCAATGTAATTACTGGGCATGGAGGGCATTATCATCTTAGTCCCCAGGATGGCAAACGCACTTGCGATGTTAAGTGACTTACACTTAATATTGCTAGTGTCTATTGGCGGCGGTGACCATTTAACATCAGTTGGGCCGCAAGCTTGTTTGCCATCTCGTAACATAAAAAAATATAATTACATATAGATCACGCTGATAGTCCCAAAAGCGGTTAAACAGAACTTGAAGAAACATTTGATTACACATAACGCCACATCTTTCTTAATTGTGTTTTCGAATGTCTGTGTATGGTTGGCGTACAATATCTATCGGTCTAATTTAATTTAATGTAATAACATCATTGTAACTTGTGACTTTCAATAAACGTATTGAATTGAATTTAATATAGCTATATTTTACCATGCAGTGCTTCAAGAGTGATAGGCTGTCAGCCTATCGCCTATATCAAAGATGTAGTTCAAGCTGGCCGATCTCCTCGCATTTTATAAAGCACTTGTTCGGACCGCACAAGGAATACTACTCTCATCTATGGGCGAGGGCACTCCAGTACCAACTGCTTCCCAGACCGCATACCGAATCGTTCACGAACCATAGACAAAGTAATAAATAGAAACGATATCGAAGTTCGATAAGAACGAAACGTCTGGGATTGACTTAAGCCATCTTTAAATCACGTAGCCAATCGCAGCTCTAGGTAAGTTGGTAGTGGAAGCTAAGACACCGTAGATAACCAAGCAATAAGGCCTTTGATGACGAATTTCCAAATATATCTTATCGTTATGAAAGGATTGCCACTTATCCAAGCCCGCAGCCCTTTCTGATCAGCTTGACACTTTGGCATTGCGTAGAGATGTCATCACTCTGCATCTTCGATAGTTGGTATCACGTGTTAACGAGTGTTCTAAGGACACACAACAATGCGTCTTTCTCGTAATTTTCTGCTGATATTCTCGAACCGATATGACCTCAAAATCTTCAAAAAAGAGCCTACCTTTTCCATAAAAAGGGGAATCATTGCAAACATTGCATTTTAATAAAAAATGTAACATTTTTAAGTGCAACTTTTTATATATAATATAATAATAATAAAAATAATAATAATTCATTTATTTCAGGCAACACAATGCTTACATAGATCTTAAAATAAACAAAGGGCCCATAGATAAATACCTTAAAATTACCATATATAATATAAAATATAACTTATAAACTAAGACACACGTAGTGTCGGCGACGTGTAGCGCAGCTCATTAGGGAGTCGTCCTCGAAAACGTCGAAAAACGACTCCTTCCGGCCAGAACTCCTCCTTCATGAAAGTCGGCAGATGATGGGTTGGCACTCTCACCACAAAAGAAGAAAAGTTTACTTTGTGGCGAGACTCCAATCGCTCGACTCTCAGCTTCCAGGTGGTCTTCTTTCTGACATAGTCTACGACCTCCTCCACCTTCGTAGACCAGTGCAACCGGGACAAGTACAGCTGCGTCGTCCGAACTTCAGGACGCAGTTGGTTGTCCTCCGTCTGTGCGGTTCCGCAGTGGTTGCGGATGATGAGCTTCTTTTTTCTCCTCTCCACCTTGGTGAAGCCCTCATCGTCGCACTTCTTCTCCTCCCGATAAAAACGGGGAGGCTCCTTCTTACTAGCAGGCCGCTGAGATGGTGGTGGTAGGTGGGCGGCGGCAGCAGCATCATAAGCACGCGGTTGGCTCGCTGTTGCAGCGCGCCCATGCGGCGTCAGCTGTGTCGAGTCAAGCGCGGGGCAGCGGGCGGTGGCGGCGGGGCACGATGTATCGCACGTAGCGGTCGCTGACACCGGCGACACAAAACTGCTGATAGATGAATTTTGCGCTCCGCGGCGTCGAGTGTTGACGTTGGAAGCCTCGGTTACGGGTGACCTACATACCGAATTACTATTATTTTTCAATAACGATAATTCGGTACGCAACTCTCCTATAGTCGATTCCGATACTTCCAACCTACACTGAACTTCGGCCAGGCTGGTTTTCAGGAACGTGATGTCCTTCAGCAGCCTGGTGACGTCGACGTGGTCGAATGTCACGGGAGGCAGCTTGTGCAGCTGTTTCGCCACGAAAGCTGGCACGTCGTCTGGATCGGTCTCCTTCAATAAGGTGATGACGTCCTGGACACTCCTCTCTCCCCCATCCCTCCTGCGGGACGGCATCTGCGCGGTCTTGCCGAGCGTATCGAAGAGCAGCTTCTTACCACTGCAAATCTCGTCTTCAGAAAAACTTGACTTGCAGATCTGCATGATGCTGACCTCGTCCGTCGTGTCTATGGCATGTTGGACAAATGCCAAAAACTCGTTAGCTATGAATTTATCAGAACCCATAGCCATCACGTGCAGCGGCTATATGCCGCGCGAATCGCGAATTTAATATTCGTATCTGTGCAATGTCACGACTAGTTCCGAGCTGGCAAACAAGATGACAAACAAGCATGTGACCCACCTGGTGTTAATAATAATAATTCATTTATTTCAGGCAACACAATGCTTACATAGATCTTAAAATAAACAAAGGGCCCATAGATAAATACCTTAAAATTAACATAGCAGGGCCCGATCTAGCCATTTCGCCGCTCTGGACAAAAGCCAAAACCACCCTAACCCCCCGCCCCCCAGCCTCCCTAGGATTTAAAGTCCGGAAGAAAATTTTAATTTCCCATATTTGCCGCCCATAATTCTCAATTTTGCCACCCTTTGTTTTTGCTGGACATATGTCCGGCTGCAAAAAATCTCAGTAGTCCGGGTCCGGTAAATTATAATTAATATTATCGTACTCCTCCGTATAAATTGTTTTTACTATCTTAACAAATCAATGAAATATGTTTGCTTCTATCGGTATCTTTTCATAAATTAATAATGTTGTAACAAAATAAAACTTTATTTACATCAGATAGTAGCTTAAATAATTACCTCATAATTAAATACTGCCTTACAACAAACATCGATTATATCGATAGTTTACAGTCGGCGGCCTTGGAGATTACTATCGATAAGTTTATCGATTTATTAGATGCTCACCTGGGGCCCATAATGCCACGAGTTCAGATCCTGAAGGTAATTGAGGTCGACCGTATTGTCACGTTGGCAATAAGGTACCTTGTTCATTAGTGCGCCGTTTCGTAGAAAATATGAGCTACATTGGACCTAATACCTACTGTATATTTAGGGTTATTATGTAGTTATCCCTAACCAGTACCTGCATCCTGCGGGATTGAAAATGTCATCGTCATCAACAGCTCATAATGTCCCCACCAAGGGCCTTGACCACTTTAGGGGCGATTAGGCCTTAGTCAACCACGCTGGCCAAGTGCGGGTTGGTCGATTTCCCACACAACCTAACAATTTATTCATAGGTGTGTGCAGGTTTCTTCACGATGTTTTGCTTCACCGTAAAAGCGTCGAATAAATGTACATATGAATTCAAAATTTGGATACACATTTGTACGTGGCGGGGTTCGAACCGGCGCCTCCCGGAGACAATGCCCTTACGCACTACGCCACCGACGCTTCCCGACCGACGATTGAAAATGTCCAGTCCGGCAAATAGCGGGATATAGAATTTCCTGCGGGATTGCATTCCATACTCGCGCAGTGTTACTAAATCACCTACATCAGCATTGCCAAGGTGGATTGGTATCAGGCAAGCACATGGATAGCCGCGAGATGCCGCCAAAGTAGAATAGCATCACCCCATATCCTCCATTGGGTGTTGTAGAAGGCGAAGGGATCAGGAAAGGGGTATTGATCACCTTATACTCCGTCCGCCAATCCGCATTGGGCAACCGTGGTGGACTACTGCCTAAACATCCTTTGATAGCAAGGAGAGTCCTTGTGTCCCAGCAGTGGGTCGAATTATAAAGGCTGTTGTGATGAGGCACATGGACGGACATATAACTATGACAAAACCTATATCAGTATTAAACTGTCAACATATGGTAGAATAAAATTTAATCACAAGATAAAAAGAAATACAACGCTACTATATAGCTCAACTAGTTTTACGTGAACCCACTAGACAGGGCCCTTTACAATTTATTTCCTATTTCAATTTTGAAGTCGCTGTTTACTCTCCGATAAGTATCGAGTTAATCGATATATTAGCTTCACCCGAGGCTCCTATAATGTTTAGGCTGCGTGGGTACCTAATGAAGGACGGCAGTGGGTCATTACGGGTGCATAGAATTGGTGATTGTACACCACAGCTTTGTAATGAGTAGATATGCCAAGGCGCTCCCACCTTATAGAGGAGCCACGAAAATATGGATGAGGCATTTCAAAAACATTCAAAGCACATACTTAAAAAAATTTAGAATATAAATAGAGGTGGCATGCTAGCAAGAGTGCTAGTATGTACTAGTAGAAAACTTATAACCATCACAAAAGTAATTTCGATGTACTTTTGTTTAATAGTAGAAAACCTGTGTCATTATTATATTATTCAAAAGAATTATTTCATGTCAAAAAACGCAGTCCACTCCCATGGCTGCAACAATGCGACCGTAACGTTGAAAAGAATAAAGTACTTACTTACATATTTTTCGATCCTCACTATATTTATACAGTGCGGGTTTCGACCCTAAATAATTGTCCATTTGAATTACACAACAGGAAAATTTAAAATATTATTATTATTGGTCTTTCATTAAATACTACTCGATAATAGAAACATCTGAAAGCAGCCTATAGACCACTAAAACTTTGATGTAGCTTTAAAAAAAATAGCTTTAGCCTGGTATCTTATGTTTCCAAAGTGAATCAAGTGACAGGTACTTATAGCTACAAATTAACTGCATAAGAATTTTTGTAATCGTTATTTATTATCAAAATCACTTATTTTATTATCACTTATGAAGTTTTTTACTGTGTCTAGTAGTAGACATAGCCTTGAGATAATAATATTTAAAATTGAATTAAATGTAAACCAGCAAAATGACCCGCGCGGCGCTGTGTGTCAACAAACTGAGCGCCACGCGCGACGCCCACCGGTCACTGCAAAAAAACTTACATTTTAACAACATTTTTGTTAAAATACGCATTAAAACACTGTTCGACATGTACATTTGGCGAGATATTTTGCTGCTTGAGTGCCCCAAACAAGACATACAGATGAAATGACTATGGTAGCTAATGTGCTATTCTTGGTGGATACCCTCGGCACGGTAAACATTACCGTGCCCTCGGGTGGCTTACGTCAGATGGTGTTACGTCAGGTCAAAAATGTTTTGATAGTGTTGGGGTACTAGCCTTCTTCACAGTAAAAAGGTTATTTCATGAAAATATTATTTCAAATGACCTTGTCATGTCTAAACCAAGTTTCGAATATCCAAGTCGCTGTTCATAGCACCGTGTGCTAACATCCTCGAGCGTTCATGACTTGTGTGACAGCTGCACTCTGTTATAACTAATGATAATGCAATAATCGATTTATCGTGCTATTCGGGTTCCTCCCACATGCATCGGTTCAAATCAAGTCTTCTTAGAGAAACTGCCCACTATTCCCTTATTACTACTATTTTTTGGTTAGGTAAGTATATATTATTGGACCTAGAATTGTTCCTTGGTGAAGTCATTACTGCCTATGTTGAACTAACTTAGAAGGACTCTTTGAATGTCATGTTTGCGTAAAAATAATTTATATTGTTACTAGCGATTCGCACATGATTATTATAGAAGAAAAAAAAAGTGAAAAATAAGAAGTTGCTGCGTTTGATAGAATTTATTTATTTTACAATGTATGCAACAGATATTACGAATAAATTATGTTTGGAAGTGACATACGAAAAGGCTACGTAGGCATAGCCAAGAAAAGCAATCAGCGCTCAGGTCTAAGCCCGCAATGTTGAAAGACTGAACCTTTATTTTTATTTATTGTTTTATTTTATTTAAACAAAAACTTAAGTAGTGTAACTTCCAAGAAAAATGTAATCTACCTGATGGTGAACTTTAATAAATGTGGAAGATTTATAAGAAATGGGAAGGCCTCCCATTTCTTCCAGCACAATAAGTATTAAAAAAAGGCTTTTTCAACACAACGACGATCTTTCTGGGGTGGAAAAGTGGAACTGTTATATTAAGTAACGCTAAAGGAATTCCATACTTAGTAATTTTTCACTGTTTATTTTTAGTGTGTGAAATATTTTAACTAAACACCAGGGAAAAAAATCGGGAGTGGTCTCCCCTTGACTCTCGTATACCGAAAACGACTCAAAAGTTGATAGAAACCATATATTTTGATGACATACACGCATATTAAACTTTGGTCACCCATCCGAGTACCGACCGCGCACTTGGTTGCTTAACTTTCGTGATCGACGACTCAAAAGTTGATAGAAACCTTATATTTTGGTGCCATACATGCATGGTAAAATTGGTTGCAATAAGTTAAAGCGTAGGTACTCGAGTTATCGTGCCGATCCCAAAACGCCCCCCATAAGGGCTTAGGAGGGTACCGGTGGGTTTTAGCGGAGTAGGACCGGCGCTGGACGCGCCGGTGAGTCCCGCACACGCCGTACGCCCAGCCAGCGTACGGTATGGTCCGTAAATGGATTTCCAATCGTCACAAAAAAAAAAAAGGTACTCGAGTTATCGTGCTAAGCACAGACACACAGACATAATTCCAAAAACGGTATTTTTGGACTTAGGGAGGTCCAAAACGTGTAAATCCGTCATAATCTCAAGGTTGAATTTTATTAACAATTACAAGACTTCCTCTATGCTATGTATAAGAGAAAGTAAAATGCAGTTCTGAATGAGTGAAATAAAACATAAACATAAGTACTTATTATAATTATACATTTACAACGAATGTAAAAAGAAGTGTTTGTAAAAAGAAAAGTCAAAGCGTTTACACCTTTTCTATTATTTAAACCTTTCGAATATGCATATAATACGGCTTTTATAGATTAATTTTTAAGCACTCGTTAGTAAAAACACTTCATACTTCCTTAAAAGGTAGAAAAATGCTTTTAGAATAACACAAATGCCCATAATGGCAGCTTTTACGACGAACTAAAATAGAAATCAACTTGACTAGACAAAGAACAATGGCGAAGCAATAAAATTTGCGAAGGGAAAACATTATTGACAATAATATGCATTTTACTCCGTAAAGGTTAGTGAAATAAAGTGTAATTTTCACTAAAACGGCACCAATTGATAAACGAGTGGGAATAGGCAAAAAAGCTCGTCTTGAAATACCAGCACATTATTGTGTTCTTATAATTTTCATCTAGGTGCAACGCTACGCTCAAATGTGGTTGATAAATTTGCTAACCTTACTTAAGTTACAAATACCATCGAACATGAATTTGTTAATTTGTTACCTACTCTCACACAACTAAACTATCCAACCGATCATCATGAAATTTTGTTCATTATGGGCACACAAAAAAGGCCAGACATTCAGTTCTGTATTGTTTTTGCGTAATTTTATTGTTATAATTTGAAATGTTAAAAAAAAAATACCAAATTTTAACTACAAACTAATATTCTATCGCGTGCGTAATCCCAAAAGAGTTGAAAAAAGCTTGAAGATTTTTTTTTTATTTGAACAGATGGCAAACAAGTTTGCGGCGCAACTGATGTTAAGTGGGACCGTCGCCTATAGACACTTGCAATATTAAGGGTAAATCACTTAACACTGTAAGTGCGTTGCCATCCTGGGGACTAAGATGATATGCCTTCCATGCCCAGTAATTACACTGGCTACCTTTCCCTTCAATCCGAAACAGCGAACTGCTTCACGGCAGAAATAAGAAAGGCGGTGATACCTACTTAGACGACCCTACATATGGGTCTACCACCTAGTAAAATATATGCTGAGCTATCAGGAATCACTGCTGTTTAGTTTCAAATTGTTATATTATTTTCGCCATAAAAATCTTGAACCCGACAATAATCATATTAGCGTTACAAATAACCTACATATCTAAATGTAGTTTTGCAAAATGTTTGATAGTTCAATAGGTACAAGTTAATCAACTGTATTTTAAGTTAGAAATGAATGAATTTATGATTTAATCATTAATGAACCAAAATGAAAATTTCTCTTTATATATTACTATTTCTCGCATAGTTAAAGTCAAAGTAATTTAAATTATCCTCAAAGAATGACCGTACTTTCCCCATAGTACCTATTAAAAACTCTTTACCTCAAAAAATGTAGCGGAGCTTCCATTATATTAAATTTACTGACAAATGCAATAAATAATAGCAAAAAGTGGATAATTTATTTAATAGGTTAGTCTATGCCACAGTAATAACTCCCATACAATGGACTCATAGTTGGGGACGCAGCGATACATCACTTGCTATTTGACAGGTAAATTACCAAGGTATGGTCAGTGAAAAAGATTCTGTATCTCTTTTTTGTTAATGTTATAAACTGGAGTAGGATCTAGGAGAAATACGCAAAGCACTTCTTGACCGATCTACGCTTAAAGCAAATTCTTAGTGAGCCGATCTTACCACGGGTAATCGGAGGATGATTAATAATATCCAGACACAATTGATTTTAACTGTCTCGCGATATATATCTACCGAGCGGCGACTAAGAGTAATTTATTTAAAAAATGTTATTTTAATTATTTTTTGGTAATGGCAACACTGTTGTATTCTTCGCGCTCTGCGTCCGTATCTCACGAAATACACACGCTAAAAGTGATTCTCCCTTTTCATTGCTTCCAACCATCCTATCGACACCTAATCACAGTCCGTTTTCATAAATTTTGGTCCTTCGAGCCGGATTTGAACCAGCGACCTATGGATAAAAAATGGCAGATCTCACACGAGGTCCGTCGCACGCTTGAGTGCATTACCAGTAGAAAAATAAGTTTATTGCTTCCAACCACCCTATCGACCCCTAATCACAGTCCGCTATCATACAAGAGGTTAATAAATTAACTTGTTTACTCCTCTTTACTAACCTGCTCCCAATTTTTAGGTCAGTGCATGCTGCACTTCTATCGATATACCGTTATAGACTATGGTATTTAATTTTTACGGTCGTCCGCCTGCTTCACACCAACTCTCGTTGGGAGCAATTGCTATCTTTCGACAGCACTCGGCACCGGCCAGCTTAACGTACCTTCCGAAGCACGGAGGACTTGCATAGTGCACGGTCAGTAGAGATCGTCAATCAGTGTGCAGATGCAACCCACTAAAATTAGCTGTAGTCATTGGTCATTCAGTAGTCAGTCGCCGGTTAGACATGAACGGGGCAGCGTGCTTCACTCATAAATGGATCGTCTTAAAGTTCAGTTTTAGATGAGACGATCATTACTCGGATGAGTGGCCGAAAATTATTCAACTCATTTTAGCTTAGCTTTCATGATCTTTTCGAAGAATTCACGACTGCGGCGCCAACCCTCAAGCAGTCGTAAAATAAATTTGTTTTGCTAATTATGACATGGATGGTTCGCCAAGTACCCCGTGTGCGTTAAAGGCACGACCTAGAGGAACACGTCAGTTTTTAGTGGGTATGCCCTGACAGGGTGAGACTCACATAACTGTGGGGTGGCCCCAACTGCCCCAAAGTATGCGTAAAACATATTTTGACGCAAAAAAGATGTAGTTATATTATCAGCCGCTTTATACCTTTTAAAAAAGTTGGATCACGTCAGCATTCTGTAAGCAAACCAAGTCAGGAGAGATGCTAGTACCTCTGTGCTGGTCTGCGAGTTCAGACTCTGAATGTCTTTATGTAGATATGTTCATCTTTGATTTTCTCTTTGCGTAGTTTATTTATTTATACTATCAACTATAAGGTTTTTATTTTCAGGAAATTATATTTGTTGCTTTTGCAAACTCTACTTTAAACTAGGCTGAGATTTATGTCAGACTTAAAACTGTAATTATTATTTACTTCATGGAAAAACTAAGAACATGAGACTTTTGCAAATTTATTAGGACCACCATTCAATCGGTCTTCCCGCTGAGCCCATCAATCAATCAGACCAATCGCTTTGAATTTAATGGAAGAACAAAAACTGAATAAATATCCTTTATAGCTCACTTGGTTCGATTATCTTTGGATTCGTGGGAATGAATAACATTTAACAGTGTATTAGTGCAATGTATTAGTGAAACATTTGTGTACCTTTAGCTAATTTCTATTCTTCATTTTGATTACTATCATTGAATGCATCTTGTAAACCTGTGTAAAACGTTTTATATGGTTACTATTAGAAATATAAAGAGAGTTCGTATAGAGAGAAAGTATATTTTTTAAGTATAAATTTAATTAAAATATAAAGAGAAGAACAATATCGTTGAGCATTCAGATTTTCTTCTCAAAATAGAAAACTCACAATCATTGGGTTGACTTACTTCAACATTGTCGATCATTTACTCAGTAATATTATCCGAGTATTCACCCGCCGTTATCCACAATTCTAGGAGTTCTGTGCAGGGTGGATAAGAACATCCAAAAACAAAGATACCCATAAAATAGTAAGAAGTTGATTGTGATAGTGAACTTGCAGGGACGGCACATAATATTATGACTATCGTTAAATTGTCTGCCAGACGTAAAATGTTGAAAACTTGATGATATATGTCTTTTTCGGCGGAGTTACTATAAATTATTTTATTCCATGTAGTTTAAGATGCAAACTGATAATAATTTTAAACAACAGAAACAGAACAAGTAAGTTATCAAAATTAAATGCCGAAAACAGTTCATGATAAATAATTACTCCATTTCCACGACAACTTTTTCTGTCAATTACAATAAGGTCTAGACTGCCACGTGACTCACACCTATTAAATTTTACAAGGTATTATTTATCCCACGTGCATGTTGTCCAAACCGATGTTCTCCAAATAACACTTAACAATTTAAGTGGCAAGGCTGCTAATTATTTGCTGTTTTAGCTTTTCAGTTACGTCGATTCTAGCAACATTGTTGCAAATTGCTATGATGAATGCGTCAATGTAAATGTTTGGTGTTACAGTATCTCTAATTTCCGAAATATTTGTCTTTAGTCGTAATGCAAACGAATGCAAAGTTGAGAAAGAAGTTCTCGGACAAAATATTTTTAGAATAGAAATATATTTATTATCATAACTCAACGACGCGCTTACACAAACATTTTAAATAAGAACTATAGCTAACGTACATAATAACATAAATTACTAAACAGTGATCGTTTGCAATAATAACTCCACATTTGACATCTCTTGCCTCTTATTGCGCGTGTAACGAAAATGGTGAACTCTAAACAGTGCATACATATTCTTGCTCACGACTGTACAATGTACATATTAATATATTATAATAGGGGTTAAAGTATGAAATTGCCGATTTTTTCCTCATTATTCATTAGTGTATAATTCCTTTAATACAATAGCTATGTCCATTATTCTATTTTTATTTTAAACTTCATTACAAGGACTTATATTTGTGCATAAAATTTTATTCTTATTTTTATTTTTTGCACTAGAAATACATCTTCAAAAACAGCTCGTCCTAAGAGGTGCCCGTCTGCGATATAAAATTATGAATATTTTTTTATAGGTATAAATTCTCATATGTTTTCCCTAAGTATCCTATAGCTTAATGTTGTCTAAACATATCCACAAAATTACACAAAATTTAGATTAGTAGCTCCCTAAAAAATCGCAAATATATTTGTATGGAAAAATGGATTATCGTTAAATTCTCCATACAAAACGGTAATTTCATACTTAAACCCCTAATAACAAAAGTTTTTTTTTGTGATAGCACGTCGCAAGCAATGATAACGAGGTCCACACTCAGCTGGTTGCTGTGCTACGACACAGTCACAACACAGCGCTGGTTTTCAGTGCGAACCCCAAGTGACGTGCGGGCCACTGCACTTTAGACTGATTAAAGTTACTGGTAACAAATTATACCAAAATAATTGTTTTATCCTGGGTACTTGAAGAAGCTCGATATAGTAGTGTGTGGCATACCCTGATTTTAATTTCATAAATAAAGTCGGTGGCAATTTAGTGCCTGTCCTGCTATCGCAGTTATTGGCTTATGGGTAGAAGCTTGTAGCGACTTGGTGGCGACTGCCTTGATAAGGTAACAAGCAAATATCTTTAAAATAATTTTCCTCACAAGTTTCTGATCGAAACAATTTGTCATGACAAACCATAAATATTATTCATTCACATTTAACGGCTCGGTAGTGGATTGTAACATCTCGATAGAGAAACAATTTTCGGCTGACAATTGACATTGATTCTATAAAAAGAAAAATCTGTACTTAGAAAACACTGAATTTAAAAATTAATTTGTATACAGTGTTTTGATTCATATTCACTTTATTGAAAAGTGGGCCTGTATTCTACTCTATATTTTGGAATATTTTAAAGTACGAATTGAGATTGAACCATCATTTGCCTTTCCTCTTTGTCCTAACTTCTTTCCTTTTCTGTATCGTCTACCATACAATCAGTCTAGCTTTTCTTCGGTATTTACTATATACCACTGTACCTATTCACAATCATGTTGTTCATTCTTTTCTTTAGTCTTCCCCTCCTCTTTGTCCATCCACAATCATGTTCAACCCCCTTTTTTGTTACATATTTATCGTCTGTTTTTATTGCTTGACGGTTACCTCTCAATCTTTCCGACGATGTATAACTATCATACTTTTAAGCTTCTTCTGATTTATTGTTCCAGATATTCAGATTAGCATTACCTATCTCAGCCATGTAACCGAATTTTATTTTTTTCGCTCAACCCTCTACCTATCATAATATAATATCTGCTAAGTTCCAACTTGAGATACTCTACGGCTGCATATGGCATATTCATCGTTTAGCGCCAATTATACGATGAATAAAACAATGCCAAAGCGCGTTTTACGGTACATTATGGCGGCTCTAATTACGGTGAGGTGTAGGAGTGAGATGGTGTGGCTAGTTATTTAGCAGGTTCGATGAATTCCAGAAAAGCTCCGTATAATAACTTCAAAGAAACTTTCTTTGAATTTTGATTGCAAGTTACTTCAAATAGCTTCATTTATTTTACCTCCACCTTGTAATGCTTATGGCTGATAATCAGAATATCGCTTAGGTTATATAGCGCATTAATTCATGATAGACCTTACTTTGTAAGCAATATCGTTACCTTTCCATTAGTTTACATATTTCTAATACTCGAGTCGTGTATCTTTATTACTTAATCACTTTACCACTTTTCTTTTTAAGGTTCAAATTCTTGCTTGATACTTTCGTTACATATTGAATTTAGATTACGAAATTGGATGCTGTTGGTTCAAATTATTAGAATCATAATGACCATTTACTTTCTTCAGAAAGAGCTACATAAACATTTCCTGTAAATTATTTCAGGCCAATTTTTCTTAATACCAGTGTAGAAAGTATTCTACATCTAATATAAAACTTATACAAGCAGTATGGTGCTAGATGACTAAACCATTATAGGCAAGACTCCTAACGCAGATCTGTTGAGACTTATTAATTTGAGTGTTCCCGACCACAGATTTAGTAATACAAGGAGATAGTCCAAGCCGGCGTTTAACTTGTGACAAGGTGTATACCCAGTGGGCATATATTGCCGCCATTTCGGCGTCCGCGTCACTCGGACTTCCTATGAACTCAGCGATTTGACCGATCTCCTTTGCGGCTGTGTTTTTTTTCATTGCTTCGGAGTCCTTATGACGCGCGCAATGAATAGTGTATATTACGGTATGCTCAACTAGAACCATGTTATGTAGTACGGCCGGTGATCGCGACACTCGGTCTTCCTATGAACTCGGCGATTCGACCGATCTCCTTAGATTGATATATCTGTGTTCCCGACCAATACGTTGAGTGGAGACAGCGACCGCCGCTGCTGGCGGTGCCGGGTGGGCGCACACCGTTGTTGAGCGGAGCACCTCTCACGCGAGCATACCGAATAATCAATATGGTGGCAGAAGAGCCGATATATTTAGTTGTTCTTTAAGTGCGTTCACGAGGGTTACATTATATGATATTGTGCTATGAATGTATTTGATGTAGTAAAGAACAAGAGGAAGATGTATAATTATATATTGTTAAGAAAATGAATATTGCACTGTCGCATTAGGCTAAGCCTGTAAAGGTAGTTGTAAGTTTGGAGATAAATAAATAAATAATAAACTGCTGCTCGTTTTGACCTGAAATAATCTGGGATCAAGGTAGGTAGGAAGAAAAAGAAGACGAAAAGGGTATTTATGTCTTTAATGTAAAAGCAAAATCATATTTATGTAACGAAAAAAGCTTGTAAAAATGCAATGCAAAATTAACTTTATACTGCATTAAAGAATGTGACCGTTTATCAAGCTTCTCGTTTAAAACATTCGATACAATTAGAAAGAAACGAATCAAGGCAGATTCAGACTAAACTGATTCTTATTCCAAGGTAATAGAATAGACTAAAATTACAACGTTCCGACAACGGAGAGCTATTTTCAGTACTTGGTACAGTTAATATAGATTAGAACAATTACAGGAAGCGCACGAGTGTTGATAAGCGGACTCTCAATTGAGATTGATTAATGCCACTATTTTTGATGCGAACAAATTAATATGTCTATTTTCAGTCAGTTAATTGCGAGAGGGTAAATGAAGTGGGACATCGAGTAAATAATAAATTTACACTAGCAGCTGTACTTGTTAGAATCAATGAAGAATAATGAAATAATTAGAAAAATCCACGCTTTAAAAACACGAGAATACGGAAAACCAATTCGTTTGTATTTGTCGACAATATATAAGGTGAATACGACGTTTATCTAAGAAAGGTCCAGCTTAATGCTTAAGGAAATTTATCAAAAATTACTACACCAAATATTGAATTGGCGTCGGTATTAACTTAGAGTTAGTAGAGGTATTATCTTTAATTTTTTTACTGTTGCGTCATTTATTAGAAAGTTCATGCTATTTTAGAACATCGATACTTTCGTTCTCACCTTTTACCTGTACAAACAATCTTATGTATAATATCTCATCTTATGAAATCAGATTTAGGAATATCAACTCCTGTATAAGTATATGAATTTTATTATATGAAAATTTTCAATGAAACTTATTTCTTACTATATTATGAATTTATTTTATTAAATAATCTGCTTAAAGTGCTCATCTGAATCATATACAATCCTAACTAATATTAAAAATCCGAAAGTGACTTTGTTTCTTTGTTACGCCTTCACGTCTATACCAGTACTCCCTGATGGAGAAAAATAGGCTGTATTTATTTATTTATAATTAGATATCCCTACGAAAATTACAATAATTTTATATATACATAAATGTTAATAAGTAAGATTTAATTTACATATTAAAATAAATGAACTTTGGTAATATTTTTTATAGATGGTACGGAGTACGACTCGCACTTGGTCGGTTTTTTTTAATTAGAGATCAATGCGAGCGAAGCGGCAGGGGAAATCTAGTAAGGTAATAACGAGATAGCATGAGATAATTTTGTTTTCTAATACATTTTTTAGTAGTGAAGTCTTTTAAAATTAGAAAAACTATTTGATACTTACTTAAGTTGACTGCATTTCTGATAGATACTTGCTATTTAAAAGACCGATAGGTACGTGTTTTGATTTGATGAAATATTACATAAGGTAATATGAAATCTATTAGTATAAATCTCACATAAATTAAGCATTAGTGGCTGTCAAACTTTGCTACTTGTAACAATAATACATCCCAAAAAATATCAGGCACTAAACTATCTTGGCTTGTGTTGGCTCACAATCTATTTCAATTATTAATTTTAATATATTAAAAGTTATTTCAGAACTTGTCATTAAATTTATCTACAGAGGAATGCTGACAGCCAAAAGCTATCAGCTTTCCTTCCCACTTCACAAATAACCTAAATGGATTTACCGAGGTCAAGTGAGGACGCCATTACGTCGATTAGCCGGCGCAGACGCAGGCAGGTCACACTTTATTATACGGGTCGCAATTGACATAACCGTAGGGCCCGTATCATTAGAAATCTCCAAGAAAAATCTATTTGTCTTTGCTTCTTCTTTTGGATGCCGATAATTGTTGCGTTTGAATTGATTAATGTGATGAATTAACAAGGTGTCATTGGAGTGTCATCAAATTATCATGCGATCACGCTCGTAATCCCATGAGGGGTTGAGTAGAGCCTTAGGCAGCATTTTCTTGCACATAAAGCCACATCGGGAAGTATGGGCCATGCAGTGCCTCCAAATAGTGACAAGTTGCCAGCCTGTCGCCTACATAAAAGAGGCTCCAAACCCAAAAATCAACAATCCTTCAGTAAACACGCCAACGACCAGGACAGATATTACTCTCAAAATCATCTTAGCAGTCCGGGTGATTTTTACTTACTTACCTCTTCTCACTATTTTAAGTAAATCTTTCTGTTTAATTTTAAATTCAATCGCGTCTCGACCCCATTTTTAACCGACTTCCCAACAGGAGGAGGTTCTGTATTCGTCTGTATGTATTTTTTTTTATGTATGTTCACCGATATCTCCGTCATTTCTGGACCGATTTTCAAAATTCTTTTTCTATTCGATAGTGTTTACTCCTGAGGTGGTCCCATTGTCACCAAGTCAGGATCTGATGATGGGAATCCAGGTAAATCGAGGGCAACCCTCAAATTTTATAGGCATGTACAACGTTTTTCATACTTTTTCTAAAGCTATACTAGCATTTGCGTCTTGTAGTCACCATCTCATGTTGATGAACTGATGATGGAAGGTAAATGTATGTTTACCGATATCTCTGTTATTTGTGGACCGATTTTCAAAATTCATTTTTTATTCGATAGTGTATACTCCTGAGGTGGTCCCAGTGTCACCAAGTCAGGATCTGATGATGCAACGCTGGAAAAATCGAGGACAACCCTCGAAAAACAACGGAAAGGGAGGTTTACTCATATTTTTTATAAAGCAATTCTAGTATGATTGCGTGTGGTAGTCATCTCATGTTGATGAGCTGATGATGGATGGTAAAACTCCTTAATTGTTAGGAGTTGGTTGTTGATTATTTAAATATTAAAGGCACTTAAAGACCGATAGTTGTGTTCTTTCAGGTAATTTATGTGAGCTGATGATGAAACAAAAAACTCCTCAATGGTTAGGAGTTGGATGATAATTCTTTAAATATTAAAGGTACCCAAAGAGCGATAGTTGTATTCTTTCAAGTTATTCAGGTGAGCTGATCATGAAAGGAAAAACTCCTTAACGGTTAGGAGTTGGATGATAATTCTTTAAAGATTATAGGCACGTAAAGACCGCTAGTTGTATTTTTTCAAGTTAATCAGGTGAGCCGATGATGGAAGGAATAACTCCTTAACTTTTAGGAGTTGGTTATTGATTATTTAAATATAAAAGGTACCTAGAGAACGATAGTTGTATTGTTTCAGGTTATTCAGGTGAGCTGATGATAGAAGGTAAAACTCCTTAATGGTTAGGAGTTGGACGATAATTCTTTAAATATTAAAGGGTACCTAAAGACCGAAAGTTGTATTCTTTCAGCTTGTTAGGTGAGCTGATGATGGAAGGCAAAGCACCGTAACAGTTAGTATTTGGATGTTAAACTTGTACAAAACTGTAACATTTTTTCACACATAAAACCGTCTCTGGCAGTATGGACCATGCAGTGCCTCCAAATAGTGAGGGGTTGCCAGCCTATCGCCTACATAAAAGGGGCACAAAACCCAAAAATCACTTCTAATGTTAAGTGATTTATGGTTAATATTGCAAGTGTCTATAAGCGATGGAACCACTTAAAACCGAGTGGGCCGCAAGTTTGTTGGCCATCTCGTAATATATATATAAAAAACAACAACTATTCCACATAAAACACTAAAAATAGAAAAATAAACAACTTTTAAAAAAAAAGTCCAACCGACTTCAAAAAGTATAAAAATAACATATTATTAAAATGTGTGCTAGGTACCTGCTGTACTGTTTGAAGTCGGTGCCAAGCCAACTAGGTATTCTATAGGTCCGCCTGCCACATCACATTCATTGATCACACCATCTCGCGGTTGCGACCGACCGAACGCGCCAGCTTAGGTGATGAGGGGCTCGTGGTGCTGAACGATTGGCATGGCTTGGCACCGGGTTCAAACAGTACAGCAGGTACCTAGCACACATTTTAATAAAATGTTATTTTTATACTTTTTGAAGTCGGTTGGACTTTTTTTTTTAAAGTTGTTTTTGATTATTAGATTTTCTGCAATTTTTAACCATGCGTATCCCTCTAGTGTTAGAAATATTGTGAATGCGCTAATGAAGCGTTCGTGCTGAGGAAGTACTCTACAGAAGATTAGAGACTATAACGTTAACCTTTCATAGTTTTTTTTGTTTCAATACACTGGCCTGCAAAAGAAAGTTTACCACTCATAATTGTGACGATAAATTCTGTTCTATTTAAATTAGAAACTTGAAATAAAAAGAATGATGCGGAAATTTTAGTTTTGTTTTTATAAAAACTGTCAAGACGAAAACCACTTTAAAGTCTCTAAGTTTAATAATTTAGGAGATAATCGAATTTGAAAACTGTTATACCTAGTATTGCATTCCCCAATGGGCCTGCAATACTATGTATAGTTGAATACGTGTTTTAGACGTCTTCGTGGTCTTGTGGTTCGCCCACCGGAGTTTAGTTCCAGAGGTCCGGGTTAGACCCCAGAAACAAATTCGTACTCGCTTTGGTCGGTGGTAGGACTATTTTCTAGCTACCAGCATTAAATCAAAATCTGTCTCTATGACAATAATGAATTAGGGATCCCTGATGTTTAGGCCCTGCATATTTTACGACGACAACTTCGTTTACTCAAAATGTCCGAATAATATGTATTTTCTAATAGGAATCTTCTTGAAAATATTACTGTTTAATGTACTTATGCGTGAAACGTTATTCATTGAGTGATTTGTGCTCTGTATAAATACACAGGAAGGCATTTTTTACGCTATTTTTCTTATTAGTTTCACAATATAGCACGGACCATACACGTACATACGGTTCACCATTCTATTGTAGACTGAGACGTAGTAGGTCCATTGGACACAGTTTTGTAGGCACACGCGCGTTACTCGGGTAATGTATCTTCCCTTTTTTACTTTAATCTAAGACGACAGCCCTATACAAGTAGGCTATTATCGCACGCACAGGCTCTTAGTTGCCTTAATTGTGTACTTATACATACTATGCTCTAACCATCGTCTCTAGCTCAGTTGTGTAGTGACAATTGGGAGACAGCATTATTGTGTTCCGACAGGTAATGCTAAGATAGCCAGTCTCTTTGTGGTTGAGGGTCCAGGTTGATTCCATCTTCGACCTTATAGTCATTTACCATCAGGTGAGATGGAAGCGTCGGTGGCGTAGTGCGTACGAGCGTCGTCTCCTATTCGGGAGGCACTGGTTCGATCCCCGCCACGTACCAATGTGTTTTCAAATTTTGAATTCATATGTACGTTTAATCGACGCTTCTACGGTGAATGAAAACATCGTGAGGAAACCTGCACACACCTATGAAGAAATTCTTAGGTTGTGTGTGAAGTCGACCAACCCGCACTTGGCCAGCGTGGTTGACTAAGGCCTAATCGCCCCTAATGTGGGGTAGGCTCGAGCCCCTCGGTGGGGACATTATATGAGCTGTTGATGATGATGATGAGATGGAAGCCAAGAGCTTACCTGTCAAGCATTAAAACAATAAGACTTCTTTTTCTATTCCCAATTTACGAGATATCTGTGCAGTAAGTACGTCACCGTACAAGCGATAAACCATCTTAGGGCACAGAGGACTACTCGCTCGAAAGTACTTTACCTTATACCACAGTCAAATAACTAAAAATTTTTGTGGTGTTGTGTTTCTGTTGGTGAGTAAGTTTGCCAGAGGTCCATGGGGTAGGGAAGAGGACAAGGGCTGGTAGAGCGCGAGTAACGTCAGTATTGCAAGCATCTATATGCTACGGTTACTTCTTACCAACTCTACTTAAGATTTATTTATTTATTTTTATTGGTACAGAAACAGACTACAGATTACATATATTCTAAATTATTGATCACAATACACAATTCGTGAACCTGAAGTCCAATTAATACTGTACACAGCATTAAAAAGACGATAAGGATATATATAAAGTGCTGTACAAACTATAGCAATATATGAAAAATTAAAGCTAAATGGCTGGTTTATATTCTTTGGCTAAAACTCCTCTGAAATTGTTTAGGTTATCGTAAAACAAATTCTACTACACTGCAAATGGCATTATATTCTTTACACATTCGTATGAAGGGACTGTTATTAAATACATTATTATTGCTCACAGGTATGCTAAACAGTTGTGGTATGCTAAACAGCGTGGATATTACCTAACGATTCTAAGTCATCTCCTGCTAGTTCAATGGCTATGCTCCCAACTGACGAGTCCGAGGTATGTAATCTAGTGATGAGTCTCAAAGACGGTTGTGCTGTGGGAGCTGATCAAATATCGGGGCGTTTAATAAAACGTCACCAAATGCTTCTGATTCCACCAATAACAAACATCTGCAATCTCTCGTTGGAATCGGGTATTTTCCCAAACATTTACAAGAAATCTCTCATTATTCCAGTACATAAGGGGGGAGACAGAGACTGTGTCAATAACTATAGGCCAATTTCACTGCTTCCCATCCTTTCTAAGATCTTGGAACGTATGATGAATAGGAGGCTTACCGACTTCCTTGACAGCTTTAATATTCTATCTTCATGTCAGTATGGTTTCCGCTCAGGAAGGTCAACTGATGACGCGGTTTTTGACCTCACCAACTTTATAGTGAATTGTATGGATGGTAAACAAAAGGTTATTGGAATTTTCTTAGATCTAGCCAAGGCCTTTGACACAGTCTCTGTTGAGATCCTGCTGGAAAAGATGGAAAAGATGGGAATCAGGGGCAGAGCTCTCCAGCTTTTCACTAGTTATCTAACTGATCGCTTCCAAGCAGTAAGGATAGACGAGTGGACCAGTAGTGAACTTCCAGTGACTACTGGGGTCCCTCAGGGCAGTGTCTTAGGTCCTACATTGTTCCTCATCTACATCAACAACCTCTGCCGGATGAAATTGAGGAATGGGCGTATTGTAACTTTTGCCGATGACACTGCACTGCTGTTCCATGCGGATACTTGGATTGATGTCTTCCGTTACGCTCAAACCGGGCTTAACGAGGTAACTGACTGGCTGTGCCTTAATTCTCTGGCACTCAATGTGGATAAGACTAAGTACATGACTTTTACTATTGTCAAACGCAATCTTCCAACGGGTCTAACTCTTACTGCACATGCGAGCAAATGTTTATTAAAAAGCGACTGTCACTGTAAGGAATTAACTTGTACCTCTACTTTGAAGTATCTGGGTATCATGCTGGACTGTAACCTAAATTTCCAACCCCACCTTGATCTATTAACAACGAGAATCAGGAAGTTGATATATATATTCAAAACTCTGAGGCATGTAGCAAGTAAGCCCATTGTTAAAACCGTATATCTCTCCCTATGTCAGTCTCTGCTGGGATACTGTATATCTTCTTGGAGTGGCGCCGCTAAAACACACACTCTAAAAGTTGAAAGAGCGCAAAGAGCAGTTCTGAAAGTTGGCGCCTCTCTTCCTTTTCTTACTCCCACTACGGAAGTCTATAGTTATTGGAAGGTGCTCACCGTGCGCCAGCTGTTCATTCTTGCTATTATTCTTCGTAAGCACTCTCAATTTCCATATGACCCGCTTCTCAATGTCGATAGACGTAGAAAGAGTACGGTATGTGCCACCCGGTCTTTTAGTACATCGTTTGCTCAGAGATTTGCTTGCTTTCTGGGTGATCATTTGTACAATAAAATTAATGCTATACTTACCATTTATCCCCTCTCATTACATGACTGTAAGAACAAGGTTACCACGTGGCTACTGGAGCACAATTATGTAGAAACCGAAAATTTACTCACCTTATTGAGATAAAATAAGAAAAAAAAAAGAAAAGAAAAATAAAAAAAAATTAAGTAGGTATAATAATTGAAGAGTTTATTATTCCAAAATAAGTTACTTGTCCTACACTAAAATATGCTCAAAGAAAAAAAAAATATTAGGTATAATTATTGAATAGTATAATATTACAAAAAAAGTTAATTATTCTACACTAAAATATGCACACACATACACCACTCACACACCATTAAAACTAATCATCATTGGCAGTTTTATGTTAGTAGTTGGATTTGTATGTTGTTTTTATATTCGATTCTTTTTCCTCTTTGTTTTAGCGCGATTCTAGTGTTGATAAATAGTCCATGTCCCTATGAATTAATGTTCTTTGTTAATTATCACATAAAAACTTGTACTGGATTGTATACCTGGCGGATCAAGGAGTGCGAGCCTGATGACCTGTAATACAGGTACTTGCGTACCTACCATAGGCATCAGTCTCACACAAACATTATTACTAATATAATTTACTATGTCATCTATTGTTTCTTCTGTTTGTGATGAGAAATAAAGATTATTTATTATTATTATTATTATATTAAGGTGCCAACTAGGTCCGTGCGTATGGACCTAGTTGGCACCTTAATATTGAGATTAATAAGACAAAAAAATATAATAATGGGAGGTTTGTGCCATATAGCATGAGCGATATCTTCCAGAAACCATTTGAATGGACGGGAAAGACTAAAATCAATGAGCAAAGACGTCGGTGGACCGTCAATTATTACATAAAGGTTTTATAATAAGCAACTTCAACATATTGATCCTGCAAAGAATGCAAAATGTTATTCTTAGATCACTGGCCGACGTGCCCTGGTTTATTACCAATCCAGAGTGTGACAAATAAATACAGGAGCAGGCTGAAGGGACACCAGAATGATCTTGCTGCCAACCTTACAACTCGCAGCTATGGAAAGTGTCTCAAAAGGAAAGACATCCTATAACTTCGAAGATAGGACAATAGAAAAAGCATGGATGAGATGTCCTTACTGGAGGACACACTCGAATGAAAAATATATTGGCCTTCAAATAATCTGCTCATAGTCTTAAACTGATCGCAGATAATAACTTAATAAAAAAAAAGTTGTATAAAACAAATACACATTTACCTAACTTTATCTTCAGAGAATAAACTTTGATAATTCTAAAACACATAGAGTCTATACAGTACATAAAGAAGCACAAGAACAAAATATCTAAAACAAAATTCAAGATTTAGTTATTAACTTTCGTAGCATTCCCGCGGTGTATTAAACATTCCAAGATCTAATTTAAACACACCAACGGTGCCACATTACACCTAATAAACGTAAATTGTGACTGCTGCCTGCGTATCAACGGTACGGCAGTCACATGACAGTTTGAAGTATTGTACTGCATAAACATAAAACTATTTGGCGCTAACACGTTGCCTTGCGTAAATCCTTACAAAGTTAACGTTACTGTTCCTAAAATACCAGTATCTTCTTCGTTATTCTTATCTTTATACCAACAAGGTTGACATTAAAATGCAGAAGCGCGATTGGACTCTTTGTTTAATTTGGCGAGTTGGTAACAACGCTCATTTGGCTCGCTGCAATTTGTCCGGGGTCGTCAACATTGTAATGGATTAGTTCAATTCACTTCAGAGAATCTCAGGTCTGGCGTCCATTGGAATAAGACCGGGGTGCTAAACCTTGTGGGTTGAAGTTCATTAATCATGTTGACTTTTAAGAGTCGTTGAAAAACGTTTCATTATACCTACTCGTAACATCAAATTTTGTATTTAGTTAGAGGTCGTTGAGGTCACTACCTATTGCCATTTTTACTGTATTAAATTATATATTTACCACTAACAAAACTCATCACCATCAATACAAGATATTATTGAATAAACCGTAAACATACAATGCTAAAATTTATAAACGAACCGTATCTAACTAATATTGCCAAAAATATTTTTTAATAAATTACATACCTTGCCTATCTTCTTTTTCTTTGCCGTGTGATACCGGCAAAGTAGAATAGCATCACTCCTTATCCTCCTGGTTACGCCAATAATCTAACGTAGATAAAATCCAAAATCCAACCTTCCCGCCATCCTTATGCACGCACTACCAACATAAAGAGCGCGCTCCCGCGCAGGCTTCAGTGCGGCCAACATAATAATAACAAGTCTCTTATTGCCGCTCCGCGATCGGTGACCTTGAGCTCCGGTTCAAATACTTTTCGCAAAACCGCTGTAAACCCCGAACATTGTGTTCTTTATAATTGTTGAATGTGTCGTGCCTTCCGCGAGTACTACAGATAGGTGGATTTGAGAGGTTCTCGTCACAATTGAAGATCTGGATCTGGAGAAGTAGCGGGCCCGCTGCTGTTTGCTGTCGCTCCAGTCTGAGGAGTGTAAATCTCGCCCCAGAAGGTCAGTGCGTGTTTATCCTTTCTTT
Organism: Elophila nymphaeata; assembly: GCA_955850985.1. Taxonomy (NCBI): domain Eukaryota; kingdom Metazoa; phylum Arthropoda; class Insecta; order Lepidoptera; family Crambidae; genus Elophila; species Elophila nymphaeata. The sequence continues at coordinate 18,689,876 of OY039082.1, read as the reverse complement.
CCCCTAATTTGCCGTATTTACCATCCCTTATACAGTCCATTTAATCATCAAAAATAATAAAATTATTAAACACTATAACGTATTGGCGCGACCATTTGTGGTCCATTCTCGCTGGATTCTTCCAACCGCCCTTATTAGAATACTTGAGGCTCTAATAAGTGACACAAAATTACGTTTAATAAGGTAATTTTGTGTATTTTGTGAACGCGTGACATTGCGTCACACTTGATTTCCTTAAAAATACCTTATAAATTCAACCGCTGTAACATCGAGTTACGTATTTATTAATCTACTATTCTTTCGAATCATATATCAAAGCATTTTTTCAAATTATTTACTTATTTCACGAATTTATAAACATTCTCAATCTACCTCCCAACATACAAAAAAAATATTGTTCAAGTCATTGACCTGCTTAAAATCTCGGTCATTGACCTATTTAAAACCTCGTCAAATATTTTAACGTTTGTTAAGTATCGTATTTGTCAATAAATTACAATGCCGCTTAAAAAACAACAGCCTGGTGGTAGTGATGCTTCCGATTACGAGGAATGTGTCGACTCTGACCTTGTTTTGTTAACTGCAAAGCGGGAAGCATTTTTTCAAATAATACAAAATATTTACGATTTAACTTCGAAGTGTCAGTCGGACGGGACGACGAGGGAAAGTTTTCTCGATCAATCCTCCAACATTGAAACACTGCGTAATGAGTTCAAGCAAGTGTTAGATGAATATAACTTACGTCTATTAAAATCAACGCCTTCCGCTAAACCTGAGTTTCAAAGTCTCATCGCGTTCGAATCCTTGTATAACAGAATCAAGCGACTTCGATCTGAATACTTGCAGACAACGTCTCCACGAGAAATTGCTCCCGTGAAAACGAGACCTTCCTTACCTCCCATTGAACTAATGACATTCAATGGTGACATACGCTCATGGCCTTTATTCTACGCTAGCTTCAAGTCTACAATTCACGATAATCCATCGCTCACGGATGCCGAAAAAATATATTATCTTTTAGGCAAATTGTCAGGCAAGGCTCAGTCAGTGTGTGCCGGAATATCACCGTGCGCTGAAAATTATAAATTACTATTTCAATCGCTCATAGACAAATATGAAGACAAACGTATGCTCGCTTCTGCGTATTTAAATCAAATATTTGAATTTAAGTCATTACAATCCGCTTCCGCTAACAACTTTAATTTATTTTCTGATAGTTTTGTAAGTGCAGTACGCGCTTTATATAATCTTAAATTAGATAACCTCACTGATTTTATTTTACTTCATATCGCGCTTAAGAAAATAGACGCAGATACTGTCCGCGCTTTTGAGTTTAGTCATAGTTCAAAAGTACCCACGTTAGACGACTTAATCGAATTCATTAAAATTCGCGCAAAGGTTCTGGAGCGTTCTCAAACTACGTCCGCTTCCATTGCCTCTTCTAGTAGTCGTCAAAATGTTCGTACTGTTAATAAAGACCCGCCGCCAAAGTACCAAACTTACGTTAATACTACTACGGCCGATTCGTTTGTTAAATGTCTTTGCGCAAATATTTTGCATCAGCATTTATTTAAATGCCCTGATTTTAATAAATTAACTCCCGAAGAACGTTTTAAGCGCGTGAAGGATAGCAATGCGTGTGTCAACTGTCTTAGCTTGAAACATCGGGTATCTAATTGCTCATCGACTTCGAACTGTCGAGTGTGTAAACAAAAACACCATACGCTGTTACATTTCAAGCGTTCGCACGAGTCTAGTAACTCGGCCGCGCGCGCCTCGCTCCCGCAACCTGCACCTTCAGCGTCATCGCAGCAACTACCGTTGCCTGCGCAAGCGCATCTTGCAGACGTTCCCTCCGCACCCGCGCATCTCTCACCCACGGCAACTGTGCGATCGGACATAGCTTTGTGTGCTACCACTAAGCGCACGAATATTACACCTGTTTTTAATAATAAACAATCGACAATATTATTGTCAACTGCGCAAGTTGTCGCTTACGATTACGCCGGCAACCGACATATTATTCGCGTTCTGTTAGACTCCGCGTCACAGAGTAACTTTATTAGGAAGGAATGTTGTGATAAATTAGGTTTTAAACTTGAAGATATCGAACGTACTTTAGTTAAGGGGTTCGGTGGAGCAGAAAAATTAGTTAATACAAAATCAGTTAATTTAAAATTTTATTCTCGCTTTGATGAAAACATTAATTTCGATATTTCGCCGTTTGTTGTCGATCAGATTACTGACTTGTTGCCCACCGCTGTAGTAGATACTTCAGTCTTATCGCACTTAACCGGATTACCGCTTGCTGACGAGAGTTACGCTGTTCCAAACAAGATAGATGCTTTGATAGGCGCATCAGTCTTTCCACATTTGCTGTGTCCCGATTTAGTTCATGCTACTCACGACGGTTCGACACCCGTGGCGTTGCGTACTGTGTTGGGATATGTTGTTATGGGTTCTGCACCCACGCGTAACACACATCATACTTTGACATGTTGTGTAGTCCAAGAGCCTGCTGCCCTTGACAGTTTAGTCAAGCGTTTTTGGGAACTTGAAGAGTTTCCTCTCGCGCCGCCCATTCAACGTACTGCCGATGTTGAATGCGAAGAATTTTATAAATCTACCACGTTCCGCGATCATGTTAGTGGCAGATACGTTGTCGCCCTGCCATTTAATGATGACATTTATTCTCTTGGCAATTCTTATGAAGTAGCTCGTCGACGTTTCATGTGTCTCGAAAGGAAGTTAGAATCTTCACCCAAATTAAGAGTTGCGTACGATGACGTCATTAAGGATTACTTGTCCAAGGATTATATTTCTCCCGCACCTCATTATGATAATACTGATCCCGCTCCTATTTACGTTATACCGCATCATGGTGTTGTCCGCGAGGATAAGACGTCCACTCGCCTGCGCATAGTCTTAGACGCAAGTTGTAAAACTAGCTCTGGGCGATCACTGAACGATCTTTTACACTCGGGTCCAAATTTACAGGGTGATTTATTTAAAATTATTTTAAACTTCCGCTTGTACCCTGTCGCAATGACAGCCGATTGTCGTCAGCAATTTTTGCAGATAATTGTACGCGAGGAAGATCGTCGTTTTCAGTGCTTTTTGTATCGCTTTCGACCGCAGGATCCACTTGTGTTGTACCAGTTTAAGCGCGTATGCTTCGGTTTATCGTCTAGTCCGTACCACGCATTACGCACGGTGAAACAACTTATCGACGATGATGGGTCAAATTATCCATTAGCCAGTACTATCGCTCTTTCATCGCTTTATATGGATGACATCGCCTTCTCCCTTCCTAGCGAAGCTAAATCCGTAGCTGCTTCTCAGCAGCTAGTTAACCTATTCAAAGGCGCGCAGTGGGATCTTGTCAAGTGGAACAGCAATTCTCAGCTTGTTTTAGATAGTCTCCCTGATTCGTACAAACTTCAAACTGAGTTCGAATTCGATAAAACCATGCAGCATAAAATATTAGGCATGCATTGGTCTACCGCAACAGACACCTTTTATTATAAAATCACCGTTCCCACTGATGTGACGTGCACTAAGCGCTCCATCTTGTCGACCGTCGCCCGTCTGTGGGACATCATGGGTTTTGTAGCCCCCACAGTCGTTTACGCTAAGCTGTTAATTAGGCAACTGTGGCAGCTTAATTTAGATTGGGACGATGTACCGCCGCTCCCCATCATTAAGATGTGGAAGCAGTTCTGCGCTGAACTACCGGTTCTCAATGAATTTCGTATTCCACGACACGTCGGTGTGACGGAGGACTGTCAAGTCACACTTTTAGGGTTTTCGGACGCGAGTGAAAAGGCGTACGGTGCAGTGGTCTATTTACACGCAAGTACCGCTAGTACTAGAAACGTACATTTGGTTTGCGCGAAAACTAAGGTCGCACCGACGAAGCCTATTTCTATAGCTCGTCTCGAATTATGTGGTGCAGTATTGCTGTCGAGACTGCTACATTCAGTATTTAATGAATACTCCCGTTATATCTCTATGAAGATATATGCCTTTATAGATTCTAAGGTCGCTTTATACTGGATTAAAAGTTCACCACACAGATGGCAAACTTTTGTCGCAAATCGTGTCGTTAAAATCACGGAAAAAATTTCGTCGGAGCACTTTTACCACGTCGCGGGCACCGAAAACCCCGCAGATATTTTGTCTCGTGGTGTCACACCAATGAAATTAGTTTCACATCCTCTGTGGCTTCACGGTCCTCCGTGGGCCTCTTTAGAGCCATCGCTGTGGCCTCTTTGTAATTTAGACGATCAGTCTATTTTAGACATACCAGAGCAAAAACTTCTAGCTCACACTGTTTGTACGCCTATAAAGCATAGTGTTTTATATGAGCTCGCGCTTCGCATCTCCTCATGGAGTAAACTTCTTCGTATAATTGCATACGTTTATAGGTTTTTAAAGTTATTACCCCGCCGCAGCACTAATGCAGTGACTGCCGATGATATTGACTTTGCAGAGAATAAAATACTATGCGCCCTCCAGTATAAGTATTTCTCGGAAGAATACTTTTATATTTTAAATAATAAAAAATGTTCGTCTACTTTTAATCGATTGACGCCGTTCATTGATAGCGGTCTGATCCGTGTCGGTGGTCGTCTTACTAACTCTTTGCTACATTATGCACATAAACATCCAGTTATACTACCGCGCAATGATCATGTAGTGAACATGATCATTGATTATTATCATGTTAAATATTTACATGCCGGTCCAGAATTATTATTGTCGTTACTTCGCCAAAAATTTTGGATTCTGTCCGCACGTCGCATTGTGAGACAAAGAGTCCACATGTGCAATGTTTGTTTTCGGCTTAAACCACGTTCAATTCACCCACTTATGGCTGACTTACCCGAATCTCGCACACGCCAGGTCGTTAAGGCTTTTACACACACGGGCTGTGATTACGCCGGTCCTATTTCATATACTCCCGTGCGGCGTCGTGGTGTACGCAGCCAGAAGGCATATTTATGCATATTCACATGCCTTACTACTCGGGCCGTCCATATCGAGGTAGCAACAGATCTCAGCTCAGCCAGTTTCTTAGCTGCGCTCAAGCGCTTCCTTTCCAGAAGGGGTCCCGTTCAGTTCATGTATTCGGACAACGGGACCAACTTCAAAGGAGCTGATTCGTACCTTCGTGAGCTTTATAAATTTCTCAATGGCGAGTACCGTAGACGGCTGGAGCAAGAGTACGCTGAGAGTCGAATCACGTGGAAATTTATTTGTCCCAACTCACCCCATTTTGGAGGTGCTTGGGAAAGTATGGTCAAAGTTGTTAAGACGCATCTGTTTAGAGTCATCGGACAGCAACTACTTTCGTACGAAGAACTTAATACCGTCCTTGCACAAATTGAATGTTTACTTAACTCGCGACCGCTGACAGTATTAAGCTCGGATCCCGCAGAGCCTTCAGCTCTAACTCCAAGTCATTTTTTGCATACTGCACCTTTATTTTCTCTTCCCGCGCCTGAAGTGAATTCTGATCCTGTCAATTTGCTTAATAGATATTCTCTCTTGGACAAATTGGTTCAGTCTTTTTGAAACCGTTGGAGGATGGAATATCTTCACAGCCTTCAAGTACGACAGAAATGGAATACTCCATCAGAACCCGTAACTCCGGGCACAGTCGTAGTTATTATGAGTGATAACGTACCGCCGCTAGCTTGGCCATTAGCCATTGTCGAAAAACTTCACCCTTCAAAGGACGGTGTAGTGCGCGTGGTTACTGTACGAACGCCTAGAGGGACTTATCTTCGTCCTGTCGTCCGGTTGTGTCCACTTCCGAGGCAATAATGGTAAATTTACACATTCCCGCTTTGCAATTAGGGCTTACCTAGTTGTATAATTAGTTAATAGTTTAATTCTTATAAAATTAGTCAATGTATTTTTATGTATAATTTAAATTATCTATCATTGTATTGATCCGCGCATTGAGCGCTTGCATTAGAGTCTGCCTTATGGTTGTCTATTAAAGGTGACCCTTTAAGGGCGGGTGGAAATGGTTACGCCAATAATCTAACGTAGATAAAATCCAAAATCCAACCTTCCCGCCATCCTTATGCACGCACTACCAACATAAAGAGCGCGCTCCCGCGCAGGCTTCAGTTCGGCCAACATAATAATAACAAGTCTCTTATTGCCGCTCCGCGATCGGTGACCTTGAGCTCCGGTTCAAATACTTTTCGCAAAACCGCTGTAAACCCCGAACATTGTGTTCTTTATAATTGTTGAATGTGTCGTGCCTTCCGCGAGTACTACAGATAGGTGGATTTGAGAGGTTCTCGTCACAATTGAAGATCTGGATCTGGAGAAGTAGCGGGCCCGCTGCTGTTTGCTGTCGCTCCAGTCTGAGGAGTGTAAATCTCGCCCCAGAAGGTCAGTGCGTGTTTATCCTTTCTTTCCCCTAATTTGCCGTATTTACCATCCCTTATACAGTCCATTTAATCATCAAAAATAATAAAATTATTAAACACTATAACGTATTGGCGCGACCACCTCCAATGGGTGTCGTTGAAGGTGACTAATGGATCAGCAAAGGGGTATTGATCACATGATACTCCGTCCACCAATCCGCTGGGCAAGCGTGGTGGACTACTGCATAAACCTCCTTCGATGACAAGGAGAGGCCTTGTGTCCCAGCAGTAGGTCGAATTATAAAGGCTGTAATGATGATGACCTGTTTCGCAACCTATCATTAACTAATATTTTAAGCTTTCACGTTTTATTATTCACTCTGATAATTATTCAATTGTTGGATAGATGATGTGGAGAGAACATTGGCGTCATGTAGCTCATGACGCCAATGTCCTCACCACAGATCGACAATTTTTATAAAAGAATTTTGTTCGTGAAGCTAGGGAGGGTCTTTTTAAATTGATACGATCATGGAACCCTGTGCCCAATGCAAACAGCGATTTCATAAGTCTAGCGATAAGCGATAATATACCATTTTCGTGGATAATGTCTGATTGCTGAGCGATGAGAAGTTTTGAACAGATCTGATTTGATTCTAAAGAATTAAATGCCCCTTTTATGGGCATCAAGGCGCGAATTATGCCGCGGTATTAAAGGCGTTTATAGGCTGCTGTAACCACTTATCAACAAATGGATTGCATGCTTATTTGCTTACTTTGTAACTAAGAATCGTATGTTCTAGAACATCATAGACTATTCAAAAGTGTTCTTTTCTATTTAAAAAGCGATGCAGAGGTGCATAGACCCGCCTGACGGTACCCAGTCATTATAGCCTGTGAGAGCAGGTTGTTCCAAAAATGTCTTATTCTTTCTGGAACCTAATGATGTTTAGTAACCACAGACAATAGCAGATCAATTTACCAGAAACTGTGAAATTTCTTCAATTGGTCTCGCAAAATCTATTGGAAATTTTGATAATTTGTAGTAACAGTCATGAATAGGACTAGACAGCAGTATAGTAAAAGCATATCCAAGGAGCTTCGGTGTCAATCAGGCGGCCATAATAGTATTCCAAAAGCAGTATGATAAAATACCAACCCTACATAAATAGGCAGGAAAAAGGCTACGAAAATAAAAAAAATACTGTCTACATCCAATAATCCCAGTGTCCATCCATCCTAACAATTAATCCTGGTCCGAGCATAATTACAACGGGAATGACATCAACCGGCGCCGGCGCAATTGCTCATCCACACGCGGCTGATGTACCTACTAATCAAATTTAGATTCAGTTTACGCGCCCTTGCGCTCCAAAACAGGCGAGCGCTTTATTACGTTGATTACACTGATGTGCCAAACTAACAACTGTTTAGGGGAATCTATTACGCCTTCATAGGAATGAGGTAACTTTTAGTTAACGATGCTAAAAAACCAAACCACTATGTATCGTTAACTTTAAAAGTTATACATCTGCTGCTAAAAGTTATGTCAAGCTCACAATTTATGAGTAACTGCGACTTTTCAAAATTAAACACAATTTGAAAATTCGAAAACAAACGTTTATATTATTTATTTATTTAATCTTGGAAAACCAACAGCTATGACTATGATATAATCCCAGATCATAGTTATATGATCTGAGGATATAATAGTGTATAAAATAGTTTAGATACATAAAACCAATAATAGGTTTTCACGTTTGTGTTACAGATTTGTTGTAATAATTTTAAGTGAACACAGAAACTTATTCAAAACCTTAAGCTATAATTATGTAGTGCCACATTTAAATATTACTAATGAACCATCGTACAATCTATCACAATACGAAGATATTGTCCATCAGTCGCTTTGCAATACTGCAGTAGAATATATCAAAATTATCCCATTTAGTTAACTGATTAATACACTCACTCGCTCGCCACATGAATGAATTTTGTATGGGAAAGAAAGTATGTATGGGAGCAAAATGTCTCGTAAGTCTAATGGGGTTATTGAATTTAATATTAGAAAAGAGCTCAGGACAGCCGATTTTGTTTGATAAAATTTTGAGTAAGTAAACAATGTCCGCTATCTCATGCCGCGTATTCAGAGGAAGAAGATGGAATCGCTTGCATAAATATCTGTTAGAACTATACTCAATATTAGCACGATAGCACAAGTATTTAATAAATTTCTTTTGAAATAATTCAATGCGATCTATGTATTTATTGTACCACGGCTTCCAGATTTCTGATCCTTATTCTAAAACACTCCTAACAAAAATCGTAACTAAAAAAAATGTTTTGCTCCATAGCTTTTGTATAAATGATGATGACTTATCATCATTGTAAGAGTTACAAGTTAATTATTGCAGGACTTTTTAATTATTACTTATAACATTACGTTCAATGTTCACTTAGCGTAATGCGATCTCGCGCCAACTCGTGCTGGCGAAAACTTCGCTGCCGTGCACGGAATGAGCTATCGTTCAATCTTCATATTTACACGTATCAATCGCATTGAACAATGACGCCAATAAGCAATATTAAAGCAATGCCATTGAAAGCGTTCGGTAACTTTAAGCTTTCAATGAGATTAAGCAATGGCATTTAAAGGTATTGACACGTCTCAATGACATTGAAGCAATGTAATTGAAAGCAATATTGAACCAAAATTGAACTATGTATTTCGCCTTAACAAGCTAGTTTGCTGGATGACACCCTATGTTGAAAGCGTGTACCTATAGGCTACGGTAATCCTTTAACTATAATGAAAAATCTCTTTAAAAGGGTCCCATTCCTGTTTCATTTGATTGAGGTGATTGTATTCATCAGAAGGAAGAGGTTGGTAGCGCTTCTACGTGACGATCGTTGTTTACGCGCTTTTCTAAATTTTTTTGGCACTTAGTGAATGATTACTTGTACGTACTTATTGCATGGCATTATGCTCTAGTAATCCTCTTAGTAGCAGCACAGAAGACGATCCTCTTCTTACCGTTGATACTATACCTGTCTGCCGCGCACCAATAAATGGCGAATAATCCATTTTCCTTCGCATTGCATCTCACCTTATAAATCGCTTCCCCTTCGCGTCATCAAATAACCGCGAAGTCGCAGGCTGCATGAACACGTCTGCTGCGCCGCTGTTTGCTGAGGAGTGGAGAGCATGCTTGATGTGAGTGTTTTTCCATTTGTCTTATTTATTTGGTGCCAAATATATCGAACATATAGATGAGTGTAATCACAACCGCATTATCAATAGTTTTAAAAAATTGTACTTTATTTTCCTTTAACGGTCGAGTGAAGAAAAACGCTTATAAAAGTATAATGTAATAACAAAGAAGAATATGGAATTATCAACAGTTGTGTTCATAATATCCTCAATTGCTAAATATAATTAATTTCTTAATAAAAAGCATTCAGTAAATATTGCAATATTTAGTGGTTAAGACCTCAAAATAATGAGGTCAAGAATAAAGGGCAAAATGCCGATCTTATTGTGTGGCCGACTACAAGTGCTACAAGTAATTATCAATAATACTGCGATGCTTGCGATACTTTCTTTTAATTACAAAGCAATTTCAAGACCGCATTTTTATAGTTTTACACATAAGAAACCTTTCACCTAATGAACACACCGCTGGCGATCAAATTTTAAATGCCCGATATCTTTCAAATTCATGGGAATGCAATTTTAAATAAAAGCTCACCAATTATTCGATTCATTAACAATCGAATGATATCAATTCGAAATGTCAGCAGCTATTAATATGCTACTAATTGGAGTAATTACGCAATTTGCGGTGAAACACTTAATTATTGAAGTTGAAGATTACCAATCATCTAGAAGTTACTTTTTACTCAGTATTGCTAATATTGTAGACGCTAGAATAGTCGAGTATTTTCTTTCATCCGAATAACTTTTAAAATATAATCAACTCTGTCTATAGTTCTTACATTAATTTCTTGGAAGTATCTAAGTACCTAATAAACTAAAGTAAATTTTACTGTTTTTGCCATCTGGCTGCCACTCACGCTACCAACCTTGAACTCCTCTAATTCCCTGAATTATCCCCTCCTCGTGGAGTCTGGAAAACTCGACCGGTAACCGAAACTGAACACTATGAAAATATATTAAGTAAAATTAATCGCTTTGGGGCTTCGAAGTTATTTCCAAGGAAGGTGTACCAAATTAGAAGCCCTAATCCAATGTACCAACCCGCACTTGGCCAGCGAGGTTGACTAAGGCCTAATCGCCCCTAATAATAATAATAATAATATATTTACACGCTCACACCAATTATCTAGCCCGAAGTAAGTATCATTAAGAACTTATGTTACGGATACTAGATAACGGACATTTTTTTTTAATATACATAATAATTTTAGATATTTTTATAAATAAACTTAAATAAATGTATAAACAACCATGACTCGTAAACAAACATTCGTGTTCGTCACACAAACATTTGCCGCTACCAGGATTCGAACCCGGACCGCTTGATGTGAAGCCAGCTATACTGACCACTCCACCACGACGGCCTAATGGTAGTAGGCTCGAGCCCCTCAGTGGGGACATTATATGACCTGATGATGATGAATCCAATGTACTCTTCAAATATTTTTTCACCTCTCCAGCACCAAAAGACCAAAGTGGTCTTTTTTCTTCGTAAAATCTCGAAGAATAAACGCTTTTTACTGCGAGCTCTAAACGAGACTATAACATTCAATATAAATTATTTTAGTAATCTTCCTTTCAACTGCCAATAATTATTAATAAGATATTAATCATGTATTAAACATGTCTTGTTTTTTTTCACCTTAAAAAACTTTTTGTGCTAGTAAGGTGAAAAGTATATTAGACACAAGAGCAAATTTTTTTTGGCTCGTGCCTTTAAATTACTCACTGCGCTCAGTAGTCTATTTTCTAGACTGCTTCGCTAGTTCGTGATTTAATATCGCACTCGCAGCAAAAAATAACTTTGCTCAATTGTTGAACAATAGTTATTTATCAACAAGTGAGCAAAGTATTCTCTCGTCTGAAATATACAACTTTTCACCTCTCCAGCGAGATAATTGTTATCTTAAAAATAATTATTGAAAATTAAAAGTAAGATTACCTACTAAAATAATTTAAATTGAAAGTTACGTTGTTCAGAGCTCGCAGCAAAAAGATTCCTTCGAGATTTTACGAAGCAAACAAAAAAGAACTATTTTTTCTCCTAACCTGCTTTCATTTTATTTGGAAACGGTGCAGTATGTCTTGATATGGACAATTCTGCTATCGATAGGTTTTGTATAAGACTTTTACGGTAAGTTTAAAGTGCCTTCCGAAGCCCGTGCTTCGGAGTGTTGTGGACTTGGATGCTTCGAAAATCGAGTTGAAAAATTTGCGGACATCTGTCCGAGTACCGACCGCGCACTTGGTAGCCTTGCTTTCGTGATCGTTACGAAGAACGCACGACCTCGGCGCCATCGAACTCCTCAAATAATTGTATTCTTACTTCTTCTTCTTCGAGTGATTAGTTAACTTTTATTAGCCTAGTGTCAGAATTTTACAAGTCACCATTTCTGGCCTCTGAAATGACTTAACGTGATTTCCGAAGCATTAAGTTACAACAGCCTAATTCTAAGTCTTCTGCCTCTTCTAAGGCGTCTCTTTCTTCATTTATCTTTCTCTAGCAGACTCCTAATCTTGTGCCATCGTCGCGAGAAGTCCCGTAGCTGCCTGAAGTTCGCCTCCGTCCCCACGAGGTCCGGGTAATAGACCGGGCCCACCTCTAGCGTCTTCAACTTGTCCAGAAGAATCCTACGCGCCTCCCATCATAATCATAACAGCGTTCATAATTCGATCCACTGCTGGGACACAAGGCCTCTCCTTGTTATCAAAGGAGGTTTAGGGAGTAGTCCACCACCCCACCACGCTTGTACAATGCGGACTGGTGGACGAAGTATAAGGTGATCAATACACCTTTGCTGATCCATTAGTCGCCTTTTATAACACCCATTCCAAACTCTACTGGCATTACATGGCTAAATTCTAGTAGTCGAGGTGATTTTATTTTAATTTTAATCTTAGTTATACATTAAAGATTCGTAAAGAAGTTTTTCGTAATTTCTCTCCAATTCACGTTTGCCAGTGAATAAACGGTGTTCCACGAATGGACAACGAAGATTTCTCACAGCACGTTTCTAGGAAAAACTAATTGGAACTTGACTAACTTTGCTACATCAGATGGAAAGTGCCGTTTCATGATATAAATAAGCGACAATTTTGAAATTCTTTTAGGTACAAATGACTGATTTCTTAAAGGGTTTTGTGTGAAAGCGGCTGGGAATGCTATTACTCCAACTTCCTATATCATTAGACAATAATTAACAAGACCTTCTTTAGATATCAAAAGCTAAGGCATACCAATTTATCTTTCCTTAGAGCACTGATTACGATGCTCAATATTCCTTATGTTTTGTCGAACCCTAGACTTCTGGAATAATTTTATTTTTGCGTTTACAAACGCGTAAATATAATACTAGAAAAATGCACTGAAAAAAATCGACTTGCCTCAGGCGGGACACGAACCCGCACCTTCCACAATCCGGGTGGACGCGTTGACCAATTTCGCCACCGAGGCACTGCTTTTCGCTGTCGAAATTTGTCAGTGCTTGGTGCTTATGTTTTTATGGTAAACATCGTTTCATCAAATCTTTGAAATTTGCACTTCCAAGACCCGAACGAAATATTTTTGCAAATATTTGACGCCCAGCTAAGATGAAACTACCTTACATTATGGAATAATTTTATTTTTGCGTTTACAAACGCGTAAATATAATACTAGAAAAATGCACTGAAAAAAATCGACTTGCCTCAGGCGGGACACGAACCCGCACCTTCCACAATCCGGGTGGACGCGTTGACCAATTTCGCCACCGAGGCACTGCTTTTCGCTGTCGAAATTTGTCAGTGCTTGGTGCTTATGTTTTTATGGTAAACATCGTTTCATCAAATCTTTGAAATTTGCACTTCCAAGACCCGAACGAAATATTTTTGCAAATATTTGACGCCCAGCTAAGATGAAACTACCTTACATTATGGAATAATTTTATTTTTGCGTTTACAAACGCGTAAATATAATACTAGAAAAATGCACTGAAAAAAATCGACTTGCCTCAGGCGGGACTCCCGCCTGAGGCAAGTCGATTTTTTTCAGTGCATTTTCCTAGACTTCTGCTTATAACTTTGAAACCTACCCCTACCTTTGGGCCTTGAAAACCTTTTTTTATCTTATATTACCAACTTTAGGTATTATACTCGCATACAATTAAAATGCAATTTATCAGAAAGATCATACAGCTCTAAGTAAGACCTCAATCTAATTACGCGTGTTGTAAAGCTCAATACATATTATTGAACAAATTATTAACATGACTGTACTATGGAATAATTTTATTTTTGCGTTTACAAACGCGTAAATATTAATACTAGAAAAATGCACTGAAAAAAATCGACTTGCCTCAGGCAGGACTTGAACCCGCATCTCCGCCCAGATTGTGGAAGATGCGGGTTCAAGTCCCGCCTGAGGCTAGTCGATTTTTTTCAGTGCATTTTTCTAGTATTAATATTTACGCGTTTGTAAACGAAAAAATAAAATTATTCCATAATGTAAGGTAGTTTCATCTTAACTGGGCGTCAAATATTTGCAAAAATATTTCGTTCGGGTCTTAGAAGTGCAAATTTCAAAGATTTGATGAAACAATGTTTACCATAAAAACATAAGCACCAAGCACTGACAAATTTCGACAGCGTAAAGCAGTGTCTCGGTGGCGTAATTGGTCAACGCGTCCGCCCGGATTGTGGAAGATGCGGGTTCAAGTCCCGCCTGAGGCAAGTCGATTTTTTTCAGTGCACTTTTCTATGACTGTACTAACTTAGTACATGGATGCGATCGATGGCGCCGCGTTCGTGCGGTCTGCGTTACGATCGATGTCTTAAATCACAACCATACAAGGAAAGATGTCTTAAATCACATTTTTTTGTATATATTTTTTTTATTTTAAGTTTAATTATTAGTCTTTATTTTAATGAATTATTATGATTAATTATTAAAGACTTGACAATGTGAATTATGACTCTTTCCAAATCAATACTATAAAAACTGTAAAGGGAGAATAAAACTTGTTGAGTTTCTTGCCGGTTCTTCTCAGAACAAGGCCTCCTGGTAGACTCTCGAACCGATGGCATCAAAATTGAGTTTCATAAGTGTACAAATTGTACCTAAATGAATAAAGTAATTTTGACTTTGACTTTGATCACAAAAGCTAAGCTGACAAGTGCACGGTCGGTACTCGGATAGGTGACCGAAAACTTTTCAACTCGATTTTGCTCCGTGCTTCAAAAGGCAGGTTAAGCTGGTTCTCCCGACTGCTGGCGAAACATAGCAGTCGTTGCCAAGGAGGGTTGTTGTTGGTAGTAAAAATATAAAAATAACCTCTTAGTGCGGTGCCGGTGGTCAATGTAGTTCAGGGTTTCCCTCGACTTTTAAGCGACCTATGAGATGAGAAAGGGTAGGGCTTAAAAAAATCGGAAGTGGTCTCCCCTTGACTTTCTCGTATATCGGAAACGATTCAAAAGTTGATAGAAATCTTATATTTTGATTCATACCTGCATGTTAAATTTGGTTGCAATAAGTTAAAGCACACTCGAGTTATCGTGCTCACACACAGACACACACACAGACACAAACACAGACATTATTCCAAAAAAAATATTTTTGGTCTCAGGGAGATCCAAAACGTGTAAATCCGTCAAAATCTCGAGGTCGAATTTTTTGACATGGATTACAAGACCGTCCTCTATACTACGTTCCTATACGAGAAAGTAAAAATGTTTCTTTTTTATGTTGTTTGGTTAACAGACAAGCATAAGTAAGGCTTGCCTGATGGTAAGAAGTCACCGCAACTTATAGACGCTCGTGACGCTTCCAACTCCTGTGCCCTTCCCTAACCCGTGGACCTCTAGCAACCTTACACACCACCAGAAACACAACACCAAGAAAAATTAGTGTTATTTGACTGTGGTCTTCTGTAAGGTGGGGTACTATCCCAATCCGGGCGCTCCAAATACAGGTTCGATACGATTAAAGTATTTTAGCGTCGAAAAAAACATCTTGAAATTGACTCAAAATTCTAGGGTTTCAATTGCCATCTTAAAACGATTCGAGCATGTGCCTCCCACCTAATGACCGAGAAATTAAGCGAATCCTTTACAATAATATAGTATAACCGAGCAAAAGTAAAACACTGTTGGTTGTTAAACTGCAATTTGTAGTTAGTAATCGATTTTTGATGAATCCTCACCGCCGTGGGTATTCGCAAAACGGCCGCCTTTTTGTGGCTAGCTCAATGATTATTTCTGTGTAATAATTTTAAAACCGTCTTTAGTGTGATGGCATTTTTCGTTCAGACTTTCAAGAAGATTAATATGACATTAATAACATCTAATTCTTACCAAATTAAGTTGAAACTAAACCCAATAATATTGAGAATCACGCGGTCAGTTGCACAATGTTTTATGTTTTACGAATAACGTAAAAGTCACATTATTCACAGGTGTGAGTAGTTCCATTTTTAAATACTTATATAATGTAATTTTTTTACGAAATTGTAAAAAGTATTAACTTGTTCAATCGATAATTAGCATTCCATAGATTCACTGTGCGGGTGCCTCAGGAGCAATACCTGGAACTTGGTCCAAGGGTAGGTCTAAGAAGACCATTTATGGTGGATCAACGCCCACCTCCAAAAACTGGTTTCTTTATCTATCTAGCCTTATTTGTTTTACTAAATCTAAGCACTTAATGGTTTTTATAGCCTAGGGGATGTTCTTTTACCATAAGAAACACCGCTTTTATATGGTTACAATCCATTGTTTTATAACCCATCCCTGTCCGCGAAGCTTTGGTAATGACACTCAACCACAGAAACACAACCGTTACAAAAATGCACAAACTTCTTTGATGGAGTTTAAAAAAGTGATCGACTAATTTAAAAATATTTCACTACATTAAAACACAAACATACTTAATATCCTAATTTATTATTTGCAGTCGATTCGTAAGTTATCGATAAACTTAAATTCACGTATCGGTGCAAGATCGCGATAACATTACAGAGACTACTTAATACTGCTTAGCATACGAATATCAACTTTAACAAAAAGTAATAAGAGTTTTTTAAACTTTATGTTAAAATATCGTTTTTATGAAATTCACGACATTTTTTTCTTAAACAAACGTACTGCAGCCAAAATAACATACTAAGTTAACAGCCATCGTGTTATCTGAGAATATCTAAGCACCTTTTAAGTGGTAAAAAATCTTAATTAAGTTTCGTTAACTTAAAATATGACTCTTTGACTTTGCACTCAAAATATACCAAATAATTATATTTATGAAAAGGCAAAAACGCTAAAAATGTTGGCGGGTTATTTTTTTTTAAAGTGCCAATGTAATGTAATACCTAACATGAAAAAGTACCGACTTGATGCCGAATAAATTAAGGTGTTTTGCAAAGAAAATAAAATGCAATAAAGATTGCATCGCTTTACCTCTGTACATATTAATCCTAGTGAAACTTCATAAAAACATGCAAAAGAAAAGCCTTGCCAACGCCATGTTTACGAGTACTTTTAACAGTAAAACTGAAAATTTTAAGATAAATCTTTTACTCGTATATTATGAATTATAGATATCTTCTCCCAGAATTTCTTTTGGAATTCAAGGCTCTCTCAAACACCTGCGTCTTTTTTTTATTTATTTGGAGTCAGTGCAATATGTATCTGTCTTTTTCATAGCCCATTCCATCCCACTGCTGGGCAAAGGCCTCCTCCAAATCCTTCCACTGATCTTGGTATCCGTGCCGTCGTTTTTAACCCCCGACGTAAAAAGAGGAGTGTTATATATGTTTGAAGTGTCTGTGTATCTGTGTGCCTGTCTGTGTGCCTGACCGATTTTGATGCGTTTATTTTTGTTTAAAAGCTGACGTGATCCAAATGTTTTTCCCTGTTAGGGGTCACATAACATTTTCAATTTTGTATTTTTTCAACCTATTTATATCGTTACACACTTTTTCTTAGTTTTTCCTCGTCGACGACATCCGTATATATTATTATGGATCCGTGTATATATATATATGTCGGCAGAAGAAAACGAGCCATTAGCCAAATAATATTGAATTTTTTTTAAAGATCTAGAAAATGATTCCACTCTCCTGATGGTAAGCAGAAATGGAATACAAAGAAAAGATAGTTAGTAATATATGCGGCGTACTGGCCATCATCATTTTGCGATTGAGCTTTCTTTATTAGAGATGGTAAAGCAGTGTGCCTGAACACTACGTAAAATCGATTAACATTTTCCGCGTTGGGATTGCAATTTTCTTTTTGTTGTACAACAACACAATTAAATGCAAGTTTCAAAACACTTGAGTTCTTACAAATTGGGCGCGATGTGGCTTTCACCAACTAAGTATTTCATGTTTTTGCTCATTCTCAACACACACTTTAATTGGACAAATTTGTAAATCCCCGCAAGCCTCAAGATACCTGTAGTCCTGGTACAATTACTTGTGTTAATTGTAATAATTTCGCGGCAAATATCTCATGTGTAATTAGAGGAGCGTGTTTTAATGTAACGCATTAAAAATTCCGCAATAAATAAGAAAAAATACTACTGGTCAAAAATGAATAGGTACATATTTAGTTTCTCAAAAATGCACTTTTTCTATCAAACTTAATCACAAACCTCTCGAACATAAATTCAAACGTCTTGAATAAATGAAACAGTATTTACAAACATATTCCATGTCTGAATACATAAAAGGACTCGTGACAGCGCTTCTCACAACTCGGATGTTGCGTAGATCCCTGATTAAATTCATTTTGCAATTTCACGAGTGGACAGGACGATTCATCGCTTTCTATAAAATAACTGACGCCCAGGTGCGAAGCGGTTTTTACCTCAACCGTATAATTGACATTAAAAATTATAAGTTGGCCGATTAAAAATGAAAAAGATAGGTTGTTACTCCGGACGCGGTTGGTGTTGTCACCGCAAGTAGGGTTGCCATGTGGTTCGAAAGTAATACGGATTCAAGCTTTCCATTTCTTTTGATTGCTTACTGCTCTTTGGCGGTATAGTTCTAGGTCAGGATACGTACTGGGATCCACGTCCGGAAGCCTCCTCGTGGCGGACCCTGGTAACGTGGTGGAGAAACTTTCTCAGCGGGTGTGTGGCTTTTGATGTCAAGTGTGTCGCCTTGGTATTCGAAGTCACATGCCATCGTCGAGTTGTTTTTGTTTTCCCACCACGGCTAGTTCCAGACGGCCCTTTTTAGGGCCATCCCGAGCCGTCCCGTAATAGCGAACTGAAGGTCAGACCAGATGTTTAGTGGGTATGGAGGGCACGCCTTTACCTCGAGTTCCACATAGCCCCTGCGGTTGGCACCACCCCGCAGGGAAGATGCGTAAATGCATCCTGGTCCGTATCCTGGCCTTTTTTTTGACGGGGAGGTCAACCCCGTCAAAAAAAAGGCCAGGATACGGACTACCTTTCTTCACGTGGATGTAGTAAAAGCCGATTGGAGGAGTTTCTGAACTACGTGTGGACCATAGCACCGAGGGGTCACTCGCTTTGTAGCGAGTAATCTGGTGTCCCGCAGACGGCCAGCCATAAAATTCAGCGCCAAAACCTATATCAGTATGGCGATAACAAAACATACTGCATTGTTTTGTTATCGCCCCGGGAGCAGTAGGAGGATGAAAAAGCAACCCCTAGAATAAGACTAACTGGATGCATGTCAACATTTAGTCGTCTCAGCTGCCAATCTATTCTATAATGATGATACATTTTCAGAACTAAAACAAATTACTAATCGGTATTCTTTAGATTCTTCAAACTTCAACTTTGTCGAGGGTAGTTTCATGCTAGCGATTCAAGATAAAGTTGGGTTGATAAAATCTGTTTTCACCTCTCCAGCATCGAAAGGCCTATTTTGCTTCGTAAAATCTCGAAGGAAAAACGGTTTTTGTTGCGAGTTCTGAACAAGACTGTAACGTTCAATCTAATTTATTTTAGTACTCTTAATTTTAAATTTAAATTATTATTTTTAAGAAAATAAACATTGTTTTAAAGTACTGGCTTGTTTTTCTCAATTATAACAATTTTCTCGCTGCAGATGGGAAAAGTTATAATATATGTTTCACACGAGAGCAATTTGTTTTAGTCTCGTGCCTTGAAATTACTCACTGCGTTGAGTAGTCTATTCTAGACTACTTCGCTGGTTTGCGATTTAATATGGGCACTTAGAGCAAAAAATAACTTTGCTCACTTGTGAACAAATAACTATTATAGAACTATAAATGTCGATATGCAGTTCCGTACTCGCACTGCCGTTATTTTACAGCCATTGTCTGTCAAAATCCCTACACGTGGAAACCCTAGGCGCAGTTAAGTTAGTGATCCGTAAGAACTCCGAACATTAACATTGAATCGAGTGAGCTTGCTGACTCGGTAATTGAGGCTCTTAGCTTTCAAGAGGCGCTGACAAGATAAAAAGGTTAAGGAACAAACTTAAAAGACACCATAAGCTTTGTATGTCACTAAAATAAGAAATGTGTGAAGCTATGTTTATTTTCTGCTTGTTAATGGAGAACTTGGCTTCTGATTTCGTGATAGGTAGATTCTCACGGTACGTGTATAGTTAGTACACGAGTTAAAGTCGCTCAAGCTATTTAACGGGATTTGATCGGACTCTCTAAAAGTCCGTCTTTAGTTCAACCAATAAATCTTCATGATCCAAAGAAGTAATTTGGGGCATTAAGCAGCTTTCAACAGGCTAACAGAAACAATACAATGGGCTGGACAAAGCCCGTAACATTGACATATTTGTTAATACGGTACAACCAATAATAAAATAATAATAATAATAATAACATCACTACCGGCAAAAAAGCCGAGATATAATAACTGCTATATAATAATAATAATAATATATTTCCACGCTCACACCAATTATCTAGCCCAAAGTAAGTATCATTAAGAACTTGTGTTACGGATACTAGATAACGGACATTTTTTTAATATACATAATAATTTTAGATATTTTTATAAATAAACTTAAATAAATATATAAACAACCATGACTCGCAAACAAACATTTGTGTTCGTCACACAAACATTTGCCGCTACCAGGATTCGAACCCGGACCGCTTGATGTGTAGCTAGCTGTACTGACCACTCCACCACGACGGCGTCACAACATATAAAAAGCTTAATAAACAACAAATAAAAAGCTTATACCTACTACAAAATAAAGAATACATAAATACATACAATCATGCTCGTAAGCCCATGAGGGGTTGAGCAGAGACTTAAGTAACGATTAGTTACACATAAAGCCACGTCTAGCAGTATGGGTCTTCTCCTTCTTCTTCTCTTTGATTAAATGGCGTTCGCGACACATAAAGATGACGCATTTCGCCAATGTGAAGTGAAAATGTACTAACAGTTGCAGACAATTGTACGGTAGATTGAGGTTAAACATGGAGTCTCTCAACACGTGTTTTTACAACAAGAACTCGGGAGAAACACCAGCAGTAAGGGTCATGCAGTGCCTCCAAATAGTGACAGGTTGCCAGCCCGTCGCCGCCGTAGAAGGGGCAAATAATGAGTATGACCTACCATATCGCTATCTGTCGGAACACAATAATGTTTCGGCAACTGTTATTACGTGGTAAGTGTGTTGTAATAACACACTTTTGTACGATATAGCTAACCCAGCGGACTTAAGACAAGTCATACCAGCAACCAAAGTAGGTACAGGACAATACCCTCGGGGTATAGACTCCGGGGTCGAGGCCTCTTGAAATCCTGGGTCATTCAAAACAGGCATGACGAAGCACCTTTCAGTTTGGCAAGCGAGAGTGGCTAGTGGGGCTGTTACAACACTAGCTATATTTGCATGTAGACTCCATTTCTGCACAGGTGGAATGGAGTCAGTTGACTACCGGGAATAGATCATTAATAGACAAAATGTTGGTTATTCATCCAAATTTATTTTATTGCCCTCAATGTATGCTCCTTCAGAAAAGATACACATACGCCAACGAATAATCCAACCAACAAATATTTTTTTGAACGCTGTTTCCGGAATTGAGTTCAGTTCTCGCCGAGAATTCTCATTTATGTCTTCTACCGAAGCTACTCCGAAGCTTGTTGACTAGTTTGCACGACAACCACGTCTCGTCACCAGTAACAATGCGTCATTAATGTTGGGTCGGAATTGATTCGTTCTAGCATGTCCTCAGCGACTCTCATGCGATTGAGTTTTTGGAGAAAATTCAGGTCTTTTGGGAGTGGCCGAGCGGCAGCATATTTTATACCCAAGTGATTATTTAAAATGGAACGGATCGACTCGTGAGGTACAGAAAGTTCGACGGCTATGAATCTCAATGTTGAATGAGGATTTTAAGTCCCTATTTCCTTCACTTTTGCGATGTTAACTTCAGTTGCAGACGTTGATGGCCTACCAGAGCGAGGCAAATCTTCTATCACATCTCTACCGCTTTTGAACGCTTTTTACCACTCATAAGCACGTGTTTTTGATAAAGTCGATTCACCGAAAGCCTTCTGTAACATTGTCAGTGACACCGAACACTACATTTCATTGGCGATGCAAAATTTAAGACAAACCCTTCCTTCGATCTTTTTGTCCATTATGAAATTCGCAATACACACTAGATATGACATAACTAAAATCAGCACTGTATTTAATATAAATAACAGATGCAACTCAAACTCCTCGCCAAAATGGAAAACAGTTGTGCCAATCGAACAACAATAAAAAAAAACAAAAAATTTAATTTGGAACCATAAGCAAATCCTCCATTCCCACTACTTTTTCGACTGAATGTATATAAAAAAAATTTAAAACCAGTGGGTGGAACACTAGACCAAAGAGACCATGATTATGTAAGTAATTAAGAGAAACTAGTTCTATATGTTTACAACTCTGGCCGATAAAAACTAATTTACGATGCGACACCATTAACTTACAAGACAGATAAAATCAATACTATAATAGAAAAAAAGAAATAATAACTAATCTATGGTTTATATCGATCGGATAACGTTTTAATAGTAGCCTATCATGATTTTCATTCATCAAATTTACAAGCGCCTAAATAAAACCTTACAAATCAACTATTAACTCCGAGATAATATCAGATACGACACAAATCTCTCCAGAGTTATAATAGATAAGTCTAATAACCCAATATTAAAATGGAATGTAACCTGTAATTATAGAATAGCATCGAGTATTATTGCGACTCGTGATCGGGTAATCATTAGGTGAGTAAGCTCCAAATACTCGATGTTTAATTGAAACGGACGTGAAATCGATTAGTCCGAGCGAGTCGCATGCACTGAGGATAATCCTTGGTCGCGCAGTAAACGTGAGTTTTCCAGATAAATACCAAAAGGAATTACGTTTCGCCGAAAAATCCATATTTTATTTATTAATTAAACATAGAATCTACAGCACTTTAATATAGTATTTTACAACTTCAAACTTAATGTCCATTAGAGATTCTCACTTTCTGCGTGTGACAGGTAAAGTCGTGAGGAAGAACTACAATAATAATTAAAAATTAAATACAATAAAAAAACAAGACTTCCTCTATACTACATACACGAGAAAGGAGAAACTCCTAAATAAACATTAAACAAGCTTATTTTAAATTCTCCCTATAAACAGACGGCAAATGTCTTCAGTTTTCTATCTTCTTTCTTGATGTTTGCATAACAATGTGGGTGTCACACATTTCAATGTATCTAGATATCTAGTATTTACTAGGTGGTAGACCCATATGTAGGGTCATCTAGGTAGGTACCACCGCCTTTCTTATTTCTGCCGTGAAGCAGTTCGCTGTGTTTCGGATTGAAGGGAAAGGTAGCTAGTGTAATTACTGGGCATGGAGGGCATATCATCTTAGTCCCCAGGATGGCAAACGCACTTGCGGTATTAAATGATTTACACTTAATATTGCAAGTGTCTATAGGCGACGGTGACCACTTAACATCAGGTGGGCCGCAAGCTTGTTTGCCATCTCGTAACATAAAAAAAAAATCTTCTTTACTGAATTTTGCATTAAAATATGTGACACCCACATCAAGAAAGAACAAATTAACCCTTTGCCTTCCCTTTATATGATATAACTAAAATCAGCACTGTATGTAATATAAATAACATATAATGAGAACTTGAAAACAACAGCACAACATGGATAAATTTAAGGAAATAGTCATTTGTATTTCTTTTAAAATATTACTTTTTTTCTAGACTTCAAAGCGTTATAATATTTTCTTCAAAAACGCTAAGAAAATATTTTAAACACATCAGTAACAATTAAATTTTAGACCCTGAAGGATTTTTTCAACAAAATTTTGCCATTGTTCTGTGATTCATCTGCGCAACTCACATATACAATTGCCATATAACCCGACACTGCGGCTCGGCTCGTCTTACCTTTCGCTTTTCAATCACACCGATGGCGACGGCCGAACGCGCTTGCAGAGACACACGAATGGGCTCACGTGACACTTTGCCTCACTTTACGTCTCTCTCTTTTCTGTGCTTTACCTATTATAACAATTAGTATCTTGAGTCTTTTACCAATCCTCCGAGTCTTATTCTTACTGGGACTAAGGCTCTAGGCAGACGGCCTGCGTTTTAACTGCACTTCGAATGGCAAATTGCAAATAAATAGTTTTATCGTTTTCTAAGTGTGCTGTGCAGGTGATAGAATAAAACGGACCTTAAAGTCATTTCTTTCCAGCCTCCCCCCTATAGTATTTTAGAGCTCGTTCTTATCTTTTGTATTTTTCTGTTTATCTTTGATTTGTTTAGTGCTATTACAGTAGGTTCTTACATATCTAGTACATTTGTAAATCTTATTTGGCCTTTAGTAATTTTATATACCATATATTTTAGCTGCTAACAGCTTGGTTACAACTATTTTCTGATCACTTATTTATATGCTGCCTTAATGTCATTAGAATCACATATAGATGTTCCAAAGCATTAACCCTTCCGAAAACAATAACAAAACGAAAATAAAGCAATCGGTAACCCAAAGCGCACGCCGCGGGCTGATCCTGTATGTCGTAACAGGAGACCTGCCCTTCTGTCTCGGGTTTCACCGTCCAACTGTTTGCCCGCAGACATTTTGTATTTATTTGGTCCTATAATTATTGCAGTGAATCATACGGTTCATTTCCAATATCTAATTAGTCCGGCAGCAGAACCCTGATTTTTCCTTGAAGTGCCAATTGTGGGATTAAGTTTTTTTTTTGACGGATTCTTGTAGATCCATATGTCTAGTTTCCATATCCGGCTGATGACAAGCTGTCATCTTTGGGGAAATCCAGATATACAGGTTGTTCCAAAATATAAGACGTAAAAATATATTAGGTAGTTTTTTAGACTTAGGTAAAGATTTTATATTGCGCTGATTAATTTATTGGTAGTAGAGGTACTATATGCTTAAATAGCATAACAATAATTAGTATCTACAATATACAGGGTGTTTTAAAAAAATATATAAAACCTATAAATGTTCCTTTTCATGTTTATCTTGTTTTTAGAATTTTCTAACTTAAATTAAATTTAAGAATTGGTTTTGATAATTTTACAGCTTCAGTGGGATTCGAACCCACTACCTTTGGATTACCGATGGTTGTGTGTTCCAATTTCAATGAATTTTTAATAATTTAAAGTCAAGTAGAAAATGTTTTGTTTGTCATTTTTGTTGAGGCTCCATTAACTCAGCTTTATTACTCATATATATTGTGTAAATTTAGGTCTTATAGTTGTTATCTTTAGATGCACAATCGTATGACACATGCAATGAATAGGATAGTCGTGTATAATATTGTGTAAATAACTAATGCATTATTGGATATTTTTTTTGTATACAACACATTGTATGCTTATAACATTGTCAACAGTAAGATCATAAATGTATACTTAGCACATAAATTGAAAGGACTGTCTTTACCTATATAACAATAACATAAAATGGTGGTGGCTATCAAAAGTTAAATTACTTAGTTCATTAATGTAATTAATTGAATTTTATTAGAAAAGCTTTTCACAAGATAAAATGATCCAAATGCGTAGGAGTAATAACCATTCACAATTTTCACATGAAAAACTGTAACTTAAATTATATTGATAATTATTTATTGACCTCTATTGATGTTTTGAAAATGTAATCTTTGGAGTTTCTTTCGCCATTTCTTCTCCATCTCAGTATAATAAAAATTGTTTAAGTGAAATAATTATCTCGTCCTGAAATGGTAGTAGGGCTTTTGACGATATAAAAGTACTTAGCAAAGTCCATTTAAATAAAGGTCTTTTTCATTAATTTAATAATACATAATTTTCTCACATTAGAGTAGGCAGATATTACGCTTGTTCCCAAAGAGTCACACTATAACCTGTAACACTGACTCGTTGGGACAACTTTGTAAAATAATTCCCAACCAGTCATACTGTACAACACGTTGGGACATCTTTTTTAATGAAGTACCAGGCTACCATGACTATGCAGGAGATGTTTAGCATACTATTTAATCATAATCATAATTGGGTTAAATAATCTTTTATAATAATAAGTAACCTCTTATATGAATTGTCCCAACGTGTTACAGTATGACTCGTTGGGAACAAGCAAAATATTAGGTAGATAATTCTTTCCACTTGCTACGATCCTTACATTATTTCTTTCGCTTCAACTATCTTATCACCGTCATCATACACGCTCGGGGATTTAAAGTACTTTTGACCTGGCTCTTTTAATATGAACGTTCATTAGTCATCCCCGTCCCGCATCTCGTCTCACAATACGCCGTTTTCATCATTCTACTTCCACTCATCCTTTCTACGTGATCGTACACCATTTCAGTATCCCTGTCTACAATTTCTAATTAGTTCAAATTATAAAACAGAAAGATCTCAAGCCCTGCTGTTATCGACACGTAAGGAAAGAAGGTACATTTAATATTTTATGCTATGGCAGAGGTCACAATTGCCCCTTTTACGTTCGCTTCCGCCCACAAACGATGCATTCATTGAAAATGTAAAACGGGCGCACTTACAGAGTTTTATATGGCAAAATGCTTTGAAACCAAATCCTCCAACCCTACAACCAACGCACTATGGATATTTTAAAGATGCCAACGGTAAGCGTTTGTTACCAGTCTCCTTACCAGAAAAGGTAGAGGTGGCACCTTCTGTGACATTGGACTTGATGGTAAAGATGTCAGGATTATTCGCAATCTCTACGGGAATCAAGTGGCTACTGTGAGGGTTGGAGATGAGGAAACCGACGAAATTGAAATCAGTCGAGGGGTTCGGCAAGGCTGTGTTCTTTCTCCCTTGCTTTTTAATGTTTACTCCGAAGCTGTAATGGCAAATGCCCTAGCGGATATGGAAGCGGGCGTGAAAGTCAACGGTACGGTCGTCAATAACTTGCGTTATGCCGATGACACTGTTCTCATTGCAGCCTCAGAACGCGATCTGCAGGAAATAGTAAACAAAGTCAACGAACACAGCGAAAGAGCCGGGTTGTCCATCAATATCAGTAAGACCAAGTTGATGGTAGTCTCCAGAAATGCAGAGTTGAATCCTAGCATATCAGTAGCTGGAAAACAACTAGAGCGAGTACGACAATACAAGTACCTTGGTGCTTGGGTTAATGAAGAATGGGTATCTGACCAAGAAATCAAGACCCGGATAGAAATTGCTCGAGCCACTTTCAACAGTATGAGGAAGGTTCTGTGTTGCCGTAAAATTAACATAAAGCTCCGAGTCAGGCTACTTCTGTGTTACATTTGGCCTGTCGTCATGTACGGTTGCGAAGCATGGACTTTGAAAGAAGACACTACGCGACGCCTACGGGCATTTGAGATGTGGTGTTACCGTCGCATGCTGCGCATAAGTTGGACGCACAAGATCAAAAATGAAACTGTGCTTCAGCGCGTACACGAGTCCCGAAACATAATGCGAACTATCAAAAGACGCAAAGTCGAGTACCTCGGCCACGTGCTCAGACACGATAGATATAGACTGCTTCAGTTGATTATGATGGGCAGGGTGGAGGGAAAGAGACGCGCTGGGAGACGACGAAAATCGTGGCTGCGAAACATTAGGGAGTGGACCGGCATTACCTCTGTTGAACAACTGTTTCGGCTTGCGACTAACAGAGAAGAATACCATAAGCTGACGGCCAACCTTCAGGATTGAAGAGGCACTAGAAGAAGAAGAAGGCACCTTCTGATATTTTACAGCTGATTCGATGCTCCTGTTCAAGTACCAATCCGTGTAGCACAAAAAAAATGTGGCTAGATTGCCTTGCACAATGTTTTGCGTATGCCACGGGAATGAACATTGTTGCAACGAACTCACCTCTGCTGTAGCGGCTAGTGATGATGAGGATAAAAATGAAGCAGTTGCCGATAAAGAAGCTGATTCTGAATTTAATAACGACTGGAAAGGTTTACCCTTTAGATCCCACGTTTAAAATTGTATTTTTTTTTACGGAAGTAATGTGTTTGTCCTTTATTATACAACACACATGTGTTGTATAATAAAGGATAATAAAGAATGATTGTATAACAAACGAAGTTTTTGTTATGTTACACGCATACTTGTTTATTTGGCATTACTTTAAATTTAAGTGAAAATATATAAGTTTTTTGAAACACCCTGTATACAAGACGTGCAGTTATCATTTACTTATGAGAAAACCTATATTATTAATAAAATCAAACCCAAATACTCATATTTTTACGTTAAAAACACACATAATTTAAAAATAATTATAATTTCACATAATCGATAATGAATCACTCTGTATCTTAAATTCCCCAAAGATGCCACTTTGTCATCACACGGATATCAAAAGTAGGAGATCTCTAGATGACAAATCCGTTGAAAAAAAAACTTAATCCCAAATTTTTGGGTTCACCCCCGTGACGGCCGGACTAAATCGAATTTTGAATATAGAACAGTAGAATAAAAGAGGAATAAAGATTATTTAAATTGAAACTCGTAAATGTGTGTCAGGGAGACATTTTAAGATTCTATATCTTTTCTAAAATCTTAGCGATTTTGGATTTAAGATTTAATAAGGCAGTTAAAGGGTATCCTACAATTTAACAAACTGCGACCAAGAGTACCTAACGAAGTACAAAGTAGCTCAAAATTAGAAATGATGTTTATTTTATTAAATCCGTGTCGTTGGGAATTTTATAACATTTTGACTGCCTCATAAGTCGACTTCATACAGTCTGTTGTCATACATTTCTCGCAAACCACTCTATTTTATTGCCAACTTCATGAAAGACGAGAAGTACGTGATTCAAATCTGGACTGTAGGCTAGATCCCTTTGCTTTCCCTTAACAAGGGTAATTTTAAAACAACAATACCACAAACCTCTTAAGTCGTGAAAACAATATAGTACGGAACATTATAACATTCAGGATTCAGATAATAGATACCTCCTACCTAATGATATAAACGTTCTAATCAACTCATTTTTAAACGTGTATCGCTGTTTATCTTCTTCTTCTACTCAACCCTTTTTCACCCACTTCTGGGCATAGGTCTCCTCATTCGCACGCCAATACGTTCGACCTTGTGCCCTCCTCATCCAGTGTTTTCCCGCCACCTTCTTGATGTCGTCACTGCATCTCGTCGGTTGACGTCCGACACTCCTACTGGTCTCCACTGCAGCACCCTTTTCCCCCATCTTCCATCTGTCCTGCGACACACGTGTCCAGCCCATTGCCACTTCTTCCTTGTAACGGAGCTGAATACGTCAGGTATTCCAGATCGTCTGCACTGTTTATCTGCACAACCTTTTATAACATTTAAATTGTGTTATTTTATTTTCTTCATTTAAGAGCATTTAAATAAGTGCTTGTTTTTAAAAATGGTTTTTTATAGAAATTTATTGTTTAGTCAGTTTATTCGTATTCTTCTCAGCAATCCTTTTCATTTGATAGTCATATCATTGGAGTGCACAAAATGTAGCTAGGCCGCCATCTTGGGCCGTCCGCCATATTGGATTTAGAATGACGTCACTTAACTAAGCAAGCATTGTCATCCAAATTGTACATTTTCAAAATTTCAACGCAATCGAATACCAACAAATGGTTGAAAAATTGTTTGCAAATTTGGACGGACAACTAACATACGAACAGTGTAAGTTCTATAAAAGCTTGAAAAAAGTAAATAGTGTTGTTTCCACATCTGTAATACAAAGTGCAAACATTACGTGGGATGCATTCATTTAGAAGCCAACCCAACGTCCTGTGTCCGATAAAATCATTTCATAAATATTAAAAAGGTATGCCAATTATACACAAAGTTAAGACACGCGATACACATCGAGCAGTCGTGATATTATCTTCGATGCATACGAATATCGATAAGTGTAACGATAGTTCCATGCCTTGGGGTGTA
Source organism: Elophila nymphaeata (assembly GCA_955850985.1). Classification (NCBI taxonomy): domain Eukaryota; kingdom Metazoa; phylum Arthropoda; class Insecta; order Lepidoptera; family Crambidae; genus Elophila; species Elophila nymphaeata. The sequence continues at coordinate 18,659,861 of OY039082.1, read as the reverse complement.
ATCGATAACGACTGCGGTAATTCGGATGGCTAGTCGGATTTCAAATTGTGTTTCGTCAAATCGAGGTTCGCTTTAGGCGATTTCCTTACTTCAAAAGTATTGTTATTCGAAAAAAAAGTAATAAGGTAATATCATCGACGGAACACAAGTAGGTCTGTAAAGGGAAATGCCTATTGCACATTAACAGAAATTTTCTTGTATCTTATAAGAAAGTTCTTACCCCAAATTCGGTTACACTAGTAGTTATATGAGACCGTGGATATTACTAGAAAATTTTCTTGTGTCTTATAAGAAATTCTTGTGTTCTACTTGCTAAACTCCTGCAATGTTAACTAATCTTTAACAATATCAGGTTCCGAGCTCGGATATCTCGATGTATAAAATTTTACACATATTCTTAAAGGAAGAAGAGATAGTTACGTTCGGCGACGAATTCATGCTTGCATTACAGGGTTAAGAGTTTGCTTTTCGATTGCTTATCGAATGCACCTTCGCTTTGCAGATGATATCATAGTCAATACTGAGACTGTGGAAGACTTGGGCACAATCATAGCACAATACTCTACGATCTCTGTAGAATCGCCCAACAAGAAAGTCTTAAAATAAACATGGATAAAAAGAAAATTATGTTGAATTCCCGTCGTACCTTTCTGTGAAGGTTGGTAGCTCTACATTAGAAGTTGTCGACGATTAAGTATGTGATATATGGAACAAGTGTACAAATAATTTTAATTTACCTACTTTGTATTTGTCTGTGAATTGGTCGATGTACACACTATGAAGATATATTCTATTATGTTTACCTGAGACGAACCAATCTTCCAACTTCGTAAGCCTAACTTCCAGAAAGAGGTCAATCGACGAATCCAACTCGGCTGGGCAGCGTTCGGGAAGCTACGAAGCATAATATTCTCGGCCCATCTTCCACGGTATCTTAAGACCTAAGTCTTTAACACGTGTGTGTTGCCAGTGATGACTTACGGAACCGAAACTTAGCCGCTTACAATGGGACTCACAACAAAGCTTTATCACTATAACAAAACAAGAAACATATAAAAAAATATTGCTAGTGGATCGGCTTTGCTGGAGAAGCTACTGCATTATCTGAATAGCGTATTTCGAAACCCTGTGTCTTTAAGTGGTAGAAAAAAGGTGAAACACTAACCTGGAATTTGGTAGGAAAGCTGGGGTCCATCAACGACGGGGCTGCGTGCCGGTCGGCTAGCGAAACTCACAAATACACCAGTTAGCACCCGAATTCTCTAATCCACAAGTCATGCAGAGTTGATCGATCACTAATTATTCAGTCAGTAAACTTCTAGCAATCCAGTAGTTGATAATAACATAAATTTATTCTTCCGCACGTTAACACGACCTAGCTCAGGCGGCCAAGATCATAGTTCCTTGTATTACCGCAGCGGCGCTGGCGTCGCGTCGCTGACACATTAAAATGACAGCCCATTGTCGCGGATTCAAAGTGGATAGGAAACAATTTGGAGAAGGGAAATCGGAAGGACTGATATGATGTTTCTACAGCTAGAAACCTTGAATATTTTTGGTGTTTGGTGAAAAACGTTTTTTATTTTTTGGGGTTAAAAAGCACTCCAAAAATACCGCGCAGTGTATACAGCACGCAAGTCGCAAGCAAGAACGCGATATTTTACTGCATACGGCCACCAAGTTCACAATGTAAGGTACATACTAACATGTCGGTACAAAACACCTATTTAGGTAGGTAATTTCGCTACTTGGTAAGTACTCACTTTTTCATAAATGCTATCCATAAATCTTGTAGCCATGAAAGTTTTGTAGATTTATCTAATCTTTTAATTCATTAGTAGCTAAACATTCATTTTTGCATCTTATTCAACTCCGAGGTTTCGTGTTGTTAGCAGTCCAGACAATCTACTAGTATACTTATGATAACTATCAGAAATCTCAAAGAAGTTGACGGTACTACCACGGCGTAAAGCGGAGACATTACAGAAAATCTCTCACATTCTCGTCGAAAATCTCTGAAGCTATATTCGCATTTGGAATCCTCTTATTGTTACCATTAAGTGGAGTGGAGTCATTTGCTTGACCTTTTTATATGAAGAAGAAAAAATCTCCAAATACTGCATCTGACTTTAACTTTGACTTATGAATGTTAAATACCAAAGTCTGTCAACAACTAACACCTAAACAATGCACAAAGCCGACATCAGCAAATGCGCACTCAATAACGAGGGATTACAGTGTCAGTGCGCGTCCTTAAGTACGCTTAATACCCCTTATAGCGCTCAACTATTGACTATGCGTTGCACTTTTTGTGGATTACAGCTGATTGATTGGGCTTTTAAATGTTTACTTGGATATTAGCGCGAATTGTACAGACTGGTTGCTTAAAGTTATTAATAGGCGAGTAGAGGAACTCGCTATCGATACTTTGTTATCGATTTCCAAAGCTAAGCCACTTTTGACTTAGTCGGTGCGAATTGGCACACCATACACTACACACATACTCTTAATAGTAATAATATAATATAACAATATATTTCTACGCTCACACCAATTATCTAGCCCAAATTAAGTATCTTTAAGAACTTGTGTTATGGATACTAGATAATGGACAAATATACTTAATAATCTAGATATTTTTTCATGACTCACACAACCATGACTCATGAACAAATGATTGTCTTCATCACACTAAAATTTGGACTCGAACCCAGACCACCCGATGTATAGGCAACGTTACTGACCACTCCACCACGGCGGCATCAAATAATTATTTATTAAAACTTAAATAATTTGGCGGTATTTTAGTTCGTTTAGAGGAATCTGTTTAATAATTGATAATCCATGTATTACGCTCATAGTATCAAAAGAATTGATAAAATAATATAAATACCAAACTTCACAGTTTAAACAGCTTTTCTATGTAATGTTACAACGAGTAGGAATGTCGATGCAAAGTTTTCGAAGTAACAAAATCCAATCACGCAAATAGGTAATTCTTTTCTTTTACTTGATATTTCGAATCTTATTCAGCAAATATAATAAAGCACATAAACTAACAGAGCTACCATTAGCACAATGGTACAGTCAGCAAAGCAAAACTTAACAACTTTTTCATAATAAGAAGTGTCAGTTTCCTTACAAGACTTCTCATGCAACCAAGCATGAAATGCCAGCTAGGCACTATAAACCATTAATTACACACGCCCATAGAAGGGCCCTAGGACTCCTTCGCTTATTCTAGAGCACTACGAAAACTGAGCCTAAAATAATTAAAAATACACTCTATTACAAGCGCAGTAAAGCGCAAACCAATTTTTCCCATTTGAGTGACAACAGCCACACACGGATGATCGCCGTGGGAAAAGACTACAGTGACATGCTAACTACGTCAGTCGTTTCCATCAAACAACATTGAGTTTTAATTGCATAAACACTAAGTTTATGTTCCAATATAGCTGTTCAACGAACAATTAATTGGAAAGCGGTATTTGAACGCACCACGCAATTTGGAGTCAACCGCAAATCGGTAGCAGTTCGAGGTGAGTATAAAAATAAGGATTTAATGAGAATACGCGAAACGCATATTTATAATTATTATGAATGGTTGAAATTATTACCTGTACTGTTTGTATTCTGAATTTGATAATCATTTCCTTTTTAAAATAATAAAAAACTTTCCGTAATTTTGTATGGAGTAAGCAGCCCCTCGTTTCCATTGTCTTGTGACGATAATTATGCTAGCAACTTAATTAGAGTTCTTTTAAATTAATTAAAGTTTAAAAACAACGAACTCTAAAAAAATAAGTTGCACATTCATGGTATCAGTCAGATATTGTCCAGTGGACGTAGTGTCAGTAGTGTTATTTTGATGTACAAGCATCCGTGGTGATGATGAAATGTATGAAGAATAAAGGTCTCCCGATGACCTTGAGATTTTTATAGTTTTTTTCTCCACTTCATCAGTCGTCATCGTGAAGTCTGTTGCCTTATCTTTTGGCCGAACACTCCCTTTTTTTGTTGTCAGGGAGGTCAAATGCATTTACGCATCGTCCCTGCGGAGTTAGTGCCAACCGCAGGGGATATGTGGGACTCGAGGTAAAGGCGTTCCCTCCGTACCCACTAAACATCCTCCCCGGCCTGACCTCCAGTGCGCTATTGCGGGACGGCTCGGGATCTGCGCACGTGAGCGCAACTACACCGAGACCGTCCCAGCGCTACCCGTCTAGGCACTCCTTGTGCAACCAATTGGTGGCCAGCCAAGTGTTGCCAGTCGGTAGCCCATGTGGGCACAGGGGCTACCGACTGAGGCCAGCCCCTGTGGGCCGCTGGCCGACGCCGGCCTTATAGGCCGCCTCCTCAGCGACGGCTGCTCGACCTGGAGTAGCTATCGGACCGCATCCGGGGGACTTCGGGCGCGGTCGTGGCCCTGAAAAAGGCCGTCCGGAACTAGCCATGGTGGGAAATCAAAAACAACTCAACGATGGCATGTGACTCCGAATGCCAAGGGACACTTGACATCAAAAGCCACACACCCGCCGAGAAAGTTTCCCCACCACGTTACCAGGGTCCGCCACGAGGAGGCTTCCGGACGTGGACCCCTCGCCGAACACTCTCTAGTTGCATCCATATTTTATTGCAAACTTCAAGAAAGAAGAAAAACTTAAAACATGGCTCTATAGGCTAAGTCCCTTTACCATCCCCGTGAAGGGTAAATTTAAAAACATCTAAAGAAGTGTTTGGCACGAAATCGTGGTATGGGGAAGATTTTTGTTTCGATAATTAAATTCAAAAATGGCGTTATTATAATGCACAAGCATCAGTTTGCCTTCCCTTAATAAAGAGAATATAAATAACAAAAAAAAAACGATACATTTTAAAAATATCCATCCCTCACGTCTCGTACTCACTCACCCTGGTATTACCTATCAATATTTAGGAAAACTCATCAAAATAAATACACCTAACCTATTGCCGAAATTGCAAAATGTTCGCAAAATTCTAACTTCTACCCTGTTCCAAATCTCATAGGGTGTGGTGGATCGATGTCAAAGGATTATGTCTTGTCCTTCCATTCTTGTCTAACTGGCACCTTATCTACTACGCCTTTTTCATTGAAATGTCCGTTAAATGATATTGAAAAAAAAAATTTTTACTGTTCTATGACCACCACATCAATTAGCATTTACCAAACACATTCCGAAATCAATTTGCGGTTACAATCAATGATTTATTTGTTTGAGATCAAATGCAGCCAGAGAGAAGCCGCAAAGCTTTTAAATAAATATTGGTTAAACATTCTGCGTTATCGCTTGTCATACACGCACCATACACGATTACGTTTCAATTAATAAAGATTGTTTAGTAGAATTAGAAGAGATTATAATATTTGGACTGCTTACACCTTTTTACTTTCTTCGAAAGTATTCTAGTCTTGTAATCGTCAAAAAATTCGACCTCGAGATTTTGACAAATTTACACGTTTTGGACCTCCCTGAGTCCAAAAATACCGTTTTTGGTATTATTTCTGTGTGTGTGCGTTAGCACGATAACTCGAGTATGCTTCAACTTATTGAAACCAAATTTAACATGCATGTATGACATCAAAATATAAGGTTTCTATCAACTATTGACTCGTTTCCGGTATACGAGAAAATCAAGGGCAGCCCACTTCCGATTTTTGTAGTTGTATTTGAAGTACTCGACGATTAGTATTAGATTAGTACGCAAAAGTATAGACCACTCCCGATTTTTTATATTGCTCATTGACTACCATAATATGGTACAGTCAATATAAAATAGATTCTCAAAAACAGAACCCATAATTCATTAAGGGCCATAGCAGACATGCTACTTTTAGTATCGGTGCGAGTGATGCTTCATCGCCTTTTGACTTATTGCTGCGTTCACTCGCGGTATCAGAAATGCGAGTTTTAGTGACTACATTGATGCTGGGTTGCGTTTTTAGCTGCGAGCAGCCACGTTCCGCAGACGCTAAGAGTCTGCATTTTACACGCGCGTATTAGATCGTTTTTGGAAGCGCGTGAAGGGATAGGCACGCGCAACTCGTACGAGCGTTGACGAGCTTATAAGCTCGTATTTATACTCACTCACCACTTACCGTTTCGAGCGACCACGCTGGCGGAATAAGAAACCACCCTTGAGATGAAGTTGCTGCGGCTGGGATCGGAATGTCAGCGAAGTGTAGCGGTTGTTCGCTGCACTGAGCGTCCAATAGTAACTGCGAGCGGCATTCACGTGCTTACTAGCTTCATAATAGAAATTAAATCATCGATCAGCGATGCTAAAACTAGCATTACAGCTTTGCTATGGCCCTTAAAGATGTTGTGGACAGTGATATAGTGTTAATCACCCTAAGCTCATCCCCTTCCCTGTGGATGTCTGACAACCATACTCACCGGTATGTACACAATATTACGGAAACGTAGATGTTCCGATATGGCTACAGGAGAGAAAAAAAGACGTATTCACTTCTCGACAGTCCGATTTAATGAGATATCTCTTTTTTGAATAATTTTGCAGGATGTCTCTGATTACTTTCTCTGCGTCACCAGGGTTTTTTTTGTGAAGGCGAGGACATAGGTGGGTCCTCTAGCCTGTAAGTCGTCACTCCATAGAGGATTCCTGACTGGTGAGCTTCTCCCTCGGGGGAATATGTACACCGATTAGGGTCTCTAAGGCATTTGAGTCGGACGGGGATGAAAGAGCTCAGACAGACCATGAAATTAATATCGAACTGAACGAATGATTTGAAATAAAATGAAATGAAAAAGCTCTTTATTTAAATGGACTTTGCTAAGTACTTTTAAATCGTCAAAACGTTACCACCATTTCGGGACGAAATAATATTTTTACTTAAATAATCATTATTTTGCAGAGATGGAGAAGAAATGGCAAAAGAAACTTTGAACAGTGTTTGATTCTCGTTTGATTGAATGACTGATTTAGTCTATGAAAGTATTGTCATAGACAGTACATTTTGGTTTGGATTTTTGATATTATCCAACAGTAGTGTTATTTGAGTGTATGGGAATCACGAATAGGAAGAATCCCGATTGTATAATCGAACGCATTATTCATACTTACGAACGCATGTTTCAAAGAAACACAATTTAATCATATTAAAAGCATCCAGTTTTGCTAACCTATATCAATATGTCCATTTTTTTTATTTTTCACCCACCATTACATTAGTTTTCCTAAGCAAAGACAGATAAAAATATGAAAATCATATGAATTTCACTAATTAGAACCAGCCAAGAGTATTAAGCAATGGTTTTCTATGAAGTATTTAGACATTGTGCTAACGCATACAGTATATGCCCTACCTTTCTTGATTTGAAACTTGTGAGCATAGTTACGAACTCGACTGTCCGCTTCAAAGAAACGCAATTTCATCATGTCGACTAATTAACTCTTCACTATAATGAGGCTTGACATTTAATCTCTATTAAATCTCAATTCGTTAGACCTTGTCGATACAAACTTAGAACAAATTTTCTTCCATGATTTCTAAGATACAATTCCATTTAAGTCAAGCTACGAAGCTAGTAATATTTTTGTTTCAGCTGCGTACACACTGTGAAGGACTTTTAATTAAGCCGAGTCTACCATATAAAAATGATAAATAGAAATTTTTGAAAAATATACCAAATTAAATGTTTTACAATTTTGAAATCATGTGCTGAGACGGAATTTACGAAAATATTTAAAATCAAATATAGAAGCTGTTTAATATGAGACTGCCTTGTTTAGCTATTGGTTATAATTTCATGTATGATAAGTATTTATTTAAAAGTTAAACTAACTCTTTTTAAAACTAATTAATTGTTTTTTATATTAAATATCGTGAAGGGATCTTATAATTGATACTTTAATGAGTTAATGGGTACAAAAAAGTTGACAAATCCATTTTTTGTCTCGTTATTTTTAATTGCTACAAATTACCAGTTTTATCCAATTGTAAAGCACATTGAGTGTCATTAACAACAATGTTGAAAGTAGTAAATTAAAAGAATGCAGCGTGCGCTCAATTTAAACATGATGTATGTTTATTTAATGTATTGTGACTTGATATTTCCGATATATAGACCTTGTCAGTAATGAACATCGATGTAGCAGAAACTAGTTTTTAGACATTATAACAAATTAAAAAACAAATAAATATCATTGAAACATTGTGAACTATGATACTGTGGCTCTTTTGAGATGCCCTCTTTTGAGGCTCTTTTGATGAGAAAAATGTAAAGGAACGAGCTAAACTGCAGAGTATCTTGCCTATTGATCACCTTATACCTCGTCCACCAATCCGCATTGGGCAAGCGTGGTAGACTACTGCCTAAACCTCCTCCAATCACAAGGAGAGGCCTTCTGGCCCAGCAGTGAGTCGAATTATAAAGGCTGTTATGATGAATACAGAGGGAAAGTGTCAGCGATCGGCATCGCGCGATCTATTAAGACAACTCTATTGAACCATCGCACGATCATTTGAACGAATCGCGCGATGAAAACGCATAGTATAATCGTTGCCAATAAGTACGACGCAATATACTTATTGCGCGAACCACAAATAAAATTGAGAGCAGAGCAGTCAATGCTGTAAATAACATACTTGGGTACAAGCAAATAAGTCTCGGAGTATTGCAGCAAAAATTAAAGACAGTAAACATTACCATGAATTTTAAACACCATAACTATGGCAATTAATTTTAATGTCATACAGACATTCTTCGTGAACTCAACGGTAAAACGGAAAATGGAAATGTCATAATTAACAAATTAAAACGTTCTCCGTAGATGGAAGTCGGTCGCCGATGTAGCCGCGGCCTTACCTCAGGGCCGCTTCTAAGAAGCGACCTCTCAAGCCTTCGTAGAAACAATCACAGTCTGTTACTATGCTATTCACCTCCAATTACCGCCCGTTCAAAATCCAGTGGCATTAACGTGGCCCTTACTCGGCAAATTGTAACTCCTCCGTGGCGCATATGTACTCATTATGTTTTGTAGCGCGTTCTGAAGCAACTGGCTCAGGTAGACGATAAGAAATTATTAATGATACACATTACTACATACACATACATACTCTACTCATAATCCCAAACAAGTCGAGCAGAGTATTCGGTTACACACAAAGCCACATCTAGTAGTATGGGCCATAGAGTACCCCTCAAAATAGTGACCGATTTCAGCCTGTCCCCTATACAAAACTGCAAACGTGCAACTATCAATTTGCATACCCTAACAAAGTTTTTGCAAAGCAGATTGCCACATTGCTTTATTTTTATAATATTCTGATTATATAACCCATAAACAGAGATGTACTCTGTATAATTGTAAAGTTTGATATTTAGTTAATTTTTTGGCTATTGTAAATCCTTTTGTCTTCGCAATTCAGATTAAAAGTCACGAAAAAAAAGCCAAGACGTGATTCCTGTATAATTGTTCTGTCAGCGCTGGAACGGTACTAGATAGGGCGTTTCATCATCATCATTATCAACAACAGCTCATATAATGTTCCCACCGAGGAGCTCGAGCCTACCCCACATTAGGGGCGATTAGGCCTTAGACAACCACGCTGGCCAAGTGCGGGTTGGTTGACCTCACACAAAACGTAAAAAATCCTTCATAGGTGTGTGTAGGTTTCCTCGCGATGTTTTCCTTCACCGTAAAAGCGTCGATTAAACGTACATATGAATTCAAAATTTGAAAACACATTGGTACGTGGCGGTGATCGAACCAGTGCCTTCCCTTGGGAGACGACGCTCTGACGCACTACGCCACCGACGCTTCCTTCCTCTTCCGATAGCGTTTACATGATTCCAGTTCCACCAGAATATTCACATGCCAATCCAGATTTTGTACTGGATCCAGCGCTGGATTCGATCGCTGGTCTGGAATAATGTAAACCGGCCTTAACGTGAACTCACCCCTAATAAGTTTTTACATCTCATATCAAACTAATCAACAAACAAATGAATGCATCGCGTTCAAATTTAATGCGAAACGAAAATATTAAATTCGTAAACGTTACAAAGATAACATTGATATCAACGCATAAAAGGGTCTTAAAAATTCTAATTAAAGACATTGACACGTCCCGCCAAACAGCATTTTTGTTGATTGCATTCAGATAGCTTTATTAATGAAAACGATACGTTGCTTATTAACATACAATGTGCCAATAAAATTGCTTTTTTATCTGATAACGTCAATTACTTTTGAAATTAAAACAAAGATAGAGTACACGAAAAATTTAATTAGATATTTTCATAATTAATCCATTCCTATAATGTATGGTCACTTAGTAATCTACTGTTTTTGTAAATTATTTTTCACAATTTTCGAACACTATAAGTGAAGTAAAACAAGATGCCTTCAGCAAAGAAATGAAAACTAACCAGGCAAATCGCAACGATCGCAAATTCTATTTACGTAAATTATTTTTAAATACTGTCCTCCTTTCAAGTTGAAATGACCTTTTTAAGAGACCTCTTTCAGCCAACACAATATCATAAGTGAGTGAGATAATTCAATAAGTTAATGAGGTATATTAGAAAATATTCATCTTTATATTTATACATATACTTACTATAAATAATATCTATTTTAGTGTGTTAAATATGTACCTACAGTAAATACTTAATTCTACTTAAGTAATAGGTAATTTACATGCATAACAAATATAATTATATTTAGTCGCAAGATGGAATGTCATAAGACTCTTAAGTAACCATTATTCAGAATGTGTATACAATTATTTCGTTTTGAAACTATATAATATTTTCACGCCTTCATTTATTTTATACGCTTATGTTACCCTGGTAACGGAAAGCTGGGTTTCCGTTACTCCAATCTACGAGCTATGTAAAATCAAATTCGCTTTTAATTACACAGTCACCGCGAGTAACACAAACATTGTAGAGTTGTTATTAGTGTCGGAAATATCTCAATCCTGTCCAACTATGATAGTGTCTCTGTAATTACATTCTTTATTCGATCGGCTCTAATAGACTACCCTGAAAATTACAGATTACGCTCAAAATGGCGTCTAATTTGTCGTTGTAACAAAGAAGTGTAATTTTGTAGTTTGTAGGTTTCTTGGAAGCTAAGTTTATTAGTTTTAGATACGTTGACGGTGTTTTGTTTTAAATTACATTGTTGGCTTAATTATTTATTGTTATGGTCAACCAACTATGTTCTAATTTTATTTTATTTTTATTTTATTTTTTATTCATAGGTGAATCAACAGTTTTATCAATGAACTTAGTGATACAGTTAATACTATCAAACCAATTACAGATTCACACTTATAGACTAATATAAAATAATAACATTTGCATCAAAACACATACTTGTCTAAGACTTAATTTAAAATATACGTAACTATATGAAAATGAATGAATGAATGAAAATGAAAATGAAAAAGCTCTTTATTTAAATGGACTTTGCTAAGTACTTTTAAATCGTCAAAACCCTACCACCATTTCGGGACGAATAATTATTATTATGCTGAGACGGAGAAGAAATGGCGAAAGAAACTCCACAGCTTACAATTTCGTAATGATTTCAAAACATCAATACAAGTCAATAAATAATTATCAATATAATTTAAGTTACATTTTAACATGCGTAAAGTTTGTTACTCCCACGCATTTGGATTATTTATCTTGTGAAAAGCTTTTCTATATAATTTAATTAACCATATTATTGAACTAAGCAATTTGAATTTTGATACCCACCACCATTTTATGTTATTGTTAGTTAGGTACTTACAGATATTCCTTTCAATATAAGTGGTAAGCATACATTTAGGATCCTCCGGTTAACAATGTTATAAGAATACAATGTCCACACATTGTACAAAAAAAAAACAATTATTACATATTATTATTGCATGTGTCATACAATTGTCCATCTAAAGATAACAACTAATTATAAGACCTACGTTTACATCAATCAAGAAAACATGAGATGACCAGGCCCCGCTGGCGGCACCTGTTCACAGGCATGACGCAAGAATCAGCCATCGCTTCGCTCAACTATATTTTAGGGAACGTAACGACCCGACGCAAGACGACACCGCCACAAGACCTTATAACTATACTTATATAAAATATTCATTAAAAGTACTACCACAAGCTGTCATAATTTAAATAGAAACAAAAGAAAGTTGACAATTTAAAGAAATTTGTCAGTTTAAGGTCGCCTAACCCAGAGTCTTCAAGACAGAGGTTTCAATAACGTAACTACTGTCAATTTCTCTTGGTAGTCGTAGGATTCGGCATAGGCATATTTTGTGGAGGATATGACTGTGTCAAAATCTAGTAAGCGAAAGTGTACATATAGATAATGTTATGTTATTGAAACCTAGCATAAAATACTTATAGTTAAGACAGATTACTATAACACCAAATGTTAAAGAAACTCGGTAGAACATAAAAATTATTAAAACACTTGTATCCCAATGATACAATCTTCTTATCAGCTCTCTGCTCGGTGACGTTCATCTGGAAAGAAACGAAAAACATTATTAACTTATCAGTCCCGCTCGAACCGCTGTCCCGATCGACAATTAAAAACACGTTCCCGAAGGATAGAAAAATAAGATTTGACAGGAGTTTCACCCGAATCTGCAGAGATTCAGGTAGGATATACCACGGGATATGCCATGAAGTATGTATTGTAAAAATGAATTTCTGTTCGTTAGTCTAGCTAAAACTCGAGAAGCGGCCAACTTTGATTTCGAAATATTTTTGGAAGTTCAAGGAAAGTTTGAATGGTGAGGATATAAAGGAAAATTGCGAGGAAACTAATAAATACAGCATTTACATTTTACTGTATAATGTGCCTATCAACATTTTATGTTCGTCCCGTCGTTCAGAGATCAATGTCGTTCATATTTCATTATGTAGTCACAAATTTAGAGCAAGTGCGCTTTGGTGACTTTTGTCACGGTGACTATTTTGTCACCCTTGTGGAATGTATGGAGATGCACCAAATGTCACCAACTTGTCACGCCGTAACGTGCGCGGCCCTATAGTATAACATATTCATGGGCTTGATAAGAGTAACGAAAAAGTCACGGTGAAAAAAATCACCAGTGCGCGCCTGCTCGTGTGGGATAACTTTCTTACTTACTTTTTGATAAATTCCGTTATTTGGTTAATAACGGAAATTATATGTATATTTATCGTTTCTTTTATATCTCGAAAAGTACTGACAATTTTGTACATCAGTTTTGCTTGGTCCAACTTAGATATATAGTTTTATCTGGATAAGTAGCTCTTAATTTTTTTTCCAAATTGACCACAACAACGTTAGGCAGGTCAGTTAGTTAATATTATGATTAAAAAAAAGCTTTTGACAAAATAACGCGAGCGCAGTCACGGGCAAATGCTAGTTTGGTAATAACAACTGGTACCGCTAACGCCATTCTACGCTCTCAAAAGCTTTGACATAAATACTGTAATATCTTTTTTATTATTACTTTAAATAGCATAAATTCATATCAGGTGGGTTTATAACAGCTGCGCTCCATTGTATAAGAAAAGAATGAATCGTAATCGATTTCTCGATTGTATTGTGGAATGCTCTCTTCACAATAGTGTGACACCCGCAGCGTTAGGAGTTCGATTCTCGACCCATTCATTGTGACTTAAACCTTTAATAATGTTACCAATAGAACTTGTATGTTTATGCCTAAACAACTCATTTAGTTGACACTCTATTTATAAGTTAAAATTTTGTTGCCTAGTCATTTAGAGTGAATTTCGTGTAACCGAGCTTAATCCAATAAATATTTTACATATTTAAAGTAATAAATTCTGAGTGGAAGAATTGAATATATGTATACGAGAAGGAACTTAGAACGAAACTCATAAGATAGAACTGCATCAATCAACACACAGATTTTTTTATTAAAAACTTTATGGTCACGATATGTAGTTAACTTTCACACAATTAGCAACTATACTAGCTGATAAATTCTTTATTTTACTTACAAAGGTTGACAAAATATAAACAAAAAAGGGCATGTGCAAAGGTGAGTTTATCTCTAGCTGAGATCTCTTCCAGCCAACCCTAGCGATAGTTTAATATTATTATGCGAGGATATACCTAGTGTATACAACAAAAAGACAATGATAAAATAAATAAATGATAATCATAATATTTATGTTATAAATGCGAATGTGAGTTTGTTTGTTACGCTTCCACGCCTAAACCACTATACGAATTCTGAGGAAATTTGGTATAGAGAGAGTTTGAGAGGGACATAGGATGGCTGAAGGCTTAACAATTGAATTATTGTTTGGCAAATTTATTTTGGGTTTTTAGATAATTAAATAACATAATATTTTTAAATAACATATATTTTCTTACATCGGATCCATTGCTGAAATTGAAGCCATTCTTTTAAAGGTGAAACGATATTTTACATCTGAGCAGCTCCTAAGCCTTTATAGAGCCCAACGCTCCTGCATGGAGTACTTTTGTCAACTTTAAGACGTATCTGCACGTTATCATTTGGATGTACTGGATTCGGTGGAGCACCGAGCGAGGCGACTCATGGCAGTGAGGCACTCGCTGAGGCTAATCTCCAGAGCCTTGACCACCAAAGGCGTGTAGCTTGCCTCGCAGTCTTTTTTTATCTGTTGTATTTTGGAGAGTGTGCGGAGGTTCTTCATAATTTTATCCCCCAGCCCCTTTCCACCACCGAACGACCAGACGCGGCGAAGGCTTTCACCCTTACGTTTTGGATATACGTCCCATCCGCACGAAGCGCTTTGCTTCCTCTTTCATTATGCGAACAGCTAAGGAGTGGAACTCGTTGCCAAGGTTTGCTTTCCCGAATCAATATAATCTGGATATCTTTAAGGCCAGAGTGAACAAGCATCTTCTAGGCGAGCGTGTACCATCTTAGGCCACATCTTTAGGCATAATCTTAACTTTAATTGAGACAAAGTCGCCCACCCTAGGCAAAAGAATTAGCATGAGTTGGGATTTCAGACACAAAAAAGGAGTAAAAAGCCTTTAGTGACGACGCGACGTCCTATGAGTAAGGCTTCCACATCACTTGAGCAGGCGAAGACATAAATAGCTCTGAAACGGCCGCAAAGCGGACTGTATATAATGAAAAGGCTCTGCAATAATCACTACTAGAAATATAATAAATCCAAAAGTACCTCTTTGTGAGTGAGTGCTTTTACGCCTAAAGCACTGAAGCGATTTTGATGAAATTCAGTATGGGGTCGTCCATTAATCACGTGAGGCTCCGAAGGGGGGGTTCAGCAAAAGTTACGAAATATCACAAGCAGGGAGGAGGGTGTAGTAAGATATTACGTGTATTTATTTATTCGTCTAACGCGCGAATTTGCAATATACAACATGTAAATTAAATAACCAACACCCTGAATACAGGTGGTTAGGGATCGGCTTCTGAGCAGATTTCAAAAATTTTAAAAAAATAAATAAAAAAAAACAAAAGTGCCCATAAAATATTGTACAATATTTTATGGATACTTTTGTTTTTTTTTATTTATTTTTTTTAATTGTTCTTTTTTTATTTTATTTTTTCAAAAAAAATCGTTTTTTTTTAATTTTTTTTTCATCAACTCGGAAGCCGATTCCAATTAAATTTACATGTTGTATACATGTACGTTACACATATGTTTTTCGCATTATTGCACCATTCCTTTAATGTTCTTTTTATGCCAGTAAAAAATAACCATTATTTTCTATGAATACAATTAGACATACTAGAAAAATGCACTGAAAAAAATCGACTTGCCTCAGGCGGGACTCGAACCCGCACCTTCCACAATCCGGGTGGACGCGTTGACCAATTTCGCCACCGAGGCACTGCTTTTCGCTGTCGAAATTTGTCAGTGCTTGGTGCTTATGTTTTTATGGTAAACATCAGTGCATTTTTCTAGTATTATATTTTCGCGTTTGTAAACGCAAAAATAAAATTATTCCACAATTAGACATACTTTTTTACCTGTATATGTGATTAATGGGCGGCCCCTATGGAGTTAGATTGAAACTCTGGGAAGGACATAGGATACTTTTCGGCGCAATAACAAACATTGACGCGAGCGAAGCTACGGGCGACCACTAGTTTATAACATAAGTTATCCCGTTGGTGTCAAAAAACAGACTGAAGAAGATTCTGTATCGCGTAGGTAGACCATTGCACCAAAGTGGTCATTCGAACAGTGGCGAGGGAACACACACAGCAGCATTCCCAAGAAGAGCTGGTGGCCGAACATGAAAATGTGCCTATAGCAGTCTATTACCATATTGAACTGACCCCAAATAAATTTTGACCATGGTAGGAAAAAGATGTCAGCGTCGGTGGCGTAGTGCTCCACCCTGAAGGCACAGGTTCGAACCCCGCCACGTACCAATGTGTTTAACAATTTTGAATTCATAATTATGTACGTTTATT
The DNA here is from genome assembly GCA_955850985.1 of Elophila nymphaeata. Classification (NCBI taxonomy): domain Eukaryota; kingdom Metazoa; phylum Arthropoda; class Insecta; order Lepidoptera; family Crambidae; genus Elophila; species Elophila nymphaeata. The sequence goes on along the minus strand of OY039082.1, from coordinate 18,643,393 downwards.
CGACGCTTCTACGTTGAAGGGAAACATCTTGACGAAACCCATGAAGAAATTCTTAGGTTGTGTGTGAAGTCGACCAACCCGCACTTGGCCAGCGTAGTTGACTAAGACCTAATAGCCCCTAATGGTGGGTAGGCTCAAGCCCCTCGGTTGGGACATTATATGAGTTGTTGACGATGATGAGGCTGACACTGACCTCAAAAAAAATGTTGGCATATTCAGTTTTTAAGTCGTTTTAATATTTTAAATTATTTTTTTAATGTTACTTGGTTGGCAGACAAGCGTACGGCCTGCCTGGTGCTAAGGTAAGCAGATACCGTAGCCTATAGAGACTTGCAACATCGACGTGACACTGGCGCACAAGACCTTACCCACAACATTCCCTAAAGAGAACCAGCGCATAAGGTATCCTTTTCTTAGGTTTCATATTTTCCACATGTCCTTCTCTTAAAACACTGGTAAGCTGACTGTTCACTCAACTAGAGCTCGTGCCACACTTCTAGTTCACTCTGAACACGAGGCGAACGAATGAGTACGAATCTAAACCTTATTAGTAGGTAGTACGGCTGTGCGAACAAAGCGGAAACAACTTCAGAGCGAACTAGATGTTTGGCGCAAGCTGTACCAACCAATGTTTATTAATAGTACATTATGATATAAATGCGGTAAGTTGAAAATAACAGCAGAGGCGAATGTTTACCACTTTCGCGACATAAAAACTCTGCTTAAATTTAATAAAGTACCGTTCGTTTTTAGACGGAGCTTCTTGATAAACCGTGTGTTTTACTTTACAATAACGCACAATTACGTAATGAGATACAATACGATATTGAAATTGGTGAAATAATAGACCCTTTACGAGAAAATGTGTTATAAAAATATATTATAGCATATCTTCAACCATGCCAAACGAATCACTGGACGGGACTACCGTATGTAGTTGTTTTAATTTTTGCCTCGTACCCGTAAAACGCGTCTCGTACGAACGTTTATAAAGGCCCCTTCAGACGATCCCTCAGCCAAATAACCGCACAACGTCCTGTTGACTATGTAATTAGGGTTGCCAGCTGTGTGCAGATTAAATTTACATCATCCGAATGCCCTAAATGAATTATGTTTGTTTTTAGGGCAGAGGAAAACGGTTTTTCTTGTCAAACCCGTTATGGTAGTAGCGGGAAACGGAATTCAGTAAATATTATTTTGGTGATTTAAATTATTTGTTTTTTTGTCCGTGTCGGGTAAGCTCTTGGCCTTCATGACACATCGTAAGTAAGATAAGGTCGATGGAAGCAATCGTCACTTGGAAACCTTGACCACGGAGGAATTGAATGACTGAACATAGTAGTGGTGTCCATTTAGACTCGAACGCCGTAGGGACGCTAGGCGGTCGGGAGACTACCGAGAGGGACATGCTCGGTCGCCCAGTAATCCCCTAAGAAGGAAACAGTACAAACCTGCAGTAGTCAAAAAAATAATAATGTTGTTATTAACAGTGTTATTATGGCGACAGATTTTGGTAAGTAGCAAGATAAACTTAAAAGAAGTCCAGCCATCCAGAAAAAGGAGTATACTCCGTTTTAAATAAATGTAAAATCGAAACTGGACTTCTCGAAAAATATTTTTTTATTTGTACCTTAAAATAGAACTTCCTTTGATGATTTCTCTAACATTTTCACGATTCAAAACTTCTCTACGTAACATAAACTTCGTGTGATGACATAAATTAAAATACCTTTACTTTAAAATTATAAAAACATTTTTTAGGTAAATATACCTATATGTAATTAAAATAAACATGGCAACATCTGCATCCCACCTTAGCGCCGGCTAATAAAGGTGGAATCTAATTTAGTTTTGCTAATGTTAATTAGGACACGTGAATTAAATTTTGCTTAGGAAATTACATTTAGGAAATTGGATTTCACTTTCAGTGTCTGATGCTGGTATTAAATATTTATCACTGAGGTCGGGTCACTTAGATTATGAAAATATTTTTTATAATTTTGGCAACCATAAAACTATGCCAATAATTATTACATTGGAATCGATTTTGATATAGTTTTAAGATAACAGATACATTTAAAAAATAGTAAGAAATTGTACTGACCCCAAATAATTTGGGACCAGAGTACAAATATACAGAGACTGCTAAAATCATAACTCGTAATTTTGGCTTCGCCGTCATCGGGTAAAAATGAGCTGCTGTCATAGACATGAAGTTGATTTGTTAATTTAGTGTAAACGATCCTTTATGCTACAACTTGTCACTAACAGCTACCTACATTCTCGCTTAACTTTCAATACCACTTCCACATACAGACAATCGGACAAAAGACAGCGAACAGCTTTTAAAGTTTAATGCTAAATACACATAGAAAATGCATTAGATGGCCGCCGCGACAAATGAAACTCAACATGAACATGTTTTGCTCACCACAGTTATTGCTGCTAAAGGGCAAGAAAGGCATTAAAATGTTGAGCACTTTAGTGTCACGGTCTAAACCGTCTTCCAATATACTTACGTTGATTTTTAATAAAAAAATCCATACAAAACAAAGCATCACATAACTATCAACTATAATAATTAAATATTCTAGACTAATATTAACTTTTACTTGTTTTTAAAACAAATATAAACACAGCAATTGTTAACTTGTTTTGATCTGTTTACTAATGACAGTTCTCATGTCGGCTGACGCCGATACCCGCTTCTAAATTCTATTATTTATAATAATGATTCTGAATACCCTCCATTTTAAAAATATCTCGAACTTTGTATACAAGCCTTTTGGCCCAACTAATTTGTGCCATAAATTAATTAAATAACTAATATATTTTAACTTGTATTTTCTGCCCATAGAAAATCTGCTAAACAATTTAAATTATTTTTGTTTACATAATTTTACTGCAGCAACCATAGATACAGGTACTCTGTATAAACTATCCTTTGGTTATGGTTGCATTATTCATTAAACGGAACTCCCACTACAAATTTTGGGAAGTTTCCAGAAGATTTGGAGTATTTAAGGCGTAGCTCGGAGAAACTGGGCCTCTTCTTCCATTTTCTCCAGCTATAGTTTAGTAATCCTTCTTGAAGTTATTAACTGTAGTACGCGATCCCCGAACTAGGGTGAGTGTGTGTTCTTAACCTATCATTTTAACGTTTTGCATCTAGCTTTTTAATAATTTAGTAAACCTAGTGTTAAATCGCAATTTCATTTAATTAACGTATTAATTATTATTTCAATTCCTTGCACTGTTAGATAAGGTAACCTTAAACTGTATAGGTACTTTTTAGTAGTAAATTTGCAAAACGTTATTTATGATTATTTTGATTAATTATTCTTATACATCATACTGTGTTTGTAATCATGTGAAACGTTCCACTAAATGGGCCGTGGACAGATTACAATCCACAGCTATATTCTTTTAACAATTAATCTGTGTAAAACTATTTTCTATGAGACCGCTAAGAAGGGTGCGTTTAGAAATCTATCGAGTTGAATAACTAATTTAATTTAATATGTTGCTAAAAAGTAAATACTAATTTCTACTTGAAATTAACTGTTCTTTCTTTAAATAGTATATAGTGACCACATGTTGACCTTTGCTCGACCTTTACATCTTATAATTTTTTTGATCACTTTATTACCCTTGTAGTTCTTTTATTAATTATTTTATTAAAATAATTCAATTGTAGCTTCGTCCCTTTATACCCTAACCTTAGTCGGTCGACTTAAGCGAACACCTGTTCATATCTTTCTAAATAACATTTCAGGGATCCTATCTACGGGCAGCCGCCTACCCTGCTGCTCCGCTGCTGTGCTTCGTGCCACCCTACCGGCCGAAGCTGAACCCACGCCGACCACGCTGGTAGTCGACGTGCCTGGTTCCTGCCGCTTCCTGCGCTAACCGCTGAAGCTAAGTCTCTCTTTCTAAAGTGCGAGAACCCCAGTGCGAAACCCCACTCACGCCCTTTATTTTAATAAATAGTGTTAAATTTAACCTATCTTTTAATTCTCTCTTTTCTGCACATCTGGCCGTGCTTCCCACGGTCAGAGCGTGTCAGTGGCGCCCAACTCGCTCAGGGTTCTTCGCTCTGTGGTTCTCATTTTTTTTTCTCTCTTTTTTATTTTAATTTTTGTTTAGGTGGGTACCTATGTTTTTTTTATTTTTAGTTAAATTATATTTAATTTAATTATATTTTATAATTAATTTCCATTGGGTGATAGCCCTAAGCTATTACTATTCTTTTTACTAAAAAAAGTTTAATTTTTGCCAGTTGTTAATTTTTTAATAGCTACCCACTTAATTTTTTTTTTTTTTTTTCTAACGCTGCAATTGAATTGTTTCGCACACACTCGCCTTAGTCTCTTTTGTAAGTTATAGTGTTGTACTTTACTATGGCGGAAAATACAAGTATTAATTTCCTCTCATTACAAAAATCTGAGCTCGAATATGAGGTTGCTTTGCGCGGTCAAACTCCGGCTGACACTGTGTTCGAATTAAGAAAGCAGATAGTGAAATTGAGTAAGGAGTTTCCAACTGAAACAATTTCACTTTCATATTTGCCTCCTTCTGAGGATTTAGACGGAGTTGTGGTCTGTTTAGATAAATCTTTTAAAAATATAAAATCTTTAAATAACAAATTCGATAAAAATTTATTTTTGAGAACGGAAGTCTTACTCAACCATATTTATCACCGGTTAAATAGGATCGAGGTGGACGAGAATGATTTGGATGCGGTTCTTTCCGACTGCAAACAAAATTTTGAGTCGCAAATGACCGAGCTTAGAACATTGTCACCATCTAGCAAGACTACCTTATCTGTTGACGATTTGCAAAGGGCAATCATTGGTCTAACTGTTGATAAAAACCGTACTCCGGATTTATCAAAACTAAAATTTAATGGCAAGTCGTGTGTGCGTGCGTTCGTTTAAAAAGTGGACGAATTTGTTGAGGCAAGAGGCATTGATCATGATAAGTTGCTGTCTTTCGGCTATGAAATTTTCACGGACGATGCTCTTCATTGGTTCCGGTGCATTAAGCCCAAGGTGGATAGTTGGTCTCAGGTCGTTGATGCTTTAAAATCGGATTTTAGTCCACATGATTTTGACTACCAATTTTTGTCAGAAATTAGGTGTCGTTTTCAAGGCGAAGGCGAAAATATTAGTATTTACCTATCTATAATGGATGGCATGTTCTCTCGTCTTACTAAGCCCTTGCCTGAGGTTGAAAAATTGGAGATCATTACACATAACATCCGACCTTGTTATGCTAACGCATTAGCTTCTGTTTGGCCAATATTAAATATTGACACGCTTAAGGCTGTATGCCAAAATTTCGAAAAGGTACAATGCCAGTTTAAAAAATTTAATGCGCCTTCTGCTCCTAGTTCTTCAACTCTAGCTCCTGAGTTCGCTTATAAGGGCAAATCCAGCGCTTCTGTTAGTGTTGAAAAACCTACTTATAAATCTTATAACGGTACTATAAAACCGAAGTCTTTTGTTACTGCTGTAGCTTCAGCAACTCTATACTGCCCGAGGTGTCGTACTAACTCGCATAGTCTAAAGGCTTGTACACAACCAAGAACAATAATATGTTTTAAGTGTGGAAAAAAGGGTGTACGTACTCCGGATTGCACTAAATGCAACCCAAAAAACTAGTTTGCCAGGATTGGAGAAATGGCGACTCTGATCGCTCAAAATTTAATAATTTCTGCAGTGAGACCGAGTGGAATCAGTGGTTAGCTTTTGTTTCGAACGTCTTTTCTAACCACTCGGTGTCTCCAATCCTGGAATCTGAAAATAAATTTTCACGTCCCTATATAAACTTATACGTTAATAATAAGAAACTCGTTGGTCTGTTAGATACTGGTTCAGGCATATCTTTATTGGGCAATAGTTCTGATGAATTTTTCAAAAAACAAAATTATAAAATTTATTCTTGTAATCCGTTACAGCTTTCTGCAGCTGGCGGTCAAAAATTTTATGCTTCTAAATACCTTATTTTACCTTTAACTTTTAATAGAAAAACCTATAATATAAAACTTTATATTGTACCAGAAATACAAAACAATCTAATCTTAGGTATGGATTTCTGGAGAACTTTTGGATTGTTTCCTAGTGAACTCGATGGCCTAGTAGTCAATGCATCTCAGGAGACTAATATTTCTAACATAGCCCTTGACGACCCTAAACATATTTTTTCATATGCTCAACTATCTGAGAAACAAAAGGAAGCTGCTGATGATATTATTTCCAAATTTCGCGGAATTTCTTATGAGGAATGTGGTTTGGGTCGTACTTCATTGATAACTCATGCTATCGATACTGGTGATGCGGTTCCGATACGACAACGATATTACCGTATGTCTCCTCAAAAACAATCCATTCTCAGTGATCAACTAGATGAGATGCTTAAAGAGGACGTTGTCGAACCATGTGATAGTCCCTGGTCTAATCCCGTCCTTCTAACACCTAAGAAAAACGGTGAATATAGGTTATGTTTAGACAGCAGAAAACTAAACTCTGTCACTCGTAAGGATGCCTATAGCTTACCTTATATCACTGAGATACTTGATAATCTCAGAGATGCTAAATATCTTTCCAGTGTTGATCTTTCAAAATCCTTTTGGCAGGTTTTAATAAAGCCTGAAGATAGATGCAAGACTGCATTCTATGTTCCCGCTAGGGGAACCTTTCAATTTAAGTCTATGCCCTTCGGGTTAACCAATGCGCCCGCTACGCAGCAAAGATTGGTAGATTTGCTCTTTTATGGGCCTGAATTTGAGAACAAAGTGTATGTTTTCATCGATGACATCATAACGGTGTCAAATACTTTTGAGGAACATATGTCTTTACTTTCGCGTGTTCTAGATAAACTAAAATATGCGAACCTTACAATTAACTTTGAAAAGTGTCAGTTTTTCAGGGAAAAACTAAGGTATTTGGGTTACGTCGTTGACTCTAGTGGTCTTCATGCAGATCCAGAGAAAGTAGACGTTATTACAAACTATCCTACACCATCGAATAAGAAGGAAGTTCGCCGTTTCTTAGGTACTGCCTCTTGGTACCATCGCTTTATCCCTAACTTTAGCACCTTGGCTGCGCCTCTTAACAAACTTACCTCTCAAGGTAAGACTGCACCTCCTTTTGTCTGGACGCCGGAGGCAGAGTCTGCTTTCAATAAACTCAAAGAGTGTTTGTCGTCACCTCCCATTCTATCTTGTCCTGACTATTCGGAACCATTCCAAGTTCACACCGACGCCAGCGATTATGGCATTGGTGGGGTATTGACTCAGATCCAGAACGGCGAAGAGAGGGTTATAGCCTACATGAGTAAATCCTTGTCAGCCCAAGAACGCAACTATAGCGCTACGGAGCGCGAAGCACTCGCAGTAATTGCGGCTATAGAACATTGGCGTTGTTACTTGGACAATGGTAGGAAGTTTACCGTATATACAGACCATTCCTCTTTAAAATGGTTTCTTAATATTAATAACCCTACAGGACGTCTAGCTAGGTGGGGAATTCGTCTATCTGCATTCAACTTCGACATTAAACACAGACGTGGCAAAGACAATGTTGTTCCAGATTCCCTATCTCGCGCTGTGCCTGTAGCGGCTATAGATAGTGCAAGTTCATCTTCATCACCAGTATCAGATCCTTGGTACTTGGAGATATTTGACGGTTGTAAATCCTCGCCTACATCTTTTCCAAATTATAAAATTAATGATAATAAATTATATAAATTTATTAAAACTTTAAATCCCTTAGCTAAGGAATTTGAATGGAAAGAAGTAGTTCCGAAAGACAGTCGCACTAGTATCATTATTGATAATCACTCTAATCCTACTTCTGGTCATCTCGGTATCTATAAAACTTTAAAACGTATATCTTTAAAATATTTCTGGCCTGGTATGCATAAAGATGTTGCTACGTTCGTAAATGATTGTGATGCTTGTAACTCTCATAAACATGCTAATCACCCTACCTTAGGACTTATGGGTCGACCTAAGGAATGTTCTAGACCATTCCAAATGATTAGCGTGGATTTGGTTGGTCCATTGCCTCCATCTAGGAAGCAAAATACAATGCTGCTTGTCGTAACTTGTTGTTTCTCTAAATATTCATTATTATTTCCTATACGTCGAGCTACTGCCGAAGTCGTAACAAATATTTTAGAAGAAAAAGTCTTTCTTGTACATGGCATTCCCAGTACAATTCTGATGGATAATGGAAAACAGTTCGTAAGTCAAAAATTACAACATATGTTTTCTCAATATAAAGTACCTAAAGTACGTTATACGCCTAAATATACGCCGCAGGTAAATACTGTCGAGCGTTATAATAAAACTATTATGACGGCTGTTTCCACATTCATCAACGAGGATCACAGGATTTGGGATCTAAATATACCAAAAATTCAGTTCGCTCTCAATACTGCTGTAAGTGAAGTAACGGGATATACCCCATCGTTTCTGGTCTTCGGGAGAGAATTGGTTTCATGTGGTTCTCACTACGTTGACGTTGATCAAACCGACGATATAGTTTTCACAGCTCGAGATGCCTATGCAGAAAATACTGGAAAACTAAGGAAAATCTTTGACCAGGTCCAAAGCTCTCTAATCAAGTCGCATTCTCGTAATTGTGGTCCTTATAATCTTCGTCGCAAAAACTTTGACTTCAACGTTAATGATATTGTCTGGCGAAAAACTTACTATCAAAGCGACAAAGATAAGCAATTTTCTAAAAAACTTGCTCCTAAATATATTAAATGTCGTATTAAATCTAAACTATCGCCCTTGGTCTATGAATTGGTTGATATGAAAGGTAAAAATCTAGGATCTTGGCATATCAAAGATTTTAAACTAAATAAATACTCTTAACTAATGTAAAATATTAAAATTACTAACATAAAAACAATCTTAAAAAATTATTGTATTTATAGTCTAAAACTATAAATATAATAATTTCAAAAACTATAACTAACATTTAAAATACAACAAAACATACATTCTGATGTATTGTTTCTTTTTGAATAATTTAAAACAAAATATAATTATTGTTAAAATAAGGAAACAGTTCCTTATCTTATAAAGCTGTCTTGTTTTTTTGTTCACAAATGCATTTGGTTCTAACCAAATGAAAATTTTGTTGAATTCTTTTGCTGGTCGTGATTTCATTGCTTTGTTTTTTTACAAAACCTTTGGTGACTAAAAATAAAATTGCTAAACAATTTTTCAAAAAATCCCTTCCATTTTTTCCATTTTTAACTGGAGAATGCTGTACCTAAACTGCGCTCTTATTCTTTTATAGAATACTTTGAAGTATCTCTTGATTTTACTTTCACAGCTGTGACCTTATTGTTTTTCGGTTGCTAAACAACTGGATTACTCTCTTTTGCCTCGCATCTGTAGTCCTAGGTACTACCAAGACTCTAAATCTTGTATTGTCGATACCTCTCGTCAATGTTGCAGGGTACTCTTTTGCAGTTGTGTTGTATCTTGAGTGTCTGAATGTTCTATATAACTATTACTCTGAAGTTTTAGTTTCTTTTTGAGAGTGTAGACTTCTTTAGGGGATTTTTGTCAAGCAAAATCCTACACTAAAGGGGGGGATATGTCACGGTCTAAACCGTCTTCCAATATACTTACGTTGATTTTTAATAAAAAAATCCATACAAAACAAAGCATCACATAACTATCAACTATAATAATTAAATATTCTAGACTAATATTAACTTTTACTTGTTTTTAAAACAAATATAAACACAGCAATTGTTAACTTGTTTTGATCTGTTTACTAATGACAGTTCTCATGTCGGCTGACGCCGATACCCGCTTCTAAATTCTATTATTTATAATAATGATTCTGAATACCCTCCATTTTAAAAATATCTCGAACTTTGTATACAAGCCTTTTGGCCCAACTAATTTGTGCCATAAATTAATTAAATAACTAATATATTTTAACTTGTATTTTCTGCCCATAGAAAATCTGCTAAACAATTTAAATTATTTTTGTTTACATAATTTTACTGCAGCAACCATAGATACAGGTACTCTGTATAAACTATCCTTTGGTTATGGTTGCATTATTCATTAAACGGAACTCTCACTACAAATTTTGGGAAGTTTCCAGAAGATTTGGAGTATTTAAGGCGTAGCTCGGAGAAACTGGGCCTCTTCTTCCATTTTCTCCAGCTATAGTTTAGTAATCCTTCTTGAAGTTATTAACTGTAGTACGCGATCCCCGAACTAGGGTGAGTGTGTGTTCTTAACCTATCATTTTAACGTTTTGCATCTAGCTTTTTAATAATTTAGTAAACCTAGTGTTAAATCGCAATTTCATTTAATTAACGTATTAATTATTATTTCAATTCCTTGCACTGTTAGATAAGGTAACCTTAAACTGTATAGGTACTTTTTAGTAGTAAATTTGCAAAACGTTATTTATGATTATTTTGATTAATTATTCTTATACATCATACTGTGTTTGTAATCATGTGAAACGTTCCACTAAATGGGCCGTGGACAGATTACAATCCACAGCTATATTCTTTTAACAATTAATCTGTGTAAAACTATTTTCTATGAGACCGCTAAGAAGGGTGCGTTTAGAAATCTATCGAGTTGAATAACTAATTTAATTTAATATGTTGCTAAAAAGTAAATACTAATTTCTACTTGAAATTAACTGTTCTTTCTTTAAATAGTATATAGTGACCACATGTTGACCTTTGCTCGACCTTTACATCTTATAATTTTTTTGATCACTTTATTACCCTTGTAGTTCTTTTATTAATTATTTTATTAAAATAATTCAATTGTAGCTTCGTCCCTTTATACCCTAACCTTAGTCGGTCGACTTAAGCGAACACCTGTTCATATCTTTCTAAATAACATTTCAGGGATCCTATCTACGGGCAGCCGCCTACCCTGCTGCTCCGCTGCTGTGCTTCGTGCCACCCTACCGGCCGAAGCTGAACCCACGCCGACCACGCTGGTAGTCGACGTGCCTGGTTCCTGCCGCTTCCTGCGCTAACCGCTGAAGCTAAGTCTCTCTTTCTAAAGTGCGAGAACCCCAGTGCGAAACCCCACTCACGCCCTTTATTTTAATAAATAGTGTTAAATTTAACCTATCTTTTAATTCTCTCTTTTCTGCACATCTGGCCGTGCTTCCCACGGTCAGAGCGTGTCATTAGGTCTAATAATAGAAAATAATGGAGGTCTCATAACTTTTCAGGTCTATTAACAAACAATATATTTAATTATCTGTGTTTTAAATCCGGACTACTGAGATGATTTTGAGTGTAACATTTGTCCTGGTAGTTGGCTTTTGTTTGTTTGTTTACTGTTTGTACTTTTGGGTTTGGTGCCCCTTTTAGGCGGAAGGCTGGCAACCTCTCACTATTTGGAAGCAAAGCATGGCCAATACTCCCAGATGTGATTGTGTGCAATGAAATGATACCTATGGCTCTGATCAATCGACCCCTATGAGCGTGACCGTACATATGTCTTGTAAAATACATACGTTTTAAATCTTTATAATTTATTTGTACAACTGACATGATAAACTAAAAAATATTTAAATTTAGTTTAACATAAGTCAACAATCTTCTAAACCCATCAAAAAATATATTACTTTTATTAGAAATTGAGTCCTAGAATTTGGCTACGGCTTTAATTTGACTTCGATTACGACTAGTGCAAATACAAAAAATAATGTTATTTCTTATCGTTCTTCTTCAAAATTTAGCAAACCAAGTCTTTATAAAAAAAATCCACGCTAACACCAATTATCTAGCCCAAATAAAGTATCATTAAGAACTTGTGCTATGGATACTAGATAACGGACAATTACATAAAATAATCTAGATATTTCATAAATAAGCTAAGCTAAATAAATATGTAAACAACCATGACTCGTGAACAAATATTCGTCTTCACCATACCAATATTTTCCACTACCAGGACTCGAACCCGGACCGCCCGATGTATAGGCAGCGTTACTGACCACTCCACCACGATGCAAATGATTTAATATTATGGTTACTTAAAAAAGTATTACAAAAACATATAAGATTTAAACATCGCTAAAATTTCCAGCGTGTGCTCTGCTCTGTCCGTAGCTTATATTACTCGACAAAATTTTAAAAGGAATAAGAGTGGTCTTAGTACGCTACCCTGGCGCACGCTAACTCACAATAAAAAGATAAGGGTAGCCCTCGAAACGCCCTCGTTCTATTTCGACGCGTCGCTCTAAATCTGACGTGCTCAGTCACACTCCCCTTGAAGATTTGAGTAGGAATAAGGAAACAAAAAATATACGGAACAACTTATGACAAAGGTAAAGAACATAATACACACATAAAAGGAAAATATTTTTAGTAATGCATCCACGCCAATGCTTGATATAGTTATTATCTTTATATATTCTCATATCCCTAATATTATAAACAAGAATAAAGTAATTTTCTTTATTATAGGTGTTATCTAAAATCGCAGTTATACAAGCCGCGAAGCCTTTCATCTCGCCGCTGATTAAGCTGTGATAATAATAAATATTAATTCTAAAGTGTAGCGTACAAATCAATTAAAAAGATTGCGATCTTTTTAAATAATACATATTAACATAAAGCATGCACCGGTCTCAGGTCGCTTCCCTGGCGCACGCCAAACTGCAATAAAAAGATAAGAGCAGCTTTTGAATCTCCCTTTTTGCAACTCAACACTTTAATCTAAAGAATACGGGCACTGAAGCCCTAAACAGTATATAACACAATAAAGTTTATATTAACAACTAGATGACCCGGTGTACTTCGTATCAACTATTCATGGAGTACTAAACGTCTTTGCACCTATCCTAACGACATTAAAACTCTCCCTTCGCTAAAATGGCGGAACGTCAAATGTTTGACAGGTAGGCAGAACAGTTTATATGGGAAATGGAAATTGTTGATTTTACTATCTTCCTCGCAATTTCTCCATATTATCTCACCGTTTAAACCTTCCCTAGACCACGAACGAACGAACATTTCAAGACCAAAATGAGATAAATCCGTTCAGCCGTTCTCGAGTTTTAGCGAGACTAACGAACAGCAATTCATTTTTATATATTATATATAGATAGATAATGAAATATAAACAGGTTGTTGGTACATAACACTAGCCAATTAGTATTTACGCAATTATGTTAAGAACGTTCCTTCAAGTTTTAATAAGGATTTCGTACCTATACATTTTATTAATTTTATGATTGTAATATATTTTAATCTGAAGACAAACGCTTAAAGCGATTACTATTACATAATTTGTCCCACATGTTATAACAAATCAAACTAATTTAATTATTTTACATACTCATAAACCTAAAAAGATGGTAACATTTGGCTTCACACGAAGTTGGAAATATGGGTCATACGAGTTACATTAATGTTTGAAAATGTCGTTAAGATAGCACTTACACTACAAGATAACATTTACACAATTACAATATTGAGATCACATGTACTCGCATAAAATCTTTCATTATGTAGTTACATAGTTACTGCGTCTCCATTAAATAATAGGAAGTTATGTCGTATAAACAAAAGTTACACATAAAATAATAGGAAGTTATAAATGAAGGACAAAACCAATCCTTAGTTCTGAGTAATAAAATTTTTGCTCAGAATGTTGGTCATACTATTATTTGCCTCTAATGAGAAAATACGAGTATAATATCAACCATTTTCTACACTTTGTAATTAAAAAACCACTGAGAACAATATTTTCTACACTACCATTACAAATCGAATCAATGGAGTATAAAGCAAACAAATACGATACACTATGGATATACATATTTAGAGTGCAACATGAAAAAAGCACTTTAGCACACATCCCATTTTCTTTTTCAATGTTGCCATTGTTATTTTTGACTTATTTCGTTCTGCCGACGCCCAGCCTAAAAAGACCCCAGGGAACACATCCCACTTATCATTAAATGTGAGGACCATTAGAAGCGTAGGGACCAAGAGAGCTCCAAGTGAAATGGTTCGGGAAATGTGCAAAAACAAAGAAGCCTGCTCGCCGTTGGTAACCTAACTTGGAGCCGTCTCATTTGGGCTTGGTTAAAAATGCAGGTGGTTCTAAAGACTGCAACTCTAACAATTTTAATGTTTGTTCATACAAAGTTCGTGCAACCTTTCTGTTTAAATATTTAAAGGTAGAATGTTGCTTGATGTTTAACTTGAACATAGTTTACAGACGTTTGTTGCATTATGAAGTTTCTGCCATGAAGACTATTGTCGAAAATTCTAATATCTCTAGCTCGAATGCACGCTACCCCGAATCACTTTAGACCTATACACTATATTCCTTTAATATTTCGCCGAAAGCGTGCACGCATCATCATTGTAATAATTACGTATAAAAGTCATATGATCTCAATAGTTCGAAGGGCACTAGTTCTTCACTATAAAAAGACGTCCAACAGATTTATCAATATGTCTGTGCATAGAACTAAATTAAAAATTTCTACTTAACTAAACACCAGTAATAAGATCCATAAATCAGTTTAAAATTACGTTTTCTTTAAATCTGTTGCAATTTTCCTGTTCAATTCTTCCGCGTAATCTTTTCATCTCCATAATATGTACCGGTGAGCCCCGGCGTATCTCACGCTGTGACATAGGCAGACTGACAGAAGGGATTACTGAAATACACGGCGAGAAAAACGTAAAGTACCTACACAGCAAAAACACATGCGAGGAACTCTGCTTTTTCGTAAATATGTTTTTCTTCGTAATTACAACTTACTTTTGCACGAAAAAGTTTTTACGCAACAAAAGATATTGTTTCTTATTATTGCATGTTTATTTAAAATCGCATTGTGTACACTTTAAACTTTTCCTCATACAAATAAGATATTACAGATACGACAAAATTTAAATGGTAGAATATTACTAACTGCCTATTTAAAAAAATCCTTAGTACTGGTTCTCTCATTGACTGTGTGAAGAATTCATGTATACGAAAGGCTAGGGGTAGCCATAACCCTTGTCGCGCCCCACCTGGGGGGTGTTTTGGCATTTGTTGCGAATTCAAGAAGGGAAATGGACTCGTTCCAATGCAAAATTTAATCGCGCAGAAATAATTTCGTTGATATGGATTTCTTGTTAAGGAGAATTTGGTTCATTGGTGGTTTAGTATATTGGGAATTCTAAAATGATGTCTTTTAATGTTATTGACTTTTAGTATAGAAAGTTTGTTAAGATAATTACTATAAGCACTTCTTCTTCACAAACCCGCTTTAGGACATCTTCTAGACCATTCACAGACTCTTAATCGGTAGGAAAAGTCCCACGCAGGAGAAACTCGCCAACTAGCAATCCTCTTGGGAGATTCATACAGTCTTGATAATCCGCAAGGTCCTGACTTACCAATGGCAATATACAGTAAATAAGATTATTCGAAGTATAAAAGCTGATAACGATGATTTAACATCACCACGGTCAAAGTCGATGGATTGAACAAACTTATTTTAAATTGGAACTACTTCTTTTTCCTACGCCTCCAATTTTATTTTGGTGTCGGTGCAGTATGTTCAGTTATCGTCATATAATATCAGTTTTACGGCCTTTCGGACACCAATCCTCTTCGCAAAAATTGCAGAGTATATTGCAAATATTTAACCCGAGTACAAACTAAATAAAAAGTAGAAAACAAATTTACCATTATAAAATTACCAAAAACACCTTCTAATTTATAAAATCTTCTGAATCGTAAAATAATACTACAGTTAAATCCCCACTTCAAACATTCTGTTGTTTCCCAAAATGCCACCTTCCCTCAGATTTCTTTCGCTGTCATTATAAATTCAAGTGGGAGGGTGGGTCGCACGATGAGTGCGAAGTCAGGCTCGCTCGTGACCCTGCATCATGACCAGGCTCCTCAGCTTAGGTACATTCATTAAATAGAATTAGCGTGTGTGATGAACTGGTAGTAAGATAAGTGATTTTAGTAGCGAAATCAGAATTTCAAGACGTGCTTATTTTGATACAGAAATTTCATGCTTTGGAAATTATATGGCATCGAAACAAATAATGACAAAAAGTGGCAAAACAAACTTAAGAATACGCTGTTATAATTCATTCCATTCTTTGTGAAATGAAATGAATTTTAATTATATTTTTGAGGGCATTTTTCAAATAAGTCAGGAAAATATTAGCCGATAAATTTAGAAAAAATACAAAAAAATCGACTTGTCCAGGGTGAAAATCGAACCCAGCATCTTACGCAATCTGGGCGGCTGCGTCAAGCGTCAACCACTACCCTACCGGGAAAATGCTTTCACTGTCGAAATTTGTCAGTGCTTGGTAACATTGTTTCTTAACGCAAAAACAATTCCATAATATAAGGAAGTTTCGTCTTAACTGGACGTCAAACATTTGTTAAAATATTTCGTTAGGATCTTAGGAGTACAAATTTCAACGATTTTATGAAACAATGTTACTATAAAAACATAAGTACCAAGCACTGACAAATTTCGATGGCGAAAGCAGTGTCCCTGTAGCGTAGTGGTTGCGGTCGCAGCGGTCCGGATTGCGGAAGATGCTGGGTTCGATTTTCCGCCCTGGACAAGTCGTTTTTTATTACTGTATTTTTTCTAAGTTTAATAGTATTTGCGCGTTTGATAACGCAAAATTAATAATTCCATAATGTTAGCCAATAGCTTTTATTTTTGATCTCATTTAAAGATATTTATTTATTTTAGACTCTATTTAAATAAAATACCTATTTGCTTCAAAACTACACTTCGAAAAACAGCCCTAAACTTAATATCAATATTTTTTATTCATTAACAAGCCATCACAAATCCTTTTCTAATTCAACACTATTTTTTTTAATCCATCTGATCATTTGTCTATCTAACCTGCCTTATTCTGAGAATAACGTACAAGAAACTCAGTTTGTCCCTCCCTTTATATGTTTCTTAATAATTATTTAGCCCTTAGCCCATGAAATATTTCCTTCACTGTTTTTAAATACATCGACAGCAAAAGTCTAGTCGGTTGGAAAAATAAAATGCTGACTCATGTCAGAACAATTGTCCTAGGTAATCCAACTAACATTTGTTGACTTGACATAGACAGCAAATATATATTTTCCTTTGCTCGATAGTACATACAAGTCATTCTTGGACATAAATAAGTATGATCGTGCATTACATTAGGGAGTTCAAAAATCACCATTCGTCTCGAGCGCTCTCTCATGAAGTCTCCTGCCCTTACGAGCCTCGACATCCTCGTGTGCTTCTTGACGCCACTCGGGACCACTCGGGGCCACTCGACGCGACACCACTCCGCCATCTGATCCGTAGATAGTGCATGCTCCCAATTTTTAGCCAGGCACTTTACCTCTAATTCTGACTGCAGTCTTTTATGTGCCTTGTTTTCTACGTAACATGAAAAACAGAACAGAAGTAGCAAATTTACTTACTTAACAATAGTAAGAAGTGTAACATTTTTACCAATAATGTAGTATGTTATTTCGTCAACTGGACAAAATTCGTTTTCTTAAAATGTATTGTCCAAGAATACCAGTACGGTTTTACTTTGTCACAAATCTTCTGGTTTTTTTTTTTAAGAGAAATGGCGAAATCGTAAAGGAAAGTTAAAGAATTAGCACAGCGTAATAAACACTAAAATTTGGAGCACTATTCTTATTGTTTATCGTTAATAAGTATTCCACGGCTTCCCAGAGGATTGATGATTTAAGGTGGATACATGAGGTATGGAACATCTTTACATCGATGACCACTTACCATCGAGCGAAACTTAAAATAAATAGTTTGCAATAAATACTTGAGAAGAAAACAAATCAACAACTTTTTGCGAGGAAAATTCCATCCTTGCGCTATCATTCATATTTTTCCTATGTACAAAATTTGAACACTCCTTCCTAGTGGAGTGTTCAAAAACCGTCACACGAGAGCTTGGTCTCGAAAGGCACTCATGCGACCGTCGGGTGGAGCTCAAGACCCCTTGACACTGGCTCCACACCGATGCGAAGATAGCACATGTTCTAAATGCTGGCTAATTTTTATATGTATATTAATACGGTTGAAAATTAGTATGAATCTTGGTTTCTTCAACTTTAAAACTCGTATTATGACGAATGCGAAAACATAACTTAAATACCTGATAGTACAATATGCTCATATGCGCGGATTGCTTAGATATTTTTGAGTGTAAAATTTGTCAGTTTAATTTTATTTTTGGGTTTGATGCTCCATTTATGTAGGCGACAGGTGGGAACTTATGACTTTAAAAAAAAACGTATTGTTTCTTTTGTCTTGCAGAACAACTTCGTTTTTCGAATTTTTCGAAATAAGGACTAAACAAAAAATTGTGTGTGTCAGCTCCGACGCACGACTGGAGTTTACTCCGAGACAGGTGAGATGGCGCACCTGCTGTCATCCGTGTTTTGACAATTAGAAGTTGCGCGACATAGGATGCGCACCAATTATGACTTTGACCTTCAAAAACGTAACGAGGTCATTCATCGATAGATTTTACTCCTCACATTTTTCTCATACCGGGCCCCTTATATATGCAAATCGATTCTTAAGGAGTAAACTCCAATTAGAGCCCGCGAAACAGGACGTGAGTGAGACAAGCTGTGCTGTTTCACGGTGACGGCAGCGGCATAGCGTCGTGCCGTGGTGATGGATCCACGCCCTTACCCGTATGCTTTTTTGCAACCATTATATTATTTACGACTACTACTGCTTTAACCGACATTAATTAATACTATTTGACTTTGAATTTGAATAACTAATTAGATTCTTAAGTCGTTTACGCAAATTGAGTCACAGCGGTATCGGCATTGTCGCTGCGGCGGGCGGTAACGCTGTGCTGTATTGACCCTTATGATGACGACAAATTTACATGTTATCACTGCCGCTGCGGCGCCATGTATAATAAACGCTCATTCATTAAGGTAACTTTCTCAAAGAACCGCATATAATTAATGACTAATATTCTAATTAGAAATTAAATTAAATTCAACATAAGCTTCTTACGGTTGCAACATTACGTACAAATCATGCATTATTAGATGCATAAATTACATTTCTCCATTCCAACTAATAGGTGTGCCCAAATATTATCGATAAATTCACGAGTTACAAGTTAAAAATGCCGCATTTGTATTCCGACGATATTTAATCGGAAACCCACACTAGAAATTCGATTATTCGAATGTTGCAATCGTAGTTGGAGAAATATGTTAATTATCATAGTCGTCAGTTTGCACTTAAATTATGTAAGTTAGATAAATTGGTTCTTTAATAGTGATGTACCGTTTCTGCCCAAAGTTACATTCTAAAGATACGATGATTTCATTCTAAGGATTTCTATAGGTATTACATAGGCAACAAAAAGCATGCAACCGGTCTGGTCGTATGCAGTACCATGCTTGCAGCACAAGGGTGTCACTTCTAACACGCTTATGTATAGATAAATTAAAAAAAGAACATTTTTTTTCCAATGGAAAGCAGCACTTATCTTACTAGAAAAATGCACTGAAAAAAATCGACTTGCCTCAGGCGGGACTCGAACCCGCACCTTCCACAATCCGGGTGGATGTAAGGTAGTTTCATCTTAGCTGGGCGTCAAATATTTGCAAAAATATTTCGTTCGGGTCTTGGAAGTGCAAATTTCAAAGATTTGATGAAACGATGTTTACCATAAAAACATAAGCACCAAGCACTGACAAATTTCAACAGCGAAAAGCAGTGCCTCGGTGGCGAAATTGGTCAACGCGTCCACCCGGATTGTGGAAGGTGCGGGTTCGAGTCCCGCCTGAGGCAAGTCGATTTTTTTCAGTGCATTTTTCTAGTATTATATTTACGCGTTTGTAAACGCAAAAATAATATTATTCCAGCACTTATCTTATTAATCTACTTATTTCAGTTTACTAAAGTATATCCAAATTGTTAATTAATCATTTTAAATCTTTCGTCCTTTGTCTTTACACTTCAATGTTTATTCATGAGTAATAGTTTAGTTTTATTTCTTCAAAATTTATATTACAAATAATCTATTACATTTAATTAATATTCACTTTCCTTACAATTTATTGCAGGTCCCATCGAAACATCGACAATTGAAGTACCGATTCGTTTCCCATGTCTACCACAACGATTCTCACGCTGCCCGTGATTTATCGAGAATAGTGGTGTATCACGTGGGCGGCGACGGCTACACATCTCGTTACTGTATTGGGAATTTATTTCCCGTAAACCCTGCAGCACGACCTTTGTGCATTATGGGGTCATATAGACCATTATACTGGATTTTGTTTTCGAATACATCAAATTTTCTAGTGAAATATACTATTAACTGACCAACATTATAACAGTCAACGTTAAAGCTTAAAACGTAGTGAAACTTTCACATGAATCCCCGTTAAGTATTTACAAGGCGTGTCTTCCGCTCGCAGCGTTATCTCACAGAAAACTTTAAAGCTGTTGATTTTGTCAATCAGAAACACTTATCGCTTAGTATTCAATATCTTCACAGTGTAATACGACAAACACATCCTATAATAAATAAAATAAACACCACCACCACAAACTAAGAAAAGCACAAAAGGTAAACTCTGAAAAGTATGTTTTTTGAAACGTACATAATATTATGAAATTTAAAATTATAATGAAACCAAGATAAATTCTGTTATGTTCTATCTAAAGATAAGCACTCTCTAGACAAGGCGCCAATCGATTGCGTCGAATGTTTAACGAAATAATAGAAACGTATGAAACTGACGAATTATTGAGAAAACACCATGGCGACCGTCAAATGTGAATTGGCGTTGTTATTTATAGAAACGTTGTGTAGCGTTTGCCACTTAGTAGTGTCTAGGTATTCTGGGAACACCCAACGAATTTCTTTCATAATACGTCTTAATTTGACAATGACGAAGAAGTAAATTCTTCAATATCTAAGTTTCAAGTTCTGTGACACATGACTCATGACATACTTATCATTTTGTTGAACTTTTCCGTGTTTGAATTTAAAAAATATAATTTAATTTCGGTACAGTCGGTCGTTCCCAATGTCGGTATTTGGCAGGCGACTGACCGTAAATATCTAATGCCAAAACCTATAGCAATATTGATATTGTCATCCAGACATACTGTACCGACCGAAACTCTGACTTAGAAAAGCCCAACGGCCTCAAATTAACCTCTCCAATGCGCATCACTCGCGATTGATAGTTTTAAGATTCTGCAATATTAATGTTTGCGTTGCTTAAGTTATAATTATGAGCCTTGATTTCTACGCTCTACTTTTATTTGTGGCACTGCGATGAAATGCCATGTATTTACGAAAAAGAAAAAAATGTCACATTCAAATAACGAAGGTCCATTGGAGACGAATGGACCATATAAATAGTCTTTCGAAGAAAATATGACGATTCCGATTACAATAAACGGTAGTCATTTTGTACTGCTTTCTATAATGAGAAAAATAAACTTACGCTTAGCTTGGCAAGCACATTTACTAAAATTTTTCGTAAACTTTACTTGTATTCAAATAACAATATTTAGCTTCAATGTTTATTCAAATGCAGGTAGTTCACTTTCACTTTATCTAGTATCCTTATGGCATGTTCTTCATGATACTTAATTTGGGCTAGATAATTGGTGGGAACATGGATTTAATAATATTATACATAGCTAGCTTTTGACCGCGACTTCGTCCCCGTGGGATTAAAATAAAAAAAATCCTTAAATACGTCATTCTTATTTTTTTACCGAAAAGTCGTATACCAATTGATATGTATTTTATATGACGGATTTCCCATACAAACTTTCAGACCCTATTTCATCCCCTTAGGGGTTGAATTTCGAGAAATCCTAAAATACTCCTTTCTTAATTTTAAACGGAAAATCCATAAACCAATATGTATGGATTTTACTATAAAAATAATGGATTTTCCACTCTAACTTTCATCCCCTATTTCATCCCCTTAGGGGTTGAATATCGAGAAATCCTAAAATACTCCTTTGTTAATTTTAAACGGAAAAGCCATACACCAATCTGTATGTATTTCACTATAAAAATAATGGATTTTCCACTAAAACTTTCATCCCCTATTTCATCCCCTGGTTAAATTTCGAGAAATCCTTTAATACGTTATTCTTATTTTTTAACGGAAAAGCCATACTCATACCAATTTGTATGGATTTCACTAAAAAAATTACGGACTTCCCATACAAACATTCATCCCCTATTTCATCCCCTTAAGGGTTGAATTTCTAGAAATTCTAAAATACCGCTTTCTAAGTTTTTAATTGAAAGGCTATATACCAATTTTTATGGATTCTACTTTAAAAATGACGGATTTCCATAGAAACTGTCATTCCCTATTTTACCCCCTTAGGGGTTAATTTCGAAAAATTCGGCCTTATCCCTTGCCTACGTCATAAAAGAAACCTCTGTGCAAAATTTCAGCTATCTAGATCCAAGGGTATGGGCTGGGTGTTGACCAGTCAGACAGTGAGTCAGGAATTATGTCGCAGGCGGATTGTAGTGTGTGAGAATTGTTAACCAAATAAAACCGTTTGTTGATAAATCCATAGTAGATTCTATCAATATTAGTCTGTATAATCCTCAGATCATTATATTCTTTATTGTACACATGAGTAAGAGAAATATACATTTAGAAAAGTATGTACAAAGGTGAGCTTATCTCTATTAGAGATCTCTTCCAGCCAACCCTAGCTTTAGTTTGATAATTTGGATGCGGGATTAATTAATGTGTACAAGCAGCAAATTACCAAAATAAACAATAAATTTTGACAAATATTATTACTTACATACTAACTACTTATATACTTAGATATAATTACATACTTACACAATATAAAAAAAAAACTATACTTAAATAAAAACTATTACGAATAAGTATACATAAATAAACATACATATATATATATATATATATTTATATATTAATATAAATAAATACTCTTATGACAAATTCGAGAGGTAGTACTCTTTCAACTTATGTTTAAAAGTAGTCACTGATACACTCTCTCTGATGTTGATCGGCAAATTATTCCATAAATGTGTAGCACGCACAGTGAAAGATCTGGCAAAAAACTTGGATTTGGAAGGAGGACGAACCAGGGTTTTTGTGACACAAGCACGTCTAGGACGAGAACTACACGGAAGGAAATCAAAGCGGGAGCGCAAGTAAGCAGGATGTTCAGGATTGTGAAGGATTTTATATAGTAGGGTAAGGATGTGCACATTTCTGCGAAGTCGGATAGGGAGCCACATTAACTTCGAGCGAAATTCAGAAACATGGTCAAATTTACGCAAACCGAAAATGAACCGAATTGCCAGATTTTGTAGGCGTTCCAACTTGTTAAGTAGCTCCTCTGTTGCATCCAAATAACAGACATCAGCATAGTCGAGAATGGGGAGTAGGAGAGTTTGAGCAAGCATAACTTTAGTCTTAAATGGCAGGAAGTATTGAAGACGCTTGAGAGAGTGGTATGAGAAGTGCATACGACGACTAACTTCGTTGATATGACAAGACCAAGACAATGTGCAATCGATCGTCAGACCAAGGTCTTTGCTCTTTTCTGCAAATGGTATAACAACGTTGTTATATAAGATCTCTCTGATTTTATTGCTTTGAAGTTGATTACGCATCCGGTTACTCGTGATAATTATCGCCTGTGACTTATTAGGATTAACTAATAGTCCAAAAGATTCAGCCCAAGACTGCACCACACGCAAGTCATTATTGATGTTGTCTACGATGGCATTGACATTATCCAAACTACAATGCCTATAAATCTGTAGATCGTCTGCATACAAGTGGTAGGGAGGAGACATAACCTTAGTAAGTTCATTAATGAACACTGAAAAAAGAAGAGGAGAGAGTACGCCGCCTTGCGGTACGCCTGCAGTAAGGTGACACCAGTCTGAGAATGACTCGTCACACTTGACACATTGCTGACGTCCGCGAAGATAGTCAGAGAACCAAGCTATCACGGAGGGTAGAATGTTATTTGAACCAAGGATGGATAAAAGGACATCAAAATCAACGGAATTGAAAGCGCTGCTGAAATCAAGTAATACAACAACAGTAGCCAGCCTATTGTCTAATGCTTGACGAATGTCATCAGTGACGTTCAATAGAGCTGTCACTGTGCTGTGATGGGGACGAAAACCGGACTGGAGAGGATTAATGAGGTTGTTATGGAATAGGTATGAGGAAAGTTGGATGTGAACAGCGCTCTCGAGGACCTTGGACAGAAAGGGAAGTATGGATATTGGGCGGAAATGGGAGTAAGTTGTTGGATTTGTTGATTTAGGGAGGGGAAGGACATGGGCTCGCTTCCACTCACTTGGAAAGACGTTAGTCTTCAGCGAAAAATTCAAAATGTGCGTGATAATGACACTAACGTCTTCCAATATGGGAACCAGCATATCACGACATATACCGTCGTTACCCACGGCCCTGGATTTGATCGATAGGATGCTCTCTTTAACTTCATCCTCCGTGATATCGCGAAACGAGAATGAGTCACAGTCAGGTGGGGTACCATTGCTAAGAAGAGTCAATGTTTTATCTTTGATAGTTTTGTCAATGATGACAGGAGGTTGAGAAAAATGCTTATTCAGTGCATCCAAGTTTGGTAAGTTGCAATTATTGTCATGATAATCTCCCACACCTAGCGACTTCAAAAATTTCCAAATTTGTGCAGGAGGTACATTTTCTAAAGATGAATGGATGTAACGGCGTTTGGCGTCCCTACACAACCTGTTGCAGAGGTTTCTAAGACTTTTGTATTTTTGTAGGTTATCATCACTCGGCATCTTCTTAAGGGTAGACTTAGCCTTGTTTCTACGCTGCATAGTTTTTTTGATGTGTGGAGTGAGCCAAGGAGCTGGAAGATGCTTAACTCGTACTGGTCTAAGTGGAGCATGAGTGTCGAACAAATTAAGTAAGAGCTTATTGAAAATTGCAACTTTATCATCAACGGTATTAACATTGAGAATAGCAGACCAATCTATTTTATTGAAATCCTCTCTCAAGCGATCAATATTAATGCACCTAAAGTTACGCTGAAGAATAACCTTTGTTTTTCGTTTGGGAGGGCGTACTTTGTACGAGAGATATAAAAGATCATGGTAGGAAAATGGCGCTATTAGCTGACCATGCGAAACAACTAAATTAGGTTTAGAGATTATTTGTACATCTAGAAGAGAAGGTTGACAATTGGGGGTGTGATGAGTAGGTGAAAGGGATAACAATTCAAAGTTGACTGAAGAAATAATGGATTTTAGACGAGTAGACCTAAAGTTGTGCTTTAATAAACACGTGTTTAGGTCACCCATGAGAATTACGTGGTCATATGTAGAACTTAAGTGCTCAAGAGAAGTTTCAAAAGAATGAAAATAATTAACTTTATCATTAGGGCTATAAACTACACCGACAAGAATTTTTGTGTGGTGCAGTTGGACTTCCAAAAAAAGATGCTCAAGATTTCCAGAGTATTCACTAGGAGATTTGTCAACAATATTGCATTTGATATTGTTTCGCAAGTAAACACATACACCACCGGCACCTGCACCGATTCTGTCGTTTCTGTATAGTTTATAGCCATAAAGAGTGCAAATTGAAGAGGGTAAGGAAGGTTTAAGCCAGGATTCGGAAATTAAAATTCCATCAACTACACCGCTGTTAAATGATGCAATTAAATCAGAAATGTGTCCTACAACACTTTGGGCATTAATGTGCACGAGGTTAAGGAAAGAGGATTTGCCATGAAACACCGACTGAAGTTCCAAATCCAATGACAGTGCATCGGAATCAGAAGCTGAAGATATGTCACTGCAAGCACTTTCAAATTCATCTGAAGAGCTATCTGTAAAATATCGATTATCGATAATAGACATATAAAATATAATTAATATAAATAAAAAATATTTATATATATATATATATATATATATATATATAAATAAAACTAGAATAATAATAATAATAATAATAATAATCTTTATTTTCTCATCACAAACATAGACAATGAACATTCCTGTTACAATTTAGGGAGAGACATGTTTGTGTGAGACTGGTGCCTATGCTAGGTAGAATACCTGTGTTACAGGTCACCAGCCTCTCACCACTTCGAACAGCCACAGGCTTGTTGACATGAATAGTGACGATTACAAAATTAAAAATATATAATAAAACTTAATGCTAAATAAAATAATAACTAAATACAACTAAATGAAATAAATATCCACCGGCGAGAGTTGGCTGTATACAACAACAAAAAAAAATACACAAAAACAAAATAAGAAAACTTAAAGTGACTTGACTGTATGTCACACAATTCATTTGTACACGTTTTGCAATAACGTTAATACAGAAGATAAATACTGAAAACATGGCTGAATGGGCTAAATCCCTTTGGCCTACCGTAATAGGGAGAATTTAAAACAACACAAAAAAAGAAACATTTTGACAACACATACTTAGGATTCTCCGTAGATTGCTTAGACAAAGAATCCTGTAGACTTGGCATGAGTTTTGACAGCTAAGTGTAAGAAGGATAGGTGTATACAGATACCCATAAGAGTGAAAGAGTACTCATTATAATTTTTGTCCTTGTCAGAGTTTCACTTTTCGCTTATTTGACACAAAATTTTGGTGTCAAAGAAACGACACAACAAACTGTTGATGATAGTAAATATTCAAAATATTTGTGTTTATAAAGTGTTGTTATCAGTGTGTAAAACGTACAAGTGTTGGAAACTATATCCTGCTTGTGATTGTTACAATGCATTGTTGTGTAATCGGCTGTAAAAGCCGTAGCTACCGAAATTGCGAGAAAATAAGTTATTACTCGTAAGTACGAAAACTACTTTAAATTAGTATTTTATTGGCATTATACAATAAAGTTTAGATTAAAATCGAATAATATAGGATCTCAAGCTTGATAGAAAACTAAAAAAATCATGAAAATTTGCTTACGAAAATATTGTTATTGTCCAATAATTGTCATAGAAATCCGACCAAATTTAGTAGTTTAGTTGTAGTTGTCAATTGCTATATAATTTGACTGTCGGAGCGTCATTTTGTAGATTTCTTATTTTTCTGGATTATACTGCAGTTTAGGGATACCAGTAATATAATTTGAAGCTGTCCTTGTTGTTGGGTAAATACAAAGATTTAAGTTATCTTAATGTTTCAGATTTCTAGGACACAATATTCATGGATATTCAAGCAAGTACTGCTGGTCAATCTGTAAATACCATGAAAAGGACATCGCCAAAAACGTATCACACTAGGCATTTACGTTTTACCGCGCTATAAAAACCAATAAATTCTTAGAATTATCGTTGTCGTTATTTATTTACATTCACGGATATTCAAGCACGTACTGCTGGTCGAGCTGTAAATACATACCATGAAAAGGAGTACCACCAAAATCGTATTATACTTTGTATTTACGTTTTACCACGCTATAAACCAATAAATACTTTGAATTGAGTGTTAGGCGGGATACCATGGCGTCTCGACGTCGATCTTTTGGTTTTAATTTTTTTTAATATCTTTTTATGATTGTTTATTTCTTTGATTATACTCGTGGGCGCCACGAGGATAATCAAAATTATAAATCTCACTACGTAAAAAACATTAGTTGTTTACGTAGTGAGATTTCAGTTTTTAAACTTAAAACTGAAATCTCACTACGTAAACAACTAATGTTAAACACCATGGGATAGGCAACATTACCTACCCCATGGTGTTTAACATTTGTTGTTGCTGCTATAAGCAACGAGGAAATATTAATCTAATTATTTTCTCGTTGCTTAGCAACCACAACATGAGTTTGTGTAAAAACTTAAAAGGAATGAAATCGTCTAAAATCAATATTTTACAAGGAAAATACGACTCCTTCTATTATTAAAGTCGTTTATAATGTAGCCTATATTGTCCGGACCATAATATGAGAGATGCTAGAGAGATTGCTAGAGAGATTGCTACTACCAGGGATTTGAACTCGGACTGCTTAATGTGCTAGCTAGCATTACAGACCACTCCACCACGACGCACGGCGCACTTCAAAAATCCTATTGTCGTCCATCCAGTCATGAGAAGGGAGATGAACTCGAGAGTACACACATTTTTCAAACATTTCAAAATAAGGCAAATCAAAATATTTTAAACATTTAATGGGGTAATATTTTAAAAACCTGGCCTCTTCTGTTGACGTCAGTCACTTCTGTCACTGTCATGTCAACTCTCAGTCTATCCCTTACAGGGTGTACGCGGATGCCCAGTCTACAGGATTCTTTGTCTAAGGTAGATTGAGAATAGAGTATAGATAAGTCATCAGCGTACACCTAAGCGAGATAGCAATACACTACAATACAATACACTATGTATCTACATACTATACCTATAGCTACAACAATAGAATAAGTATTGGCTTTTACAGCCAAATAAACAACAATTCACCATTGATACAAACGAAATCACACAAAATACTGCGTATTAGAATGATTAGATTGTTAAAACTGACATTAAATCATTTAAAATGATGAGAAATATCAAAGCACCACGCACTTGTCTGCCACCAAAGCAATGGTGGCAAACATAAAAATCCGATACGCAGAAAGAGACAAAAAAAATGTTTTGTCCTGCTCTCCCGTATATATCAGACATATAAGCTTTCTCACTCTAATAATTATTATTCTTTAATAGCTCATCTATACTCTATTCTCAATCTACGGGATTCTCTGTCTACGCTTATGACAAAAGAACGTAGTACCTATCTCTAATTAGTCTGTGGACATAGACATATCTAGTTCAATCTGTGGACATAGCTTAAATCAACTTCAAAGTGAAAAGAAAACTAAATAAAAAATATTGCAAAACACCTTACACTTAATCATGATAATAAATAATATTAGAAAATTCACTAATAACGAAGCAGAACCTACTTATCTACCGATGTGGGAAATTGCAATTGCAATTTTTGCAGATCTGCCATGGAAGAGATCTTCTTTCGACTTTTGTCAGGCAGTATAACGATGATTGTACCCTCTGAAGACCAACAATTCTGCATGCCGAAATGCTTACGGGCCGCATTGAAGACGTTTTGTCTTGATTTAGTGAGGAATTCCGAAACCGCAACCTTGGTCCCCTTAAGCAGCGTCTTGGCACTCCAAACCGCCGATCGAGCCTTCATATTGGAGAATCGTACCAACACAGGTCTCATGCGATCCTTTTTAACACCGAGTCTGTGGCACACTTCAATGCTATCGGGTTGGATGGTGGATAATTTCATCTGTTTGTTAATGATGGCCAGAACCTTCGACTCGGTATTCTCATTCGGCTCATCCAACAAACCATGTACAAGTAATACCTTTCGTCGTGTGTGCGTTTCCAGCTGATCTATCCCAGCGTTGAGGAGCTCCAATTGAGACTTTATTGTCTGGATGGCCTTCATAACAAACGCTTTAAATTGAAGATACTCCGCAGCCAAAGCCTTCACTGTCTGTAGTTGAGATGACGATGAAGATGACAAGGATTGTTGTTGAAGGGCCACTTCGAATTCCCCCATTCTTGCCCCAAACTGGGAAGCCAAGTCCTGCAGATTTTCCGCAATTTGGGCAACTTCCATTGTGTAGATAGTTAATGTTTGTGGATAGTGATAAACAGTCGGTGACAAGTATAATTGTGTAATGTAAAGTAGTGATGAAATTTTATATCACCAACACTCACTGGTGGGTACACTAATACATTTATAATAATTTAAATTCAAAATAAGTACATAAAATAATTAATAATATTAAAAAACTTATGGAGCAAAATTATGTGTCTAATTTCTAGAACTACCCGCGAAGAAAAAGTAAAGTAAAGTATTATCGAATGGAGATCGCTTATTATTGGTAGCGTAGGGTTATTTTTATGACCAAGCGGATTGGAATTATTGTCACTTATCACCGTTACAATAACATTCGGTTACATATAAAGCCACATCTGTCGGTTCGAACCACGATCGAACCATCCAGTGACTGATAGTTCATTAACCTTTGCCATAAAAGATTACTTGTTTATTTTACTACATTATTGCCCCATAATTTGTTGTTAGAAAATTAATTTAACTAAAATAAAAAAGAAACTCACAAGATGCGTCCAGTTTCCCAAGACTCCACAAAAAAAACTGGACGGCAATATGTAATAAAGTTGCGTGCCAGTCCGAATTATTTATAACCCTTATTAATGTGAGAAAGGGTCGAGTATCGTTTCCGAAATCCAAATAAATTAGACGAGACTAATCTTTAACATAGTAGTTACATTACTCACGATAGTACCTATTGGTAGAAAACTTAGTGCCTCTCTTGCGATGTAGGTACATTAGTGTTTTGTGCAATGACTTTAGTAAGAAATAAGTTTTTGAAAGAAGATATAGTGACAAGAATTGAGAAGGGATGCTCAAATGGTTCGGTCGCGTAGAAAGAATGTCTGGAAGCAGATTGAAGAAAAGGATATATAATATAATATATTTCTACGCTCAGACCAATTATCTAGCCCAAATTAAGTATCTTTAAAAACTTGTTATGAATACTAGATATCGGACAAATATACTTAATAATATAGATATTTTTATAAATAAACTTAAATAAATATATAAACAACAATGACTCATGAACAAATGATCGTGTTCATCACACTAACATTTGCCACTACCAGGACTCGAACCCGGACCGCCCGATGTGTAGGCAGCGTTACTGACCACTCCACCACAGCGGCGTCCAATATACGAATCGCATATGTATATTAAGGTTGAAAACAAGATACATAATGATTGCTTGTAATCTATTTTCTGGGTACGATTAGACATCTTTAAATGTAAAGCTTAAAACCTTTTTTGGACGAAATCGGAAGTATTCGATAATGTAACCACTACTAAGACGTTTTGAATTCAAAACACAAAATTTTTGTATCTATAAAACCCCTTTACATTTCGAAAATATATCTTAAGTCCCGTTTGAACCTTTCAAAGTCAGAGGTAGTAAAAAACACATTACGCTGAGTTGCGAAACTCGTATAAGTGTGAACGTTCGAAAACGCATTTTAGACAGTAACGCACCCACACGCCAGCATAGGTGATAATCTCCTTAAATCCAATACTATTCCAGCCGGTGCATGTTTAGATTATGGGCGAGCTACTCGCCTGTAAACCACTACGAAATAATCCAAAGGTCATTTTGAAATTGACAACGACATAATTTAGATACTAATTTTGTAAATGAACATGATTATGTCATTTGTTAATATTATTGTAGCTATGGCATTTATTGAAATTTAAACAAAAGGCCTAATAGAAATTTAGAATTGAGGAAAATAAAAGAAACGTGTTTTCATTCATTATCGAAACATTTTTTTTTATAAAAAGGTCAAGTGGGAAATGTCTCCATTTCACCCTGGGCCTCAAACTATCCTTCGTCTTACCATCCCCTGGGGCCTCAAACTATCTCCGTTCCAAATTTTATGAAAATCAACTCAGTGGCTTAAGCGTGAAAGCTTACAAAAAAACAAATAAACTCACTTACGCATTTATAGTATTAGTTAGGAAGTCTTTCTAAATGACATATCAAGTTTATTTTTGTTTAAAAAATATACCCTCCACTTATTTCTGCTTAAGTCGTCATTACGTCTATTGGTCTTATGGCCGCTTACAAAAGAAGCAAAATGTTAGGAATTGAGTGTAAGTAAGAAGGCACACACTACATTGTCTGTGTATTTTTACTAGTTTGTAAAAATATAATATACTACGACAGAAGAAGAAAACAAATCTTAATAACAACAGCTTAGCAATGGAATTACACATAAATAATTTGAATAACAAACTGCCGTCGTATACATCACACGAAGAAAAAAGATGCGCAAGTAACTCGTAGCATGTAAACACACCATAACGCTGCTTGCGTAGGCCGCCGCGCCGTAAAACGTAGCTGCGACAAAACTATTGCCCAACACTTTGTTGCTCCGAAGGTTCCATTGTCAGTTGATTGATAATGCTCTCTTAAGTGCGTGTAAACATAGTGAAATGTTTTCTGACGCCTATACAAATTGAATAAGAAGCATGCTTTGACATTTCATGGGAATTCGTACCTAGGCCGAAGTGGAGTGTTTGTGTGATCTTTGAAGTTGCAGTGTCATGCATTTTTACGGTACGAACTCTGTGGCACGAGTATGAAAGGCGGTGTGTTTTCTGTCTTAGCTTTATAAATACTTCGCCCACGTGAAAAGTTTAACTCTTATTATCCCACAGCCAAAACATTACTAGGAAAACAAGTGCCCTATGTGGATTCAGAATGTTATATGCCCATATACTGATGCATTAGAAGATATATACCTAGCATGTAATAGCAACGCAACGGCAGCACTTCTGCAGTAAGTTCCCACTATTATGTTTGAATTATTTTAATAACTAGGTAAAAGTGTTAATCTACTTCTAATGCTGACTGTACCAACGTTTGTGATGTATGAATGCGTAATGAACATCCCAACAAATTTTTAATTTTCATATTTATAATGTAACAGCCTTATTCATAAACACTAAATAAACCTATTTTAGTTATTACCTTGTTAAAGAGTGTTTTGTCTCATTCATTCGTGCCAGAGTGACAGAGACAAACAATTTGTAAATCTATACTAATAATAAAGCTGAAGAGTTTGTTTGTTTGTTTGTTTGTTTGTTTGTTTGGTTGAACCCTAAGATCTCAGCAACTACTGACTCAAATTGAAAAATTCTTTTTTCGTTGGATAGTCCATTTATCTAGGAAGGCTATAGGCTATATAACATCACGGTACGTCCAATAGGAGCTGAGCATTAATGAAGAATGTTGCAAAAACGGGAGAAAAATATTTCATTTCAAAGCTTTCCCTGCATGCGCTGCGTAAACGGTTAAAGTTACGGAAAAATTATGTATGACAGAATTATTCTCCATTAAATTTTATAAAAAAAAGTCCGCGATAGCATATGTTTATCTTTTATGGTTGGCTCACTATAACCTTTCTTTTTGGTAATCAAATTTTTTTTAATCAAAAGTTTATCTGCGATGGTGTTTTTGTATGCATGATATTATTCCTTATCAAAATAAATACATTAATTATCACAAGCATTTAATTTTGAACAAAATTGTTAGTGACCTCATTTGATTTCAATGAATATCTTAAGAGATATCATAGTTTGAAATAAACGGAAAATAATAAATTTTGATTTTCAGAGCTTTTGTTTCGTGCGCTGGGTAAACGGTTAAAGTTACGCAAAAATCATGTATCACGGAATTATTCTCCTTTAAAAGTTCTAAAAAAAGTTCCAGACAGCATTTATCTATCTCTTAAGGTTGACTCGCTTTAACCTATTTTAGTTAATAAAATTTGTTCTAAAATAATGCATTAGATGCGAAGGTATTTTTGTAAAAATCTTATTATTCCTTATCAAAATTTATACTTTATTCATCACAAGTATTTAATTTTGTACAAAATTGTTCTTACATCATTAGATTTCAATGAATATCTTCAGAGATATTACAGTTTTAACATAACTCCGCAGCTAAATAATGATCAAGTACTACGCACGCATCTATACTTAATTTTTTTTTTGTTTAGTTGAACGCGCTTATCTTAGGAACTACTGATCCCGTCAGATTCGGACGCATTAGAGACTAATAGGTTCAGAGAATCCTCCGAAGGAGATGCTCACCGGTCAGGAATCCTCTTTGGAGTGATTCGACCTTAAAGCTTGAGGACCCATCGAGGTCCTGTCCTTTACTAAAAGCCCTGGTGACTTCAAGAAGGTCATCAGAGATAGCCTGCAAAAAAAACCACCTAGAAGGAGTCGAACGCGCGAACGAAGGGTTCCGTGCCATAGATTTTATCAAAAATCTCCAAAAATTACTTGAAATTTTAATTAAATATTTTGTTAATATTTCAAGTTTCTACCTACCGACCAAAAAAAGTCACGCTTATTTTATGGGAGCCCCTTCAATATTTATTTTATTCTATTTATGAGTCTTAGTAATAGGATCCCGTTTTACCCTTTGGGTACAGAATTCTACAAAGGGGAACTACTGATCTGAAAAATTCTATGATTGTCTATTTATCGAGGAACACTATAGGCCAGAGCTTCCCAAACTTATTTTCATAGTGACGCCCTTAGGAATTTTCTAATTTTTACGAGCCCTCCCCCCGTTATAGTAACAGCCAAGTTAAGTACATACCTACAAAAACAAAAACATAGCTTTTTTTGAATTATTTAGGCGTTAACGAATGCGCAAATATTTTAAAATAAGAAAGACTGAAAAAAAAATTACCATAAAAACATAAAGTAGCACAGACAAATTTCGACGGCGAAAGCAATGTCCCGGTAGCATAAAGATGCTTATTCGATTTTTTCGCCCGCGCTGGACGGTCGTTTTTTCAGTGTATTTTCTTATTTTAGAAACAGAGCATCTCAAAACCGGGTTCAAGTTTAGAAATCGCGACTTACATTTCTTTGTCTACATTTATTTTCGTTCGACTAGCTCGCTAAGCTAGCTAGACAGCCATTCTATGTGGATCGTCTCACGATGCCCGCCCCCGGGATAGAACCGCGACACCCCAGGGCGTCGCGACGCACAGTTTAGGAAACCGTGATATAGGCTTATATACCTCCATAACATCACTCTACGACTAATAGGAGTTGAGCATCAATGAAAAATGTTGCAAAAACGGGAAATCCACGCGGACGAAGTCGCGCGGGCACAGCTAGTCTCTAATAAATTCACTGGTTTTGTCACATGAATAAGGGGGTTAGTGAATAACAGTTAAAGTACCTGCAAATGATTATAACACAAAAATCGTACCGTCACATTTATCGTTGATAGACTTTGCATTGGAAGGAAAACTAATATTTCATATCGTATATAAGATAATTGTGAAAGCAGATAAATATTTGATGCAAATAAAAACACATTGCGTTGCATGCAGTTGAAAAGAGCTCATTATTAACAAATAGAGTCAACCAAACTTGCATCCAATAGAAACGTACTGCCAATAGGCGTGTGAATTTATGGATACTCGCTACATACAG
Source organism: Elophila nymphaeata (assembly GCA_955850985.1). Classification (NCBI taxonomy): domain Eukaryota; kingdom Metazoa; phylum Arthropoda; class Insecta; order Lepidoptera; family Crambidae; genus Elophila; species Elophila nymphaeata. The sequence goes on along the minus strand of OY039082.1, from coordinate 18,608,216 downwards.
GAAAATCGTAAAAATCGGAATAGCAGAGATAGGGTGGCTTCTCACATATGAGAATAACGTGAGGGCGGGGCCGAGCTTCTTACGACAACCCCTTATAGGCTTATACCTACGAGAACGTAGAATCGTGAAGAAAGAAAAATATCGGTGGCGATGTAATGCAATATTACCTGTATCTACGATTTGGAAAAGCCCGGATCTGTGAAGAAGTTAGTTAGTTTTTTTTTATGTTACGAGATGGCAAACAAGCTTGCGGCCCACCTGGTGTTAAGTGGTCACCGCCGCCTATAGACACTTGCAATATTAAGTGAAAATCACTTAAGACCGCAAGTGCGTTTGCCATCCTGGGGACTAAGATGATATGCCCTCTATGCCCTGTAATTACACTGGCTACCTGAAGGGAAAGGTTTGCCATATTTACTAATTTAATTGTCTAATGTAATTGTTAGTAAAGCTTTCAACTACTTTCAGGTCATTCCATTTGCCCGAATTCCTCCCAATTGTATTTGATGTCGGTGTAATATGCTTTTCTCTTCTATACAACTCGGTCAGCCGTCATCGCAGCATTAATTCTTTTCTTTGCCATATCACGTAATTTATCGGTCTTTTCTTCGGTCTTTCTCTCCCTCTATACCCGTTCATATACATGTTCACCTTCTTTATCACATGATTATCATCTATTCTCGTTACATGCCCATACCACGCTAGTCGTATACCTCACAATTTCAGTTTACCTCTAAATCTTTATAATTGCAATATTAATAGGGGCCGCTCGCAGTATCGCACGCATTAAGGAATTATATATTCCCCTTATATTCTTCCACCCTGCTTTCCATCCTCTTTGGGGATAATTTTCGAGATCCTTTATCCTTCCAAGGATCTAATACTATCTTCATCTCAAATTTCATTTAAATCAGTTTAGTAATGGGAGTGTAAAGGTAACAAAAAGATAGATTTACTTTTATTCACTATATTAGTAAGGATTCCACTATCTAAACAGAGACAGGCCACAGCCTAACCGATAAAGTAACGTACTATATAGAATGATTCTACACTATGAAATTCGTACTCAATTCCGTGGCCATTGCTACATGTGTGGGCTACATTTTATTATACGATTAAGTTGTAAATGTCTAGATATTTCCATATTTCCTTACTATTAGAAACTATTTTATTGGTATCAGTAAAACTGAGCATTCCTGACCTTTTGGCTGCTGTCCCGTTTATACAGACTATTCAAGATAAGGTTAAATTACAACAAGCTTTCAAAAATCTAGAGAAACTTGCAATATTAGGTTTAACAAGATGTAGGTAGGTAACTCCCACAGATATATCAATCTAAGGAGATCGGGCTAATCGCCTAGTTCATAGGAAGACCGAGTGTCGCGATCACCGGCCGTACTACATAACATGGTTCTAGTTGAGCATGCCGTAATATACACTATTCATTGCGCGCGTCATAAGGACTGCGAAGTTAAAATCGATGAGTTCGTAGGAAGTCCGAGTGACGCGGACGGCGAAGTGTCGGTAATGTATGTCCACAGGGCATACACTTGTCACAAGTTAAACGCCAGCTTGGCCTATCTCCTTGTATTATTAAATCTGTGGTAACTCCACTTTTGTGCCGTACTCTTGGAAGAAGAAAAAGGTACTAAGTAGGAGACAAACTCAGCCTTGCGGAACACCAGCAAATGTACGGATTAGAGCCGACACCTTTTTTAGGATTAGGGTGCACTAGAGTTGTTTTCTAGGACCTTGGCACAAGGCTAGCTGTTTAAGAATTTCGGTACAGACGGGTGCGAACCAGTGCTATTCAGGAGCACATGTTTTAAGGACTAGGATGGCGTGCAGCTAGGTAGAATATAATAATAATACTAGTAATAAATTTTTACTCTCTAACATATTATCAAACCAAAATTAAGTATCATTAAGCAGATTATCAAACCAAAATTAAGTATCAGATAACGGACAAATATACATAATAATCTTAATATATATTATATAATTCTTCTGTGAGTGTGTATGTCACTGAACTTCTCTTAAACGACTGGACCGATTTTGATGAAATTTTTTGTGTGTGTTCAAGGGGATCTGAGAATGGTTTAGATTCACAATTTTGTCCGCTGGACAGGACAACGTCTGTCGGGTCCACTAGTTTATATATATTTCAAATAAACTTAAATTATTAATATAACCAATCATGAGTCATGAACAAAAGTTCCGGTTCACTTGAGACAAATATTAGCCACTACCAAGACTCGAAAGCGGACCGCTTGATGTGTAGGTAGTGTTACTGACCACTCCACCACGACAGGGTTAAAATTAATATTGAAATTATTGTTTAGTTAAAATATGAGTGTTGTACGCCAGCAATACTAAATTAATAGTAATTATAGGTATTGATTATTATTAATAATATACATCATGAGCATTTAGAACTCATAATTATAGATACAATATAATATATATATATATAGTTTTTTTTCTTCGCGGGTAGTTCTAGAAATTAGACACATAATTTTGCTCCATAAGTTTTTTAATATTATTAATTATTTTATGTACTTATTTTGAATTTAAATTATTATAAATGTATTAGTGTACCCACCAGTGAGTGTTGGTGATATAAAATTTCATCACTACTTTACATTACACAATTATACTTGTCACCGACTGTTTATCACTATCCACAAACATTAACTATCTACACAATGGAAGTTGCCCAAATTGCGGAAAATCTGCAGGACTTGGCTTCCCAGTTTGGGGCAAGAATGGGGGAATTCGAAGTGGCCCTTCAACAACAATCCTTGTCATCTTCATCGTCATCTCAACTACAGACAGTGAAGGCTTTGGCTGCGGAGTATCTTCAATTTAAAGCGTTTGTTATGAAGGCCATCCAGACAATAAAGTCTCAATTGGAGCTCCTCAACGCTGGGATAGATCAGCTGGAAACGCACACACGACGAAAGGTATTACTTGTACATGGTTTGTTGGATGAGCCGAATGAGAATACTGAGTCGAAGGTTCTGGCCATCATTAACAAACAGATGAAATTATCCACCATCCAACCCGATAGCATTGAAGTGTGCCACAGACTCGGTGTTAAAAAGGATCGCATGAGACCTGTGTTGGTACGATTCTCCAATATGAAGGCTCGATCGGCGGTTTGGAGTGCCAAGACGCTGCTTAAGGGGACCAAGGTTGCGGTTTCGGAATTCCTCACTAAATCAAGACAAAACGTCTTCAATGCGGCCCGTAAGCATTTCGGCATGCAGAATTGTTGGTCTTCAGAGGGTACAATCATCGTTATACTGCCTGACAAAAGTCGAAAGAAGATCTCTTCTATGGCAGATCTGCAAAAATTGCAATTGCAATTTCCCACATCGGTAGATAAGTAGGTAGTTCTGCTTCGTTATTAGTGAATTTTCTAATATTATTTATTATCATGATTAAGTGTAAGGTGTTTTGCAATAATTTTTATTTAGTTTTCTTTTCACTTTGAAGTTGATTTAAGCTATGTCCACAGATTGAACCACAGATTAGAACTTTGTTAGAACTAGATATGTCTATGTCCACAGACTAATTAGAGATAGGTACTACCACAGAACACATATACCCAAGGGGTACTACGTTCTTTATTCCTACGTCATTGTTCTTTTGTCTTATGTATGTGTTGTCAAAATGTTTCTTTTTTTTGTATAGTTTTAAATTCTCCCTATTACGGTAGGCCAAAGGGATTTAGCCCATTCAGCCATGTTTTCAGTATTTATCTTCTGTATTAACGTTATTGCAAAACGTGTACAAATGAATTGTATGACATACAGTCAAGTCACTTTTAGTTTTCTTATTTTGTTTTTGTGTATTTTTGTTGTTGTTGTATACAGCCAACTCTCGCCGGTGGATATTTATTTCATTTAGTTGTATTTAGTTATTATTTTATTTAGCATTAAGTTTTATTCTAGTTTTATTTATATATATACATAAATATTTTTTATTTATATTAATTATATTTTATGTCTATTATCGATAATCGATATTTTACAGATAGCTCTTCAGATGAATTTGAAAGTGCTTGCAGTGACATATCTTCAGCTTCTGATTCCGATGCACTGTCATTGGATTTGGAACTTCAGTCGGTGTTTCATGGCAAATCCTCTTTCCTTAACCTCGTGCACATTAATGCCCAAAGTGTTGTAGGACACATTTCTGATTTAATTGCATCATTTAACAGCGGTGTAGTTGATGGAATTTTAATTTCCGAATCCTGGCTTAAACCTTCCTTACCCTCTTCAATTTGCACTCTTTATGGCTATAAACTATACAGAAACGACAGAATCGGTGCAGGTGCCGGTGGTGTATGTGTTTACTTGCGAAACAATATCAAATGCAATATTGTTGACAAATCTCCTAGTGAATACTCTGGAAATCTTGAGCATCTTTTTTTGGAAGTCCAACTGCACCACACAAAAATTCTTGTCGGTGTAGTTTATAGCCCTAATGATAAAGTTAATTATTTTCATTCTTTTGAAACTTCTCTTGAGCACTTAAGTTCTACATATGACCACGTAATTCTCATGGGTGACCTAAACACGTGTTTATTAAAGCACAACTTTAGGTCTACTCGTCTAAAATCCATTATTTCTTCAGTCAACTTTGAATTGTTATCCCTTTCACCTACTCATCACACCCCCAATTGTCAACCTTCTCTTCTAGATGTACAAATAATCTCTAAACCTAATTTAGTTGTTTCGCATGGTCAGCTAATAGCGCCATTTTCCTACCATGATCTTTTATATCTCTCGTACAAAGTACGCCCTCCCAAACGAAAAACAAAGGTTATTCTTCAGCGTAACTTTAGGTGCATTAATATTGATCGCTTGAGAGAGGATTTCAATAAAATAGATTGGTCTGCTATTCTCAATGTTAATACCGTTGATGATAAAGTTGCAATTTTCAATAAGCTCTTACTTAATTTGTTCGACACTCATGCTCCACTTAGACCAGTACGAGTTAAGCATCTTCCAGCTCCTTGGCTCACTCCACACATCAAAAAACTATGCAGCGTAGAAACAAGGCTAAGTCTACCCTTAAGAAGATGCCGAGTGATGATAACCTACAAAAATACAAAAGTCTTAGAAACCTCTGCAACAGGTTGTGTAGGGACGCCAAACGCCGTTACATCCATACATCTTTAGAAAATGTACCTCCTGCACAAATTTGGAAATTTTTGAAGTCGCTAGGTGTGGGAGATTATCATGACAATAATTGCAACTTACCAAACTTGGATGCACTGAATAAGCATTTTTCTCAACCTCCTGTCATCATTGACAAAACTATCAAAGATAAAACATTGACTCTTCTTAGCAATGGTACCCCACCTGACTGTGACTCATTCTCGTTTCGCGATATCACGGAGGATGAAGTTAAAGAGAGCATCCTGTCGATCAAATCCAGGGCCGTGGGTAACGACGGTATATGTCGTGATATGCTGGTTCCCATATTGGAAGACGTTAGTGTCATTATCACGCACATTTTGAATTTTTCGCTGAAGACTAACGTCTTTCCAAGTGAGTGGAAGCGAGCCCATGTCCTTCCCCTCCCTAAATCAACAAATCCAACAACTTACTCCCATTTCCGCCCAATATCCATACTTCCCTTTCTGTCCAAGGTCCTCGAGAGCGCTGTTCACATCCAACTTTCCTCATACCTATTCCATAACAACCTCATTAATCCTCTCCAGTCCGGTTTTCGTCCCCATCACAGCACAGTGACAGCTCTATTGAACGTCACTGATGACATTCGTCAAGCATTAGACAATAGGCTGGCTACTGTTGTTGTATTACTTGATTTCAGCAGCGCTTTCAATTCCGTTGATTTTGATGTCCTTTTATCCATCCTTGGTTCAAATAACATTCTACCCTCCGTGATAGCTTGGTTCTCTGACTATCTTCGCGGACGTCAGCAATGTGTCAAGTGTGACGAGTCATTCTCAGACTGGTGTCACCTTACTGCAGGCGTACCGCAAGGCGGCGTACTCTCTCCTCTTCTTTTTTCAGTGTTCATTAATGAACTTACTAAGGTTATGTCTCCTCCCTACCACTTGTATGCAGACGATCTACAGATTTATAGGCATTGTAGTTTGGATAATGTCAATGCCATCGTAGACAACATCAATAATGACTTGCGTGTGGTGCAGTCTTGGGCTGAATCTTTTGGACTATTAGTTAATCCTAATAAGTCACAGGCGATAATTATCACGAGTAACCGGATGCGTAATCAACTTCAAAGCAATAAAATCAGAGAGATCTTATATAACAACGTTGTTATACCATTTGCAGAAAAGAGCAAAGACCTTGGTCTGACGATCGATTGCACATTGTCTTGGTCTTGTCATATCAACGAAGTTAGTCGTCGTATGCACTTCTCATACCACTCTCTCAAGCGTCTTCAATACTTCCTGCCATTTAAGACTAAAGTTATGCTTGCTCAAACTCTCCTACTCCCCATTCTCGACTATGCTGATGTCTGTTATTTGGATGCAACAGAGGAGCTACTTAACAAGTTGGAACGCCTACAAAATCTGGCAATTCGGTTCATTTTCGGTTTGCGTAAATTTGACCATGTTTCTGAATTTCGCTCGAAGTTAATGTGGCTCCCTATCCGACTTCGCAGAAATGTGCACATCCTTACCCTACTATATAAAATCCTTCACAATCCTCAACATCCTGCTTACTTGCGCTCCCGCTTTGATTTCCTTCCGTGTAGTTCTCGTCCTAGACGTGCTTGTGTCACAAAAACCCTGGTTCGTCCTCCTTCCAAATCCAAGTTTTTTGCCAGATCTTTCACTGTGCGTGCTACACATTTATGGAATAATTTGCCGATCAACATCAGAGAGAGTGTATCAGTGACTACTTTTAAACATAAGTTGAAAGAGTACTACCTCTCGAATTTGTCATAAGAGTATTTATTTATATTTATTTATATTAATATATAAATATATATATATATGTATGTTTATTTATGTATACTTATTCGTAATAGTTTTTATTTAAGTATAGTTTTTTTTTTTATATTGTGTAAGTATGTAATTATATCTAAGTATTTATGTAGTTAGTATGTAAGTAATAATATTTGTCAAAATTTATTGTTTATTTTGGTAATTTGCTTCTTGTACACATTAATCCCGCATCCAAATTATCAAACTAAAGCTAGGGTTGGCTGGAAGAGATCTCTAATAGAGATAAGCTCACCTTTGTACATACTTTTCTAAATGTATATTTCTCTTACTCATGTGTACAATAAAGAATATATATATAAGTTAAACGGTAGAGCTATTTCTACATACCCTTAACACAAAATTGTAAAACGTTTAAATGGGCAATATTCATAATCAGTTAGCAAAGGTGTTACAACGCCAACACGGCTAAGTGTGGCAGATATTTACCACATGACCATAAAGCTTTTAAATTTATTTTTTACGCGCTTCATATCAAGCAAATTAAATTTTTCCGCACCAAAACCCGTAAAGCAGCAATCTTCAGATCATTCAATTATTCCCGGGGAATCGGCTGTGCAACCTGCTTATTAGCGTGCACTGAATATGAAATATTAGGGTAGTAATTGTTAACGATGTTTGCTGTATTGATACAAGTTGCAGACAATTTTAATTATAGCTGCGTAATTAAAGCTGAGTATCCTTTTACTGAAAGTTGACCTAGGTCAAGGTTTTATACAAATCTTGAAACACTGTTAGCTGGATGTTTTTGAAACAGCTGATAAAAGTTTTATCGAAATAAAATATTTAAATGATGTCTTTTTATATATTAAACTACTAAATTCAAGTGCTAATGTGAATAACAAACAGTGGAAATATCTGTGAACCAGTGACAAGTCTTAATCAGTCAAAAATAGCTTATCACAAAAACTCGATGTTACTGGTCTATCTTTCAAACTGGAGAAAGTTGTAAATAAGTACAACGGCTGCAAGTTATTACCGGGGGAGTATTATTTTCTTAAATATCAATCACTAATACTATCTATTATTATCTATTTCTCAAAGTTCCTATGCACTTAGCAATAAATTAAGTAAATTTTATTTCAAAGATACCTACATCCTACATTGGAAAGATTGTTTAAAATATTAAATGTTTTTTTTTTTATTGGCTTTAACTAATTGTTTTGCACACTAAAGAGTACATTAGTATAATATTACAGACTCATTAATAGTGCTTCCAGGAACATATAAAGAATTGTTAAGATAGATAGTATTTGTCTTAAAAGATTTATTTGTTTCTGCAAATTACTATAATTCACATACAATCACTCCACAGAACTCACAGCTTCTGTGAGTAACGTCAAGTCACATACATTTGGGTTCATGTAATCTCTCTTTGCTTGACAAATAGTGGAAGTAAAGTTGACGGTGACTGTTGAAACCGCAGACACACACCTACTACTGACACATTACATTTAAAATACTAAGTGTTGACTACAAGTATAACATTATTTTGTTGTTTTCTTTTATTTTATTCTGACACTGATTTTTATACTTTTCAGTGTATTCATTAGCCAAACAGTAAGGCTCATACATCCACAATGATGACCCGTAAGGCCACTGCTAAGGACACAGATATGAAGCTCAAACAATGTCTGTTGGACTTGAAAACATCTAGAGACCTAAGTGAACGGCTAATGCAAGAACGGGAGGACAGTGAATTTGAAATCGTTAAAATATTGGAAAAAAACAAACAATTAAAGTGTGAACTATCCGAGCTGCATATTAAGTATGAGGTTGCCCTTGAACAATGCAACCACATGCAGGACACCATAAAATCCTTTACTGAGTGTAGTAATACTCATGAACAGGCATTGAGTAAAATCAATGAGTTAGAAATAAGCTTGTGTCTTGCAAATAACAATGTAAAACATTTGGAAATACAAAATAAAGAATTGTCCACAGACAAACATTCCCAAAGCCTGTTTGATGAGTTAACGGTATGTAGTCCCGGCTTCATCAAGGAACAGTCATTTATAGAAAATAGTTCCAACGTTAATAATTCAAAAACTTATTTTAGTAGTGCAAAGAAACTGAAGAAATACATACGTGTTAATAAGTTTATAAATAAGACAAAAAGAATTATAAATCAACATAATTCTTTTAAAAAACACAAATTGCAATATTTGAAAAACATTAAATTATCAGAAAAATTGAATAATATTAAAAGTACGGCTGTTACAACAACTACTAATTACATAGAATATAGTAAACAATTAGAATCAAAAATTGACAGTCTTGAGGAGTCATTAAAATGTATGTTAAAAAACATACAGACTATTTCTCAAAAACAACTAAGTTATCAAATACTTGCTTCAAATGACATGGAAGATTTTTGTAATTATAATGCAGAGAGATTTGAATCTTTGAGTAAAAAACGAATATGTTCATGTCTAGATAAGGATATTTACAACAACGAAGGGCACCCTTCTAGTATATTATATGATACACAAGATCAAGTAGTTTCACTCGTCGATAACGAAACTTGTTCACAGAAAAATCTTGATGAAGCTGGGACACAAGTGAACAATAGTAAACAACAAAACAATATCATTATGTTTAGTGATGAGTTAGGCAAAAACATGGGTCAAACAATGTTTCAGTATATGGCACAGCCTGTTACTAATTTCTGTATGCCAGGTGCCAATTACATTCAAATATTGCAGAGGGTGATCTGTGGTACTTACAGTCCTGATAGTACAATACTTATTTTTATTGGTAGACGTGGAAATGCTAATTCCAAGATTATGGAAAAGTATTTTGAAGACCTCTCCAAATTAAATGTAAAAAAAATAATTCTATTTACCCTGCCTTACAGTAGGTCATTGACTCATGCAGAAAATGACTATAGATATAAATGCAATATGAAATTGCATTTAATGACAAATTATGATAAAAAATTTGACATTGTTGATTTTAATGGTTTTATTAAGAATTTTTTTTTGACAAAGGATAAATATTTTCTTTGTAATAATTACAAAAAACAAATAGCAAAATCGCTATGTTACTTTATTTTTAATCAAGCCAAAACATTGGCTATAACTTCTGCCTCTATTGGGCAGTCAAATTTGACATTAAGTAATGACAATTTGGAATATGCATCATATTCTTTAAATTAAATTTTGAGACAAAAGAGACTAACTCTGGCAGTACTAAATATAATGAAATATTAGACTCAAATTTTGAGGTTTTAGATAAATTATCCTCCCCACTTGTAATGAATAAAAATTCTAAAAATAATTGTATCATCCTTGTCCACCAAAATATTCAAGGGATGTCAGGCAAAAATTTAGAATTGGAGCTATTTATGAATTGTAATAATATTGATATATTGTGTGTTACAGAACACTGGCTAAAAAGCCATCAGCTCATGTTTAATTTTAGTAATCACCATGTTGTCAGCTCGTACAGCAGAAAAAACATATTACATGGTGGTTCATTAATAATTACTAAAAAGAATATTATATGTAAGGAAAGAAATGACCTCGTAAGCATGTCTGTTGAGCGAGTTACTGAAATAGCTTGTATAGAGTTTGAACAATTCATTGTTATTAGTGTATACAAACCACCATGTGCCCCTTTTGAACAATTTTTAAAAATTATGGAAGATGTCCTATTTAAAATCAGTAAATGTCGTAAAATAATTGTTATCTGTGGAGATTTTAATATTAACATATTAGAGACAAACTCAATCACTTGTAATTTTTTAAATTTATTTAAGTCGTATGATTTGGACTACGTTTTTTATGAACCCACAAGAATTACTGAAACAAGTGCAACTTGCATTGACAATATTTTTACTAACCGAAAACCTAGCCAAAAATCAATTATTAATATGTTGCACTCTGATCATTGTGGTCAATTAGCATCGTTTCCTAGAAAAAAAGTTGAAGTGCAAAGAACGAAAATAAGTTTTATCCCTATAAATGCAAGCCGAATTGAAAAATTTAAATCGAAATTAATTGTGAAGCTACCATGTTTGCCTTATAATGATTGTCCGGATAAGCTATACAGTTCTTTATTTAATTTAATAAATGATGAATTTGCCAACACTTTTGTGCCAAAAGTAAAGACGATCTGTGATCATCTAACCTTTAGTGAATGGGCAACGCCTGGTATCTACAATAGCAGGAATAAGTTGTACGATTTGTATGGTCAAAAATCATTTAATTTTGATCCAGTATTTGTTAATTATGTAAGAGACTACTCTAAAGTTTTCAAAAGAGCCTGTTCCACTGCCAAGTCAGTATACTTAAAAAACAAAATTAAGAATTCTACAAATAAGATTAAAGAAACCTGGAATATTATTAACAGTGAAACTGGTAGGAGTCAAACACGCTTCCGTAATATTAACTTAAAGATTAATAATGTAAATGTTAAAGCTGATTTGGAAGTAGCGATGGAATTTGAAAGGTTTTTCTCAGATGTTCCCATACAGACTACTAAATCACTTCAGTCGTCTTCCACCTCAGCTGAACAGCTGCTTAAACAAAATGTATCATCATGTGATAGTAACTTTGAATTTACAGCTGTTAATTATAAAGATATTATAAATACGTTTAAAACTCTAGACCTGAAAAAATCTATGGATCTTTGGGGACTGTCAGTCAGGACAATCTCATCCATTATAACTATAATAGCTCCTTATTTAGTAGTCGTATTTAACAATTGTATTGACTCTGGTGTATTTCCTGACTTGATGAAACATAGTAAAATTATACCGTTATTTAAATCTGGCGAAACCTCAGATCCCACCAATTTTCGGCCTGTTTCTATTCTACCGACTTTAAGTAAGATCTTTGAAAGACTAATGCTCAATCAACTATTAAAGCATTTCAATAAATACAACATATTTCATCAAAAGCAATTCGGGTTCACTCGGGGTCGCTCCACCATTGATGCGGGAGTTGAGTTGTTAAAGGAGGTATTTGCTGCTTGGGAAGAATCACGCGACGCCCTTGGGGTTTTTTGTGATTTATCTAAAGCTTTCGACTGTGTTAATCATGATACTCTGGTCAGGAAATTACACCATTACGGCGTTAGGAACAAGGCTCTCAACCTCATGACTTCATACCTGAGCAATAGAATACAGAAAGTTGATATAAATGGTAAAAGATCTCCAGGTTCTCTAGTCACAATAGGTGTTCCGCAGGGCTCAATTCTTGGTCCATTTCTCTTTCTAGTGTACATAAATGACTTGCCTTACTACATAAGGGACAATCATGACATTGTGTTGTTTGCGGATGACACTTCTTTGATTTTCAAAATAAATAGAAAATTAGATAATTATGACGAAGTGAACAATGCACTTGCGAAAGTAGTTTATTGGTTTGATATTAATAACTTGTTGCTGAATGAAAAAAAAACCAAATTAGTTAAGTTTACTACACCGAATGTGAGATGTGTAGAAACTAATGTACAAATAAATGGAGTAGAATTGAAACCTGTAGAAACAACAACTTTCTTAGGAGTAATGTTAGACTCTAAATTGCAATGGGGTCCACATATTGTAAAACTTTCGGGTAAACTAAGTTCTGCGGCATATGCAGTTAAAACTATTAGGCGGCTAACTGATATAGATACTGCTAGAATGGTTTATTTCAGTTATTTTCACAGCATAATGTCTTATGGAATTCTTCTCTGGGGGAGTGCTGCAGATATTAATACCATCTTTGTTCTGCAAAAACGGGCTGTTAGAGCAATCTATCAACTAGGTCCGCGTGACTCCCTCAGAGAAAGGTTCAAGGAGATAAATATTCTAACTGTGTCATCACAATATATACTGGAAAACTTACTATATGTAAAGAAAAATATTATGAATTTTTCCGAGAAATGTCATACGCACAATGTAAATACTAGGAAGAAACACGATTTGGTTGTATATAAAACTCGTCTCCACAGAATAAGCAATTCCTTTATGGGCCAATGTATACGTTTTTACAATAAGCTTCCGAAGAATATTAGAGACTTGCCTATTAATAAATTTAAAAAAACTGTAAAATCTAAATTATATAAAAAAGCTTATTACAAGTTAAATGATTATTTAAATGATCCAAATGCGTGGGAGTAAAATCTGCCCAAATTTACGCATTTAAAATTGTAATTTATTCATATTGATATATCTATCTATAGACATGTAATGATGTTTTGAAATCATTACGAAATTGTAAGCTGCGGAGTTTCTTTCGCCATTTCTTCTCCGTCTCAGCATAATAATAATTATTTAAGTAAAATAATTATTTCGTCGAAATGGTGGTAGGGCTTTTGACGATTTAAAAGTACTTAGCAAAGTCCATTTAAATAAAGAGCTTTTTCATTTCATTTCATTTCATTTCATTTCATTTCATTATAGGCCAATTCCGTTAATGGTTGCTCGCAAAAGGAGTTTATAGTAATGACAACATACTGGAAGGTTTCATTATTGTTGGTAATGAAACGAAATTGGTATTTAAAATTAGCAAGGCGCTGCTACAAAAAACAGTAGGACAGGTAGTTATTAAATACAATTATGAATAGTATTATATTATTTTAAGTGACCTTGCGTTTTGATGGACGTATATGACTCTTACGTCAACACTGAGCTTTTTAAGGAATGCGAAAAACACCTTACAGAAGACCACAATCATATAACGATACAAATTTTTGTGGAACTGTTTTTCTGTTAGTGAGTAAGGTCTCCAGAGCTCCACGGGGTAGGAAAGGAGACTACTTCTTTTATTCGAATGGCGATCGCGACACATAAAGATTACGCATTACGCCAATATCAAGTGAAAATTTTATTAAAGTAACCGACAATTGTAAGGTAGATTAAGTTTAAAATGGAGTCTCTCAACAGGTGTTTTTGCAATAAGAACTCGGGAGAAAATTCCGAAAGGAAACTAGGGCTAGCAACGCGCGAGTGTTACGTTAAGCGATGCATTATCTATACTCTACAGGCTACATTGGTTGTTTACCATCAGGCAGGCTGTATGCGTGTCTGTCAACCGCTTGACATAAAAAAAGAACTTGGTGGGTCTTTGAGTCGGTGTCGGTGTCGGTCGTAATGTGAAAAATAGAGTATTTATAGTAAACTGGTATCTTCTGCAAGTTTCGCTGTTATCTTGAGTCAAGGGTTCGTGTTGAGCAGCATAGAGACGCCGCAAGGCTATTAAGTAATCATAAAACTGTTTTAAATTGATTAAATTTTAGAAAAACAAACTGGTTGTACGTCCACCAAAAATATTTATTCATGACTTGTGGTTGTTTTTAATTCATTTAACTACAAATGTATTTATTTTAAGCAACCTCAAAACTTAACGTAAACATCAGAAAACCAATAAATTCAAGTTCATCACAAGTAGAATATGCAAGTGTATCCGTGGTTATCTAGCAGTTAATAATTGATGTAAGCGTGGGTACTTCAATATTCAAATATATACTAGCTCTAAATAATATGTAGTAAATATTATTTCATTTCATTTATTAAATTGCTTGTCACATGGTTACATAGTTACAATCAGCTAAGAGATAGGTACATTGGAGACAGTCATGAGATCGTGGGGGCACTGCAAACATAATGCAATTATTTAACCATTATCGTCCAGTATCCATCCAAGTGATGCCTTCAGAGAAATTGTGCCAGGTCGCTAGCCAGCTTACATAAAAGGAAACTAACTCAAAAAGTGCCAAAGCTTTAGTAAACCAAGAAAGCAAATCCAATAACCAGTACAGTTATGACATTCTAAATCATCTCAGTCCGGGTAAAGCGTGGAAATGTAATATTTTTAATATTGCTTTTTAAACATACTAAATTAATTTAAACAGTGAACCGGCCTGTTTGTAATTGGCAATGCATGCCTTCGCATTCATCAAAAAACATCTGCCCCTTTCAAGTATCATCATTATAGAAATTTTAGGAACCGGGTTCACTATTGCTACTACTTCGTGTACACAGTGTTTTTTTCGTATATTTGTAAGTACGATGCTCTATCATAGTTCTGTATGTGTAGTATTTTTAATATCTCATATACGTAGTATAGAGGAAGTCTGGTAATTGTAAAAAAAAATCGACCTCGAGATTTTGACGGATTTGCACGTATTGGACCTCCCCGAGTCCAAAAATTTTTTTTTTTAATTATATCTGTGTGTGTGTCTGTGTGTCTGTGCGTTAGCACGATAACTCGAGTAGGCTTTAACTTATTGCAACCAAATTTTATATACATGTATGGCATCAAAATATAAGATTTCCATCAACTTTTGAGTCGTCGATCAAGAAAGTTAAGCAACCAAGTGCGTGGTCGGTACTCGGATGGGTGACCAAAATTTAACATGCATGTATGACATCAAAATGTAAGATTTTTATCAACTTTTGAGTCGTTTTCAGTTTACGAGAAAGAAAAGGGGAGACCACTCCCGATTTTTTTACTTACTCTTGAAATCAAGGAAACCCAATTATGAAATATGGATAATTCGAAAGGATTATTACGTCCAAAGTAGACAGCCAAATAACGATACACAATTCGGTTATCGATCTGAAAAAGTGAATATTTATTGTAGGATGTATGGTCCGCTAATTTTTATATTTAAATGAAAATATAATCATCAAGGTAAATAAATATTTATCGTTGCTAAATTGACCAATTGGTGTGTGCGTACCGTTACTAAAACGTCCAAAACAGTGTCAGAATGTCTGCAAATACTTTGACTAGTTCACAACAAATCCGAGCAGTCTAATAGAAAGGTGTTAAGTTCATCAAGCAGTAAAACTAAAGGCTGCACCTACCTGCTAATAGTTCGACACACTTTCAGAATTGAGTTACAATCAAATTACAACTCGCAGTAGGTATATACCAACGCAGTATGGTGATAATAAACAAATGGGGTTGAAGGGACCGGGTTCAAGTTCATCAACTAATAGTGAACATAAAGACAGTATGTAAACTAAGATTTTTATTCATGATGATGAATTGAACGTGAACTTTTTCTGGTTATCTGGTACCATTTAGTCTGGTGACAAATTTTACAAGTAAACATTTATACGCGACTTGATTTTTTTGACTATCGTCTACCATAAGCAGTGGGAACCAGTAGGTACTTGACGTACCTTCCGAGTCACGGCGAAAAATCAAGATAAAAATTTGATTAAAATCAATTCAATTCAATTACCAATGGTTTGGTTACCGATCCTGGGTGCCAGGATTTGAGACTAATGAAATATTTTTATTTCATAAATCTTCAGACACGTAGCGCGGTCGGTATACGGATGAGTAACCCGAAATATTTCATTTTGATTTTCCGCCGTTCTTCGGAAAATACGTTTAGCTGGTAGTCCCGGATGCTAACCGTAAAAATTAGGAGCAGGATAGGAAAAAGAAATTTTGTATTTTTTTTAAAACTGAGCACAAGAGTTAGTGTTCTAATATAAGTTCTGTGAAACTTCCATATATGCATGAGTTATATCAGAGGGTAATACAGTTCTATTTATTTATTTTCGAGCACGACCGATTAAAAACAGACTAAACAAGAAAGCTATAACCTACCGACCCAGCGTCAACTATGCCCGCTTTCATTAAGGGAATCGATGTTTTATTACACGGAGTTACTAAGCAATTTTATTGTCTAGGCACCGCGTTGGACGGCACGGAGCTAAAATTGAGGCTCTATGGGGGCACGGTATGGGAAGGGTTAATTCGTGACAGCTCTCTATGATACGGCCAAACATTAACGTGTAATTAAATGTGCCGTGATGTTTATAGCGGACACAATTCACCCGTAAAATTGCAGGGAAATGTAATATGGAATGTTGATTTCATCGTGTTGGAATCTAGGTTGTAAGAGCAAGTTGAAACAATGCTTAATTTACTTAATTCAAAAAGTGACACTAGAATAATACAAATTAGAATCACACTAGATAGAAAACTTAGTAATGTCAATTTACCAAAATAACAATGTCATGCTCAATTTCAACGAAGATTTTAAATTAAATTAAAAAAGTCACACTAGAAAATATTCAAATTGGAATCGAAAACTTATAATAACAATCAACTCGATTTCTATAATACCAATGTCATGCTAAATTTAAACAAAGATTTAAATAGTCAAAATACATTATTATTATTAAAATACTCGCTATAACAACAATTTTGAATCAGCCAGTTTTTTTTGAAGTTTTTGTCTAAATTTTAACATTTTGATATCATTTGGTAATCTGTTAATATTTTTATAGCCATATAATAGAATAGAATATAACTTTATTGCACATACATCAACCAATACAGAAATAAACACAGTAAAACAATGATTTGTACAAAGGGCGACCTTATCACTAAAGAGCGATCTCTTCCAGACAACCTTAGGATGGATAGATATTAGGATGAATATATGTATATTTATATAGTAGTATATAGATATATATAAACTACATATACGCTACATACAAATATTTAAATATGTTTACATAATTATACATATAAGGGTCAACTACCTTATATATATTTTATTAATAAACATAAATAGACATGAATAGATATACCGACTGTAAAAATACATACAATTATACATACGTATATATGAATAGACATAGATACTAAATTTATGACAACTGAAGTAAATATAAATATTAAAACAAATTAAGTATCACACAATGAAATATAGTAATCTGCAACCAGCTTTTTAAAACTATTTGGGGTCTGGTCTTTTTAGAATGACTATTCCTAGAGCCCAGGGCTGTGTTCGCATCGCTGGAATTATTTACATGGATTTATTTATTACTCACAGAAACCAGATGATTCCTTATGAACATACACAACTCATAGGTATATGTATAAACAGAGTGTACCTGGACCAGGAGCAGTACCTGGGGCTTGTGACGCACGTGTAGGGTAAGGAAAAACACATCTTTATGGTGCACTGGCACACACAACTTCCCTCTCTACCTAGCTATATTTGATGCGATTCCGCGAGAATTGTGCTATCCTGTGTGTAAAGCTTTGTATTATTTTAATTTTAAATATGCAATAAAGAATAGTATGTACTGTATTAATTTGCTAATCCATCTTGGACAAAACATGGTGGTGCTTTGTTTTTTCGAAATTTAACGCTTTTTTGTCGAAATTTAAATGCACTTCTGGAAACCTCGGTCATGGACTGAATTATAACATTTTTTTTTTAATGTAAAACCATAATTCGAACATTTTAAAATGAATAGACTGTCTGTTCAGCGTAACAGTTTCCGTAATTTATTAAATTTACGAGGTATTAAATAATATTTCAATCAAACGACTCTAATTAATATTTCTAAATTAATGCTTCCAAGTCAATCTTGCCTCATCTATCTTTCTCACATCCATCACAGCAGTTAACTGTTTACAACGTGAAATATGAATATGAACCTCTAATTGAGTTGTTGGCGTTCGGGCTACGACGCTTTTACTCGCGTCCGAAGGTTTACGATCTCTGCCCAGTGTAGTGGTCATTACAAAAAGCTGTCAAAAAATTGCTTTTACGACGCCACGTTTGAACATTCGACACTCAAGCTCCTACCGTAATACGCAGCGCTGTCAGGGGTAGTCAATTTATGACGGAGAAAATTAAAATATAAAAAGGTGTTTCATCTCATCAAGGCACATTTCAAATTTTATTTATTTGTAATACTTAAATACTGACAGATGTGGTTTTGTGTGTAACCGAATGTTACCTGAAACTCTTCTTGACCCCTTCGACCCCCGACAGCCAAAAATCACCTTCACTTTTTTCACTTTTATTCTAAATTAACTTTAATCAATTTGTCACAAAACTATATTTTTTGGCTTCTTTTACGGCTTCTTTTATTTTTTGACTAATTAAGATACGATATAAAAATATCGTATCTTAATTATTCTTTTTGTCAATCAACTGTCGTACACCTTTTTATACACATCAATCATAAACACTACCATTAAGTACCTACAACCAAATAGGTCATAAAAATACCTACCCAGACGATCCTACATATTATAGGTCTACCACCTAGTTTATTTGGAGTCAGTGCATATTGTCTTCGTACTGACATTACTGGCATTACATTTTTAGGTTAAAAGAATATTTATTTCTCATTAAAAACTACAGTCACATGAAAAATTAGACAAAAATGTGGGTAGACAATCCAGTAGTTGACACAATACATACTCAAATTTTATACGGAAGTGTCCCTCCAAGCAGGCCCGAGTTAAATTGTTTTTAAACCTAAGACGCTAAAAAAAAACATACCCAGACGACTGAGTCCTAAGAATCCTTTCAACGCTTTTATGCAACATTCGCAGACTGCGCACTGATGATAATTATGTATGGCGCGTAAGCATGAACCGAGCGGCACGTTATTTTTACGGCCGTGTGTCTGACACCAACCCTCCTTGGGAACGACTGCTATCTTTCCACAGCACCCGGGACCACCAGCTTAACCTGCCTCCGGAGCCCGGAGGAAAATCGAGTAAAAAAAATTCGGTCACCCACCCGAGTACCTACCGACTGCTTTGGTAGCTTAGCTTTGGTTATCGTTACGAACGTACAACTGAAGCTCCTCCATTCAATATTATACTAGGCATGTTACTTACTAAATATTGCATTACGAAAAAACAAGTCTTACCGCGTATAAAATACGATGCTTTTTCGTAAAGAGTTAGCAGTCTTCACGTGATTCCCTTCATATGTGACAAAGATATGTGAAAAGGGGAGAGGGGACAAGTGGGTAGGCGGGTACCTCGAAGAAAAATCGCGATTTCTTTATAGCACTTATCTTCTATTGGCGGCATGAAGTAGGTAATACACTGTGAACTGACGCGAAATTAAACTCTAAAACTTGCCTTTTTAAGTTTTATTTTGGATTATTTTTTTATGCAACGAGATGGCAAACAAGCTCGCGGGCCACTTCCTGGTGGTAAGTGGTTACCGTCGCCTATAGACACTTGCAATATTAAGGATAAATCACTTAACACTGCAAATGTTAAACTTGGTATTCCATGGATTTTATAAAACTGCATTAATTATAAAATGGAATGGAATACCAAGTTTTCATCTAATGTCACATTAGTGATTTTAGATTTGTATTATACATACTTATAAAGGCATTTCCAATTATTCAGTTTAAAATTTGTTAAATCTGTAAATTTTTTTTTTTCATTTATTGGGCTCAAGCAAACAGTTAGACAATAAATCTTAATAGTAAATTATAAGTCATATGACAATCTTACTAATTGTGAAACCAACTTCGTTAACACAGATAACATTTTCAGTTATTTAAGTAGGTACTATTGTAAAAGTTTCATTGGTTAATTTGAACTATTGTCAATTTCGCTCAACTTATTGTACACTGCTCTCTTAAATAAACTTATACTAGTCGCAAATATATCTATTTCATTAAAATAGCTATCATAAATATCAATCATCCGAGCTATTGGTGAGCGTTTACCTGCATTTGTTCGTGATTTAGCAGTAGTGAATAGGTTAACAATTCGGCAGGCACGTGTGTGTGGTTTTACTGGCACTTGGTAATATACAGGGTGTAAAAGACATGAACAGTCAAACGAAAACCATGTATTCTGCTCACCATCATAACATTTTTTTTCCTTTAGACTATACCTGGGAAATTGATAGTTGCGATTTTATTGAAGGTCAAAGTCAAATTTTTTTTTTAATTTTTTTTATGAAACGTATTCTATACGTTATTTTTTAATTATTGTCCAAAGAAAAATTATCATTTTTTTTAGTATTTCATAACAAAAAATGGCTTCAAAACGTTAGCGTTCAATGTAGCTCACTCGATGGGCACGGACACTAACGAACGGGGCCGCCGTCAAGCAAAAATATCGCGGTTTTGCGAGTTGCGTGCGAGTTGAGCCCTTTACATTGCGCGGTACAATTTGCAATTTTTTTTAACACCAAAAAATAAAAATCATTTCCCAGCAATAATTTTTTTGAAATATGTCTTATTTTGATGTATAGAATACATAGTTCTCGTTTGACTGTTCATGTCTTTTACACCCAGTATGTGATTTATTACATCAATACAATCATACTTATTATGACAAAAATCATAAAGCAACCTACCATGCAATTGTAGTCTTCTAAATTTTAGATAAAGTAATTTATAATTGTCTAATAGTATAGGATTGGATAAACGACTATGAGCACATTTGTAATGCATGTATCGTAAATACTTTTTTTGCACTCTTTCAAGTTGGTTTGAATATTTATTATAATAAGGGTCCCATATGGAAGTGGCATATTCTAATTGTGAACGTATTAAAGCATTATATAAAATAACATATGTAGTAGGCTGTTTAAAATCTTTACTAGCTCTAACAACTAAACCAAACATTTTGTACGCCTTGTTGCAAATGTTTTCTATGTGACATCTAATGTCAGCTTAGCGTCCAATATAACTCCTAAATCTCTAATGTTTTGTACCCTCTCAAGATTGTTGTGCCATTATCAAGTAACAAAAAAACTAACTTTTAATTAACTTCTGATTAGGTAACTACATGATTGTATTTACTTACAAGTAGTCATTCGCTATCCTTCGTTTAGTGATTTAAATTTTATTTTAAAATCAGGAATATATTACAGACTTATAAGCAAGTTCCGTGAGGCAAGTTTCGTGAATCAAAAAATACGTTAACAAGGAAAATGTTTTTCCTTAAAGCCATTAATAAAAGGTCCATTTCATATGTAATGATCTTATATCACAGCATATAATAAGTACAGATATAATATAACACAACAATGATTCGTTACGTAAGTACTCCACATTTCTATAAATATGATTCACGTTCCGCCGACGATATTAAAAACCTCTTAGCGACATCGAAGTGATTTCATTTTCAATACTCCTCATATTTTTCATGGCACGGATGTCATATCACGGCGAGACATAATCTGTCAATGTTGATATAGAAACGTCGACCTTATGAAGTACGCTGTAGAGTTTAGAAAGGTGCGAGGCAGTTAACAATCCCTCTTTTGCGATTCCATACGATTTCACCCAGTAATGATTTGGTTCGTAATGAGAGAGACGCGCCAGTAATATTCTGAGAGGGAAACACAGATACAATATAGCACTAGATAGGAAATAAATGTATTATGTATTTTATTTCTACTGTTTGTTAATACATTATTTTATTTATTATTTTAACAGTTCCGAATCACGGGTTTTGATCCATTAGTAAGTTTCTTAGAACTCTAGCGAATAGGGACAAGTCTGGTAGCGCAATTAGGTATGTTTTATAAAAATGTTCGTCTCACGTGTTTAATGCACCTGCCGGATACATGTATAAGCAAGATTCAATAACTAGTTGACCGAATTATTTTTCATCTACAGAACTTTAAACCGATAAACTGTTGTTCGACAATCTGGTCCGACGATTAGTTGATTGGTCAGCACACTAAAAAAAATAACTTTCATAAGAGTAAAGAAATTTTGAATTTATATTTGAATCACTCTACCAACCCTATCCGTTTTGCTATGGTAAGCTTACAACACGCACAGAAATTCTCACGACAATTCCAAAAAGTTACATTGGTTACACATAGAGCAATGTCTGGCTGTATGGACAGTACCTTTTTTATGTTGAGTAACTGGCAGACAAGCATAGCCTGGTAGTAAGCAGTCACCGTAGCCTATAGACCAGAGGCCTTAGTATGAGTTTTGATAGTTTTCGAGCTCGATCAAACGTATCGTCTTTCTTCATACATTGGCCACTGTTTCTGATAGTTTACGCTAGGGGCGCTAGTGGGCAATGTATGAAAAGAGACGATACGTTTGATCGAGCTCGAAAACTAACAAACTCGTACTAAGGCCTCAGGGTTTCCCAGACTGTGCGTCGCGACGCCCTGGGGTGTCGCGGTTTTATGCCGGGGGCGTCGTGAGACAATCCACATGGAATGGCTGTCTAGCTAGGCTATGCGAGCTATTCGAATGAAAATAAATGTAGAGAAAGAAATGAAAGTCGCTATTTCAAAACTTGAGCCCGGATTGAGAAGCTATGTTTTTAAAATAAGAAAATACACTGAAAAAAGTCGACTATCCAGGGCGGGAATCGAACACAACATCTTCCGTAATCCGGGCGGCTGCGTCAACCACTACGCTACCGGGACATTGCTTTCCCCGTCGAAATTTGTCAGTGCTACTTATGTTTTTATGGTAACATTTTTTCAGTTTACTTTCTAATTTTAACATATTTGCGCATTCGTTAACGCCTAAATAATTCCAAAAAAGCTATATTTTTGTTTTTGTAGGTACTTAACTTGGCTGTTAGGTACTATAACGGGGGGAGGGCTCGTAAAAATTGGAAAAATTCTAAGGGCGTCACTATGAAAATAAGTTTGGGAAGCCCTGCTATAGACGCTTGTAACACTGACCTGACACTCGCGCACTGCCAACCCTAGCACAGTATACCCAGAACAGTAATACGTCTTCATACAAACTGGCCGCTATCCATTAAAATGTGTGCGTGTGTACTCGGCGCCGACGCACGCACTGTGACGCACGCATTGACATAAAAATATGGGGGCATAAGGTGGTCTCGCCGTCTCGGCGTGATCGCGCGTTTTGATGTCATTGCACATTCGCTCGCCGCTCGTTCCCGGCACATTTACGATAGCCCTACGTCAACGCAGAGTAGGCTAATAACTCGCCGACAGCCCGCAGATAAAGTACTGTTCTTGGTATACTGTGACCCTAGTCCCCTTCTTACCCCGTGTTGCTCTGGCGACTATATACCTCAAGATAATGGATTGGTTGCCAGCCTGTCGCTTACACAGAATACAAAACTACCAAATAGAGCTACAACGCTTTTGCTTTCTTTCCTCTTGTATTTGTCTGAGCACTCTTTAAGCGGGTTGAAGACCAAGAGCTAAGCTTAGTTAGTTTAGTTTGTATGACTCAGTTTTTCATACTTGTGTCCAGACTGCAAACTAAACTAGTAAGTATGAAAAAACTACAAAATTGAAAAATTTTTCTGTAACCCCCGACATCAATTTATAGCTAAGAACCATTTCGATCACGTCAGCTTTCCAACTAAAATTGGTCTATTCGTTTAGGAGCTACCATGCCACAGACACACAGATACACAGACAGGTCAAACTTATAACTCCCCTCTTTTTGCGTCGGGGGTTAAAAACTGCGTCAGCTATGCGAGCTAAACTAAACTAACTTAGCTTAGCTCTTGTTCTGCAACCCGCTTTAGAAAGACTATTCGCCTATGTCATAAAGAGTGTGTTAAATGGTTGTCTTATCTAGAAATAAACTATTCGTTGTAGGAAAACATCCATCCTTCCGGAGTTTATTATTGCTGTTATTGCTTCCATACGTTTTTTATATTACGAGATTCTTTATATAGTATCTTGATACTAGTACATGTTTTTTACATTTTTTGCTCAAAAAATATTAGGATATTCATCTCTATTGATTACACGAGCATAACTTGGTTAAATGCACTTTCCCCTCTCCTAAGGCTGCTTCCGATAGCCTTGTAGCCATTTTGGCACTAGGCAATAAGGGGTTTCTAGTCGGTGAGAGTCCGAAATAACCCTAGGGCCGGCTCTAGGGTATCCCTGCATGAGGATTCACCCCCTCCTTCCCTCACTTGTCCGGGAGGTCTTCTTAACCCTTTTTTTGCTCTGTCTCTCGCTCCCCCCCGTGGGGGAAGGAAAGCAAAAGCAGCAGAAGGGTTTAGGGGAAAAACTTGGTTACAGGTTTAGATCAGACTTAGAAAGCTCCCCCACAACCCGATGCGCCCGAGCCGAGGTCCGAGCCTTTAGAGGCACCCTCGGGCGTGTCGCTCCCTTCCGATCCGGACGACCTAGGGACGCTAGGCGGTCGAGAAAAAATCCGGTGGAGCAGTAAATGCCATCAGCGGCAAACTGCAGTAGTCATACAAAAAAAAAAAAAAAGAAAAAAAAACTTAGAAAGCGCAAGTCTCATTAGTACATTTAATAATAACACTTAAAAAAAATATTTCTGTTCATTTTCCAGTGTACGTTGTGTTAAGTTAATCTCACATGATTTAAATTTAAAGTGTTGGAAATTTATACCAAATTTTATAGATAATGAATACAAAAAAAAAAGCCAGAGACAAGACAGAATTTTTATTGCCTTCCTTTTTATATTTAATTTTTTTTCAATTTAATATTTTAAATTATGCCAAACAAAATTGTAAACAAAATTCAATGTAAATCAATATTATGAGAGGCTACGTTTATAAGTTGATATCATTAAAATTTCTGCTTTAAAAAACTAAAATTAATTCTTGATTTAATATACAGGAGGTAGCTGACTTGGAACAGCATTTAACGAGAGTTTAAAAAGTACTTCAAGACATTTTTTCTATATTTTATTTATAAAAGTAATAGCATACTGCACCCAAAGGTCATACAGTATTATCGGATTAGCTCGCCAACAAATTGCAGCACAAAAATATCAATTACGTACACGTTCTCGCTTAAGACCGTAAATTTAAACGCAAATGTAGTTTAACATTTAAATAGCAGTCACATTTTACGAGTAGAAAGCTCATAACCGAGCCAGCGACTCGGAACAAGGGAATTGTCCCACAAAAAACACACGTACACACACAAGCGTGTTCTAAGCCCACACAGCCGCCCACGAGCGCCGTAAAACCAGAAGCTCTCATCTCATTACCGAACGACAGCAGTCGCATTGCTCAAAATGCTTCAAGCACAGGCACAAAGGAGGTTACATTTTTCATAAAATACTTGCCCAAATGCCGCCCACGCTTCGGGCCCCAGGCCATGACGTAACGAGTACCAGTGTATGGAGAGTCTCGACACGAAAGCCACTCGACGTCACCCACCTCCCTCAGACGACACACGGCCGAGCGAGACGCCACCAATACCACTCCGTCATATTTTTCCCTTTACCACCCCAGCCATCTCGAGCGTTCTTTCTTTTACATAAAAGAGGTTCTCGAGAAAATAATAACGTGACTGTTCAAAGGGCACCCAACTTTCGCTGTTCGGTGCTTTGATTTTCTTCTTCGCAAAGAATTTCCGACCACAAAGAGGTTCGATATTAAGCAAGGATTTAATTTTCGAGTTAATATATCTCGAATTCTCTACCTGTACCGATAATTGTTTGCTTGTAAAAGATTTCACAGACGATAAGGCAGTTTTTCGAAGGCGCGGCTTTTGAACGCAAATTGGCTCGGATCGCCTCTGTTCACAAATTGCCCCGCTACATGCGAACCTATTTGTTCGTATTTAGCCGCGGGAATAATGGACCTCTCGATTGCTTTAAGAATGAGTTGTATTATTTTCTGTGCGAGCAACTACGACGATAATTCCCAAAGCGCTATCGGAAACGATCGCATTCACGGTCCATTCGAATGCTCATTACGAGAACGGGCGCAAATAAAAAGTAATATCCAATAAGTATTTCTTGGAAAGTTAAACGTTGCCCTGAACTGCGACATATCCCTCATAACTCGAGTACGTGAAAACATTTCCACGCGAATTTTTCTTTAGACGAGAGATTTTATGAGGACAAATGACAAAAATACTCAACGTTTCATTGTGAAACTTGGGAACGGCGCTGCGAGCATTTTTGTGCACCCTTAGCACTCCTCTATACATGTGTACAGAAGGGCGAAGTTATTTGCCTTCGCTTCTCTTCCGTCCATTTGCCCCTCCACCCTCCTCCCGCGTTTCCGGTTTCCATATTCCGCCTACCACCCGTCGCGTCAGTATCGAAACTACAAATAAAAAACTACTCTAACACAACAACGTACGGCTCGAGTTCCTCTGACTGAGCAGTTACTATTTTTCTTTTGGCGCCGGTAGCAACGTGACATTTTTCGCGGAGGAAAGAATCCGAACTTTGAAATCAAAGGGACACATTTGAATTTAGAAGAGTACTAGTTCGGCACGTTCGCACTTTCGGATACGTGTGCGTTAACCCCCCACCCGCCGCCAGGGCATCCACCGTACGAAAAACATATTTTTCAGATAACGACAATGAGAAAGGAAAATATTCAGATGAAAATTCTCCGATACGACGCGCCGGGTGCGCCCGCGTGGAAGATATTAAGGGGAGGCGTGTGCTACTTAACGATATTTTTCGACATGCTTTACTTTTATTGCCGAGTCACGGCTGCGATATCGGATACCCGTTTGCCGTATATCAAAATTTAAACCGTACCTATATTTCAAATTCTTATTTCCACGAGACGTTATTCAATACGGCTACGTCACTACGCAAACACCGAATCATTTTCCCAGAACAAAAAGGTCTTTGACAAATTAAGAAAACACGGGGATATTATTCTCGAAATTATTATCCAAATTTCCCGGCGGGATTTAAGTAACACGATATTAGCATCCCTCGAGTGGAAAGGGACGCAGTTATGAATTGAATGGTTAATTAGAAAGGGACGGGGGACTGAGGGGACGATCTTGTCTAAAGGACATTGGCCTCCGGGGCACGCGACCGTTGATTTGAACTCCTTTTTAATTCTTTTTTATTAATTATAGCGCGACCTCACAGTCTTGGTCAACTGACGACAGTACTAATTGTATTGCGATTGTTGTGCTACATGATGCTAACCTTTGTTAAACCAAAACTTGTTTTGAAAGATTCAAACAATACTTCGTAAAAATAGATCCTGTAATTTTACAAATATTCACATTAATTAAATCATTACGTACTCGATTATTAAGTGAAAACATTAAAATAACAGCGTAAACTTCTCATATAACACTCCATTACGAGCATATGTTATAATCATGATCGTTCCGGTTATGAAAGCAAAATAACAGCATTATAAAATATGAAAAGAAATATAATATTCGTTATAATATTTTTATCACGTCGCGATGATCTTGACATGTTTCTATTGTTCTGTGCTAGCCAATAAATGGTTTTAGTGATTTACAATCAAAAAAGTCAAAATTTCAAAATCCAAAAGTGAAACAATTCGATTATCCAAGTATCAAGAAGCACTGGTCGCGTTACAAATCTTAAACGCCCCAGCTTCCTCTGTCTCATTAAAGAGCTTTTTCTCAGCGCTCTCATTCCACACTTAATGGGCGAAGTCGTCGGTTTCTTTAATGTAAACTTCGCAATGAATGACGTGCTAACTGGGGACCCCGGGGAAATTGGGTCAGTGTTCGACTTAATTTTTTTCTCACCAAGGTCACAATCAATACAGGGGCTGTTCTAAATTTACGCCTGCCAGTAATTATATCTCGCCAATCGATTTTGGGGTAGGTCGCGTAATCGATGCTCTTGAATCGATTCGGCGTAATTAAATCGAATGGCTGTTTGCTAAGGGAATTAAATGTGTCGAATGTCTTTTAGGAGAAACGCTTTGGGGTGAGAGGTTTTGAATTATTGGTAAGGAATGGAATCGTCTTTTGTATTTGTGTTTTCGTTAGGAAATCGTTTTGCTGTAATTACGTGGGCTTTTTATCTTGATGGGGATACATCTCGTCTGATTTTATATAATTACGATTAAAGTGTGCAGTATGGGAATGATAATAACATGGGATATTGTTTAAGTTTTGATGTATGATTAGATTTTATAGAAATCGCAAAAAAAAAACAATTTCCGGTAAATATTTAGTTTAGAGTCTTCTCGTTATTCAAAAGAACAAGCTGCGACACGAAGTGTTGCGTTTTGTTTTCGTATAAAATTGGACTTTCTCGTATCTATACATGTATGTCGCGTTTCCACATAAACAGCTTCGCTTTAACAAAAACAATACTTTTAATCAATTCTTCATCAGTTTCTGTAATTTAACGTCACCCCCGTTAACATGAAATTTGCTTCGAAAAAGGACGTTTCTCCATCCATAAATATTCAATTATATTATTTTTAGTGAATAGAATAGAGTTTCAGTACCTTTTACAAAAGGAGTCGTTTTGGTCAGTTTTAAGAAATGAAAAAAAACGGTCTTTTACTATATTTTCTAGTCTGTATTTCTTAGACTATATTTATTTTCTCTTTTTTATATCACCATGTCTACCGTCACAATAATTATGGTTTTGGATCTTAGAGAAAGAATCCCTGTCTAAGTTTCGGATACAAGTGATGGCCATTATCCCACAGTCAGCTTCAATGCCTTTTACGCTTTCTGTTCAGGATTTTTCTAAGTTTAACATCTTTTATTGTCTTCGCAGAATTCGTGTCTTTAATTATTTATTTACCAAGATTTGCACTCTTTGTTTAAAATATCTTGATTTTTGGATTTGGATTGAGCATCGGAAAATTCCTTCTTATTAACTAATCGATAGAGTTCAAATTGTAAGTTTTCGTCTAAGAGGCAAGCAATGACTAAGCCTATTACATCGGCTGTTGCGAGGAACGGAACCGGCACATAACGTCTTGCATTTCCAAGTGTCATCTTTAGCTCCCACGTGATTTCAGATTAACATATGATAATAGCCCTTGAGTGTATTGTATTAAGCGTGTCAATGCAGTCGAGTGATTAGAGATATCGCAACAATGTACAGTCATCTGTGTGGGAACGGAGAACATTCGAATACATGATATATTTACAATGAAAGTCAAGTAACACTTAGGGCGATTGGTTCCGGGATTGGTGTCTTTCTAATTCGTTGTAGTCAGTTTATTTTGCTAAAATTAAGTGCATCTGACAGGTTTAATGGGCATGTTGTATATAGATTTGATATCCAGAACTGAAGCAACACTAGAATAAAGAAAAAAAAGTCGGGAGTGGTTTCTCCTTGACTTTCTCGTATACTGAAAACAACTCAAAAGTTGATAGAAACTTTATATTTTGATGTCTTACATGCATGTTAAATTTTGGTTACCCATCCGAGTACTGACCGCGCACTTGGTTGCTTAACTTTCGTAACCGACGACTCAAAACTTGATAGAAACCTTATATTTTGATGTCAAACATGCATGTTAAATTTGGTTGCAATAAGCAGCCTACTCGAGTTATCATGCTAACGCACAGACACACGCACAGACAATTCCAAAAACGGTATTTTTGGACTCAGAGAGGTCTAAAATGTGTAAATCCGTCAAAATCTCGAGGTCTAAATTTTAGACGATTTTTTTTTACTTAGAATGGGTTCACTCTTGGCAACACTCTGTGCAGGAGAGCTAAGAGGAAGCCGAAGATGGAGCGAGTTTACCCAGAAGATGCCTATTCACTCTAACCTTAAATAGAGCAGGGATATTGGGGAATATGGAGGCCGATTACATGACTTCTTCTATACTACGTATACGAGAAAGTAAAAATCATTGATTTTGAGTTCTATCAGGTATTACTAATAATACGCATGAATAACTTTCTTTATGAATTGATTCCGTATATTCCAATTCTATGAAGAAATTTTAATATCAAGCCTATACTTATTACAACCCTTACTCGTATAGTATGAAAGTCCTTCCTTCTTTTCGTAAGGATAAATTATAATCTTAGTTATGGCTCCGTATTGAGTATTTAGCCAATCCCAAGTGAAAATAGTTATTATATACTAAATTGTACGGTAGATTGAATTGAC
This sequence comes from Elophila nymphaeata, assembly GCA_955850985.1. Classification (NCBI taxonomy): domain Eukaryota; kingdom Metazoa; phylum Arthropoda; class Insecta; order Lepidoptera; family Crambidae; genus Elophila; species Elophila nymphaeata. Next base: position 18,577,665 of record OY039082.1, on the reverse strand, counting down.
AATGGAGTCTCTCAACACGTGTTTTTAAAACAAGAACTCGGGAGAAACTCTTCTGGATAAATAAGTAATTATTAGTCTGGCTTAAAACTAAAACGCTCATGCTCTCTAACGTACTTAATAGCTATCTTGGCTATGACTGTGATTCCATAGCCAGGATTAGACTAAATATCCTGGAATTGGCTTATCCAAAGCCAGAAGACTACAGGCTCTTCAAGCCCATGGATGTAGTTAGACTGATGGCTTGCATATTCAAGGAGCGACAAGAGTGAACGAGACTGGGGAGGCACAAAAGATCCCATTTGGGTGGTGGGGAAACTCACGGCCTCTACATAAGATAAGATAAGATAGTAACTATCTTCCCATTTAGACTTTACTTCCGCTTATCATCAAGATTATACAATGTTCTATACCTTTCTTTTAAATAAACTTTTGCATAGTATCCAGACGTGAGTTGTTGAATTCTTGCTTCTAAAAGCAGCTAAACTGTACATTCCTTCCTAAAAGCGGCTGAAATAAGAGATAAATCTCTCTTCCTAAATCATTGTGTTCTAACCAAATATCCTGTAATAACAGCTAAACCTTTCATTTTAATATTCCAGAACTGCTGTATTGCAATACCGTATGTGGTCCTAAGCACTTACGTCCACCGTTTCGGTTTATCCACTCTGCGTGTATGGACAGCAAAAAACGTGCACGGTGAAAGGTAAGCCTACTTACAATATTTGTCTGCAGGCGGAATGCGGTAGCTGAGGAGTACGCAAATATAAGTATTGTGCTGTCGGTCAACACACCCGCGTGAAGCTTGTCGGTTTGCTCGCGAGGGTACGGTCTGCAAAATTGTGCTGCCTTTATTGTTTAGTCTTTGTACTTGCATATTCTTATATTTTTGGGAGAGTAGTGTTTTATGTACCTACATGGCTGAGTGATGATGGGTAGGTTAGGGTTATTTTTAATAATAACCATAGTAATCATATTTATCGTAACATATGGATTTTTGTAGAACATTTTTTTTACTGATTATTGCTCTTGGCTGGAAGCCTTTTAGTAGTAACAAAGAATGTTTTGCTTCTTTTTGTACAAAAATGGTGGTCGTTCATAATAATTACGGATGATAATTTCCAAAAGATATAGTCTTGTATCAAATAAGATTCGAGGAAGCAGATTATTTACTATCATAATCATCACCTCCATCATATCAGGTGAGAGACCGCCACTGTTGGACATAGGCCTTCCCCAAGAATCTCCAACCTGAATGGTCCTGCGCTGTCCGCATCCAGCGGCTTCCTTTACCAGATAATCGCTCTATCGGTCCACGAAGCGGTACGCGGTCGCTACTCGAGGACCTTTCCACCCCAATAGCCGTTAGTCTTCCTCGCCCTACTCGTAATGTGCCCTATTATCAAAAATCCTTACTAATATTAAAAATGCGAAAGTAACTCCGTCTATCTGTCTGTTAAGCTTTTACGTCTAAACCACTGAACCGATTTTGATGAAATTCCGAACAAATACAGACTAGAGCTTGGAAAAGGACATAGGCTACGTTTTATTGCAAAAAAGGCTTGAAAGGGGAAAATTGGTAAAGGATTCCTCATTATCGAAGATAAAACCAAGCACGTGATAAGAAGTAAAAAAGATGTTGTAGTACTAGAAAAATGCACTGAAAAAATCGACTTGCCTCAGGCGGGACTCGAACCCGCACCTTCCACAACCCGGATTGTGGAAGGTGCGGGTTCGAGTCCCGCCTGAGGCAAGTCGATTTTTTTTTCAGTGCATTTTTCTAGTATTATATTTACGCGTTTGTAAACGCAAAAATAAAATTATTCCAAGATGTTGTAGTGTTTCTGAAATTTTGATACACGTGATTCATCACGTAAAATAGAGAATTAAAGATCGTATGGAAGTTAGCAAAGATGGAAAAACAAACAACGTAGTTTTTAAAAATGTACTTAAAATAAGCTATTTACAGTAATGTACAGCAGTTTCTTTGCGTTTATCTACAATTTATCTACAGTGTTTTTTGCAAAATAAGTACGTAAAGTAACTATTCCTCGCGGACGTAGTCGCGGGCAAAAGCTAGTGAATGCATTTTTAAAACAAAACCACTTATACATTTATTTATATGATACACCCACTTAAAACTGTTTTGCTGTCGCTCCCTATTTCTTAAGACACTATCAGCAAACATCGACTGATCCGCAAATTATTATATTTAATACGAACTTGGAAGTCGTATTTGTGTTTGTTCTCTTGATCGACATGATTCACAGAGAATGAGTAAACATGTGGCAGTTGCTATACACGCATATTGGAAGTACTTATACAGGCACATATAGCCCACTTTAAAAATCGATATATTTTAATAAAAGACACGAAAACTCTTTCTTAGCGTTCCATAGCTTCACATTGCGAGGAGGTCGACGGCACTGAGTTCGGGTATTATTTGTAACGATCACGAAAGTTAAGCTAACAAGTGCGCGGTCGATACTCGGATGGGTGTCCGAAAATTTTTCAACTCGATTTTCTTTACAGCACAGAGTTATTCTATTATAAGTAAGTGCCGCCAGTTCTTACAGTTAGCCAACTAGCACGTCTAGATAGGACAATAGGGGACGCGGGATGAGCTGAGGGGTGCGGTGGGGCCACCGAACCGCCATACACTCGTTTGGTAGACGCTAGTCCACTGTATACTGTATGTCTACCGCTGTCTATGCAAAAGCGGCATTTTCCTCAACTTTAAAGGCGTCAAACCACTGTATGTTTTTTACGCTGTGGTATTAGTAAGTCCCAGCTGTAGAATAATAATGTAAACTTGAAAAATTCTGTGTAATATTGTGATATAAATATATATTTATTATTATTAACACAGGCTACAGGACCTACAAAAGTACTCTTGTGAAAACCACCTGCGGCTGATATCAATAGTCGTTATAAAAACACAAATTAAATAAGTCTTTAATAACTTACAATTCAAACAAATTAACCAGACAAAATACTTATAAAAATTTTCGTAATGTTTACAAATAATTCCACACATCAAATTAGATTTCATTACTTTCAAAGTGGCCAATTTGATACGAAGGTGCAAATAATATTCAAGTGATATTTTCGTAATACGGGTGATTGGCTGTCATATTATATTCGTAGCCAAGAGCTACTGTCGCAAATATAACAATATATAATTATGACTTTCGAGGAAACCATGGCTATGATGCGTCTTTTCAAAGTACTGTTGCAAGCAAAATAAATAATGCATTTTCTTTTAAAATTTTAGTGACGTAGACTGCCGGACTTCTGTTCTTTTTGAGGTTCTGCACAGTATGCATGTGTGTGCTATGTCTGTGTTTTAAAAATGTCTGCAATTCTGTGCACTACTATCAGTCCTCAAAGCCGGATATAAACCAGCTACCTACGGATTGTTTTTCATGATTATACATAATGTATTATTCGATCGCCAATACTTTTATTATCTTCATGATTATGATGATGCCTGCCTGTACCCAATTTCTTTCGAGTTCTTCTTCTTTTTCTATTCGTGTGGACAGTTTCCGCAACTCGACGGCTAGTGTGGCAATTTTGCGTTAGTATGTGCGGTATAAGTACAACAATACGTCAACATCAGCATTTCCACATGCCGTTTATCTTAGTATTAAATTAGCTTTATTGTTTTAAGTTCAGAGTTCAGTTCGCAAATAGCAATCATTCCATTATCACGTGTTTTTATTAATATCATTTTAGCATATTTCTCTAATTTATCAATAAACTCTCGGTCATTATTCCAAGAACTATCTTGTACTTAACATTCTTAAAGGTGTCCCGTATAGAGGGTGTGGGCCAGATCATTCCAGCCGCTTTTCCTCTTCTACACATCTCGATCAGCCGTCAACTTAGCATTAACTCATTTCTTTGCCATATCATATCTCACACTATCTTTTCTTCCGTCTTCATCTCTCTCTCTCTATATATTCATGTTTATCACCACAAAATGATATATTTTCAAAACTATTATTACTAGTATAGTATTATATTATATGTGCTATTATCAAAGAAAATTCTTAGAAAATATACAGGCCACGAGAGAGGTTTGCTGCTGATTTAGTCCGTTATATAAATTAAGAAAAAATCAAGACCGAAAAATTTATGGTGCAGTTGGAAAAGTACATCATCTACCATTTTATATTACGCTACCAATCTCACTAATACTATCTATCCAAGAATTTACTTTGATATTAGTTTTGAAACCATACAGTGTAATAAAAGTACGGATAATAACACTTTATTTCCATTTAACCAAAGATGATTATAAATTAAATAATATAATGTTTACTTCAGTCCAGTTTACGATAGGCACTGACCTGATGATGTTATTAAGATAATTAATTTTGTCGTATACATTATTTGATATGAATTAAATCTGTAACTAATGAGAGCGATTTGCTATATAATTGCAGAGTTTACACCATAAGTGCGCAATATCTCCTTATTACGCACTTCTGGTGTAATTTAATATCGTTTATTGTAACTACATGGAGATATAGTTAAATAAATAACAATAAACGATATAAGCCAGAACCAACAAATATACGTAAGATATGCACATCCAACCTTCCTGATATAAACTGTTCATTTCCATTCATTATAAAGCCAATTTTTACGGAGACCCAGTACGATGCATTCGACCAAATGCATTTACGCATCATCCCTGCAGTTACGATACAACTGCAGAGGTATGTGGGACTCATAGGTAAAGGCATTTCTCCCTACCACCCAGCGCAACAGCCATGCTACCCTTGTGCGTCTTAGCCAGTATACTTTCAAAAAGCGCGGCTCATGCAATGTCTCACCAACAATGTATCTGTCGCTGGGAGCACGTTTCTGACATTTACCGGTCGTTACCTGGACTAAGGTGTTCGTTATACTGATTGACCTGGTAATTGCTATAGTTTGACGACAAGCCATAGTATTATAATATCCCCTCGTTTGTAGAGGTCATTCGCTAGCTCATAAACAATAGGCGTTAGATTCGAATTCTGCGAAGCTGTGATATTTATTGATCATCATCATTTTCTGCTACCCATTTATTTGGTGTCGGTACCGTATGCCTTGATACCGATATGCGACATACTGCATAAGGATTTGGCTTTAGATTTTTACGGCCGACCGATATATTTATTGATGAACGAAAAATAATAATTATAAGTTTACGGTCTGTGATACCGTTTTTACTTTCTCGTACGTAGTATAGAGGAAGTATTGTAATCGTCAAAAAATTCGACCTCGAGATTTTGACGGATTTACACGTTTTGGAAGTCTCTGAGTTCAACAATTTTTTTTTGGAATTATGTCTGTGTTTGTTTCTGTGTGTCTAGGTATGTCTGTGTGTCTGTGTGTGTGTTTGTGCGTTAGACGGTATACAAGAAAGTCAAGGGGAGACCACTCCCGATTTTTTTTTGTACAATAAAGCTTCTTTCATTTTTTCATTGATTTATTCGTTGTATATCAGTAACATACACACTACACATTGACAGAAGAATATATGTTATAATGATTATATCACAAGGATGCCTACGGTGACCGCTTACCCACCATATTTTTGCAGCACAACATAAAATATTTCTACACTGGCAAGCTCGTATATTAAAAATACTAATACAAACTCCCTCGAGTGTAAAACTTCATCGTAGCTTGGGAAACTCGGTAATTTGTTGAAAGTTTCGAATTAAAATGGAGAATATTTTCGGCGTGTATCTCACATAGTCGGCAACTCGAGGGGCATATCGAGGGCTTACTTCGCGGAATCAATTTGCGAGAGACGTTATCAAAGAAAGAATTTCTCATAAGTTCGAATCAATGTGTAGTCAGCTTCGCTTCAACGCGTTTGGAACTTGTTAAAATAAGACCCGGTGTATACTAATATATTCATACTATCGCTTCATCCCAAAAGGGTTATGAAGAGCTAAGGCGCTATGCAGACAGAGCAACTTTGATCTCCGTATTGCCGCAATAGGCAATTCGTAACTAGCTGTTTACATATAACTTAAAAAAACTGTGCAGACATAGCAACTCTAAGGTAAACTGTAGTCTTAGATTTTTGTTACTGCTACTGGCAACCTGTATCGAAAAAAATATTAATAGATACTTCAACTAAGTTGATAGTTTCTTCAACTAAAACTGCTATTGTCTGTATAGCGCCCAATTGAAACTGATTCTGTTCGTGAGTGCTCCTTTGATACTGAACTGATAACTGATGTCGCTCATCGAAACTCCTCGAGTAGCTATGTCTGCACAGTTTCTTTAAGTTACATTAAAACAGCTATTTGCAATTTGCTTGTTGCCGCAACACGGAGACCAGAGTTGTTCTGTAAGCATGGCGCCTTAGGTTACATTGGGTTACACATAAAGACACAGGCAGTATGAGTTACATCATCATCATAACAGCCTTTATAATTCGACCCACTGCTGGGATACAAGGCCTCTCCTTGTCATCGAAGGAGGTTTAGGCAGTAGTCCACCACGCTTGCCCAATGTTGATTGGTGGACGGAGTATAAGGTGCTGATCCATTAGTCGCCTTCTACGACACCCTTTGGAGGATATGGCGTGATGCTATTCTACTCTGCCAGCTTCACATGGCTCTGAGTCACATGGTGCCTTAAAATAGTGTAAGACAGCCAGCCGACTTAAGAAAAACCCAAAAAGTAACCTAACGCTAACAAGACCAGGCGGTGGTTTGAACCTAAGTCTTCTAGGTCTATTGCCCTAAGCGCTATAGCTACTAGTATTATCAACAGCTCATATAATGTTTCCACCAAGGGGCTCGAGCCTACCCCACATTAGGGGCGATTGGGCCTTAGTCAACCACGCTGGCCAAGTGCGGGTTGGTCGACTTCAAACACAACTTAATAATTTCTTCATAGGTGTGTGCAGGTTTCCTCACGATGTTTTCCTTCACCGTAATCGCTACTAGTATAGTACTATATTATCTGTGCGATTCCTACGCTTTTAAATAGAGCAATATTTAGTATTGCCTTTATAAAAGGTAGTGTATTGCCATGTGATGCCGGCAGAGTAGAATAGCATCACAACACCCCATATCCTCCAATAGGTGTCGTAGAAGGCGACTATTGGATCATCAAAGGGGTATGATCACGTTATACTCCGTCCACCAATCCGCTAAATATTCTACGATGCCAAGGAGTGGCCTTGTAGCCCAGCTGAGGGGTCAAATTATAAAATCTGTTAAGAAGATGAATATCTATTACCGGAGGGATTGACATTCACACCTTCATTGAACCAACGAACAAAATCCAACAACCAGGACAGATATTACATTGTTTCTGAATTTATTTTGATATCCAAAACAAAAACTGCTTATTAAAAATCCCTAGCTTTCGTGTCCATTAACAAACACAATTTCTTGCTTAATATAAATAGTTGTGTCGGATTAATTAATTATTATAACGACCCCTTGCTCCGTAATAAGTGCAAACTGAACTTTCGTGCTTTCAATTAGCTAATAAATACAACCCAACATGGCAAGACCCTCACAAAATACACCATTGTATGCTAGTTCTAACTCGATTAATTCCATGAATATTTATAACAACTAGCGCTACTTTGATCCTGATAATTAACATCGGAAAGACAAAAGGTGGAAAGCGGAAAATTCTGTAAGAATTTCTCAAAGAAAGAATTTGCAATAAGCCCGCGCCACGCCCCACATACACACGTGTGTGTAGCGAATGGGGATATCGGAAAAATGGGGGTAAATGCCTCAGCCGAGGAAAGAGTTGGGTGGGCGGGATAAGACGCATGTGATGGAAATAACTCGATTTTTCCCCGATGCGCCTCGCCATTGGCTGTCGTCTAGTGATTCTTGGTAATTTTATTCTGGCTGCTAACTTTGTTATAGAATATATTCGCTCTTAATTATATTTTTTCCTTTACGTTTATTTTTTAATGTTTAATGGATTGGACAGGGAGTGCTAGAGACAAAAGCATTATCTGTTTAAATTATACCATCTTTCTACGCACTGTCTGTAGTATAAGGCTTATTATCTAGGTAGTTATTATTATAAAGTAACTCAAATGACTCGTGAATATTCGCGTTAATCTCACTTATATTTGTCCCTATTGGGATTCGAGCCCGGATCTCCTCCACCAAAACTGTCTTTTGTTAATTATCAATTGAATATATTTATTCTCTCTCGCATCAATTATCTAGCCCAGATTAAGTATCTTATAGAACTTGTGTTGTGGATACTATATAACCAACAAACACATGTGATAGTTTAATATTTTTATAAATAAACTTAAATACTTATTATCAGATAAAATACACGGAAATCGACCTGCCCCAGGCGGGAATCGAACCCAGCATTCACTATCAGTGCCCCGGTAGATTTTTTTCATTGTATTTTTTTCTAATTTTAAAAATATTTACGCGTTTGTAAACAAAAAGATTATTCCATACTTATTATCAATTATCATTAACAAGAAAACTTTTTTTCTTTCCTTGTTTAAAGTATAAAATAATATTATATTTCATCTTCAAAACTTTAATATTACATACATACACATAATCACATTTACATTCTCAAAAGGGATTGAACAGAGCTAAAAAATTAATTAGACAAATAATTATATGAAAAATGATATTCGTGTAAAGCGCACGTACCTACCTCAGCGCGTACTCTCCCGCGCCACAGATAAAATAATAGAGTCAGTAATAACTGTAGACGAATATTAAGCCACCAAAATCGGTCCTAAAAAAGTCTGAAGCTTAAACAAAATACGTTCGTAATACACGACGCTCTAAATTTCAGCGCTTGTATTGTAAAAACGTGACAAACACACTTTTTATCGTGAAACTTCTTTATGGCGCACAAGATAACATTCTAACGGACCATAAAGATTAACTTCTGGACGGGCGTGTTTCAGAAGGCTTACAACGATTCCGGCGTGCTTTCATGAAACCCTGACAAAGAAAAAAATACTAAACTTAGTTCCGTGACTTCGTATGAATGAAGGTTGAGACTTTGAGACTATTGCGATATTGCAAAAGTTTTAGTTCAACGGACTTTTTATTAACGCGGGAAGGCGTCCTTTGTTCTACACGAGCACTCCTTTCAGAAACTCCTTCATGAAACTTGTAAATTTAACGTTTATTGAGATGCTCGCTTAAAAATTTTAGAGTTGCATTTTGATTGCAATTTCGGTAGAGTCAACCGTTTATGGGAATATTGGCTTTACGGCCGGTTTTTAGAACGAAAACTTTATAGAGATTCCGTTCAAACATGAGTTTAATTGCTTGCAAATGTCAACTATTACTTTGTAAAACAAATCTTCCCTAGAAACTAAAAGTTTGAAGTCGTCCATGAGGTACAGAAATTAAGAGGAAAAAACACTTTCAAAAAGAAAACCTTTTTTTAAAATAAAAGTTCTATCAGAGCACCATGAACTGAGTAGAGAAATTAAGAATATAAAAGTAACTTTCAAAATAAAAACCTTTTTTATTTTAGCAATTTACTACAGAGGGGCTAGACAAGTGGCCAATTGATTGCGTCGAACGTTCACGAAAAGATATTTAATTTATGAAACTGACGAATTTCTTCAATGCAATCTTAATTCATAGTTAAAGAGTTCAAGGTTTGTAACCAATAGTGCAGACGTACTGTGCATAAGAGAACATAAAAATTTATCTAAGTTTTTCAATAAAAAATCATAAAGTGGATTTACCTTTTATAACTTAAGTACACCTTATGCCGTAAAGCTGAAAGCGTGTTTTCCAATAAATTTGCTTGAGGCAATGCGATAGATCGTCAATTGTTTTATTTCGTGACTACAGTACTTCCACAGAAGACACAGACTAATAATATTGTGATCGTAGACTACAAAATTCGCCACGTCTAGCACATTCAAGTTAATAGTCAGAGCGAAAACTTTAAAAAAGTAATATTAGCAAACTGCTTTATATAACTCATGCAAGTGAGTCGTTTGCAGCGGTCCTGATGCTATCTTTAAAATATTATATTACTGAACTTAGTTTGTATGGCTTTAATTTTTTAAAAGGCCATTTTTATTTTCATATTTGAAATGTTACTGCTGGGATTTGAGCAGCCAATAAAAAAGAATTTTAAAATAAACCTCTTCAAGTCGAGGTTTATTTTAAAATTCTTTTTTATTAAGATAAGATAAAGAATTAACCGCCTCCTTTTCTAGTGGTTCACCCCCCAGAATTAGAATCCCTGGTTCGCTTCCCAAGGAAGAACATTGAGGATGTGTTGTTTTTTGGGTTTTTTGTTTTTTTATTGGACTTAAGCTAATAGTACATAGTTGCATAATGTTGCTGTGGCCTGTATGCGTCTCAGGGCGAATGACTACACCTTATGACTACGTGCAGGCCACATGTTTTACAATGTTGTATTTAATGCTAACATTATGTTATATTAGAGCAGTTCCTCAGGCTGCTTAGGGAGTACATATTTGTGATTCCACAACCGTTTCACCGATGACCGATTCGCCACTGGACTGTTCGTCGACAGGACCATTCATTTTTTCCATTTCCCCGACATACATTACACCGACTTTTACTTGGTTTGATCAATAGTAGGCTTTGTTTTAAGTCCGCCTATCTACTATCTACAACCATCTAATCAAAGGCTGTGGCCGTGGTAATAATGTTAACAGCATTATTGTTTTCCGACCATAGATATTGGAAACTGTAGATTGGCGATGTGAAAGAGAAAGAGCATACTAACGCGTATATTAGAGAGAGATAGATAAACGAGACAATTTCACGTACACGCAGGTGGCCCAAGTCGGCCTGTCAGTCACGTAGAGAATCAAATCAAATCAAATAAAAAAAATTTTTTTTCACGCACACATGCGCATTACTGACACGTTGGTAATTTTGTTTTGGTCTCGCCTTGTTATTGCTTATCCATAAACGTTAGTAATTATAAATCTATGGTTCCGACAATTAATAAGATAACCAGCCGTAAGTGATTGAAAGTCCGGGTGAAGTACGCTTTCACCTTCACTTTCATCATCAATTACTAGATAAGATGAAGACCAAAAGCTGTTTAGTCAAAGAAAAAGAAGTAAATATATTAACAGAGACGTTAAAAGAAACTATGTCTCTGATCGCAGGTGTTTGATTAATATGGGATCTGAGACTTTCTTTTACCGCACGAGGTAAGTACAAAATTGTATGTCACCCCCGGACCAAGAAGTGGAATTTCCCGTACGCGTAGGGTGCTAAAAATGCCATTTTCTGGTCAGGTGTGGCATAAAAATCTTATCCTCGTACTTTCACGAGTATTTATTCCTCGAGAATGGAATGAGATGCCTAGCAACAAACAAAAATCGTAGAACACAGAGGAAAAAGTGCGAGACGATAAAGTGCTAATTACGGTACCATGTTTATTTTCTTCTTTACGAGATAAAGAAATACATAATACTCTAATGTCCTTATTGACATAGTAAAGTTCAAACCTGTTGTTAATCCATCGACGATTATTAATATCCAGACACAATTGATTTTAATTGTGTTCTCGCGCTCCTGAGCGCGAACGGGGCTTAACGAGTTAATTATTAGAGCCACAATTTTAAAACTATGTATTACTTGATGATGACTTATGGTACCACTGACAATCTGCGGCTGCCTTTCCAAGGCGAACTAAAAAAATTAACAACTCATTTCTATGTCGAGCAGTCACGAAATGAAATTCACTGCCAGCGTAAGTTTTCCCTCCTTACATACAATGACCCATTCAAAAAAGGCGTGAAGAAGCACCTTGCATCCCTTACAGGCAAGGCGAAGGTGATGGCTAGCGCAGCGGCTTACCAAAACTCGCGAGGTTGAATTGTGAGCTCGGTAACACAGCCACATCTGGCAGTATAAGCCGTGCAGTGCCTCAAAATAGAGACAGCCTGTTTCCTACCATAAAAGGGGCATAAAAGTAACTAAACCTTCAGTGAATCATCAAATAAAACACCACAACAAAAACAGAGGAACCAGAATAAATAAAACCTAACTAAAATATAAAATATTCATTTAAAACAAGGAGTGGGCAAAAGATAATAAGAAAATACAACAATTCAAATAATAAGGAGTTATCGTGTCAATATCGTAACTAATTTCTTATTCAACTTATAACCACAGGGAACGCAAAGAACATTATTAACTTTGCTTAGAGTTATTCCCAACAATACAACAGTAGCTCGTCCGCTCAAAGAAGCCAATAGTTCCAATCCACTTAGAGCAATCTAAATAAAAAATAAACAACGCAAATCCACCGGCAACAAAACGAATTTGTATTCATGGATAGAACCGCGCCCAGTTATTTTTCCTTTAGCATTTTCATCTCTTTCACGCAAATCTCTATCTAAGAAACCACTTGTACTTACTGCTCAATCTATATACATAGATAGTCCTTTATGTACATGCATTTCATTTACTCAGAATTCGCCGTCTCACTCTGGCACATCTGCCGCCTCTTTCCCTGGATTTCCAAGCGCCAAATCCTACTTATAGCGTCTCTTGGCTGAGCTGAAATGGATTTTTTCTAATATATGTCAAAAGAATCAATTTGATACTTAGTTGAGACAAAAAACCTTGTTTCGAAAAATTTTAAGCGAAAACCTTTGTTGAAGAAAATATTTGTGGAAGTTTATGAACAATTATTTCGGTGTTGCCTTTTCTTATTTCTAAATACTTAAAACGCAATTCAACTGTAAGCTAACCTAAATATTTTTAGAAGGCGATTGAGAGCAAATGTTATGTAATGCGATATCGAAAAGCGTTTACACGTGTAGGCATAGTGCCAAAGTACACTCTGTATATCAAATGAATGCCATTAATGGCTTCTCTTACCAAAACAATAAACTTCGTATTGTTAGTGGAAAGAGTACAGTTAAGGAAAGGTCATTATTGCTATTATCATAATTCTTTCCCTAATTTGCATTGTCCAAGGACTTTAATTGAATACAAATACAACTTTTATTAAATTTAGCTAGTAAAGAAAGTATTATTAATTTTTAGAAGCTATTATAATACGTTTAATTAAAAACGTATACCGATAAAATACTTAACCCTCATAAATAAACTGGCAATTCATCAAGATGGACTTGCCAACATGGTCACTACAATTGTCGTTGTCTTACGAATCTAATTACCTTTATAATGAAAGGAATTATGTGGTCACAAACAATCACCTGCAAATTATTCACTTGCCCATACAATCCCATAACATTGTACGGGTCATTATACAACCGAACGGTCGACCAACCATCAATTTTCATATGCAAATTACAAATAGCTTTCAAAACCACATTTGTACTCTATACGAAACCTCACAATGTTGAATCATTAGAATTCAATACATGAAACATTTGACTGTGTGTACATTTTCAAAGCAATAAGTTTGTAACAGTGACTTGGGGTGTTTTGATCTTTATTTATAGAAGTAAAATTGGTCGCATCAGAAAACTCTATAAACCAAACAAACAGTAGCCGTAATTAAACTTTAACAGAAAAAAACGAAGTACTTAGTTAAATTAATCCACAAAAGGGACACAGAAACAGTATCTGCTCCGTATAAAATATTACGTTTTTGCAAAAACAAATTGGCGATTCGAACACTGAATCATTCCATAAATGGATCTACTTAATACAATGTACTACACATAAAGGATGGGGCCCTCCTGAGAAGGGTTCGTTTTGGACATTCCTCACAAAAACGAAGTGATTTACAAGCAGCGGCGCCTCTAAAAATGGCGATATTTTTAAATAATGACCATCTCTGGACAATAAAGTACAACTAAGTATGTAGAAAGTAAGGGATACCGACTGAAATATATCTTACACTCATGGTTCCTCAAAGTGCATTAATTTTTTTGCAAAACTTTAAACATACATTATTTTGGTCCTTGTTAGTGTCGTGTCTCTTTAAAGAATTACATTTGCAATGAAATTTTGAATGTTATTTTGAATTCGACATATGACCCAAAGAGGTACAGTCAACGCCATAAGAAGATTAGCACTTTAGTACCATCTATATTAATATTATAAAGCTGAAGAGTTTGTTTATGTGTTTGAACGCGCTAATCTCAGGAATTACTGATTCAAATTGAAAAAATGTTTTTGTGTTGGATGGTTCGTTTATCGAGGAAGGCTATATAACATCATAACACGCGAACAAAGTCGCGGGCACAGCTAGTGTAAAAGCGCTTGTACAGTAATAGCTGCCATCACTATGTATTAATGATTATTATGAAAAGTTACTATATGGTTAATCTACTTCTAAAGCTTATACCAAATAAAGTATGTAGTTGAAATTGGGTAATCTTATAGACTTGTGCTATAGATATAGATAGTAGCAAAGAGGAGTGAAGAAGCACCTTGAAGGATGGTAAGGCGAGGATGGCTAGCGTGGAGGTTTACCTCTCGCGCTAGCTATTCTGCATTTGGACTTCCCTTTTGCATATTATCAACTATATATATATATAAGTACTAGACTCCATTATTTACATATAATATATATGTAAATAATGGAGTCTAGCTTAACATTTTATAAAAAGACACGTTGACCGTACCGAAAATATAGATTGTAGAGTGTAAAAACCATGAGTCGCCATCAACTCGTGCTCGTCTCATAAGCATTTGTCCCATCGAAATTCGAACCCAGGAGCTCTCAGTGCATGTTTAGGCATTCTTACTATCTACCACATACTAACTGTCGTCAAACTGCATAAGTAAAATAAATATGTCCAAAATCGTGACTTAACCTAAACAGATAACCCAACAGAGATATATTTTTTAGACAGAGATTTATTTCAAGTACCAAGATCCTTCAGTCGGCGTATAAGAAGAAGCACGACGAAACGCACTCCGACAGATATTTCTTTATATTCAGCGACACAACCACTCTTGGGAAATAAACGGTCGCCAGTGACTCGCTAGCACTTCAGCCCGGCGTTTCTTGCAATATTCCTTGAAGTGAGAACAATCTTGAAATTTCTTTGGGCCTGCAATATTGGCTTTGAGCTTGTTGTGTATATAGTATGTACTTACATGACGCAGACAAATTGTAAATTTTTAAAATTTGTTTTTCTTGTTCCTGAAATTGATGGGAAAGAGTTCCCCTTATTATCCATAAATATTGGAACACAATATTATTATCACAGATTGCTAAGGCGACTGACATCGATAAAATGAAGGTGAATGTTAAACGAGGCTCTATTCCAAGGCAAACCATTTTTATAGAGCGTAAAGTACCCCCTGTGGTTCGAACCCGGGAACTCTTATTTTGATACCGGTGGACAAACTCTACTCCACAAAGTCAGGAATCATGAAGGTATGTATGTCTGACTGATGTGTGGTTCTAGAGGGTTTTAGCCAGTGAACACAAATAAAACACTGGTTCTAGCCATATTATGTAAGGTTACCACAAACTGTCATAATTTCCTAATCGATTTTGGGCTTTAAGCGTATGGTTCAAAATCAATTAGAGAAATTTGAGTTTTGAATAGTCTCTGCTGTCAAGTTAAAAATATAATTATTTTATACCACACCTGGGGGCTCAGCCCCGGAGTCCACCAAAGCGGAGACATGCGGAGATGTTCGAAGACGGAGACGAGATGGTTCTCAACAAAGTTGTATCCACCAATGCTGAGCGAGATGCGTACTGACTAGACCAGAGATTATCAAACTTATTTCTTTCACCGCCCCCTTTGAAAATCAATTATTTTCCAGCGCCCCCAATTTTTTATACACTCCTAAAAGTTAAAAACCACAATTTTATTACTTTAATAACACAAACACGCACAAACTCCTTTAAGTACGATTTAGTCTCGGTATCGTATCTTTCATACATTGCCACTAGAGCCTCCAGCGTAAACTATCAGAAACAGTGGGCAATGTATCAAAGAGACGATACGTTTGATCGAGCTCGAAAACTATCCCCCATTTTTTTCTGGGCCCCTTAACGCCCCCCTCTAGGTCGCCAACGCCCACAAGGGGGCGTTATCGCCCACTTTGAGAAAGACTGGACTAGACTGTAGCGGAGATGTGTGCGGTGTTAGTTAAGATTGCAATTTAGTTCGATCTGACACGAAAGCCGCTTTTAATTGTTCTAAGTCTCGTTTGGGCTTGGTAAAGACAGTTTAAAGTCAGTCCTGTGCGAACTTTGAAAAATATTCTATGTCCCGAGCGGACTCGAAAACTCTCCAACTGCCAGACATGCCGGGTACGCTAGAGAAATTTCTAAGTCATGAATATTTTCTTCAAAGTCCAGATCGGGTCAAGTCGGTTTGGTCGTAAGATGGTGAGCTTTGAGAAATATTCTAAGTCCTCGAAAACTCTCTAAGCTTCGACTTCAATTTTAACTTTTGTAACACAAAAGTCACAGGTCAACCTGTGACTTTTGTCAGTATTATAATTTTACTCTGATTTTTTTTTCATAACGCGCCTAAAGAAGTATAACTTCAAAAAAACATTGGCACATATAACATACCTAAGTCTAAACAAAAAGGCTTTAATTAACACCTGTCGACGTTGTCAATAGGCCGTATCGATAGAATTATTGAATGTCACGGTCAATTATCGATAATCAAACTATCGATTGTTAAACAACATTAACAACTATCTCTTCTAACGGATCTTAATGCCGTCACCTTTGAAGGCATTTAAAAAAATTAAGACAAATGCTCGGCTTAAAATAAGACTTATTGATAAGAATTGAGTAAGAGATTCTCAGATGATTTGTCCATACATGAACGGGAAGTAAGTGAAATATTTTCAGGAGTCCAGTCAAAGTATCCGGAATCAACAAGCATTGGTTGAAGGAAATAGATCAGTACTTATATTACTTAAAATAATTATAATTTAGCATAGTCAACAACAAAAGTAGATGATAAAAATCATTGCTAAGTTATGGAATAATTTTATTTTTGCGTTTACAAACGCGTAAATATAATACTAGAAAAATGCACTGAAAAAGATCGACTTGCCTCAGGCGGGACTGCCTAAGTCGATTTTTTTTCAGTGCATTTTTCTAGTATTATATTGCTAAGTTAACTAATTCATTAAGCTATGGATAGTAGATATTTAAATAATACACATATTAAACAAATGACAAAGATGTTTTTTATGTGCTATAGGCTGGGCGTTTGACTACAATCTCGCCTGGTGGAAAGCGATGATGACACCTAAGGTGGTACACGCTCGCCGAGAAGATGCTTGTCCACTCTGGCCTTGAATATGTCCAGATTATACTGATCCGTGAACAGTATAATCTGGACACAAACAGAGCCCGGCATTCAATGAATTTGAGGTTTTCTTTTTGAGGCAAACAATTAATAAGTATGATTTATTTGTATAATTTTAGTATTGTTGTCTCAATAAACGTTTTTTCTTTCTTTCTTTTGATCATCTATTTCTGCTGCTGACTGTACAATACATAACAACATTTTAATTTGTCTGTAGTAAATCGATATTTTATTACCACTTTAACTATATGCCTCAAATAGTGACTAGTCAATTCCGTTGTTAGAAAATGACCGCTATCCCGACGATTAAAAGCCAATAAAGTAATTAATAAAGATATTATTATAACAAGGCTTCCCATCATAATGCCAGGCAATGATCTTGATATAATAGAAACAGATTACTTCGTACTCCAATTGCTTTGCGGTCGTTTCAACCAATAGTCACCACCAGTTCCGGCATATGCTCAGTAGCTTACAAAAATTACGCATTTAGCAACAAAGTAAGCATTCTTCTAACCCGTCATCAATTGCATAATTGTATAAAACAACACGCAACTTGTGACGCCTCTAAACATATGGTGACAAGTCCGTTGTCATTCAATAAAGAGTAGTTTAAAGCAACATTGTCAGGATTGTTGAGGCAATAAAAAGGGACTGCTGACAGGTAAATCAATTGTCACAAGAAACCCCCACCTGTGGAGACAGACATGGAATTATTTTATCCAAACGTAGATTCTTTCGTCGCTTCATAAGGCTGTTGAAAGAAATCGGGTTTTGTAAAGGTTTTTAAAGAAATAAAAATGCGAGCTATAAATTTCACTCACTTGTAACATGCGTACCCGGAGTACCGAGATGATTTTGAGTGTAATCATCATCATAAAAGCCTTTATAATTCGACTCACTGCTAGGGCACAAGGTTGTTATCGAAGGCGGTTTAGGCAGTAGTCCATCACGCTTGCCCAATGCCGATTGGAGGACGGAGTATAAGGTAATCAATACCCCTTTGCTGATCCATTAGTCGCCTTCTACGACACTCTTTGCTGTGCCCATTTTATCATAGCTTTAATGAAGCACACGTATTCCCTCCTTACAATCCTGGGACTTTCCAAAGAGGCATTAAGAAGCATCTTGAGGTCGGCAAGGCGCATGGCAAGCGCAGCGGTTTTTCTCTCGCGCTAGCTATCTTTGCATTTGGAATCCACTTCTGTTTACCATCAGGTGAAATGGAGTCATTTACATAAATAAAACAATATATATTTGTTTTTAAAAACCCTGTCAAATAGGTAAGTTTATCATCGTTTAACCCTAAAGGAATCCAAATACAATTATAGTCAAATGACTATAATTGTATTTGGATTCCTTCACCCAAATGGCAAAAGCAATAACCTCACTGAAAGCACTTAAGAGCGTGCATTCATCGAAATACCAATATTTTTTTTTAGGCTATATTGTTCTTAGATACACATGTGTATGTGACCCCATACACACATAGACATTGCTCGCAGAACGATAAGTCCACTAGCTGGGAAGACCCAGGGTGTACGATTGAAAAATGGCCGCGAGCTCTAATTTAGATAATTTTTCATTAATTATTAAAAATATCTGAGTGCATTTAACAATGTTATAAAATCATTATTATGTAGCATTGTATGTATTTTTATATAATAAGTATATTAAATGAGTTTAGTTTAAATTTCAAAATTGTAAAAATCTTGATTAAAATTTACCAATTTATAAATATTTTTGGTCGCCTTTTTTAATATGTTATCTCAAAAATTTTACTTATTTGGGCTCTATAGTGGTTAAGATTAATATATTTTTAATGGACAAACAATTTTTGCAAAGTATTGTTTGCCATCATAATCCTGGTATTTCATCTGAAAGATAAGATACCAGCAAAAAAAAACAAACTGCATTTTCGTAAAATACGCTATAAGATTCGCCTTGCTTTAAAAAACAATAAGTGTAAATTAAAATATCTCTCTATAGTGTTTTTAATCAAGAATTAATCTTTCTATAATATATAATTTCTTTACAAAGTCTGTTCACATCGCTTCAAAATTAGGTCTGAAAAATCCACAAAATGTGACAATTTTGACGTAAATCGAGTGCACGCCCTTAATAGGCAAAGAAGTAATTTTAAAACGTGACCACAAGGAGCTTATACTAAGAATGGAGTCATTAGTCAAATTAACAAAGTGAGGGCAAAAATTTTGACAATACTTGACATTTCAAATTTCACATTTCTCTTTCTAGAAATTGACGTCATCTCTTTCTAAACACGACTACATAGAAACAAGATTTCCCCAGTATTTCGCCATCTTTCTAAAACAAAAGTAGAAAAGTAGCTAAAAACTTAACATATTGTATTCAATTATCAGTATTTATTATCAATGAAAGAAATAAATATAATATATTGACTTTTAACGTTTAGGTTTGTATTTCAATCAACTGGTGTATCATTGTGTTTTTTCCATAACTTATGGGAAATTAAGGGATTTATATAATGACAGCTTTGTCTTCATACGTCAATCACGTTGATGTCCCGAAATCTCAACATGACATATTGATAGGTATCGACTCGCAATTTTGGTACGGCTTTTTACATTTTAATAACTATAAATAGTGCAAAATGGTGCATCGCTGTATAGTTCGAGGTTGCAGAAGTGAGTGGTATCCAGGATGCAGTGTGAAATTTCACTTGTAAGTGTTATAATTGCATATTATTGTTCACCTAAGTAAAATTGTTTTTTCACATGTAATTCCATTATGATTATCGTTATTGGGCGAAACTCCATAGGGGAAAGTAATTTCTGATACTCGGCTTTCATACTATCTGAATTTAATTAATTTTCATACATAAATTACTTATTCAAATATGTGTAAACAAATTGACTAGGGTGACTAGGATTTTTATAAAATAATAACCTTTTTCCGACCGATATATATTGTTAGCAGAAATGAAGAATGAATCGTTGCGAATCATGACGTCACCACAACGCCGCCATAAAAGCAATCGTTAGTTCGCTCTCAGCCCATTTGCTTGTCGGACGTTGAAGGGTGAGGTTGGTTGAAGTGGTGATGATGTGATTTGCATTGAGTCATTTATTTCATCCTTATTATTTGGTTATTGTGTAAAGAGTGGTTTTCTGTGCATTTACTTGTTATTTATGGTGAAAATCTAATTGAAAGTAAAATTGTTTCTTTATCGTATTTTATTCCAGTCCTGATTCCTAAAATCAGAATTGGGATAAAAGTTCCTACGCCTACATTAGAGGTTTTTTTAGTTTAAAAAAGAAAATAACAAGCAGTTGCAGGGATTCGATTTATTATGCCGCTACCGTCACAAAATCGGAAAATACGCCACCGCGCCATGAGATTAAGCGTGGTATGTACAAGCAAATCACATCGACACCATCATAGATCTCGTTCTTGTAGTCGTGGGTCGCGCTCACGGTTGTCTAGGAGTGAAAATCTTTCACGGTTCCGTAGAAGTGATACTCGTGTGTCCACTCGGCACGTAGAATGTAGTTCGCGGTCTCAACGTAGCGCGTCTCGATACAGTAGATTCCGTACCTACTCATTCGCGACTTCGTCACAACAGAACCGATTTACATCATCATAGTGACCGTCGCTGGTCACGTGTATTCGATGATTCGATGGCGGAGACGTTAAGTGCGATAGTGTCTACACTAAATGCCATTGGGGAAAATACGGCGAGTGTAACGTCAAACCCATCTGACCGTGTTCGGGTTAGAAATACTGTGACTACCTGTGAGTGTACCGCTAAACACGTCTGTACGTGTTCGTGTTAGAAATACTAAGAATGTAACGCCAAACTCGTCTGATCATGTTAGTGTTAGTCCTACCCCCGATGCGAGGACAGCAACCTAATCACAGCGCAGGTACTTGCCGATGCTAGCATTAAATAAAGCAAGGTGCCACAGTAACTTTGTATCTAACTTTGATCTATCGTCTATCAATAACTTTGATGCGAGGGGGGTAGATCGCGCAAAATTGGCTAACCGTTGGTATGATTTAGTGTCTTGCTGGAGTTTCTCATTGTCTAAAACGTGACGCCAAAACCTAGTTAGGTGAATGGTAACCAACGACCACACAATGGTAAAATTTCGTGAGAGTTTAAGTCTATGTGCCATAAAATTGTTCAGGCGCAAATACTTTTTAAGGTTATGAACACAACGTCCGACAAATTTCCGACATACGCCGAGTACGCGCGTCGATCTCTGCTTTGTTTGCGTATGGTTCGGGGTTTGAGTGAGGATCTGATGGTTCAAGTGGTGATGCGTGGCGTTAATAACGCCCAGGTGGGGGTGGCGGCCGCAGGTGCCGGCTTGGCTGCGGAAGGCATAGTTTCGTTTCTGGCCATTTGTGTCAAGCCTAGCCGCAGCAAATTGGTCTGCCATGGACCAGCTAGTGCTTTTGGGCAGCGCCACACTATGCCAGTAGATTTCGAGTGCAACTGCGATCAGACTGGATATGTAACCTGGGCCGAGTTAGGCAGAGTGTCAGGTTAGGCCGAGTTAGGCCGAGTGTCAGGTTAGGCCGAGTGAGGCCGAGTGTCAGGTTAGGCCGAGTTAGGCCGAGTGTCAGTTTAGGCCGAGTTAGGCCGAGTGTCAGGTTAGGCCGAGCGTCTGACAGACTGAGGCGCAAAGCGGGCGCTGCAATTTCTGGACTTGGCTTGTTGTTTCCGCTGTTGCATCGTGTGAAACGTGTTGGTGTATATTTAATGGGGTCTCCCTGGGTGCGGACGGCCGATGCTGCTCATATGGGTTGGAGACGCTGGTGGTTGTCATAGCGTTGCGAAGTTTTGGGCATTATTTGATTGGGATGGCTTTCAAAGTCGTAACCGATTGCAATGCTATGGGGGCCGCCGAGGGCAAGAGAGATCTTCTGCCAAGGGTTGCACGCTGGATGATTTATCTACGGGATTTTGTTTTAATATCGAATATAGAAAGGGAAATGGTGTCCCGAGAGTTGTGCAGCATTTTTTTGAAAGTACAGTTGTTTACCTAACTCTCTTATGTTCTTACTTGCGAACGTCTATGTGTGCGTGTGTGTGTATGGGAGCGTTACCCCAGGCGCACGCGAAAGGTGCCGTGCAGAGACGTCTGAGGATATGTGTTGGGCTCCGGCCTTGCAGACATATCTTACGATATGTGTTGGGCTTCGGCCTTGCAGACATATCTTACGATATGTGTTGGGCTTCGGCCTTGCAGACATATCTTACGATATGTGCTGAGCTTCTGCCTTACAGATATAACTTTCGATATGTGTTGGGCTTCGGCCTTGCAGACATATCTTACGATATGTGTTGGGCTTCGGCCTTGCAGACATGTCTTACGATATGTGTTGGGCTTCGGCCTTGCAGACATGTCTTACGATATGTGTTGGGCTTCGGCCTTGCAGACATATCTTACGATATGTGTTGGGCTCCGGCCTTGCAGACATATCTTACGATATGTGTTGGGCTCCGGCCTTGCAGACATATCTTACGATATGTGTTGGGCTCCGGCCTTGCAGACATATCTTACGATATGTGTTGGGCTTCGGCCTTGCAGACATGTCTTACGATATGTGTTGGGCTTCGGCCTTGCAGACATATCTTACGATATGTGTTGGGCTCCGGCCTTGCAGACATATCTTACGATATGTGTTGGGCTCCGGCCTTGCAGACATATCTTACGATATGTGTTGGGCTTCGGCCTTGCAGACATATCTTACGATATGTGTTGGGCTTCGGCCTTGCAGACATATCTTACGATATGTGTTGGGCTTCGGCCTTGCAGACATATCATTCGATATGTGTTGGGCTCCGGCCTTGCAGTACCTTCCTAACTATCGACGTAGAGTACCTGGGCCGAGTAAGGCCGAGCGTCTGACAGATGGAGGCGCCGAGCGGGTGCGCCAGTTCCTGAGCTGCGTGGCCGGGTCCGTCGCAGTCTGCGTGCTGACCTACCCGGCAGTCCCGCATACTCCACGTGCGTGCTCCTGCTTGCGCGCCCTGCTGCGCGCCCTTCTGCGCACTCTGCTGCGCGCCCTACTTGCGTGCCCTGCATGCGCGCTCTGCTGCGCGCCCTGCTGCGCGCCCTGCTTGCGCGCCCTGCATGCGCGCCCTACCTGCGCACCCTGCCTGCGCGCCCTACCTGCGCGCCCTGCATGCGCGCCCTACCTGCGCGCCCTGCTGCGCGCCCTTCTGCGCGCTCTGCTGCGCGCCCTGCTGCGCGTCCTGCTTGCGCGCCCTGCTGCGCGTCCTGCTTGCGCGCCCTGCATGCGCGCCCTACCTGCGCGCCCTGTCAGCGCGCCCTGCCCGCGCGCCCTGGTTGCGCGCCTTGCTTGCGCGCCCTGCTGCGCGCACTACCTTACAGACATATATTTCGATATGTGTTGGGTTTCGACTTTGTATCCATATCCATTGATATGTGTTGGACTTTGGTCCTGCAATCTCGTATGGCTTAGCCTTGTACGTAGAATAGTGAGAATAAGCGATGTGTGTGGTCGATGAAGTTTGTAATACGATGATTATTAGTGAAGTAGAAGAAGTTAAGAAATAGCATCGTGTGTATCATTGAAAGAGGGCCTTGATTGTGTGAGGAATGGAAGAATAGGCAACTTTACAAAAAAGTTTTGTTTTTGTGTTCATGTTGTTTCTCATCGACAGATTCCGAAGCTGAAGACAATGATGACACCGGTGCTGAGCCCTGGTCTGCTCAGGTTGACCCTGTTGAGGTCTTCCATGAAGATATCCTGTGAAATGCGGCCGAGGACGGCGCATGATCAGGATAGGCCGTGTTAGCAGAAATGAAGAATGAATCGTTGCGAATCATGACGTCACCACAACGCCGCCATAAAAGCAATCGTTAGTTCGCTCTCAGCCCATTTGCTTGTCGGACGTTGAAGGGTGAGGTTGGTTGAAGTGGTGATGATGTGATTTGCATTGAGTCATTTATTTCATCCTTATTATTTGGTTATTGTGTAAAGAGTGGTTTTCTGTGCATTTACTTGTTATTTATGGTGAAAATCTAATTGAAAGTAAAATTGTTTCTTTATCGTATTTTATTCCAGTCCTGATTCCTAAAAATATATATATAAAAAAAAAATCTATTTTTTATAACGCTTTTAAATATTACACGATTTTTAGTATTTTGATATATATGGCTGTTTTTGTTATTTTTTTTAGCTCTAGAAAAAAAATATAACGGTAGTTAGAATTTGTTTATAACAAATTGTTAAGTTAACAAACAATGAAATTATTGATAAAAAAATTTTTTTTTTCTATTTACCTATGAAGAAATGCCAATTATGATTTTTAAAGAGAAAATCATTCCTTAACTAATTATTTAAACAATCGAAATATAAAAAAACGATTATAAACAATAAAAAAAATTATTTAAGAAAATTTTTTTTTTAAAAATCATTATTTTGCCAAGACAACATAATGGTAAAAAAAAAATTTCATTAAATATTAAACTTGTCTATTTGTTTATAAACAATTTCTTAACAAATGATGTAAAAATTTTTTTTCCGATGTTACTTAATGCCATTGTTAGATAATAAAGCAGCAATAATATAACATTTGTTTAAAAAAAAAATTTAATAACATTTCTTAGACTTTTAATTTTTTGTTAACTTTAAAAAATTGTTATAAACAAAATAATTAACTTTAATAAACTTTTATCGCGGGATCTTTTTAAGTATATATATAAGAAGAGCTCCACAGAGCCAAAAATTTATAGGTTTATTATTTAAATTTTTATGTCGTCATTTATGAAAACGGAGAAAGGAAAAAAATTATATATAATAATTAACAATTGCATAACTTTTTGAAAAATTAATTTAAAAAATTTTTTCCAACGGGAATATATTCTTTCAAGTATCTGGATGACACCATAATTTATTTAAATTTTTAAATTCATATTTGTTACTATAAAAAATAATTTTATGTAAGAAACTGTCTTTAACGGCAGTGCGCCCATGCCGTAATGGCTGCGCGGAGCCCTATTTTCAGCGTTAAATTAAAATTATAAATAATAGAGGTAGAGTTCCGGGAGCTGGGACTTTTTTTTCGAAAATTTCCTCCTCTTTAAGGACCTTTGTCTCCAAATATCTTAAATATTAATAGTTTATGAGTTATTAACAAAAACGTAAATACCTCTTTTTTTTCATCTTATTTTGTTAATAACGATTGCAATTTTTTACGTGCAGTAAAATCCTCAAAACTCATTTTTCTAGAGGTCGTTCCGAATCCAATGAGCTATTGCTCATATTTTTAGGAGCTTTATCTCTATTTTTCACGTTTTTGAACTTGTTGACTGGACTATTACAATTATGTTTACAGCACTAGTAGGAAATTAAATGGCGGAGAAAGTGTAATCCAAATAAAATTCTTATTAAAAAACATATTGTAGAAGTTTACATTTACACTAACTTACGTTACGCTATACTCTCAAAAATTAAAATAAAATTATTGATAAAATTACTTTTTGTGTCTAACTGTGTTCACAAATGGCCAGAAATGGACATTGTCCTTTTTGCTTGATAATATATTTCACTAGCCTCAGCCCGCAACTTTATCCTCGTTTCCTTCAAAATTGCAACAGAGAGGAATTAAAATTTGTCTAAAGACAGTATTTAAATTCAGGTTTCATTCATCTAAACTCGTTCTGCTGTTTTTGGGCGTTTGGACAAATTTCCCGAAGTACATACAATCTTTCGTATTCATATTAGTATGAAAAATATTTGGTATAAGGAATAATCTTTTATATTGTATGTATCTAACTAAAATATGTATATGTAATAAGAATACCGAGAGATTCGGTAAACATATTTTCAAGTTGGTATACGTGCTAAATTTACTCTTACATTGTTCAAATGATTTCAATTAATTTTGTTATGTTTCCAGTTTGAATTGATGTTTTGAAATCATTACAAAATTGTAAGCTGTGGAGTTCTTCGCCGGAGTCTTTCGCCATTTCTGCTCCATCTCAGCATAATAATTATTATTTCGTCCCGAAATGGTGGTAGGGCTTTTGACGATTTCAAAGTACTTAGCAAAGTCCATTTAAATAAAGAGCTTTTTCATTTTCATATTTCGCCAATGTTAAGTATAAATTTACTTATAGTAACAGACAGTTGTACGGAAGATTGAGTTAAAATTGGAGTCTCTCAACACGTGTTTTTACAACAAGACCTCGGCTGAAAAAAAAGATTAAAATAATATTTATGAGTTGACATGACATGAGATAAGCTACAGTATACTAAACTATAAAAATGCCTCTTAAAACCTAGAGTCACAGAAGCGATAAATCCCCGAAATTCGGCTGCTGATTTTTTTCCTGGGAGCCTAAAATAGATAACATTACCGTGCTAAAGGGCACCCAGGAAAAAAAAGTTTAAAGTAATTATTATGAATGTAAATTCTTTGTCATGGTAACTTCGATCATCTACAACCGTGGATACAGCACGTCATACAATAACAAAGCTGAAACTTGGCACATGTGAAAAATTCACCATATTATGCTTCTACTGGCTTTGTCCAAACATTGCCGCAGACACCTCAGTCCTTTAAAATGTCTTCAGTCATTACACAGTAATGTAAAAAACCGGCCAAGTGCGAGTCGGACTCGCACACCGAGGGTTCCGCCGTACAAACGTAGCGGTTTACAATTTATGACGTATTAAATCAAATTCTGAGTTCACGGGAAGTACCTTGTAGGTTTTGATTCCCTAGCGTGTGACGAAAATTCGTCTAAGGTGTCGGTATAAACTGCTGTATCTTTTGATCGCGTTAACTTAGAAGTTTGATTTCTTCACTGCTTAAAGGGACAATAGACCTAGGTATTTGGTATAAATTTCAATTTGATACCTTTATTCGTTCGTGAGAAATAAGGTAGTAAGTTTCATTTTATTAAAATATTTTTATTATATTATATAACTAAAAAAATGTGATTATCGCAATTTTTCCTATATTTGCATTATATGACAATGCTTCATGCCAAATTTCAAGATTCTGAGTTTACGGGAAGTATCCTGTAGGTTTTGATTCCTATGCGAGTGTCGGAAATTTGTTGAAAATATCGACATAATCGGCTGTATCTTTTGATTGGCTTGGCTTAGAAGTTTAATATTTTCACAGCTTAAAGCGACAATAGACCTGAGTATTTCATGTGAATTTCAGCTTGATACGTCCACGCGTTCTTGAGATAAAGGGTCTTGACAGACAGACAGACAGACAGACGGACGACAAAGTGATCCTATAAGGGTTCCGTTTTTTCCTTTTGAGGTACGGAACCCTAAAAACAGTCACTTGAAGCTACCTAAGGTAATTTTTGAAGCTGAAACGAAGAAAAAGTGCAGAGGAGTAGCAACGAGCCGTTATTTTTTATTTATCTAAAAAATATATTTAGTTTTCTTCGTATTTATTTTCTACTCTTTAGATATTATGCATTCTAATTAAATTCATTATTATTAGTAGATAAAAGTCGATGACTTTTAATCAAGCCGAGTCGTCATGTGAACGACGTATAGTTTTGAATACTTGATAAAGATAATTTATTTAAATAAAACTTGAAAAAATATTAAGTTGAATAAGTAGCTGTGTGTATAAAGTATTTTTACTGAGGTCTGCGGTATTTATTTCAGGCTTAATTACTTGCCCTGAAATAAATTAATCTTGTTTCAAACTTGCCTTTTGGAGTTACGGTTCCTTTTAAAATTTTAGTGTTGTGAAGTGTGTGATTTTATCATGATAAAAAAACAAGTAAGATTTTTAAATGACTTCAAATCAAATCAAATCAAAAAATGTTTATTTCGTTATACACGTTATCACTATCACAATAAGGTTGAGACTGCCTAGTAAGCATTACAAGATACTTGTGACAGGCAGCCCCGCTCTTTCGTAGCACCTCCATACAATAAAATAAGTATAGGAAACAAACAAGTGTGTAATAGGTGGCGGACCTCCATGATTAAGCAACTCAAAACGAGTTTCCTTCGATGCGTAAACTGATTTACTATAGTATTTTACTACATTTTGCTACGAGTGCGCAAGCGATTTTGATCTTATGGGTGCTCAATCACGCATGTCCGCGATAGTACATTTATATAAAGTTAAACAAAGCTTACTTATTATCATTCTACTTAGTACAAATAATAATAATAATAATAAAGACTAAAAAATTAGGTAACATTTGCATAAACAAGGCGCAACCGGAGCAACGCATAGCCAGAAAGCAGTACCTATGCTTGCATAGACTGTCCATGCTATGGGTTTGTAATGAGGATAATTTGTTTATAAAATATCATTGTTTAAAATGATTGAATAAAACTTTACAGACTTAATATTAGTACCCAAAAACTATGAGTGAAGTTTGTTAAGTACTGCGCGCGCCATCCCCGCCAAACATTGCATATACAAATAATTCAACACACACACACACACACACACACACACACACACACACACACACACACACACACACACACATACACACACATCACAAAGCGTCGGTGGCCTAGTGCGTAAGAACGTCGTCTCCCACCCGGGAGACACTGGTTCGATCCCCGCCACGTACCAATGTGTTTTCAAATTTTGAATGCATATGTACGTATAATCGACGCTTTTACGGTGAAGGAAAACATCGTGAGGAAACCTGCACACACCTATGAAGAAATTCTTAGGTTGTGTGTGAAGTCGACCAACCCGCACTTGGCCAGCGTGGTTGACTAAGGCCTAATCGCCCCTAATGTGGGGTAGGCTCGAGCCCCTCGGTGGGGACATTATATGAGCTGATGATGGATATCACTTGAACAGAAATAATTCATTCTACACAACGACAATATTACATAATGCATACAATTATAATTTATAACAAAAGAGATTCGGTATCATCATACGTTAAAGTTTTAATCCAATCAGTTACTATGCTTTTACATTCTTGATAAGTTTTAAAATTAATATTTAGTTTTTTGTTTATTTTATTATATAATATGGCTGATCTAAATTTATATTGTGTACTAGCTGTTTTAGTTCTAGTCATAGGCACTTGAAAAATATTAGTATTTCTCCTTTTATCCTTTCTATTTGAATCACATTTTATTGTTTTGTGTCTTTTGAGAACAGTGTGGACTATGTATAGTTTTCGCACAGATAACAAATTACATAAGTTGTATAATTCAGAAGTAGGAAATATTCGTTTTTTAAAATACATGATTTTTAATAAGCTTCTTTGTGCTCTCTCGACAAATAAGAAACGGGTTTTAAGTGCACCTCCCCATACAGGAATACAATATGTTATCACAGATTGTACCAGAGCGATATATATTTCGTTTAGGAGATTTTTATGAGAAGTTGGGACCTGTAGAGTGGTGGAAGGGACAGTGTATCTCAAGGACTTAAATATCCACATAAATTTTCTGATTCTTGCAGAGATCATTTCAGTATGCGCATACCATGACAGGTTCTGATCGACAATTATGCCTAAATATTTTGTGTGGTGAACTTTAGCTATTATTGGAAATGAAATGAAATGAAAAAGCTCTTTATTTAAATGGACTTTGCTAAGTACTTTTAAATCGTCAAAAGCCCTACCACCATTTCGACGAAATAATTATTTTTCTTAAATAATTATTAGTATGCTGAGACGGAGAAGAAATGGCGAAAGAAACTCCGCAGCTTACAATTTCGTAATGATTTCAAAACATCATTACATGTCCATAGATATATCAATATGAATGAATAAATTACAATTTTAAATGCGTAAATTTGGGCAGATTTTACTCCCACGCATTTGGATCATTTAAATAATCATTTAACTTGTAATAAGCTTTTTTATATAATTTAGATTTTACAGTTTTTTTAAATTTATTAATAGGCAAGTCTCTAATATTCTTCGGAAGCTTATTGTAAAAACGTATACATTGGCCCATAAAGGAATTGCTTATTCTGTGGAGACGAGTTTTATATACAACCAAATCGTGTTTCTTCCTAGTATTTACATTGTGCGTATGACATTTCTCGGAAAAATTCATAATATTTTTCTTTACATATAGTAAGTTTTCCAGTATATATTGTGATGACACAGTCAGAATATTTATCTCCTTGAACTTTTCTCTGAGGGAGTCACGCGGACCCAGTTGATAAATTGCTCTAACAGCCCGTTTTTGCAGCACAAAGATGGTATTAATATCTGCAGCACTCCCCCAGAGAAGAATTCCATATGACATTATGCTGTGAAAATAACTAAAATAAACTATTCTAGCGGTATCTACATCGGTAAGCCGCCTAATAGTTTTAACTGCGTATGCCGCAGAACTTAGTTTACCCGAAAGTTTTACAATATGTGGACCCCATTGTAGTTTGGAGTCTAACATTAACTCCTAAGAAAGTTGTTGTTTCCACAGGTTTCAATTCAACTCCATTTATTTGTACATTAGTTTCTACACGTCTCACATTCGGCGTAGTAAACTTAACTACTTTGGTTTTTTTTTCATTAAGCAACAAGTTATTAACATTAAACCAATAAACTACTTTTGCAAGTGCATTGTTAACTTCGTCATAATTATCTAATTTTCTATTTATTTTGAAAATCAAAGATGTGTCATCCGCAAACAATACAATATCATGATTGTCCCTTATGTAGTAAGGCAAGTCATTTATGTACACTAGAAAAAGAAATGGACCAAGAATTGAGCCCTGCGGAACACCTATTGTGACTAGAGAACCTGGAGATCTTTTACCATTTATATAAACTTTCTGTATTCTATTGCTCAGGTATGAAGTCATAAGGTTGAGAGCCTTGTTCCTAATGCTAAATATGCAATCCCCTTTCTTCTTACAAGTATGAATTCGAATGTTAAAGTTTGGTTTCGGTTGTAAATTATTATAGATGCTATAACAGATATAGTTAGTTTTATTAGTATTCAATGTTAAGAGATTATTTTTTAACCAATCAGCAACCCGTGACATTCCACACTCAGCGTTTTCTTTTACTTCCTCCCATGATTTACCGGAGAAAATAATTGCAGTGTCATCAGCGTATGATACCGATCTGCCTTTTACAAGTTTCATATTACATAAATCATTAATATAGATTAGAAATAACGTAGGCCCCAAGACACTTCCCTGGGGCACACCACAGGTTACTTCAACATCATCGCTGTGACACTGATCCAGTTTAACCCTTTGTTTTCTGTTTTTTAGGAAATCTGTATATATTGAGAGTTGATTACCTCTAATACCAATCTTTTCCAGCTTATGTTCAAGTATGGGGATAGAAACGGTATCGAAAGCTTTTTTCAGGTCTATGAAAACCGTAAGGCATTTATCTCTCTTGTCAAGATGTTCAGTTAATTGTGATGTAAGAAGTGTAACTGCATCTTCAGTTGAAATTCCTTGTCTAATGACTGTGTCCTTGACTTATTATTATTTAAATAAGATAACCCAATACTAGGGTCTGCACTATTTATTTTATTGTAGATTACGTGCCCTGAAATAAATTTATCTTGTTCCAAACTTGTCTTTTAGATTTACGTTTTTTTCTAAATTTTCTTGCGTGGAAATATAGTGAAGTCTTAAATCGACATATTTTTCGATAATGGCCTTCGTCAGATGATAGACATGATGAAATTGGTTGAAAGCTGAAAATTGATCATTTTAATTTACTACACTAATTTAAAAATATATATGAATGGCTATACGAATATATAGGAACTCCATTCCTAAAAACTTGACTATATTCCGATTTTATTATGTATTTTGTCTCACTTTGGCTATGAGTGTGAAAGGGAAAAATAATTTCATAAAACAACGGCCCTTAGCCATCTAAAGGCCGTTGTTTTATGAAATTATTTTATAATTTTCAATAACCAAAGCGTATTTCAAGCTAGTTTTAGCATAAGTTCAGTCTCAAATTTTATTAAAAATACTAACTTACTGGTGGTATGTCACACCATGTTTTTTAACTAGAATTTAGGAGTGATTTTTACAATCTTTTACGGAGCACTTTGACATGTTTACCGTTTGACAAATCATGCGTCACTGAATGCGAAGTCCGCTACGGCTGCGTTTTAGCGGAGTTTGAAGTGTGCCACCGACGCTATTGCCGTGCATTATCCACGGTTGTAGATGATCGAAGCATGGTAAACTCAAAATTATTTTAAACTTTGAGTACTAATTAATTTTATTAACTTAACGAAGTCCAAGATTGTCCGTGATTAATTTGTGCTATAGGCACCCTACTAGAAAGAGACAGAGCCTCTCTAGAAAATGTCAAGAAATGTCAAGAAATGTCAAGGGTTGTCAAAATTTTTGCCCTCACTTTTTTCATTTGAGTAATGACTCCATTCTTAATTCTATCTTCATGCGTGACCAAGTTATCAGTGTAGACAATATGGATTATTATTGCGCTACCTAATAAGACGATAGCCGGTTAGGTTCCCTTCAGCTTATAGATATTGCTCAAATTCGCGGACAAAAGATACACTATAAATAGGGTGTCTATTATTTAACATTTGTTTCATAGTATATTTTCTCCTCCTGGCCAAACATTTGACCGCTATCCGCCACCAGGTATAGACGTAAAAGAGGCAGGCCTCTGTGTCGGTACTTTTAGTACAGTTGTTCAGAATATATTTCATCAAGATTTAATATACTAGCACCATCCTGACGTTCAGGAATCTTTGGTAGCCCGTTCTAGGAACGAACGCCCGCAAGGGCTCCTGGTGCAAAAAATCTGCATACAAATGTTTTCTTTTAGGTGCATATTGTAACGCATGCCGGGTACAGCTAGTGTTTAATAATATTTCTTACGCAGTGAGAGTCAAGAGTTGTCAAATGTGCATGTCGTGGCCCAATCGTATAATTGGCCAGATCATGAAACGCTTGGGCATATCGTCTACCTACCGATCACACAGATTCGTAGATTAGACTCACAGTCCACTTCGCTTGGTCATAAAAAAAATAACCTTGAACCGACTGATCACTCCTGACCACTACCATTTTTAGATAATGGGCTACTCGACCAGTGGTCGAGATTTTTATGGTCCAGTAGCATTTCATGATATACCGCACATTTCATGATCTGGCCAATTAAATGATCGGGCCACGACATATGCATAGAAATTATTGCCGGTTGTGACTGTACCTACTGTACCAACGTCACCACTCACCAATTGAAGACGCACCACCGTCCATGGCAACTAAGTCCCAAACCGATCCAGCACCGCCTCAGAATTCTAATGCAACATGAATCAACGTGTCATTTTGTCTATCAATCATTCTCTATTCGTCTTAGCGATTAGCATTCGCTAAACGAGAAAAATTTTAATCGGAGGACGTACTTATGCAGTTGCTATGATGGCGACCCTGCCGCATGCGCTATTGTATGCAAATTTGATAGTTTTTTAAGCTATTAAGGATAATAATAATTGGTTTTACAATGAAAATAATTTACTTGTGTCAATAAAATAATGGTTTTGACTTGCACAATGTTATTCGGTAGCAATTGAAACGATAAATTACAAATTTCAACTTGAGCATTTTCAAATTCCTGCCGTTTCCACGTCGCTAGTGCTTAA
Source organism: Elophila nymphaeata (assembly GCA_955850985.1). Classification (NCBI taxonomy): domain Eukaryota; kingdom Metazoa; phylum Arthropoda; class Insecta; order Lepidoptera; family Crambidae; genus Elophila; species Elophila nymphaeata. The sequence goes on along the minus strand of OY039082.1, from coordinate 18,543,806 downwards.
ATCTTACCCTTTTCGAACGGTTGCGTATCTATAATATATAAAATATTTTTAGCAAAAAAATAGGAAAACCGACTTCAATGCGTACAAATTTAAACTAAAAAGTAAGAAATAAATAATATTTTTATGAAGTAGTTGAAAAGAGCGTCATAGAAAACCAAGGAAAGCATTGATACACATTTATAATTCTTTATTTATAATTCATACTCCGATATATTTGGAGCCGGTGCCAGCTAGCCAAGGAGGATAGTGTTTGCAATTTTCAAACTTCACGGAGCGGCGGATTATTTCTCATCTTTATTATGCATTCATTATTATGTATAGTTAATGGATTAATCAAGTTCGTATCTATTAGGTAAGTTTATTTTGCTTAGGCTGGCACCGACTCCAAATATATCGGAGTATGAATTATAAATAAAGAATTATAAATGTGTATCAATACTTTCCTTGGTTTTCTATGACGCTCTTTTCAACTACTTCATAAAAATATTATTTATTTCTTACTTTTTAGTTTAAATTTGTACGCATTGAAGTCGGTTTTCCTATTTTTTTGCTAAAAATATTTTATTTTATTATTTTTAGTGGAAATCACTACATAGTATAAAACAAAGTCGCTATCCGCCGTCTGTCTGTCCCTATGTATGCTTAGATCTTTAAAACTACGCAACGGATTTTGATGCGGTTTTTTTTTAATAGATAGAGTGATTCTTAAGGAAGGTTTATACTGGGTGTAAAAGACATGAACAGACAAACGAGAACCATGTATTCTATACATCAAAATAAGACATACTACATAAAAAATATTGCTGGGAAATGATTTTTATTTTTTGGTGTTAAAAAAAATTGCAAAATGTACCGCGCAATGTAAAGGGCTCAACTCGCACCCAACTCGCAAAACCGCGATAATTTTGCCAGACGGCGGCCCCGTTCGTTAGTGCCCGTGCGCATCGAGTGAGCTACATTGAACTCTAACGTTTTGAAGCCATGTTTTGTTATGAAATGCTAAAAATAATGATAATTAATTTGGACAATAATTAAGAAATAACGTATAGAATACGTTTTCATAAAAAAATTAAAAAAAAAATTATGACTTTGACCTTCAATATAATCGTAACTATCAATTTCCCAGGTATAGTCTACAGGAAAAAAAATTTTGTGATGGTGAGCAGAATACATGGTTCTCGTTTGACTGTTCATGTCTTTTACACTCTCTATGTATAATACATGCATATTCACATAAGCATTGCACCCGTGCGAAGCCAGGGCGGGTCGCTAGTTAAGTATATTTTATTGAAAATGGATAGGCCTACTGGATAAATGGATAGGCGCTCATTAAAACTTAACGGAAACGTAAACAATTTTTTTTGTTGTTATTAATGATTTGTTCATAAAGAGTCGAATTTATATCGATACAATTTATACGGGCCATCTCTGATCTTGACGTACCTAAGAAAAGAATCACTAAAATCGAGTCGTAATACTCATAATTGACGGAGTATCAGGTAAGAAACACAAAAAAAAACAGTCGGATAGAGAACTTCCTCTTTTTTTTAAGTCGGTTAACAAATTATATCACGTCTCAGACCTATAGCTCATTCCAAATGCCTACCATATATAGTTTTAATGGTAAGTTAATGAACTATGAAACTTGAAGAGAAACTAGTTATTTAACTTAAGTTCATAAAATAATTTGTCATAGTTTATATGTTGACTATTGGACCTACTAACCAAAATTTCAATATTGCATGATAGGTAATAGCAAGTTCAAAAAAAAAATTGTCATTATTTTTGTGTTCGTGGACGATATCATTGTTTCATCCCCAATGAAATTATCATTTCAACAAAAAAGTACTGAACCAATTTCGGTATAATTAATACCGGACCACCTTTGAAGTATGACCTTCCTAACGAAAAAAGAATCATCAAAATCGATTCACTATTGACGGAGTAATCGCGGAACATACATACAAAAAAAAAAAAAAAACATACAGTCGAATAGAGAACCTCCTCCTTTTTTGTTTGAAGTCGGTTAAAAATCTATAATATAAAAATGAATCGCAAAATGTGTTGGTAAGCGCATAACTCAACAACGCCTAGACCAATTTGGCCAATTATTTTTTTAAAATGTTAGTTGGAGTTCAAGGAAGGTTTTTACGGCGAGAAAAAATCGAATAATTTCTTTATGACAAGTCTGTCGGGTCCGCTAGTAATTTGATAAAACTTCATTTGATATAATTGAACTTTAATAACATTAATTTTACATAAGTAATAATCATTTTTATAACAAAACATAATATCATTTCCGTTATCTTAACCTTTACTTGACATTACATTCATTTTATATAATACCATTGAGTATAAGTATAACGTTTATAAAGAATAAAATTGGGGCCGAGGCTCCCCGCTGTAAAAAAAAGCCATGAATACCAATAATAAAACTAGGTTAGGTTAGACTTCTGCCCACACATAGCGAGTGTAGCTTTATATTGCTTGCTGCATGCTTGCTTACGTGATGCATATTTACTTGTGTGGTTATTCATTGTTATTATAACAACATAATTATTTAAATTGGATTAATTATTCAGTAATCATTATAAAATATGTGTTTAATATTATAAAAAGAGTGATATCGTAATTGAATGTTATACCTAGCAAAAGTTTTTATACCAAATAAATGTCAGATTTTTACTTTCTTGTAATCGAGATTTTGACGGATTTACACGTTTTGGACGTCCCTGAGTCTCGAGTATGCTTTAACTTATTGCAACCAAATTTAACATGCATGTATAACATCAAAATATAAGGTTTCTATCAACTTTTGAGTCGTCGATCACGAAAGTTAAGCAACCAAGTGCGCGGTCTTTACTCGGATGGGTGACCAAAATTTAATATGCATGTATGACATCAAAACATAATTTTTCTATCAAATTTTGAGTCGTTTCCTGTATACGAGAATGTCAAGGGGAGACCACTCCCGATTTTTTCACACATAAAGCCACATCTGGCAGTTTGGGTCATGCATGTAGTGTCTGAAAATAGTGACAGATTGCCAGCCTGTCATTAACTCCAAACTGAACCAACAAACACAAGGTAACAGACACTCTAAAACAACTCAGCGATTTACGTATTAAAAATATCGAAAACTAAGTAATAAATAGTCCTTTGGTGGAAAGACCTCATTCGTAGCATAGATTGAATATAACGTGTATATTTGAAATATTGTAACACTGCAAAAAGAAATTTGTAACTATATATTAAGTTTTATTGCTGCATACCGTCTAGCTAATTACTTCAATTCCAAATTAATTCTTACAGTACTGTTTATACGATTCAAAACTGATTAATTTAAAAACCAAAGCTAACTAAATGTTCTAATATTTGCATGCAAGAACGCCCGTGCCAAACCAAATAAAACTTTAACGAGACAAATTCAAGTACCTACAAATGGCAGTGAACTGTTAAAACTATTCTAAAGTGCTTTTAAAGCAAATAAAAAAGAGCCAAGACCAGAACAAAGCCAATTGTTTTGCCACTAAATTGTTTGAGTAATTCCATCGGGTTTTGCATAGCAAGTGAACTTAACTTACCAACTTTGCCGTCCAATATTGAACTTGCGATCTTTGTGCGAGTTTCACTCGGCACGTCACTAGAGAAATGATTTACTAAGAAACGGGAAGATTCCGTTACCTAATGGCAATGTTAAGAAGTAGGTCGATTAGGGCAGTAGTAGGGCAGGCACATGCGCTTACCAATGAAAAGCGAATTGTCGCAATTCCGGGATGCTGTCGTGGTGTGCCATGGCAGGATGTCCGGAGAGGATATTTGGTGGGTAGGGGGGAAACCCTGTACCTCGAGTCCCACATACCCCTGCAGTTGCACCGTACTGCAGGGATGACGCGTAAATGCATTTGACCTCTACGATAAAAAAGTCGATGGCGAGAGATCTCCCCGCGGTGCACCCCGTGGAACGTCTGGTGCCCGACAGATGGCTGACGTCAGAGGAGGTAGGCTGGTGGGCCGTTTTGAACGGAATTGGATGGTCGGTCGCTCCTGATACGCCTCTGCTCTCAGAGGTGGCGGATGGATGCGACTTCTAGTTTGATTTGGCGCCCTGTCGAAGCTAGTGCCTGGTGCCTACACGACACAGCCAGGCTCTATCGAACAGCTCCCTCGTTCGCGACTATTATGACGGATGGCTGCGGGCTAGGTAGGGGAATAGACAGCTTAGACACCGGGCATAAACCGCATTGCACAAAGTTTTATCAATTGTTCTCTAACTTATTTAAGTACGTTTATCTTTTAGATTTTCGCTACACCATGTTTTGCAAAACTCATTTACACGGACTGCTGAAATCATTTTGAGTGTAACGTATGTCGTTTGTAGGCTTTATTTGTACGATTTGTTGTACGAAGGGCGAAGGAAGGTTACTTTATGAGTTTGGTTCCGTTTTCATGTACCCGACAGGCTTACAAGTCTTGCAGCCATGGTCGATACTGCCAGATGTGACTTCATGTCCAACCGAATGTTACCTAAGACTCTGCTTACCTCTACGGACTACGAGCATGATCACTTGGTGATGGTGTACCTGGTGTAATTTTTTTTTTCTTTTGTTAGTTGATTAACAGACGAACATAATTAGATGACGTGACACTCGCGTGTCGCTAACCCTAATCTCATTTCCTACCCCGTCAACTTTATACACCAAAAGAAACATAACACAACAAAAATGTTATGTTATTTTATTGTGATCTTCTGTAAGGCGCGAAGCACACCAATCTGGCGTCGGGCAAGGACGCGGCGCGGACATCATTCAAATACCGTACTAAACACACGACAATAAGGTCATTCAACGGCCCTCATTGGACGTGCTGTAGCACACCATTTCGGCGTTGAATTTGTTAAATTAGGGACCTTATTGCCGTGTGTTTGGTACGGTTTTTTAAATGAATCAGAATGATGTCAGCGCCCGACGCCCGATCGGTGTGCTGCGGTACTACCCCAGATCGGACCTTCCAAAATCCAGCGGCTACTCCGCTGTGCCCTACCTCGGCTGTTATATAATGGTATAATAATAAATCATCGCTAGTTAAATTTTGTTGCCAAGTCAAAATTCGTTGCCAAGTCAAAGCATTAAAGAGATTTTACGGCCGATATAATCTCAAATTAATATCTGCTGAAATTTATGAATCATCTATAACGTGTACGGGTTTAATGCTATTTACATTTAACGACTTGTTTCATTATCCATTTAGCTATTGGTGAAAATGATATCTACAGTACTCAAGTGCTGCTTAGTAATCAGACATAAACGTCAGTTGATGAGTGGTGTGTAAAATACCTTGAATATCACTTTACCGCCTTCATGTCTCGTGAACTCTAGAAGTAACGCGAGATGAATAAACAAGACATCGTGGAGTAATCAGTAACGCTCCTCAAGGCCTCCTGGTAGACTCGTGAACCGATGGCATCTAAGAAGACTTATCATTTATATATGGAAGCTGGACCAAGCTACCCAACATTGTCACATCGTGCATTAGTTAGAATAATACTAGTCTGTTGTAGCCTAAGGCACTTCAAAATTTATTCGGACTATGTATTTAGAAAAAAATATGTGTATTTGTAGGCGTTTTTAGCTGACCGAAAATCATAACTTTTTGTGTTTATTTTTAAAACAAAAACAGTAATAATACAATGGATCGTATTATTACTAAAATCATATATTTACTGAAAACGGCATCAAAATCGAACATTAATCCTAAAAATTACACTAATTATAAATACTTAGTAACTGCGCGACCATGTATTTTTTATTATCTATTGCATACTTTAAAGAATAAATTGGAAGTGCATTAACTTTCATGTACTTTAACTTACGTGAGTGTACAAAATGTACCTAAATGAATAGGTAAAAAAAAAGATTTTTGACTTTCTTATATAAATTATGAATTGAAATTAACATCAAATAATATAATAATAATATGAAGTTCGGTACCTACGCTATAACAAACGAGCATTGACCTATACTAACATAGTCATATAAGTATTATGCCGACAACATGAATTGAACGAATTCCCTAACTCTTCTTCTTGTTATTATCTAATAGTTAATTCGTTACGGATCGTAACGCACTGTGGGTTAGATGTGGGCCTCACCCGGAAATTCCCACTAAAACTCATCGGTACCCTCACAGCCCGTTTCGGGAACGGCGCACAGTGTACGTCAAGTCTCCGAAACGTCTCCGGGCTGCCGGACTCAATAGCACGCCAGGCTACGCCTAGGGGAGATTAGGGTAGGTACTAGGGTCATCCCTAGACGGTGGGGCCTCTGGTGTGCACATGGGGAGTCGCATGGTGCAGAGCTGACTTTAGGGTTGGAGCAGACCGGCGGTCGTCACCGCTTTCTCTAGAGGATCATCCTCCCGCTTCCGCTCTCCGGCTTCCTCCTACGTTATCACCGTCTCGTAGAAGAAGGCAATACCTGATACAAGCCTAGTGTTAAACTTTTAACAAGTCACTGTTTCTGGCCTCTGAAGTAACTTGACGACTGTCATCTTGCGACCACAGACCGCCGGAACCAACAGCTTAACGGAGGAAATACTTGAAAATTTTTGATCACCCGTCTGAGTACCAACCGCACACTTAGGTACTTGACTTTTTTGATCGTTACGTAAAACGTGCAACCGCGTTGACCTCCTCACTAATAAATAAATCCCTAACAAAATTGTGTCAATAATATTATACTTGTATCACATTTAAACGTCTGGCCTCTCGAGAGCTTGAAGTATTTAGTTTAATCGATTGAATTAAAGGCGTTTATTTTGTTGAAACTTCCTTCACCGGCGCCATTGCTTTCCGTCTTTAAATCGTCTGCTTCAGGCAAACTGGTGTTAAAATCAACTTTCAGGTTGCATAATTTAAAAAGGAAACTACTTAGTTCTAGAACTGGCAATAAAAAACAGTACTTATCTAATTCAGTTACTAAAGATTGTTTCTAATTTTGTTTGGCATTATTAAAAATGTATATATATATATATATCATCCAAATTAATAATTAAAGTGACGGTAGATTTACCTATTTCTAAAAATATGACAACCTACATCTTTAGTCATCCCGTGACCACGAACGCTGCAAAGTGTTACGAAACGTCGGGCAATAATACCAACAACAACAAAAAATAAATAAAAAAAAAAACTAAAATCTAAAGTAATTGTAACAACATGTAATTTACAGTGTTGTTTTTATTTTTTTTGCTAAACCATAAATAGCGATTCGTTATTTAGTATAATAATAATATGGATTTCTCTTCTTCTCCATCACAATCAAGTAAGTACGTTACTCGTATAATAAATTATGGCTAAGCTGGCTTAGGCTAGGAGTAATTATTGGGCCGTATGTACAATATTTTATGATATCCTCGTTTACATAAAGCTAGATAAAAATTGCAAAAGTGTAGATTTCGCCAGCAGAAAGTATTGATTTCAGTAGAAACTCTCACAGCAGAAAAATATGCTTACATCACACAGCCTTTGTCTCCGAAGATATGAAAGATAAGTTAACGTGGAGATGGAATACTATATTTTTGCATAAAAATCTATTAATACTGTTGCAAGTAATAAATATTTTGATGCGATTGTGTGCGTATGACTGCTAAAAACATCCCAGTTCGATTGAAAAAGATGTCATAAATTTAAATTACTAAAATAATCCTTGTTCTGTTTTTTGCTATGTCTGTGCGCTATCTGAACGATTTTTTCAACGAGAAATTTGGTGGAGCAGTTGCTCAGATAGCGGAATACCACAATTTACAAGAACCAAGACTTTTCTTTGTAATTTATTGAAATTTCATTTAGTTTATCCTTTAGAATCTAATTAGTCTTAGTGTGCTTTTCAGAATTTCCTTGTAAAACGAGCTTGTTATAGACAAGTAAGTTTTCTTCAAAGAGGGTGTGAAAAATTATTGTATGACATTTACATACAAAATACTTCAAGACCTGGAAAATAAGGGACGTAGATGCGCGGAATGGTACAATATACTCAAGGGCTCATTAATAAGGCAAAAAAAGTTTTGATGATTTATAGTACGTGTTTGAAGCCGTAATGCCCAAGTTGTTTTACACAGGCTTAGAGATTCACTCTCTTATTGAATAAACTATTAATATGCCTTTCTTTTAGTTTCATTCTTTACGTTGCAGCTCCGTCCGACAGTGAAATTTTGTTGTTTGCTTCTTCACTATTTCAGACGAGAGACGCCCACCGTTAAACATTGGCCGAAGGATATCCAACCCGATTGATCCTGCTCTGCCTTAAATTGCTACTTAAATAACATACATTAATTATATCATCATCATCAACAGCTCATATAATGTCCCCACCGAGGGGCTCGAGCCTGCCCCATATTAGGGGCGATTAGGCCGTAGTCAACCACGCTGGCCAAGAGCGGGTTGGTCGACTTCACCGCAGGTTTCCTCACTATGTTTTCCTTCACCGTAAAAGCGTCGATTCAACGTACATATGAATTAAAATTTGAAACACATTGGTACGTGGCGGGGTTCGAACCTATGCCTCCCGGGTGGGAGTCAACGCTCTTACGCACTACGCCACCGACACTTCACAATTAATTATGTACCTGTTATTAATCATTTCGCAGATGAACAATAATTATTTATGTTTTATCTCCAAGTCCACGACTTAAAAAGCAAGTCACAAGTAAGTATTTATTCAGAAGCGCCGAGTGTACATTGTAATGACGCTATAAACATGCAAGATTTATCACTTCAACTTAATTAAGAACGTTAAGTCATAAAACGATCGTCTTATATGTTTTTGACTGCTTTCAAAATTATGACAGCTGAGATTTAAGAGACGCCTCCATAACTTATAGTTAATACTAATTTATTAGTAATAGACGTAACCATAAACTATTTAATACCGCAACTTTCTACAGAAACTTATATTTTATGGATATTTTAAAAGCTGTCTTGTTTGAATGAAACATCGTAGAATTGTAAACAAGCCTCCGCCTATTCATTCGTATTTTTTATATATTTTTTTTTCTTTCTACGGAAAAGCCTTCATCTAACTAGAGTGCATATACAAGATCGATTTCATCTACCGCTTAACGAAAATGATAAAATGTATAGAACTGACGTATTACTAAGAAAACCCAATGGCTGCCGTCGTGTTAAATGTTAGTTGGCGTTGTTATTCGCAGAAACGCTTTGTAGCGTTTGCTACTTGTCTAGGCAATCTGGTAGTAAGTGTATCCGGAGGACATTCGTGTGAAGGAAAGAGTCCGCGAAAATAATCACGAGATGAGCGTGATTTGACCACGTTTATTAAACGTTTGCATCGTGAATTACGACTCTTTCCAAATCAAAACTATAAAAACTGTAAAGGGCGGATAAAACTTGTTAAGTTTCTTGCTGGTTCTTCTCAGAACAAGGCCTCCTGGTAGACCCTTGAACCGATGGCATCAAAATTGACTTTCTTAAGTTTACAAATTGTACCTAAATGAATAAAGAAATTTTGACTTTGATCGAGTTTCGACGACCGCTCTAGGTTGGCGATTGAAGCTCATACGTTCATGCAATGCATATAATGCAATTTTGGATGTATGGCAATTGTAATGAAAATTGCCTTGGAACGGTTACGTTCTCTATCCTAGTTGATTAGTGTGCAACGACCTTTAAAAGGAACCCTTAACCACTGAGAGAGTGGCTTATCTTATCATTTATAGTTAAACAATTGTGATAACTTACTTTGTTTCCCAAACTCGCCAATTATTTAACCTATATTAAGTATCGTGGCCATGTGATGCCGGCAGAGTAGAATAGCATCGCCCTGTATCCTCCAATAAGTGTTGTAGAAGGTTGAGTAAATGGGTATTCAAGCGTGGTGGACTACTGCCCAGACCTCCTTCGATGACAAGAAGAGGCCTTGTGTTCCAGCAGTGGGTTCAATTATAAAATACTATACTATATCCAATTATAGAGTCCTGGTAGGGGCAAATGTTTGAGTGATGTACAGGAACATTTGTCCACGATTCATGGTCGTTTACGTATTTATTTATAAATTTATTTGATTGATTATTTAAATTTTGTCCGATGTCTTATTCATTACACAAGTTCTTAATAATACTTCATCATCATCATCATCATCACCAGCTCGTATAATATCCCCACCGAGGGGCTCGAGCCTACCCCACATTAGGGGCGATTAGGTCTTAGTCAACCACGCTGGCCAAGTGCGGGTTGGTCGACTTCACACAAAAACCTTACAATTTCTTCACAGGTGTGTGCAGGTTTCCTCACGATGTTTTCCTTCGCCGTTAAAGCGTCGATTAAACGTACATGTGAATTCAAAATTTGAAAACACATTGGTACGTGGCGAGGTTCGAACCGGTGCCTCCCGGGTGGAAGACGACGATCTTACGCACTACGCCACCGACGCTTAATATTTTATATCAGTGAAAGTCGCTTAGAAGCTTCCACTTCCAATCTCATTTATTTAAAAGAAGTAAAAATAACAATGTTATAACCCTTTCAATCACTGCGTTACATTGAGTTGCAAATATTATCTTCAAACCCTTTCACATTACTTGAAACTTTTATCGCTAAGCTAAATACATGCACGTGAATAGTTGGAATTCATATATCGTGACAAAGAGTTTTTAAAGGGACGGCTCTACGAGATTTAGCGTGACCGATATGATGGAAAAACAATGTTGGTGTGTATACCAAATGTTTACTTTCATCACCGTATTGCTTTTTGAAATGTAAGTGTAGACACAGATCAAAAAAGTGTTTTTTTTATGTATCAAATTATCTACAAGTTGAAATAAGTTTTATGAAAATATCACCAGTACCGAACTATGTCACTTTTTTATTTTGGTAAGACCTTCCTCTTTTCAAGATTTTTTTGTAAACACGCGAATTTTGAAATGTTCTCTTTGTTGTGTAAGTTTCATAAGATTTATTTTTTTGTAATTTACTGTCTTTTAGCGTGTGATGATCGTTCGAAATTTGCATGTCCTTATCTTCCCCTTAATCTACTTCGAAGGCCGATTGTACAGGCGACTATGGTTACTGTTTCTTGCCAGAGTGGTTGGGTCAACGTGTACCTGGTTTTTCGCCTCACGATGTCCCGCTATCATTCTCTGCTTGTGATGTTCCTGGTACTCTCATTCAAGCGACCGCCCACTGCAATCTTAATTTGATCAGTCTATCGCAACGATCGCAGTGACCCTCCACGAGGTCTGTCCACTGTGCCTTGCACGACGAGGCGAGGACTCTGCATCGCATCTTGAGATGTGTCCGAAGTATTTTAAAATACCAGTCTGAACTATATTAGATAGCTCAAACTCAAACTCAAATTTCTTTATTCATTTAGGTACAATTTGTACACTTATGAAAGTCAAGTTTGATGCCATCGGTTCAAGAGTCTGCCAGGAGGCCTTGTAGCTTCTTCGAGTCGTAGGCCTATCTGTCACTCAGTCCCAAAAACAAAATTTACAATTCACAACAATTGAATGAACGAAAAGTCTCTCCATACTTTCTTACCCCAGTTTCAGAAATGGCGAGAACGAGATAAAGCTATACGAGCAAGCGAGACGCCGGTACATAATCCACTTATACATCACGGTCGGGTTGTTCTCATACATTTTTACTGGAGGAAATTTGGGAATACCCTTAATGCATATTAAGCCGGGTCCAGCTATTTGCAATGAGGCAGCGATCGGGCGGAGTATTGAAATGAAATTTTCCGCTGTGTGGATTTTAGGGATAACGAAGGTTCCATACACTCTTGTAGGTAAGAATGTGACCCTTCCAGGGAGGATTATTGTTTCAAGTGCTTTTTTAATATTGACCCGGATCTTATGAATGTTATGATTATGCTCGCCCAATATTGGTAGAGGCCTCGGACAAGACTAGACGTTTGTAATCTATTTTATAAATTTTATTCTATAGGTACCATATTTTACTTAGTTTTTTTTATGAAAAGGTATCATTGAACCGTAGGTCAGCAAAAAAACAGGTGATAAATAACAGCCTAAAATCTTTTTTTTTTGGGTTTAGACTTATCCATAAGTGGACCACCACAATATGCATGCTCAGCTGAGTGCCAACCTTAGTTCGTCAGAGAGACAAAAAAAGGAAACAGACTCAGATCTAAAACTACACGCCATCAAAATTTGAAATAGAACACATAGTCACATTAAGGTAGACCATTAGAGAATGCAGATGAAGATGCAAGAAAGGCGTCAGGAAACCTAAAACCTTTTTGAAATGGTCATTGTGAGTATAATAAGTCGTGGTCCGATCGTATAATTGGCTAGATCATGAAATGCTTGGAATATCGTCTACCTACTGATCACTCCTGATCACTACCATTTTTAGATAATGGGTTACTCGGCCAGTGGTCGAGATTTTTATGGTCCAGTAGCATTTCATGATCTGGCCAACTATACGATCGAGCCACGACATCTCTTTATTGGACCGCGGTAGTGCTTTCTTCGAAGCGATCAAGAAAGCTAAGCTACCAAGTGCGCGGTTGGTACTTGCATGGGTGACCGATTTTTTTTAACTCGATTTTCCCGGTGATTCGGAAGGCACGTTATGTTGGTGGTCGGGTGCTGTCGAAAGATAGCAGCCATCCCCAAGGAGGTTCGGTGTCAGGCAGATGGCCAGCCGTAAAAAGGTAATGTCAAATCCTATTAGCAGTATTGTCGATATAAAGAGATACTGCCTCGAGAAATACTGCCTCGAGTTCGAAAAAACGACGATCCAATTCCATACTTGCAACTAAACAAAGTAAGAATCGCGCGCTGTTAACTCTGATGTTATTGCCTGCTCTGTGGAACTCTGTAAACCTTACCTACTATGAATAAAAGCAAGACTAAGATTATGACCCAACACTGTCCCCAACCCTTATATACTCATTTAGTATTTCAGAATCAACAACACGTGCATATCATTATTGTTAATTTATCGACCAAGAAGTATTGACTTAAACAAAAAAAAAATACTCAAAGCGCACACTGGTATAATTCATAATTGAGTGGTAAACATTAAGTCGAATAAATCCACAGCCTCAGACTTCCTGGTACATAATAAAACTAAGTCTGCTTACATTCCCGCTCTGTAGAGTCAACAAGAAACGTGTGCTTCCCACACAAGCGAACTCCGTCTTCTTTTACAGCCAACATTTCTGAAGTTCTTTACAGAACACACATAAAACTGAACCTTATGAACTTATAGACACTGCTATTATTTTATAACTGATTCACCCACTGCAACTTTTCCCTGACGTTCCACAAACACTTTTGGTCACGACAAACTTTAGAACACATCCGAAATTAATTAATGAATATTAAATACGCTGTAAGCTAGCAGTCCTCCTCAGACGACACCCCAGCTTGCACTGGTGGGCTAAATGAGAAAGATTTCTCCTATTTCTTCCCATTCGAGAGAGAATATAAAACTCTTTTTCGCCTTTTTTTACTTCCAACTTCGTCTTAATATGCCACCCGCTCGGACCTTGGACCGTAGACTTAATGACGATATAGAAGTGGACACTAAAATAACAATCTATTCGACATTATACTTTAATTATTCTGCTCTTTGTATTAAATTTAAGAATTATAGTTATTATTGTCTTATTTTACTAGGTGGTAGACCCATATGTAGGGTCATCTGGGTAGGTACCACCACCTTTCTTATTTCTGCCGCGAAGCAGTTTGCTGTGTTTCAGATTGAAGGGAAAGGTAGCCAGTGTAATTACTGGGCATATAAGGCATATTACCTTAGTCTCCAGGATGGCAACGCACATGCAGTGTTAAGTGATAAATAATATTGCAAGTATCTATAGGCGCCGGTAACCACTTAACACCAAGTGAGCCGCAAGCTTCTTTGCCATGTCGTAATTTATCGCTGCTTCACAGCAGAAATAAGAAAGGCGGGTGGTACCTACCAAGACGACCCTACATATGGGTCTACCACCTAGTAGGCTATTTATTAACTGCGATGAACTAGTTCAGATACTTAATCAGCGCTAGATAATTTTGGTCTAAAAATCCTACTTATATTATAAACGTGAAAGTTTGTATGATGTTTGTTACTCTTTGACGCAAAAACTACAGAACGGATTTTAATGAAACTTTACAATAATCCAACTCATACATCAGACTAACATATAGGCTATAATTTATCCGACGAAGTCACGGGCGACCACTAGTACGTTAATAATAAGAGTGAAGATTTTATCATATTGAAGTCCATACGGAAAGATCTTACTAATTTACTTGACCGTTTCTACTAATTCGTAACTCTGCTCGGATGGGGTGGTTGTGTTAATCGCGGGGAGGCCCCGGTCTTCGTTAGTCTAGAATTAATTCGTTGATAAGACGCCGCGCCCCCGGCATACTGTCTCGAGATCACAGGGCTGCAAACTTCACCGTTTCGAATGCGGTGTTTATCTTTGATATTATGAGATTTAGATACGCCATTTGAATTGTAATTAAAACTTCTCGGACTAAATGTAGCCAACGAGTCCGTGATTTGATATCTGTCAGATACCTTCGTAATACAAACTAGTTGCTTTGAAGTGTAATTACAATTGTATAATATTTATCATTTTAATCTACTATTAACAATGTGTTTTCAAATTTTTAATTCATATGTACGTTTATTCGACGCTTTTACGGTGAATGAAAACATCGTGAGGAAACCTGCTAACACTATGAAGAAATGCTTAGGTTGTGTGTGAAGTCGACCAACCGGCACTTGGCCAGCGTGGTTGACTAAGGCCTAATCGCCCCTAATGTGGGGTAGGCTCGAGCCCCTCGGTGGGGACATGATATGAGCTGTTGATGATGACTCTACTATTACTTTGTAGCCATACTTGTGATTTTTTTTTTGCACTCACCATACCACTATGATAACTTGTCCATAGTTGTCAGATTGTTGTAAATAACTGACGCTTCTTACTTTAAGAAACGTCTACTCGTATAGTGTACATGCTTGGAATCAAAACTTTAACTAGACATCATATTATCAGAGCCATGGCGACTAGATAAAAGGGATTCTGGTAAAATTTTCAGTGTATTTACGAAATTCGAAACTGAATTTTTTTCTGAAAAAATTTCACAGCCCTGAAATCGTTGAGCAAATTAAAAAGACGACCACAGAATCGTCCGGGGCGAAGGGGGAAATTACACCCCAAGCCTACGCTGACCCTCTTTAATGAACATTGCACCTCGTGCCGTCTCTCTCACACCTTTTACCTTTCTCTTGATGACAGTTGGCACTATCTCACTCTATGAGATATGCTATGATACCAATTGTTGTCGCCAGTGCAATTTTTGCAACGAAACCTAGTTTGAGTTTCGCCTTCAAAGTTTGAAGGTCTGCTACGTCTTATAAACTGAAGTGGGTCCTACCTCACATATGTGACGATGTTCGACGCCGTCGTGGTGGAGTGGTCAGTATAGCGGCCTAGGTAAACATTAAGCGGTCCGGGTTCGAGTCCTGGCAGCGGCAAATATTTGTGCGACGAACACGAATATTTGTTGACGAGTCATGGTTGTTTATATATATATTTTTTTTTATTATTATGTATGTACAAACTAAAAATGTCCGTTATCTAGTTTCCATAACACATGTTCTTAATGATACTTATTTGGACTAGATATTTGATGTGAGCGTGGAAATATTAAAAAAAAAATGTTGCCTCTTTTACGTAGGCGATACCTATTTCTGTGTTCTGTGGGCGACAGGCTAGCAACCTGTCACTATTTTGAGGCACTGCATAGCCCACACTGCCACATGTGGGTTTATGTGTGACTATGTTACCTAACGCTTAGTTTAACTCTTTTTTTATTATGACTGTGAGAGTATTTATGTAATATATATCAATAAGCCCTTCTTCAAAATACAAGCACAATATAGAGAGCGAACTCTATATTACATACAAGTATTTTTTCGAAACTTTGTAACATTGCTGTATAATTTCTGGTGTAAATTGCTATTATCTAATGATCTCCAATAAAATTTTATTGCATATCAATAATAAGTGGTCAGCCAGCAGTAAATTTGTCATAAGGTCATAATCGACATGCAACATTGAAGACACGTAATAGGGTCGAGTTTATTATCTTCCTTTTTTTCAAAAACGTCCATACAGTTAAAACTACGTGATCGGGAGGTTGTAATTACGTATCGATGCTTTATTAAGTTATTGTTCTGTCATAATATTACGTGTTAAGTATAAGTTTAAGGTAGGACGTGTGCTGCCTTCGTCGACCGTTTGAAGTTGCTATTATCTTAATATATATAAATTACGTGTCACGTTGTTTGTCAGCGATGGACTCCTAAACTACTTACAAATTTGATTAAAATCAATCAAATCTGTACTGATCGTGTTTGATCCAACTTGAAAGATAGGATAGTTTTTATCTTGATAAGTAGTCCTTATTGACGTGACAACGTCTTATAATTCGATAGAGCCGGCTGCACGCACGAAAAAACATGACGTTATGCGGCGTTACCTCGCTCTGAATCTAATTCGATAATTTGAATTTGGAATTATGTTCTTTAAAATTTAAACTTTCAATGATACCAAAACCAGCCAGATACAAAGAGTATAGCCAAAGAGATTTTATTACAAGTTTATTCATACTATAATGCGAAATCTATTAAACAAATGAAATTAATTTTTTCTTTTGACAAATGCTACCATTCCATCAGTATTTTCTTAAGACGTTGTCACGTTCAACTATCGTCAGTAAACCGACTTTACAGACAACCAATTTTTTTTTTTTAAACTGCAATTTCAATGTTATAGGACAGTAGTATGAAATTACCACAACAACGAGTGGCCGGGACAGCTAGTTTTATAAATTACTGGTACAATTAATAGCAGAAGCAGATGACCATAATCCTTAGTTCGTTAACAATAAGATGAAGCCCAAAAGTTTTCCGGTAAAGATAAACCGGTAAAGATAAACCTTATCAATTTTTAACAAGTAATTACACAAAAATCCTTGTTATACCCAACGGTATACGGCACATAATTTCGTTTCACAAAAAGCGAAAACCAATGAATTAGCCACATTATGATACTATAATAAAGCTTGATTGCTCTCATTACAAATTTTGCACCTTGCATCGGCAAAAAATGCACGAAGATGAACCTCGAGCAGGGCTGTCACAAAGATATGTCATGTTTTAATGTTATTATAAATGTAATATGAAAAGGGTTTCTCTCGAGTTCTTGATGTAAAAACATGTGTTGACAGACTCCATTTTAAACTGAAACTACCGTACAATCATCTGTTACTTATAGTACATTTTTGTGTGTCGCAATCGCCATTAATTTAAAAGAAGAAGGAGAATGTAATATTAAAATGTAGGTATAATGTAATTGCACATTAATACAATCAAAGTCATATTATTTCACGCTAGGTGCAAAGTGAACATCAAAGTTAACAATTACATAAAAAATACTAGCTGTCCGGCCACGCATTGCTGTGGTAACTCCATGCTGGTTTATGCTATAGGAAACATTTAATTTGCAATTAAAAAACTATTGAGGTTATTAATTAAAATAAAAACTATCCTATAGCCTAAGTTGGACCAAACTTAGGCTATAGATTTCATTAAAATCGGTTCAATGGTTTCAAAAAAATGTATTACACAACATGTCTTATAGAAATAACAAATATCTAAGTACTTGCATCTGTCATGCAGTTATCAATCTTTAAAGAAATTACAACAATAATAAGTATGTTTAGTACATTATGTTTTTAAGAAAATATCAAATGACCAGACTTCTTGAAGCACCTGTTCCAAGGCGTGACATGAGAATCAGACACACTATACGGCCAACCATAATAATTAACTTTTATAATTTAATATTTAAGCAAAATACGTCAGTACTAATTAAAGCTTTTAATGTCAATAACAAGTACGCTGCACTTTAATGGCGACACGCGAGTCCATCAATGTATGCGCGAGCGTGGAACTTGTGACTTGTAATTAAACTGTCGAGTGTCTACAGTACGGGTGTTTATGGCAGAGGTAAAAGGACACTGGTAATGTATTTGTCGTTAGTTATCGTTGTTAATTACTAACTGTTTTAGGTCAAATTTCATTGGTATTAGTCACGAGAGCATTTTGACATGGTAAAGAAGTTTGCGGTAAAAAACCGTACTACATTTGTGACTTGTGACTCCGTGTGTTCTTGTTTTCTTCCTTTATTTCACAAGAAAAACGTATGAGGAGCTTAGAGACGTAGGATTCCTAAATGGAGTGTTATTGGGAACAAACCACCGGGATCAATCATTTGGCAGAGAGATGGCTCGCTTTCATCTTCTGTCCAATCATCATTTAGCATTGGGCGAGATTAAGCTGGAAGTTTCCATAATCATTCTATTCTATTCTTAATTAATGGCATCGCGTCGCATTAAGCGTACGCATTTTGCCAATGTCAAGTGAAAATGTAACTAAAGTAGGTAATAAAAATTGTTCTGTTGATTTGGGTTAAAAATGGAGTCTCTTAACACGTGTTTTTACAACAAGAACTCGGAAGAAACTCCTTCCATAATCATGAATTCTGTCAATGTGCAGATTTGACATAAGACCAAGAAAATCTGCACTTTTCTGTTTCTACAAATTAATCGATTTTTGTTACAATTTTTGAAGATTTTTTGATAAAGTAGATTTCCATACCTACTAAATACGTCGACGTCAATAAATATTTTATAAGAAGTAAAAAACATATTCTTGTGACAGCCCTATCGCTGATGAGCACCTCAATGCGTTCGGTTTTTGAGCCGCGTTTGGGACAGATGTTGTTGCCACAATTATATCTCGATTTAGGAGTTTTGCCAAGGCGTTATCAGGTATGTTAATTTGATGAACTGCCGTAAAGCCCATACCCGTAATACTGATATAGAATTCTTAAATAAGATTAAACTGTGCAATGCAAACCTGAATTTTATTATCTATGAGCTTTAAATTGTTTATAATAAAGTATTTATAATATGGTGTTCATTGGAACATTATTATTATTGGAACTTATTAGTCTTGGACAATTCCAAGTATATTAAAACTAAACTTTTCAGTTACTTACATTCAGAGAAGGAGGGTAATGTAGGAAGTTTTATTAAAAATTCAATTCATAATGTCAAGAAAGCTTAGTGATTTTTTTACATTTTTTTTTGGGTTAATCATTTTCTACTTAAGCAAACTGTTCGACAGCGGTCGATGGCGCTGTGGCAAAACAATCGAGAATAAAACCTGAAAATATCGACCTGCCCCAGGCGGGAATCGAACCCAGCATTCTCCGCAATCAGGGCGAAAAAACTAGAACAAAATACACTTTTTCAGAGTATTTTTTAAAACTATTTACGTGTTTGTAAACGCAAAAATTCGATCGTTCGGATCTTAGAAGCGCAAATTTCAAAGATTAGATGAAACAATGTTTACCATTAAAACATAAGCACCAAGCACTGATAAATTTCGACAGCGAAAGCAGCGGCAGCGTAGTGGTTCGATTCCCGTCTGGGGCACGTCGGTTTTTTTAGTGTATTTTATTCCAGTTTTAAAAAAATTTGCGCGTTTGTAATAGCAAAAATTATTCCATAATCAAGAATAAAGTTTAAGAAGCCTACTTAATCAATATTGTGCAGAAATCAACTTATTTTCACTTTCACAGAATCATTCTCAATGTACTTCACTTTACGCATGTACTTTTGACCTGGCTTTTTTTCAAGATGCATTCGATTTGATTGATAATCTTCGTCTAGGTCTGCCCCGTCTATCGTCGTCGATATGTCATTACCACAGATTTAATAATATATCTGTGGTCTTTAAGAAACATCGTTGGAGTCTGGGAGACTGTTGCCTCCTTATGCGACACGGTGACCTCACAGAAGGAGGCCGTGGAGAGGGAGGGGAGAACGATCCTCTAGCCGCTCCTGGCGTAGGCAGACGGGCAGGAGAACGCCCGGAGGCCTGTCCGTTTGGGGATTGCCCTAATACCCTACGGTAATTCCCTCTCAGGCGCAGCCCGGCCCTGCTATTCGGGCAGCCCGGAGAGGTCTCGGAGTCTAGGCTTTAAGGGTTGTGAGGGTTTTTAATGGGTATTCCCGGGAGCTCCTGGGAGAGTATCTAAGTTCAGGAATGGTAGTTGTGATGTCACTTTTCTGTAAATAAGTACGACAGCGTGACGTCACGTCGTCCACATTATTTGTTCATTCGTTTAATATTTTTTCGTGTTCTATCGACAGACTAAACAGATTTTTTCAGTCATCGTAACTATTTTCAATGAAATCAAATCATGTTCAATTTAAATAATTTAATATATTTAAAGAAAAGTCCTGACTCACTGGCTGACTGATCATCGCCCAGCCTGGGTGCATATCCTTGGACCTATAAAGCTGAGATAAGGAATTTTTGAAATTTAACCCCTAAAAAAGGGGATAAAATAGGGGATGAGATTATTTAGTCTATTTTATTCGAAACTTCACAGTAGTGCTCCTATCAATAAATGAGTAAACATTTGTTCTGGCTTTTTCAAAGTTCTACCTCTAAAAGGGGGGAAATGGGGTGCAAAGTCTGAAATTGAACATTGGTATTATTTCATCATTATCGAACATAAAATCATGAAACTTTGATTAGCAAGAAATTAAGTACTCTACCTCAGTACCCTAATAAATTAAAATGCTGCCCAAAGTAACAATTACTCGCAGGCGAAGTTGCAGGCAAAAGCTAGTAAAAATATAAACAAATTTAATGTAAAGCTGATCAAATGTAACATACATAAATTAAAGTGACTCCTTTCTCCTATAGGGAGAAACAGACATCACTTCATTCCACTTACTACGATCCTTAACAAATCTTCTTTCCTTAACAGATTTTCAATTCTTTGATCTTTATGGAATAATTTTATGTTTTGCGTTTACAAACGCGTAAATAATAAATACTAGAAAAAAATCACTGATTTTTTTTTCTTTTCTTTGATCTTTCTTTAGTTAGGTTCTAACTAAAGAAAGGTCAACTCAAAAGATTTTTTTCAATTTGATCGACAAACATTCACTTAGTTCTTCCACGTCCCGTATATCCAAATGTAAGTAGGTAATTAATCTTAAACAAATTAAATTCCTAAGCACATCTCTAAGTACAAATTCAGCGCTTACTTAATGACTTATTAACGCAAAATAAACCAGTACTAATTCACCACGTGACCAATAAATTATTATCCTGCGAAACATCTAATTATGTATTCACTAATTATAAATTATAATCAACAGCTCCAACAACGACCCATCTGCTTAAATAGAGACACGTAACTTACTAAGTAAAGGTTGTAAATTATTTAACAGCGCATAATTAAAGTCGTAACGATCAAAAATTATAAGCTGAGCCTTAATCCGATGCATTACACAGAATTAAGGGCTAAATATTACTGCGGTGTAGAATTATCAGTTGTCGAAGCTCTTGATTGGTATTTAAAGTAATAAATACACCACTATACTCGTGCAAAAAGCGTCGGTGGCGTAGTGCGTAAGAGCGCGTCTCCCACCCGAGAGGCACTGGTTCGATTCCCGCCACGTACCAATGTGTGTTCAAATTTTGAATTCATATGTACGTTTAATCGACGCTTTTACGGTGAAGGAAAACATCGTTAGGAAACCTGCACACACCTATGAAGAAATTCTTAGGTTGTGTGTGAAGTCGACCAACCCGCACTTGGCCAGCGTGGTTGACTAAAGCCCAATCGCCCCTTAAGTGGGTAGGCTCGATCCCCTCGGTGGGGACATTATATGAGCTGTTGATGATGATGATGATGATGATGATGACTCGTGCAATATTAATTTCTCTTCTTTTTCAACCCTGCTTTATTTATTTGGGGTCGGTGACTCATAGCTGCTGTTTATGGGATTGTAGTGCAGTAGTTTCCTTAATTAAGACAGAAGAAAGAAGACAGACGAGAAGACAGAAGAGAGAAGTTTCCTTAATTAAGAGTCACATTCCTGCCAATGTTGTCAAGTGCTCGACATCCCATATTTCCCCTTCAGGCTCCCTCGAATACATTTTTGTTGAAATTAACATACATCATAAGAAAATTCTTCTAGGTTGTTTATACAGTCCAAGCGACAAGGTGGATTATTTTCATACATTAGAAAGTATACTCGAAAATCTCACGCCTTCGTTTGACCACACAATATTAATGGGGGATTTAAATACTTGTCTTTTAAAAGCTGACACGAGAGCTACTAAACTATCAAATGTAATTTCCTCTTTAAACTTGCATGTACTCTCTAAGTCGTCTCCCACTCACTACTTCCCTCATTGCAAACCTTCTCTTATCGATTTGATTATAGTTTCAGACCCTAATCTTGCTGGATCTTTTGGTCAAACAGCAGCTCCCTTTTCATATCACGATTTAATTTTTCTCACTTTTAAAGTACGGCGTCCCAAGATTAAACGCAAAGTTATTCTACAGCGTAATTTCCGGCATATGGATACAAACCGATTGAGAGATGTTGTTAAACGTGTAGACTGGTCATCTTTACTCCAATCTGATGACATTGATGTTATGGTTGAATTATTTACGAAGAAGTTGATCGAAATTTACGACATTCATGCTCCAATACGCCCAGTCCGAGTCAGGCATGTACCAGCTCCCTGGTTAACGCCATACATCAGGAAGGCAATGGCTTTACGTGATAGGGCTAAGAAACGCACTAAAGAAAACCCGTGCCCCGTTAATCTTGATGCCTACAAGATTTTGCGTAATCGGTGCAATAGACTGTGTAGAGATGCAAAACGTAACTACATTCACGATAAAATCGCTAACATGGATACCAACCTTACTTGGAAATTCCTAAGGTCTTTTGGAGTGGGCAAGCCCACGTTGTCACATCAGTGTGCTGTGGATCTTAACATTTTAAATACTCACTTTTCTTCTCCTCCTGTAACCCTAAGCATGCCTTCAAAATCGGCCTCACTCTCCTATCTCTCTAGTCTTGTCCCACCAGACTGTTTTTCTTTTTCTTTTCATCCTGTTACTGAGGATACCGTAGCGGGGAATATTAGAAGTATCAGTACCAAGGCTATTGGATGCGATGGCCTGAGTCTCGATATGGTTCTTCCCGTGTTGGATGACATCGTGTCTATTGTCACACATATAATAAATTTCTCTCTCACACATAATGTCTTTCCAACATCGTGGAAGAAAGCTACTATTATACCTTTACCCAAATCCCCAAATCCGTCATCTTTTTCTGAATATCGACCTATCTCCATTTTACCTCTCCTTTCCAAAGTTCTCGAGTCCGTTGCACATCAACAATTATATTCCTTTTTCACCTCCAATTCCTTACTATGTCCTCTCCAATCCGGATTTCGGCCATCGCATAGTACGGTTGGTGCATTGTTGAATGTTACAGAAGATATACGCCTAGCAATGGATAATACCAAACTCACTATAATTTGTCTTCTGGATTTTAGTAGTGCATTTAACTCTGTTGACTTCGACATACTTCTTGGTATTCTTCGCTCCGCTCACGTCTCTGATTCTACCATTCAATGGTTTCGTTCGTACCTTTTTGGCCGCCAACAGTGTGTGAAAGTAGATGATACCATGTCTGATTGGAGTCAGTTGACCGCTGGTGTGCCTCAAGGTGGTGTACTTTCTCCGTTGTTGTTTTCTATTTTTATCAACGGAATTTCCAAAGTTATCTCTTCCTCTTTCCATCTCTATGCTGATGACCTGCAAATCTATAGGCATTCGGGACTAAGCGAGGTCGCACAGTCTATTTTAAACCTAAACAAAGATCTTTTAGCCGTTCAATCTTGGGCTAAATCTTTTGGTCTGCTTGTAAACCCGTTAAAATCGCAAGCTAAGATTGTGGGTAGCTGTAGGCTGCGTAACAGACTTAATTTCAGTTCGCTACCTCCTCTTATATATGACGGTACTGTAATTGCCTACACTGATAAAGTCAAAAATCTTGGGATAACGATGGACTGTACTATGTCATGGATACCGCAGGTTAGTGATGTCAGCAAGCGTATGCACTTTTCATATCATTCTCTCAAGCGGCTCCAATATTTTCTCCCGTTCAAAACCAAAATTATGCTTGCGCAATCTCTTCTTCTTCCCATTCTCGACTACGCTGATATTTGCTATTTGGATGTGACTGAAGACCTACTAAACAAGCTTGAGCGTCTACAGAATCTGGCCATTCGGTTCATTTACGGCCTGCGCAAATATGACCATGTGTCGACTTTTCGCGCTGAGCTTGAATGGCTACCGATTCGTGACCGTCGTAATGTGCACATCCTTTCCACTCTTTATAAAATCCTGAACGATCCTAAAGCCCCTTCGTATCTCCGTTCCCGTTTCCGGCTGTGTCAACCTCCCACTCGCTCAAGACGCCCGTGTGTTATTAAAATGCTGGAGCTGCCGAATGGTAACACAAACTTTCTGCTTCACTCGTTTTCTTTTCGCGCTGCACATCTATGGAACAGTCTTCCGAATATTATCCAGGAAAGTCCGTCTATAAATTGTTTCAAAAATAGACTAAAGAAGCATTTTTTGACAAAAATCTCTTGATAGTCATCGTAAGTGTTTCCTTTCAGTTTGTCTTATTTATTGCTTATGTATGTGTATGTGTATAATATATATGTAGGTATATATTTGTGTATATGTGTATTGTATATATATATATATATATATGTATATTGCTTTTTTATATAGGTAATTTAAGTATTTATTTATTTATAATGATTAAGTATGTTTAAATATTGTTTAGTGCCATGTAAATTGTTATTTTAAATATTATTAGTTTTTTTTTTTATCTTGTCACTCTTGCATTTTGTATCACCTGCATTCGGTTTATTCTCTAACATCCATGGGTTGACTGGAAGAGATCTCTTTTAGGGATAAGTCCGCCCTTGCAAACTATGTAATATTATGTAAATTGTTTATATATGTTTTCAAGTGCAATAAAGAGTATAATAGAAGATGGCAACGGACAGGGAAGGGAGGAGTGGAGGAATGCTCATGTTCATATGGTGCACCATTAAGAGCATTGCTTTTAAATGAGGAGAGTGATCCAACCAGTGGCCGCAACGACCAGGTTTGTATGCCTGACCGTTGTTGCTAAGTGGACACGTTCATATGGTTGCCTTAGATAATCTGGTCGTTGCGGCTACTGGCCGGAGTTGTGGACGCCTAGTGCGGGAGGTCTTGCTTTAGACATACTGCTTTAATTTTTGCTATTACATTGCTACCTCGCACCATCTTATCAAAGTCTGTCGCCATAACAATAATGTTAACTGTCACAGCAGATTATACAATTTAGTTGGACGATTAAATTGCAGTAGACATAGAAGGCCGCACATCTATCCAACTAAATCGCACAACTAAACGATCGCATCCAACTATCGGCCGATAGCTTAGAGAATGGGCTTCTATGTAGGGACGATTAAATTGTGGAAGCACGCAATTTAGTTGTACGATAGTTGGCCAGCTAAATTGTATGGTCTGTGTTAGCTGTAACAGCATTATTGTGTCCCGATAGTTGATGATAAGACGGCAAGTCGAGTCGAATCTGGATGAAACTCGCTTCCACCTTTAGCGATTTGCCGATTCAATTTGTACACCATGGAAATCGCACTCGGCACCTCTGGTTCTGATATCTACCAGTGGGTGAGCCGCTAGACCACAGAGACATTACATCATCAGCCTTTTTAATTTGACCCACTGCTGGGACACAAGGACTCTCTTTGCATCGAAGGAGGAAAAATCCAAATGCGTTGTAGTAAAATCTGCCCAAATTTACGCTTTAAAATGTAACTCTTGTTGAAATATCTATTGATCTGTAGCTATATCTTTAAATTATTACGAAATGTTGTGGAGTTTCTTTCGCCGTTTCTTCTCCATCAACATATAAAATTGTTATATATTAATAAAATAATTATTTTCGTCCTGAACCCTTAAAAATACTTAACAAGCGTATTTATATGCTGGATTATTTAATATTATTAAAACAATTGGTTTAGCAACTTTTTGATTTTAAGTAAGCAGTAATACAAAAATCTCATTTTGTACGTTTCGCAAATATGTAATTTCGTCTTTTTTAAAGAAATTTTTATGCCTATAGGTATACTAACGTTCCTTTGTTGGGTTGCGTGTACTATGACAGACAGGGCTGAAAATTGTTAACTATACCTGACAAAATATTAATATGGTGTGTGACGCCCCAGTGATGCCACCGTTTAGTGTCTATAGTCTACGGTTTCCTCCAAATCATATGCTATTTTCCCACTTATTAAAAAAAGTCATCGATGGATGACATGAGGAATTAAAGGCTCCAATTTCGCCTTATTAACTGTGAAACCCCAAGGTTTTTAAATGTCACTTCGTCTAATAATTACTGCAAAATAGGCATTTATCCGACAAACTTCACTTAGGAGTATTTATTATCCGACAGGAGATATGCGTGTCCCGATAAGTCCCGATAAAACGAAACCTATAATTTGTAATTGCTTTTTGTTTCTCAACTATCATTAGTTTTATACTGTACTATTCCTTAATTGAATTGTCCTGACATGTCTCGGTAATTACGAAGAACGATAATTATTACATACACATCGATATAGCGCAAAGATATCGAATTAAATAACCTTCAAGTTATTTATGCGGATAATATCTGGTCTGTAATAAGAATCCATTAATTCGTTTAAGAGATATATAACTTAAGTACAGGTTTGTATGATATTGTTAAATTGGGCAGTTGCTGAACGTGCATCTTTACGAGTTAAAATATTGTGAACCTTATCGAAATGAAAGTAACTTAAAAGGATATCAATTTGAAATATAAAATAACTACCTATTCCAAAATGCGACTACATTCTTCCAGTGGTAAAATCATAAAAAGTATTACCAATTTAACAATTCTCTTATATTTTAAATTGGCTTACATATTTCTATAATGATCAAAAATATATAAGTGTTAAATCAATAATATGTCCACCGGAGAACATTTGGAGCAATTCTTGTTGTGGTCACCTCGTCTCCACCGAGGGGTTCGAACCTACCACACATTTGGGGCGATTAGACCTTAGTCAACCACGCTGGCCAAGTGCGGCTTGGTCGACTCCACACACAACCTAAGAATTTCTTCATAGGTGTGTGCAGGTTTCCTCGCGATGTTTTCCTTCACCATAAAAGCGTCGAGTAAACATATATATGAATGCAAATTTGTAAACACATTGGTACGTGGCGGGGTGCTAACCGGTGCCTCCCAGGTGGGAGACAACGCCCATACGCACTACGGCACCGACGCTCATAAAATTACCTCCTTAGATCTATCGACCGTTTGAAAAGTAACGCATAAGTGAGATATAATAAGAATTTCCGATACAATTAATTCGGACTTGTAAATAAAAGAACCTTAGTAAAAGAACCATCTTAATTTATTCGAAATTTCGCCACTCTCAAATAGTTTCTGCAAGCGTACCTTATGAAATGAAGTGCCCTGTCTCCAGTAAGCCTTACGAACTACTCAGGGTCCGTATCACTACGATTATCGCGACAGATATTCCCGACAGCTAATGTAAAACAATGAGTGCAACAATGTTCAGCATTAAGGATTGAAAGTTCTCATGCGGAGGCGCGGACCTCCCTGGAGCGGACACGACTGGCCTCACAGGGGCGCACTGAGACTGCATTTTGTGGAATTGAAGTTCATGACGATTACTCTTTAGACCCGGTAACTGTGGATGCTAATAAACGTTACTACAGGGACGGATTAGGATCAGGATATTTTTTAACGTACCTACTCGTTCATAAAGGTATTATTGAGGCGTGAGATTTATACTGATCTCACATTGTGATGAATGATGCAGCAACACATGATTTCAGCTCACTGGTGATGCGTCAATAATATGTTATTTCATTAATTCCTGGTGAATTAATAGACTTAATATTAAATAATTAATTGCTAAAGTGTTATGGAATAATTTTATTTTTGCGTTTACAAACCACCCGGATTGTGGAAGGTGCGGGTTCGAGTCCCGCCTGAGGCAAGTCGATTTTTTTCAGTGCATTTTTCTAGTATTATATTTACGCGTTTGTAAACGCAAAAATAAAATTATTCCATAATGTAAGGTAGTTTCATCTTAGCTGGGCGTCAAATATTTGCAAAAATATTTCGTTCGGGTCTTGGAAATGCAAATTTCAAAGATTTGATGAAACGATGTTTACCATAAAAACATAAGCACCAAGCACTGACAAATTTCGACAGCGAAAAGCAGTGCCTCGGTGGCGAAATTGGTTAACGCGTCCACCCGGATTGTGGAAGGTGCGGGTTCGAGTCCCGCCTGAGGCAAGTCGATTTTTTTCAGTGCATTTTTCTGCTAAAGTGTTATTCTGGATACAAAATATAACAAATTCGTTCAGTGTGAAAAGAAGTTCAACAGGTATTAACTGCCACCTTATTCACGCAGCTTATTTTTTTTGTACTTATACATTTAGTATTTACCAACTTATCTCGTCTGGAGAAAATATTTAGGTATTTTCATATTTCTGTTTCGATGTGAATTTCTTATTAATTTCATAGAGCATTCTCATCTCAAGCTGCTCCGAGTTCGTTGATATTTAACACTCTTGTGTCAAGTACGCTCCTGTGCGATCTTTATCAGTGCAAAGCAAAAAGTCAAAAGCTCTCAGAAAATAATTTGCCGAAGTATTATTATAATTTATAGCTTCATTCTTGCCGATTACCGGCACCCTGTCCCAGCACAGCAAATATTAATTTTTGTATTAAATCGGTAATAATATCACGTAGTTTATCGATTTACGGAAAAATGTGTTTTTAACTTAATTTATGGCAGAATAATTGAGTCGATTCTCAATTATTCGAGCTCGATTGATGCCACCCTATTATTAATAATACTGGTTCTCTCGACGCCTGTAATTTGAAGATTCACTTGCAAGATTCATCACTGGAGGCAATTACGAATTTTAGTAAAACAAACGTGTTCAATAGGCAGTTTCACTCTGTCGTGCGTTTTTATTGACAGCGAAGCTCTTGGCCTTCATCTCATCTGGTGGTAAGTGACGATAAGCCTGATGATGGAATCCTGCTTTACCTGAACCCTCAACCACAGAGGGACTGGATATCTTATCATTAACTGTCGGAACACAATAATGCTGTTAACATTATTATTATGGTGACAGAGTTTGATAAGATGGTGCCAGCTAGCCTGGCGGACTCGATAAAAGTCCTAACACCAACAAAATAGAGCACAAATTTGTACTCCCATGGGATGGAACAAACCACCAGACCACGAGGGCAGTTTTATTTATAAAATTCTCATAGCTCAGGGCCAGTAAAAAACATTGCAAAAACTATCTTTAAATGTACCACTTTTTAGCCGACTATAAAAAAGGAGGAGGTTCTCAATTCTACTGTATTTTTATGTGTAACCTCACAACTCTTTACTGGATGTACCGATTTTAAAGATTCTTTCAACATTTAGAAGCTGTTGCTTTTGAATTCGATCGACATCTGTCGAGTAGTTTTTGAGTTACCCCTGATAATTTTGATAGACATCGATGATATGGTAATAGTTTTATTACTTGTTTGTCTAAAAGATCTCGAGATAGTTTCCTGAAAATTTATATACTTAAAACACTAAAAAGCAAGATAATATTTATATTTAAATAAAAGAAAACCGCCTTCAAAAGTAAAAACGGAGGGAAAAAAATTGTTTATAGAAATCGAAATGTTTTTTGAGGTCGGTGCCAACTTCAATATTTGGAATAAACGTTATTACTTGTATTTGGGACCGACCTCAAAATTAGTTTACATTGTTATAAACAAAATTTCTATTTCTCCCTTTTTAGTTTTGATGGCGGTTTTTATTTACTAAAATGTTCTTATACCTAAGTATTAATATGCAGATCTACTTTTTATAATTTTCTGTTGCTTTACTTAGCCAAAAATATATTACAGTTTGACAAACATTTTCCGTGACTTGCTGAGAAATTTTAAAAAAAACGTTAATATTGAAAATTTATTTTCATCAAAACCAAAAACGTATAACTTCACACTAGAGAACAATATTTTCACTAACATTTCTAAAATAAAGTACTCGGTGCTACCAACCGTTCACAAATCTTACATTGTAACACTTCTACATAGTAGCGCCAACAAATCACACAATGGCTTTTGCTATGGGTTATTTCATCTAATCACTCCTTTAAAGTCCATCTAAATATAACACTGTACAATATTCTACAGGTCGATGTCCGACTGCTCTACAATAACATACATAAGGTCTTTGAATTTTTGATGACCCATCTTGCCAGGGTGAACGACCCTTTGATTTCGTAATCGAAACCAGAGGAAACGACATACTTCGCCCCAAATATTAATTATGTTTCAATTCACACCGTCTTAGGTAAGTGGTTGGTAACGGTATACACACCAAGCGTGATAGGTGCAAATGTTGGAAAGACGAACATTATTATCCATATCACAAGTTCTTAATGAGAATATTATTGAGCTAGACTGGCGCTAGATAATTAGTGTCAGTCAATCTATGGCATGCAACGCGGCGTCCCGGCCGGCAATGATTTATATTTGTTGCATAATAATATTTAATAAACTTATCAAACATATAATATGAATGAGCTTACAGCAATGCCATCATGCCTGCCAAAGAATCCAACGAGAATCGAACGGAACGGGAGCGTCAAAACACTGCGAACGCGGACACGTGCCAAGGTGACAACTGGGTTGGAAAAGGCAAAAATACAGCTAACTCAATCTACCCTCGTGACGAGTCAGCGTGGGATAGGACCAACACCGTGGCGCTAAGGTAAAGTTGCAGTTTCTGGTCTTTAGAGCTCTCCACTGGGGATGGGCCTCCACTTTATAAGAGGCCACAAACTAACACTAACCTTCGAGTATATTTAGGGTACAGAACTTCAATGTAGTACTAAACTTGATACAGATAGGTTCCCGTGCCGGAGAAAAACATACCATATCTGAAATCGTAAAGGCGATATCCTATTTCAAGTGTCAAATCGAAACTTTTAAAAATCCCTCGATTACTTAGTATCTCTCACATTATTCTTTAATACTCTCTCTTGCTTGATTACTAGACTCTGGTCTTATCTGTGTGTCTCTCTATCAATCATTATTGAATACTAATGTGCGTAGACATGATACTCTCAATTTCATCAGGCGTTTGGTATACTGCAGATTCCAGGTAATGCTGCATAGTTAATAATATTCATTGAAGTTACATCATACCAAACTTCGAATCCACCAGATAAAAGAACTGATGATCATCAAACGGTTTTAAAGATATTCTTTAATCATAGCTTAGTACGCTATCGATCACAATAGCTATCAAATAAAAAGAAACTAAATCAAAATCGGGTTATCCGTCTGGAAGCTACAATACCGCAGAAAGATACACACGTCAAACTTATAACACCCCTATTTTGCGCTGGTGGTTAAAAAGAAATAAAGACGTACATGTAGGTTAACATCACTACAATAGAGAAATTAATTTACATCTGACGGCAGCATAAATTAAATGTCAACACGATCACAACAAACCGAACAGTTGCCATTCCTATAATCGCTCGTCCGTTCCTAAACTCCGCGCATAAATCAGCCGGCACATCAAAATTATTTACTTCTCGCACTTATTCAGGCACTATATCACTTGCATTGTGAAAGACGCCACACAATATCTGCGCAAACGAGATCGGGCTATGCCATAAATCTTTTGCTGACGCTCCGGGCGCGGTAACCGATTAGTACCTAGGTGCGCCGCTATCCGAGAAACAATTTCCAATGCATTATATAATTTATGACTTCATCGGCAGATCGCCGGGTCACGATTCACGGGTTGCTGTATTTTCACGAATGTACCCTTTGTATCGTTCGACCTTCTGTATGACAACTTTGAGAAAATTATGACACGAGACGGATTTGGATCGTTGGGTATAATTCTCTTTACTATTTCTAATCAACTGTATACAGTCTTGATTCTGTTTTCTTGCACTTCTGATGATTGACCTATCCAGCCAGGAGCGATGGTGCCTGAGGAGTTTTCGTCACAGAAAATCGTATCGAATAATACCACAAATCTTTTTAGATCCTGTTCCTGAGAAAAAATTTCAGACACAAATTCAATGTCACAACAATTTTAGCAAACATTTGGTGTTCATACCCCATCCATGGCAGGCCATTGCAATATATTTATTTTTGCCTTTGATATGAAAGCGATACCACCCGAGGTAACTAAAAAAATTTATGTCACCTCCTGACCAAGAAGTGGGATTTTCCGTACGCGTAGCTTGCGGAAAATGTCTCTTTCTAGCCAGGTGTGGCATAAAAGTATATAAAACACTCTTAAAATGCAGTATTTTATGGATAAACTATTCGTTAAAAATTACTAAGCGGTCAAGTTTTTATCTGAAATTGGCGGAAAAAAACGGAAGCTCAATGTTTATTACATGGAGATTATGAACATTGTTCTTGTTGTTCTATATTTTCGACATATTGTGACGATTATAATTAAACATTATTCTGGTGACAGTAAAACATTTATTTCCTTCTTCTCATTACAAAGTTATAACATTCTGCAATACAACTACAGCGCAGTCAAAATGGTCGAATATTTCAGACATTTTCACTTGAAATACCAAAATGCATTTGATCATTAGCACTCCTACTTCAAAAGAGTACTGTTACTGCAATTGGCAACATTTTCTGTTATTTATAGACGCAATTTGTAAAGGTGAAGAGCCTCTATGCGACAGTGAGGGACTATGATTGGTTTTAATAAGGCAAAAACTGATGCGGCGTCCTCTTCAACTGGTTTAAATGTAGCTAATAGCCTCGTAGAATTCTAGTCGTTCGTCAAAGGCGCTCGGGCTATGCCAAAAATGCTGGTGGCCATAGCTTCAGTCGGCCAGCCAGGCTACAGATTTTATGGAGCTTAATTGCACGATAAAACTGAATGGTACATAGACTTGGCAGAAAAGGTGTGAGACCGGTAATTGATGAGCTGGGGCACACGTTTGCTTAATGTAAGTACCGAAGTTGACAAAATTGTGATTGAAACAGAAAAGACAGTGTATGAGCTTTAAATTCGAGAACGAAACTATCTTTAAATGTTTGTATATGTAATTAATTAATTTTGCCTTCAATTTTGGTAATTAATAATATTTTTCAATTAATAAAACATATAATAATAACATATGTAAATCATTGATTTAAACAAAATTTGAGAGCATCAAGCACTGACAAATTTCGACAGCGAAAAGCAGTGCAATGGTTAACGCAGCCGCCCGGATTGCGGAAGATGCTGGGTTCGATTCCCGCCTGAGGCAGGTCGTTTTTATTTCAGTATATTTTTTCTAGTATTACAAAATATTTACGCGTATGTAAACGCAAACATTATTTCATAATAATGTAAGTAAGGTAATTTCATCTTAACTGGGCGTCAAATATTTGCAAAAATATTTCGTTCGGATCTTAGAAGTGCAAATATCAAAGATTTGATGAAGCAAAAACATAAGCACCAAGCACTGACAAATTTTGACAGCGAAAAGCAGTTCCCGCCTGGGGCAGGTCGATTTTTTCAGTGTATTTTTTCTAGTTATCAAAATTTGAGATTAAAATCCGCCATATTCGATTTGTTATATAATACGTCGAATATAGCGGATATCGGTAGCATAAAACATCATCTAAAGTTCTACGACTTTTATCACACCGATAAATATACGCATATACGCTTCTAAATGAAAGACAGTATATTTTCATAACATAAAAACGTGCAACTGAACAGTTTGTTCCATTTTATTTTATGTTTTGCAACAACAGTTTATAGTCTAAGAGGTCACGGGATTTTTCATAACGATCATGGAAACGGTTAGATTTACTTTTATAGTTTGTAGAGTAGTCCCCTAATGTGAATTATGTCGGTCTGGCTGCTCTCAGTGGTTGCAACTTCGAGTTATATAGCTTACAAGAGGCTTCATCGTTGCGAAAAAAAAACGATAACAGAAATGGTCAGTTTTAGTACCTATTCGAAGAATAACGTCTCCGCAGATGAAAAACGTTGGTCTGGCGGCTCTCAGTGGTTGCGTTTCAGAGTTATGATGCGCGAAAGTCAGTGCATTGTTGCGAAAAAAAAAGGATAACAGAAATGGTCAGTTTTAGTACCTATTCGAAGAATGGGGTCTCCTGGTTGGTCTCATTGGTCTGGCTGTTCTCAGTGGTTGCTTTTCAGAGAAAAAAAAAATAACAGTAATCAGCAAAATAAACAATAAAATCGAACAAATCCAAATTTTATTAATTAAACTTTTATAATTTTATCATTTTTGGGTAAATGCTAAGGCCTGAAGAGTTAAATATTTACTTATTTCCAATATTCTTTTAATTTTTTTTTGAGCTTTTTCATTAGTCACATTAAAATCTACACTAAACCACAAAATAAAGTTTTGAATTCAGTTTTTTTATAAATATTTAGCTTTCAATTTAATATAATAAAGTGCATAAAGTATCAAAAATGATACTTGTTTTATTTTCATTTAAGAATTCATACTAATTGACTGATTCAATAAAACTCACATACATAAAATTCCTTTACCTTTTAGCTGTCTAAAAAAATGCAAATTACTCTCGAAATTGTACTTTTTATCCGGTCATGTAATCTAAATCTATTGATAAATATACTTAGAAAATTGAAAATGACGAAGGTATGTGTATATAATTGCTGATAATGCAATATTTTTTATTGCTATTTGTATTGGTTGTAACATTTTTATCATGCTCTTGCTGGTGTCAAAAATGATACTCCATGCAGTTAGGCTATCTTGGTTATTGAGATTATTCTTTACGATATTTTCTATGAATTTGTAAGCTTTTGCTACAATTTTTCAACATAATAACTACAAAAATAATATATGGAAACGATATACCTAGACGATTTGGTTACGCAGTCAGAAGGCAGCAATTACTCGGAAGATGATGCGGTATCAGATGACGTATATTAACTTTAGTTATGAGAAAATTAGTGTACCTACTATCTTACTCGTCAACAATTGCAAGCTGTACTCGAAGATGATTAGATACAGTACACTTTGGAAAATCATGACTTCATGACCATGATTTGGATACCCCTGATACTCATTTAGTAAATAAAGGTGAAAATGTTTCAGACAGTGGCACATTTTCAAATCATTATATGCTCAAAACTTAGGTGGAAAAAGCAGTCAATGTTGTTTTCTGAAGACCAGATTCTATTCAAAGGTTCTACTACTTTTCCGGATGACATTAGAGCTTTAACAACTCCTTATCAGTTATTTTCATGTTTTTCTCCCCGGATTTACTACAGTAAATCCTAGTCTAGTCCTAAGTTCTAGTCCAGTCTATACATAGACTGGACTAGAACTTCATATCTGTAGGATCCGTGACAGGTATGAAAAAGCTGAGAAATGGAAGAGGGCCATTCCATGCCCAAAAGTCGTAAGGGAATCATCGCCCACGGGTGGAGTTTACTTTATAGACTTGTGAAGATACAGGAATCCTATGAAGTCCAAAAATAGTATGGCCATTTTCTTCCACCATGTAGATTTGTCAGTCATCAATGCATGGGTTTTGTATAGGTCACTATGTACCAGGAAACAAGTAAACCCCAAGCAGATCCTAAATTGGCAAACTTTAGATCGAACTTGCAGATACCCTGTGCAAATACTCATACCCTTTCGCATCAGAGGGCGACCTAGCCAAAGTCACTCAATGGAACAGCCGCTTTTTAAAAAAAGGAATGTCTAGTGATAAAATAACTGTAAGGTTTGATAAAAAAAAATATGAATATGATGATATGAAAATTATTATACATATGTTTATATAAAAAACATAAGGACACGAACTCTTGAGATTTATGATTTAGATACGTAAAATGCCATTAATAAGAAACAAATACATGCAAACTTTGCGTTTCCTAACGATTTTTATCTATAAACCCGTAAATGGTATAAGACTTACCGCTGACATCACCAGAAATATTGTCATTTTCTGACTCCGTCACAGTAACATCAGATACTTTATCAGGTAGTCGGTTCCCTGCATAGCAGAGAAGAACACATTTGCCGTCTTCTTCTTTCTGTCCATGTTAAATTGGCAATGGATAGCTTGGAGGATTTTTAGTTAAATTTATCTAGATATTTGATACATATTTGAGCTAAGTTGCGACGCTCTGTTGACAAATGAAACCAAATACAAAATTGAACAATTCTATCAAACTTTACAGTTATATTATTACATTATAGACTCCTCATCTACGTGCCTAAGTAGCGAAGAAGATTTCGAAGATTAAGAGATCTAAGTTAAATCTATCTAAGTTAATAAATAAATCTCAGTTAAAGTTATGATGAACCTGTGATTTTACCCAATAATTAATTGATTATATTACAAGCCAATGCAAGCTAATACATAATTTTCGTATCATCATTACGCACTGCGCCACAGAAGCGTTGATGGCGTAGTGCGTAAGGGCGTTGTCTCCCACCCAGGAGGCACTGGTTCGAACCGCCACGTACCAATGTATTTTCAAATTTTGAATTCATAATTATGTACGTTTAATCGACGCTTTTACGGTGAAGGAAAACATCGTGAGCAAACCTGCACACACCTATGAAGAAATTCTTAGGTTGTATGTGAAGTCGACCAACATTCACTTAGCCAGCGTGGTTGACTAAGGCCTAATGTTTACACCCCACATTAGGGGCAGTAGGTAGTCTCCTCAAATAAAAAGGAGGATGTAGAGAGGACAATAAATAAAAAAAAATGTGGGGTAAGTTCGAGCCCGTCGGTAGGGACATTATATGAGCTGTTGTAATGATTGCAAGCTAAGTATTTATAAAAAACATGATCATGATTTTCCAAAGTGCACTGTATCTGATCATCTTCGAGTACAGCTTGCAATTGTTGACGAGTAAGATAGTAGGTACACTAATTTTCTCATAACTAAAGTTAATATACGTCATCTGATACCGCATCATCTTCCGAGTAATTGCTGCCTTCTGACTGCGTAACCAAATCGTCTATATCGATTCCATATATTATTTTTGTAGTTATTATGTTGAAAAATTGTAGCAAAAGCTTACAAATTCATAGAAAATATCGTAAAGAATAATCTCAATAACCAAGATAGCCTAACTGCATGGAGTATCATTTTTGACACCAGCAAGAGCATGATAAAAATGTTACAACCAATACAAATATTAATAAAAAATATTGCATTATCAGCAATTATATACACATACCTTCGTCATTTTCAATTTTCTAAGTATATTTATCAATAGATTTAGATTACATGACCGGATAAAAAGTACAATTTCGAGAGTAATTTGCATTTTTTTAGACGGCTAAAAGGTAAAGGAATTTTATGTATGTGAGTTTTATTGAATCAGTCAATTAGTATGAATTCTTAAATGAAAATAAAACAAGTATCATTTTTGATACTTTATGCACTTTATTATATTAAATTGAAAGCTAAATATTTATAAAAAAACTGAATTCAAAACTTTATTTTGTGGTTTAGTATAGATTTTAATGTGACTAATGAAAAAGCTCAAAAAAAAAATTAAAAGAATATTGGAAATAAGTAAATATTTAACTCTTCAGGCCTTAGCATTTACCCAAAGATGATAAAATTATAAAAGTTTAATTAATAAAATTTGGATTTGTTCGATTTAATTGTTTATTTTGCTGATTACTGTTATTTTTTTTTCTCTTAAAAGCAACCACTGAGAACAGCCAGACCAACTTTTTTCACCTGTGGAGACCCCATTCTTCGAATAGGTACTAAAACTGACCATTTCTGTTATCCTTTTTTTTTCGCAACAATGCACTGACTTTCGCGCATCATAAGTCTGAAACGCAACCACTGAGAGCCGCCAGACCAACGTTTTTCATCTGCGGAGACGTTATTCTTCGAATAGGTACTAAAACTGACCATTTCTGTTATCGTTTTTTTTTTCGCAACGATGAAGCCTCTTGTTAGCTATATAACTCGAAGTTGCAACCACTGAGAGCAGCCAGACCGACATAATTCACATTAGGGGACTACTCTACAAACTATAAAAGTAAATCTAACCGTTTCCATGATCGTTATGAAAAATCCTGCCACCTCTCAGTCTATTATGCGTGTTTCCTGAAAATCTAAAGGTAATAATTCAATTCATGGGCCATTTAACTACGAATTAATTATGAAACGTTACGGTTGTTAGAATTATAGTAGGAGGAGCCATGACGAATGTCGATATTAATAATTTAGACTATTACTATTTATACGGAGTGTTTGTTATATGGTATGACAAGCGAGCACCTGACCGTCCATGTTAACATAGTCATATAAATAGTATGACGAATACTCAAAATAGTAAAATTAGTTTTGAAATTTCGTCATTGTACTTTGTTTTACTGATTGATCTTTTTTATGGAAAAATAGTAATGTATTATTGAATAATTTTTAATGTTTGATTACACCATTTGAATATGTTAGCATGGGTAGGTTTCCGCTTGTACTATGTACCAAGCAATCTGTTTAACTTAAGAAGTTTCATTTCGAATATCATTTTAACATTAAAAAACCGGACAAGTGCAAGTCGGACTCGCCCACCGAGGGTTCCGTACAAATTTGTATTTTTTGCGGCATAAACGGCCGCATCTTTTTTTGCGCTAACTTAGAAATTTGATTTTTTTCACTGCTTCAAGGGACTGAAGACCTATATGTATGTATATGGTTTTCATTTGAACACGATACCTCCACGCGTTCCCGAGATAAATGCAAACTTCGGTGACTGATTCATCAACAGCTCATATAATGTCCCCACCGAGGGGCTCGAGCCTACCCCACATTAGGGGCGATTAGGCCTTAGTCAACCACGCTGGTCAAGTGCGGGTTGGTCGACTTCACACACAACCTAAGAATTTCTTCCTAGGTGTGTGCAGGTTTCCTCACGATGTTTTCCTTCACTGTAAAAGCGTCGATTAAACGTACATATGAATTCAAAATTTGAAAACACATTGGTACGTGGCAGGGATCGAACCAGTGCCTCCCGGGTGGGAGACGACGCTCTTACGCACTACGCCACCGACGCTTCACTACGCCACCGACGCTTTACATACTTATTACGTACTTTAAATAAAGACTATATTTTTTATGAATTAATTACATATGTATAGTTTTCAGTGTTTTTCCTGTACCTGTGATATAAGACGATATTACATGCCAAATTTTATAGTTCTAGGTCAACGGGAAGTATCCTATGAATTTTGATTCCCTTGAGAGTGTCGAAATAAACGTTTTTTTTTTGCGGCATAAGCAGTCGTATCTTTTTATTGCGTTAACTTAGAAGTTTGATTTTTTCACAACTTCAAGGTACCGTAGACCTGAGTATATGGATTTAATTTCAACTCGATATCTCTACTCATTCTCGAGATAAAGGGTCTTGACAGATAGACGGACAGACGGACAACAAAGTGATATTTTGAGTCGTAATGTCTGTATTTGGAAAAAAATAAAAATACACCATTTCCAACCTCATTAAGGTGACTAACATCGATATGGTAAAGCCACGAATGCTGATAACTATGTGTCCATTCCTGATAAATATGTGTACATTCACATTGTGCATCCGAGTGCGGGAACGTCCAGTGCCGCCACTAGCGGACACAGAGACTAAGCGGATTTATTTATTTACATATTATATTATTTTAATTATTTGAAGTTATTTGCTTGTCCTTTATAAAAAAACTCACAGAGAATCACAGAGTTTCTCCCGAGTTCTTGTTGCAAAAACACGTGTTGAGAGACTCCATTTTAAACTCAATCTACAGTACAATTGTCGGTAACTTTAAGTATATTTTCACTTGACATTGGCAAAATGCGTAATCTTTATGTGTTGCGATCACCATTAATTTAAAAGCAGAAAAATAAACATCAGAACATATAAAAACATCTAGTCTGTGAACACCAGCGTGAAGTATACGTGTATTAAAGCGGTATTCGTAGATAATAATTATTAAGTCCATTTTAACTTAGGCCAAAAAATTAACGAACCCTTTCATTCGGCACTGTCAGAATTCGTCCGTTTTCAGAATCACTGTCTTTAATTCCACTCTGATGAAGTAATTATATCAATTGTCGGCATCATAAAATTTAATGGGCCATTCCTGCTGCTGGGCCAAATGTGGCAGGAAAGCGTGTACCGTGGGACCGTTCGGGAGAACTTCCTTTGCCGCGTCTCACTTGAAAGATTTATAGGAGATTGGAGGAAAAAGTGGATAACGGCTTGTAATTGTTCCGCTAATTGTAAGTAATGGGTGTTATGGATTTCTCTTGGGAAGTGGCTCTAGTATATCGTCCGAGTCTTTTCTATTTTAATCAGATTAATAGATGATCAAAATGACTTCCTAATTTATATTTAACTAGCTGTGCCGGCGCGACTTCGTCCGCGTGGATTTCCCGTTTTTGCAACAGTTTTCATTGATAACAAAAAAAAAACAGAAAAAAAGAAAATAGATAAAAACAATCCTTGATGCGGATATTATAATCATGTTAAAATTTCAACTCAATCGGTGCAGTACTTTTTGAGTTTTTGAAGCATACACAAACCAACATAACATTTTTATATATATAGATTTTAAAGGTACTAGCTGATGCCGTACTGTTAAAAAATTCTAATCGAATTCCATAATGTTACGTGTTACGTTAGTGTAAAATTAATCCTATTGAATATGACAGTAGGTAATAATAATATGCATCCAAACGTATGAAGTCAAAGAACATAAATAAAATACGACATATACACAAAATCGGTTTTACGCCATTGTCCTTTGCTAATTAAAATTCTCTGCGCCGCTTAAAACCCCAAATTATTATTTCGCCGCGACTCTAATGCAACTGATTGCCTCGCTAATTGATATAAATTATGTCCCACATTTATAAAGTAACAAACGGACGAAAGAAATGAGAAAATCATTCCGTAAATAAAATGTGTAGGAATTTCAAAAAGTATTTTGCACTTTTTATGATGACCGTACTACTGTAAAGAAGGAACGGACATTACGCGATGAAATGAGGCGGAGTTATTTTTATTATGAATATTTTACTTCGTTAAAACATTTTCTGTGCGCTAATTGATGGAGCGGAAAACTTTTGAATCGGAAGGTTCAATTGCAAAATGAAAACTCTATATTTTTTGTAATTTTGACTTAAAAAATCTTTAACTTGAAAGCTATTGATCTTCATCTCACCTGATAAGTGACGACAAAACAGTAGCTTATTAATAAAAACTTATTTAATATAACAACTTGTACGGATTTAACTCGCGGGTAATTACATTTTACATGTTGTTATTATTGCCCGACGTTTTGTAACACTTTTCAGCGTTCGTGGTCACGGGATGACTAAAGAAGAAGGTTGTCATATTTTATGAAATTGTTAAATCTACCGTCACTTTAATTATTAATTTGCAGTGTTCCGTTTTACACAAACGGAGCTCACGGTGTCATTCGGTCATGCTGTGTGGTAGTTTGCTTGAGTTTTAATAATTTTATATTTATGTTAGACTATACCAGCTTCTAAACACGGGTGCAAAATTTCATGAGTGTTTGTATGTCTGTATGTTTATATATTTGAATGTTTGTTTACGCATATCGCAAAACTATATAGGTACTGTACAAGTTTCATTAAAATCGATTCAGTGACTTTGATA
Organism: Elophila nymphaeata; assembly: GCA_955850985.1. Taxonomy (NCBI): domain Eukaryota; kingdom Metazoa; phylum Arthropoda; class Insecta; order Lepidoptera; family Crambidae; genus Elophila; species Elophila nymphaeata. Next base: position 18,501,978 of record OY039082.1, on the reverse strand, counting down.
GTAATAATAATATATTTCTACGCTCACACCAATTATCTAGCCCACATTTAGTATCTTTAAGAACTTGTGTTATGGATACTAGATAACGGACAAATATACTTAATAATATAGATATTTTTATAAATTAACTTAAATAAATATATAACAACCATGACTCATGAACATCGTTCGTGTTCATCACACTAACATTTGCCACTACCAGGACTCGAACCCGTACCGCCCGATGTGTAGGCAGCGTTACTGACCACTCCACCAAGGTGGAGTAAAGTGTGTATCAGTCACTAAGTTAACGAGTCCAGTAGAATTCTAAAAAAAAGCACGTCATTATGCACGTTGTTTTAATTACAACTGAATTAAAAAAATATGTAGGTATATGACGGGTATGTCGTCAGGATTTAATTCGAATCACGATCTCAAATACGAATGCCGAGTCCATTTATTACAAAGAGGAGAAATGAAATGAAATTAAATGAAAAAGCTCTTTATTTAAATGGACTTTGCTAAGTACTTTTAAATCGTCAAAACCCTACCACCATTTCGGGACGAAATAATTATTTTACTTAAATAATAATTATCATGCTGAGAACAAACGGCGAAAGAAACTCCACAGCTTACAATTTCGTAATGATTTCAAAACATCATTACAGGTCAATAGATAATTACAACATAATTAAAATTACAGTTTTACATGCGTAAATTTTGGGCAGTTATTTCTCGCACGCATTTGGATCATTTATATAATAATTTATCTTGTAAAAGTTTTTCTATATAGTTCAATTAATCACATTAATGAACTAAGTAAATTAACTTTTGATACCCACCACCATTTTATGTTAATGACAGATAAATTCCTTTCAATTAAGGTGCTAAGCATACATTTATATTCCTCTGGTTAACAAATATATAAGAATACAGTGTGTGGTATACCAAAAATAAAGCCAATATTACATTAGTTATTTACACAAAATTACACACCAACAAAATTGTCCTATTATATGCATGTGTCATACAATTATCCATCCAGAGAACCAGAGTAGTGCCCGGAATTTGTGCCCCAGTGTGTAGGTTTACCTACACACTCACCTTCACTACCTTGGCTTCTCTCAACTATTATCACATAACCGCCGGACATAGCTTCCGCAAGCATTCATAATACAACCGTAGAGACCACAGATATATCAATCTAAGGAGATCGATCGAATCGCCGAGTTCATATGAAGACCGAGTGTCACGATCAGCCTCCGTACTACTAAACATGGTTCTAGTTGAGCATGCCGTAATATACACTATTCATTGCGCGCGTCATAAGGACTGCAAAGCAATGAAAGTTAAGCACAGCCGCAAGGGAGATCGGTCAAATCGCTGAGTTCATAGGAAGTCCGAGCCGTGTCCGAGTGACGCGATCAGCAGCCGTACTACATAAAATGGTTGTAGTTGAGCATTCGTAATAATACACTATTGATTGCGCGCGTATTAAGGACTGCGAAGCAACGAAAGTTTAGCACAGCCCCAATATACTTAATATATTTTGTAAGATAGTAACGCATAATTTAAAGCGATTGTGTTTTTATGAATAAAAGTCGGACTATTTTTTTAATTTGGATATTGTTTTTTAAATATAAATCTAAGTTGTTCGGTTCTTACCTGTGAAGAGTTATTCCATTACTTGATAAATAACTGATTCACTGCAATGATTGCATGTTACAGTGGAACAGGACGGCATTTTGAAAGAAAAACGGATATTTCTTTCTGACATACACGTACTAACTGAATACGTACGTATTCAGTCGACATTATCGGACGGCGAACTGGCGAAAATGTATGCGCACTGGGCATACACTTGTCACAAGTTAAACGCCGGCTCGGCCTATCTCCTTGTATTATTAAATCCGTGGTAGAGACGTACGCACTCGGAGACTCATCGAACCAGACAGACTCATCTCCCGAGTTCTTGTTGTAAAAACACGTGTTGAAAGACCATTATTAGGAATAGAATAGAAAATAAGTGTTTTGGATTTGGTTAATGCGTTCTAAATGGCGCGGTCAGGAAGCAGAGCACTCAAGCGGAAAGGCCACTACATTCCTAGTTATTGACCAAATAAATCAATTAAGCTTTACTATCTGGTTCCAATGTGCTAAGGTCGCCGCATTATCAGCGCTCAAGCTCGAGTGCTACACTTCGTGCTGCGCGACAATCGCTTCGACACGATAATATCGGCGACACGACGCGACTATCACGCCGGAACATGCCCTACCATTTGTAACACGATCGTAATACGATTACGTCAAGTTGATTCCCAATGTACTGGGTTTTATAATTGGTATCTATCACGTGTGTCGCAATTATTTTTATACAATAAAAATGGGTAATGATATGTAATAGGCATATTGACGCCATTATCAAATTATTAGCATATTTTTAAAGATTTTATCCCAAAATAACTCGTCCCCTTTGTAAGAAGATAAAGATATTTTAGCATGAGATTTCTATTATCGTTTCTATCATAGCGCGAACCGCTTAAAAATCGAACATAACTTTCACCATAGATATAGGAAACTGTAGATGGGCAATGTGAAAGAGCATAATAACGCGTATATGAGAACGAGATAGGTAGAGAAGACCATTTCACGTACACGCAGACGGCACGGTAATATTATCTATGCAGTATTGTGACTCGGCCCTGTCCTTGAATTATCTGGCTACGGCCGAGCGGGGCGTAAACACGCGGAAGGGCTGCCCGCCTACAGTATTTTAATTCGAAAGAAAGAAAATAAATTTATTGGCCTTCACAGAGCACGATGTTACCTAATTATTAATAAACTATTACAACACATACATAAAGAAAAGAAACGTTAACAAAAACTAACATACACACATTATGTACCTACTATTTACTTTATATTTAATTTATACATTTCTTGTTCTATGATTGTAAATATTTTATTTTACTTATATGTAAAAAAAAAATATGTTGTGAATGAAATAGGAAGTGTTCAATAAAATACATGTTTTTTCAGGTAATATTTAATAAAAAATAAGTTATAGATTTGAGACAAAAATATTTACGCCTTGACTGAGACGTAGGTACTATATTGTCACTGAAACACTTTTATTTTCAAGAAATTACATATTATTATCAACAAACAAAATATTGTTTTTTAAACTCCGCACAAATATCCCTATTTTATAATTTTCATCTATCAATTCCTGTCAACAATCCGTCTCTTTTCCAAATGCCAGTATACACCAAAAAAATCCGATCACTACAATACCTACCATTTATTACTCTCGTAAATTATTTCATAATGATATTTCATCATATTTAATAATATATGTAGTTAAGTTATATGTTGGTACATAAGTAAGTAGATAGCCTAGTCTAGGAAACTACCTACCTACGTATTATGTAGTTTTGTTTTTAACGCGAGCGTAGGTAGGTTACTTGTTTGTGTCTTTTTTCACCCTATCCACTTATTTATATATTATTCCAGATTATGCCCGATGGAAAAATTGAAATACCTAAATATTAAAAACAAATTACGTACCTACTAGTAGATAGGTACATAAAAAATATTGCTCTTTGCCATTTTGAATTATGTAGGTGTCTACTTAATTCAATCAAATATTCACAATACAAATCGCACGTTAAGCACAGCTAACTGCTTAAAAAACAATTCACACCGTTCGGTAGTCGCTGCCAAGTCGCTGCGGCGCATTCGCGACTGGATGCCCACCGGGTGCCCCGCGAACTCGAGGCGCGTAGCATGACGCGCTTTCCGACCGTTTGTATGAAGATAGAATACTGTATAGATAATATTACCGTGCAGACGGCCTATGTCGGCCTGTCAGTCACGTAGAAAAGACAGCAACTGTCAGACTGCAGTACTATTTTTCACGCACACATGCGCATTACCCACACATAAGTGCATTTTTTGATCTTGCCCTAGTCGATTCATTGCCATTCTCTAAACTCCAGTGATTGTAAATCTATGATATTCACCTTCTAAAATAGAAATAAAATATTGTATCTTTGACAGTTATTGCGCAATTTAGACAAACTTTCCTTCCACTTCAGGCCGGAAATCGAATCTTGAACTGCTGTATTCAATGTTCCACTTTCACAAGTAAAACTGACTGCCAACGAATGATATCCATAGAGCGATGACCGCTTTACGAGGCCAGTAAAAAATAATTTCATAGTTTAAGAATACGATTACCATCGCACCGGACATAAATGCATTCCGGTATTTCGTAACTGAACGGATTCTTTAATAAAAACGTACAGTACTTTTACATCACGAACGTGAGTTATTCAAAACTGTGACATACTCGTATGCATATTGACTCTATCATTGTCAATGCCAGTAGGTAGGCACTTGCATCTTATTTTTTATACCGCAGGCACTTTTTGTGAAGCAAGGTTTTCAAATGTTTCTTGGCAATATCCGATAGCAAAAAGTTATTCGTTATTAGTATCTGTTACCGTGCTTTTAAAATTGTAGAAGAACGTAAATGTAATTTTTAAATAACTCAGTGCAACGCCTGCCTTTATTTCATTGAAAAGAATTATGTGTATAAGATTCTAGTTGACCCGGCAAGCGTTGTTCTGCCAAATATATACAAAAATTACATAAAAATCGGTCGAGCCGTTTCGGAGGAGTGCGACCACAAACACACGAGTGACACGAGATTTATATATAAGCAGATTCGATACAAAACTTTCATTGCAATAATGTTCTCTTAGATTTGCGCGAGCACTACACATTATAAATAAAACAACTTTTTCGGATTTATCCCGTGACCACGAACGCTGAAAAGTGTTACGAAACGTCGGGCAATAATAACATCATGTAAAATCTAATTACACGCGTGTTAAATCCGTAAAAGTTGTTTTATTTATAATTTCATTGCAATAATTCAACCTAGGCTCTAATTGGTATAACCTTTAGTATGTTTTTGATATGTGTTTTGGCAATACTAACCCAAAAAAACATAAAATTTAACACAAAAATCACTTTCCAATTAAACATGATAAATGTTAACCCAAAAATTATCCTAATCCATACATACACAGTATGAAACAAAGTCGCTATTTCTGTATACATCTTATAGAACTTTTGAACTGCGCAACGGATTTCAATGCTGTTTTCATCAATAGATTGAGTGGTTCAAGAGAAAGATTTAAAAGTAAAATTCGTTACGGTAAAAGTAATTGCTCAAAGTAATATCCGTGCGAAGCTAAGGCGGGTCGCTGGTACCAAATAAAACACCTTTCCTGCTTAACATACTCACACACTCACCAATAGTAGGGCACTCAATGACCGCACGAAACATTGAAGGGTTAACGAGCCGAAAGAGGTCACTCTGTGTACTGTATCGTTAGAACAGATTACAACGGCAGACCGTGGCGTACACCGTCAGATTGGCACTGGTCAACTGGGTCGCAAAAATGTATCGCCGTTGCGGTTTTAATAATAAAGGGAAACAGTATAGTTAAACTATGTAGGGGTAAAAGGTCGGTGCTAACCTTAGATCAAAGCAAAAAATCGGGAGTGGTCTCCCCTTAACTTTCTCGTATACCGGAAACGACTCAAAAGTTGATAGAAACCTTATATTTTGATGTCATACATGCATGGTTAAAGCATACTGGAGTTATTGTGATAACGTACAGACACACACACAGGTATTTTTGTACTCTGGGAGGTCCAAAACGTGTAAATCCGTCAAAACCTCTAGGTCGAATTTTTTGACGATTACAAGACTTCCTTACAAAACGGTTCTATACTTTTTAATATTTGGAAAAGACGTTTTCACTTCTCTTAGAGCGATATCAAAAAACATAGTTGGCATTATAAAGATACTTTGATTAGTTCAAACATAAAACTTTACAAACAATCTTAAAACTAAACGACCAAGGCTCAACAATAAATGCTCCTGTTCATCACACAAACAAAAGTCGAATACCAAGATTCAAATCCGGATCGTTTAATGTATATGCAGCGTTACTGACCACTCCACCACAAGGGCATCGACGAATTAGCAAATTGTCATACAATACTACATGTTGTTAATTAATATTCAAGCCGCCCAACACATCTATAAAACTACAAATCATTTTGTGACTTGTTATACCTGATTTTCACTTAGACAATGCTACCTTAAACACAGTACCCCACCTACATGCTCCTAGCACTAGTTTCTAACGCGACAAGCGACAGAGCCACTGTTGTAACAACAGTTGTCGCCTCCCACCTTTGACGCTAATAAGGAAGCATTCAGCTTGGAAACACGCAATCTTACCCGCTGGATACAGTCAATAAACTAAGAAGTTTTCTTAGTCGTGATCTGATTTTCAGTAGAGATTGTATACTAAAGATGACATATTTCAACTACCCCTAACGGGGGATACGGAAAGTCTTTGGTACAAGTATTTTCAATACATAGTAAGGGATACAGTAAAACCTCTCTATGCACTCCTAGTTTTAAAGTAAATGTTTTCATCATCATCATCATCAACAGCTCATATAATGTCCCCACCGAGAGGCTCGAGCCTACCCCACATTAGGGGCGATTAGGCCTTAGTCAACCACAGAGTCAACCACGCTGACCAAGTGCGGATTGGTCGACTTCACACACAAACTAAGAATTTCTTCATAGGTATGTGCATGTGCATGCAGGTTTCCTCACGATGTTTTCCTTCACCGTATAAGCCTCTATTAAACGTATATATGAATTCAAAGTTTGAAAACACGTTGGTACGTGGCGGGGTTCGAACCGGTGCCTCCCCGGTGGAAGACAACGCTCTTACGGACTACCTATCATTATTTATATATACTATGGATTTTTGAATAAACACTTATGTATAATTGAAGTTGGTTATAGTTTTTTTTTTATTAATGTAATTACTGTAGTTATGTATTATCTTTACTTGGTATGTTATGATCTAAGTAATTATGTAATACCTATATATTTATGATATACACATATAGTGTTGTATAAGTATTTCTGTCTATATGCACCTATTTATTTGTAATAGTATATATTTTATGTATGGATATGTGTGAAATGTAATTAGTTATTAATTAGTATAATTTTAAGTGCACCTTGATTACTCTGTCAACGCGTTTAATACTTAATCAGTCCTGTCCATCGAAATATTGTCTGGAAGAGATTGCTCTTAGCGATAAGACCGCCAATTGTACAATTATGTAATAATACTTATTGCATTTATATCTTTTTGGTGTACAATAAAGAGTATATTTATCTATCTAAAGGGCACCAAACCCAATTAACAATCCTTCAGTAAACATACCAACTAAAGCCAACGACGAGGACAGATGTTACTTGGATGTTACACTCAAAATTATCTCAAAGTCCAGGTAAAATAAGTATAATCTATACCAATATTAGACAATTAATACCTCAGATCATATAAGTAAAGATTAATACGATTCCATTGTGTACGTAACCCTTCTTACCGTCAATTTCGCCGACACTTGTCGCCTACTCACGACACTTGCCCGACATCCGCACCCATAAATCTGAAGTTTGACAGCAAACCATAACTAGCCGATACTAATCGCTGGCAAGTTCGTGAGGAGCGTGATTTATCTCGATGTTTTCAAAACAGATGTGTCGAAATGTATTTGCTGGAATCTTATTTACAGCGCCACTTGAATTTATAAGACTCGTGATCTTGAAAACAAAAGTTGATCGAGTTATGAATACTCGACTCTGTATAGGGTGCTCGGATTGTAGTTTCTCGGAGAGTAACGAGATGTCAGCCAAATAGCAAGTAACGGTTTTAATACTGTATTCGTTAATTAGGAAAGGTAGCACTTTGTCTGCTCAAATTAATTTTTCAGCCCTTCTGGCAATCCAGGTTTGTCGCGTGGCTCTCCGCCACTGCATAAACAGTCCCCTTACACACATGCGTTCGGCCCCGCTATGGTATCCGTACGCGCTTCCACGCATATGCCCTAGTCTATATGTCTAGGGCAGCGTGTGCACCTCCCTTTTTCCTGAGGCTGCTTCCGATAGCCTTATAGCCACTTTGGCAATAGGCAGAAAGAGGGTGTTTAGTCAGTAAAAGTCTGACATAACCCTAGGGGCCGGCCCGTAGGGTATCCATGAGGATTCACCCCCTCCTTCCCTCGCTTGTCCGGAAGGTTCTTCTGACTGTCTTCGCTGCTCTGTCTTTCGTTCCTCCCCGTGGGGGAAGGAAAGGGAAAGCAGCGAAGGGGGTCAGGGGGGAAAAAAGGGAGCACTGTACCCGTAGTGTAAGTTTTTTCGTATTAAAACGTAACTATTGTAGTAGCGTTAAAAGCTCAATTTGTATGGGAAACATGATTTGCGCTTCTTTCCGCTAGGGGCGCTATTCGCGTTTCCTATATTATTTAAATTAAGCTCTTAACGCAACTACAATAGTTACGTTTTTTTATACGAAAATACTTGCACTGCGGCTACTGATTCCTGAGTGACTATTTAGTTGACAGGGAGCTTACTATATTTTTTTATCATTTTAGGGCGCGTTCACACAGAAAGTCCGTATTTACAGGATCGTTTTAATGATGACACGTAGCTACTGGAGGTAATGTTCATACTGCACTTAAAACATCGCACCTGAAGACTTTCACTGGTTTTTATGTTGGATGGGTATTTTTACTGCATCTGAAATGACTGTATTTGTGTGAACTCGTTCGTACAACCACTTATCGCCTTCGGTGTCGCCGCACTGTGAAATTTCGCGCATGTGTCAATTACTTCCGGACTTCCTGGCGCGAATTCACCGCGTGTCAATAAAAATGCAAAATGTTTAAAATAAAACTAAGAATTAGAGTTTATGTTACTGAAATCGTTATAAAATAAGCTCACAGAATATAACATAATTAGTACAGTTATATTTTGAAATAATAATATCATCATTTTTATCATCAGAAAACAGTGGGGGTGGAGGGACGGAAGTGACCTCCAGGCGTTTTCGACTGCGACACGAGCGACGACGACGAGCACAAAGGGGCCATGGACTAATAAAACCGTTCAAGATAAAACGAGCCACTATTCATTTTGTCGGATCGGTATTTTTTACTAGATCTGGAATACAGTCGTGTGTGTGAACACGCTCGCACAACTACGTACGCTATCACCGAATAAAAACATGTACGATAAACTGAGCCTGTGAAACGGTACGCTATGTGAATGCGCCCTTACATTACATGACCGACATTTCTGATTCGGAAGTCATGAGTAGATTTTGTCTCAGTTTTGTATAAAAGAAAAAACTCAATGGGACCAATCGCAGAATGATAATTAGTATATTTTAAGTTCAGTCATTCGTCCCAATCGGACGAAAGGATCGTGCGACGAACACTGAATTATTCGATCGAGTAACGAGCCATGTCCTGTCCTCCTGTGTATCACGGTCATTATTGGAAAAGGATTTATTCCGCGATATAGTAACAAATCTTATTTCTGTCACCGAGATGTAAACAGCGTCTAATCACCATTAATCATTCGTGTCACCTGTCGCCTGCCGTTCACTCCGACACTTAGTATTAATGAGCCATACAACACGACATTGTGAACGTATGCGTCAGGCGTTCACTCATTCTTTACATTATTATTTCCAGAATGATTTCCTAAGGACCTCCTCTTTATATTTTTATACAAGGTACACGATTTCCACAAGATGGACGGTCAAATGAAACTCAAATCTGCCCCTTGCACGAATACTCACCAAAAGATCCTTATGTAGAAATCGCAATACGTCTTTAAAGATCTTGATTTCTTAAACATGCCAAATATTTCAAGGTGTGAAATTTGTCAGTTATTGACTAACTAACAATTCTATCGCAAAAAAAATATCAGTTGTTATTAAATCAAAAAAATATCCCTACGAAAGTGAAACACTACGCAACCAAAATGTATGAAAGCTGTTTTTTTGCCATTTCGACGTTGGTCCTATAGCAAGAGATGTTTGTAATGACTGGCACTTTTAACCCTTGAAATATTTTTCATGGTAAAAAAATCACGATGTATGTCATACTTTATAATTACAAAATCCAGCTTAAATAACATTTTAGACTTTCGCGTTGCAGTATTCACTTGGATAAATGTGTAGGGTTTTATTGTAATTTAATAACTAAATAAACCAGCGAGTTTAATTTATGTTACACACATACATTTTGGTGCCGAAACCCGGGACCCTACAGGTTACACACATGTAGGGTCTAAGCGTGCACAACTTTAACACAGTAACTGTCGAAATTCTATGTACTTTGTCTGGACGTTTCAGCTGCTGGTTAGGAGGGAACTGGTGCCCCGCGCCGTCGTCTGCCAGAAGAAGACGAGCCAGTGTGATTCTCTTCTACACTCCCACTATGATTATTGTTCTTTCGTTGTTTGACAAATTCCAGGTATATTCAGTTAATAAATTACAATAATTTCAGAGCACTTAATACTTATCACTTGAATCAAAATATTGTCTAAAACGATTTACTGACATCCAAATCTTTACCAAAAAGCAATATTGAGAAAACAATATTTCGTGCGTGTTCTTGTCTAGATCGATGTACAAACGCACCGTGACCCCCGTCTTTAGCTCAACCAGCTCATTGCACTTCAATCCCCGCTTATGGTAATTATGAGGAGGCGAGATAAACACTCCGATAGCACACCACAACATAGCCGCTACAATGTACCGACCACAGAAAAGTAGTCTAATTAATGTAAATAAATATAAAAATACTTTTTTATGAGTCGCAGCTACAATATTAATTTATATTTAAATAACGTAAATCCATAGATTTATAATTACTGACGTTAATAGATTGGCAATAATGAATCGACTAGGGCGAGACCAAAAAGTGCACTCATGTATGAGTAATGCGCATGTGTGCGTTAAAAATAGAAATGCAGTCTGACAGTTGCTGTCTTTTCTACGTGACTGACAGGCCGACCTAGGCCGCCTGCGTGTACGTGAAATAGTCTCGTCTGTCTATCTCGTTTTAATATACGTGTTAGTATGCTCTTTCTACAGTTTCCTATATCTATGCGTAAATTAGATCCTCATTTATAGATGTCACTCAAATCGTTCAATTCTATATGTCATAACCTCATGAATAAGAGGTAGAGAATCATCGTAAGGATAAATAAAACCGTTGAGACCACTAACTAATGTCATCTCTACATGCTTTCCTGCGACTTTCTATGTAACTAAGTCAAGGTTTCACTGCCAGCGCATGTATTCCCTCCTTCCTACTATCCTGGATCATTCAAAAGAGGCGAGAAGAAGCACCTTGCAGATCGGTAAGGCGAGGGTGGGTAGCGCAGCGGCTTGTCTCTCGCACTAGCTATCTGCGCATTTGGACTGAACTTCTTACCATCGGGTGGAATGGAGGTGGTAGACCCATGGGGTCCACCTCGGAAGCCTCCTCGTAGCGGACCCTGGTAACGTGGTGGGGAAACTTTCTCGGCGGGTGTGTGGCTTTTGATGTCAAGATGTTACACAAACTCGACGATAGCATGTGACTTCGAATGCCAAGGGGACACCATGGCATTCGAACTCACAAGCCATCGTCGTCACAAGCGTCGTCGTCACAAGCGGTTATCTGGGTAGGTACTTCTAATTTCTGCCGTGAAGCAGTTCGCTGTGTTTCGAATTGAAGGGAAAGGTAGCCAGTGTAATTGCTGGGCATGGAAGGCATATCATCTTAGTCCTCAGGATGTCAACGCACTACCAGTATTAAGTAATTTACCCTAATAGTGCAAGTGTCTATAGGCGACGTTAACCACTTAACGTCAAATGGGCCGCAAGCTTGTTTGCCATCTCATAATGTAAAAAAAGTTGTTAAGTTATTTTTTATACATAGGTAACCGTTGAACTGTATTACAAGTGTAAGTGGCTCAATGAGACTGCACTAGCGAGGGCGGGCGCGGGCGCTTCGGTTTTGGCGTCTGCGTATTCACAGTGCCGAACAAGTATCACCAGATTAACCCAAACAAATAGGAATTGATAAAAGTTAGAAGTTTTAATGATTCTAACATCCTATCAGGTTGTCATTATTGCAAATTACGTTTTAAAAAGTGATAAAGAAAATGAAAAGTTTGCCTGTATATTTATGAACACTTAAAGTCAACATGAGAAATCAAATTGGATATTAACTCATTAAGACACAAATTTACGGAAACAAAATATTAATGCGTAATTAAACTCGAGCGTACTTTCGCAATTAAAAATGTTAATCGCCACGCACACAATATTAATTTCAAATAAACCCCTATTTATAACAGCAATAACATAAATACAGAACCACAAGAAAGATTATATTGCCGCACGCAAAACATGAGACGGTCATTTATTTGATTTGAACAAAACTAAAAGATATTAAACGCGACGCTTTCCGACTGTACCCATAATAAACCGAAACATTACCCGTGCAGACCGCAGATATTAAAAACATGGGCGGGGTTTAATTAGAAATTTAACCTGCTAATAAATTACAGATGACTCGCGCCACCCAAGGTGTGGCAACACTCACTCAGCTGATTTCCCCAGAGAAATGAGGAGCGCGTCGTGTTGCCAGCGAATCGTTTATTTTTGGATATTTTCGGAAAGCTCCCACTATATTTATTGTGTCATTTGTATCCAAAAAGGATTGTTATCTATTAGTGCCGCCTCGCTGGTCGCCGACACTTTTATTTTCAGCAACTAATTTCTTAAAGGAAGTAAGCTCTTTGATGTAGCCTCGTAACCAATGGTTGTTTAAAGCGATTATAATAAATTGTATGGTAATATTAACTACTTCACTGCTCTTTAATTTATGTGAGAATCTTCTTTAAGAGACGGCTGTATTTTTGGTATTTTATAAACTTTTACTTTAATAACTGGATTCCCACTTTCGACCGCTTCCATGTTTGGCATAAAACACGAGGAGAAGCAGGTGGTATTGAAATTGATTTTAATGTGTGTTATTTTATTCATATTACCCTCCCGATTGTCCGTGCTGACATGGCGTACACACTCGTCTCCCGCCAACTCTTTAATTACCCCGGGTAATAAGTGAGTAATTGCCTTAATTTACCCACGGTACAGTTATTAAAACATTCTCTACTAAAGTTATAATGTTTTTAAAATTAGTATCTTATAACTTGGGAACTATATACAATTTAAGCGACTACTTACAGCGATTATTAAATTGGTGCATAATATTTTAAAAGAATGTCATCGTACAAGTATTAGTACATCTAATACATTGATAATTTGATTGATATTGACAATTTTAATGATGAAAATATGTGTATGATTTTTAAAGATGAAACGGATAGTGGTTTGGCCAGATACCGTATATTCGACGCCCGGATATTTGGCCCATTGTCTCGTTCGGTTCAGTTTAGTCGGTTCCGCGTACGCAGGAACGCTTAGTCCGTACATACAAGGCTTATGGATTTGGAAAATCTGGATTACATATCAGGTTCTGAAAAAACACATTAAGTTGAATATTTTCCCAATTTCTACAAAATACAAATCGTTCCATCATAGCCACCTGTACACGTATTCAACATACCTACTCAGATTACGCGTACATTATAACGCGACTGTACAAGACTTAAGACGGTCTCGGCGGTCGCCACAGTACTTTGGAACTATTTCAAGCGGCTAATCCACTACCTATCTTAAAATTGCACTCACCAAATTATCCCTTAATACCAATGATCAAAATGCAATCAAGAAACCTCCTTATAAATAGAGCGGTAAGGTCTAATTACCGTGCTACCTAATACTTAACTGATATTTCTTTAATGACATCCTCCATCTCAATGTTCTCGTAATTATTTTAAGACTCTGTGTCTGCCGCTATGATTAATGGGCTTAGATTTATGTTCACGTTATGACTCAGTTTGTATGACTCGCACTAATAAATTAGTTGTTCAAACGCAATTTTTATGACCACACCTGACTTCCACGTTGCTGCAATTCCTTTCAATGTCCATGTCGCAGTCACTTTGTGTGATTCCGTATTGTACAAAAAGCGTCGCGTCGTCCGTTTCTAAAACTCGCATTATGAAATGTACCGAAAGCTAAATACAGGTGCATAAGCATTTGACTCTCCAACCAACAGTCTACCCCGCTAGGTGATAAAAAAATAATCCTGAACATATATACTCATAACTCCTGATTGCAACCATTTATTCAGGTTCTCAATTCGACTGTATATTTTTATGTTTGTTACCTCATAAGTCATAACTCTTTACTGGGTGTACATTTTGAAGATTCTTTTAACCTTTGGAAGGTGATGCCTATCATTTAGTCCCATTTAAATTTGATCGATATCTGACTGAGCAGATTTTGAGTTATCCCTAATAATTGACGTCGATGATATGGTAATAGTTCTATTCTTTGTATGTCTAAAAGATCTCGAGATAGTTTCCCGAAAATGTCTATACTTAAAACAATAAAAAGCAAAAAATAAATTATATTTAAATAACAAAAACCGCCTTCAAACTGAAAACGGAGATTTTTTGTTTTAATAAAAATCTAAATGTTTTTTTGAGGTCGGTGCCAACCTCAATATTTGGAATAAACGTTGTCACTTGTTTTTGGGGCCGACCTCAAAAAAACATTAAGATTTTCCGAAAAAAAAATTTGATTTCTCCGTTTTTAGTTTTAAAGCCGGTTTTTTTTATTTTTAGAAAAAGGGTTAGGCTGTAGCCTCAATTATAGCACGACAAGGTAACGACATCACCTCGCCTCGGGACAAACTCAATAACGGCGGTGCGGTGAGTGATCAACTTCCTTCGCTGACGGTTCATAGTCCACGCGCTTACGTTTTACCGTAGCCGCGCTTACGTCTCCGTACGGGAGCCTAAGCTTCTTCATCCATGCTTGCCCCTCTCACCCCTCCTGCAGCCTGTCTGCAGCACAGTACTGTTGACGAACATGCTTTCATTAACAAGGCAACTTACAGTCGCGTTGCGCGGTTGTTTTAAACCCTTGGCGTCGCCTCACCGTAGCCAAGTCGCTGCTGGTCCGGTTTGTTAACGTGCTTACGTTAAGTTGACGGCGAGGCGAAAGGTAATACGATATCCATCAATGATATTATATTTCAATAATATCATTGACTACTCGCTGCTTCGTCCCCGTGGATTTTTTTTTGTATCATTTTTTTACTTATCTTACCTTCACATATTTCCAATATACGATGGTAAACATAGATTGATTTGTCGGACTTTCATTCCGTTTTCTCCCCTTAAGTGTAGGATTTCGAGAAATCTGAAAATATCTTTCTTTTTTTAAAACTGAATGTTCGTATACCAATTTTTTATGCATTTTACTACAAAAATTACGGATTTCCTATACAAACTTTCATCCCCTATTTTATCCCCTTGGGAGGAGGTGTTGAATTTCAAGAAACCCTAAAATATCTCTTTCTTTATTTTTAACCAAAAGGGCTATGGATTTTACTACAAAAATGAAGAATTTCCCATAAAAACTTTCATCCCCTTAAGGGTTGAATTTCGAGAAATCCTAAAATACATCTTTCTTAATTTTGAACCGAAAGGCCATATACCATTTTTCAAGGATTATACTTTAAAAATGACGGATTTCCATACAAACTGTTATCCCCTATTTTACCCCCTTAGGGGTTGATTTTCGAAAAATCCGGCCTTATCTCTTGCCGACATCATAAAAGGAAGCTTTGTGCAATATTTCTGCTATCTTGGTCCAAAGGCCTTGATATAGATTACCATCCCTTTCCGAGTAGATAAGTGTGACACGATCTTAATTCGACCAGTGATCGAGATTTTTATAGTCCAGTAGCCACCTAAGCCAAAGTTGCAGCGTTTCATGATATACCGAGGCATTTTATGATCTGCCCAATTATACGTCTGGACAGCGACATGTAGATAATTTTATAACTAAGCTTAGACGTAACAAGATTTGATTTAATCTTGATGGAAGCGGAATTTTCCTTAAAACAGCTTGGATAGAACGAGGTGCTTTTGCTATTAAGTACACAATCAGGATTGTATTATGTGATAAGTCACATAATACAGCAAAACACAACAGAACTGTTCAACGCATCTCGTAAGTAGTAAAGGTATCTAATATTGTCTTGGCGCGCCACCGCTTACGGCGATCTTTTGCGTTTTCGTCCTTATGGTCTCTAAGTAACTCTTAACTTCAGTGACGAGGTGGTCCGTGCATTTTTTATGCCACCATGAAAAAGTTTCTGCTATGTCGGCAACACACATGTGATGGCCTATCGCAAGTGTCCATAGGCTGCGGTGACCGCTTACGGTCAGGCGGACCTATGCTTGTTTGCCACCAATGTGGTATAAAAAATACTCAAAACTTTGCCCATACATAATGCAACATGTGAAATGCCTCGTAAAAGCGGACAGACACGACAAAGATTACGAACTACAAATAGTCCAAAAGCGACCACAAACACTATAACAGTAGAACCGGCTCGAGGTACAGTCAGCAGACAATATAATATTCTTTTGGGATGATAAGCATGTGTACGTATGTATGACTGTAGTGTATATATTATAACTGACGCCGTCGTGGTGGTGTCCTGGTAGGGACAACTGTTTAGCTTTGTTCACGAGTGATGGTCATTTTTTCTTATTAAGATAACAAACATTTTTAATATACATACAATTATAGATTTTTTTATAAATAAACATATAAACAACCATGACTCGCAAACTAATATTCGTGTTCGTCACACAAATATTTGCAGCTGCCAGGATTCGAATCCAGACCGCTTGAAATGTAGGTATACTGACCACTCCACCACGACGGCGATTTAGATCGCACACAGTCCACACCGAACGCGCCTTTGGATCGCGCTCCTGCCGCGATCTGATCGCTTTGGATCGTCTATTCACATTCTCTCTAGCATGTAATATCTATCACTCATACAAACAAAGTTGTAATACCTTTTGGTCAGCCTTTAGGAATTGTCGTTTTGATAATTTATTTCGCTGTTGACTTTACTTGAGTAGTTTATGCTTTCTGATTTACCAGGAGGCGAATATTTTTAACCCATAAAGACTTTATTGTGACCGTTCTTAGTTGTAAGGATACGATACACTGTTATTTGTTAAACATAGAGAGAACATATAAGTTTTTTGACGTGACAACGTCTTATAATTCGATAGAGCCGGCTGCACGCACGAAAAAACATGACGTCATGCGGCGTTACCTCGCTCTGAATCTAATTCTCTAATTTAAATTTGGAATTATGTTCTTTAAAATTTAAACTTTCAATGATACCAAAACCAGCCAGATACAAATAGTATAGCCAAAGAGATTTTATTACAAGTTTATTCATACTATAATGCGAAATCTATTAAACAAATTAAATTAAATTTTTCTTTTGAAAAATGCTACCATTCCATCAGTATTTTCTTAAGACGTTGTCACGTTCAACTATCGTCAGTAAACCGACTTTACAGACAACCAATTTTTTTTAGAATGATGATGCAAAGTAATGGCTTGTATTTAAATGAACACCATACACACCTAACCTAACCTACAAAAAATGATAAATGTTCACCAAAAACAAGTTTTTTGTTAGGAGGATTAGGCCTTAGTCTACCACACTGGCCAAGTGCGGGTTGGTCGACTTCACACACAACCCAAGAATTTCTTCATAGGTGTGTGAAGGTTTCCTCACAATGTTTTCCTTCACCGTAAAAGCGTCGATTAAACGTACATATGAATTCAAAATTTGAAAACACATTGGTACGTGGCGGGAATCGAACCAGTGCCTCCCGGGTGGAAGACTACGCTCTTTACCGACGCTTTTTTCCACCGACGCTTTTTTTTAATACTATGTATACGAGAAAGTAAAAACAATAAAAAAGACTGACAGCTTCAATTTAGAATTCAAATATAGGTCAAAGTCATAGTCGTCTAAAAGGCCTTAACAGCTTAATATTATGCACTAAAGGTACTAAAACCAACAAAATGTATAGCTAAATGTACGCAAAGCTTTTAATAAATACATATAGGTGGCATATATTTTGATAACTGCCATATACATTATGGCCTATTATGTAGTTACTTTAAAGTTGTGTGATGTGGGCATATTTATCTATGCTTAATATTTTGTCTACAAATATTTAGCAACTTGCGTAGTCGTACTCTTTGATAGTGCGTATTCAGACCAAATAAAAAAGTTCTTTTATTTGATCTGAGAGTCCATGTTGTAAGGTGGTTTTACCATTATACTTAGTCATTTAAATTTGAAAATTTTCTCTATCACTACGAACTACAATAAGGGAGGTAAAAGTTTCAATATAAAGTATCCAAGAATCGACAACAGCGAGATGCGTAATTTAATGGATTTTGTATTTTCTATTGAAAATCCTTTCCTAGTTTGTCTTTAAACGATACAATTGAAATGTCTAGAGCTTTCCAAATCCCACGATTCCGAGGTATTCCACGACGGCGATAAAAAGTCCAATGTCGCATTCGTGTACACCCAGCCTTTCGTCTCGGCGGCGCGTTGAAAGGCATCGGCGTCTTTGATGGGAGATAGCGGCCTCTCTGAACTCTGCGTGCGTACTAGCGGTGCATAGTAGTCCATTTACCCGCATGTTAATGTACTATGCAGTGCCAAAACATCGTTACCACTTCAGCTAACGGTTGGCTTGGGTACTAAAAGACATTTTCGTATTAACATAGCCAAACACGCTAGTGGGTTAACGACCCCACTTGTACCTAATTACTTAAGCTGCTTAATTATCATCGCCATATTGACTCGCCTTCTCCAATCTTAGTTATGTCAAGTCGGTAACTATGGTAATGACTGTTTTTATAATATTAAGCACGCAGTTACCACTTGCCCGTTCACAAATAAAAGTTGTTTGGACTTGTCTCTTGAGTTCCCTCATAACCGTGTCAAGTTTCAGACACCTTAATTGGAATTTTCTAATTACTTTGCGTTTCTTGTGTCGCGTTCCCTGCTTCATTTATTTATGCTTAAACAAAATTTACCTAAGGCGTGGTCAACATATGTTTCGTATTTGTGTAGATACTTTGCAATTAATTCGTAATAAAGTCCTTCAACTAGGAGTCCAAACCTAAAACATTTTTTATACCACAAGGCTGGTATTGTACTCTACAGACGCTTGCAACACCAATGTAACTTGCACCTTGCTAATATCATGTCTTCATTCGAATATTTAAACCAGGATTTATTTAAATTATCAATTAAGATCCTACATAAAAGAACATAAAACGCCCGCAAAATCACTCGTGGTGTTTTCACGATCTGCAATTACTTATCCAATAAAATTTCTCCCAAATTGGCAATAAATAAGCCAAAAAGGGCTAAAACCGATTGGAATCGGCAACGCGAAAATCCAATGAATCTTATCTAGAGAATTCGCCTTTGGGATGTCCTACAATAAATACTGGTAGCCTCAATTTGTCGGCCATAAAATTCTTTAAAGTGCAATTTGTCAAAGTCAGATGGCATGCGTATCGATGCATCGGAGCGGTGCGATCAAGATCGATATCTCGAGTCTTTGTATCAATGCTGCCGATTATCGATTGTGTAGCCGATTCGTTACGATTGCATGCACCCTGAATGGTAAAGCGGGAATGCTATACCGAATGCAAAGCCGATAGCATTGTTTATTCTGATTTAGAATATCAATATATACGTTAAGCCGCCGCTGAATACAGATATCTTAATAATATCTGAATTACAGTACGGGTTCGTGATTATATTTTTGCGAGCAAGCTCCTTTGAAATTTAAATGTGCATCAGGTATTACGTAAAGTAAAGGTGTGAATAATTATGTAGATGTCTTTATTGCCAGTCAATATATACGTTCGATGGCTGAGCATAGGTATTCTTGCATCAATCTATAAGCTAGATTATTGATGAATAATCGATCGTAAATAACAATTACAGTAATTGCAAATTACGAATCAAAACTCATAAATTATTTCAAATCACTTCATTAAGCTCAAGGATTCAAAATCTATTATGGTAAACAGTTATTAAATTCTTAAATATTATAATAATATTACAAATGCAAAAGTGACTTTTGATATTGACGTTGGATACTCTCAAACGTGAACCGCTTGACCGAATGTGGTGAAATTGATATAGAAATAGATGTGGTCTAGGAGAAGGTTACTTTTTCTTTCGAAGTTAAAACTTAAATATACCTTAGCGCGAGTGCTGCTTCACTCGCGTTAAGTAAGAAAAGAAAGTAATTTTTAGATGAAAGTTTAATTCGTAAACATTTGTCATAAATGTTTAATTTTTGTAAAAAAAAAAGCATAAAAATGTTAATTGTAAAATATTCAAAAAGAATTGTGTTACTGTTCAGTAGACACGTTTATTATTTATGCTCAACAGCTGGTCAGAGGGCCTAGCCAAGTGACCGATCGATTGCGTCGAATATTTAACGAAAAGAATTTAATGTATTAAACTGACGTATTACTGAGGAAGCTCCATGACGATCGTCGTGTCAAATATATAGAGAAGAAAAATCGTTACGAAATTGTAAGCTGTGGAGTTTCTTTCGACATTTATTCTCCATCTGAGTATATGAATTAATAATTATTTAAGTAAAATAACTATTACGTATCGAAATGGTGGTAGAGCTTTTGACGATTTAAAAGTACTTAGCAAAGTCCATTTAAATAAACAGCTTTATCATTTCATTTCATAAAACTTTGCCTTTTTTATTATTATATTTTACTAATAAGGTCAATTGTTTTAGCAAACACCAACAGCTGGAAACGAAAATTAATTATATCATTGTTTTCTTGAGTTTATTTACGAAAACACACATGCATACGAGGTCACACGCATTAATATAAACAAAGATACTAAACTGACAGACTGACGCACACAGCCAGTGTTGCAATAGTTTTTGTTTTTGAGAAGCTCACGGTAGATGGGCCCGACTAGTCCAACCATAAACTCAACATAATTTGAATGAAGTTTATCTTGACGCGCGACTGACATCTAAATTGAGAGATTTATAGTTTCTACGAAGATGGCTACGTACCCTTGATATCCTGATTACATGCGGAGATGCGTGATCAAATAAAACGTACCTTTTACATGAGAGCTAGATCTAAGGCTGGTTACCAGTTACTTTGTATTGAGAGAACGTAAATTATACAAATTATCATTAATGAGGCACCGTCCTGTTGCTTCGCTGTGTGGATGCAAAAACAAAATTGTAAAAGCACTTGGTGCACGCATAAAATTAGATAAACGTATGTTTCTATAAGAAAATCTGTTAAGATGAAAGCGACAGACAACAAAATATTTTTCACATTTATAATATTAAGTTAGGATGTTTTTAAGTTAATATTGTCTGCTTAACTTGGAAAATTTTAAATAACAGGATCGATTGCCCCCATTTGCTTGCTAAGTTTAACCTTCGTGCTCCCTGCAGATCCTCGTTGCGGTATTACTCCGCTAAGTCTTCCTCTTCGCAAGACTGTTTTAGGTGCCAACTGATACCAAGGTTTTGTAAAGTGCTCAACGAATATTGCGACTTCATCGATGTTCATTTTGACCCGCTGAATAAGATCCGCAAATCTGTTATTAATTTTATGTTAGAAAATAATGTTAACGTACATTATAGCTAGATTGTAAGTTACTGATGATTTCTTTTTTCTTTTGTACTACTGAGTTTACCTTGCTTAACTGTTTTTGGTGCAAGTTGTACTTGCCTATAATTGTTTGATACATTATGTTTTAGTTTTTGTGCACAAGTACTTTTTGCGTGTATTGATGTAATCAAATGTTGGCAAGTCTAATAAATTAATAAATATTATAAATGCGAAAGTGCCTTTTGTTCGTTACGCCTTCACGCCTTAACCACTAAACCTTTTTTAAAAATTCTTCCACATAAGGAAAGCTATTTTATAAGGAAGTAAAATACGCTGTATTTATTTATTATTTATTAAAAATCTCTAAGAAAATTACAATAATGTAGTAATTATTTGACGTGTTCACTGCCATTTCATTATTTGTTAGATAATTTACGTTACTAAGGAGTTTCTCCCGAGTTCTTGTTGTAATAACACGTCTTGAGAGACTCAATTTTTAATTCGATCTACCGTACAATTTATTGTTACTGGATACATTTTTACTTGACATGGCTAAATGCGTAACGTTTAAGTCTCGCGAAAGAAGAATAGAATTGGTAGTTTATTATGGAGATACCTTTGCTTTGACACAGAGTTTCCGCCTGAGGGCTCCACATTATCCGATCCTAATGTCAAGACAAATGACGATCAACATGCCGTCGTGGTGGAGTGGTGAGTAGCGCTGCCTACACATCAAGTAGTCTGGGTTTGATTCCCGGGACGAGCAAATGTTTGTGTGATGTTGTAATAAAATGAACATGAGTAAGGTTTAGATAAAACAGGCTACACTGTTGCGAACTTTTGAACGCCAGTCGTAAGTAACGTTTACTAATATTTACAAATATACAATGTCGGAACATCATAATAGATGGTCTGCAAGATTTTAAACTGATTATAAAGGCGTCGATCAGACGTTTATTCATTAATCAGGTAATTCCATCTGCCATCAATTATCACTCATTGTTGCAATCAAATTCAAATGGAATTCACTGCCAGCACAGATGTGCCCTTCTTATTACAATACTGGGTCTGAAGAAGCACCTTGCAGATCGGCAAGACGAGGGTGGGTATATAGCGGTGCAGTTTATCTCTCGCACCAGCTATCTTCGAATTTGGATTCCACTTCTGCCTACCATCAAGGACAAACCCACCACCTTCCCATGGCCTGACGCAACCTTACGGTTATACAGGCCGAATCACGGGAGAGTGCGCTGCTAGTTGCCGGAGGCTCTGGTTTCACAGCGCACCTTAATCTCTCCTACAAGTTATTCTTTGTCTGTCTTCCTTGTCCCTATGGTCCTTCTCCCCTTTCTGGGGCGGACATCACTCGTACGCCTTCGGTGCCTTCCAGGTCGTCCGAGCCCACCCGAAGTGGTACCGCTTGCTCCCACTGCTCAGTCTTCTGCCTTTTCTGCGGCGTCTTCGCTCTTCACCTCTCTCTCTCTAGCCCACTCCTAATCTTGTGCCATCGTCGCGCGAAGTCCCGTAGCTGTCCGAAGTTCGCCTCCGTCCCCACGAGATCCGGGTAATAGACCGGGCCCACCTCAAGCGTCTTCACCTTGTCCAGAAGAATCCTACGCGCTTCCCCGTAAAGTTCGCATTCCCACAGTGCGTGGTGCACGTCCTCTACGTCACTACCCCCGCAGTAGCATGAGCTCACATCGGCGAGTGTCATGCGGAAAAGTCTACCCCTGAAGCAACCGTGGCCTGTCAGCAACTGTGAGGTTTCATAGTCCGGCTCGACCCAAGTCGCCTTGAGACGAGCCACCACATCCGGGAAGAACCGATAAAGCTCCCTCCCCTTGTCCGACGTGTCCCAACGTCCCTGCCATGCGGCCTGGACGGACTCAGTTATTCTGAGTTCGACACCCTTGAACTCGTCTTTGGCAAGCGCGGACTCGTGCGCCTCACCTAGTCTGCCCGCCCGAATTACTTCGAGGTCGGCCGGAAGCACACCGGCAAGCACCGGCAGTGCGTCGGTACTCGTTGAACGGTACGCCTTCGTCAGAAGGACTAAGGCTGGTCTCTGGGTGCGCAGGAGCGCACTCCGCACAACGTGAAGGGACGCGCGCTCGAACCAACATGCTGCAGCATACGTTACCGCGCGTAAGTGCCGCGGTACAGCTCCCGTAGGGCTCTGTACCGTATCCCCCAAGAGGACGCCGATACTCTCGACATCTTGCCGAAGCAATTTGCCGCCCTCTCCCCTATCGATAACGCATGCCGTGCGAACGAGAGACTCGAGTCGACCACCACTCCGAGCACCGTGGTCGACGTGACGCTTTTGACAGAAGTCCCCCCGAATTTAATGACTGGGGGCCTCTGGAATTTACCCCTGATCGTCATGGTAACCGACTTAGCAGGCGCGAATTCCAGTCGGTTACGGGCACCCCAGTCACCGACGAGCTGTAAAACCGTAGAGGCCGTGGCCTCTATGCTCGCCCGGGATCCGGATTCTATCAAAAGCGTCACATCGTCGGCGTAAGCCACGATACTGACCCCCCCGGGAGGGGCAGTCGAAGCAAGTCGTCCATCAGCACGTTCCAGAGCGTGGGTCCCAACACCGATCCCTGCGGGCAACCCATCGTTGCTGCCTTCCATAACGCCCGGTCACCCACGAACAAGCCCACCCGGCGATTCACGAAGTACCCCGCCATCATCCTGAAGATGTTGGGGGGGCACCCTCCGCGCTTCACCTTGAGCAATATCATGGGCCACCAGGCGTTATCGAAGGCTCCAGAGATGTCTAAGAAAATGGCTTGTACGTACTTCGACGAGGTACCCCTAGCTGCGCTGAAGATGGTATTTAGCGCAGTCACCGTCGACCGACCTCGAGTGAATCCGTGCTGGCAGTCCGATAACCCCCTGGTTATTTGCGGTGCGCAACGTAACATTACGCGTTCTAAAATCTTACCAAAGATAGAGAGCAGGGTGACGGGGCGATATGCTTTTGGGTCGGAAAGCTGCTTGCCGTTCCCTTTCGGGAGGACAATCAGCCTGCCGTCCTTCCACACATCCGGAAAGGTCCCCTCTTGGACACATCGCCTAAACACTTCGCAGAACTTCACTTCTTCTTTCTGCCTACCATCAGGTGGAATTGGGTCATTTTGTCATTTTACACCTATTTTATATATACAAAAATAAATGCAGATAATTTTCATGCAAATGCCAGGTAGCGGCGTTATTGACAAAAAACCTATCGTAAAATAAACGCCTAAATCTAAAAATATTTAAAAGTAACAGGAGTCCTCCTGTTTGCATTTTCTAAATTATTAATTAAAACACACACTGGAAAAATTAAAACAGACGGCTACGGCGCACTACCACTCTGTATTTATTGGTTACTAAAGAAAGATTTAATAAGAAAAGTTCATCATCATCATCATCTTAAGCCTTCCTCAACCAATTTGGTGTAGGCCTCCTTCAACTCCCCACTTTCACAGTATACCAAGAATACATGTGGCACTTTCCTCTGTTTTGGGCTGTCAGTATCCAATTTTGGCCCACTACTTACTAATAAAAAAGTTCATTGCATAAAAACCAATATAAAAACGACATTTTCATTTTCAAACTGCTGCTTCATCTTCATTGCAGAAATATACTCAAGTCAAGTTTTTGAGATTAGGACAACCACCAAAACTCTACCCAGAAACAGATTACGGCTGAGTGCGTCCCGTATTTCGAGCCCAACTTTACGTTGACTTGTGTCTGTCTCACGAGTTAGCGTCGCTTCGCGCATGACATCCCAATCTGCACCAAAAATATCTCGTCAAAATTAGTCTTCTAGACTGCAGTCAAAGACAAAGTAGCAACTGACGTTTGCCCCGGTAAGTATTTTAATACTAATCACAACCTGCCGGCGCTCTTCGTTTGAATTTAACTCTTTGATGTGTTGTTGAACGGCCGTTTAAGATAATTTAATCGACTACAAAGACCGCAGCTCCGCGAAACCGTTCAGATAATTTGTCGCCGTTTGATCTACCGCCCGTATCACGTTATTAATCGACGTTCACTTATGCGTATTGGGATAACTTATCACTGTTTCTTAATTCTTCGCAATTTGGATTTGATGAACGGGCTTGAGTGATTTGTTAGGTTGTTTTGGTAACTTAACAATGTAGAAATTCTTTGGAATTTTTTTTAGAAGTTTGGGCAGAAGGGCAATATTGTTTTCTTGTACTAGTTTTGTTATTTAAACGGTACAGGACACTATTAATTCGACAGTTATTCTTAAAGAGAAGACATATGCCTTTGATAATCGATAAATGTCCATCGACAACTTCATGCTTACATTCCAGTTTTGGTAATTTGGCCATTGAAATAATTATATCGATTTTTACTATAAACCGATTTTCCTACATATTCTTATTTTTGCATTATATCGTTTTTTAATCAATACCCAAAGTACAAAGTTTGCGTTAAGTTTAGACGTACGAGGTTTAGTGTAAAGATATTGGCAATGATACTTCTTTCCTTGTTGGACAACAGTAGGTCAGGGTAATAGAAAATAATAAATTTCTCCATTCGATTTTCAATCTAACTGTAGGTATTTGGTGCAACATTGCTTAGCAAAATTTTATATTTACCTGACGAACCATTGTTCGACCATAAATGATAAAATTTTTGCTAAAATCGTTTACAATCTTCTTTAAAAAAATAGATAAATGCTATATCAATAAGTAAATTAACTCAGCAATTTAATCCAGAACAGAAACGTCTTAAAGGAGCAACAAAGTACCAAGCCGGATCGCGTTTTAAGATAAGGACGCTGTCGAATTGAATTAATAGTGTTTACATTTGTAACAAACTAATTATATCGTGGTCGAGAACGTGTTTGTTGGAAATTTGACATTAGGTTGGATTATTTTTGGCAAACCAAATTATCGATGGTGGACGCAGTTACGAGTTATTCGAGTATGTATCCACTTGTGACTTTCACATTTCAGTATCTATATTTCCTTACACAAAGTCGTTAAATAAGTAACTACCTCAACGAACTCTTCGGAATCAATTGTTTTATTTGTATTGGCAAGTTGCGTTTGCCTGTAATTGTTGTTGCATGGTAACCCTAGCGATCCAAATTATTTTTAAGTGCACAAGCAGACGAATCTTGGAGTGAAGATCACGTATAGGCAAGCGTAGTGTAGGGCGCACAGCGACCCGTTGGTCTGATGACCTTAGGAGGACTGCTGGCAGCGACTGGATGCGGGAAGCCCAAGATAGAAAAAGATGGCGTGACATGACGGAGGTCTACGTTCAGCAGTGGACGGACACAGGGTGTTGACTTGACTTGACTATGCTGTTGTGTTATAATGTTGGCAGACCATAATAAATAAATAACCGTCAAACATCACACATTTATACTTGCTAACGCCACTATATGCCACTATTGGCCTTCATCTCAACTTTTTTCATAAAGAGAACTAGCAGTTGACTCCATTCCACCTGATGGTAAGCAGAAGTGGAGTCCAAATGCGAAGATAGCTGGTGCGAGAGGTAATCCGCCACGCTAGCCACCCTCGCCTGGCCGACCTACAAAGTTCTTCTTTTTCAAGACCCAGGATTGTGATGTGTTTTCCATTTCTTGATTGTGCAACATAGAATAGAAATGAGGTGTCACAATTATTAGTTCGTAAGCAAGCATGCGTAGTCCTTAAAAGGAAGGGAGATGGTGGGATTAGGGAAAAAAGCTCCTCAAAGCACTCGCGGTAGTATAGACGGTAGAACGGGCTCATGGTGCAAGATGACGCAATTGGAGAGACTCAAGATGGTTGGTTACCTTTTCATCTCTTCAATATCGAGTAAGTACTTGGCGGAGCCATCTGAACCATACCTGAAGATGATAAGACCGATGGAAGGAGCTTGACTCGGAAGAACTCAAAACCCTGAATTACTGAGGGACTGGCTATCTTCAAAACATAATGGTGCTCTTACACTAGCGACCATAGATAAAGGAAACTATAGATTGGTAATGTAAAAGATAATTCTAACGCGTATATTAGAGCCAGATAGATAGACAAGACCATTTCACGTACACGCAAGCGGGTTAAGTAGGCCTGTCAGTCACGTAGAAAGGATAGTGTTTCTATCCTGTCAGACTGTCGTACTATTTTTCACTCACACATGCGCATTACTCACACATTGCTGCATTTTTTGTCCCCGCCCTAGTCGTTTCATTGGCAATTTGTAAACGTCAATTATAAATCTATGCTAGCGACAAACCTTGATAGGCCGAATTAAAACAAGTCATACCTACTAACCCGAATTAAAATTTGTTTAAGATTATAAAAGAAATGCTCTATATCTTTCATTTTAACTTTTAATAATCATCATCATTTGCCTGCCGTTCTCCCAATGTGTCTTATTTCCCTTCTAGATCAGGTCATTTTAACATTAACACCCTACTTTGTTATATCATCTTTCAACGGTCTGTCCATCTTTCCTTCGGTCTTTCCCTCTATACCCAACTCAGATATCCAACCACAGTCATTCTCATCACTTTCTTTGTAACATGCTCAACATCTCTACTCATTACATTCTCATAGCATGCTAACCTGTTATCTCTCAATCTTTCTGAAAATTGGTGCTAATTTCAAACGTCTCCAACAAAAACAAAACAACTTATTCCCTAAATTTCCTAAGTCCCTAAATATACTAATAAATCCTCTCCTTTCCAAGTTATAATGTTAGTATTTATATCATAACTACTTAAACGGCCGGTTTCCCATCGACTCAACGGAAAATATTAAATAAGACTGATTTGTTTATGGCGAACTATGATTAACCTATCCATTAATTTTTATTAATACGTATACATTATAGGATTAATGACTAAATAAAGTCGTACCAGTTAAAATTTATTCATGGGAATAATATAGACATGTTGTGTATAAAGAGGTTGTATTGAGTCCTATGAGCTTAATCGCAACTTGTTTCGAATTAATGGTCATATAAATTAGTATTTTATTCTTTGTAAATACATAGAATCAATCCCTTCAGTTGCTTTTATTCTATTAGACGCAAGTAGAACCAAACGAACAGAATTTTCAGAGTAGACAAAAGTGTATTTTTTTATAAATAACAGGCATAGGTAAAGTTTATAATTATCGAACATTGTAGATATTTAATTGATAAACATAAAACTATTCTTCAATTTAAAGTTCAGTTTTTGAATTTATTTTATTTGTAATGTATCTTGACTGATGTGTGTGTGCGTATATAAGTCCGGATAGTCATTCTCTCTTTCACTATGCCTAATAAGGTGTGGCAAACTATACATATTTGCAGTGCTCACACAAGTAATCATAAAAACAACAGGATAAAATATGAAGCATTACTATAAAATTAAACATTTATACACGGGAATAGAAAATATTACGCCATTCCTTATTCTATTGCTGAATAACTTTAAGTATTTTTTTATTTGAACATAATTACACATAAGTATTTAAAAACTCGTTACAACACAATCAAGCTTTGACAGGACTGCCTCAATTTCGCAATGCATACAATAATTTATAGATATTACATTATGTGTCCATTATTTTAAATTATACACTACATTGGCTGTTTTATTGCAAGCGGCTCGATTACACTTGGAAGTAAAAAGTAAGTGGTAGAGGAAACTAGTGTCGATATGTCCAGATTGCTCGGATACTAGATAGTCTAGATACAGGTTTAATGCAAATTGCGAATGCGAAAAATATGCAGTTGTATTCGCTAGATCTGCAGCGTGATATAAGTGCGTACGGACTAAGGGAAAAAACGGGATGTGAAATATGTATTTTAATAAAGATCGTATTTAACTGATCAGAGGATTAACCTAACCTAAACCTATGAATATCCAGAATGACGATAAATACTAAATGAGCGGCTAACACATGATTAGTACTTTTAAACGCTCATTCT
Source organism: Elophila nymphaeata (assembly GCA_955850985.1). NCBI lineage: Eukaryota > Metazoa > Arthropoda > Insecta > Lepidoptera > Crambidae > Elophila > Elophila nymphaeata. Next base: position 18,472,426 of record OY039082.1, on the reverse strand, counting down.
GGATGGTATTTATGGATTTAGGTTTTGGATTCTTAAGATTTGGATTTAACATTATGGATTTCATATTCATATTCTTTTTTGCATTCCATAAGTATAACAACATGTTCCTTAAAACTAATGAATCAGTTATGGACCACAGACCACAGACATATCATCATTATTTTAAATTTTGGTGTGTATCAAAATTTAAATTACTTAGCTCATTAATATGATTAATTGAATTACATAGAAAGGCTTTCACAAGATAAATAATCCAAATGCGTGGGAGTAATAACTACCCAAAATTTACGCAAGTAAAACTGTAACTTAAATTATATTGATAATTGTTTATTGACTTGTATTGATGTTTTGAAATCTAAAAGTATATTTATGTAGTTATAATTCCACCACTCTAAAAGTATATTTATGCAGTTATTTCCATTATTGTAATAAAAAATATTTTGTATGATACAAAATAGATTTCTATAAATCCGGCCCTGGCATCGCATCAACACTGGACATCGCGACAGACTTTACAAACATACAACTTTCGAATGACCAAACTGTAAACATTGCAATTGCAATCCTATAGCGTTAGTAATAAGTCTAATTCTAATATTTGGAGTGCAAGCGAGAGTTTGCAAGGCATTTTCAATATCAGGATGATGTCTGCATGGTAGCCGCATCTGATAAAAGAGGCGACACGCGAACAAACTATGCGAATAACAACTGACACAGATAGACAAATATGATTAAAGTATGTTAACAAATAGTTGCATCTTAGAATTCTTAACGTACACCGAAGCTTAGGATTGTGACGAACTTAAAGATAACGGTTTAAAAATTACTTTTATTTACTTTTGAAGTAAAACTTCTATATGCACGCTTGACTTTGGGAGTAAGCTGACGAGAGCGTTACGGAAGTTGAGAGGGAGATATAAGTTAGTAAAGATAGAAAGAGATAGAGTGTTATGTTTATCCTATAATACTATTATTATAGAATTTTTACTTCAGTCGTGTGGTCTAAAGCACACTCGTTTTTTTTTATTTATTTTCTTTGCCTTTTCCTTTCTTTTTCCAATCTTCTTCGTCTTTGCCTATGATTAAGTTGCTGTATTAGAATTATTAGAAAGTCTAAATATGTCTAGAGTACCTATGTACGAAATATTTGAACAAGTTCTTTTATCGATATTTTTTAATCTTTCAGATCTTTTATTCAGTAGTCACAATAACTCTGAATTACGCAGTAGGTACATTGCAAAGCTATTTTGAACTCCGAGTGAATTTCTCTGCAAAGAGCACTTATTGCATATGCAAACGTTCATCCCGAAGACATCACCCGTGCATTATATTTGAAAGTGCGTGTAATGCTTACTCTACGTCAAAGTTGATATGTGACCCATCTCCTCGAGTCCACGCCCGAACAACACCGATATTACTGGCACCCACCCAACTAATGCAAGCGCCGAATGCATATTTATTATTAAAACAATGTGGTGACGCATCCATGGGCTTCCTTGTTGATGATCTTGCTAATTTATGATTCAACATATGTCAGCACCTTAGCCGTAAGTCACACATGAGGAAACCTGCGAGGATAAGCAGGGAATGTAGCTGTCAAAACAGGTAATTGATTTTGAGTGTTTCTGTCAATATACTGAGTTGAGTTTCCACTGAAGTCCAGGCGAGAATTTCTGTTATTTTCTTGTCGGACAATAATGAACACTACGAAGTTTGAAGTGAACATCTTTTTGCGTGTTCCAGTGGGAGCCAAGGAACTCTGAGCGGCAATCGCTGAAAAGAATCTAGTGGAATCAAAATCCCATACCAAAAGTTAGAAAGAACTATCGAACAAACGGTGCCAATAGTTTGAATGCGTAAAGGCACAGTGGAGCTTGGCATGATACAAGTTTTGAGGAGAAAGTTCTTGTGTTTTTGAAATGGAAACGAAATTGTTTCATAAACTAAGAATCTACGACTATCTCAGTAGCAATAGCTAAGTAACTAAATTATATTAAAGAATCGAGACTAAAACTCTTAGCATTCTGATGATTCAAAGTGCGGATGCCGGGTCCATAATGTTGCAGAGATGAACCCAGGCGCAATGCCCGGCACTTGTGACACAAGTGTAGTCTTAAGGTACTTCCTATATGATGCCTGGCTTCTCTCTCTCTATACAAACATATTTGTCAGATTCCACACGAGCCGTTTTAGATACTCATTCCACAACAATGGAAGTTCAAGATAAGCTGAGGTGTTTCTATGATTACCTTAATAACGTAATTCATCTCACAAATGAGGTATCATCGAATAAATGCATTGAAATTGCCCGTAATATGTTGGATAATCGCCATCCAGTGTGTCCCAGCCTTCACTTACAATGTTTCAAATACATTGTCATAACCGTGCCTAAAGAGTTTATCATCGTGGTAGTTAGATAGGTTGTGGCTTTGAATAATTGTATTACGATTATCCACATCATTAGCAAGTGAGTGGCAAAGTCTAATCTGGTTACTATCAAATAAAGCATCATGATTCGGAATTGAGTTGGCGTTCAGACTTTAATTTTGATTTATCAACCAAAACAGTTTGTTTATTTGTCATTATTCGATCACGACAATTATTTTCTGTATACTGTTTTCACTACCATTATATTTGCTATACATTTTTCAAACAAATGAAAACTACGCAAGAATTTTTGTTTATATTTGACAAGGCCGCATTGTCAAATTAAAATATTTGGAATGATAATAATAATGCGAGTAGACTCTGGAGCCATGGAGTCCACGAGCTCACCGATTTTTTTAGGATATTGCAGAGCGACTACGTAAAACAGTAAGCGGCAATAAGGCTATTGGTATTTCGCGAAAAAAATTAGTCTCGCGATGCAGCGAGGTAATATGCAGCCATTGTTATTGGTACACTTTCTGTTTCAGAGGAACTAGGCGAAGTATTTTATTAGGGGTTTAAGTATGAAATTGCCGTTTTGTCTGGAGAATTTAACGAAAATTCATTTTTCCATACAAATATATTTGCGATTTTTTAAGGAACCACAAATCTAAATTGTGTGTAATTTTGTGGATATATTTAGACAACATTAAGCTATAGGATACATAGAGAAAATTTTTATGAATTGATATCTGTAAAAAAATATTCATATTTTTAAAACGGAGACGGGCACCTCTTAGGACGAGCTGTTTTTGAAGATGTATTTCTAGTAAAAAAAAATAAGAATAAAATTTTATACATAAATATGAAGTTTGAAATAAAAAAAGAATAATGGACATAGCTATTGTATTGAAGGAATTATACACTAATGAATAATGAGGAAAAAATCGTCAATTTCATTCTTTAACCCCTATTATCTGTAATTTTGTAGTTTATATTTTTTTATACTAGTAGTATCGTTAACAATTTATGTTGTAGATAATTGTTTGGAGTTTGAAATACTAACATTAAATTGTTACGAGTCAATTCGCAGACATGACTGACATGATGTTCGACACAAACTAGTTCTAAGAGTTTTTTGATAAAATACCCGATATTTTTGCATCAACGCAAAGTTTCTTTTTATCACACATTTTTATTAATTTTATATGTATGTATAAGCACTGGAACTGATTTATAGACATCAGTAGCTAATATTAGTAATAAAATAAATGAGTCGCTTTCCTGCAGTCGAATTTTAATGCAAAATCCAATATCACATTACTGTCAAGCTAATGCATCAACATTCTAATATATTTAAACATGCTCTAACAGATTTAATGGCGACTTCTAAATATCTGTCTGTCGACTTAACTGGTTGGAATGTTTCAAATACATTACCAACCCAGTAAACGTTGCCTTGGTCAATTTAACTATTTAGATGATTTACTCTATTCATGGCAACTAATTGGACTTCGCATTTCATTGCTAGGTCCTATCTATAATTTATTAACATTTATTTATTTTAGGAAGATCAACAGCATATAAACTAAACGTAACTAACAACTGAGGCCAATTAGACTAGAACTAGAATTTCTAACATAACACATAACTTAAATTACAATGGGTAGGTTAAAACGGTACGATAATACGTTAATACGTCGGCGTATCAACCAAAATTCAAACCATTTGAAGATCCCTTATATACAAACAACTTTTTCTATCTAAGCAAAACTGGAATCCCGAAGAAAAAGTTCACCGTTGCATGCATTTCAGAAGAGTTCGTTTGTAAATTGTTTCATCATAACAGCCTTTATAATTCAACCCACTGCTGGGACACAAGGCCTCTCCTTGTCATCGAAGGAGGTTTAGGCAGTAGTTCACCATGCTTGCCCAATGCGGATTGGTGGACGGAGTATTAGGTGTTCAATACCCCTTTGCTGATCTATTAGTCGCCTTCTACGACACCCATTGGATGATATGGAGTGATGCTGACGATGACATAGAACAATTAAATATTGACAATAAAATAATCACAGATCCCCTTGACATCGCAAATGAATTTAACAATTTCTTTATTGATCAAATTAAAATAACTACGAAAAATAATAATAATTCCCAATTTAATACTTTGACATATAATAAATCTAATTCTATTTTTATGAACCCTTGCACCCCAAATGACATTGAAAGAATAATTAAAACATTAAGAAATACGTCGAGTACCGGTTACGATGAAGTATCTACGAAAGTCATTAAATTCGTACCAGATTTGATTGCGCCATATTATGCAACGTTTTCAATAAATGCATTATTGATGGTGTTTATCCACATAAACTAAAACAGACTATCATAAAACCTATTTTTAAAAAGAAAGATAGAGAAAATATGTCATGCTACAGACCCATAGCATTGGTTTCTATATTCTCGAAAATATTTGAAAAATTTATTTACGAAAATCTTAGCAATTACTTTGAAGGAAATAATATATTCTGTAATGAACAAATAGGCTTCAGGAAACGTAAAAAAATTAGTTTTGCAATATTTGATTTTCTAAATGAAGTGATGTTAAGTCTTAATAAAAAAATCCCTGTGTGTGCTCTATATATGGACCTTACCAAGGCCTTCGATTATGTTGATCATGCAATATTAAAAAAGAAATTATATACATATGGTGTAAGAGGAAATAGTCTTAATCTTATATCATCGTTCCTAAATAATCGGAAACAGGCAACAATTGTAACTAAATTATGTTATGAAAAAAAAATTGAATTAAAATATCAATCAAATTATAGAGTTGTAAAATATGGAGTCCCACAAGGCACCGTTATGGGACCTTTTTTGTTCCTGGTATATATTAATGATTTACCTAAAATTGTTATAAATTCAACTATTAAAAGTCAAAAAAAGATGATATTATTTGCTGACGATAGTACAGTTGTATTTTCTGATAAAAATTATAACTTACTTGAACATAACATAAATAAAACATTAATAGATATAATTAACTGGCTAAATAATAATAATCTTGCAATAAATTTAGATAAAACTACAGTCATGACATTTAGAAATAGATTTCGACCGCCTATTAATGTTAATATAGAATACTTGGGAACAAAAATTAAAGAAGTTGATGTAACTAAGTTTTTAGGTTTAAATATTGACCATGAATTGAACTGGAAGGCACAAATTGATGATGTATGTTCCAAACTTAATAAATTTTCCTACGCACTATTTAAGCTGAAAAAGGTTGTTAGTGTCTCTGCTGTAGTAACGGCTTATCATTCATATGTAGCATCAGCTCTTCGCTATGGCATAATATTTTGGGGTTTTTCTACAGAGAAGAAAACTGCATTTATTGCTCAGAAGCGATGCATACGGGCTATCTGTGGAATAAAACAAACTGATAGTTGTAGACCTTATTTTATATCCCTTAAAATATTGACTTTAACTTGTATGTATATTTTTGAAACAAATCTCTTTGTTAAGGAAAACATTGGATTGTATAAAACATTCATTAGCTCTAGAAATTCAAATAGATTATGTCTACCTCAATCTAGGATTACTCTATTCAATAATAGTATATTTTGCATGGCGCCAAAAGTTTACAATAAATTACCGTCCTGTATTAAGGAAATAGAAAATATAATAATGTTTAAACAGAAGTTGCATAAATTTCTATGTGACAAGGCGTATTATACGCTAAATGAATATTTTGATGACAAATTCAGTTAGGGTTTTTAATTATTATTGTCTTCAAACTTATTATTATTGCTATACAAATTTGACATTTTTAAATAATTCTATAATGTAATATAAATGTATTGATTTATTGTATTGGATAAGTGCTATTGACAATAATTCAAATGAAATGTAATTTGCATGCATAATTATGCTGATATGGCTGCTCTGAAATTTTAACAATAACATCATTTTATAAATGTATACCCATATGTGCAAATAAATGTATTGATTGATTGATTGATTACACTGCCGCCATCACCCGGCTAAAATTTGTATGGAACAGTTCAAATATTTTTCGCGATTTCAGAGTTGCTTCGTTGCTTCTATAGTAAAAGTGGTTTGATAAGATCTTCAAATGGTTTGAAAGTTGTTGGTGTATTACAAACAACCCTGTAGGGAGCCTGTACAATATGGAGTTGAGTAAATACATTTCGATTTATGAATTATTTTCTATCTCTACCAAAGAAGTGCCTGGTTAGTGCATTTGCCCCCACACTGGTGTTAAACTGTATTATATGCCACTAATTCGATTTCTTAAGTTGAAAAAGTTATTGATGGCTTTGGCTTTCATATCACTCGTTTGTGATAAGGTCGAAGGTTGAGAAGAACTTCACCCGAAACCCTTAATCACTAAGGGACTGCCTACCTTATCACTTACTGTCAGAACGCAACTGAATACTGATAACATTTGCAAGACTTTGCAACTACCTACCTAGCCATCTAGAAAGATGTAAAGATCTATCTATCTTCTTAACAGATCTTATAGAGAATGTAAGGTTGTTAATGTTACGAGTAACATGGCGATGTGCATCTAATTAACAAAATACTTACCTACATAAGCTTATACGCTCACCTAAATTATACAATTTTTATTAACTTCGATAAAACAGTAACTTTTTACGTAGAACTAAACGCGACCGAGTTGCGGATCGATCTTCCGGTCTTTCCGATTTTTCAACCGACTTCAAAAAAGGAGGAGGTTCTCTATTCGACTGTATGTTTTTTTTTTTTTTTTTTTTTTTTTTTTTTTTTTGTATGTATGTTCCGCGATTATTCCGTCAATTATGAATCGATTTTGAAAATTCTTTTTTCGTTAGGAAGGACATACTCCAAAGGTGGTCCCGTATAAATTATACCGAAATTGGTTCAGTACTTTTTAGTTAAAGTGATAATTTCATTGGGGATGAAATAATAATATCGTCCACGAACACAAAAATAATGTAATTTTTTTTTTCGAACTTGCCATTACCTAATATGCAATAGTGAAATTTTGGTTAGTAGGTCCAATAGTCAACACATAAACTATGACAAATTATTTTATGAACTTAAGTTAAATAACTAGGTTCATAGTTCATTAACTTACCATTCATTTTGAATGAATGGCAGGCATTTGTAATGAGATATAGGTCTGAGACGTGATATTATTTGTTAACCGACTTAAAAAAAGAGGAAGTTCTCTATCCGACTGTTTTTTTGTGTTTGTTACCTGATTACTTCGTCAATTATGAGTATTACGACTCGATTTTAATGATTCTTTTTTAGGTACGTCAAGATCAGAGATGGCCCGTATAAATTTTATCTATATAAATTCGACCCTTTTTGAACAAATCAGTAATAGCAAAAAAAACGTTTTAGTTAAAGTTTCCATTAAGTTTTAATGAGCGCCTAGTAGGCCTATCCGTTTTCAATAAAATATACTTTATTTCCACTAAAAATAATAAAATAAAATATTTTTAGCAAAAAAATAGGCCAACCGACTTCAATGCGTACAAATTTAAACTAAAAAGTAAGAAATAAATAATATTTTTATGAATTAGTTGAAAAGAGCGTCATAGAAAACCAAGGAAAGTAATGATACACATTTATAATTCTTTATTTATAATTCATACTCCGATATATTTGGAGTCGGTGCGAGCCTAAGCAAAATAAACTTACCTAATAGATACGAACTTGATTAATCCATTAACTATACATAATAATGAATGATGAAGATAAGAAATAATCCGCCGCTCCGTGAAGTTCGAAAATTGCAAACACTATCCTCCTTGGCTAGCTGGCACCGGCTCCAAATATATCGGAGTATGAATTATAAATAAAGAATTATAAATGTGTATCATTACTTTCCTTGGTTTTCTATGACGCTCTTTTCAACTAATTCATAAAAATATTATTTATTTCTTACTTTTTAGTTTAAATTTGTACGCATTGAAGTCGGTTGGCCTATTTTTTTGCTAAAAATATTTTATTGATCTTGAGCATAATTTTTAATAAAAGAACTGACGGTTCTCTTCTTCCTTACAGGATTCTTTGTCTGGCAATTGACGACTATTGTGCGCCTGTCAAATCTGATTGTCTATGTTAATTAAGTTATTTATAGGTATAACTTACTGTGCGTTACTGTGGCCGTGTATCTCATTCAATGATAATCATTGAACCAACTATAATATGCGGACTTCCCTAATTGGTATTCTGTCGGATTCATGGAGTATGATCGATCTCCTCGTTCCAGTAGGATACGTTAAAACATGAAGCCTCAGGCGCACATTGCACACATGACCACATGTCCGTAACTTCCTCTGGAAATCTATGTAATCTCCAGTATAATCTGAATGTCCACAAAAGCGTAACCGTGGGCGCAACATTGCGCATAAATATTCAAATTCGATGTTACTCTAACAGCACACCTACTCGCCGCCCTACGCGCAGCCATATGAGTAAATTCCCTTGCTCGACGGCTGTTCGACATCTCCGATCAGTGTTCAGATGGCATGGGACTGCACGAGACTAAAATTAATAGCGGACAAATGGCCCTGTACTCTCCCAGCACGATCGAACCCCGCTTATTTATATCGGCTCGAGCATTATCCGAGCCGCTGACCTAAATGTATAAACCTTAAAAGGCTAAGAAATGCTGGAAGTAAATCGCCATATTGTTAAAGCAAATTGGTATTTTACAACACGAACTTTCGTGTGGCGTTCCCTTGTAAGGCGGGTCGCGCCATATTCTCTTTGCCATTGTTGCTAAATAGTTGCACCTAATCTGAGTCTTATAGCGTGAGTGATAAGAGATGCGACTATAAAACATTAAAGTGTGATAGCAAGCTTGGCACGGCCGAAGGATTGTGGCTCAAAATTAAATGTCATTCGCGATGACAGTCGTTATGGCGACATCTAGCGGTTTGGTCGTAAACGACTCCGGGACTATTACCTGAATCGAAAATAATAGCTTGGTGGGTGCGTCTTTTACAACAGCGCATTGTTGAGTAATGCGATTTTATCTAATCTCAATGGCATCTCGGGTTCTGTGCATTAGCTCGCCATTAACACGTTGTAGCTGAGTACTAAACACCTTTAATTGTCCACCTGAATATCGTCGCCGGAGTCGGCGCCATAACTCACACTACCACCTGCGTCTTGCGGCGGCTAACGGCACTTCTTCTGCGACCACGGTGCATGCACCGCACAAAAACGAGTTTTATTTTGACGCCTTATTATACATTTAAATTATTGCAGAACTCACCCGCTGCGCTAATGTCTAAAATTTATGGTTAGATCGCAGAGAAAATATTGTTACTCGTCCAGCAAATCATATGAACGATTCTCATAAATACTATTTAGCCTCTATGGTACAACAAATGTAAATTTTGCCGCGTCCAATGTCGAAAATATGAACAACCGGCTGGCAGTCGGTTCATCGCTAGTGAGCGATAATTTAAACGCCAACTAATGGTCCACTCGGGCGCATTCCGACAGATCCCGAGCTAGGAAATCGAACAACCCACATTCCCCACTGATCTCGAACACCTGGTCGAACCGATAATTTCGCTCATACCATTATTTCATGTTCCATTTCGCCAGTCATTAGACTTACTTCCGTACAAACGTAAAAGTGGCCATTGTTCGAACGACTCACGCAAGCGCAGATTTAGTCAGGAATGCGTTGTTCACCAATAACTATACTCGATGATCCATGTCGAATGTAAGACATGCCAAATGCTAAGGCAATTAGATACCTATGTTCGCATCGTTGGACACCGTCACCGATTCTAATTAGGTGCTTTTACGCGAACACAGAGCAGCTGTTGGCAGACAACAAACAATGTCACGCTTTTGGAAATAGCATTGAAAATCAAAGTGGATGGCACAGGTCTTGCACATTACAGTTGGAACCAAGAGAAGACTTATCCAAAAAAAGATATCGCGTTAATTCCTCAACTCGATTAAAAGTAAACGGGCAAATTAAAAGCGCATTCAGACTTATTATTATACAATCTTTGCTCATTATTTATCGGTGGGATACCAATGCATTTCAAATGTAAATAATGCAAATGAAAAGTCTATGTTTAAATTACACATTAAACACAGCGAGCATTATCTTACGATATTTACCAAGACGTAATACCATCAATAAACCGAGCCATTTACCTATCACATTAAGATAACTGCACCTCTAGAATTGTGTGGTGCATTTGTGTAAACAACTATTCACTAATACACCATTATTGCTGACCTCCTGGTCAATGATGGGCTTAGATAAATCTACACGAATAAACCTAGTGTCGCCTGGGTTACCCTGGGGCGGCAAGGGTCAAAGTTCAAGCTTTCACCGTCTCAGCAATCAATGCTCCTTTCACTTCTGAAAACAATAGCAAACAAGAAAAGAAATAGTGTCAATATTTTATCTATACTACTCGACCCACGTTATTCGTATAAAAATTCAGAACTTAAGCGTTTGTATTTATGTTATGTTACTCTTAATAGAGGATTGCTTTTGCGTATTATTACCGCCCGCGGTGATATTTGCAGGCAATCGCTTTGATATTTACTTTAAAGGTTGTAGATCAAAATGATTGAAGTATTCACGCCCTACGCCAGGGTTGGCATGCGTCAAACTGCAATAAGTACAACGACACGTAAAACGCTTGGCATACTGAGAGAATGATGGCTGAAGCTTTTGCATGCATATATTCCCTTTGAAAAATCTTGACATTTTTATTATTATTATATACGGGATCATATTCGAATGCAGGAAAAATAGCTGCGTGTCAAAAACCCCACAGTTGAGGACATTTTTTGTGAGTGACAAACATTCGGTTCACCTTATGACAAGCGGCGTATATTATTATAAGTACTTACGTAACAAGCGGTAACTGCAGCCTGAACATAACAAAGGCACCAGATACACTTACTAAAAATGATGAGAAAGCGCTTGGCAGCTAGCCAACCGGCTTCAAAGCAACAATTCCTAGATTTACTACAGGAAGACAACACCATAAACCCTAATACTTAACATAGATCATCTGTAGGGTGGATACTGCCGTAGTCATCATAAGTTTATTATCATCACCATGCTAAGACAAAGCGAAATGATCGGTGGAACCATTTGCAGTAACAACCGTGACAAACAGCTTAAAATATTTTATGAAGCACGGAAGAGCTAACTTTATTGGTGCCTAAGATATCTAAAATCGACCAAGTCGATTCGGCATCCGCCAAGGTAGCATCCTTAGTCCAAGCGAGCTTACCAACGCTCAAATTAGCTCCAGGTGTATCCACACCTAATAGACAAGTAACCTGTGACATTGAGAAGGGAGGGCAATGATTATCGCGGCACCACCTCAGGCGGCGCAGGCGCAAGAAGCGCACGGAACCAACGCGTCATCAAGATTGATGACCTCGCTATCGAAGGCCTTCGTGAGTACCAGCTGGCTTTAATTAAGCCCTATGACTGTTGCGCACATATTCTATGTACATGTTATACTTAGTCCTCTTTATATACAACAATTGTCATCTAAATTACACAGTCAAATAAATATGCTAAATTCTTCATTTTGGATTAGATGAACAGGCAAAAAAACAATGTCAATTCTGATTCCTAGATTAAATGTTTAAATGTGATCAAATCCCGTTAGTCATATGCGTTATACTTAGATTATAACCCTTAATGAAAATAGCAGATATGGTATTCCGTAGTGAAATTACACAATTGTCGCTTCATTTGTAAAAAATTGCGCATATAACACTAATTTAAATTTCATACCGGGACTGCTCTGAGATTCACAGCCGTGAGACTTCTGTTTTTAACTACTGAATTTGTCGATGCTAAAGTAACGAGTAACTTTGGTTAAGTAACGCAGACAATATTAACAGATCTCCAATATCATTTAATAAGTTTACAAAGCTAACGTTAACTGAACTGTCCGACACAGTACAGGAATATCTTTTGTTCCTCGCCGTCATATTCACAGCTCTAAAATGGATGGCCTAAGAAATGTAGTCTAGTTACTAATAGCCTGTCGCAACTCGATACGAGCCTTTCCTAACGACCGAAGCAATTAACGCGACCTAAAACTACACAATGGGCGAAAACCAAAGGGACTTGGTTACGCCACCGGTGGGATGCAATAGCCGGGCCGAAGTGCGATCAATATTGATGACCTGAGCCTATTGAACGCGTCTGTGTCTAGTCTTTATAAGAATAATAATTTTTACTTTGAAAAATCTTACTAATGTTATCTTTGTTATTTTTGTTGTATTTCAATCAGCATGATCATTGATCAACTCAGATTCATAAAACGCATATATATATTTAGAATATAATTTCATTAATAAATACTTCATGATAACATGTCACACTATTATAAGTAACTCAATAAAACATTAAATAATTGATAAACAGAATATGAAACATCAAAAATTGTGTTGTAATAATATTTGTTTTCTAATTATTAGTATGTAGGTACCTATGTGTTTCATTTTATAGTCCTTAGGTAGATATAAACATTTTTTTTTTTCAAATAACAAACAAAGCCGGGGCGACAACGTAGCCCAAGTGTTGCTGAACCTCTAGGAAAAAAAATACCAGTAGTTCCATAATGAGACTACTCCACTGGAACTACTGGGAATACACGCCACTAATATGAGCACTACATCGGTTAATGGAATGAAATGGAAAGAAATGCCTACGAACCAGCCGTAGTAGAAGAAGAGAATATTTACAGAATTTCTTCCCAAAATGCGTTTTATGTATTCCTGTACAAAGTTGATATTACAGAAATTTTGGTGTAAATGTTGACATTCATAGATCTGTACTTGTGGAAAGTCGTGACTTTTGTCGTCAATTATAATGTTTATGTGTTATAAACAATCTGTAGTAGGAACTCAATTCACAAGCCCTCGAAAACTCCAGTGCCGGGAACTAAAACAAAACAATTTAGCCGGCTACCTAGAACGTCATTATCTCGAGCCATAAATCTTCTGCGAGTCAAATTGTTCTCATTTCACACCAAATAAGTTACGGGGAAGACGATCGGCACGGGCGCACGCGGCCACCGCAATTACGCATGGTAATGGCGGCCGGCGCGCACGCACTGCTCGCTCGCTGAAAAACAATAATTTATCGTATCGATGTCAGTGAACTGTGCTTTCCTACAACGATAGAAACTTAATATATCGGTAATAGTTATGGCCATCGGTCACGTTACATCATTCCAAGCCGTTGTTCGATTCTCGTAAATTCCAACGCTCATCTTATTGATTTGACAACAAGTTTTATAATTTCACTATTATTGACCGTAATGCTAGTAATAAATACGACAGCTGGAAGGCACCTCCATTCTATATTTAATATATTATTATATAAGTATTTAATATTAATATAAAATTGCCTTGTACCTTATAATTTAGTCGTCAATATTTCACCTTTGAAGCAATATAGGTACTCTTAATAGCCGTAATCAAATTCACCTACGTGTAGACTCGCCGTTTTTTCAAATAGTCTTACTTAAATTGCAGAGACGGCAGCTTTCTTTGCGCTATTATTATCAGCGGACTTTACTGTCACGTCTCGACAATAAAGTAGCCTACTGCGATCGATTATCGTTCATAAAGACGTAGTAATCCTAGAAAATTCCAAAGGCTTCAATTATTGAGGGACCCGCATCAAAGTTTTTAGCGTATGTTAATATTATTATCCACATAATTATGCAGTGGCAACCCCGTATTAAATTGTAAGCGCAGTGCAACAACAAATTGATAAGGCTCATGCATAAAGATGGTGCCCGAGGAGCCGCCACGCCGGATATTTCATTGTCCCGTACGCTTGCCTATGGATGTGTACGAAATTACACGCAAGGTGTAACTTTGAAATAATAAAACGCCTTTTAGGGTTCGATGGTGGAGATAAAACCTGACGCTGTCATTTACTTTATTCTTGCTTTTATTTTCCGTGAACAACTGTAATTCTAAATAATTTCGCGCCTAACTGCCTTACGTTAACACCGCCTCTGTAATTTAATTCTTAATGCTTATTGTGGTGCTAACTTTTTTGATTATTTTATGTTGTGTCGAAAAACATTAGTAGCCGTCAATCTCTTAACATCATCATCAGCCTTTATAATCCGACCCACTGCTGGGACTCAAGGCCTCTCCTTGTCATCGAAGGAGGTTTTGGTAGTAGTCCTCCACGCTTGCCCAATGCGGATTGGTGGACGGATTATAAGGTGATCAATACCCCTTTGCTGATCCATTAGGCCCCTTCTACGTCACCCATTGGAGGATTTGGGGTGACGCTATTCAACTCTGCCGGCATCACACGGCTATGCCGGCATCACACGACTATTAATCTCTTAACGATCATCCCTAATAAAAATATATATAGGTAAGCAACTGTACATCTTTGAAATACACATAATTCAAAATTATCTACACTGATATTATTTTTGGTTTTAAACCAATCTTATAAAGTTTTGACTCCAACAACAAATTAAGCAAACTTAATGGGACATTTATTCAAAACGATAGATTTATAGATTTTTTGTCGTATTATTCATATTTGTATTATTTATAGATTTGATACTTTTATTATAATGGAAAACTACAATTATATTTGAATAAATTTCTTCAAATTCAATTGGAAAGAAAAAACAAACATTAGTTTCAACAAAAATATTGTATGGTATTTATTTTCTGTGCAGCGGGTTTTAGCAGTGATTTAGGTAGGTACAAAATGTAGAATTTGATGTAATTTACTCTGCATATGATATCATAAGTCAATAATTAGCACAGGGATTATTGCCTTAAAACTACACTAGATACAATTTTGCGAAACTCTGACGAGACAAGATAGAAAGGAACCGTGTGGCGGGAGCCAACTAGTGATATATAAATTTCCGCACGTCCCCGCGATCACTCAAGCAATGCAGGTGCGCGCGCGCACCGAGCGCTGCACGCCGAGACCACGCATACAAAACATCCTATCGCTATGTCAGCCACATAAAACAAATCCCTAATTGTTCCTCGATAAAAATTAAAACTGATTAACATTCAAATGGCACATTAACTATTTTGGATGCACTTAAGCTGTATTTGAGCAACATATAGTCACTAGCAATTGCAGTAGCTACTGCCAAAGCTATATGCGTGAAGAATAACAAAACAAGATATATTTTGTATGTATAATTAACCGCTAAAGAGTTGAGACAAAGTTAAAGTAGACAGTAGCACATCCTGTCGAGCCATATGACATTCAAATGGTACATGAACTATTTTGGATGCATTTAAGCTATATTTCACCAACATATAGTCACTAGCAATTGCGGTAGCTACTGTCAAAACTATATGCGTGAAGAATAACAAAACAAGATCTATTTTGTATGTATGAGTATAATTAACCGCTAAAGAGTTGAGACAAAGGTAAAGTAGACAGTAGCACATCCTGTCGAGCCATATGAATACTTTATTGGCAACCGTTTGATCCTATCGCCTTTGAATAACTAATGGAAGGCCCGCGGCGCACACGCACTCACGATCATACTCTTTATATTTAATGTGAGACATATCAATGATGTTGTTACCCTTAAAACGGGTAAAATGAATATTAAAATACATCACAAGCTCTTAAAATGTATTAAAACTGGTTACGTATCTCATGACTTATTTGCAATGCATAAGATTCAAAGAAAAATAATTGAAATTCGTCTTAATAAAGAAACCTTGTAATTAATGTAATTAAAACCCCGCTAATAAATTGAATTAATATTTATTCAGGTTTGACTTCTCTATTAAGAAATAGACAAAGTAGAAAAAGAATATACAGCGAACTTATCATTTTTACTGCAGACGTTATTGAGATTCTCAATGTTTCCCGATATGGTCTTTACCATATAGATTTCAACGCTACAGCTCGTAAACTAGTTCTTATTGACTATGTTATTGTAGATGGTAATCAAGCTACAGACGCAAAACTGGTTATGCATTATGTGTCATAAACTAGAAGTTTCGTGCCTATCAACAAGAGTCGAATTACCATACATAAAAACACTGTCGTAATTTGCTGATGGTATCTACGTTGGTACAGCGCGTGAGTGCTAATTTCAATATTTATCGAAAAACATGGGACGACCAAAAGTGTAGGAGCAATAAAATTTATTAGATGAAATATTGGTGATAATGAGAGACTCACTGAGGTTGGACCAGTCGAGGTAATAACACATTATTTCTGGATTTAGCGAGAAATATAGGAGTTGCAATGTGCACTTATCAAGTAGGATAGCATAGGTTATCGATTGTGCACGGTCCAGCGGGTTCTGAATTAAGTGACTCCGTGACAATAAATAAGTGCAGGAAATTATCGCTTTTGAAAGCCGCAGGTGGAGGCGACACAGCGTAAAATGTGGAAGCGGGTGATCGTAATTTTCGGAGCCTAGATAATAAAACCTTTCGTTGTAGCGCAGAATACTGAGTTGGCTTTTGTATTCGTAATGTTACGACAAGCGTTGTAATAAGCAGTATGGAAGGTAAACTTAATATTAGAAGGTACTAGTACTACGTGCGTTAGGACTAGGAGCAGTATAGCATGATGACAGAATAAGACAAATGCTACTATATTCATAACTGCTCAAGAAACTAGTTACGTTATTTCCATCTTTCTCACATTTCTCCTTCTTTTATTTAAATGGCGATCGCGACACATAAACATTACGCATTTCGCCAATGTCAAGTGAAAATATATACCATAGTAACAGACAATTGTACGGTAGATTGAGTTAAGAATGGGGTCTTTCAAGACGTGTTACAACAAGAACTCAGGAGAAAAACCTTCTCACATCTCATAACATGTGACAGGAATTGGGCATTTTAATGTCATCTTATATATAAACTTCTCGTGTCACAATGTTCGTTCCCGTACTCCTCCGAAACGGCTTGACCGATTCTCATGAAATTTTGTAAGCATATTGAGTAGGTCTGAGAATCGGCTAACATTTATTTTTCATACCCCTTAGTGTCCACCCTTAATTTTTTTTTTTAATTTCAGTAGTTTTATGATTAAAAGTAATAATACTTTTGGATAGCAAAACAAATACTCAAACAATATGTTAATACCAGTGAACGCATATAAATGCATTCACTGATTATTACGTAAAGATGAAACTTTGTGTCCCTTTTTAAGCCTAATGTCACACTCATCTGAGCACACTGTGCTCAGATGAGTGTGACATTAGGCATCAGACTAATATTATGAACGCGAAAGTTTGTATCGATGTATAGATGAATGTCTGGATGTATGTTTGTTACTCTTTCACGCAAAAACTACTGAATGGATTTTAATTAAACTTTAAAAGCTCATACATGAGAATAACATAAAGGATACTGCGCAGACGAAGTGGCAGGCAGAAGCTAACACTTAATTAAAGTTCAGAAACAGTCCCTGTCACAGTCTTTGACCGCGATGAACTCCGAAATTACTCAACCGATTTTGATTTTGTTATCACTTTATCCACCTTGTCCACCAATCCGCCTTCTAAAGCGTGTTGGACTACTGCCTATACCTTCTTCGTTGAAAAGGAGAGGCCTTGTGTCCCAGCAGTGGGTCAAATTATAAAGGCTGTGATGATAATGGTGATAGAACATTATGGGTTTCATTTTAAAAATAAAAATTATAGCAGAACTGCGTTTGCCGGGCCAGCGAGTTAATGTGTAAAATGTGTTCCGATGAATATAATTGAGAAGAGGTGCACAACAGCACGATAAAGTAAATAACATTGAGATGCAAAGCGACACGGTATTGCACAGTACAGTTACAAGAATAGTTCCTAGTTGCTTCAAGTACAGTCAAACGATTTACAATCCCACATTTAATTAACGAAAACAATTCCAATTCGAATGCCATTCCAGCATTTCATCTTAGTTTAGTAATAACGCGCACATAAACCAAGCGAGAGAATGACCCACCTAATGATGTTGTGCAAGTTCATTTGTATCCCGTGTTTTATGAGACGTGGAGTCTAACCCGCGACCTCGCGGTCAAAGGCCACAACTTTACGACTCGGACCGCGTCAATGAGTTATTCGAGTACGGTTATTGAAGATTACGCGTATGGAAGTGAGATTTAGCGGCGAACGCTGTAATGGCCGATTGAAACCGATTGAATGGAGTATTTGATTTTATTACCGAGATACAAACCTCTTTAGTCGATGCTAAGGATAATATACTAACAGAACACGTATAGGAAGTAATAATTTATAAGCTGTGTAATTATTATGGCGGGGTTGTAAATTTCATTGAGGTGTCAACTTATTTATTTACTTTTAGTGTAGGATTTAATTAGGTACTAAAATTGTTAAAACCCGTAACTATCTTTTTTCATTTCCTCTATGGGTACCTAGAGCGCCTCTAGCGTAAACTATCAGAAACAAACAAGTTAAGGGGAGATAGAAGACGACAATACTAGTCGATTTCACTATGGGGATGTACTATCCGAAAGCGAACCTTTTCCGAGATATTAATTACTTTAGAATTTTATAAAAAAAAAACGAAAACACATCTGAACGCAATAAGTGTACTACAGGTGTGAGCGAGCGCGCTATAGCAAGAGTTAGAGGCTCTCTTCTATCTCCCCTTAACGGGTCTGCCACTAATTACCAATCATATATACTAATCATCCTGTATGTCCTGAAATAATCTGTCTCTTCTTCTTTTACCTACCCATGTCCCAATTAATTTAGGGTCGGTCCAATATGCCACCATATTGCACCTACTTTATGTTGAAATCACATTACGCTAACGTCACGCCTGGGGTGGCGTGAACGTTATCTTGGAATCTCCCTACGGAAGGCAAGACTTCCCACTCAACGATGTCCCTCACGTGCACCTCGGCGCGAGATTATCAACGACCGCCACCTCCTCGCCCTCATAGGATGAGGAAAATGTGTTGGCCACGGATGTGTCACAGACGGGACCATGGGAACCCTTGCGGAAACTTCCACGGCCCCATCGGTGCTTATCTGAGACAAACTCGTTCATCGTCACTACGCGAGTAACCTCTTGAAGGATGGTCTGCATCTAGTTATGAAAGCACTAGACTACTAGAGGTTTTTAAGCTCTTTAAAAGGAACTCGACTCAAGTCATACGGTTAACCACTCAGTGAGTCTTTAAACCCTGAATCCTAAGACTAAATTGAGTCCAAGACTGGGACTCGAGGTCTATTTTAAGACTTGAGTCATTATAAAATGACTTCGAATTTTAAACGACTCAGTCTCAACGAAAAGTTTCAAATCCTGTTCAAACCCTTTTAAAACGACTCGGTTCGCGGGAGTCTTAAGTCGTGAGGCGCACTCATACTCGTATACTAGAATTAATGTGGTTAGGTATGCTATATGCATGTTACATACGCTAATTATTACAGGGAAAAAAAGATCATAATTATTACAGGGAAAAACCCCTCAAGTCGTATTTTTTGAGTCGAGTCCTAAAAATTGAGGCGAGTTTTGAGCTTTTTAAGCCTTTTAAAACCTCGAGCCCCTTTATCACTGCATCGGGTTCACACACAGGATAAGAAGTGGTAGTTATTCATATTCATGGCCGGGAACTATCTAGGGAGTCCTAAAATAATCTGTAAGTATGGTATAAATATAAATTTTCATCGCCAAATTACAGTCACAGAACGCGTAGTCTTACTTCAAGAATTTGCTAATAGTTAATAACAATTTATTGTTCGCTATTTACATAATTTATGATGTTTGCAGTATTGCGTAGGCTTATTGTGATGGAGAGAGCATGATGAATTGTTCTCGTTGTAGTGTTGACCTTTACTTTTACTAACTCCTGCCCGCGACTCTGTCGACATTAGAACAAGTATGATTAAGACAATATAAATGTATATCTTGATTGCTGATAGCGTTCTGTGAATACACATGTTAATTTTGTATTACTAATTTTGTGATAAAGAAGATTATTTTATATGTATTTAAGTTTTCCTTAAATACATATAAAATAAAATTATGCAGAATCAAGAATGTTAGAGTTCTGAACTGGGCCGGGACCATTCTAGAGAGCTGTTAGCCTACCCTAGAAAAATACCCTTCCTCAAACATAAAACTACATAGTTTTGTTCAGGACATAGATAAAAGAAAAATAATAGTATAATAGTAGTGGCTGGGGCCATCCACCCTAGGAAAAATCCCTAGCTACGCCAATGGACACATGTAACTAGCGTGGGCGTGAACATCGTGCACCGTGTGCGCTGCAGCGGAGCAGCGGCTTTATGAACACGCTTATTACCATAGGTATCACGCACACATGCGCATTACTCACACATTGGTGCATTTTTTGGTCTCGTCCTAGTCGATTCATTGTCAATCTCTAAACGTCAGTAATTATAAATTTAAGCTTATCATACACACATCAACGTCATGGTTACGTTTTAATACAAAAGGTAAGCGAATAATTGACCCACTTGTAGTAAGCCATTGTCCATAATTGCGTGTTGGCCCTTAGTTCAGCTCTGTTTGAATACATTCAAAGTACCCATGACTAAAGAATTTAATTGCTATTTTATGTGTGCTAAAAGATTGTAGTATATGTTAATATTTAGTTTTAGTTCCGTTATGCCCGCTTTACGAGAGTTTACTTTTTTATGGATCTGTACAGAAACAATATAGGCACACGGTCTTTATTTTTTCTAATGTCACCAAATAGTGACCTCTAGTAGAATATGAATAGCGAGTTCTAGTAGGATTCCCTAGACAGCAGATCAGACCAATGCTCGAAATCGATTTCCAAAGTGTGAATATCTCGAAAATACTTTCCACGTCTTTGAAGGACTGGTAGTAACTGGCAAAATCAAAGGCAAAAAACAAAGACGGTGCAATGCATTGTTTAGATCAATTCCGCATCACTCTCGACGCCAAACTGTTTAACGACCGAATCAAATGGAGGAACATCGCGAGGGGCAAGATATCCTCCACAGCATTGCACAATACAATACAAGGAGGATAAAATAGAGACCTCAAACAGGAACAGCCGTGTACAAAGTTCCCTGGAATCACAAAAACATAGAATAAGAACAATTATTATGTGTTTCTTTTAGGTACAGCTTAGGTTACCAACAATCAAGTGGCACTCTTAACACTCCTTGATATTTGCTGTTTATTATTTGTATCAACAAAAGCTTACATTTTTGAACCTTGTTTTCCAATATTTCGATGCGAAAAATATCAACGTTTCTTACAGTCACTTTCAGGGCAATGTTAATTCTATTCGATTAATTAAGCCGATTTTACCATAGTATAAGTTATACTATGATTTTACTAAGGTACTATAGCCACAGTCTATAAAGATTGTACGCTGTACTCAGCAAAGAGCCCGACTAAACTCTAGGAGTGCGGTGATTACGCTTTATGTTTTTGCCATAAAAACTTAATGCCAACCACAATATGAACACTAGATATTATTAGTGAGATATAAGCAAGCGGGCCCTTTGTGAGTGTTTAATTTTCTCTATACCTTCGCTGTACTCGCCCTAAGTACCATTACAACGGGACGGTTATCACCCATCTCACATATTTCCACGTCACGCTCATTGTTCGACCCCAGTACCTTCGCCAGTTAACATTCAGTGTTGCACACGTCAAAATATCAAAATGTACGCATACGTTTAAATAATGAATGTAATGAACTTGCCACAGGTGGGAACCATGAGAGAGATAAACATTTTCTTATGAAGAAATATTTTAAAACAAAATGAAGTAATGTCTCTACACCAAGTATTGGTACTAGTAATAATATTTAATATAAAGAAAAAAGCTGCAATCCATTGGATTGGAAAAGTGCATACCTACTTCTGCTTCTAGATCATCATCATCATCAACAGCTCATATAATGTCCCCACCGAGGGGCTCGAGCCTACCCCACATTAGGGGCGATTAGGCCTTAGTCAACCACGCTGGCCAAGTGCCAGTTGGACGACTTCAGACACAACCTAAGAATTTCTTCATAGGTGTGTGCAGGTTTCCTCGCGATGTTTTCCTTCATTGTTAAAGCGATTACGTACATAAAATTTGAAAACATATTGCTACGTGGCGGGGTTCGTACCGGTGCCTCCCGGGTGGGAGACAGATGCTGTACTCTATCTGCTTCTAGATGACATGTTAAGCCTTATATTACTCATGATCTGAATAGGGAGCTCGCTAGAATAGCAGCATTGTACTTTTTTTTATTTTACACCTAAGTGCATCCAATTCGTCAATAGATACTCCGTGTCCACGAAAATTCGGAAGGTATTTTGAGCCTGGTTACTCACAGTTATTATGCAATAATTTGTCAGAGTCTGAGTTTTTATAGCCCTTAACACCACACGACGTAGATAAGGTTAATTTCTTCTTTCACACCAACGCTACATAAAATTTAAGTCTACCTAGCTTGTTGATCTATAAATATTTTTAGCCGTTGTTAAAAAAGTGAATAAGCTCAATAATTCTAATTAAGAAACAACGCTCTGGCATTACAGAGTGTAAACAAACGCCAATCGAAAAGCTTTCCAAAAGTGTTTAACAAATTAAGGGCGTCACGCCCATATGAATTATTAGAAGCATCCACGGTCGCATGGCAGACGTCTGCGAAAAGCTTTAGCAACCATTACTGGAATGACCAAACAAATACCGCTAATTGAACAAAAAGACTACCGCACATCGCAATCAACCCGTAAATGCTGCGGTACCAGTCAAACCTTCGTCAACCGGCCAATTACAGGTGCCCTGAGTCCGGCCCCGGCACTTTGTTGCCGGGCGATGCAGGTACGCTACAATTATGGTTGTTTAATGCGGTTTTATATGTGACTGTAATTACTGCGTTATTGTTATCGGGGCAACAAAGTTTGACAATGACGCGAAGAGGGTTATTTTTCAATATTGTGTTGCAAAATAATTTGCTATTGGGAATGAAAGGCATTGTATGTTATGTTGATAGGCGTTTTTCAGAAAAATATACCTATATAATACCTATTAGGTAATATAAAAAATGTATATAGAATATATAAGTAAATATACATATAGAAGTATAAATACTAGCCAGTTCGTATATGTTTACTCACATATTTATTTTCATATTTTGTTACGATAATGTTGGCGTATTTCACATAGTTATAATCACGATCGTGATCTTAAAAGGGGTTGAGCAGAGCTTTAGGTAACATTTAATTCACATAAAGCCACATTTGGCAGTATGGACCATGCAGTGCCTCCACACCCTACCCAAAAAAGCAATTATCCTTCAGTAATCCAACAAACAAATACGAAAAACAGACAGATACTCCACTCTAAAGCATCTCCGCAGTCCGGGTAACGGGGTATTCATATAATTGTATTAGTTTTATAAAAACTATTTTATCGGGCTGAACCGGTACATCGTTCAGTCACGCCCAACATCATAAATACGGGACAGCAGTCAACTGGTCTTTCACCGAGCCCATAGCTCTGGTGGCCCTGAAAAAGGCCTTTTCCTGTATCCCCCATAATGGTAATAAGGGTGGAATGGATCAAATTCAGCGCAATTTAAATCCGGTGCATAAGCCGACTGTTCCTCTACCTAAGCCACAGCCATCCGTCGTACCGGTCCCGCAAGAGGGAGCAGCTCGATTGGGTCCAGCTGTGCAGGCGCTAGCTTCCACAGGGAAAACTCCCGTAACACCACCACGGAAAACCAAACCAGAAGTCACGTCCATCCGCCACCTCTGAGAGCAGAGGCGTGTCACGAGCGTCGGTCGGTTGTGGGAAGCTTACCAACTACCAACTCTGCGAATACTGTCGTTAAATAGTAATGTCTTTATATTTTATCAAACTTTGACCATAAAGTTTGGCGAATCGTTTCTGTGTCGCACAATGAATAAATGGCAATTTTTCATACTCTACTTTCACTTATCATCTGTAGGCATATTCGCTAACTTTTTTGACAGTTAAATCTGAGTGAATTACATATCCATTGCTGTTTGACACGACACGCTATTATGGCACTTGTCGTGTAAAAACAGCAGTGTATATGTAATTCACTCGGTGATCACGAGTTTCAACTGTCAATAAAAGTTAGAGAATAGCCATACTGGTGTGATGAATCGGGACTTTTGACTTTCATTTGTAAAGTAACATTATGTTTGTTGTCTATATGGCACAGTCACAGACAAAATTGTCCCAAAAACATTAAAAACAAGTCGGTTAGGTAATAAATGTAACTTAATTGAACTTGAACGTTTTATCAATACTAATAGATTATTAATCAAATCTGTTGTATGGAATATGATGTAGAACTATTCAATCACCACTTCACGTACAGTCGAATCGAGAAACTGTTTCGAGTGAGAAAACAAGAATTCATTATAATGTTATGATCGATCGACTACAGGCTACACAATAAGGGCTCGAATTTGCGTCAAAGGTCATCACAGATGATCTTTCTATTTGATCAGTCAATTGACTCGGAACTGGACTGTAAATAGACAAATCACACATTAGAACCACGACAGCACAATTCACGTTATTTGAGTTTTAATCTTACGTGCTTAGATATAAGGGTGAGGCGGGTTCCTCATTATGAGGTACAGAGTTAATGCCCGTAACGCGTGAAGCGGTACTTTCATTAAGCGGGCAAACGAACAGACGTGCAACAACACACTATGTTTGTTTACCAGCCACTTTTATTTTGTTGTCATTAGAAATCTGTGTTTCACTATTGTTTAGTTGAAATGGGAAATGCAAATAGTTTTCAAATGTAAATGTCGAGTTCCTTCCCGGTAATTGTGGTGACTCGCCGGAATACACGAGTTGCAATACGCCTTTGTTTCGCTTCTAAGAAAGTAGTCACTTCCACGAAATAAAAGATAAGATGCCCATAGAGATGACGCTTTGTACAGTCACGTACATTATTACGAGAACGCATAAAACACTTCGACATTGGACTGGTTGAAAGCTGGGCGGGTCCCATTTCGAAATCATCTTCCCGGATATCTTTATATTGCACTTTCAAACATTAATATAAGAATTAGTGATAGAACGGTGAGGATAAAAAAAAATTGATATTAGAAATAAACAAAACTACCCTATCTTTCATAAATGCCAATAAAAATTAAGTCATTACTGGAATTTTTACGACCCAATGCTACTTATCAGACGTCATCCCTCCGTAGGCTATGGTTGGTGGATAGATACCCTGATACTCTCCACCATACGTGCCATCTACGGCCTACCAGTAAGAAAAAAATAAATTATAGCTTTGTACCATTTAATAAATTATAGCTTTTAATAAATCGGGAGTGGTCTCCCCTTGACTTTCTTGTATACCGCAAACGACTCAAAGGTTGATAGAAACTATTTATTTTGATGTCATACATGCAATTTAAATTCTGGTCACCCATCTGAGTACCGACCGCGCACTTGGTTGCTTAACTTTTGTGATCGACGGCTCAAAATTTGATAGAAACCTTATATTTTGATGTCATACACCTATGTTATATTTGGTTGCAATAAGTTAAAGCATGCTCAAGTTATCGTGCTAACGCACAGACAAACACACAGACATAATTCCAAAAAAAAAAAATTTGGACTCAGGGAGGTTCAATACGTGTTTTTGTTGCGTTTCAATTTTTTGACGATTACAAGACTTCCTCTATACTGCGTATACGAGAAAGTAAAAATTAATGTTCTAATAAAATACATACAAACATACTTACCTATAACGTATACGAACTTTACTACGCTGCTAATAAAAGACAATTTGTAATCACTGAAATTACAATTAAAATAATTCAAGGAAAACAACAGCTCATTAAACACCACTAATTTGCGTTCCTGTACATAATTAATTTCTTTGTAAAAGTGTCATGAGCATTCGGATGGCCGTGCATCAATTTGGAGCACAGTAAAAAGGTGACGATCTCTCACGAAGGAAGCTAATTATCACACGTAGTTACTTTAAACGACAAACGGCTCCGGTTGACTGCAATAAAACTATAAAAAGTGACAAAGATAGACATATTTATTCGCACGAACCCAAATAAAATTATAATTATTAATAAATATTTATTTGCATGGAAACATGGTTAAAAGATGTTTCACTTGTCATACACAGAACTAAATGTTTTAACCAAAATATTTAAAATTTCACGTTTAGTCAATTTCGACTTTGAAAATATTCGATATGGCTCACAATAAGCATAATCAAATAAAAATGTATTATAAAGCGAACAATGTCTATACTAATATAATAAAGCTGAAGAGTTTGTTTGTTTGGTTGGACGCTCTAATCTCAGGAACTACTTATAGGAAGGAACTTCTTAAGGAATCCTATCGATCATTTGCAATAACAATAGGTAGTAGGTACCTATGTACAACAGAATAGTTGGTATCAAAATACCGTTCAACAAAACCATACTCATCAATATTAGCCTACTAATGAATAAAATCAGTGTTAATAATAATTTATTACAACCATTAAGAAGCTACATGTGATTATTTTCATTAATCGGCGCAGAAATGGGCACTTAAAGAGCAGAAAATTTCCTATTTCTTCCACCATAAATAATGTGTAATTTGCACCAGGAAAATTCTAGAGGATATTGCAACTAAGCCAGTTCTCTTCTGAGAACTGTCGAATGATTTATTATGCGAAATTATTGGAAACGTTCAGCACTTGTCTACGGTAATCGCTGACTGGAGTACGTAGTCATACGTTCATCCACCGCTTCTCAAACTTTTGGCACACCTCCCCTGACGAGTAAACAGAGCATTCAGCACGGCGGCTCCTCTGAGTACATATTACTTGAAACCAGTATCACTTCTTTCTTGTGCTTTAATATCTCTATTAGAAAAACGAGTGACATCAGCGAATGTAACGTATACATAAGTAGGCAATTAACATTAAGTTTATTCATCGCTGTAAGTGAACTCAACGAGGTTCTAATCTTCAATAAAAATGCTAATGTTATATTAATATTATCC
This sequence comes from Elophila nymphaeata, assembly GCA_955850985.1. Classification (NCBI taxonomy): domain Eukaryota; kingdom Metazoa; phylum Arthropoda; class Insecta; order Lepidoptera; family Crambidae; genus Elophila; species Elophila nymphaeata. The sequence goes on along the minus strand of OY039082.1, from coordinate 18,445,012 downwards.
TAACTCTATTATTAATGTTGTAGTTACGTTAGTAAACGGGTACCTATACATGGGAACATGGTATATTTACGTTTACGATGGTTTGATTTGATAGAATACTACAAGTTTATTATTATAGGAATCGAAATCGTTATAAATTATAGTATAATACAGTAACTTTTCGATATTATATATAGGTACATATATGAGAATCATATATATAAAATATCCTTCAAAGATTTGAAAACAAAGTACCTAAAACAGGTAAATACTTAATTCCAATTTTTTACATTATATTGATTAGTGTGTATTAAATATTATATGTGAATTTGGAGCTAATTGCATTACCTACTGATAATTGCGATGTGACTAGCCTTTGAGGCGTCGTCGTATTTGGCAACGATCGCTTGATGACACAATGCGTTTTCGTCGGCGATGGAAGTAGTCATTAGTTCAACGGAGCTGTCGCGCGAGATCGCGCGATGCCGTTCGCATGATGACAATCACCCGCCACTTGCTCCGAAATCAATTAGGACAATCTGAAGAAATTTTGTATTTTGAACTCATCGTACGGTAAAGAACGCATCGTGCGATACAAAAATTATGGTGCCATAGGGCGATCGTTGCCAGTTAGGACGACATTTAAGAGAGAGAAAGCACAACGGATTAGCTGCTCTAAGTTGAAGCACCCGAATCGGAGCACTATCTCCATCTTACAGAAGACCGTAGTCAAACAAATGTACATTTTCGTAGTTATGTTTCTACCTAGAAGTAGTTATATAAGGTTGCCAAACCTTCACGGAGTAGGAGATGGGGTTAGTTAGTGTTACAAAAAAAAGTTTCTGCTAGGTCGGCACGTGTGATACCCCTGGTATTGCAAGTGCCCATAGGCTGCGGTGACTGCTTAGCAAAAGGCGGATAGTATCCTTGTTTGCCCCCAATGTGGTATAAAAAAATCGTCTACAAGCTACAGAAACTGCCCACCATCAGGCAGCCTATTTGCTTGTTTCCCATATACCTAGCATAAAAAAGCAACCAAGTAAGTCTCTTTAGACCTTAAAAGTATTCCTAGAGGAGCGCATTAAATGACTGGTGAGTAACACTAATATCTTTGAGAACAACTGGGTTAGAAGAAAATAATGCAAACTTATTGAAAATCAGCGAAGCAGTCGTGATATCTTTTCGATTCATGTGTTTTACGTAACCTGTCGAACACTTCAGTGATTAACACTGGAATCTCCTTCCAAGACGTCTCTAAAGTCACTTTGTTTGATTTCCGACACACGACGCGTTTGCCGTTAATAGGGTTGCCTGCCCCGCGATCGCGCTTTTTACAACGTTTTTACCAAAACCAAATCGTTATCGTTTTCATAGGTTTTGACAGCTGACAGCTGACAGCTGACAGCTGAAGGATACTTGATAATTAATACTAGACTAACGTATTAGCTGACCCGCCACGCGTTCTATTCTATTCCATTCTTAATTAAGGGCGTCGCGTCGCACTAAGCGTACGCATTTTGCCAATGTCAAGTGAAAATGTAACTAAAGTAACAAAAATTGTACGGTTGATTTAGGTTAAAAATTGAGTCTCTCAACACGTGTTTTTACAACAAGAACTCGGGAGAAACTCCGTCACACGATGTTGTTGCCTTAATAACGACAGAAGACTGACGCACGGGGACGGTTATAAAATGTTTGACAAATAGGAACAGTTTACATGGGAAAATAAAAATGTTGTTTTTGCTATTTTTTTAATTATAAATTATAATGAAACCTATCCTATAGCCTCAATTGGAGTGGAACAAATTCAGTAAATTAAGAAAAAACGTTAAGTAATTTTGGAATTCTACGAGTAACAGATAATTATAAAAATCATGTGTTTGAACGTTTGAACTATGTTTGAACGTTTGAACATAGGAACATAGTGACACATTGATTTCAAAGATAAATACCGCTCCGCGGCGCGGGATCATTACCATGGCGACAAATCACAAATGGTAGGAGTTTTTTCACAATACATTGTGGTGCGCTAAAGGTGGGATAGGCGTGCTTTATAAAATACCCATAAACAAGAAGAAAGAAAGAAGACCACTAAATAGGTCGTCGTAACTGTTCATACTAAGGGCAGTCATTTTGTCAAATCACAAAACAATAAATTTCTTTCGTATCATGAAATCCCTTGAATGTACCTACTCATTGCCCACTAGTATCGATATTATTTTATCTAGTTTAAACCTCTGAGGTTTAAACCCACACAACATAGATATAAGAGGTCTATGTTCTGTGTTTAAACCTAACATCCATCAATTTGATTTCCTCTTTCATAACTGATATGATTTCAAAATTTAGTTGTTTCTAGGCATTTAGTTGCAGGTCTCTCTAGTGCAAGGTAGTTTTATATGTAGTTGCAGTTATTCTAGTAGTGCTCCGTATCTTTCCTTTAGTTCGGGCTATGTTTAAAAAAAATCCGTTCCGTTTTTGTCATGAAACTTATATCATGAACCGTTTATTTATTCTGTATCTATAGCTAACGTGACGCAGGCAAAATGTTTTTATAAAGCCTTTGCCTTTAATGAAATTACTTACTTACTCTCTAGTGCAATAAAATAGTGTGTCACCAATATTTAATTAACTAATAAAATTAAGGATCTAAAACATAGTTCCTGTGTGAATATCAACCTAAAATCCGCGCGCGACAAACGTCTCGCGAAACCGCAATGGAAATAGTGAGACAAATGCTACAAGTATTTCCATCATTGGAAATACAAAACCGAATGTTACCTGAAGCTCTCATCAACGCCTTTCGGGATTATTTGCGTGATTATATGTATGTGTGTGTATTATTCCAGTAATCAATGTAAAACATGGGCTCAAAACTACATTAGTATATTATTATAAACTTCTGTGCGAACCCTAAGCCGCTTTCGGCGCACAGCAATCACGGCGGGAAAACTTAAGGCCTAATGAATGCTGCAGCGCTTTTTTCACGGAGACTTATCACGTACTTCAAATATATGTGGTGAGCTTTGAACATACGACTCGTTGGCACTCTAAAGGAACTCTTTGGAATGGTTGATCACACAGACTGTCTGTACTTGAAACACGCTGCAATGTTTCCGAGCGATTTTTACAGTTGTATGTAATTTTGATCGGACTGATTTTAAGACTGGTAGGGCTTGATGGTATTTCAATCAAAAATGGTTGTCTTGCATTAAAGACAAAAATGTATATATAAAACTATCAATATTTAGCTATACCTAATTCTTCTTCTCCTTTCTACTCTGGTCTTGATTGTTCCGTGTGAAGTTCGGTTCCACCTTCAGCATGCTCATTTACCATCAAGGGAGATAAAGGCAAGAACTTCCCCGTCAAAGATAATATGAAAAAAAACTACCCAAAATGAAAGTTACACAATTACACATACACACTTTGCCTTTAGTTTTGTAGCTTAAGCTTGTCAGTTGATAATAATGCGATCACAAATAGACAATCTAAAATATTTATGATATGTTTATTTACAATTGCCGAACTGGATGAACATGATGAGATTGCTAAGGAACTTTTTTTAGCATTTGCTACTAAAAAGAACTGCTGATTCCCTACGCGTATATGGAGACCACATATCCTCCATTTCCAACATCACTAAAATGAGACTGGTTCGAATTCTTGTGTTTTCCATTTTCCTATACGAATTTGAGTCTTGTATAATTCGCGCATTTTAAAGAAAGCCAAAAGAACGAATAAATCAATTCTCGTCAAACTGAAAGTCAAAACAAGATTATCGACAATTTATTGGCAAAGAATACTCAGCTATTTCGGTCACATAGCGTGCAGAGACCATGATAAGCTGGAAAAGCTGGTACTTGTGGGCTAAGACGATCCGCACGGACGATCACCTACCCGCTGGTCAGATCAAGTTAAATCCCTCACAGGCGTCTCTATTACTACCGCCCTGAGACAAGCCGAAGATAGAAGTGCATGGAAGAGCTTAGCAACCAGCGTGATCAAGACATGTCAGGACGGACACGACCTTCAGTAATGAAGAGCACGACAAGAAAGAAGATATAAAGACTAAGGTAAAGCGTGTAAATTATCCTCATGAACAGCTCGAGCATAAACAAGTCTTACACTATTATAACTGAATAGAACAAACTATTCAGACAGCTACTAATGGGATCAATAAAGAAAACGATAACGCTATAAACAACCAACACTCAAATTGCGAAAAACAACACCTTTCGAACAGAACATATGACTTAATTGCCAAACAACAATAATTTGTCAACAAGTAATGGCTGTTGCAGCAACGCCACACCTACTTACAAATGACGAAGCCTGCAGCTATATGCTTTTAATCATCAGGAGCTAGGAAGCTAGACTCGGTAACACTCGGTGATTACAAAGCCTAAGGCCTTACAAGCAATTCCTTACAAGGTTCTAGAGATGGATATTGCATATTAACTGGAGCAAAGTGAGCTTGTATCTAAATCTAAAATCTCATTGAGTTAAATATTTAAGAACAATTATATTTCGAGTCATTATTATGGGAGAAGAGACACAAAAGCAATGCGATAGGCAGACCCTTGAGGAGCATGGCTGGGGTAACATTGAGTGACAATTACGTGATGAATGAGAACGGAGAGGCTCGAAATAAGATGTAAAGAAGACAGTGACATAAATTTACATAAAGATGTGTGAAAGTAGATTAATAAAAAAGATATAATTATAAATTGAAAAGGTCAAAATACTCTAAATCGAAATCACCGAACATTTATGACGTAAATATGATGACAGCGATGAAAATAGATGAAGCGTAAGAAATATCATCTTACTTAATCCGCTTACTTCTATCAATCACCAGTCAGTAATAATATTACTTTCATAATGTAGTGTTTCTTTCGGTGGTGAGTTTCCGAAACTTCAAAGAGACAAGGTTAATTACACGGAGTACTAAACTAGTCCTTGGTTAATTAGTAGCTCTCGAATGACAGAAATAGATGTTCCAATTGTCCATTGGCTATGATGATAGTTTACCTTCAGCAGGCCATAAAATATCTTCTACCCTTGCCATATAAAAAACAAACACCGATCCACATTAAATTAACTAGTCCAGTCATATAATTTTTTCAAATAGCTTCTAAACCAAACAGTAATTCGAAATGGCCTATTCATTTTAATAGCCGTATTAATGTAAAACAAGGCAATCCTACAACGTAATTAATCCCACGAACTCAGAAAACACTAAAGAGAACGACATTAAAATAAAATGATACCGAGTTTATTCTCAACCACGCAGCCCGAAGGAAGAGGCAAATTGAAATACTGACAAAAAGGAAATTGCACTGTGCAATATCTATTATTTAGATAGATACTCCATAAAGACGGAGAAACCATTAAAAATAATGAAAGAACTTTGTTGATGTCATTACGGCCACGTAGGTAGGCGCAGTCGTGTGCCCCGCGGCCTCACTTCTTATTGCCAGTTTCAAGGAGAGCATCACTAATACCTTTATCCGGCACGACACACATCGTTACTTATTTACTCGCAACTACAAATCAACAGTCTCACGTCTCGCAAATTAACAAGACTACCACCCCATAAATTAACAGCCACTTAGGGAAACGCAAGTAGCTGACTGGAAATATTTCAAATCATAGGAATCCGTCTACCGAGAAAATATTGGAACGCAACCCCCCTCCATAGATGATGGCCATTAATGGTCCGTTGTGAAACGTCTCCGCTAACGAGACCCGCGAAAACCATATTTAGATTATCGACGGCATCGGCCAATGTTAATTAATTAAGTAGAATGTAGCATTCCGATAATTACGTACCGGGAAGTGAGCAATGATCCGCTTCGGCTTTATGAATTTATGCCATTACTAACTTCGTATTTAGTTACTTAGCACATTTAACTCGGCTCGCAGGCAATAAACACTACAGCCGGTTTTAAATCTAATGGAAAGGCTATCTTTCAAAGCGACTTTCGACCCTAGGAGCTGGCTCGAGCGATTCTAGAGCGCAGATAGACTGCGTTATTGTAAAATGTAACAATAACACAGGTCTATCTGTGGATCTAATCCGTCGTGAGTTTCACTAACTTCATTCTCTGCTTGCTATAAAGTTGGCCTTTTTGCTGGAATGCTATGAAGCCGACAGCTTTATTCCCCGATAGCGTTTTGTATCATCGATTAACTAATACGATGGTTTTCCTTTAGTAATGGTTTACAGTTAATCTGAGTCTATCTTATGGGGTAACGGACAAATCGGATAAGAAATATAATTTTACACTTAGCCTCGCCTTTCGTAACAAGAAATATCAGACGCTAACAAGATTTCTAACAATGTAGCTAACGAATGTCCCGACTGATTGTTTATTGTAGTCAGTTAACATTATTCTTCTACAGTTTTATTTCTGTATACGAATGAAGCTGTGAACGCTTGACTTGAGTCATAAACATCCAGTGAAGAAGATATTACTTGGTTGTTATTCTGTAACACACTGCTATTGATCAGAAATTTCCTCCCCATACGGTGTTTACATCTTTTAATTAGCTTTTTAACTTAAATTATATTAAAAAAGATGGAGATACCTAAATTTTAATTCTAACTGAAGAGTTATAGTCATCAAAAATCCACTTCCTTTTGGGTTAATTTGTAGAATCAGAAATAAAATTTCATGTCGGATTTATACTTAACAATTACTGTGGAATATTCAATTATAGCTATACAGAAAGTAGTATGATGAACGCAAAAAGAAATCTGTTTTCAAGATGAGCTCTCTTATTGCTAATAAGCTCCTCATTGAGTAATGGACATCGACTACGCACCACTCCAGTCCAGCCTGTTAGGATACTTACTACTTCCTGCGGCCGGTCGCCGATTGCCGGTCGCCGCCGATATAAATGACCCGCGTTAATATCTCGGCTCCCGTAATAATTTGTTGTTTCCCTTCGGCTTGTTAATAATTATTTATTTGTCCCTCGACATACGCCGCAACATTTACAAGGACATGGAACATTCAGTTTACGATTACAAACAAATTGTGGTTACGTATAGTAATTCAATTTCATTAAATATTACCTTTGAATTGCAATCAACGAGTACATCTGGTTATCATTAACGTGCGGCAGCCTGTGTTGATGCTACATTCCAAGCTTCAGCTATAAAACTCTTAAAACATGAATGAGAAACGCAAATGGCATCGCTAATATATTGAAGACATCACAAAACTACGACTTATTTATTTCAATTAAAAACGTCATTCCTCGGAAGATTGTGTATTCCACAGCTGGTTTAGGTGTCTGAAATAATAGAATTTTATCTTTATTTCTATTGTGGAAAGTTTTCGGGAGGCACGTTAAGCCTTTACTCCTAGTTATTGCTGCAAACCGTACTATAATTTTTAGGCAAGTGTCTACCACACGTGTTACGGACTTTAAGTCCTCGTGTAATTGGAATTCTGCCAGCACACATGTTCCCTCCTTCTTGCAATCATCGGTCATTTAAAAGAGGTGTAAAGAAACATCTTACAGGTCGGGAAGACGCGAGTGGCTAGTGTGCCGCATAATATATTATCTCGCGCTTTCGCTCGACTCCACTTTCGCTCACCATCAGGTATAATGGAGTCGACTAGTAGACCTTCTAATAAAAATAAAATAGCTTAGTAGTTTAAGCCCCAGTGCCAACTTCTTCCCTTAGACCGCATACAGAGGAGAACGGTTCGAATAGTTGACCAGGCAGACCTTTCTGATCTGCTTGACACTTAGGCATTGCGTAGAGATGTGGCATCATTTAAGCATCTCTTATCGCTTAGGTATATCACGCGGAGTGTTCTGAGATGTCCGGACGTACACCTGCCGCCTACGTCAAATCCATCCCTAGAATCTGGATTCCACATCTGGTTGTCGACAAAGGTGCGTTTTACGCGCAGCCGTGAACCACACGACTGGAACCAACTGTCGGCAGCTGTCGGTGTTCTCAAACAGATACGATCTCGGAATTTTTAAAAAAAGAGCCTATTCCTTTCTTAAGCGCCGATAACGCATTTGCAATTCCTCTGGAGTTGCTGCAGATGTCCCAGGGCGGCGGTAATCACTCATCAGTTGGACCGTATGCTCGTTACAATACAATATACAATATTTCCGATTTGAATTATCATGGAACAAGTAGATTTTCTTATCCTTTTCCGCATTAAGAATGCCAGTCAAGTAACAACAAGACTACACTATAACCACCACTACAGCAAAATTAATACTGAGTATATGGCCGATTACATTATATATGTCCAAGTTTCTCAATAAATATCTATAAATCTATGACCATAATCAACCTAAATTTTGTGTAGGCCGAGTTATCATCGATCATATTTTACGGACCAATCTCGTTATTTAATTTTAATACCGAGATATCTGCACAATCGAAATCTTGCGCAATCAAAACCGGACTAACTTCCTAGTAAATGCTTGGAATACCACTTAATTGAATAGTTTGCGACATTAAGTAGTTGCTGCCTTTGACAGGCCAATGCTTGTAATTACGACATAACTCTGTACGCGGCGCACAACTCCACAGAATCGCTCACAATTCCGCAAAGGTAATATTATTTTGACGCCGTCGTCATGGAGTTGTTAGTAACGCTGCTTATACATAAAGCGGTCCGGGTTCCAATCCCGGTAGTGTCTTTAAGTTCACGAGTCGTGGTTGTATATATTTATTTAACCCTCCGCGTACGAAGTCACGTCCCGTCAGGTAAAATTTCGAAATGAAAGTATTTAATTAAAAACCAAGAAATATCAATTTGTTGCGTATGCGTTCGTTATTACACATTTCTTCATTTGAGGTATTAATCACATAAAATATTATGGGTAATGAGTTTTATTCCGTTTAAAATGATTGACACACATAAATTAAAATAAAACCCTTCAAATATAAATCGTAAGTTTGTATGAACGCGCCGTTCGAGGTGGGATGTTTGATGCCCACGAGCGCTTTAGGGTCCTACTCATCTCTTGATGGTGACCCCGGACTGACTTAGCAACACTGATCGGACCAGCAACATTGTAATTCCAGCTACTGAGAATTCCAAGTTCGGCGCTTTCGCAGTTTTAAAATTATTGCATTTTTCGTCGGACTGGGGTATGTCACACCCCACCTGGTACAGGGAGGGTTAAATTTCATCATGTCAGTCGAGAGACGCCCACTGTTGGACATATGCTTATGCCTGATTTCCAACCCGATCACTCCTGCGCTGTCCGCATCCAGAGGCTCCCCGCGATCTTAGCTAGCACTTACCGGTGGTAGCAGGCCTTTCCATACCTTATGGAGACGATGTCTTCAAGAGCTCCTGAGTGCTGGCTGGCAACACACGAATTGGTAGCCACGCGTGCAGCGCGGGTACACCGAATATGCTGGCTAGCTTTGGAATGTTTACACAAATAATGATATTAACAACACCACACGTCACACAAGCGATTATAATAAATTTTCACGAGATTTTACGTGAAAAATAGAGGTTTTCTTAGCAGTTCGATGGAAAACGTGCCTTCCGAGGTCGGGACATCAAACCCAGAAAATAACAACATACATACATACGATCACGCTCGTAATCCCATGAGGTTGAGCAGTACCCGTAGTGTAAGTTTTTTCGTTTAAAATACGTAACTATTGTAGTTGCGTTAAGAGCAGTATCACTTAGTCTCGGTTTCCCTCGAGACCAACAGTATTGGGGCACTGAGGGGCTAGCGGTCCTTCGGGATGGAGGATGGTCGGGTGTCGTGTCGTTGGAGTCACGACCAAAAGCGCTTTTCAGGGCTACAGGGCTAGAGTTGGGGCGTTAGTTGCCAATGTTAGTTAGGATATAGAGCCTTTGGTAACATTATGTCACACACAAAGGGCAGTATGGGCCATGCAATGCCTCCAAATAGTGACAGGTTGCCAACCTGTCGTCTACTTAAAAGCAACAAACCTTCAGTAAACCTAAAAACAACAGTTAACAAATAGGACAAATGTCCTAAAGTAACAGTCTAAAACTTTTAAGCATCTTTTTTTAAAATAAAATTACACATTAGTATCTCTTTGTATACCTATCTTTAACATAACATATTATTTTGTACTGTAAGTAATAGTAGAATCTTAGCCATAAAAATTGACACCGCAATTTTTTACAGCGCGTTAAGATTAGGTGCAGAATTGTTAATTTACATAAATTTTGGAAGTGCAATGATCTCGTAAATTCAAATCATAATTTATATATTAGTTGAATTCACGAAATGAACTAGAGTTTTTGCTTCATCAAGACTTATAATTTTAAATGCATTTGCTGTGTTCTGTCGTAATCATAATATTTTATTCTTTAAAATATATTTTAGATATACTGGTAACCCTAACCGCGAACAGCAGTTTGACCTTTCAGTAAGGTATTTATAACTTAGCCCTCTCGGATCGCATTGAAATATTGATATTAGACCGTAAATTTCGTTCTAATGATGCTAGCTACACCGCACGGAGCGTTGGCAATCAAACCCGAACCGTCGCCGTCTCGACAGATTGTTAAGACTGAACTAATGAGATATCCGTGTTGTAATCACACAGATTGCTATCAATCGATAGTATTTACAATGTTTTTGTTGCTCAAGTTCCTAACGAGGTGAGAGCCGAGCGATACTCGTCTTGAAATAAGATTGGTCAACGTATGAGACGCTTAAATTTGACCGAACCTGAGTAACTTACTTCCACTTTCTGAGTACAGTACGTCCTGCCTGAAAAATGCAGTCAAATAAGCGGGCGAAAACACAACAAAGCGATGCAGCGCAGGTAGGTAGGTTGGTACCAAAAACAATCTTCAAAAAACCTGAAATAAATTTTATAAAAGTCAAATGTTCCTAGGATTTTTACGAAAATACGAACTATCAAATCATCCTGCGACATATACATTCAAAGGCGGATTATATGCTTAAATACAAGCCACCCTTTTTATCCATATATATATATACAATTTTAATGTGAATTGTAACATACTATCCAATGAAAATGTAACAAATTGTATTCTGTAGTTGTGCCTTTAATAAATAAATAAATACATACGATCACGCCACGATAGATTGAGCAGAGCCTTAGGTAACATTTCGTTACACATAAAGCCACATCTGGCAATATGGGCTACGCAGTGCCTCCAGTCTGTCGCCTACATAACAGTAAACAAACAAACAAAAGCCAAAAACCAGGACAGATCTGAAATCAGAAACTTCTCAAAAATGTTACACTCGAAACATCTCTGCAGTCCGGGTATGTCCAAATCCAAATATAAAATTTTATATTATATTTGGGTCAAAAACTAGACAATTGCGTTGTTATAGTTGGACCTTATAGTTCCATCTTGTAGCTACTTTATTAATTTTTCTATCCACTTGCTACGAAACCACCATCCTTCAAAGTCTGTCTACATACAGCATTATTGTTTTGTGACAGTTACTGTACTAGTAAGTTAACCAATCCGTCAGTGGTTCAGGTTGCTGGGCGAAGCCTGCTTCCATCTTAGCTATTTTGGGCGTTTTTGACGACAGGGTAAATTATTTAAGTTTAAAGGAAAAAATCAGGAGTGGTCTCTCCTTGACTTTCTCGTGTACTGGAAACGACTCAAAAGTTGATAGATACCTTATATTTTGATGTACATATATTTTGATACATGCATGTTAAATTTTGGTCACCCATCCAAGTACTGACCACGCACTTGGTTGCTTAACTTTCGCGATCGACGATTCAAAATTTGATAGAAACCTTATATTTTGATGTTATACATGCATGTCAAATTTGGTTGCAATAAGTTAAAGCATACTCGAGTTATCGTGCTAACGCACAGACACACACAAAGACAGAAATAATTCAAAAAAAATATTTTTGTACTCAGGGAGGTCCAAAACGTGTAAATCCGTCAAAATCTCGAGGTCGATTTTTTTGACGAATACAAGACTTCCTCTATACTGCGTATACGAGAAAGTAATAAGGAGGCCAAGGCTTAAATAATTCATAACCCAATTTGACAAAATAGCAAAAAATAACATTTTGAATAATTAAACATAATGATTATACCAAAACGGGAATAAAATTATCTCAACACATTGTAAACTTGTACAAAAAGCATCGAAAACAACAAAGTGTGAGTTAATGATACCTATATTTGTATTTCTCCGATCGAAACGATCGATTAATTTTGAAAAATTACACGCATGCCGTATATCTGATAGTGTTCGTTCATTGTTGATTAATTTCGTTAACCATTTACGTACGAGTACTTATGTAGCGCATTTTTATGTTGCACGCAACTTTGTTAAACTCTGACATTGTAGAGCCGATATTACTACGGTATTATTAATATCGGGGGCGTGGAGGCGTGCTCTGTGAATAATAGAATATAATACTGTTTTTAGGGTTCCGTACCCAAAGGGTAAACTGGGACCCTATTACTAAGACTCCGCTGTCCACTCGTCCGTCCGTTTTTCACCAGGCTGTATCTCATGAACCGTGATAGTTAGACAGTTGAAATTTTCACAGATGATCTCTTTCTGTTGACGCTATAACAACAAATACTAATAAACAGAATAAAATATATCTTTAAGGGGGCTCACCTACAAGAAACGTGATTTTTTTATAGCCCCTATTGTGTCGCCGCCATTTTGTAAAATTTCGCGCATGTGTCAGTTACTTCCGGACTTTCCGTCGCGAATTTTCCGGGTGTAAAAAAAATAATAAAAATTTTGTAATAAAACTATAAATATGAGTTTTTGTCACTAAAATCGTTACAAAATAAGCTAACAGAATATAATATAATTAGTACAGTTATATTTTTAAATAATAATAATAATCATCATTTTCATCATCGGAAAACTGTGGAGGGGGGGATCGACCTCCAGGAGGCCGCCCGACACACAAGGGGATAATATAGAAAATGATACGGAACCCTTCGTGCACGAGTCCGACTCGCACTTGGCTGGTATTTTACTTGCATAATGTGGACGCAAGACGTTGGTAGGCCCTCTACAAGATGGACCGATGATCTATCTGGTTAAGGTCGCAAGAAGCCGTTTAATGCGGGCAGCGCAGAACCGATCAGGTTGAAGATCTTTGGGACATCGATCTTTGGCAGAGAGAAAAGCTAGAGTTGTGGAGGTGAGTTTTGATGCATCATAAATAAACGCCCAGGCACATGCTCCTGGTTCCCCTCTCTACAACACTGTCAGTGTTGTAGAGAGGGGAACCAGAGTTGTAACTACAGGGTGGCATGGCTGGCAAAATGCCACGGGGCCCGGTCGTGTCACTGATCTTCTTAAATATCTAGAAATATTTTTTTAAAACTAAACTTATAACCGCGCGGGGGTCGGGGGTGAATTTGCCACGGGCCCCACATGGCACTATGGACCCACGGCACCCGCAAGGGGGATTCAAGGAACTTGGAAGGCTGGGAGTTTTCGTCTGATCTTAGTTATTTCGATACTAACATGCGAATAAAGAAAAGAAATGGTTCTCAGGATTAATCTAAAAGTCTAACTCACAAGTAGGAATCTACATTTACAAAACTTATACTAGTAGCAACAGTTTTAGCGTTTACTTTGTTACATACCAAACACCTTTTTTTGTTCACAAATGTTACTTTATTCATCAGTCTAAACCAGCAACTCTAAAGGTGTTCCCTAGAACTAGTTACTAACATTAATTGATTATTAATAACTTTTCTCGGATCACATTGCAAATTGACCTTTAAATCCTGCCTAATAAGATCAGCAGTGTCAGCACCACATGTGTTCTATACTCTAACCTTTGCCGGTGCCCTGGGCGCACTAACCTTATTCTACGTTTGAGATAATAAATTGAATATCTAGCCAATAGCCAGAGGCGGTATTTAGCCACGCCACGGAGCATCACCTACATTATAACTGAAGGACTCTTCAGACCGTCCGATATTAATCGTATCTTCAATCGTAAATGTAGATACTGTGGTCGTAGTCTTATGGTGATAAGTTATCTTAGCTCCCTGCGTCACAGCAGACTTAGCAATGCCGGCTCGGCTCCAGTGGGCTTCTGTCGGAGGCGATACGGGAATGCTGAGTAATATAAGGTAAAGTGCTATATAAAAGTCTTATAACCGTATCTGTTCAGTGCCTGAGTGACTTGCCCCTTGATCGTGTAAACTCCACAGAGTTTGCACGTCCACGTTGTAATCGTCTACAGGCTTTGGTAACTGCTTACCATCCAGGAGGGTCATATGGTTACTTTTTATTAAAAAAAATACAACTATTACACGACTTAGCCATGTGATGCCGGCAGAGTAGAATAGCATCACCCCATATCGCATTGGGCAAGCGTGGTGGACTACTACCTAAACCTCCTTCGATGACAAGGTAAGGCCTTGTGTCACAGCAGTGGGTAGAATTGTAAAGGCTGTTATGATACTGATTACGACTCCATCCATGGTAAGTGGAAGTGGAATCTATATGCTAATAAATTGCGCCGAAACTAAAAATGTGCGACGCACTACTTTTCTACACGCCTCTTTTGAAGGATCCAAGGCTGTCTTACAAACTTGAATCCTGTACACGTTTAGGTAACTGGCAGAGAATTCTTGTTTATACGATGCGATAAAGTTGGTTGTAAAACAATGTGGTCCTAATAAGGAAGGGAGATAGTTGAGATTAGGGAAAGATATTTTATCTTTAGAACACTTGCCGTCTATGTTAGAAAGTGTTGTTTATGTGAAATTTTGAAAAATATAACATTTACCGGCAACATACTCATTCTCTTTTTTTATTGAACGCCCCTCGTAAGTCTCAAAAATATTCGTTAAAAAATGTAAAACAGGAAGGTACTACAATAGTATAAAATTTCACTAATGATAATGTAATAATCTAAAAATTGCAGCATTTTTTTGGAAGCTATAAATGTTATTACTTTGTGTTACAACGCTCCGTGCTAACAAATTATGTAGGTATGTGATGTGTAAAATCGTTTACATCTCCGATCCGACGTCAGATATCGTGAGGTCTGCACGCTGCTTTACTAAATATCATGTTCTGATGCACTACTACGATTGGAATCGTGTTTAACGGGTTCTATTTTATAGTGCTTAAGTATTACGTGTGTTCATAATAAATCGTGATTGCTTTCTAAATGTGGTCAAAGTATTGAGATTCCAGTGATAATGAACGAAGCGTGGACGCGCATCAGGTATTGGGAATTTGTATCGTATGCCACACATCGCGTAATTTTTACGACTGTGACATTTTAAGCGACAACAATGAAGAATTTAGTGATGCAATTTAAATAAATAAATTACAAAACAGTAGTAAAAAGCAATGGAAACAATTTAATTTAAATTCCTCGTCTGCACAGGGATAACTGCTTTAAGCTGCCAGCAAGCCAGCCCTTGTAAGAACAACTACCAGTTCTTTCGCCATTCTTTATAAGTTAAACAAGATTTTCACAGATGTTACTTTCTAAGTGATTCGCATTAAATAAGCATTCCAGCATTCATCCCACTTAATACTAAGGCTGAGCTAGTACGTCCGACTCAAATCCTTCTGGCTTGAATGCCCTAAGAGACTCCAATCGACAAAAAGACTCACATTTACGTATTTTATTACGTAGATGGATAGAGCCTCATTCGTTCGAGGAGGTCGATGGCGACGCAGTCGTGGGTTCTTCGTAGCGATCACGAAAACTAAGATACCAAATGCAAAATGGGTACTCTGATGGGTGACCAAAATTTTTTCTTTATTTATTTTGCTTGCAAAGTTAGTGCATTTTCGCCAGTGGCGGTTTTACCAGTAGGCTGAGTAGGCTGCCCCGCAGGTGGCTCGGTGAAATGCTTCGGCAAACCCCGGGTCGTCCCCAGTAAGGGCATGGGGGAAACTGGAGTGGCCGTGGTGATCAGGTGCTGGGCGACCCTTGCACAGGCTCACGTCTAGCCCACGGTCCGCTGGTCCACTAGCCAGCGGTTTAGGGTATCGTCCGTAAGCGGATTACACTCCGATAAAAAAAGGCTGAGTAGGCTGGAGCCTAGGGCGGCAGATTTTAGGGGACGGCAAATTTGGGCCAAATATTGCGAAAGGAGCCCCAAACATTTTAATAAAGGGAAAAAAGCTGATGCACTTAGGATGATAGAGCACAATAAAGTTGCTATGAATGTGAACTAGGCATATGCTCGATGGAACTAGGTTTTTCAAAAGTAAGTAGGGGTGGCAAAAATTGATCGGCCTACTGGCGGAAAAAAATTATCAGCCTACTGGCGACAAAACTGTAAATCCGTTACTGATTTTCGCATGTCACAAAACGACATTTTGTTGTATAAACACGGTTGGCGGGATCTGTAAGGCACGCGCGACTACTGTTTCAAGAGCGACTAAGGCCCACGGGCCCAAATAAATTGTAAGCAGAGTAGGAAAAATATTTACCGCAAAAATTATTCCTTTTTTTCTCCCCCGATATGGTAAGTTGGTAAGGTGGTAAGTTTTTCTCCCCCTAAATTGGTAAGTTTTTCTCCCCCTAAAATGGTAAGTTTTTCTCCCCCGAATAGGTCCCCCGTAGTATCGCCATGCCGATTAGTCGGCCGACTAGTCGGCAATTTGAAAACCGATTAGTCGGTTAGTCGGCAAATACTATAGTCGGCCGATAACTAGTTGTCATACACCTCGCGAATTATTTCTTTGGCCCTGTTTAAATATGTTTGTTGCCTTAAGTACCTAGCAGTCATTATTTAGTTTTTATAAATCCTTGCATTTGGAAACTCATGTAATATAAAATACATATTTTAGTAAGTACCTAATAATTATTGTTGAGTGCCTACTAAAATATTTAATATTTAATTGCTGCCAAGTTATTTTTAGTACCTAACTAAATAGTTATTGTAATTGTAATATTATCTGTGTTATTACTGAATAAAAAAAAAAAAAAAAAAAAATACAAAATGGATATATATTATATCACATTTTTGATATATATCGGATACTTATATAACATAATTAACCGATATTTTGATATTTATAATAAATATCGCATATTTTCGAACCCTGATAAGAATAGAATAGAATCTTATTACTATCGGCATACAACACTTTTGCTACGGCGTTAGATATTGAAAAAATGGTTAGCTAGCCAAGAGCACTACCGCCAGCCAAACCGAATCTATGTCATAGAATTTTGATAGAAATTCAGCAATAAAATCTGCAACATGAAACGAACGTGCTTTTGATGTGATTGAATCAACCATTCACGTGTTGCGACGTTGCGACACCAAAAAGATACGAACAGAACAAAAGGTCAATCGATTCAACTAATAACGGTATTTAGCCGTGCCTAATAGAGGTAATATCTCGATAAAATCATTGATTTTACGACGATTATAAAGTAACACACCGTGAAGTTTATATTTAACGACCAAAATAATTCTCGCTTCTTCATTGTGATGGCACTCCGCACTTCTCTTTTTGGGTTACTGGAACCGAATCAAGTCATAAATCTATGACGACCGGCTACAAATTAATTTTATTATCAGTACATTGAAAACACGCGGTAATTTTCCAACCAAACAAATAAAGCTTGCAGCAATAGTACCTATGATTAAATCAAATTAAATCACTTTAGTTGAGAAATATGGGTACAAAAACGTAGACGTAGATCTTAAAAGCTATCAGAGCGCCATATTTGACGCCGTCGTGGTGGAGTGGTCAGTATAGCTGGCTACACATCAAGCGGTCCGGGTTCGAATCCTGGTAGCGGCAAATGTTTGTGTGACGAACACGATTGTTTGTTTGCGAGTCATGGTTGTTTATATATTTAATTAAGTTTATTTATAAAAATATCTAAAATTATTATGTATATTAAAAAAAATGTCCGTTATCTAGTATCCGTAACACAAGTTCTTAATGATACTTACTTCGGGCTAGATAATTGGTGTGAGCGTGAAAATATATTATTATATTATATTATATTAATGGTGTCCAAAATTTAATTGTAGTTTTAATTTAACATAAATAATTTTAATTACTATGTACGTAGTCGAGTACCTACTTTTTGTTTTACAGTACAAATTAATATAGATTTATAGACTAGCTTTTGCTCGCGACTTCACCCCCGTGGTTTTTTTGGTATTATTTTTAGGTTGAATTTCGAAAAACCTTAAAATATCTCTTTCTTCTTTTTTAACTAAAAAGTCATATACCAATTGTTATGGATTTTACTACAAAAATGACTGATTTCCTATACAAACTTTCATCCCCTATTTTATCCCCTTAGGGGTTGAATTTCGAAAAAGCCGGCCTTATCCCTTGCCTACGTCATAAAAGAAACCTCTGTGCAAAATTTCAGCTATCTAGATCCAAGGATGTGGGCTGGGCGTTGATCAGTCAGACAGTGAGTCAGGACCTTGGCTTTTTATATAATAGATTAGATGTAAAGTTGTAGATTACTTTAAACCTCTTTTCTATAAATGGGATTGCGAGATTCCATAAAATTCCCGCGGAATAGCAATACCTCAAATACGTTTGTAAACGAGTTAGGTTATAGATATCCTTTTGTAAATACTTTTTGTGTAGGTACCTACAACTAAATATATTATTCGTTAAATAAAAATAAGCAAATACGTAAATAAAATAGAAAACGTGCAATGAACAACATATTAGAAAACTTAAATACAATATCTTATGCCGCATTCCATTCTTAAAATAATACTACCGTAGTTGACTCTATAATGAGACCGCTGAACCATTTAGAACTTACATTTCAACTAATTACTGCAAGATACAGATCGTCATTACCTCTTAGCCGCTGATTTTATTGCAGACAATTAGTATTTTCAACCGACTTCAAAAAAGGAGGAGGTTCTCTATTCGACTGTATGTTTTTTTTTTTTTTTTTTTTTTTTTTTTTTTTGTATGTATGTTCCGCGATTACTCCGTCAATTATGAATCGATTTTGAAGATTCTTTTTTCGTTAGGAAGGACATACTCCAAAGGTGGTCCCGTATAAATTATACCGAAAATGGTTCAGTACTTTTTTGTTAAAATGATAATTTCATTGAGGATGAAATAATAATATCGTCCATGAACACAAAAATAATGTAATTTTTTTTTTGAACTTGCCATTACCTAATATGCAATAGTGAAATTTTGGTTAGTAGGTCCAATAGTCAACACATAAACTATGACAAATTATTTTATGAACTTAAGTTAAATAACTAGGTTCATAGTTCATTAACTTACCATTCATTTTGAATGAATGGCAGGCATTTGTAATGAGATATAGGTCTTAGACGTGATATTATTTGTTAACCGACTTAAAAAAAAGAGGAAGTTCTCTATCCGACTGTTTTTTTTGTGTTTGTTACCTGATTACTTCGTCAATTATGAGTATTACGACTCGATTTTAATGATTCTTTTTTAGGTACGTCAAGATCAGAGGTGGCCCGTATAAATTTTATCTATATAAATTCGACCTTTTTGAACAAATCATTAATAGCAAAAAAAACGTTTTAGTTAAAGTTTCCATTAAGTTTTAATGAGCGCCTAGTAGGCCTATCCGTTTTCAATAAAATATACTTTATTTCCACTAAAAATAATAAAATAAAATATTTTTAGCAAAAAAAATGGGACAACCGACTTCAATGCGTACAAATTTAAACTAAAAAGTAAGAAATAAATAATATTTTTATGAAGTTGTTGAAAAGAGCGTCATAGAAAACCAAGGAAAGTATTGATACACATTTATAATTCTTTATTTATAATTCATACTCCGATATATTTGGAGTCGGTGCCAGCCTAAGCAAAATAAACTTACCTAATAGATACGAACTTGATTAATCCATTAACTATACATAATAATGAATGATGAAGATAAGAAATAATCCGCCGCTCCGTGAAGTTCGAAAATTGCAAACACTATCCTCCTTGGCTAGCTGGCACCGGCTCCAAATATATCGGAGTATGAATTATAAATAAAGAATTATAAATGTGTATCAATACTTTCCTTGGTTTTCTATGACGCTCTTTTCAACAACTTCATAAAAATATTATTTATTTCTTACTTTTTAGTTTAAATTTGTACGCATTGAAGTCGGTTGTCCCATTTTTTTGCTAAAAATATTTTATAGATTACATTGCCGTCATGAAACTAAATAGTTGTTAAATGTGTCGCGTCAGGGGGTCGCTAGAGTTTCGTCGGTTTCGAACCTAACAGACTTTTTGTTTTTGTTAACTTGGTAGTTATAATATTATTTTTATTGACATAGTTTTTTAAGGAGCGAAAACTTCTAATGGTCCAGAAGCCTGTAAGGCGAGTAGAGGATTTCCAGACAACGAATCTCTAGTCTAGAGCTGGAACCGAAAGCATCATAGTACTATCTACTATGTAAATCGGAGGAAACATGTATTTTATTCTTCCCTATTTCCAAGGAAGAATTTTGCAGCGCTGAAATTAATCATCAGCGCGCTAGTTATGGATAAATTACACTAAGAATACCTAGATAGATATTAGAATAACGTAAACTTATAAAAAAAATAGAAATCACATGACCAAATAGGTACTAAATCTCAAAAAACCTATTAAAAAGAACTTTTAGTCAATATTGAAAATATTAATATATTGCTGACGATCTGCAGATTCTGCGAACAGGAGCGTGAAATACCAATCCACCTCCTGTGCTTTGTGAACCTTTCATTAACAAAAGAAACTGACATTATGGGGACCCATTCTCGACCCAGATAATATCAAACTGGGAATATCTTATGATTTATAGACAATGCCAGGAGGAGTACATGTAATTCCTCAGTAGAACATACTGGGAGGCCAGTCACAATATATGTCGCAATGACTTGGCCGGGGAGGATGTTTAGTGGGTATGGAGGGAGCACCTTTACCTCGAGTCCCACATATCCCCTGCGGTTAGCACTATCCCGCAGGGACTTGCGTTTGACCTCCCCGTCAAAAAAAACGTCGCAGTGACTTAGGTAGCCCCGAAACATAAACAACGAAATAATAGTTACCTGTTTGTTCAACAAGTGAGCAAAGTTATTTTTTGCTGCGAGTGCCGATATTAAATCACGAACTAACGAAGTAGCCTAGAATTGAGAATAGAGTACAAAAATAGACTACTGAGCGCAGTGAGTGATTTAAAGGCACGAATTTGCTCTTGTGTGAAACATACAACTTTTCACCTCTCCAGCGAGAAAATTGTTATAGGTGAGAAAAACAAGGCAATTCGTATTGAAAATTAAAAAATAAGTATTGATAATTAAAAGTAAGATTACTAAAGTCATTTAGATTGAACGTTATAGTCTTGTTCACAGCTCGTAGCAAAAAGCGTTTTCCCTACGAGATTTTACGAAGCAAAAGAGGTCTTTTGGTGCCGGAAAGGTGAAAAAAAGAAGCGGAATTAATTAAGTTTTATTAGAATTCAAAAAAGTGTCATGTCTTCTGTATTAAGCTTTTCCAATGAATGAGTTAAAAAAACAGCGCTTTCGCATTCAAGGCATCGCACCCGTGTTGGAATTTAGGTTCGGAATATACCGTAGAGTTTTATGTTCGGCTAACTACGCGCATCGCGATTCCGCACTCCTGCGCCTGCATTATTCAGAGCCGCTCACGAGGCGATGTCGCATTATACCGTACAGTCCTCAACGCCTCCTCCGCATTAGGAATACCGGAAAAACTAACAATGTCGTACCTATTACATGACAAATTGCAACTATTAACGGACAGCCGCTGCATTTGGTGTGCGCACGCTCATAATTATGGAAACGTTATTTGCTTCGCGGAAACTTGGCGAGCTTTTTACTGAAGGCCGAAGTTGTGGAAGCTACACGACAAGGGTTGTGGTGCGGCTCGGCTCGGAAAATCCAACCCTTTTCGTGCTCTATAACAGACAGACAGGAGACCAGTCAATAAAATAAACTAGGGCAGTATGAGTACTTATTTGGCTACAAAACATTCACAGATGACAGTGACTTTGTTTTACTGGAATTATGAAATTATAAAACGTACGCGTCCGTCCCGCTGCGGAAAGCTAAACAACGTACGCATCTCCATACAAAATTGTTATTTCCTATGGAGAAAAATTGGGGAAAAACCTAGTGTGATTAGTCCCTAAGGGTGAAGTTTGTCTTATCATCATACTTAATTAATATACCTTAATATAACTAAATCTTCGGTAGTCGCCACCGCACGCTTGACCCTATGTTACGATTATCTGCACAGGGGTATTCGCCAGCTCCGATGCAAACATATTATCAGGTATAATCAGGTATAAACATATTATCTGGTATTCCTGAGTGAATACCATGTAGGGTAAACCCTTACTGGACACGAGACGCAAATTCACGTTCATCAAAGTGTACAATAGGCGCGTAATGGACCGCGGCGACTGGGGGAATGTCACACAGCGGGTTGAAGTGGACACGGAACGCGTTTCCTTATATGAGAAATGTTTTGCGATTGCCATTGCCATAATACCTAGATACCAACAAACTTGTATCTAGGTAATAGAAGTTTAGCAAGAAAAACTTTTCGTGCGTGCCGTATGAGATGGCTCATACAGCTGCATGTTGCACTACCGGAAACTGTCAAATTAGTTAATGAAATTTACAAATTAACCTCTTGATAATAATATATTTTGAAAGTTTGACTTGCAGTTTATATGCGTTCACTGCATGCAGCCATCCGTATCTTACATTTTTTATAACTTTACATTTTTTTAAACTTAAGTATTTCTCCGATTTAAAGATTTTTGTTCATTTTATCAACAAAGACAATATTACTAGCTTCTGATAGGATTCTCTTCTCGAAGGCTTTATACAAACTAAAAGTTTCCGGAATTGGCCACTTAAAAAGTAATTACAACATTTGAAAATGTAATTCTTTGGCTGTAGAATGCAGTTTGTTTCATCTCGCTGTCAATTGTTTTTACATTGTGGCGACATTTTAAAAATTGGGTGTCTACATTAACATGGATTGAATTCGGGAAAATTTTCGTATTATAATTTTCTACGATTTTAAGTATAATTTGACAGCTCAACAGAGCATCGCTCGGCTTCAATCTGCTTTTGGCGATAAAGCACCATGCAAGACGACTATTTATAGGTAGTTTGCAGTATAAAGCGCGGTCGTGTCAATCTCGGTTTACCCTTGTTTGGTATAACAACGTTTGCTCGAATATCGTTTCGTCTAATTTTAGTTGCAATAAAGTCATTTCGCATAATTATTCATTTGACCGAATATTTAATTGGTAGAATTTTATTTAGCATAACTATTTATTTGACATAATGTCATTTCACCGAATTTTCATTTGCACTAATTTTATTTAACCTAATGTTTAATTGGTAGAATTTTATTTAGCATAATTATTTATTTGACATAATGTCATTTCACCGAATTTTCAAATGCACTAATTTTATTTAACCTAATGTTTAACTAGACTAATAATGATTTGGTCGAAAGATCGTATCGAATATTCAGTTCAGTAATAATTCAGTGAAAACGTAAACGTAAAAGTAAAGTCGCTTCTGGCACCCTTGTTTGGTATAACAACGTTTAGTCGAAAATCATTTCTTCGAACAACGTTTAAGAAAATAATCACTTTGTATAATATCGATTGACATAATTTTCATTTCATCGAATGTTCATTTGCGATAACAACATTTGCGCTATTGATCAAAAAGTATAATGTTCATTTGATGTATTGTTCAGGTGGTATAATTTTCATTTCATCGAATGTTCATTTGCGATAACAACATTTGCGCTATTGATCAAAAAGTATAATGTTCATTTGATGTATTATTCAGGTGGTATAATTTTCATTTCATCGAATGTTCAATTGAACAATAGGTTAGCGAGGAGCGAAGCGACGAGCGAGTTAGGTTGACATGAACAAAGCGCACGAGCCGAGCGAGCGAAGCGAGCGTGCCGCGGCAGCGGCCGGCGAGTGCCAGAAGCGACTTTAGGGCGTTTTCACTGAACTATTACTGAACTGAATATTCGATACGATCTATCGACCAAATCATTATTAGTCTAGTTAAACATTAGGTTAAATAAAATTAGTGCATTTGAAAATTCGGTGAAATGACATTATGCCAAATAAATAATTATGCTAAATAAAATTCTACCAATTAAACATTAGGTTAAATAAAATTAGTGCAAATGAAAATTCGGTGAAATGACATTATGTCAAATAAATAATTATGCTAAATAAAATTCTACCAATTAAATATTCGGTCAAATGAATAATTATGCGAAATGACTTTATTGCAACTAAAATTAGACGAAACGATTTTCGAGCAAACGTTGTTATACCAAACAAGGGTAAACCGATTGACACAGACTGTCATGTGACCTACCATGAGATTCGCGCATCCTTAGACATAGGCATGATTCAAATACAATCAATCCTACACAAACGGTGGATCCCACACAATTTGACCGAGGCTCAAAAAACGGACCGCGTCACTTGGTGCAGTGACAAAGCTAGTTCCCATACGGCCAGACAGACAAACGATTTTTTTAAGGGGAAAACGTAGAACCTTTGAGCCATCCTGCATACAGTCCCAACCTGGCACCCTAAGACTTTTTTCTGTTCCCAAAAATTAAGAACCAATTACGCGCTCAGCGAGAAGAGGCTTTCGAAGAGTATGAAAAACACGTTTCTGAGGTCACCACGGAAGATTGGCACGAAAGTTTTCAAAATTGGTTTAATCGAATGAAAAAGTGCATTTCGCAAAGGGAGAATATTTTTAAGAACAATAAATTCCTTTAGACCTTTAATAGTATTTTTTTCTTAAGTATTCATTCCGGAAACTTTTAGTGCGTCCCAAGTATAAGAAACACTAAATTTTCTATGTTCTTTGAGTTTTCATTTAGGTAATTTTTAGAGTTATATTTAAGAAAAAAAATAGATTATGTAAACTGGTAATTATACCAATTTATCATCGCTTTGTCAAGTAGCGTAAATATCACGTCTTGTGAAAAAGATATTTATTTTCAATTACTTATACAAACTTACAAAAATACGTAGTGGAAAAAAAAGTACATATATGTATATAATATTACATAACTACATAAAAAGGACAGAGAAATGATTCACAAAGAAATAAATACTCAAACCATACAATACTCAACGTTTTTTTCTAAAGCAACACAACACAACATATGCCACAACTGTTTACTAGGATCTCATTCACTATCAGTCACACCTTGTACCAATCAATCAACCAGGTAACACAAGTGTGATCAATTTTTCGAGATAAAACTGCGATTCTTATCAAACGGTACGTACTGATCAGCACAACGATCGCCTAACTGATTTTCTAATATGCCATAAATAATTAATTAATCGTGAGAGCCGCATTAGCGAGTGCGTAATGAGCAGTTGCGTGAAGTCGACGGCAAAAACACCCGGTTTCAACTACGATCATGGAATTACAAAGACTACATTAGAGTTTTTCGTTCTGACCAGTGCTAGGTGGCACTGTCACGTCCCATACAAAAGTGTCACAGGATTTAAACGCAGAATGTTTTCCCCGTAGCAATACAGATAGCTTAAAGCTCATGCTAATCTCCACATTTAGATGGAAAAAGAAAACGTAATGAAGTAAACAGACAACCGGATGGGCGTACGGTATTGATCACAGATATATCAATCTAAGGAGATCGGTCGAATCGCCAAGTTCAGATGAAGACCGAGTGTCGCGATCAGCCTCCGTACTACATAACATGGTTCTAGTTGAGCATGCCGTAATATACACTATTCATTGCGCGCGTCTTAAGAACTGCGAAGCACGTACTATAACGTCTGTGCTGCGAAGTAATGAAAGTTAAGCACAGCCGCAAAGGAGATCGGTCAAATCGCTGAGTTCATAGGAAGTCCGAGCCGTGTCCGAGTGACGCGATCGGCGGCCGTACTACATAAAATGGTTCTAATTGAGCATGTCGTAATGTACACTATTGATTGCGCGCGCATTAAGGACTGCGAAGCAATGAAAGTTAAGCACAGCCGCAATATGTAAGATAGTAACGCATAATTTATAGCGATTGTGTTTCATGAATAAAACTCGGACTATTTGTTTAAATATTGTTTTTTAAATATAAATCTAAGTTTCTCGGTTCTTACGTGTGAAAAGTTATTCCATTACTTGATAAATAACTGATTCTTTGCAATGATTGCATGTTACAGTGGAACAGGACGGCATTTTGAAAGAAAAACTGCTATTTGTTTCTGGCATACGTATTCACTCGAAATTATCGGACGGCGAACTGGAGGCAATGTATGCGCACTGGCATACACTTGTCACAAGTTAAACGCCGGCTCAACCTATCTCCTTGTATTATTAAATCTGTGGTTTTGATGCTTATACGAGTGTATTTTCACTTGGCCATGTGCTTTCACGAACACTATCTAAACGATTTGTTTAGTAAGTATTTGTGAAAAGAAATTTCAATTATATTTAACAATGATAATTTGTTATTCTTATTCGGTAGCACGCTTTGTGCACAATAGAAAATTATTGAATGCTGTGTCCAGCTGTCACCTGTTTCTTGTTGTTATTGACTACAGGATAGATCTAACGTCCGTTAGGCCTGAATAAAACATTAAACTCACACGGAGATATTTCTCTACACACAATAGTTTCCTTAAATAGATAGATACGTTTACAATGTTGATTTTAACCGGCTTCAAAAAAGGAGAAACTTCTTCTCGTACCTCTTTACTGGGTGTACTGATTTTGAAGATTGCAACCTTTGGAAGCTGGTGCTTGTCATGAGGTCCTATTTAAATTTGATCGATATCTCTCGAGTAGGTTTTGATTTATCCATAATAATGCCTATTTAATTGACATCGATGATAGCGTAATCTTGTGTGTCTAAAAGATCTCGAGACAGTTTCCTGAAAAATTCTATACCTACTTAAAACGCTAAAAAGCAAAAAGTTTATTATTTTTAAATAAAATCAACCGCCTTCAAAACTAAAAACGGAGAAATAAGTTTTGTTTAAGAAAATCTCAGACCAAATGAAAATCTTTTTTTTTAGGTCGGTGTCTACCTCATTATTTGGAATAAACGTTGTCACTTGTATTTGGGACCGACCTCAAAAACACATTTAGGTTTTTATAAACAAAATTTTTATTTCTCCGGTTTTAGTTTTAAAGCGGTTTTTTATTGTCAATTTTTTCCCGAAGTAGATATGTAGGTACCTACTTACTTAGGTTATCGAATATTTTTAAGAAATAATGTTATTCAGCACCCCACGCTTTTCTCTAAATAATAATTATACTTTTCGTTGATCATTTAGTTTCTACTAAAAAGTTCACTTCACTTTTTAGCCCGATTTAACATAAAAGCGTGTTTTTTTTAAAGTATTATTTTATTTTCTACTTTTTAGTGCAAATTATAACCGCCGATGAAAGTACTTAAAAATGTGTGTGTCTGTGCGTTTGCACGATAACTCGATTGCAACCAAATTTAACATGCATGTATGGCATCAAAATATAAGGTTTCTATCAACTTTTGAGTCGTTTCCGGTATACGAGAAAGTCAAGGGGAGACAACTTTTTTAAATATATTTAAATAATATACCTAAAACTACCATGATTCGTTAGCAAATATTTGCCGCTACTAGGCTTCGAACCCGGACTGCTTCATGATGAAATTATGTGAACACAGAAAACCACTCACTCAAATCCAACTCAATTTTTGGTCGTGGGTTCGAATCCCGACTCAGCGTGGTCATGCAATCACCATTTTGTTATTTATCTATAGGTACTACTAATAATAAAGCTGAAGAGTTTGTTTGTTTGTTTGGTTGAACTGTGACGCCCCTTTGAATGGTCGGTCACCAACTTTGCCCTACCCTAACTTCGCTACTCGGTACTGTTACTGACCAATAACCGTGCTAAGTAGATAAATAGATTACCCACCAAATAATATTAAGCACGTGTATTTTTTACTTAATCGAATCAGTAATTATTTAAAATGATATACAAGAGCATTTAAATTTTTTAATTGTCCCACACCGTGGTCGCGGGCAAGGCAGAGACTTATTTCTTTCATACCATCACGCAAGTTTACTTCTCGTCCTTTCATTCCTCGTACTTTTTTTTCTCTCATTCATCCCATTCGCTCTTTGTCTATTAGCTTGACTGAGAGCATCTAAGTTCAGGAGTGGGGGTTTGTGACCAGACATTTGCAACGCACTGTATTGCAAAAAATACGTGTCCAATATTTTTCCGTGTTATATGGTTCTGATGGACTCAACAGGATTTTTCAGTCATCATCCAAGATCCGAATTAGGGGCTCAGATATTATTATAGTAAGCAGAGAAATTTTTGTCTAGCGATCAAAAACTTTGTTTACGAATATTAGTAATTATTTAAGTATTTTTATAACATTATTACGTATAAAAAAAATCGTAGACTTAATCCACCTAGGTGCATTAAGTCAACTAAATAGTATCTATATGTCGAAGAATCTGAATACAAGCAACGCCATCTAGTTTTAGTTTTAAAAGTTACGATTGTAACGGTTGATTTTTTGAGGACGTGTGATGATGCAGGATGGCTTTGACGGCGCTATGACATTATTAGGTTCAATTGTAATTGAATTTGTTATTTTCATTAGAAATAGTCCACGAGGGATTGCGAGTGACGTCAGCGCCGCACGAGCTATCGTACGATGCGACGTAATAGTGGTGGGGCGCGCCTTTGTTGCAGCGGTGCGCGCTCGACAGAGCTCAGTCTAGTTCGAGGCGTCGCTGAGTGCGGACGTGTCTATGGTTGTATTAGGAATGCTTGTGGAAGCTATGTCCGACGGTTGTGTGATAATAGTTAGAGAGAAGTGAAGGCGAGTGCCGGTGCAATGTAGAATGTGCGCTAGGTAAACCTACACACTGGGTCACAAGTCCCAGGCACTACTCTGGTTCTCCTCTTTGTGATGTGTGTTGATAAATTGACTCGGCATTCGTATGTGAGATAGTGATTCGGCTAAATCCTTGACGTTATCCACGACATCAGAAGTGGGATGTGTTGAAATAATTTTGGAGTCTATCCTTTTTTTAATTAATGAGGGTAGTGCAAAAATTCTTATTGCATTGGATGTACCGCGTGGCCGATTGGCGTCTACGGGGGAGAAAATTTCATTATTTTTGGGCTACGATGCACCGTTTTAGAGATATTTAAGTTTTTATCTCGTGGTCCAGAAAAATTGAAAAATGTGTAGAGTAGAATGAAAAAGAAAATGAAAAAGCTTTTTATTTGAATGAATTTAGCTAAGTGCTTTTGGAACGTCAAAAGCCTCTCACGATTGGTCGTTCGTACGGTTTTTTTTTACGATTCGTACCCAGCATGCCCAGTTGCCCACTTTGGACGAGTACGGTCGCGCCGCCCGCCGCCGTCTGTTGCATTGGATAGCTTTGGTGAGTGTTTAAATCATGATATTAAGTTTAGAGCTGCTTATTTAAAAGAAAGTGTTGTGTAGTGTTGAGCGTAGTGAATTATTTGTTTCGAATTTAATCTAATTAGATTGAGGGTAAACGAAATTATTGTTGTTCAATAGAATCGTAACTGTTAATTGTAACTGCATTGGTTTGTAATTCAAATTACTCAATTGTGGATAGATTTTATGTCTACCCGACATAAAGAAATTAATAATTGGACGTCTGAAATTCTATTCTAGGCTTAGGCGTGATGTTGCCTATTTGCTCAATATAATTTGTTAGGCAGTTTAATTTGAAATAACTAGTTTTGTGCCACTGTAACTGCGGCTTATTTTATCTTGGTGAGAAATAGGGTTGACCGTGTTCGTGCTATGCTGGATTGTATTGTTCCTTTGGAATTAAGTGCTTACTTAGAAGTACCGCTGGATGTGCCGATGACGGCAAAAGTAAGTAAATTTAAACAAAATGGAAAATTATGTGTGTTAATAACTTCAATGTAGATCAAGAGGCTATGGCCTGTGAATAACATCTTTTGTGCTGTGACGGTTAAGCATACCATTTTTTTAATTATTAAGAGTGTATGATCCTTTGAATTACTATGTGTCACTTGTTTTATTTGCATTGCTTTATGGAGTAACCGAATGGAGGCTACTCGTGATGAAGCCGGATGGAGGCTTGTAACCGGATGGAGGTTACGTGTAGTTATGATAACCGGATGGAGGTTATCGGTATGGCGACCGGATGGAGGTCGTGGTGTGACTTATGTTGTATTGTATGGTAACTGGATGGAAGTTGCCATACGTGACCGGATAGAGGTCGTTGTGTGGTATGGTAACTGGATAGAAGTTGCCATACGTGACTGGTTGGAGGTCGCTGTCGGAAAGCTCTGCAAGTTACTAAATGGATTCATTGATGATATGAAGGAAATGGAATGTTTAACAGCCACATTATAGTTCACCTTATTTAAAAATTGTTTAAGTAGTTGTTAACTGAGACTGTATTCATTACTCTTTGTGGTCAGGAATGACCGAGACGTACGTTGTTACTGTTAGAGAAATTTTCACTTGTCTCAGATCCTTCACACGAGGGCGTGTGAAGTGCAGGATGGCCGTGTCGAAGAATCTGAATACAAGCAACGCCATCTAGTTTTAGTTTTAAAAGTTACGATTGTAACGGTTGATTTTTTGAGGACGTGTGATGATGCAGGATGGCTTTGACGGCGCTATGACATTATTAGGTTCAATTGTAATTGAATTTGTTATTTTCATTAGAAATAGTCCACGAGGGATTGCGAGTGACGTCAGCGCCGCACGAGCTATCGTACGATGCGACGTAATAGTGGTGGGGCGCGCCTTTGTTGCAGCGGTGCGCGCTCGACAGAGCTCAGTCTAGTTCGAGGCGTCGCTGAGTGCGGACGTGTCTATGGTTGTATTAGGAATGCTTGTGGAAGCTATGTCCGACGGTTGTGTGATAATAGTTAGAGAGAAGTGAAGGCGAGTGCCGGTGCAATGTAGAATGTGCGCTAGGTAAACCTACACACTGGGTCACAAGTCCCAGGCACTACTCTGGTTCTCCTCTTTGTGATGTGTGTTGATAAATTGACTCGGCATTCGTATGTGAGATAGTGATTCGGCTAAATCCTGACGATATCCACGACATATAGGTACCTTATTCACCCAGGCGAATTAAAACTACAAAATAGTATTTTATTCACTAAATAAAAATAAACTTTTACTTTAATTCATTTATTTTGAATCAATTTATTATCAAATTGAAGTCCACATTGAACTGGCCACGGTCCAAGTCGCATGCTACCTGATAGCTCCATTTATCACTGGCTGAAGACACGTGTGCTTTTTTCTGTAAAAAAAATAAAAAACAAAATAATGATGACTGAAAAACACTTTCTTTCGACTCTAAACCGAGAACGGGAGATAACGTTAAGCATCGATGATTGTTGATTCCCAGTGGCTTAGTGGTTACAAGTAAAACCGCCAATATAAGTTACCTCGCGTTCTCGGCTGAATGTGCAGCGGAGAAGAGCTAGTCTACAATGAGTAAAACACTCACAAGTATCTTCACGGCTTGCCTGGTGTGAGTGTCCCAGGACACCCTTTCGCCGACAGAAGGCCAATCTAGGGGTCCAGAGCTGATTGGTTTAGCCCCTACTTTCCATACAGTCCACAGCGCAAAGCCGTTTATTGGACCTATGTCTACATCTGGGTCACTAAAATAATAAAATGTATGTTAGTTTTGATTGAGTTTTGTTTCTAATTTTATTTGGCGTGATTTATAAAGTTTGAAATTTATACCAAACGAAAGACAAGAAATAAATCTTGTCATGATAAAGCCTGAGACAGACCTCGAACCCGCGACCTTTAGCGATCAGGTGAATGGCTCTTTCCTCGGAGCTACACATTCTCATCGGGTTGGAGATGTAATGTCTTCGACATTAGCCCCCCATCCACTAGTATTCATTCCTGTCGGAATTCCCAACCTACAAGGAATGAATTCTGGTGGATGGGCCAAGAGCGAAAAAGTGACGGTGTTAAAATCTTTTTGTCCCTCCCATCGCGCCTGCACGACGTGACAACCTGGTGACTTAGTTACATAGAAAGTCGCAGGAAAGCATGTAGAGATGATAATAGTTAGTGGTCTCAACTATTTTATTTATCCCTATGATGATTCTCTACAGTTTATTTATACAGAATAAACACTAGTGGATGGGGGGCTATTGTTAAGCATACGTCAGCTTGTGACGCAATCTCTCGATTACTTACTATTTAATTAGGTTTACATTTCAAATAGAATGTTAGTTTTATTTGTTGAAAAGAATTGTAAAAGACAGCGTCTTCGGACTATTTTGCACTTTGTACTAAATACTATTAGGCTGGAAATCGATTGTACAAATTTGACATTTTGTGCAAACCTGACCGGTCGTAGTCTGTACAACTATAACTAACCTAAAAAATATTTAAACGTGTTGCAATAATAAAAAATAATGTTCGAGTGTTAGGCTACATAGTTTCTAAATGTTCTTTACTAGCGCTCCGCCCGCGACAAAAAAAATTAAAAAAAATCTACGCAGACGTAGATTTTTTTTATAAATAAATTAAGCCAATATTACTCAAAAATAATGTAGTATTCTAAGATTGAAAGATTTTTTGTAATCGGTCCAGTAGTCTTTGAGCTTATTATCTAGACACATACAAAATATATTTATTTATTTAAGGAAGACTATTGACTATATTACAGTATTAAAAATCTTGATAAATACAAAAGATCTGTGAAAGTCTCCACACATAAAAACATTATATAATAAAAAATGGAGACAGCTTAAGGAACAAAATTTAAAAATCAAAATGGGACACTGTCGCTACAAAAATGCTAACTGCAAAAAAAAACTAAACTATATAAGAAATACAAAAATAATATACTATGTATGTGTATAATTCGCTACAAAAGTTACAATAATGCTTGCTGTCGTGTCACTTGGTTTCAAAGAAATTAGTAGATAATGTATTTTTGATATTTTCATTTCATTTCAAACATTTATCTTTATAATATTAAAAAATTAACAGCGGTTCCGCATTATCCGATCCGATATCGGTATCGGCAGTCGATACGATATCACGAGCCATTAAAATGTGTGACATATGTTTCCTTTTTTACCTTTCACATTGCCCGGCCCGATATCCGACTGTCAAATTTCATACATTTGTTTTGACATTAGCTTCCGATACCGATATCGGATCGGATAATTAACCGCTTTAGTTCAAAGCAAAGGGAAAGAAATCTCGGTAGTAACCTAAATTTAAACAAATATTATTGTAAAAACATTATTGTAATTTTCGTAGGGATATCTAATCTAATTAAAAATAAATAAATACAGCGTATGTTACTCCTTGATAATGTAGCTTTCTTTTGTTGAATTATTTTTTAAATCAGTTTTGTGATGGAATAATTTTATTTTTGCGTTTACAAACGCGTAAATATAATACTAGAAAAATGCACTGAAAAAAATCGACTTGCCTGAGGCAAGTCGATTTTTTTCAGTGCATTTTCCAGTTTTGTGATTTAGGGGTAAAAGCGTAAAAAAAACTCACTTTCTCATTTATAATATAAGTAAGGATACCACAAATATAAAACTCACGCCAGAACAAATGATTCATTGCAAGCGTAGGTGGACTTCAAATCCCTCATGTCAATGTCCAGTATTTTCCTGGGCACCCCGCGGCATTTGCATGGGTACTCCCAAAGCGGTTGCGCCTCCACTTCCATGTCGCTAATTATTCGCGAATTCTGCAAAAAAAGGCAATTAAGAGACAGGAAAATCCAACTGTTTAAGTTGCAAGGCATTGAAAATCACTTTATAAAGATACTAGCGAGCGAAGCTGCGGGCGACATCCCGGCTTCGCTCACGTCAATCTCAGTTATCGTGCCAAAAAGTATCCTATGTCCTTCCCAGGGTGTCGAGATATCTCCATAAGAAATTTCATCAGAATCGGTTCAGTGGTTTATGCGTGAAAACGTACAAAACGAACAAACTATTGTAATATTGTTATGAAAATAAAATAATAAACATATTTTTTTTTGAATGAGTACACAGTGTCAGGATTGATCAAAGAATATTACAATACAAACAAACTCACTTTCGCATTTATAATATTAGTTAGGATAGGAAAAATTATAAAATAAATAATTAAATTTTCCTATCCTTACCCATTTCTATTAGTACATTTATTTTAGCTTAATACCATTTATCTAGTTAATTTCACGTGTACGTAACCTACAGTCGACAAACTTCCCGGTGTTCCATTTAGCAAATAGAATATTTAAACGGCTGCCCTGCACCAAGCCCCGCCTACTTTTTACTCCAGCCAATAGAATATTAACGGCGCAGCCAATAAGGCGCAGCGTCTTCACTCCGCTTCCGCAGGTCGCCTCCAATTCGCGAAGCCGCTCTAGCGTTGCCGGTGACATTGTCTGCTCTTAATGGCGCAATCCGGTTGCCAAACGACCCGCCTCACCAATAGATGGGCGGTCGCTGTCAATCAAACACGTCAGTGCCACGCGATTATCACCTACAAGTGGTACACCGGGAACTTTGTTGATTGTACATGCCCACAAACTCTAACAAACCTTGAACTTTATTTTTATTTCAATGGAATAAGGTCAAAAATCTATTGAAAAAAAACAGCTTTGATTTACTTGAAATGCAGTAGTTAGTATCATGTGGCATAATTGGCACAATTCAAAATAATATTAAAATTAATAGTTAAAGTTTTGTATGTTCATAATTGATTAAGTAAAATTAGTTACCTCAACTAGACCGTCAAAAACGGACATATCAATTCCTTCGCATGAACCTAACGGAATCCTTATTTTGTGTAAATCTTGAAATTCCACCGGCATCGCCCAAAACTCGCAACCCTCAGGAGTAATGGAGACATCACCGCGTAGTTTATTTTTAAATGAATATAACAAATAAGCCATTTTTAAATTCTCCCATGGAAGAATTACACTGCTAAAATTAGGATCACAAATTATATTAGTGACATTATTCAATATTGCATCATCAATTTCTGAAATAAATTTCACATTGCTAATTTCATTTTCTTTTATATAATCCTCTAATATTCTTAAATTCAAATTCATCGTTTCTAGAATATAAACCTCTTTTGCCCCTTTCTTTGCAGCAGCCAAACCAAGAAAGCTGCTTCCATTTAAATCTAGTACAATGGCATCTCTAGCCATCTCTTCGCCTATTTGATTTAATAATTTTTTGCTCCTCCTTCCATCATTTAAGTAAGACACGTGCGTCCTCGACAACGCCATGTGGACCCCACATTCACAAACAGGTCTTTTATAATGCGAGTTCTTGAGTTTCTGGTCTTCTAAATAGAACCATAAAGAGTACTCATCTTGGCATGATACTAATGTTACTTCAGAGTCTTTGTTCACTGTTATTTCTTGAGGTAAGTAGTAGACCGCTTGCATCCAGTGATCGCGCCAAGGTATGCTGTCTTGAGGACGTTCGGAGGAAATGTCCACATCGGGATGACACCACCAAGGTGCACAGCTTAAAACTATTTTACCTGTAATATAGATTATTGATTTATTAATCTCCATTCTATATCCAAAAAATGTAAGCATTAGTAAGATTAGTAAATAATTGAATAAATAGTGAAGGAATAATTGTGTTATATTATAATTCTTAGTATTTTATTTTCCATTAGGAACATATTAAAATCAAAAATTATTGCACATGTGGCTTTGTTTTACAATTAAAATGTTCATACCTTCAGTATCCATGTTGAGTTCCCACCACATAAACACCATCTGTGCTTTGCCTGTGTTCGATACAGTAAATTCTTGTTTAATAGTTTTCTTAAAATCTATTGCAGACTTTCCAGACCAGTCGTAATAGAAGACAGGGATCTGATCCGAAAGTTCCCGAAATGATTGTCGCGGCAATTGAGATAATTGTATGTCATGAACTGCTGCAGACCCAGGGCACTCTTTCATCTGAAAATGATACAAATGAAACTTTTTTATAGTTACCTATATTAACTATTTATTGCACTGAAAAAAGTAACAAAACAGTGTGCAAGGGCAGACTTATCCTACCTCTAGACTTATCTTACCTATCTATGACATATCTCTTCCAGCCAACCCAATAATTGAGTCTTGTGTCATGCACAAAATAGTGTAATTATCTATACAAAACAAAGTCGGCTTAGATACACCACTCAAGAACGGCTGGATTTTGATGATTTATGCTTTGTTAGAATTGTTTCTTCCCCGATTAATAGAATAACTAGGTATTAAAATATTGGAAATGTAGACAAAAAAAATACCTAGAAAGATATCTAAATTCATAACTAATAATCGAATCAAGTAGTAATAAAAAATATAGAGATAAATTAATGACAACACAATCACTCCAGATCATTCTGTCAATCTTGGGTCAATCAGTTTTCATACCACAAGATTGACAATACAGAATGTATGAGAAATTCTCAGAACATGCCATTAGACCAATCAGTTCAAACGAATGAGTGGTACCCCTGTTGAAACCCCAACAAAAGTAAGTCTATGATACATTTATAAAGGCAATTGATGGAAACGGTTATTTTTCTGAATGCTCCCGGTGGAACTGGAAATACATTTGTCTTGTCATTGAGTTTGGCCACTGTTCGTGCGTGATCAAGCATTGCGGTAGCAGTTGCTTCTTCTGGAATAGCTGCTACATTATTAAAAGGATGCAGCTTAAAAATAACCGTTAAACCTTCAAACTATTAAACAACCGATATGTAACATTGCGAAACACTCCGCAACAGCCAAAGTTTTAAGTAGCATCTGATTCATCTAATGGCATCTTCCGAGAATTTCTCATACATTCTGCATATTCAATTTTAGTATAAGTAGTAACCTTTTGTGGAGCCCTTAAAACAATTTCCAAATCTTCATCAGCCAAGTCTTGCAACTTATTCCATTTCTGCATTGTTGGACATTCTACCACTTGTGCATAAATTACAGCTGAGTCTGGCACTACAATGCAGTCTTTCTCCAAAAGATACTTGTGAGCATGAGAAAATGTTGATAAAGCACCTGTAAATATAATATTATAATACTGAACAGAATCAAACAAAAAAATCTATAAAATAAATAAAAATGCTATTAAGTTTAGAATTGGCAGGTGCATGTGTCTAAAGAGCTCGGAGTTTTAATTTATAGAATAGAATAAAATTTTATTGTATATAAACTAGTTTACATAATAAAGTTGAAAACATTTGCATCTTGTCAAGCAAAGAAGATGCTATATCTTCTTTTCTTGATACATCATTGAAAATATAACTCGAGGGAAGATAGCATTTATTTTCTTATATTCTTCTTTGTTCACTTTTTTGTTTCTGCATAAAATGCTTCCTTTCATTAATTACATTGATAGACCTTTTTGAATTTCAATATGAAAAAAATTAGGTATCTGTGGTAATTCATGGCAGTCAAAAGCCTCCTCTAACAAGATATAAATTAAAGGGTCTTCACGCTGAAGCTCGTAAAAAGGCAAAAGAACTTAGGTACAAATTTGTATGGATAAAAAATGGACGCATTATGTTAGAAAAGCAGAAGACACAAAGTATATACTGATAAAAAATAGAGATAGTCTTGCCCATATTTGTTAATAATCTATTTAGGTTCTTACTCTTACAATTTACATCTCATATTTTATTATAATTTTTATTTGTTGTAGTTTGAATATGTATTTAACGATTTATTTCCAAAATATTAGAGGTATGAAAAGTAAAGCCATTGATATTTATAATGCAGTATTATGTAACAATTTTGATATTATTTGTTTATGCGAAACCTGGTTGGACGAAGGTATATTATCCTCTGAACTGTTTGACGACAGATATTGTGTGGTGCGCAGGGATCGTGACGTTGGATTTCGGTCTAAATATAATAAATCCCATGGTGGGGGTGTACTTGTGGCGTACTTGAAAAAGCTTCAGTTTACCATAAGATGTGACTGGCAGACTGAGTATCTAGAGGATCTTTGGATGCAGCTTAAGATTAATGCATCATTTACGTTAAATCTGTGTATTGTATATCTCCCTGAATACCTACAAACGAACATAGTTTGTTATTTCTTTGAAAAGTGCAGTAACATAATCAATAATTCATCAAACCACAAAACTTGTATAATCGGTGATTTTAATCTGGGTGGCATAGCCTGGTCGACTGAAACAGGCTGCCCTCTGAGTTATAATTGCGAAAAATCTAAATCTCTAGACGATCTTTTTAATGCAACAACAATAAAACAGCTCAATAATATAACGAATCACAATAGCCGTATACTTGACTTAGTTTTGACTGACTGTTCAGAACTATTCTCTGTAACACCCACTCTGCCTTTAAGTCGGCCGGATCCACATCATCCAACCTTTGAACTTACGCTAAGATCTTCCATTACAACACTTCGTAAATGTGCCTCGTTACATAGATTATGTTACAGGAAAACTGATTATGTGAATTGCAAACGGGAAATAGATGCGATAAACTGGGACGAACATGCTCTGAATTTAGGATGTGACGACTTCGTAACATTATTTTACAACAAAATTTACCTAATAATAGAAAAATATACTCCAAAAATTAAAGAAACTAATAACAAATATCCCACGTGGTTTTCTAAAAACTTAATTAAACTTTTGGTTACAAAAAATAAGGCGCACACCAGATTTAAGCGTTACGGTAACCCCCGAGATTATGATATGTTTTCAATGCTCAGAGCTAGGGTTAAATCAAGCACTGAAAAATGCTTCAAAACTTATATTGATAAAATCGAGGATGACTTAAAACTCAATATAAAAGCGTTTTGGAGATTTACAAAGAGTAAAAGAATAACTAATAATATCCCTTGCAATATTCAATATCATGATAGGGTAGCTAATACTGGTAGTGATATAACTAACTTATTTGCAGAATATTTCTCATCTGTATTTTCCCCCAGTACAAGTAATAATTACTATAATCCCGATTTTGAAACGTCGAACCTTGTGATTGCTGATCTATCTATAACAAAAAGCGACATCCTAGAAAAACTTAAAAATATTGATCTTTCAAAAAATGGTGGTTTTGATGGTATTCCGCCAATATTTATTAGATTGTGTGCATCTGCCTTAGTGACTCCACTGTCTATTATATATGAGAAGTCTCTTAGAGAAGGTGTATTTCCTGAAATGTGGAAAATAACTAAGATCACACCAATATATAAATCTGGGGATACAAGTGATGTCTCTAACTACAGGCCAATCTGCACATTGAACTGGTTTGCCAAAATATTTGAAAGTTTCGTTTACAAACATATGTACAATCATGTCAAACGTTTACTTAGTCCGTATCAGCATGGTTTTGTCACGGGCAGGTCTACTTGTTCTAATCTTCTTTGCTACACGACATATTTATGCGAATCTTTTAACCATAAAAGGCAGGTGGATGCAATCTATACAGATTTTTCTAGAGCCTTTGATCGCATTGATCATAATGTACTGCTCACAAAGGTCCACCATTTTGGAATACATGGTAGTCTTTATAGGTGGCTCACATCATATCTGTTAAACCGCACTCAGCTTGTTGCACTCAGTGGTTACGAGTCTGTTCCTTTTATAGCAACTTCGGGGGTACCTCAGGGATCCAATTTAGGACCTCTGCTGTTCTTATTATTTGTGAACGACTTACTAAGCAAAATCAAAAGCAAATGTCTAGCCTATGCTGATGATCTAAAAGTTTTTAGGTGTATTACCAATTATCAAGATTGTTTGGACCTTCAAAGGGATATAGACGTAATAATTGAATGGTGTGACAACAATTCTATGTCACTGAATATAAAAAAGTGTCAAGCTATTTCGTTCACAAAGAGCAAGAACATACTAAAGTATGGATACAATATGAATGGAACTGTTATTGACAGAGTTACAGTAGTTCGCGACTTGGGAGTGATATTTGATTCTGCTATGTCTTTCAGACCTCATTACGACTATATCTGTGGTAAAGCCAATCGTATGCTGTCATTTGTGCTACGTTGTTCAAGACCTTTCAGAAAAGTAAACTCTCTGATAGTGTTATATAACAGTTTAGTCCGAAGTTTATTAGAATACTGTTCATCTGTTTGGTCTCCAATGTACAAGATTCATACTGACCGCATAGAATCTATACAGAGGCGGTTTGTGAGATATCTGTGTTCGAGGTATGGTTTGAGGAGTAAAATATTAGAATACGAAAATCGATTGCTACATTTTGGTATGATAAGTCTAGAAAGGAGGAGAAACTTAAGCGACTTGTACACTCTGCACAAAATTGTCAATGGGTCCCTTGATTGTGATCTTGTAAGTAATCTCAATATTAAGGTGCCAACTAGGTCCGTGCGTACATCACAACTGTTTAGCATACCTGTGAGCAATAATAATGTATTTAATAATAGTCCCCTCATACGGATGTGTAAAGAATATAATGCCATTTGCAGTGTAGTAGACATTTTTCACGATAACCTAAACAATTTCAGAGGAGTTTTAGCCAAAGAATATAAACCAGCCATTTAGCTTTAATTTTTCATATATTGTTATAGTTTGTACAGCACTTTATCTTAATTACTTTATATAAACATATATATATATATATATATATTTTAATCAATCCTTATCGTCTTTTTAATGCTGTGTACAGTATTAATTGGACTTCAGGTTCACGAATTGTGTATTGTGATCAATAATTTAGAATATATGTAATCTGTAGTCTGTTTCTGTACCAATAAAAATAAATAAATAAATAAATAAATAAAATGTCTTCAAAAAGCTGGTTCTTCTTTTTGTGTGGATAGCTTGGTTAGAACTTTACAAGACTGTTTCAAAAAAAGCTTGTATTTTCATTTACCATCTTACTGAATCATGTTCGAGAGGTAAGACAAATTAAATAGGTACAAACCAATTAAGTATGATTTGTAATTTGGTTTTCTCCTAACTTTTTTCTTCATTTTTTTCTCAACAATTTAGGACATTTACAATCATAACATAAAACATGGCCATACCAATCTACTCTAAAAAAGCAGCAGTAGTACAAATGCATATGCCCCACCTTCTCCTATCAACTCAGTATCAAAAACCTCAGTGACTAGTATGTTAGCCTTTTCTTTCATATCTCCGTCCTCTCCCACAGTGAGATCAGTGGAACGTTTAGGAATAAGATTTATTTTGTCACTAACACCATTGCGTTCCAAAATTTTCACACAACATTCTGCCATTGGCTTGAATGCCTCACATGCCACAATAGTATCTGCTCCACAACGAGCAGCCATTATTGAGAGTAGACCTGTTCCTGTACCTGAAATATTTATAAAGCTACATTTAGTAAATAACTATTATTAGAAGTTTAACATATGTGAACTCGTGTAAATGAGGTAGCATAATCAAACTGGTTTTATGGCATGATATCATGCCGTCCGAGTAATAAGCAGTTAAATACACATGCTATTGTCATAAAAACTGTAAAAAAAATGCTACTAAGTATCTTCTTTATCTTCTAGACAAAAAATGGTGGCGGGAAAATACTGGACCAGAAAAGTAAATAAGGAGTGGAAATTCTAAGAGTAGGTGAATGCCCGAGGATGAACTGATCAAGAATAAAAAGGAATTTAAAATTTAATCACTAGTGTAAAAATAAATCAGGCTTATCTTATTATAATCTTTTTGTGTTGTTTTCTCGAGGATAAATGAGAAAAAAGAATAGTCTTCTTACCTATATCTAATACATTTGCCTTTTTCCCTTCACTGTGCTTCTTCTCAATAGCCAACTGCAATGCCCTATAGTACTTCTGGTTACGTTCTGTATCATGCAACATGTCAGCAAATGCAGACCTTGCTATTTCTTGATGATAATCGTAATCTTCATGTTGTACGTCCCATTCAGTATCCCCCGTAATGGGGTTACGTTTTTGTGTAAATACTTGCATTCTTACTCCAGCAAATGCAGTTGAACTTCTTAATCTAATAACATAAAATTTCACATTTAGTCAACTACCAAACTAGTGGAATTAGAATATCGTACGCAATTGTAGTTCCGTAAAGGAATAAACCACAAAAACACCGGTCAAACCAAACAAATAAAATCTTGTCCTTACATACCTTATAATTGAATTGCCTATAAAATAACTACAAAGAGTTCTGGTTAAATACAATCTCATCAGAAACCATTGAAAACTATTAATTATGGTATTGTTATGATCCTACATTATCTAAAATTTTAAAGATTTGTAGACACGGAGTAAAAATTACAAAATATAACCTTAAAACCTGTTGCAACTGTCAATGTCATCCACAGATTAGAAAGAATATCTTCTTCTTCTTCTTCTTGTGTGGCATTTAGGCTAGTGTTGCCATTTGCCATTGGCAATTCACTCCTCTTCAATGTCTTGACCGGTGTTTAGTCTTGAGCGAGGATTACTGATGCCATTTTCTTAGTTCGACGATAGTTTCGGTTTAATAAGTACCCATAGGGGTTGGGTAAGAGTTGGACAGGATTGGGCGTAAAGGGGGTAAAAAGGAGGATAAAATAAATAGAAAATATAGGTAATAATTACATTATAAATTAATATTATGAAAAGAAATGAACTTTATAATAGACTTACGATACGATTTATTGGAAAGAGATAGAATAGATGATAAATTATAAGGGAGTGGAACGTTATATGAAAGGAAAATATCATAGAGTGGAAATGAGTTATACAAAGGACAATGGAAAAGGATATGGATAAGATTACCCTCTGCTAAGCCGCATTCGCACATTGAAGAGTCTAGAATATGAAGCTTAGCTAGATGTGACGGACAAGAGCAATGACCAAATCTAAGGCGAGAAAGAATAGAAGTAATTCTTTTACAATATTTTAGTTTGGCAAACCAAGGTGTTAGAGATATAGTAGGACAGAATTGACGATAAAGTAAGTAAGTAAGTAATTTCATTAATGGCAAAGGTTTTATAAAAACATTTTGCCAGCGTCACGTCAGCTATAGATATAGAATAAATAAACGGTTCATGTTAAATAAATTTCATGACAAAAACGGAACGGATTTTTTTTTTTTAAACACAACCTGAAGTAAAGGAAAAATAGGGAGCACTACTATACAACTACATATAACTACCATACACTAGAGAAAACCTGCAACTAAGATGCCTAGAAACAACTAAATTTTGATATCAATTGACGATAAAATTTAGCTTAGAAAGAATATCAACATCAACATCAGTGAAGTCTTTTTAAATTCTACCTATTACGGGAAGACAAGGGATCTAGCCCATACAGCATGTCTTCCGTTTTCTATTATCTTTCTTTAATCTGCATTTAGAGACTATTTGATAAGAAATATATTCCTATAGACCTCATGATGGTGACTGATGAGGTAAAAATCCACTATAAAATACTCAGCGTCTTACAAACAACAAAACCTTTATTTAGCTCCGTCACCAATGCCACCCTGCTTGTGACGGCAAAGAAATTAATAATTAAAACTGGAAGCCACACTACCAATAAAAAAGTGAAGTCACAAAGTCCTTGAAACCGCTTACTTCCTATTTGTTTCTTTCTAATCTCTAGAGGACACACAAGAAGCTTATATTTTACCTATCGAGGACATGTATTAAACGGTCACGTGACCGTCTAATAGGTCATACGTACGTACGTCATCAAATTACTTGTGCAGAGAGTTAGACAAAGAGACAAAGGACAAACCAAGGAGCTTATACTAGGTAATATAAGCTCCTTGGGACAAACGGAAACAAAGTTTACTCGGGGTCAAAAAAGTTGTCTTCACTTTTTTATTCGTAATGTGGCTACCAGTTTTACCAACTAGGGGTGCGTTCCAAAACGATTTAAATTTACCCCGGGTAGACTAAATTATAGCTCACTAATGGTCATTATTAAGCAGCGCTTTCACCATTGGTTAGTTTTGTTAAAAT
Source organism: Elophila nymphaeata (assembly GCA_955850985.1). Taxonomy (NCBI): domain Eukaryota; kingdom Metazoa; phylum Arthropoda; class Insecta; order Lepidoptera; family Crambidae; genus Elophila; species Elophila nymphaeata. Next base: position 18,401,057 of record OY039082.1, on the reverse strand, counting down.
AAAGTTATTTTCAACCAAGTAGAAAAAAAACTTGCTTTCTAACGTTGTCTACTTGGTTTCATCTGGTTTTGGAACGCACCCTAGGTGACGTCAAAAGGGATGACGGCATGAAGCTATATGTTCAAGGAGCTTATATTTTACTCATGGCTCAAAGGCCTAGAAGCCAAGACAAATACATTACAAAAAAAAATATTTTACTCAGAGGAAGGACTAAAGCCTTCCTCTGAGATATTTTACATAGGTTTTACAAGGGTTTTACCCTCAGAGGAAGGACTAAAGCAGTCCTTCCTCTGAGGTTTTACCTATAGCTTCATGGATGACGGCAATGAGATCTATAAACTTCTTGGATCTGGCCACAAAGATAGATTAAGACAAAATATAAGCTTCTTGGATCTGGCCCATACAGCCATGTCTTTATTTTTCTGTCTCTTTCTTGAAGTCTGCATAAAAATATGGGTGTCTCACATTTTAATGCATCAAGGAGTGCTTGGCTTAGAAGTGCTTGGCGAGAAATGCATGGCAATAGAGCTCATGATGGTGACCTAAATGAAAATCCCACTAAAATTCTCAATGTTACACAACTTATTTCATTGATTCGTCATAGCTGATCGTCAACACGGAAATCATTGAAAACTCATTGAAACAAAAAAAAATAAGCGATATCTCATTACAAATTGGTTGTCTGTAAAGTCGGTTTACTGACGATAGTTGAACGTGACAACGTCTTAAGAAAATACTGATGGAATGGTAGCATTTTTCAAAAGAAAAATTTAATTTCATTTATAATACTAGAAAAATGCACTGAATAAAATCGACTTGCCTCAGGCGGGACTCGAACCCGCACCTTCCACAATCCGGGTGGACAGTGCTTGGTGCTTATGTTTTTATGGTAAACATCGTTTCATCAAATCTTTGAAATTTGCACTTTTGCAATTTTTCAGTGCATTTTTCTAGTATTATATTTACGCGTTTGTAAACGCAAAAATAAAATTATTCATTAATTTCATTTGTTTAATAGATTTTTGCTTGCACTTCAAGCCTTACATGGAACGCCTCAGAGCGAGGTAACGCCGCATGCGTCATGTTTTTTCGTGCGTGCAGCCGGCTCTATCCAAGGAGTAATATAAGCTCCTTGGCTCTATCGAATTATAAGACGTTGTCACGTCAAAACCATCTTCCCGATGATGTCATGACTTCCCGACAAACCGAAATTTTTGTTATTAACATTTTTATCAGAAATATGCAAGGAAATACGAATAGCTATTTAATTAAATCTTAGACAAAGAATTGTCTAAGAATTAAATACACTCGTAGTATTAATCCATTAGAGTATTTCTATTTCTTTTTTAAAAGTGCTAGCCAGAGCCTTTAGACAACATGCTCACGCTTACAAGCGAGTCGGTTTGTCTAATCGCTAACGCTTCAGCGATAGGGATTATCGTTTGGTAGCCAAAGTGACAGTAACGTAGCGATCGCTTAATCGAGGCGTCGTATCGATAACTCAAAATTTTTGTCTATAGTTAGCGAGAGAAGAAATGTCAAAAATTGAAAATGACAAACTAACATAACCTAAATAAATTAAATTTATTTCATGAAGACTTCCGGTTGATCGTCAGCTGCGCGGTTTTCAAAAATTTTCATCCTAAAGGAAAAATATTTTTATAATTAGTTTTCTTGAGTTCATTTATGTTTTAAAGTATAGTATTTTCATTTATTATTAGTTGGTTGTGTTCTCATGTAAGTATTTATTTTAATTTTGTAGTTATCAGTCTATCACCAAAAATATCAGCAACAGTCGTTTGTTTCATCGTCTGTGAGGGTTTTTAAAACATGGCGTCTACTTCTGGGGGCAGAGAGCCCCCAGATATAGGCGCCGGTAGTGATATGGAGGATGAGCCGATTCCGTCTCCTGGCGGCTATGTTTCGGTGGGCGATGATGATTCGTCGTCTGGTAGTAGTGACCAACCAGGTTTAGTGTCGTACCATGATTTTAAGTTGGTTGAGTCCAAAAAACGTAAGAATATTGGCGGGCTAAAAAATCCACACTCAAAAAATGCAAAGATGTGTCAATTGCCGAATTTTAATAACAGTGCTAGTACGGTTTCCGAATCTTCCCATTCCCAGTTAACTGACAAAATACCACTTGGTCAGAAGTCGAAGTCGCAAAATTCGTTTGCAATTTTATCGGGAGTAACTGATTCCTTGGCCTCATCTGAACATACTCCAACCCAAACTGCCTCTGTTCCTATGCAGTCACCTGCAGGAAGACAGGAATACCTACACACCGATCGCGGCCCTTTTGCGGTGCATGTGCAAAAAATTAATGTCGATGATTCACCCGCCTCGTTTCTTCATCCCATAAACTTTGGTCGTTTTCTGTCCAAAAATAATTTCAGTAATATTGTAGTTGGTAGCGTTCAAAGTATCGGCAGAAACAGGATAACCCTTTCTTTTTCCAACGCTGCTTCTGCCAATAATTTCATCACGAACAAGCTTGTGTCTGACAGTGGCTATAAAGCCTTCATCCCGTCATTTAGCACTGTCCGGTTAGGCCTCGTAAGAGGAATCCCTATCGACTGGAGTGTTGAGGAGATAGTAGCTGGCGTAAAGGTCCCAGAAGGATGTGGTCCAGTGGTTAAGGCAAGGCGTCTAAATTTTAAGGTTATTGTTGATGGCTCGGCGGTCTGGAAGCCGTCCCAGTCATGTGTTTTATCTTTTGATGGCCAAACTCTTCCTCCAAGGGTCTTTTTATGTTTCAACGCTTTACCTGTAGAGAAATATTATTTCCCGTCAATTCAATGCTACAACTGTTGCAGATTTGGTCATACCCTTCCCAATTGTAGGTCCAAACCTAGGTGCTACAAATGTGGCGCTGATGATCACTCAGGAAAGTCGTGTGTGGTTGATGTAAATAACGCCTATTGTCTATTGTGTACTGGTTCGCATTTTGCTATCAACAAAAGTTGTCCAGAGTATTTGCGGCAGAAGTCTATTAAAATTTCTATGGTGGATAAAAGTATCTCGTATGGCGAAGCTTCAAAACTGCACAGCCCCGTCACTAAAAGTTACAGTGACACTGTCAAGACATCGTATGCTCCTGTTGGCCCTCCGCCAAACCAAAATTCGGTCCGTTCTTATAAAAAGTTTATCCCTATCAAGCCTAAGTTGCCCCCTGCTCCTCGCACTGGGTATGATAGAGTTGCCCATAACAATTTAGTTCGTGCCCCTGCTTTCGCTGAACCAAATGGCTCTGCTCTTAGTTTTCTAACCTCTCTATCTCCTGAGTCTATCTCCGAACTCATTCAAGCCCTTACAAATCTACTCCCTAGCTCTTGTTTACCGTCCAACGCTGCCAATATTCCTGCTCCTTCTCCTTCTCTACTTCTTTATAATGGCTCAAGCAATCCAGTGGAATTGCCAAAGTATTCTCGCCAAGAAAACTGATATGTTATTTATCCTTAATAAGTATTCCCCTCTCATTGTTGCCATCTCTGAAACTCGTCTTAAACCATCTTCCTTTTTTAGGTTACCTAATTATGTCTGTTTCAGAAATGATAGCCCTGATGGGTATGGTGGTTCAGCCTTACTTATCAGTAGCTCTTTAACTTGCAATAGAATTGCCCTGCCCAGCCTAGCCAACTTCTATGTAGTTGCTGCAAAGGCTAAAAATATAACATTCATTTCGCTGTACATCCCTCAACCTACCTCTCTAATCGTCTCGGCACTTAGTAAAATATTATCTAACTTATCTGGCCCAATCATTATGATGGGTGATTTTAATATTCACCATCCTGCCTGGGGATGCGACAAAAAGGATTCCTTGGCGGATCAGCTCTTTACCATGATGGATTCTTTTAACTTCTGTTTCCTAAATGATGGTTCGCCGACTCGCCGTACGAAACCATTTGAAAGGGTTAGTGCTGTGGACTTAACTTTTGTTTCCGCTAATCAAGCCCCTTCCATGTCATGGTGTGTCTTAAAGAGCACATTTGGTAGCGACCACTTCCCAATTTTAATGGATCTTCCCTTTTCTGTTTCTAGGCCTCATCTTTTCAAACCCCTTCTTAAGTATAAACTCGGCGAGGAGTCTTCTTGGGATAAATTTACTATGCTTACGCAATCAGAGTCCCATTTGCTCTACCCTATCTCTCCTGAAAGTATGGATGTTTGCCTTAAATCTCTCTTGGACTGTTTGGGACGTGCTGCTGATCAGGCGTTTCCTATCAGATCGATGTCTCCCCGCAAAAGGCCGTCCCCTCCATGGTGGGATAGTGAATGCTCAGTAGCCATTAATAAAAGAAAGTTGGCAGAGCGCACATATTGTAAGTCTATAACAGACGAGAACTTTCTCGCTTTGCGTCATGCCGTAACGGAAACGAAGAATCTCCTTCATTACAAAAAGAAAAAAGGTTGGCACAATTACTGTGAGTCCATTACGCCGGACTTTCATCCCTCTCAAGTCTGGAGGAAGATTAATAGTTTTCGTGGTTCGTATAGGGAACCGTCCCCCCACTGCCCTACAGACTCAATTTGGGTAGAAAGGTTTATGGATAAGCTGGCTCCTCCTTTTGTTCCAAATTTATGTGAATTGCCTTCTTGTTCATTACTCGGTAGTGATCCTGTGGATGAATTCACCATGGATGAATTACGTCTTGTACTCTCGGGATTAAAAGACTCCTCACCTGGTCTGGATGGTTTTCCGTATTCCTTCATGGCCAAAGCCAGTGAAAGTCTATTGTTATACTATTTAGATTTGGTTAACATGCTAGTAAATTCAGGGTATGTACCAGAGTCTCTTAAGTCACAGATTGTTATACCAGTCCTGAAACCAGGTAAGGATTCTGAGAACGTTGGTAATTATCGTCCTATCGCGATGTCTTCTACCCTTATAAAAATAGCCGAGCATCTAGTAAAAAATCGGCTAGAGTGGTTTGTGGAAAGTCGAGGCATTCTACCTATCTGCCAATACGGTTTCCGTAGAGGTAAGAGTACACTTGATAGCCTGGCCATCTTTGTCACGGATGTGAGACTGTCATTTTCGAGAAATGAGTCTATTGTCGCAGCTTTTCTTGACATTTGCTCGGCGTATGATAGCGTTTGCCTCCCAATTTTAAAAGAAAAATTGTTACGTATAAATGTACCACCTAAATATGTTAATTTTATATTCAACCTTTTCTCTGGTCGCTCGGTCCATCTAAGAGTGGACGGTGAGTTAAAGTCATCGAGGTTACTGTATAAGGGCCTCCCTCAGGGCTCGGTTCTAAGCCCTCTGCTGTTTAATCTGTATACTTTTGATCTCTATAATGCTGTTTCGCCGTTTTGTAGGGTTCTTCAGTATGCAGATGACTTAGTCCTTTATTCTTCTGATAGTGGCATTGAAAAAGCGTCGGTTAACGTATCACGAGGTATTGACTCCTTAGTCTCTTGGTTAAGTTGCAATTTTCTTTCACTCTCCCCTGAAAAAAGCTCTATTACCATATTTAGTAGAAAACGGCTCAAGCCGAGGTTAGATATCTTAATTGATGGTGTCAGAATCCCAGTTAAGGTTGAAATAAAATTTTTAGGTGTTATTTTAGATTCGAAGCTCACTTTTATTTCGCACCTAGAATATATTTTGGTTAAAAGTGAAAAGAACCTCAATATATTAAGGTGTCTTGCTGGCGTCTGGTGGGGTGCTCACCCCTTCTACCTGAAACTGTTGTATAACGCTGTCATAAGAAGTGCTTTTGATTACGCTTCATTTTTATTGGAACCTGCATCTAAAATTTTTTTGTCTAAATTAGATGTCATTCAATCTAGGGCGTTAAGAATAATTTGTGGTGCCATGAGGTCTACTCCAATCAATGCCCTTCAGGTTGAGTGTGGCGAGCCCCCCCTTGACCTAAGGCGTCAATTTCTGTCCGACAAATTCCTTTTTCGTGCTTTCCAGCTATATTCCCATCCACTTTTCCCTAAATTGCAGCTTTTATCCAGCTACACCTCCTCTTCTTCATATTGGTCTCACAAGAGTACTCCTTGTTTAGTTAAAAGTTTTCAGTGCTTGCAACGTCTAAAGTACCCTACTAAGAGAACTTCTAAAATCCCTGTCTATGAATTTTCTTACAATGCTCTAATGTTTAAGCCTAAATTGCACCTTAATCTTGGTTTGATAAAAGATGACCCGTTTGCAAGTAGGCATTTCCTTCGGATGAAAGACCAGTTATGGCAAGGCTGGAATTATGTTTTTTCGGATGCGTCCAAAGATAGTCCATCGGGGTGTGTAGGTGTTGGTGTTTTCCATGAAAACTACAACATAGTTCAGAAAGTCAAGTGTCCTCCAGAAACATCAGTGTTTACAGGGGAATGTAGGGGAATTCTTGAAGCGCTAAATTATATATTATTATTTAAATTAAAGAAAACAGTAATCTTCTCGGACTGTTTGAGTGCCTTGAAGTCTTTAGATAGTAACCCCTTTAAAGCTTGTCTCAGAAATGAATTGATTCTGGATTGTAAAAAACTGCTTCTTAAATGCTCTGAGAAGGGTTACTCGGTAGCTCTTGCTTGGATTCCTGGCCATAGTGGTATTTCCGGGAATGAGAAAGCGGATGCTGTTGCCAAACAAGCTGTTATCTGTGGTGACAAGGTCCCGTTCAAAATTTACCCCCCTGACTTAATTCCTTTGGCATCGCAATACTTAAAGCTAAGGTGGTCCAGAAGATGGGCACGTAGTAGTAAGACTAAGGGTTCATACTATGCGAGGATTCAGCCTGTCATACCAACAAAGCCCTGGTTTTTCAAGTTCCGAGTAAGCAGAAAAATCTCTTCAATAGTCGCCAGGTTACGTTTCGGTCATTGCTGCTTACCTTACCACCTCAAGAAATTACGTATTCTCAATTCTTCACTGTGCGAGTGTGGCCTCAGTGAAGGTAACGTTAATCATATCTTCTTTTCATGTTCAAAGTATAATCACCAAAAGTTGTTTGACTCATTGGTTAAAAATAAATACTCATTGCCCACTAGTATCGATATTATTTTATCTAGTTTAAATCCAACATCCATCAATTTGATTTCCTCTTTCATAACTGATAATGATATTAAAATTTAGTTGTTTCTAGGCATCTTAGTTGCAGGTTTTCTCTAGTGTATGGTAGTTATATGTAGTTGTATAGTAGTGCTCCCTATTTTTCCTTTACTTCAGGTTGTGTTTAAAAAAAAAAAAATCCGTTCCGTTTTTGTCATGAAATTTATTTAACATGAACCGTTTATTTATTCTATATCTATAGCTGACGTGACGCTGGCAAAATGTTTTTATAAAACCTTTGCCATTAATGAAATTACTTACTTACTTATTTCATGAAGAGTTTTCGGCGTTTTCGCCACTTTGAATCTACTTATGTGTCCCATCGGTGGTTTGGTGGTTTACGATAATGTACCACACCACAAGTGTTGCGTACCGACCGAAGTAATTTACAACAGGACCTATAAGTTTCATCAATTTCATAGAATCATTTCTATTTTCTATGAAAAGACATACTTTAGGTTATAGTTCCTAGTGAAAAAACCATAAAACATGCATCTACCTACGTGCCCTATATAAACATTTTGAGAAAAAAATTGTCATGGAGATAAATTGAAGATTGGTGCTTGTCCATCTTTATTTTTGAAACTCGAGATATCTTACCATAAACTGTTGAATACTGAGGAATACCATCAACTGTTCCCACAGAAATAGGTAATATTTTATTAACATTTATCTATCTAACAATACATATATTCTTATTAACCATTATTTTGCACGTGTAAGTAGTTAGAAATTTAATTAAATTTGTACATTGCAAAAGTTAAGCCAAGATGACTTTGATGACTACTTTTCTTAATGATATATTTTTATTTCATTTTCAGATCAATTCCGTGATAAGAGTTACTCGAGAAAGCGTCATGATCATTCTTATGCACCTTATGAGCGAAAACCATATAAGATAGCCTGTCTAGAAGTTTCTGGTATTTGTATTATGTGTTTTTAATATTTTATGAGATTTCTCAAAAGAGGAATAATTATGATTATTTCATTCTGTATGTGGTCTTGATCGCAGTTTAAAATCAGTATGTACCTACATCTTGAATCAGAAAGCTCCACACAGCACTTTCTATTAGGTTTATCAAGTTACCCAATATTCTAAGCCATTACCTAATTAATCTAAGCAATCTAAATTAACCACTCCACCACAACAGCATCAAATTAACGTCTAGTTATACAGAATTTCGGAGTGATTATCTCTTTCTCTCTAGATAAAAAGGTTTAATCAATTTTCTGTGAATTAGTGTAGAATTAGTATATAAATTATTAGGAAAATAAATCCTGTAATTTTCAACCTAAAGTTAAAATGCTTATTTTATTTTTCAGATGATCATCAGCAAACCAATTGACAAATTACCATTATAATTATTTAATGAGTTACTGTAACACCTACAGTTGCATCAGGTGAAATACTGGGTCAGGAAAAATATGTAAGCAGTATTATTCTTTGAAATGGCCCTGGAAACTGACATATACAACAAGCAAGGATGACATTGTTGGATTTGTAGACTTAAATGAAAAATCGAGTAACTTTGCTGACCATGTTAGCTTTATGTAAAAAATAAATAAAAGATTAATGTAATTGTTTTATTTTATCAAAACTAGGAATCTTCAATCCTGGAGGAATAAAACTTTGAATAATGAGGAACAGAAAATCTAATTAATGTTTCCTGTTGCTCAAAATTAAAAGTTACATAAAATTAAATAAATTAACATTATAAAACTTTTATTTAATGATTCTTCTTAACAGCTTGTCGTCATGGATGTTTGTGCATCAATATAACATCAGTTTCACTGCACAAAATCCATTCCGAAACAATTATTACTATCGAGTCAAAAAATCTACATCACTATACAATATCTAAATCTACATCCGGCTATACACCACGCATTCACAATGTTCATACAAAAACATCAACAAATAGTTGTATGTACATACATACAAATACCTTAGGTCTGTTCTTTTAGGGGGTGAATGATCTCCTGTTTCATACAAATAAATCCCTAACATGAAAACTTTCACAAGCACACAAATAGTTTTGATTGTAAAATAATGTGAAATTGTTGTTAAGTTCCATAGGCATTTCTTTTGTCACCAGTGTTCAAAATGTGGAATATGTAAATCTATCTCCAAATAATAAATCAATCAGGCATTTTATTAAAGTTTTCTATTAGTTTCACAGATTAGAGAGTCTATAGTTTTTAGTCTCAAATATGTTTTGGGTGCATGAGATACACTCATTGTTACGGGCAGCCCACAACAAATTAAGATAATGTATTTTTAAATGATAACCTAAGCAAACAATTCATCATCATAACATAACAGCCTTTTTAATTACACTCACTGGACACAGGCCTCTCCTTGTTATCTGAGAAGGCTTAGGCAGTAGTTCACCACACTTGCCCAATGCAGATTGGTGGACAGCATATAAGGTGATCAATACCCCTTATCTGATCCATTAGCTTCCTTCTACGACGCCTATTTATAGATATAGGGTTGGTGGTGCTATTCTACTCTGCCAGCATGACACGGTCATGAGAATAACTATTACATATAAACTTTAATATACAACCACTGTGTACAAATAATGTATATTCTTACTAAAAAATACAACTATTCAATTTCAAACCCATTTAATACCGAAAATGTTTTACATTATAATCTAAATTTATTACAGTATTAACACTATTTTGATTATTGTTTTTATTTTTCGGTGTGTCCTCCTGACACGTAGGCCTCATCCAGCCTTTTCCATAGGTACTAATCTAATCTGTTCTTGGCCAACCGTAACCACAAAGGCTCTGCTACCCTCTTAATGTCATCTGACCATCTCCTCTTCTGTCTGTCCTTTTTCCTCTTACATTGATACCTGAATGGGTCCCCCATTCAGTAACATCTCTTGTCCACTTCTGTATGTTGTTTCTAAGTATGGGCTCCGTCCATTTCCACTTTAATTTCTTTATCTTTTCCACTGTATCCTCCAGCTGTGTTAAGGGCTATTGCTTTGACTTTCTGTCCTTCCTTCCATAAAAGTATATCCCAGAATGCACCTCTACAAACTTTAATAACACTATATTACGCCTACGTAGCGTATGAAATAATAAAAACTATTTTTTTTGCTGATATTTTAATCAATAACGTGTTTCACAAGCGTTTTCTACATGGTCTCGGCGATCGAAAGCCAAGCGATCGATCGAAACGCTAGTTTGTCGGTTTCGAGCTCAGACCAATAATCATAATAAGTAAGTAAGTAAGTAATTTCATTAATGGCAAAGGTTTTATAAAAACATTTTGCCAGCGTCACGTCAGCTATAGATATAGAATAAATAAACGGTTCATGCTAAATAAATTTCATGACAAAAACGGAACGGATTTTTTTTTTTTAAACACAACCTGAAGTAAAGGAAAAATAGGGAGCACTACTAGAATAACTGCAACTACATATAACTACCATACACTAGAGAAAACCTGCAACTAAGATGCCTAGAAACAACTAAATTTTGATATCATTATCAGTTATGAAAGAGGAAATCAAATTAATGGATGTTGGGTTTAAACTAGATAAAATAATATCGATACTAGTGGGCAATGAGTATTTATTTTTAACCAATGAGTCAAACAACTTTTGGTGATTATACTTTGAACATGAAAAGAAGATATGATTAACGTTACCTTCACTGAGGCCACACTCGCACAGTGAAGAATTGAGAATACGTAATTTCTTGAGGTGGTAAGGTAAGCAGCAATGACCGAAACGTAACCTGGCGACTATTGAAGAGATTTTTCTGCTTACTCGGAACTTGAAAAACCAGGGCTTTGTTGGTATGACAGGCTGAATCCTCGCATAGTATGAACCCTTAGTCTTACTACTACGTGCCCATCTTCTGGACCACCTTAGCTTTAAGTATTGCGATGCTAAAGGAATTAAGTCAGGGGGGTAAATTTTGAACGGGACCTTGTCACCACAGATAACAGCTTGTTTGGCAACAGCATCCGCTTTCTCATTCCCGGAAATACCACTATGGCCAGGAATCCAAGCAAGAGCTACCGAGTAACCCTTCTCAGAGCATTTAAGAAGCAGTTTTTTACAATCCAGAATCAATTCATTTCTGAGACAAGCTTTGAAGGGGTTACTATCTAAAGACTTCAAGGCACTCAAACAGTCCGAGAAGATTACTGTTTTCTTTAATTTAAATAATAATATATAATTTAGCGCTTCAAGAATTCCCCTACATTCCCCTGTAAACACTGATGTTTCTGGAGGACACTTGACTTTCTGAACTATGTTGTAGTTTTCATGGAAAACACCAACACCTACACACCCCGATGGACTATCTTTGGACGCATCCGAAAAAACATAATTCCAGCCTTGCCATAACTGGTCTTTCATCCGAAGGAAATGCCTACTTGCAAACGGGTCATCTTTTATCAAACCAAGATTAAGGTGCAATTTAGGCTTAAACATTAGAGCATTGTAAGAACATTCATAGACAGGGATTTTAGAAGTTCTCTTAGTAGGGTACTTTAGACGTTGCAAGCACTGAAAACTTTTAACTAAACAAGGAGTACTCTTGTGGGACCAATATGAAGAAGAGGAGGTGTAGCTGGATAAAAGCTGCAATTTAGGGAAAAGTGGATGGGAATATAGCTGGAAAGCACGAAAAAGGAATTTGTCGGACAGAAATTGACGCCTTAGGTCAAGGGGGGGCTCGCCACACTCAACCTGAAGGGTATTGATTGGAGTAGACCTCATGGCACCACAAATTATTCTTAACGCTCTAGATTGAATGACATCTAATTTAGACAAAAAAATTTTAGATGCAGGTTCCAATAAAAATGAAGCGTAATCAAAAGCACTTCTTATGACAGCGTTATACAACAGTTTCAGGTAGAAGGGGTGAGCACCCCACCAGACGCCAGCAAGACACCTTAATATATTGAGGTTCTTCTCACTTTTAACCAAAATATATTCTAGGTGCGAAATAAAAGTGAGCTTCGAATCTAAAATAACACCTAAAAATTTTATTTCAACCTTAACTGGGATTCTGACACCATCAATTAAGATATCTAACCTCGGCTTGAGCCGTTTTCTACTAAATATGGTAATAGAGCTTTTTTCAGGGGAGAGTGAAAGAAAATTGCAACTTAACCAAGAGACTAAGGAGTCAATACCCCGTGATACGTTAACCGACGCTTTTTCAATGCCACTATCAGAAGAATAAAGGACTAAGTCATCTGCATACTGAAGAACCCTACAAAACGGCGAAACAGCATTATAGAGATCAAAAGTATACAGATTAAACAGCAGAGGGCTTAGAACCGAGCCCTGAGGGAGGCCCTTATACAGTAACCTCGATGACTTTAACTCACCGTCCACTCTTAGATGGACCGAGCGACCAGAGAAAAGGTTGAATATAAAATTAACATATTTAGGTGGTACATTTATACGTAACAATTTTTCTTTTAAAATTGGGAGGCAAACGCTATCATACGCCGAGCAAATGTCAAGAAAAGCTGCGACAATAGACTCATTTCTCGAAAATGACAGTCTCACATCCGTGACAAAGATGGCCAGGCTATCAAGTGTACTCTTACCTCTACGGAAACCGTATTGGCAGATAGGTAGAATGCCTCGACTTTCCACAAACCACTCTAGCCGATTTTTTACTAGATGCTCGGCTATTTTTATAAGAGTAGAAGACATCGCGATAGGACGATAATTACCAACGTTCTCAGAATCCTTACCTGGTTTCAGGACTGGTATAACAATCTGTGACTTAAGAGACTCTGGTACATACCCTGAATTTACTAGCATGTTAACCAAATCTAAATAGTATAACAATAGACTTTCACTGGCTTTGGCCATGAAGGAATACGGAAAACCATCCAGACCAGGTGAGGAGTCTTTTAATCCCGAGAGTACAAGACGTAATTCATCCATGGTGAATTCATCCACAGGATCACTACCGAGTAATGAACAAGAAGGCAATTCACATAAATTTGGAACAAAAGGAGGAGCCAGCTTATCCATAAACCTTTCTACCCAAATTGAGTCTGTAGGGCAGTGGGGGGACGGTTCCCTATACGAACCACGAAAACTATTAATCTTCCTCCAGACTTGAGAGGGATGAAAGTCCGGCGTAATGGACTCACAGTAATTGTGCCAACCTTTTTTCTTTTTGTAATGGAGGAGATTCTTCGTTTCCGTTACGGCATGACGCAAAGCGAGAAAGTTCTCGTCTGTCATAGACTTACAATATGTGCGCTCTGCCAACTTTCTTTTATTAATGGCTTCTGAGCATTCACTATCCCACCATGGAGGGGACGGCCTTTTGCGGGGAGACATCGATCTGATAGGAAACGCCTGATCAGCAGCACGTCCCAAACAGTCCAAGAGAGATTTAAGGCAAACATCCATACTTTCAGGAGAGATAGGGTAGAGCAAATGGGACTCTGATTGCGTAAGCATAGTAAATTTATCCCAAGAAGACTCCTCGCTGAGTTTATACTTAAGAAGGGGTTTGAAAAGATGAGGCCTAGAAACAGAAAAGGGAAGATCCATTAAAATTGGGAAGTGGTCGCTACCAAATGTGCTCTTTAAGACACACCATGACATAGAAGGGGCTTGATTAGCGGAAACAAAAGTTAAGTCCACAGCACTAACCCTTTCAAATGGTTTCGTACGGCGTGTCGGCGAACCATCATTTAGGAAACAGAAGTTAAAAAAATCCATCATGGTAAAGAGCTGATCCGCCAAGGAATCCTTTTTGTCGCATCCCCAGGCAGGATGGTGAATATTAAAATCACCCATCATAATGATTGGGCCAGATAAGTTAGATAATATTTTATTAAGTGCCGAGACGATTAGAGAGGTAGGTTGAGGGATGTACAGCGAAATGAATGTTATATTTTTAGCCTTTGCAGCAACTACATAGAAGTTGGCTAGGCTGGGCAGGGCAATTCTATTGCAAGTTAAAGAGCTACTGATAAGTAAGGCTGAACCACCATACCCATCAGGGCTATCATTTCTGAAACAGACATAATTAGGTAACCTAAAAAAGGATGATGGTTTAAGACGAGTTTCAGAGATGGCAACAATGAGAGGGGAATACTTATTAAGGATAAATAACATATCAGTTTTCTTGGCGAGAATACTTTGGCAATTCCACTGGATTGCTTGAGCCATTATAAAGAAGTAGAGAAGGAGAAGGAGCAGGAATATTGGCAGCGTTGGACGGTAAACAAGAGCTAGGGAGTAGATTTGTAAGGGCTTGAATGAGTTCGGAGATAGACTCAGGAGATAGAGAGGTTAGAAAACTAAGAGCAGAGCCATTTGGTTCAGCGAAAGCAGGGGCACGAACTAAATTGTTATGGGCAACTCTATCATACCCAGTGCGAGGAGCAGGGGGCAACTTAGGCTTGATAGGGATAAACTTTTTATAAGAGCGGACCGAATTTTGGTTTGGCGGAGGGCCAACAGGAGCATACGATGTCTTGACAGTGTCACTGTAACTTTTAGTGACGGGGCTGTGCAGTTTTGAAGCTTCGCCATACGAGATACTTTTATCCACCATAGAAATTTTAATAGACTTCTGCCGCAAATACTCTGGACAACTTTTGTTGATAGCAAAATGAGAACCAGTACACAATAGACAATAGGCGTTATTTACATCAACCACACACGACTTTCCTGAGTGATCATCAGCGCCACATTTGTAGCACCTAGGTTTAGACCTACAATTGGGAAGGGTATGACCAAATCTGCAACAGTTGTAGCATTGAATTGACGGGAAATAATATTTCTCTACAGGTAAAGCGTTGAAACATAAAAAGACCCTTGGAGGAAGAGTTTGGCCATCAAAAGATAAAACACATGACTGGGACGGCTTCCAGACCGCCGAGCCATCAACAATAACCTTAAAATTTAGACGCCTTGCCTTAACCACTGGACCACATCCTTCTGGGACCTTTACGCCAGCTACTATCTCCTCAACACTCCAGTCGATAGGGATTCCTCTTACGAGGCCTAACCGGACAGTGCTAAATGACGGGATGAATGCTTTATAGCCACTGTCAGACACAAGCTTGTTCGTGATGAAATTATTGGCAGAAGCAGCGTTGGAAAAAGAAAGGGTTATCCTGTTTCTGCCGATACTTTGAACGCTACCAACTACAATATTATTGAAATTATTTTTGGACAGAAAACGACCAAAGTTTATGGGATGAAGAAACGAGGCGGGTGAATCATCGACATTAATTTTTTGCACATGCACCGCAAAAGGGCCGCGATCGGTGTGTAGGTATTCCTGTCTTCCTGCAGGTGACTGCATAGGAACAGAGGCAGTTTGGGTTGGAGTATGTTCAGATGAGGCCAAGGAATCAGTTACTCCCGATAAAATTGCAAACGAATTTTGCGACTTCGACTTCTGACCAAGTGGTATTTTGTCAGTTAACTGGGAATGGGAAGATTCGGAAACCGTACTAGCACTGTTATTAAAATTCGGCAATTGACATATCTTTGCATTTTTTGAGTGTGGATTTTTTAGCTTGCCAATATTCTTACGTTTTTTGGACTCAACCAACTTAAAATCATGGTACGACACTAAACCTGGTTGGTCACTACTACCAGACGACGAATCATCATCGCCCACCGAAACATAGCCGCCAGGAGACGGAATCGGCTCATCCTCCATATCACTACCGGCGCCTATATCTGGGGGCTCTCTGCCCCCAGAAGTAGACGCCATGTTTTAAAAACCCTCACAGACGATGAAACAAACGACTGTTGCTGATATTTTTGGTGATAGACTGATAACTACAAAATTATTTTTGTAATTTTTTTATTTATAAATTTACAGAAAATATTTACGAAAATGTTTCCATAAACGGTGTAACGAAAACCAATTTTGGTTTGCATTGATTCCTCTCTTCTTGTATTCTCTTCAGTTTCCTAGGAGATATCATTTAAATTTTATTTTGGCGCTGAGGTAGTTTTCTCTTCTTTAGCACTTAAAATACCGGCAGGCATACAACATGTATTACAAGCACATGCTTGCATACAGCACCTAATAACTTACAGAACATGTATGTATATGAATATACTATTATAACTAAATACAAAATACAAATTTAAGTAATTCTATTTGCAATATTATTGCCTTGGTCGTGCTACTGGCTACTGCTACACTATCTTTAATATATATAACATGTAAATTAAATAACCAACATCCTGAATACAGGTGGTTTGGGATCGGCTTCTGAGTTGATTTCAATATTTTTTATTTTAATAACAATTCTTTTTGACGTGACAACGTCTTATAATTCGATAGAGCCGGCTGCACGCACGAAAAAACATGACGCATGCGGCGTTACCTCGCTCTGAGGCGTTCCATGTAAGGCCGGCAAAACAAAGGAAATTAAATTTTTCTTTTGAAAAATGCTACCATTCCATCAGTATTTTCTTAAGACGTTGTCAGGTTCAACTATTGTCAGTAAACCGACTTTACAGACCAACCAATTTTTGAAGTGAAACTTCTTTATCGGCGTTGGAAAAAAATTAACCGTCACATTTTTCCGTTACGCGCCATCTTGTTTTGTATTCATGTCTATGTAAGGCCATAAAGAAGTTTCACTTCTTACATGTGTACACTAGTACACGCACACATTTTTTTTCAAAAGAAAATCGTTTCTAAAAATAATAATATTGTAATCAACTCAGAAGCCGATCCCAAACCACCTGTATTCAGGGTGTTGGTTATTTAATTTACATGTTGTATATAATTCCCGTCTCACGATGTTTGTCCGGTATAAACTCCGAAACTAGCAACCTGATTTAATCTTTTTTTGTTTTCAAATGTGTGTTTTGTTCCAACTTGAGAATAGGACAGTTTTTATCTTGTATTCCTCATTTTTTTTTAAACTGCAAATTCAAAGTTATAGGACAGGAATATGAAATTACTACAGCAACGCGTGGCCGGGACAGCTAGTAGTATAAAATCTGAATTTATGTTAGTGACTCGCCATACACAGACAATACAGCTTTACGTGTACGGGTTATGTATTATGAGTGTTATGCATACCTACAGTATGCAAGCAAGCAAGAATACAGCAAGCAAACAAATAATTCGCGTTAGCTTCGGTTGCCCTTGTGAGCGGTCAAAAATTTAATCTAACCTAACCCAAGGTTTTCTTTACTAGGAAATAAAAATATTTAATTAGGTACATGAAAATTAGACTAGCAACGAATAGTTTAGTCGGCCATAAGCCGAATACCGAATATTTGACGATTTGCTTGGCCGAATAGCCCAATAGTATTTGGCCGGTGAGTGACACCAAAACTTGTGTAGACGTGATTGTTTCGCGCTCATTTGTACACATGTCCACACACAAAATGGGGCTTTCCAGAACTTTTAATTTTATTATTCTATAATCATAGATTTCAAAGTCTGTTGAAGAAATAAGTACCTTTTACCGATTTTGATAGTATGATCTGCCGCGCTCTGCACCATTAAGTTGATTATGTACAGACAACAGCAGATCAGACACCCAGTAAAAAAAAAAAAATTTCAACCTTTTCGATAATCAGAGTTCAAAATCTATTTGACAGTTTGATCAGATCTGCCGTCGTCTGTATCTATGACTACCTACTTTGATGATTATAAGAGAAAATATCTCTACTAATATTATAAATGCAAAAGTAACTCAGTCTGTCTGTCTGTTAAGCGTTCATACCTAAATCACTGAACTGATTTTGATTGTTTGGTACAAATATAGACTACAGTTTGCAAAAGTACATAGGCTCGATTGTAGGGGTTGAAAGTTTGTATGAATGTTCCATGAAACTTTGCTTCTTAATTTTCTACCTACATGAGGATGAAACCGGAACTGAAAGTTCTTATCTTAACAAACAAAAAGTAAAAAAAAAAAACTGTAACCCGACTAAGGAAAAATGAAAGAAATTAAAAGGTAAAATCGACTCCTCCTATTATTAAAAATTATTAAAATGTAGTCTTTGTTACCTGGATCATAAAAATGGAAATTTGTATAGTAAATTTATTACTACACAAAGAAGAGTGAGTGCAGCATCACATACTGCTATAAGCAGTTGGTTGGTCGCGGACAATATTTCGAGAAGCAGATGTTATACACAAGATTCCCCTGCACCTCCAGAGCGGCTTAATATCTAACATCGATGATATCATTGGCTTGAAGAAACTGGACGTTAAAAAGGCAATGAGTCATGCTTCATCGTGCATGCAGCCGGCGTTTATCGATTTATAAGATGGTATCACGTCAACAATACCGTCTCACTCTCATTGTAGTAGGATTAATGTTATCGATAAAACTAAATCACATCACTAAAATTATGTCAAAAACACAGCCTTTTAATTATGTTTATTTAAAGGTTAAAACGTGATACTCTTCAATATTGTATGTGACTATGTGACTTGTAACAAGTAAAATTATATGTTTTGCTGTTTTTTATAAAATGAAAATCATCGTAAAGCGTAAAATAGTATTGTCAATAACTCACCTATGAAATGATAATTCCGGGACTATCACTCCTCGTTTCGTTGTTCTTGACGAACAATAAGCTGCACAACACATTATTATTATTATTTTTAATTTAAATAAACTTAAACAACTCAGATTGCTTGGTAAAATAAAATAATATTTCACAATACCGAAATGTTGTGATCAAACTAACCTGCCACGACATGGCACGTTTCACGCGATAGAGCGTCGTTGTCAAACCTACATTCACTGATTCTTTACTCTTATCAGTGTAACATAAGACAGACAGAGATATAAGATATTTGACATATACACCTATGAAGAGCGGCAACGTCTTATGCTCCGTCTATTATGATTATTGGTCTGAGGTTTCGAGTCTCAAAGCTGCATGTTGGCTACGCATTGTATGGGAAGTTAGCGAGCGACGCCTTCTATTGCTTGCGTTTCGGTTCAATAGAAACGAAAACTGACATTTGGCTAGCAATTTTCGACTCGATTATTTTGATGACGTCACTTTTCGATTGCTTATGTCAATCCCATACATTTTTTGACTTAGCGATAGCGAGAGCGATTGTCGAAGTGCATGTTGTCTAAAGCCCCAGAGGCTTTAGACAACATGCATTTCGGCAATCGCTCTCGCTATCGCTAAGTAAAAAAATGTATGGGATTGACATAAGGAATCGAAAAGTGATCGATTGCTTATGTCAATCCCATACATTTTTTTACTTAGCGATAGCGAGAGCGATTGTCGAAATGCATGTTGTCTAAAGCCTCAGTAGCCAGAAACTTTTTATTGAATGTAAGCTCAAAGGATTGAGGATTGAGTAATGATTCGATTGTGATTGATGTCTTTCGGTTTTGAGTTTAGGGAAACTGACGTTGTATAAATTGGCATTTTAATGTCATCAAGGAAACTTGATAAAATTAAATTGATCAAATCGAAATTATTATTTTTTGTAAACTAGCGTTTAAAAAGTGTAAATTACCTAAAAAATTTTTAAATGGCAGCTATTTTGTAGATGTCACCCGTTTCGTCTTTCATTACGACGTTTTACTATCATGGCGGCCGCCGTCGGTAGGATTTGTGGGGCACGTCTTTTGAGAAATTGTGGCATAGTTGGCCCCCAGGTACCGATAAAATATAAAACTGTTATTTATGTTCTAAATACTCCTAATACCTATCATAAGTGTTACCTTTAAGTTACCAAAAACTAAGCCTACAAATAGATAGGTTGTTCGGACAGCAGTGTATTTTCTACCTTTTCACGCGTTTATTATAGTACAGGCTATTATTTATCGAACAGTGAATATGTGCACATCCACACAGCTTTAAATAAAGTTCCAAGTGCAATTAAAAATATTAATGAACAAGTGATAACCTATTCTGCATTATGTAACAAGTACATAGGAAATCTAACGAAGATCATCCCTTCCAGGTATGTCAGCTGTCCACCAGTGCTCAAGGATGGACTAGGAATAGGAAATTGGTGAGTGGACACATATTCTATTAGAAAAAATATTTTACATCATTTAATGATGAGATACTTCTAAGATATCATCTGTTTTAAGTATGTTGAAAGTCTATAATTGTTAGGTACTTAGGAAATTATTGTGTAATCTACAAATAAAAACAAATTTTTATTTGTGGAAATCTGCTTTCAAAATCTATACAATAGTAGCATTAGCAAATGCTGCAGAAAAATTTAGTAACTTCAAAATTACGACAGTAATGAGTGTAATATTTTTTGCGATACCTGAAGGAAGAAATGTTGTAGAACATTAAATGAAATGTAGTAGAACCTTTCTTATGATCATATTTTTATGATAAATTATTTAAAAGTCCTTAAAACTTTAATTACAGTTACTCTCCACCTTGGGTGTTGTGGGAGGAGGAGTGGGAGCACTGTTGTTTGCTTTGGAGCAGTCAGTGCAGGCATCTGGCAGTGAAGCACATGCCCCACATCAGCCATGGAGTCATGACGGCTGGTTCAAATCTTATGACCATGCTAGGTAAGAAACATTCACAATTCAATTCATCTTCACTAACACTTTAAAAATATAAATCAAATTTTAATAGTGGTAAAGCACAGCAAAATAGTCATGTTAATTTGTAGCACCTGAACTGAGGCAGACTACTAATTTACAGAAGACTGACCTCATATCATAACTCCACATTTTTGGAGGGTTTTGATTCTCTGTGTAATGTGCCTAGACCTCCACAAGGGTGGGGGGTAGGGATGGTGTTAGGGCTGGCTGAGCAGTAGTGGACACCCACCACATTGCTATAATCATATATACTATGATTTTTTAACTATGACAAATATTTCAAGGTTTGAATGTATTTCGATGTTGATCCTATACTAAGAGTTGTTTGTACTTTCACACCTTTAAATATTTGTTATGGTTAAAACAACATAGCATATATCGCATCGTGAATGCTTTTAACTCGTTAAGCCCCGTTCGCGCTCAGGAGCGCGAGAACACAATTAAAATCAATTGTGTCTGGATATTAATAATCGTCCAGGGATTAATCAGTTGGGTTGTATGCTTCTTTGGCAATCACATAGCATAGAAAAATGTTAAGAAAAAAATATATATTGGAACTAAATATGTTAATGATAGGATAAGGTAATTATTTACACAATTTGTATAAAAGAGTTGTGTATTCTCAACTAACGCAATTCTTCTACAAACCCAAGTATGGTTTATGTTACAATTTAACTTTTGTAACAGTTACAATATAGTTTTATGGTTCTATATGAATTTTATTTGGAAATTAATTAATGAGGTTAAGATAGAACGAAATTTAAAAACATTTTTAAGTAAACTATAGTAGAATGACTAGAAAAAAGCTAAATTTAATACACATTACACCCTGGGATTGCTATCTAGTTATATTGTTGACAATAATGGGAATTGAATTTATTATAAACCAGACCACTGAAACATGATATGATATAGCTATTTATCGCATTGAACTGTCAAAAATTATAGGATATAACCATCAACTTGAAATTTTATTGAAATTGCAGACATGTATAAGGCTTATACATGTTCACAGTTTCGATAAATTTTCAAGATTGCAGTTATATCCAATAATTTTTGACAGTTCAACGCGATAAATGGCTATATCATATCATGTTTTGGTGGTCATGCTAGACGGGCAGGATAATATAAAATAAATAGAGAGAAGGGTAGGGTTATTTTGGGTTATGTAATGTTAACTCATGTATGTCAATGTTATGTTGTTTAATACACTAGCTGACCTGCCACACATTGTTGTTTTCTAAATAATGGCACAAATTACAGAATGGCTAATAAATTATTGATGAGTAGGAACAGTTTATATGGGAAAATAAAAACGTTTCTACTATTTTTATTTTAAGTTAAAATGTAACCTATCCTATAGCCGAAGTAGAAAAAAAATCCAGCAATTTAAAAAAAATTCATCAATTTCGTTGAGTACTTTTGGATTTCATTGAGTTCAAACACTGTGAGATGTGATTTTTATTTTGCTTCACTCGCATTACTCTTTAATATATAGACTTCCTCAATAAATGGACCATCCGAAAAAGTTTTTTTTTTTTTTCTATTTTAATCCGTAGTTTCAGAGATTAGTGCACTCAACCACACAAACATACTCTTCAGCTTTTTATAATATTAGTATAGATGTTTCATATAAACCAAAATGTCATCTGGGTTTAAATTGTTTTTAAAGATAATATCCAATTCATAATAATGGACAAAATTTTATTATTAATAAAAAAAAAATTCTAATACTTAATCTCCTACATGAAATGTCTTCAATCCAACCTGCTATAGATATATCTGAATGTAATAAATACATTGTAAGTTGTAAAGATTGATATTATTGTTGTAATTAAACACAGTTTGATGTTATTTAAAATACAACATATGTTTTCAATTTGATCTACTCAAATCTAAAAAATAAGTTATGTTTTGATCAAAATGAAGAAGTATTTTATTATAAAAAACATACTGATAAATAAGCTACAATAAAACGTGATATTTAAAATATGTATGATTGGCAATAACACTTATGTCATATTTTTTTTCACAGTCCTGCTGCAAATGAAATAGGCAACAAATATGTTATGCGATGATCAAAGTAATGTAGCCCCAAGCCACTAAAATTTAAAGGTTAAGAAACACAGACTGATTATATGGCATTTATTTAAAGGCAGACATGTAACTGCAATTCATATAGTTTTAAAGTTGCTCATGGTTGATGTTGATTGCTTACTTTTACATCACAAACATGATCATTTGTCTCCCTATAAAATAAAATGTCATTAGTCGAACTAAGCCATTAAAATATGTTAACTTAATTTAGGAAAGTAACTTAGGATTATAGAAATAATAATAAAACCTTTACTAACTGTCTGTACATTAATTAATTTATATGTTAGGGCAAAACATAGACACATAAAATAAATAAAAAACTAGCTTAGTCATCAGACAGTTCAAACTTCAAACATTAAAATAAAAAAAACATAGTTTTTTTTAACAATACAGATAATACAAAAAAGGCAATTTATTTAAAATTCACAATTACTAATTATTTAAGTGAGATTAATTATCAATAGATAAAATCAAGTAAATAACTAATGTAATCTATTTTGTTTAGTGTGCGTCGTGGTTACGAGGTGTACAAACAGGTGTGCAAGGCATGCCACTCTCTGCAGTACATTGCCTTCAGAAACTTGGTGAATGTCACCCACACTGAAGAAGAGGCGAAAGCAGAGGCGGCAGAGGTGATTAATTTTATCTAGTATCAAATAAATTTCGCATAGGTTCCGCACTTAGAAAAAAATATTAATTTGTTTTCTGAAAAAACATCACCAAGTAGTAAGTAGAGTATAGACAAAGTATTACTTTTTAAATAAAGTTTCTTTGTATGTTCTAGGTAATGATCAAAGATGGCCCTGATGAAGAAGGAAACTACTTTGAGAGGCCCGGAAAGTTGTCAGACTACTTCCCGTCGCCATACCCCAATGAAAACGCAGCTCGAGCTGCCAACAATGGTAACTTTTAATTTATTTTATCACAATTCCTGGGCACAAAATTGCACATCATTTAACAACAATATCAATTAAAAAAACATTAGTAAAAAAAACATATAACATTATTTTATTTCATAATATACACACTTATGGTTTGTTAATTCTTAATATTGTTACCTAGTTCACATGAAGTGCTCTATTCTATATATTTGTTAAAGTATATAATTGTTTGTTTCCATTTCCAGGTGCCTATCCTCCGGACCTGTCGTTGATCTGCTCAGCGCGCAAGGGCGGCGAGGACTACCTGTTTGCGTTGCTTACCGGGTACATGGACCCTCCTGCTGGCATACCGCTCCGAGAGGGCCAAAACTACAATCCTTACTTCCCCGGTGGAGCCATCTCCATGGCTCAAGCTTTGTATGATGAGGTCAGTTCAGCTCTCTAAAAACATTGTGTAACTGTCGAATGAGGATGTGTGAATAAAGTCTTGACAGGTGGACCTTATGTCACAGTGCTGCCACCTGGCGAATACTATTTTTAGGAAAACCCTCTTATGACAGGCAATCATTTGTGTGTAACTGACTGTTTGTCATGGTGTGGGTGTTTTATATGTATGTATAAGGGCCCTAACTCACCTGAGTTAAGGTCTTTATAAAATTGGTTAGTCACTGGCTACTTCATTTGGCAACAGAAGGTAACCAGAGGTAGCCATGGCTACATAGCTTGCGACGTCGCCATGCCATGGCGTCTTGGTGAGTTATGGGCCAAATGTATGAATTTAGTTGATGACAGGGTTTGAAATTATCAAGATAAATATATATGCCCTTTGATAATTATCGCGATAATTATCAAAATATCTATTAGATAATTATCCGATAATTATCAAACAGATATAAGCCATTTCGTGTCATTTAGGTAATGTTATTACGTAATCTAGTCTATATTTTTGTAGGCTACTCAAGTTATGCTAAGAATTAAAAACTTCGATATCTTTATTTCGGCCACAGAAAACAAATTAATGAAGAAAATAATGAATAAGAGACAGTTTAGTTAAGAAAACCCGACAACGCGGAGAATCTCCGTTATTGACATTAAGTGGCGCGTTCCGATACACGCAGTTGTTGAATGTATATATACTTATCAGGATAATTTTCAACCTATATTTATCTTGATCAATGATAATTATCACTTCAAACCCTGATGGGATCAAAATTAATTCAATTTATTTAACTTTCTATGAATAAGGTACACTGTAGTGTAGGTAGGTGGTAATCATAACATTAAAATCAACTTTCTCTGCTTTTATTCTATTCTTAATTAATGGCGTCGCGATACATAATCGTTGCGCATTTTGCCAATGTCAAGTGAAAATGTAATTATAGTAACAACAATTGTACGGTTTACTCTGCTTTTAATTTTGGCACGCAAATATATGACAGCCAATTACATCAAAATTAATTCAGTCAAGTTTCTTTTCTCTTTTTTTTTAAAGGACTTTTATCTTAACAGTCACGTCAGTCCTATCGTGAACTTTTATAATAATTGACATGGGTTGGTGGTGGGTATGTTCACTAAAAGATTGCTAATTTTTACTTTCTCGTATACGTAGTATAGAGGAAGTCTTGTAATAGTCAAAAAATTCGATCTCGAGATTTTGACGGATTTACACGTTTTGGACCTTGTATAAGGTATCTATCAATGAGTCGTTTCCGGTATACGAGAAAGTCAAGGGGAGACGATTCCCGATTTTTAGGTTTGGTGCCCCTTTTGTGTAGAGGCGACAGGCTGGCAACCTGTCACTATTTTGGGGTACTGTATGGCCCATACTGCTAGATGTGGCTTTATGTGTAACCGAATGTTACCTTAAGCTCTGCTTGACCCCTTTTTTGGATTGTGAAGTGATTATAATGTTGTATGAATTATGTGGATTCACAAATTTAGCAGTTAACCCCTTCTTCAGACCTGAATTAGTGTTTCGCCTTAAAAATATATTTGATTGCTATTTTTGAATAGGGGGAGGTTATTTATATCGGTTGAGATGTTTTTTTTTTTTTGTAAATTTGAAATGAAATGAAAAGAAAAATATTTATTTGGAGCATAATTAACGGTACAAAAACAGAGAAAAACAAAATACTAATAACATGCATCCAAATTGGCACTCACTCAGCTTAATGTCACGGAATGCCGTGACGCTGGATTTCAGTGAGTCCAATTTCATACCTACACATATTTCTTGGCTATTGTTTGATATAACTTCATCTTACGAATGTACCGAATGTCATAAAAAGTTTATATTTCAACTCTGGTAAGAGCCCTTCATAATAAGAGTATTTTTAAACTATGTCCATTGAAATTGACACCAGGTCCGAAGGGGTTAAAAATAATAAGAATAATATATGTTGTATGAATTATGTGGATTCACAAATTTAGTGGTTAAAATAATAAGAATAAAAAGCCTTTGAGCGAAAATAAAACAAATTTTTTAAGGCATTTTTGATTTTATAAAATTGAAATATTTTACTGGCTAATTACGACCTCAGGATTGATTTCAAACAGTTTTCAAAAACCGGTGTAATACCCTATCAGTGGTGGGAAAACGTTTTCTCCATTTATGTTATTAGGGGTTTAAGTATGAAAATGCCGTTTTGTATGGAGAATTTAACGAAAATTCATTTTTCCATACATATATATTTGCGATTTTTTAAGGAACCACAAATCTAAATTTTGTGTAATATTGTAGATATAATTAGACAACATTAAGCTATAAGATACTTAGAGAAAAAAATTGAGGGTTGATATCTGTTAAAAATATTCATATTTTTATAACGGAGACGGGCACCTCTTAGGACGAGCTGTTTTTGAAGATGTATTTCTAGTGAAAAAAATAAGAATAAAATTTTATATATAAATATAAGTCCTTGTAATGAAGTTTAAAATAAAAAAAGAACATTGGACATAGCTATTGTATTATAGGAATACACTTATGAATAATGAGGAAAAAATCGGCAATTTCATACTTTAACCCCTATTATTTTGTATGAAGACTGCTCGCCGTATATTAATGTGAAACATTGTGTTTAATAGTCTGCCGAATACAGCGACGGCACGCCGGCGACCGCGTCGCAACTGGCCAAGGACGTGTCCGTGTTCCTCCGCTGGTGTTCCGAGCCCGAGCTGGACGACCGTCGGCTCATGACCATCAAGGCCCTAGGCATGTTCTCCATGCTAGCAGCCATCGTCTACTACTTCAAGCGGCACAAGTGGACCACCATGAAGTCCAGAAAACTAGCCTACAAACCAGTCTCTAAGAAATAAACGCCGCCACACAACCGTAGAACTGAAAACGTTTTAGACATTTTTTTCTTTGGATAGGCACAGTATATTATTTGTTTATAATTAAATTAATTTATTTTGTACAACAGCGTTTATTTCGTGTTATTGTAACCTGTTACCGTGCAGTAAGGTTGCGTGTCGCCGAGCGCGATGGGTGCGTACATATTTAATATGTAATTACTATAATAGCGCAATTGTTCGCATTGAGCGTATGTTAATATGCACAGTCTTATTAATATCTTAGTGAGATCTAGCTGTGCTTGTGATGTTCCATGAAAGATAACTGTGAATCAGTGTACAGTTGAATAAATGAGTTATCGAAAATCTGCCTTGAATTTTTCTTTTAATTGCTCAAACCCTTATCTTGTAAAATTAGAAATATGGTAAGTATTCTAATGAAAGCACTATAGAAAACTGTAGATCGTCAATGTGAAAGAGAGGGTATATTAGAGCTAGATAGGTAGACGAGACCATTTCACATACACGCAGGCGGCCTAAGTAAGCCTATCATGCGCGTAGAAAAGACATCTGTCAGGCTTGGGTCCATATTGGCTCACATAATATTCTAAATCCCATTCTTTGTCTTACTACCGATTTGTGTTCTTAATAATCACACTCTTCATAAGTAATTTTATTTTTCATATTTATTTTTATTCATACATTTTTATTACTACCAACGGAGCTCATAACAGTTAGTGATCATAATTTTTTTATTAATACTGTTACTACCTTTTTGCTTACAAAAACAGTGCACTCCGCCAGGTCATAAAAAAAATAACCCTAACCTACCCATCACCCAGCCATGTAGGTGCATAAATCACTAGACTGCCCCAAACATGTATGATTAATGATATTATGAATTTCAATGATTATGTTTTATGAAGAATGATCAATATGATCAATAGAATGATCTCCAATGATAGGAATTGATTATTGAATTTGAAAAGTTATGTAAGAAAAAACCCGTCAGATTTATCTGCATTACTCCCACGCATGTGTGGTGATTTAGAAAGAGAGGTAGGAAACGGAAACATTCAAAGGTTACTTGAAGTCAAAAAAGTTGTCTTATGGGTATTGTGGCTTCCAGTTTTACATATAAACTTGTTGCCAATCTATTAACGTCAGTTATGCTTTACCTATAAGCTTCTTGGGCGAGACCAAGAAATTTATATGTAAAAACAGATTTATTATTACTTGTGTAAAACTGTAAGCCACACTAGTAATAAATAAGTGAAGACAAAAAAATTGTCCTTGTTATATTAGAACGAGATAGATAGACGAGACCATTTCTTTAATTTTATCGGTGTCGATTCATTGACAATCTATAAACGTCAGTAATTATAAAACTAAGATTATTATCCAGTATCCAGTGGATAGTATGTTCCCTGAGATATAATAATTACTCTGACAAAATAGAAAACCACAGGCACAATTTTATATTTGACTAAAATGCTTAAAGTGAAAGCCATAGAAACCGATTTAAAAAAGCATTAAAAATGTTAATGTCACAATGGTCACCTGATTTTTGACAAGTTATGACAGTTAATTTTTATTTACATAATTCCAATAATTCTTTTGCAATTATGTAAAAGAATAAGACAATAATTCTTTAATTATTTCAGGCATGATTTGTTAGTTAATATCAAATGAACGCAGTAATCGGATTATGCCATTTTTGCGAGGCACATGGACCACGTCCACTTTTCTGTACGTTCACGACAGACGATGAAAATCACACGAAAGAATCGTCGAATCCTGGAGTAGAATGCACTGGCTGCACCTCTCTTGGTCCTGAGACTATTCTTGTATCTAAAGATGAAGATGGGACTATATTTTGCAGTAGGGAATCTGTAATAAATGAGGATGTTACTGCATTCTTGCGTCAGGCGGCTATTAGAAGTATTACCTGTGAGGTAAGTCTCGTAGAATAAATACTGAGTTTTGCAATAGTTGAAAATACCTAGAAAAAAATGTATTTTAGTTATATTCTATCAACTTACATTCTCAAAGTACAAATTAATAACTTATTTACAAGGGTTTGTTCTTTTTAGGTAAGTTGGAGTAAAGATGGTGGAGTTGTGTACTTTAGTGACACTCAAGGACATGTACTTAGCTTGAACTTCCAAATAAAGGACACCAGAGCTAGAGGTCTCAAACGGTGGTTTTCTATTGTTGTACTTATGAAGGATAAAATGTTACTGTTAAATATAACTCCAGTTCTCTCTGAACATATGCAGGTTGGTTAGATTCATCTGTAGGTAAATTAAAATATAACTGTCAAAATAAGTTTTTTTTTTTTTTAGATAATTGCAAAGGAACTGCAAGAGTTAGCTGAAATTGTATTTAATAGTGAACAGAAAGTCTGCACACAAAGAGCACTAAGGCTAAAAACTGGTCGTAATGATTTTGGCCAGTCCAGATCACTTATACAATTAACAGGTATATTATTATTTAGTGCTATAGTACGTACTTTTATATACCTACCAAGGCTTTCTTATGTTTTAGGTGACGAAGCTGTGTTCAAAAAACTACACTCACATTTCACCTGGATGTTAAAGGCAGGGGCCCTAACATACTCTGAAACACTGCACACTAGTCACAATATGCTGCAAAAGCTCTGTCCACAGAGTGTAAACAATTCAATATTCAATACAAATGCTTGTAATGTTCCTAGTGATGAATGTTTGGCTCTAAGAGCATTGGAAAGTATGTTGTCCAAAGAAGTGTTTAGAATATTGCTGTATTGTTTGCTTACTGGGGAACAAGTAAGTAGAATCAAAAATATATTTATGTAAAAATACTTAATATCCTCAAAAGCCCTACTTAGAAGCAGATTATCACATAATATTACCACATACCAGAATATTGAAGTTCAATCACACAGAGTTATAATTAATTGCCAGTTGCCTGTAGTTATAATCTCAACAGCTTTTCAACTAACTACTTAGGATGGCAACAATCAACCTACATTGGTTTCCAAAAACTTAAAGCAAATACCATGCAGATGTAAAATAGGCCTACTTTTGCAAAATACATGTCATTCTTTCATTCATTTATTACTTTTTATTTTCAGATAATAATAAAGCTAAGTCCTTTAGAATCTGAAAGCATAGTAAAAGCTTTACTAAGATTAAGTCCGACAAATGTAAATAACCCAAATGTAAGGATAATATGTGATGATGATGAAAAGCTAAGTCATATTTGTATTTTAAAGAAAACTGAAACTAAGTATTGCTGCGATTGGACTGGCATGATACCAAATAAATGTAAGTTACTAGCTAATATTAACATAGTATCACACCACACTCACAGCAGTAGCAACTGTCTAGAGAAATAATCCTTCAGTGAACTCACAAAAAATTATAAAGTATTACCTACATTTACAGGTCCCACATTGATGACCAGAATTGAAGCTGCAATGAATAATTCGAATTTCAATGATGCAGTCCTACATCAACATATAAAATCATTATTATTAGAATGGCATGGGTAAGTATGATCTTTTTATCCTCGGAAAGATTTAAAAAAACCTAACCACCTATTTATTTCATCTTAGTGTATTTCTGTGTCATTGTCCATTGACTTTCTTTCGATAGTAACTTTGTGGGTACTCTGAATGTTAACATGACTACTATTTCACCTGGGAGAAATAGATTGAATATGGGAGTTTCTCCAGAGTTCTTGTTGTAAAAACATGTGTTGAGAGACTCCATTTTTAACAAAAATCTACCGTACAATTTTCTTATTACTATAATTATTGAGTTTCCACATGACATTGGCAAAATGCATATAATCATTAAGATTTGCGAAGGCCATTAATTAAGAATAGAATAGAATAGATAGAATATGTTGGTGGCTAATTATACATAATTATCACACTCATTATCTCATGAGTGTTTGAGAGCAGAGCCTTAGGTAACATCGTGTTACATATAAAGCCATATCTGGCAGTATGTGCCATGCAGTGCCTCCAAATAGTGACAGGTTGCCAGCCTGTTCCAAATTATAATAGACTAAAAATATTTTCAGGATAGCAAAAACATTGAAGTCAGCAATGGAATCATCAGGAGGAAGATCAGACGCTGTTGTGAACTTAAAAAACATTCTAGGTGTAACACCTCAAGATGAACAATTTATCAATCATTGGATTCATGCCTTTTGTACTTCCTGATTTTGTAAAATAGTAGTTTGGAATAAATCTGTGATATACTAATGGTGCATTCTCAATAAATGAAACTATTAAATATTTTGTAGTCCTTATATTTAAAGATTACACATTGGAGCGACGGCTGGGTCGCGCACGCTCGTGTCCCTTTGAGCGTACATAGGGTTTCGTGTGTGAACGTGGGGCTCCAGGAGCTGGGCCGAAGTGGCGGACAGCCTCGCGGGCGTTACGGCGTCCTTGTACGAGAACTGTCTTGCGGCCAGTAGGTGCACGAAGGGCAAGCTGATCGAATGTTAGGATCTCTCCTAAAGAAACAAAAAAAACATGAGTTTTAGTTGTTATGTTAAAATAACCCACATCAACCTAAAATAGTATTCCATACATTGTTCATAAAACACACACACAAAAGTCACACATGATGGTTAAGGTATGATTTCGTAGCCGACCGCACGCAGCAGCAGCAGACGACATGTCGTCGCGACACTACTGGTTTCTATGTATTTCTATGAAACCAGAAAAACCATTTGAAGCTAGCGACGCGTCGCCGAGCGGCAGACGACACTGTCGCCCGACCGCAGATCAGTACAGTAGTGTCGCCGACGCCAAGGCGACACGTCGTCTTTGTTTCTCTTTAAAATGAGTTTCTCCGATTCTAAGGAAGATAAACTCATAAACCAGGTGGCCCAATACCTCGCACTGTACTGTGCATCTCACAAAAATTATGCAAACACTCATAAAAGATAATATTTGAAAAAAATTAAGAAATTAGTTAAATAATCAACAGTAGTAAGTACCTACGTACCTATTCTTTAAAAGTAGTAAGTACCTACGATCTATTCTGGGTAAAATACTTATTTCTAGGAACCAAATGGATACGGCGCTGCCGTCCCGCAGTTGTCGCGTTGCGGTCGGTTACGAAATCTTACCTTAATGAGTCTAAAAAGTAGGTAACTCAAGAAAAAAAATCTGTTTTATTTTTTTCCTATCTTCAAAATTACTGAGATATTAAACGGTACGGCTACCGCAGCAAACACCGACTAAGCGCCCGCGCCAGCGAGTGACGTCACGGCGCAACGTGAAACGTGAAAAAAAAAAATTATCTTGGTCTTTCTTTAATTTGAGATTCTAAGTTGTTTTAGGCCCTGTCCGCACAGCGATATTACACCGTACGTTTTTTTTTTCTCGCAAAAATTCTGTCACACATAGGATCTATGGAGGACAAGGAGGTACATGCAGTAAAAAAATCGCGCGAAACAGATCTGTGGTATGATGCAAATTGAACGCGATACGGTGCGGGATTATCTCCGCGCGAATATTTATTACTGTGCGGACAGGGCCTTAAAGAAATTGATCTTTATGAATGTCAACTCATTCGGTTGGTATCATAGAATACAAAACATTTTTTTTTCACATTTCACTAGTTTTCAAATTACCAGCTGCAGGACTTGATTTTTCAAAAATCCTTAAATGCAGTTTTAATTGATTTTGAAAATAAAGGAATTAAAGTTTCTTATATTAAAATTTGCCATCATCAATATTAAGCTACTTTTCCTCCAACCACGGTCTGTACTGCAACTATTTAGGGTATTCAAAACTTTACAATTTCTTGAACAAACTATTATTGTAATGTGTTGCCATAAATGAAAACCTTTAATGAGCTACTCTTACCTAATTTACTTTTATAATTGATTTTATTGTAAAGCTGTTGGTTTTCCGAAGACATTAAAATAAAATAAAATATTGTGGAAAAAGTCTTTTCGCATTATAGTATGTATAAACTTGTAATAAAATCTCTTTGGCTATACTATTTGTATCTGGCTGGTTTTGGTATCATTGAAAGTTTAAATTTTAAAGAACATAATTCCAAATTCAAATTAGGAAAATGTGTGATTTTCATTTGTTTTTCGTACCGCCAAGATGAGTGAATCTAATGAAGAAATTCCATACATTTTAAAATTTTACTACAAAAAAGGTAAAAATGCAACGCAAGCCGCGAAAAAAATTTGCGATGTTTATGGACCGAGTGCAGTGTCTGTGAGAGTAGCACAAATTTGGTTTAAGCGTTTTCAATCCGGAAATTTTGATGTCAAAGATGCACGTCGCTCTGGTCGCCCTATTACAACAGATAAAATGGATGCCATTTTTGAAAAAGTGGAGCAAGATCGGCATGTCAGTAGTTACGACGTAGCTGAAGAACTGGGAATTGACCACAAAACAGTTTTGGCGCATTTGAAAAAAACTGGGTACACAAAAAAGCTCGACATTTGGGTACCTCACGAGCTCACTGAAAGAAACCTAATGAACCGTGTACTCATTTGTGATTCTTTATTACGACGTAATGAAACCGAACCATTTTTGAAGAAGCTGATAACTGGTGATGAAAAGTGGATCACGTACGACAAGAACGTGCGAAAAAGGTTGTGGTCAAAGGCCGGTCAGGCTTCACAGACTGTGGCGAAACCCGGGTTAACTCGCAACAAGGTGATGCTGTGTGTGTGGTGGGATTGGAAGGGCATTATTCATTATGAGCTGTTACCACCAGGCAGGACCATCGATTCTGAACTCTACTGCGAACAACTGATGAGATTAAAGCAAGAAGTTGAGAGAAAGCGGCCGGAATTAATCAACAGAAGGGGTGTGGTTTTTCATCATGATAACGCTAGACCTCACACATCTTTAGCCACTCAGCAAAAATTAAGAGAGTTTGGCTGGGAGGTGTTAATGCATCCGCCGTATAGTCCTGACCTTGCACCTTCAGATTTCCACCTGTTTCGGTCTCTTCAGAATTCTTTAGGCAGTGTCAGGTTAACATCACGAGAGGACTGCCAAAACCACTTGTCGCGGTATTTTGACCAGAAGTCCCAAAATTTCTATAGCAATGGGATCATGTCCCTACCTACAAGATGGCAAAAAGTTATCGAACAAAATGGTACCTACATACTTTAGTTAAATGTAAATAAACTATATTAAAAAATGTTTTGAATTTTCTTAAAAAATGCGAAGAAACTTTTTCCCCAACCTATTAATTATCTTGATTTATTAAACTATCCAAAACATTTAACAAGTCATCAACATTTGCCTGCCCCGCTCTTAGTTTTAGGAGTGCAAAATTGATTTAGGGCAGTCTTTCTCAAAGTGGGCGATAACGCCCCCTTGTGGGCGTTGAAGACCTAGCGGGGGGCGTTAAGTGATCCAGATAAAAATGGGGGGCGTTGGCGTAGTTTAAGGGGGCGTTGGTTGATTTGTAATTTCATTTACTTTATATCGTAAAATTCACTGATATTAAAACTTACCTTACCTACTACTCAATATCGAATAATTAGTATATATTTCTGCCCGGTATGATATAAAAACTAAAAATACTTAACATAGATTTCATAGGATAGCCGTACGCAATCAAGTTGTAACAAGTTTTCGTTAAATAACGCTATTGGTGCAATCCGGTTGCAATTGGCGGGTTCATCGAAACTTGTCCTAAATTTCTCAGTACGATTGAGCGTCGAAAGAGATAAAAGAGTTTGTGCCTTACTCCTTCTTACTGACTAAACGCCCCCTTGTTAGTAAGGCTATCGGAATCGGAAGCAGCCTCAGGAGGAAGGGAGGTGCAGAAGTTTGTGTAATTAAAGCAATGAAATCGTGGTTTTTAAGTTTTAGGTGTATAAAAAATTGGGGGTGGTGAGAAATAATTCATTTTCATAGGGGGCGGTAAAACAAATAAGTTTGATAATCTCTGATTTAGGGGGAGCTTTACAACTGCCTGCCTACAAGACATGAACTCCAAATTTCAAGTTAATTAATTAAAACCCGTGGAAGTTATTCAGATCAAAGCTGATGGATCTTTAAATGGCTTAACAGATATTCTTTAATCACAGCTAATTGTTTTAAAATAGAATTTAAATCTAGGGAGACTTTCTAAAATATCCCTCAATAAATCTAGAGAAATATTTACTGGTCCACTAGAGGAGACTTTCACAGATTATTTTACAATAAGCATTAAATAGTTAGTGACAGTAAAGATTTCCATATATGTTTTTTTTGATGATCAATAACATATCTACACATCCAAAATATTATTTTCATAACATATCACTTGAAAATCTGACTTATTGAGATTGTATAGGGTTGTCTTGTCTTGGACTGTAACTATGTTGATCACTTTAGTTATCCCTAAATAATTGTACACCTTACCTAATACTGAATAACCCCATAAAAATAAATTGTATGTAACATTGCAGACACTTTGCTGACTTTGTTGTATTTTTTTGATTGATTTCTTTGTTTATTTACATTTCCTTATTCGTTTCTCTATTTTTTACCTTGGATACGAGTTGTTATTGATTTTACTTTTATAAAATATATTAGGTATTTTGTTTTCACCTATTGCAACCCTTGACTTTAGGAAATTGAGAATATGCCTTGAAGGAGCAAAAGCTATCAAAAGGTTACTTTCTATTAATTAGCAGGCTTATTATTTGAATAGCTAATTTCAAAAATTTATTATCCAAGGGTGTTTTCTATAATATTTCATAGTTCTGTCTGTGTAACCATGGTTCCCTTATAAAATTGTACAGATCATTCTAATCTTAAATATGGCTTTGCACTTAGCCAATATTATTATAATAAAATCCTACTAAAGTCGTATTTTTAATTAGACGAAGTCATGTGACGTTTACTGGGTTGTCAGGTTTTGATAAAACAAAAATAGTGTTGTGACAAAGTGAATGAATGAAAAAATCGCAACTCGGTATAAAATTGTTCTCATAATGACTAATATTTATAACTAATAACGATTTTAATTATAATTCAATATTTTATCCTTTGCCTAACAGGGTACATGTGTAGGTAATGTTTTGTAAAACATAGCATTAAGACATAAGTACGCAATTATGCATAATGCAAGTAAAGAAGTAATAACATGTATGTATGTACAGACAACAGCACGTTGGGTTACCACAAGCTGTCAAATTTTCCCAATCGATTATGCACTTTATATTGAATAGTCTTAGGTTGAAAATCGTTTGGAGAAATTTGACAGTTTTGTATAGCCCGACGTGCTGTTGACTGTACAATTATAAATAAAACAACTTTTACTGGATTTAACTCGCGTGTAATTAGATTTTACATTTTGTTATTATTTTCCGACGTTTCGTAACACTTTTCAGCGTTCTTGGTCACGGGATTACGGTCATCCCGTGACCACGAACGCTGAAAAGTGTTACGAAACGTCGGACAATAATTTTATTTATAATGTGTAGTGCTCGCGCAAATCTAAGAGAACATTATGTATGTACAAAGTAGCCTAGTGAGTGGTTAGAACGCCGTGCTGCCGATATCAGGTACCGGGTTCCAATCCTAGTCGTGCCATGTAAGTAGGTACGAAAGAGTTTTCGTACTTTTCGACGACTGCGTATAGTAGGTACCTACATTTACCATTACCGATTGCTCTAATGCTACATTTACACGCTTGCCGAGGCTTCGCAAGCCTCCACAAGTGCCAGGTATGTTTGGCTGTGGTTGGCTCGGCTTGCGCCGATCTGGACTAGTGTCGGTTTCTCAACACAGATCAAAGGAAGCGTGCGGTAAGCGCTTGCGACATGTTCACACGCTGGTGCATTTATAGCCAAAAAAACTTAACAAAAACAACAAGTAAACACCGTATGCGCAAAGAAAATATTCGAGCAGTCAGAACAGAGGTTAGAAGACGCATGACACAGACAAAATGGCGACCGACGCGTCCGAATTTGTCTTATTTTTAAGAAGGTAGTAAAAAAAGTGATTAAGATTAAATACTAGCAGATATCGACCTACTTTTATACAGTAAAATAGAAATAGTTTCTTTTTTTCGTATAGTAAGATTAGATTAACAATGTAGTCATTCATATCATCATTCATTCCTGAGAGTGAACGAAAACTGAACCCATCACTATTACATAGAAGATGGCAACATTATTTCACAAAGTGACATTAGCTGCTGTCAGTTTACTTCGTCTAATTAAAAATTCAACTTTAGTACCATAAACATGAAAGTTTGTATGGATGTAAAGATTTTTGGATAAATGTCTGGATGTGTTTGTTACTCTTTTACACAAAACCTACTGAATGGATTTTAATGAAACTTTACAATATAACAATAGTTCATAGTTTATCAGAATAAATTAATGTGCCCTAGATTATATTTAAAAAACTTTCATGGCAATGGGATTGCAATAAAACTAAAAAAACGACAGTTAATTAAAAAACAAACCAAAATTTTGCTTTCTCAATTAAATATCAATATTAACTATCAAAGCTATTATCAAAATTGTAAGTAATGAGTAAATAGAGACCAACCTCCAGCAGCCAAGATGCGAGCACGAGCCTTCTCAGTGACGTGCAGGGCAGCAACAGTCATCTTAGGCACTGTGTACAACCTCACATCGTTGGTAACAGTCCCGACAACCACAGCGATCAGACCTTCCCGGGTGGGCTTTTTCATGTGACGGGCCAACCGAGACAGAGAAATTGGTGGCCTGTTGATGCGGCTCATGAACAAACGACGCAAAATGATCTGGTTGAACTTAGCATTTGTACGCCTGGCCAAGTACCTGTACAGCTATCAACAAAACATTTGTAGGTTATTAACCAAACACATCAAAACAAAAGTTTATAAATATTATAATATACTTGTAAGCGTCGAGCGGGAGACTAGTATACAGTTTTAAAAGCACTACTTACTTTTACTAGCAATCTCAGATAAACATCCTGAGATTTAACTTCGGTGCGCCGAACTTTCCTGTCGTGTTTATGGTTGATGTCGATACCCTGAAATATATAAAGTAACACATTCTGTATCCAATGCCTTTGTAGATAATCATTTGAAACTTTCACTACACATCATTTCCACTTCGATATTATAAGATTTAATTCAACTTTTATTTTCACGAAACTCACCATTTTGACAACCAGATGAAAAAGAGACTATAGACAAAACTTTACTTGACACTTGACACAAGATAATAATATTGCTATATACAACATTAAATAAGTCTATTGTCTGTGGTGATTAGTCCTATCACACACCATCAGTAATTTTATATATTACTCTGAATAAATTAAATAAACAAAGCTAATTAATCATAAAATGTGTGCGTATTTGAAATAAATTAAGTATTTTTCATAAAAATATAATAGAAATATTATTTTATTTTTTGGGTTTTACAAGGATATCCATTAAAGTCAAGAAATGTATACAGGTAAACAGGAAGCCAAACTACCAATAAAAAGTGAAGTCAAAATTTTTTGAGATACTCCATTTCCCTTCCATACCTGAATTAGTGTTTCGCCTTAAAAATATATTTTATTGATATTTTTGAATAGGGGAAGGTTATTTATATCGTTGTTGATGATTTTTTTTTATTTTGTAAATTTTATACCTACCAGGTTAAGATACCTGCACATATTTCTTGGCTATTGTTTGATATAAATTCATCTTAAGAATGTACCGAATGTCATCACGGGAAGCCGCTGGATGCGGGAAGCGCATGACCGACTGGTTTGGGGATCCTTGGGGGAGGCGTATGTCCAACAGTGGGCGTCTCTCGGCTGAAATGATGATGATTTCAGCGGCGCGTTTGGCGCGGCTAAATGCGCGTCCCCGTTAAATCAGATTTTCTGAGAATTGATAACACAACAGTACAAAAATATGTGACCTCTTTACGCTTTCCAAAGGCCGCGAAAAGTCAAAAGATTCAAATAATTAACTTCAAAAAATTAAAACAAAAGTTATTGTCAGTCAGTCTTCAAATCTGTCATCGCGACAGACAACAAGTTTCGACCGCCGTTTTTGCGAAAGGCATGGAATTTAATACGAAACATCGAAAATTATCCAAAACTAAAAATTCTGTTCGTACGCCTTCATCCGCGAAACCTCGTTTAACAAAAAAGAAGACAGTTGTTCGAAAACGAAAATGCGTGTGCCTCCCTGAAAAATATTCGGTAGTAGAATTTCCGGCGATATGGAATGAACTGCGCCTGAATGGGCAACTATGCGATGGTACGATTGTTTGTAGGGATTCAAAATCTATACATGTTCACCGAGCTATACTGTCTGCTGTAAGTCCATACTTCAAAGCAATATTCATAAATTCCTTGAAGAAAGGGGAGCCAGAAGAGACAAAAATACTTGTTGATGTCCCGAGTTGTTACATGAACCTGATTCTTGACTACGCGTATACAGGGACGTGCACAGTAACTGCGGAAAATGTGGAATTTTTACTGCCCTACGCGGATCAATTCGATGTTGTTGGAGTGATACAGTTGTGCTGCCAATATCTTTTACAAGAGTTGAGACCCCATAACTGCTTAGGGATATTCAAGTTTGCAAGATATTATTTTTGTGGAGAGTTAGAAAAGAAAGGAAAATTGTATATAAGACAGAATTTTAGCAGGATACTTAAGGAGTGTAACGAATTTAAATCGCTGGCATACGAAGAATTGGAAGACATACTGCGAGATGATGAATTAAATGTCAGAAATGAAGAAATAGTGTTTCAAGCAGTAAAAACGTGGATAGAATTTGACTTAGAAAACAGAAGAAAGTTCATACCTTCACTATTGTCTTGCGTACGGTTTGGTCATATAAGTTATAAATATTTAAAATCGAAAATATTACAATGGCAGCCCGTTATTGACGACGAGGTAAGTCTATTAAGACTAGACTTTCAAGCCATTGGAAGTATAACGACGAATATAGTTTAATAAAACAAATTTTCAGAAAAACCAGGAAGCTTTGTATCCAGCCGTTGTTTTTCATACGCTACTAGACTCTAGGCCTGGCACAGAAGCTGATTTGAATGACCCGCTGGCAAGACCTCGGATTCCATACGAAATTCTATTTGCTGTTGGCGGGTGGACTGCGGGAAGTCCGACTAGTTTTGTGGAAACTTATGATACAAGGTTTTAAAGTTTATTCTGTAACCAGATGAAGTTCTTGCAGCCAGATGAATATTTATAACTTATGTATGTCACGTTGTGATAAAAAATATTCATTTAGGGCGTAGCGTTGACTACACACACCGCGGGAAAATTTATCAGGGACGGGCAAAGGATATCAAGTCCATACAGTCCTGTCTGTGTTTACGTCTTTTTTTTGACGTTTGCATTAAAATATGGGCGTCGCACATTTTAATGCGTCTAGGGAGTGCTTGGAAAGAAATGCATGGCAACAGACCTCATGACTGTGACTGATGAGAATTGTATAGTGGGATTTAACCACTATACAATTCTCAACGCCACATACACAAAACCTTTATTTCAATGATTCCTCATAACTGTTGGTAACAACACGGATGCTTATGCAACAAAACGACACCACTATCACTGCACAAAATCCACTCCGAAGCAATTTTGAATTATCGAAATAAAGATCGACATCCAGACGCAATAATTTCCCGCCAAACCTCGTTATTTTTTTTAAATTCTCCCTAACGGACGGAACGGCAAAGAGATATAGCCCATACCACCATATTTTCAGTTTTTTCATCTTCTTTCTTGATGTCTGCTTTAAAATGTGGGTGTCACACATTTTAATACATCAGGCAGTGTTTGGCAAGAAATTTATGCATGGGATTCATACATTTCTCGCCAAGCACTCCCTAAATCCTTAACGTGATACACACCACAAAACATTGGTTTTAATGATTCTTCGTAACTGTTCGTGAACAGCTTAGACAATTTAATACAGGATCTGCCAAAGTACATGAACAAAGTTCATGTCAGTTTATAAAAACTAGTTCGCCGCGACGACCGACCGCCATTTTGAATTCGTATCTGTCGCTAAGCGGACCTCGTAAAAATTATTCGTTGCAGAGTGTTTTCTTGTAAACGACGACAAGAAACATTAAAGTTATCCTAAAACGGAGTTGCTTATCACACGGAAGTAATTTTCTATTCAAATAACTACTGTTTCACATAACAATACAATTTTTCATCTACAAATTTTGCGACAGAAACAACGATTAAACAACGTTAGGCGATATGGTGGTACGCGGGTTAGCCGAGCGCGCGAGTGTGCGCTCATAATAGCGATTACAATGTTTGCAACAGTGTGCACGAGTGAGTAAATCTGCGCTATGCCATGTCTCGTGTGAAATGGTCTAAGGTGAACAGGATACTTGTGAATCAAAATAATGCCACTTCACTGCCCAAAATCCACTCCAAAACAATTTTGGATTACTGAAATAAAAATCTTAATCCCGATGCTAGGTTTCAAACACCCAAGAAATTTATAGGTAAAACTGGAAGAAACATTATGAATAAAAAAGTGAAGTCAAAAAATTTGTCCTTGAAACCGCTTACTTCCTATTTGTCCCTTTCTAACCTCTAGAGTACATATGACGTATTAAATGGTCACGTGACTGTACGTGTTATGTTATACTCTATATGTTAGAAAGGGACAGATAGGAAGTAAGCGGTTTCAAGGACAAAATTTTTGTCTTCACTTTTTAATTGATAGTGTTCCTTCCCGTTTTAATTGTAAATTTCTTTCAAACACCAAAATATTCGATTATACAGACGGTGTTGCCAGTCACTAGAAAGGTTAAATCGCTACAAAGAGATAAACAAAAGGGATTTCTTCTTTTCTCGGGTACACCAAATACCGTCGGTCCGACAAATCCTTCCACTTAATGACCCCCACGTATTTACTAAGCGTATTTTTGACTTTTTAGGGCTGATCGTTGGTTCCTCTCAATCCACATGGATTTAACACCACGGGCGTATCATGGGTTGTGCACGCTCAACAGTCTCATTTACATGATCGGCGGCTTTGATGGCAGCGATCATTTCAACACCGTGCGCTGTTATGATCCTGTTGCTAATACATGGCACGAACGAGCCTGTATGTATCAAGCCAGGTGCTATGTCAGCGTCGTTGTTCATGGTAAGACCTGGGGCCATATCGCACTATTTACGATACACTTCACTAGCGTCACCACTGAAGACCAATAGACGCGATAGTCACATAATTAATGCTTACAGAAAATCACCGTACATACAGTTCATAGGTGTATTACTAGAATAACAAATGCGTCAAAAGACAAGATTTTTTCTTACAAAATGAAACTCGGAGAATTTAGTTCCTGTATTTTTCCGCAGGACTTGAGTGGTAGCGCCGGTACCTAGCGCCGAGAAATTTATAGGTAAAACTGTAAGCCACACTACAATAAAAAAGTGAAGACAACTTTTTTATTCATTGTTTTAACCTGCTACATTTTCAATAAATTCGATGTCCAAAAGCCTTGTCTTCGAGGTGTTAAACAAAAAGGCGCGAATAATTTGAAATAACTTTCAGTTGTTCAGTTGTAGCAAATATTAATTAAATAATTGTATAACCTCACTTTTTTATTCGACTATTTCTTAGTTTTACCCAACTACGCGAAGACAAAAGGAAGGGTAAGTGAATTAATTATTTTCATTCTAAAAACAATTTATTGCACGTTGTAGATGGATTAATATATGCGCTGGGTGGATACAACGGGCGTACGCGAATGTCTTCCGTAGAAAGATACTACCCTGACAAAAACCAGTGGGAGATGACGACACCGATGAACAAGCAACGCTCAGATGCTAGCGCAGCTTCAATGGGAGGCAAGGTAAGGATTTCATAGATTTTATAATTGAGTCACTTGATCAACTTTCAACTTTTATAATATGTTGTTGGCCATCCATCGTCTTAGTGAGAAACAACGAAGGTCGCAGTTAAACACCAGTACTCTTCATATCCTTCAGAGTTTTATGTTTGTTTTATCAGTCATGCTCCTATCCGTGGAGTATAGTGTTTCTAGAAAAATGCACTGAAAAAAATCGACTTGCCTCAGGCGGGACTCGAACCCGCACCTTCCACAATCCGGGTGGACGCGTTGACCAATTTCGCCACCGAGGCACTGCTTTTCGCTGTCGAAATTTGTCAGTGCTTGGTGCTTATGTTTTTATGGTA
Organism: Elophila nymphaeata; assembly: GCA_955850985.1. Taxonomy (NCBI): domain Eukaryota; kingdom Metazoa; phylum Arthropoda; class Insecta; order Lepidoptera; family Crambidae; genus Elophila; species Elophila nymphaeata. Next base: position 18,357,989 of record OY039082.1, on the reverse strand, counting down.
AACATCGTTTCATCAAATTTTTGAAATTTGCACTTCCAAGACCCGAACGAAATATTTTTGCAAATATTTGACACCCAGCTAAGATGAAACTACCTTACATTATGGAATAATTTTATTTTTGCGTTTACCAACGCGTAAATATAATACTAGAAAAATGCACTGAAAAAAATCGACTTGCCTCAGGCGGGACTCGAACCCGCACCTTCCACAATCCGGGTGGACGCGTTGACCAATTTTTTATATTTACGCGTTTGTTAACGCAAAAATAAAATTATTCCATAATGTAAGGTAGTTTCATCTTAGCTGGGCGTCAAATATTTGCAAAAATATTTCGTTCGTGTCTTGGAAGTGCAAATTTCAAAGATTTGATGAAACGATGTTTACTATAAAAACATAAGCACCAAGCACTGACAAATTTCGACAGCGAAAAGCAGTGCCTCGGTGGCGAAATTGGTCAACGCGTCCACCCGGATTGTGGAAGGTGCGGGTTCGAGTCCCGCCTGAGGCAAGTCGATTTTTTTCAGTGCATTTTTCTAGTATTATATTTACGCGTTTGTAAACGCAAAAATAAAATTATTCTATAGTGTTTATATTGGTGAAAGGTATTGGTAGCGTGCGAGTTTCTCTCAAAAGCGTCTCTATGGCATGAAAGCAGGCCGCTTACCACCAGGATTAGGTGAGCCGTTGCGCTTGTTTACCATATGCCTTTGTCATAATAATATAATAATTAGGTATGTATACATATACAACATGTAAATTAAATAACCAACATCCTGAATACAGGTGGTTTGGGATCGGCTTCTGAGTTGATTTCAATATATTTTTTTTAAAACGATATTTAAAAAAAAACAAAAAAAAAACAAATGTACCCAGAAGATATATACATACACGATTTTCTGGGTACTTTTTGTTTTTTTTTGTTTTATTTTACAAAAAAAAAATTAAAAAAAGAAAATTGAAATCAACTCAGAAGCCGATCCCAAACCACCTGTATTCAGGGTGTTGGTTATTTAATTTACATGTTGTATAAGTTTATTTCGTAAGATATTAAAATACATACTTCAAAATATAACTCTGGGGAATCGGGCTTAAAAATTCAAGACGTTAATTCTGTTTCTAATTTTATTTAGCATGTTTAGTTTTGATTGAAATTGATACCAAATTAAATAGAAAACGAAAAATATGGAAAAAAATCCTGTCTTGGATAAGCTGTAATGAATTCTTAAAAAGCAAAATGGCTAAGCGCTGTCGCACATTATAAGAAATTTCTAACAGAAAAATTCTGACGCTCACCGGAAGCCCTCGGTGCATACATTTTGTATTAGATAGTTAGAAAAATTCTGACCGATCGTCCGCTACTGACAGTGGACGGCACCTCAGCCGGATGTAAGAATTTTTGTTAGAAATGGCGGAAGGCGTGTTAATTTTGTACTAGGCCCCGCACACTATCAGATATTTGCGTCAGTTCAGGCAAGTATAGAGTTAAATATATAGGGGCTATTGACAAGAGATGGGTTTTATAGTTTTTTCTCTAATCCCGCAACAGATTTACATAGTAGGAGGGTTCAACGGCCAAGAAGTGCTCAGTTCGGCGGAGATGTTCGACGCGGACACCCGTCAGTGGAGCTTCATCCGGTCGATGTTGAGCCCGCGCTCCGGAGTCAGTCTCGTCGCGTACAGAGACTGCCTGTACGCACTTGGCGGGTTCAACGGGTATAGCCGGCTTAATACGGGTAAGAAAATTATAACTAAAATGTAATTTTTCTAGTAAACCTCTTTACGGATATCTGAAGATCTGAAGGAGTAGGTACTTGTAGATTAACTGGTCTGGAATCAGTAAGAAGCGAGGGGGTGGAAGAGCCCCATAAACACATATGGGTCGCAAAGCCAAGTACGGGTTGAATTATAATTATGTATAGGTACTGATATTTCCCCACCAGACTTTACTTTTACTTAGTTTTTTTCATTGCTACGGGAAATATTACGCACAGAACCAGAAGACTACGCCAACTTTTTTATCACTCAGCTTTTTTTAGCATCAGTACTTAGGATTGTAGTTAATTGACTGGAACCCATATTTGACTGGGACATATAGCTGAGTGGTAGTCCGATTCGGCGACATTTAGTGCGTGTGTTTTTTTTTCCTGTTTATTTTGTATATGTATGTATGTACATACGTAACTTTATTATTTGCATTATTACGCCGAATAAGTTTTCTCTTTCTTTCTTTCATAACTTTGTTGACAGAATGATGATAGATTTCTGCTATTGTCCCCATTGCGTCTACTCTGTCGATTTAGTGCTGCCCCCTATAATATTCTGTTAGCAACAGTGGCTGAATTAAATAATACCACAGAGTACCTACATTGGTATATATAATACGCGCCGTCGTGGTGGAGGGTCAGTAACCTCCCCCACAACCCGATGCGCCCGAGCCGAGGTCCGAGCCTTTAGAGGCACCCTCGGGCGTGTCGCTCCCTTCCGATCCGGGCGACCTAGGGACGCTAGGCGGTCGAGAGACTCCCCATGGGGGAGATGCTCGGTCGCCCAGTAATCCCCTAGGAACGTCCGCCCTACAGGCTTGAGGACCCTCCAAGGTTTTCGCCTTCTCAAAAAAATCCGGTGGAGCAGTGAATGCCATCAGCGGCAAACTGCAGTAGTCATACAAAAAAAAAAAAAAAAAAAAAAAAAGAGGGTCAGTATACCTGTCTATACAACAAGTGGTCCGGGCTCGAATTATTATCATTATTAATAATAATTATCTAGTATTAGTATACATAACACAAGTTCTTAACGTTATCTACTTTGGGCTAGATAATTGGTGTCTGCATGGAAATATATTGTTATTATTATTACTGTTTTTATGTGGCCAACAGGGGAAAGATTTAACCCTCACCGCGGCGGAGAGTGGCAAGAAGTGACTGAGATGTTTAGTGCCAGGAGTAACTTCGCTACTGTATTACTTGACGACATGATATTCGTCATTGGCGGTTTTAATGGTAAATATTACCCTATTTATTTCGGTCATAGTATTCCCCGTCTCAAGAGTAGGAGTCTTGTCCCGTGGATGACGTAAACTTCTACGAGAAGTGCAAATATCAAAAATTTGATGAAACAATGTTACCATAAAAACATAAGCACTGACAAATTTCGACGGCGAAACCAATTCCGGTACCGTAGCGGTTCACGCAGCCGCCCGGATCGCGGAAGATGCTGGGTTCGATTTCCGCCCTGGACAGACGATATTTTTCAGTGTATTTACTAATTTTAAAAAACACATATCCGTGTCTTTCGGTGCCTTAAATTAGGGATATTACGGAGGTAACTTTATCGGAACCGAAGTTTTCAAATCTAATTTATCGGACTCAAGGAGCTTACCTATAGGTTATAAGCTCCTTGAGTCGGACTCACAACTAAATTAAGTCAGAACCAAAATCGGGAACCTCGCTGGGGCTGGAGTCAGAACTTCAACTAAGACTTTTATTTACGTTTTTCTTTGCATGTTTAGTATTTAGGACTTTCATGTGAAACATTATCACTATATTGGCTGACTGTATGGTGTTAGCATCCTCATTAACTCTACCATAAATATTAATGACTAGCGTTTTTATAAATCTGCTGATTTCAATCCTGGAATTTGATAGATATTTTATTCGTTCGTGTAAGCAATGCTATGGCCACAGAAGCGTATTTCAGCCGAAGTCTGACAGAACTTCCGATCTTTCGGAACCGGAATCGAAGCTCCGAAACATCCCCAGTTTAATCCCGGTGAAGCTTGCTTCCATCTTCACCTTATCCCTTACCGTAAAGTGGGACCGAGAGTTTCCTCCTAAAAATGTTTGTCCACTCAGGGTCTACGACCATACCGCACGTGGAGTGCTACGACGGCGATACGTTGGAGTGGTATGACGCCGCGCCCATGAACCTAAACCGTTCAGCTCTGAGCGCATGCGTGTTGAGTGGCCTGCCTAACGCTCGCTCTTTCTCTTACTTATCTAAAGCAGTCCCAGCGGCTGGCGCAGACCAGGCTCATCATACTTAAGGCCTTATCGCACTTATCAGCTTGGAAAGGGAATGTAACTGTATTGCCGTTCCATAGCCGCCGCTCCGTAGAGTTCACAGTACAAAGAGGCGATACGGTTAGAGCGGTTCCACACTATCCGATCCGATATCGGTATCAGTAGCCGATGCTATATCAGTTAAAATGTATGAAATATGCTCGGCCCGAGGGACTTCGGACTATCAAATTTCATACATTTGTCTTGACATTAGCTTCCGACACCGGCATCGGGTCGGATTATGTGGAACCACTCTTAAGTTACATTTCCGAGTTGATAAGTGCTACGGCCTTTAGACTGGAATTACTCCTGCTCTGTCGTCGGTCGTGGACGTTGATCGAGCATATGAGTAAACACTATGTGGCACCGCACGACATTGAAGTCAGCGACGGATAAATTGCTACTTTCATTCGTAAGCTCGACTGACGTACGTGACCTTAGCGTAGGAGGAATTCTAGTCTTAGACGTTGACCGACTTTGCATACCAACAGTGCCTCACATAATATAAATTGATAGTTACCGTTTAAATTCTGAATTACCTACCCATATTGTTGATAGGATTATTTCAGGTTACCATTTTATACGCGTGAACCATGGAATGGAAGACTTAGGCGCAGTGTGTCCATTTCACACGCAGTCCAAAAGATAGCTCTCCCACGCGCGTATAAAAAACACGTTAAAAGCGCTGAATACACGCTGGTGTGTAAGAGCCTTTAGAAATGTAAATTAACGTGTATAAACAAATAAAATAGAAGGTACTTTTATAAGGTTAAATCTGGTTTTAAAATATGTTTTTTGGATTTATCGTAATTGAAAATCCTAATTGAAATCAGTGATAGCACGGTAATATAATATTACCGTGGTGATAGCCTTCACTGACAAATCGTAATTACCAAAATTATTCACATTTTTATTTGAATTATATTAAAATCAATTACGTACGTTAGCAAATTAATTTCTATAATTTCAATTAGTGATGCCCGCCGGTAAACCTATTGTTTTTTTATTACCTAGGTACTTGATTAAATTATCGAATTCAATTGTCGATTTTCGGTTCTTATCTCTAATAATGAGATTAAATTCCACTATTACCTATACCTAAATTAAAATAATCCGTACGATTTTACCATAACAGGAATTTTTATTGCTGTTTGGGTGGGGCGCAGAGTAATTTTCTATATACTGGGTGTAAAAGACATGAACAGTCAAACGAAAACCACGTATTCTATACATCAAAATAAGACATATTTCAAAAAAAATATTGCTGGGAAATGATTTTAATTTTTGGTGTTAAAAAAAAAATTCAAATTGTACCGCGCAATTTAAAGGGCTCAACTCGCACGCAACTCGCGAAACCGCGATAATTTTGCCAGACGGCGGCCCCGTTCGTTAGTGTCCGTGCGCATCGAGTGAGCTACATTGAACGCTAACGTTTTGTAGCCATTTTTTGTTATGAAATACTAAAAAAAATTATAATGTTTCTTGGGACAATAATCAAGAAATAACGTATAGAACACGTTTTCATAAAAAAATGAAAAAAAAAATTATGACTTTGACCTTCAATAAAATCGTAACTATCAATTTCCCAGGTATAGTCTGAAGGAAAAAAAATGTTATGATGGTGAGCAGAATACATGGTTCTCGTTTGACTGTTCATGTCTTTTACACCCTGTATATTGATAAAAATTGCAGTTGGTATGCGAAATAAAAAGTCTACAAAATACCAATTATTATCTTTGGCTGTCGCTGGGGCCATTTAAAACATCAACATAACAATTCATATTGCCTGTAGTTGTGGTATCATATCTGTGATAATAATTGTAAATAGCCATTGTTTATTCTATTTTTTTTTTAAAAACAAATCATGTTTTAAAATAATGTTTATCAGATCATGTTGTAAAATAGATATTAACTATTTTTTAATAGCGCTTAACAATCTGGATAATTTTAGAATATATTTTTAAAACGGGGATTTGTAAATTATCAAGTCTTTTCTATGTATAGTGTAGTTTGTGATAAATTTATTTTGGTACTTTTATGTATAGTTCGCGTCCGAAACAAATCGACATGGTCGCGTTTTGGATGTATGTACGATGTTGCGGGGTCGAGAAACCGCGATGTTGTTGTATCTGTGATATTTTCAATAAAAATTGCAAAAAAATGTAAAACTATTCTGAAGAAAAATTTATTGTACCCTATGAAACATTTGATAAATTCACAAATAAAGTAAAACATTACCTACCAGTATATTTGTGTTTTCATTTTGAGAAACTAAAATTAGTAAGGTAGAAGCAAGGTAGAAGCTTTTTAATTAAATCGAATAGAAACTACGAGAAGACATAAATTACGAAATTAGTATGTTAGTTCCCATAAACTCTTATGAACTTAAAATATTTAATTGGTTATTATTTTTGCTAGCTGGACTCAATTTTAGTGAAATGGCGTTAAGTATGTTATAGTGTACGTTAAGTACTATGCCGAATCTCACAAAACGTCTCCAGAAGGGCTTAGGAGGGTAGTCGCGTTTTTTTTTTTCAAAAATCCAATGTTGCAGTTTTTATCATAATCAGGCCCGTAACTCCTTTGAGTACTTTTCACTACTCCTCATAGCTTCGGATTTGGCTATCCACGCTCACTCTAAAAATTCATCCTGTATACGTGCGGCCCACCACATAATATACATATATTGCTTCGATAAAGAGTCAAGTGAATATTCCTATATTCAACTTTGTGCCCCAGGTAATTATAAACCCAATGACTCATAAAGGGAGTGATACACACCACAGTGATATGTGCACGCGTAGGCACGCAGCACTGCAGTTATTTATACGTCAGTACAGAACAAAGCCGGCACACGCAGGGTTGAATCAACGTGGAGTGAGAGTGGCGTGCGATCGTGCGTATATTTACTACGGGAGGGGTGACGGGGTGGAAAGGGGACCCACCCCGAGTGTCTCGATCGAACTGCACCCGCGCGTAGTGATTCCATAGCCGCAGTCGGGCGCGGTTAGCTACTTCGATAACATAATCATGGAACTGAAGGGAAAGGTTGCTTTGATCACCGGCGCCGCCACCGGCATCGGGCTGGCTTACACCGAAGAGTTGCTCAAACAAGGAGCCAAGGTAAATTTAGTTTCATTAAACAAACACCGCACGCATGGCCTCCAAAAGTAATTTCTATCTAAGTTCAAGGCAGTGCGAAGTTTATATAAGGCTTTAGAAATGAGTCACAAAATAAGTTAGCATAATGTTTAGTCCAATTACTTGCACATGGGTAGGTGTCCATTGGTAAATGTATTGATTTTGTCGGTAGCACCCGGGAGTAAAGTGATTGTTTTTTCCTTATAGCGACGTACCTTTCCTGTTATAAGATTACAACTATATACAAATTTCCATTGTGTAACAAAGTTGTAATCAATTAAGTTTAACTCGTCGTCTGCTACTTCATAGGATAGATAAATGTTATATCTGACATTGCTTAGGTTCTCACTTCTTTAAAGATTGTACCTTCTTACGTAGCCTAATTAAGACCGACAGACTCGCTGTATACTCAAACAATGCACTTAATTAACACATCGCAGAAATAGTATGTAAATGAGTCAATTATTATTTATTATAGGTACACAATACTTAGTAGAGGTCTTACAACATTAAGTTTATATAGAACTACATCGCTTTTAAATATTTCTCTGCAAATCAGTAACTAAGTAGATAGATATATGTATATACCTATAAGTTTCTAAAGTAACAGAACTTCTTGCTCCACCATCAGACACTGGTTACCGCTAAAAAACAATGTACTCGTCAAGACGATTCAAACGAGCTCAAATTTGATGAGGTTATGCCGTTTCCTATGGCCATCTTCCAGCTCCATCATCAGATCAGCACCATGCCATCATAATATTACATTGTTACGCGATTTACACGTGTGAAAAATTTCAGCTCAATCGGTAACCGGGAAGTGGATATACATAGGTAAATTAATTTACAAGATTTCATAACAATTAATCATCGGGACAGGTGAAACTAAATTAAAAAAAAAACTTGTAAAAAGTGATATAACTCTGAAACTACTGAGCTCTTATTTTAATACTTATTCGTATGATAGAAATTTGCATCTTGTAAGAAAAATATCAATAGGTTTTCGTTTTCTGTGTTTTCCGAGTGTACCTAGTACCTACTATGCAGGCGCAAGACGTTCCGCACTGATCGTTGCCTTAAAATCTGAAGACGAATTCTTATTTAAAACTATTTGTCGGTTGTAAAAAAGTGTATATATATTTAAGTATTAAACCAAGAAAACAAATTTTTGACCGTCAATATTTGAACCACCTGTATGAAGTGAGTATAGCAACAAGAAAAGGAATGACTTTAATAATCGCTACAACTTGTCAGGTTTCGATATGCGATATCGACTCAGAGATCGGCGAGCAAGTGTCCGACGAGCTGGGGGCCAAGTATGGAAGGAAGAACGTGTTGTTCTGCCAGTGTGACGTCACCGATTACCCCCAGTATGAGGGTAAGAATCACATTTAATATCTAGTGCTTCACCGTGGTAGCTACAGATGTACCGCGCGAATCTTATTTACCTATATTGGTTTCGTATGCTCAGGCAGCGTCATAGGTAGGTAGACTAAAGCACTATAAAGCACTAGCAGTGGCGTAACTATACCATGTGGGGCCCGTGGCAAATTCATATACACATAGTTTTGAACTTTTTCGTTCTTTAAATTTAATAATGTCAGTGACACTACCCCTATTCCTCGGGGGCCCGTGGCATTTTGCCACCCATGCCACCCTATAGTTACGCCACTGAGCACTAGCAACTTGTCATAATAATCGTTCATATTATTCAATGAAACTCCATTTGTGTCATTTTACAACACACATACACAACAATAAAACAGAGCAATATACTTAAGTATTCTTATAAGTACGGTACACTAATTAAATTTTGCAATTTATACATGTGTCCTGTTGTGTGATTTTGCTGTTCATGCAAAGCACTGGTATCTATTTCTGCTATAACCCAAAAGAGGATAATAAAAAGAATATAAATTGGCGGTAACTTAACTGCATTGTTGCTATGAAGTTTTAATCTACTTCTCATTAGAAGTAGATTCTAATGAGAAGTAGATTAAAATAGCAATAAATTATAAAGATAAAATATTAAGATAGAAATCTAGGACCATCAGCATTGCTGACGGTCCTAGATTTACAAACTAAGTTGCGCAAATCACAAATGAGAACCACGCTTTCGCGCGACTCTAAAACAGCGCGGTTCTCGCCGTGTCTAAACGAGCCCTTAGTCATTGAGACGATGAGCAGTTTTCGAACAATCATCATACGGTAACCAATAGGTACCCAAGTTTTATCACGGCGTGGTTTTATCTACTTTTAAGCTTCTTGCCAATACCTAACAATGTAAATTTTGAAAAAATCGATTTCAACTTATCGATGCAAGAGTCTCACGATTGACGCTTCGACTACGTCAATGTGAGAAGCCTATCGTTTGATAACGTCTTTTAATATATTTATAAACGATCTACCCGTATGCTTTCAGAGGCCTTCGAAATGACTATGAAGGTGTTTAACAGGCTGGATATTGTCATCAACAATGCCGGGGTCATGAACGACAGATTTTGGGAGCTTGAAGTTGATGTTAACTTGGTAAGTGCATTATAATAGAAAAAATACAGTGATAAAATCGACCTGCCCCAGGCGGGAATCGAATGCAGCATCCTCCTCAATCCGGGCGGCTGCGGATTGCGGAAGATGCTGGGTTCGATTCCCGCCTGAGGCATGTCGATTTTTTTCAGTGTATTTTTTCTAGTATTAAAAATATTTACGCATTTGTAAATGCAAAAAAAATTATATATTCCACAAAAATAAAAAAAATATGCCAATGTACAGATAACTATAATAGGTGGCTTTTTTTAAGACGATTGCTTCTTTGAATTAATATGACTAACGGCATTACCGTGCTAACGGTTTCTATATATATAAAAACGGTTCATTTGCAAGAAAGAAAATATTTCTTTTTTTATTTTATTGTCGGTTACAATCATCTATTTATGGATGAGTGTGTAGACTTAGGAGGGCAGGCAGGGGTTGTCACGTCCTCCTCTAAAAATAAGCCATTGAGGAATGTAGTGTTAAATAATGAATAATCGTCATTGACTTCGATTCAGTGGTTCAATCATAGGTTGAATACTAGTTCAATAATTGAATTAAGAGTGATAAAATTGGTGACATGCATTTTTTTACCGATTTTCGAATAATCAACAATAACAAAAGAGCGTTAATTTAAAAAAATATAGGTAGATAACTACATCTGGAACTAGACTAGGTAGGTAAGTACTTACACATAAACATATCAAAATTTGTCCATTTTTGTGCATTTAAAAAAATCTTGATAAGTATTACTAAAATAAAAAAGCTCTCTAAAACTTCTGGAGCTATTTTCATAAAACTTTATTAATCTTGTAGATAATTTCGTTATTTAATTATTCATGTGAGAAAACGTAGCAGCTTGTAAAGAAAAATCAGTGGTTTTTTTTTTCGAGTGTATGAGCAGGTCCCAGCACTTATCGAACTGCAATTCATTCCTTCCCTATTTGCCAGATTTTAGATCAACTATTGTCGTTGGTCAACAGATGACGAAGATAAAACGCACTCTTGTCAATGTTCCAGAACGGAGTGATCCGCGGCACATTGCTGGCGTACCGATTCATGGGCAAGGACCGCGGCGGGCAGGGCGGTACTATTGTCAATACTGCGTCTACTGCCTTCGCCCGCCCTCAAGTGTCGACTCCCATCTACACGGCCACCAACTACGCTGTTGTTGGACTCACTAGGGCTTACGGAGTAAGTACTTGCTTCTTCTTGTTTGAGTGGTTACCCTGCCCCCCGATCGCGCTATTTATGAAAGTTCTATACTATTCTTAATTAATGGCGTTGCGACACATGAAAGTTACACGTGAAAATCTAATTAAAGTTAGTAACAAAAACTGTACGGTAAATAAAAATGGAATTAGTTAAAATGGAATCTCTCAACACGTGTTTTTATAACAAGAACTCGGGAGAAACTCCTATCTGAGGCTTTAGACAACATGCATTTCGACAATCGCTCTCGCTATCGCTAAGTAAAAAAATGTATGGGATTGACATAAGCAATCGATCACTTTTCGATTGCTTATGTCAATCCCATACATTTTTTTACTTAGCGATAGCGAGAGCGATTGCCGAAATGCATTTTGTCTAAAGCCTTTGAACGTTAAAACCAGATCGTTATCGTTTTCATACGTTTTGACAGCTGACAGCTGTCAAACTGTTGTCAAAATGTATGAAAACGATAACGATTTGGTTTTGGTAAAAACGTTGTAAATAGCGCGATAAGACCTCTTAGCCGGTGTCAAAGTTTACAAGTCGCTAGCCTCTAACGTGATGCTATTTTTCGACAGCATCTGGAACCATCAGCTTAATGTGCCTTCCGAAGCACGGAGTAAAATGGAGTTGAAGCCCTGCCTATTTGACTTGCAATGGCAGATAACTTAAAAAGAGTAAAGTTGTGAAGAAAAACGGAAATGTAAGAGTTTCACCAGAGTTCTTGTTGTAATACTTAACACCATGTTGTGAGACTCCATTTTTAACACAATCTACCGTAAAATGTAGGTATTCTTATATTTGAATTATATACACTTTCACTTAATATTAGAGCCTGACACTGAGCACAATATTGTATTACTAACGAGGAGTCTCGGATACGCGTAAGCTACAAGCGACGATAGCGCGTCTGTATCGCTGTATCTGCGCGTATACGCACAGTAGACGTGCGTTTCATCGTCTCTCGTATGCTTAATTAGGTCAACTTAGGTTAAAGATTGAGTTGTGCAGGGCCGGATTTAAAGGTCTGGAGGCCTCGGAGCAACAAAGGGGTGGAGGCCCCTTAGCCCCAAATTATTTTCCAAATAAAATGAACATTTTTTTTCAATCGAGTTTTCGGTTAAAAAATAGGCATCAACGAACAAAATAGAAAGATATTATTATTATTCAAGTAATCATGTTTGTACAAAGTACCGTAGGTAAAGGTAAAACGCGAAATAAATATGAAAGGAAAAGTTGTTTACTGGTGTTTACTAGTCTGAATTTGAATTTTTTTTTCCGAAGTCTATTGTGGGGGCCCCTCTTTTGTGGAGGCCCTGGGCTGTAGCCCCGCTTGCCCTCCCCTAAATCCGGCCCTGGAGTTGTGTTCCGTATCTTTTTTGAAGCGAGTAAACGCGCATCGCTGCGCGTTTCATATATACGCCGTGTGCTTAGGCTCGTAGCTAAATGCCTAAAAGCCATTAAATAAGAACAGAATAGAATGGAATGAGCAAACGGCATGAAGCTATAGAGAAATCCTATATCTCAAACCATAGAATCATTGGTCTGAGTGGGATAAGCCTCTTGGCAAACGGATTCCCACAGAGACAGAACATTAACGTTGTTTAATGTACTAAATTTTGGCCTGCTCCGCTCGCAATGGTATGCCTACAATACACTGCTGCTGTGAAGACGTAATGTTCCTGACATTGAGTACGCGTATCTCTATTTCACAGGACCAGTATCACGTGAACCTCACGGGGGTGCGAAGCATGGTCCTGTGTCCCGGGCTCACAGACACAGGCTTGGTCAAGGAGATCCGCAAGCAGCTCATGTCCTCGGAGTACGAGGCTGCCTGGCAACGCGACAATGCGAATAGCAAAACACAAAGGTTAGTACCTACCTATAGCCAACTATTTCTATGAGACATCCTATTACTTTTTTACTATTATTAATTTTTTACAATTTACTGTAGACCAACAAATTAGGTATAAGCGACTCCTCAAACTTATTTTTATTGTGACGGATTTTGCAAATTAATGTCGCAGTCGTAGGTATAACAAGCCGTGTTACAAAACGGCGCGTTGGATTGTAGGTAGTGTGTGCGAGTGGTGTGACAATACCTAAGACCATTCCACTTGATAATAAAAAAATAACCTGAACCTACCAATAATAAGCGATCTCCATTCGATTATGCAAGACTAATATTTATAGAAACTACTACGGAGTTATTAACAAACTGTTTTATTTGGCTAACAATTCTCACACACTACAATGGTTGGTTTGGGTTTTGTTGTTTATGACCAAGCGGAGTGGAATTATTGTCACTCGTCTCATCAGTCATCACTTTCACACATTACAATCCGCCGTCGTTTTGTACTTTCAATACGCATGCGACATTACCATGAAGTTCAAAGTTACCCAGATTGACTGTACTTATTCGTTATTTCCAGCGCGGATCACGTCGGAAGAGCTCTGATCGAAATCCTCACAAAGGCACAGAGTGGCTCAGTGTGGATTGTGGAGAACAGCCAACCGCCTAGGGAGTGGCGCGGCTAATTCCTGCCTATACCATGTTAGCTCAACATTAGCTCTGTCACGCTTAAACATCCCTGTATTAAAGGTACTTTTACATCAGAAATGTGCCAGGAAACAAAGCGATAAACTAACAACGAAAGAGTACACCATTGGAAAAAAAAAATCCTAAAGTAATTCTTTCTCATTCATCGTCCATCAATCATTCCCATTGGTACTACATGTCTCAACTCAACCTTACTGATAACTTGTTTGTATTTGTCAGTTTTCACTAACCATGTTACAAAATGTTCTGTACTTTAGCCAGCCGGTCTATTCACTAACTTTTTTTGACAGTTGAAAGTGATAATCACCATTTGCAACGCACTTGTGTAAAAACAGCAATGGATATGTAATTCACTTGGTGATCATCACTTTCATGTATCAAAAAAGTTAGCAACTAGCCCCCCAGATATCCTGTCTCTAATAGGTTTGTCTGACTCTCTAATAGGCAAAGGTTGCCCACGATATTGTAGTTTCAAATGGGAATGCAAAGTGCTCTTTTGGTGGAACACCATTCTGGTGGTTATAACTCTAGGGTATTTCCTAGTTAATTGCATAATGTAATATCTATAAATCGTCTTATTTTACGAGTATATAAGACATAATATTTGCAATTTGTGCCAACTTAGCTGATCAACATAAAAACACTAATACATGGACTATCTATACACAACTCAAACCAGATCACACTTTTATATACCCGTTCAATGACAGAAACGAGCTTTTTTGTGAAACAATCGAGGGAATTAACGGTCGGCCACTATTGCAATGCTCAACTTATGATTTTTCTACAAATTTAATATGCGACGCGTATTATAACTTAGATACTACTTGTAGTAGTGACTTGTTAACAAATTTGGGATAAGTCTCACTTCCATAGGGGTAATTCACTATAACAAACGTGAATTATCTGCCTATTTTTTACTAATAAAAAGTAGACAAGTATCTCTATGTATTTTTGATTGTATAATGCTCACTACGCCTACAACAGGCCTATTGAAGTATGCAAAGCAGTGGCCACAAACATTTTTAATGACTATGAACTTAAGTTTTTATATTTACATATTGTGAATGTCGGTGGGTTATTTTAACTTTTAGCTATCTGTACAGAGACGAATTTAATATAACAAACCCGATATAATACACCCCGCCTAAGTTACATATAACAAAAAATCTTTTTATAACAAATTTTCAAAACGTTTTAAAGCGAGAGCAATAAACAACTTTTATATTATATTCCAAACGTTCAGCCGCACTTCAGTTGAGTGGTTGTGTAAATATTCTTTTCTTGTAGGAATAGTCGTCTCGTATATAAGAAGCAGCATTTATATTTTTTAAGATATATTTTATAAATAACAATGTAATGTATTATATACAGTAAATTAGATTTTAAGGGCTTGCATAAAAATAAATGTATACTCGAGTATGAATTTAAGCGATTACTCGTTTTTTTAACTGCTTTGAAATTGTTAGTTACGAATGTGAAACATTTTGTTTAAGATATTGTAGTGTGTATGGATTTGTTACCCCTCCATTGTTTTATACTTTTGTATGTTTTGTATTTATCGCAGGCGGATCATATAACACGCCGTATTGCAAAACGGCGCGGAGGATTGTAGTGTAGGAGAGTGATGAGTGACAATAATTCCACTAGGCTTGGTCATAAAAAACCTGAACCTACCAATAATAAGATTCTTAGATTATACCGACTACTATTGATAATTACGGATTTGTCAACAAACGGTTTTTATTTGGCAACAATTTCTCACACACTAATCCCCCGCGCCGTTTTGTAATACGGCGTGTTATACGATCCGACTGCGACATATCCATTTTGTATGAAGTTTGTTAAATGTTTACAGATATTGTAAACCTATTTATTATGAAGTACATTATGTACTTGCTTTAAATTTATTTGCAATAAAATATACAAGAAATTTGTGTTTGTATGTAAAGAAAATCCCATTTTGGAAGATTTGTAGTAAATGTATATTTCCATATTAATACAATCACCAGGTACAGTTTTTGAGTTACAGATTTTTACAAATATAATGATTCTTGTCATAAGTTTATTCGAATTTCCGCAAGAAAAGGACTTTTGCCAAACAACATTGCTAATAGTAGAATATATTTTACGACAAACGATTCCAATTTCTTTTCATGAATTAAACTAAGTCCTTTTCCAGAACATTTATACATACTAAAATTTGTGTGATAAAACAGTGGATTACTTTTGTAGCTCGAATAAATTGGGCGAGCAGCGCTGCTTGTTCACAGTACATTTACAGACTAAATAAACTCCAGCGGAGTAACAGTTTACTTCGCTCACAATTTGTTTACAAAACGCTCATCAGAACTGAAGTCCCGGAGGCCCAGTTACCGTGGCAGCAGTCCTACTATCACATTTTATTTATCTATAACTAACAGTAAAACGACAGTCAATAAACAATGTCATCCATATTTTATTAAATACAGGGCCATTTGCAACAGCCCGCTTATCGAGCATACAGATTGACCAACACTAACATTTAAGGCCCTTATAATACAGTGTTTAGCAACACAGCTTACGGCTCAGACGCAGAACCTTGGCTCACGTGACACGCGAAAATCCACCTTATGACATTTACATACATTTATTAATCAAACGGTATAGCGCCTGCGCATTACTATACAGATTCATGTCATTTAAAACCGTTCGCCACTACATCTGGGCCATTAGTAGGACTGCCGTTAATAAATACAACTTGGTCATTGCTAGGTAAAAAATTGGAAGTGCAATGACCCTTTGAAAATAATAAAACATGTATCGCGGTCAGAAAATGTTTATCAGTTCTCCTTTCTTGAATGTAGTGGAGCTTTTAATTTATTTATAAATACATTAATTGTGATAAAGTCCCCACACAATTTATTAAAAATTGGATAAACAAATTTAAAACATTGAAAAGTTTCTAGTAATTAATACATGCCATAAAATACCCGTTTGATATACCTAATAAGAAAT
The DNA here is from genome assembly GCA_955850985.1 of Elophila nymphaeata. NCBI lineage: Eukaryota > Metazoa > Arthropoda > Insecta > Lepidoptera > Crambidae > Elophila > Elophila nymphaeata. The sequence goes on along the minus strand of OY039082.1, from coordinate 18,341,489 downwards.
TTGTCACTTGAACCAAAACTGATCCAAAGTTTTGGATAAAAACAATTATTTATACACATTTTCTGACCGCCACTGTACAACCACACTTACGTATACATATACAATTTATTACTTTGTCTTTACAGAAGTGACATCCCTACGATGCAATTGACACACCATAACATCAATGTATTAAAATGTACACATACCAACGTTTGTGTGTATTTACCTACCATTTGTTACAACTTTTAATAGGCACAAACGCGCATAATAGGTGAGAAAGCTTTAGGAAAATATAATTCATTGGGCATGACATAAATAAACATTTTCAATTACACTATGCAGGACGCGTTACTACATAGCCTCGGTAAATTTACAGTAGGAGGCATATCAGTTAAGTTTCTCACTTTCGTAACAAGACGACATTACATCAACAATTCAGCCTAATATCGTTAACGGTCGACACTTGACAGTTCGGCTCTAACATACAACTGCCATACCTCCGCTCACAGCACTCCCTATAATTACAAAACACTTACGTGAGCGAGCCTCCTGATGAAGACTTTGTTCTTGCGCAACCTTACGGGAATTTCCATCTATCTCCTTCCATTATATTGGATACAACACTATCAAACCAAAACAATGTCCATCTGCCTATATCCATACCACAATATTATTTCCCGCAAGGATAAAATTAATAAACTGATTACAATATTTAACATTTCGATCACCAACCGACACTTTTCCGTTACATTTCCTTTCCTGATTAGTCCTCGCGATAATAAATTAAGATTCTTTTTATATTCATTGATACACCCCATTTTTACTTTGCTGTAACAAAGAAAGAACAGCTGTTAGTACATGAAATGAATTGTAAACCACCAATACAATTTAATTTAGTAGCAAAAAATTTAAATCTATTGATCTTTTTTCTAGCCATTTTAGAACATTTCAAATGAAATTACAACTTCAAATAACAATGCGAATAATTCTTTTTTAGTAAGATTGGGTTAGTGAGTCCCATAATAATAAATAATAATACATATGACTTGTAGAACTTATTGTATAGGGACAGTTAGGCCTGGTATCCACACCCGGGGACGTTTTGGTGAAATGCCATACGTAAAGTACGCCCAGCTCAAACGGCCCCAGCACATATCTCGTCTCGTCTTTTGTTAATTGTCAGAACACAATATTGCTGTTAACATTATTATTTTGGTGACAGATTTTCTATATCGTCATCATTATTTGTTTACGTGATAAAAGAAAATACATGTATCCAATATTTTTAAAGTAAAACTTCTTTAGCACCATTGTGATTTGAAAATTCCAGGAAACCAAAAAGGCGTATGACGCATAAAAGTTTGTTGTTCAACCATTTTGACAACCAATATATGAAACGTCTGTTACTATTTTTCTGTAGTTTCACTTCTGCCATTTGTGAATTGCAAACACTCACACACAAAATAAAAAATAAAATTTCATTCATCATCCGTATTCTGTGGCAACGGAGGTGATGGCACGGATTAGAATTTTTTGAGAAAAGCCATTTAAGAAAATCATTTATATAAATACCGTGACAGTACCTGTGGCGACTGCGGGCGCGGGAGCAGGCTGCAGTACCGGCGGCACCGTGCGGGTGGGGCGGCCATTCCCGCCGGTGGGCCGGCCGCGCCCCCCGCCCCGCATCGGCCTCCACCTGGGGACAACATTACATTGCAATTTATTTTATCTAAACCTCATGCAGTGGCGTAACTATCACCCGTATTCACAAACATTACTGTGAGATCTCTCGACTCTTGGATAAGAAACGAACCATCACAGAGCTCTATTAAATGTGTATGCCATGTGGGGCCTGTGGCTAATTCCGTTTTGCCGTTCAGAGCATGCTTAGCGGTTACCGTGTAAACGATGTTTGTATGTGTGAGTGCGTCGATTCGTCACTATACAGGGTGTAAAAGACATAAACAGTCAAACGAGAACCATGTATTCTGCTCACCATCATAATTTTTTTTTCCTTTAGACTATACCTGGGAAATTGATAGTTACGATTTTATTGAAGGTCAAAGTCATAATTTTTTTTTCGTTTTTTTGTGAAAACGTATTCTATACGTTATTTCTTAATTATTGTCCAAAGAAACATTATCATTTTTTTTTAGTATTTCATAACAAAAAATGGCTTCAAAACGTTAGCGTTCAATGTAGCTCACTCGATGCGCACGGACACTAACGAACGGGGCCGCCGTCTGGCAAAATTATCGCGGTTTTGCGAGTTGCGTGCGAGTTGAGCCCTTTACATTGCGCGGTACAATTTGCAATTTTTTTTAACACCATAAAATAAAAATCATTTCCCAGCAATAATTTTTTTGAAATAATTGTCTTATTTTGATGTATAGAATATATGGTTCTCGTTTGACTCTTCATGTCTTTTACACCCAGTATATGGAGTCAAAGTACTGTATCATTCTCTTTATTGAGTGCGCGACGTTCAGTCGGCTGAGTTGAATGGCCCCGATATAAAGTGGTTATGGTTACATTGAGCGCTGACGTTTTAGCCATTTTTTGGTATGAGATATTAAAATTCTTGATTATGTCTGTGGACAAAAATTAAGAAATAATGTTTGTTATTTGTTTCCATTTAAAAAAAGAAAAATCTAACTTTGACTTTCAATAACTTCACAACTATTAATTTGCGGTATAGTCTACAAGAAAAAATGGTCCTAATGATGAGCAGAACATTTAGTTCTCAGCTTTGTCATGGGTCTTTTTACACTCGTTATTTTTTATTTATTTATTTACATAAAGGTACAACTACAGAATACAATTCAATACGTTCTTATAAAACAATAAAATGAATTTAAACATGTTTAAATTGCACTCCAATGAATGCTGTACACAGCTTTGACATAAAAATGAAGAAAAAAAAAAAACTATAATCAGGAAGTTGAATAGGTATTACTTAAACTATTTATCTATTTTAGCTTCAAACAGAAGATGTAGTATCCAGCTGTTTTATTGCTTTACAAAATGAGTATAAACTCTGAGAGAATATATCCAAACAATCGATATTACTATTATATGACCTACACATTCGAAAAAGTGGGTTATTATATGTGACATTGTTATTGCAAAAAGGCAGGGAGAACAACTTAAGTTTTCGATTACTACCGCTAGTTTTAAATGACAGATGGCTTAACAAATCCATGGCATCCCATCGATTATTAATGATTTTATACAGTATGCTAAGATCCTGAATAGAACGTCTAGACTCCAAACTATCCAGTCCAAAGTACTGCAGTCTTTCTTTGTATGTTGTTAACTTTCGTCTGAGCCCCAGCTTCGAACTTAAATGACGCATAAAACGCCTTTGGACTGCCTCCAATCTATCCACGTGAACACTGTATTGCGGACACCATACAACAGAGTTGTACTCCAAAACACTTCTAGCAAGTGCATAGTACAGCGTCAGTACACTAGCCGGCCTACGAAATGGTTTTGCAGTCCTCCAAATGAAACCAATAGCCCTGTTCACCCTTGCTATAATGTTATCATAGTGGTGTGTGTAACTTAGCTTAGAATCCAACCATACTCCGAGATCCTTGATCAAGTTTTGTCTATTAAGTAGAGTATTATCAATGTTGTAGGAATAATGGACTGGTAATTTCTTTTTTGTAAAAGTAACCAGACAACACTTTGAAACATTCAAGGACATGTTATTTTTCTTACACCAATCATGAACCTTATGAATATCGTTCTGCAGCAACACGGCATCGCTTGTAGACTCAACCTCTCTATATATTTTAATGTCATCTGCATATGCGATACAATTAGACGATATAGATTCTACTAGGTCATTAATAAACATTATAAATAAAAGAGGCCCTAAATTAGAGCCTTGTGGTATTCCCGAGGTAGATAAATAGGGCACCGAATCATAGCCATGCACTGCTACCAGCTGTGAACGATAAGATAAATAAGAAGTTAGCCACCGCAGGAGAACTCCATGAATTCCATGATGGTATGCTTTGCAACACAGAATATGGTGGTCCACCTTGTCGAAAGCCTTGGCGAAATCAATATACAGGGAATCCACCTGGACGCGCCTGTTAAAAGCAACATTTAGGTCATGAACGTAAGTCATCAGATTAGTAGTTGTGGATCGCCCACTGACAAAGCCATGTTGCTTGTTACTAATACTCGTCTGCAAATGGAAATACAAATATTTATATACCAAACCCTCAAGGATTTTCGCAAAACAGCTAAGTATACTGATCGGTCTAAAATTACTAACGTCCATCTTATTTCCTGATTTATGTATAGGCACAATTTTAGCAATTTTCCATAGCTCGGGGAAACTACCCGTACTTAGACTTTTATTGTATATTAAATGAAGGGGTCGTAACAATGATGTGCTACATTGCTTTATAAATGAGGGGGGCACTCCGTCAGGCCCCGCACCTTTGGTAATATCTAAGGCATCAAGGACCTCAGCAATCTCCCGTTCCGCTATAATGATAGCAAATATACTTTTGTTAGACTCTGGAAAATCAGGGCGGTAATTATGTGCAGTAGGTTTACTGTACACAGAAGAAAAGTGTCTAGCGAACAAATTAGCAATGTCAACACCATTATTAGCAGAATCAGACTTGTAGAACATTTGATTAGGTAATGCATTAGACGGGCGTTTTGAATTGGCATATCGCCAAAAAGCTTTGATATTGGTGTTAATACTTTCTTCTGTTCTTTCTAAGTAATTCCTGTAACATGCATCCAATTCAATTTTGCTCCTGGAACGGAGTAGGCTGAACGCATCATAATCACGTGGATTGTTGTAGAGCTTAAATTTATTATGATACTTATTTTTCTCTTTCAGTATCTTAATCAATTTATGGGAAAACCACCTTGGCCATGTACTATTTCTAGTCGATGTCGGTGTATGTTTTTCAATTATTTCCCATAAGTGGTTATAAAATACCTGCACTAAACTATCACAATCCAACCCAGTATATTGATCCCAGTCATTTCTATATAAAGATTGCAAGTGACATAATAATAATAATATATTTCCACACTCACATCAATTATCTAGCCCAAATTAAGTATCATTAAGAACTTGTGTTATGGATACTAGATAACGGACTTAATATACATAATAGTATAGATATTTTTATAAATACTTAAATTTTACTAGGTGGTAGACCCATATGTAGGGTCGTCTGGGTAGGTACCACCGCCTTTCTTATTTCTGCCGTGAAGCAGTTCGCTGTGTTTCGGATTGAGGGGAAAGGTAGCCAGTGTAATTACTGGGCATGGAGGGCATATATCATCTTAGTCCCCAGGATGGCAAACGCACTTGCGGTGTTAAGTGATTTACACATAATATTGCAAGTGTGACCACTTAACATCAGGTGAGCCGCAGGCTTGTTTGCCATCACGTAACATAAAAAAAAATACATAAACAACCATGACTCGCACAAACATTTGCTCCTACCAGGACCGCTTGATGTGTAGGCAGCGTTACTGACCACTCCACGACGACGGCGTATATTTATTTATTGATTTTACATTTTGGATCCTTACACTAGGTAAACGACCACTTATGTACGTCTTATGGTATACAATTACAATTTTTATATTCATTTCCAAGCTTCTTTGTCGTTAAGGTAATCCCTTACACTATAATAGGATTTCAAAAGAAGCTTTGTTTTAATAACAGATTTAAATTTATTATTAGATAATTCCTTAAAGAGATTTGGAAGTTTGTTGTAAAACTTAATACAATTACCAGCAAAGGAATTACTAACTTTATGGAGCCTAATTTTGGGCACAGCGAACTTATGCTTATTTCTAGTATTAATATTGTGTACGTCGCTGACTTTCTTAAATTTATTTTATAAAATGTTGCAATAAAATAAGTTACTGCTGGTGCTGCATGCCGTGCTGCTGCATGCCGTGGTGGCGCCAGGCGGGGCGGCCGCGCCACGCGCCGCGCCGCGCCGACGCCACGCCGAACGTCTCCGAGTTCAGCTTGCGCTCCGTCCGCCAGTCCGTGCGCTGGCTGCGCCCCTTCAGCCTGACAAACCATTACCTTGTTACTATACTCGGCTTTTTTACTTTTTCGTATACGTCGTAAGGATAGAGGAAGTCTTGTAATCGTCAAAAAAATCGACCTCGAGATTTTTACGGATTTACACGTTTTAGACCTCCCTGAGTACAAAAAAAAATTGGTTGTCTGTAAAGTCGGTTTACTGACGATAGTTGAACGTGACAACGTCTTAAGAAAATACTGATGGAATGGTAGCATTTTTCAAAAGAAAAATTTAATTTCATTTGTTTAATAGATTTCGCATTATAGTATGAATAAACTTGTAATAAAATCTCTTTAGCTATACTATTTGTATCTGGCTGGTTTTGGTATCATTGAAAGTTTAAATTTTAAAGAACATAATTCCAAATTCAAATTAGAGAATTAGATTCAGAGCGAGGTAACGCCGCATGACGTCATGTTTTTTCGTGCGTGCAGCCGGCTCTTATAAGACGTTGTCACGTCAAAAAACTATTTTTGGAATTACATATGTCTGTGTGTGTCTGTGCGTTAGCACGATAACTCGAGTATGCTTTAACTTATTGCGACCAAATTTAACATGCGTGTATGACATCAAAATATAGTTTCTATCAACTTTTGAGACGTCGATCACGAAAGTTAAGGAACCAAGTGCGAGGTCGGTACTCGGATGGGCGACCAAAATTTTACATTCATGTATGACATCAAAATATAAGGTTTCTTTTAAGTTTTAAGTCGTTTCCGGTGTACGAGAAAGTCAAGGGAAGACCACTCCCGATTTTTACTTTCTCGTATAAGTAGTGTAGAGGAAGTCTTGTAACGTCAAAAAAATCGACCTCGAGATTTTTACGGATTTACATGTTTTGGACCTCCCTGAGTCCAAAAAAACGTTTTTGGAATTATGTCCGTGTGTGTGTGTCTGTGCGCTAGCACGATAACTCGAGTATGCTATAACTTATTGCAACCAAATTTAACATGAGTGTATGACATCAAAATATAAGGTTTCTATCAACTTTTGAGTCGTCGATCACGAAAGTTAAGCAACCAAGTGCGCCGTCTTTACTCGGATGGGTGACCAAAATTTAACATGCATGTATGACATCAAAATATAAGGTTTCTTTCGACTTTTGCGTCGTTTCCGATATACGAGAAAGTCAAGGGGAGACCAGTCCCGATTTTTTTTAACAAATGAGTACAGTACCCTTAGTATAAGTTTTTTTAGTTTTCGAGCTCGATCAAATGTATAGTCTCTTTTCATACATTGCCCACTGTTTCTGATCGTTTATGCTAGAGGCACTAGTGGGCAATGTATGAAGAGATGATACGTTTGATCGAACTCGAAAACTAACAAACTCATAACAGGGGTACTGAGTATGTCTCTCGCATATTTCCAATATTGAAAGAGTGATATGGGCCATAACCATAACCACCTTTTTCTTTATGTATATGCAGTAAATTGTGATTTGTAAACAAATTTACAATGTAAGAGATCTCTTCTAGCTAATCTACACCATGTTTCATACTACCTTGTCTATACTAATATTATACAGGGAAATTTAAAAAAAAACGTATATTGAAGGCTCAATAACTACTGGACCAATATCAAAAATTCTGTCACCGTTAGAATGCTACTTTCTTACTGAGTAACATAGGCTAAATTTTATTGCAAAAAAATGTATATACGCAGACAAAGTCACAGGAGGCCAGCAAATTTTTATATGTATATTTTTAAAGCGTAAATTATAATAAAAACTTGGTGCTGAAGGTGTTAAAAATGTTCCTTGGGTTCTATTGTTTACCAGTAAATAGAATTAAGAACATTAAATGTAAGAGAATATAATATTCCTTACCTCTCAACTGCCTCACAAGAGATGTTATCAAAGAAGCTCTTATTCTTATCGTAACCAGCGAAACCGTTTTGGTCGTCATCAATCTCAGCCTCTCCTGCACCAGTCTCATTTCCAGAATCGTCCTTCTTATCCACTTCACCCTGAAAGTTAACAACGCATAATTTAGAAAAAAATTAGTCTAAGATCCGAACCTAAATCGACCTTCACCGAGCTGATAATAGAATGAAACATATTTTATTATTAATTTAGTATATTAGAAAATATATTAAAAATGGGTTGTCTAAAAAAATCCTGGACAGACTATTTTTAATTATTTTTTGAAAAATGATTTTAAATAAAATATTGCAACATCAAGATAATAAGAAAATTTTGTCGCGCGCTTATGATGATATAAAATTTTTTCTATTATCCAATCGAGTGAAAGTAACTGATATCGACATACCTGTTCATACCTGACAACCCAGTAGTTCGCGCAGGTAAATAATAGACAACCCAATGCCTGCACATTCTATACGGTTTCTACTATCAGTCAGGACAAAATTTTCTTATTATCTTGATGTTGCAATATTTTATTCATTTTTTTAAAAATCATTTTTCAAAAAACAATTAAAAATAGTCTGTCCAGGATTTTTTTAGACAACCCATTTTTAATATATTTTCTAATATTCTAAATTAATAATAAAATATGTTTCATTCTATTATCAGCTCGGTGAAGGTCGATATAGGTTCGGATCTTCTACTAAATGTAGTAAGTTTAATAAAAAATGCCCTTTCTTCTTTTTGACCATACTATAGAATTGTTTTACGGAAATTTAATAAAAAATAGGAGTTAATGCCATTACTGTCAACTATGAGAATTGTCTCACATGAGCAAAAAACGGCTAGTCAAAACTTTTGAACATAGCGTATCTAAGTAAGCAAGATAAGGTAAAATTTTTGTTATTGCATTGTCACATACATAAGATAAAACCTTAGGGCTGATATGTTAGAATCGTATTACTCAGAAGCATCATAATAATAAACAACATAGCTCTTTATAAAACAGCTTATTACCTGTGTTGGTAATACAGTAACTTCAGGTTTAACCTCTGGCTCAGAGATCTTGGTCTTGGCAAGCTGGCTGCGAAGCTCTTCAAACTCTGTGTTAGCTTGCTCAAAGTCATAATCGTTGTCGAATTTCAGTGTGTTCTTGTTGCGGGGAACGAAGCCGCGACCGCGTCCACGAGACCGTCCTCGCCAGCCACCACGCATGTAACCTTGTCCTGGAGAACATGAAAACGGCTCTATATTAACACAAAATCAAATGGACTTGCTAACTAAAAGATCTAGATATTTGTTCTTATCAAAACAGACTTGCTAGTTACAATTGTGCCATCATTTATGAGGAGAGTAAATTTCAAAGCAAATCATGGTGGATAGAATTTTCAATTTCCCTTGAACTTCAAATTCAAAAGTATTGAGTAGTAAAGAACACCCTTTATGGAATAATTTTTGTTTACAAACTTGTAAATAGCGCCCTGGTGGCGAAGATGCTGGGTTCGATTCCCGCCTGGGGAACAGGTCGATTTTTTTTCAGTGTATTTTTTCTAGTTTTAGAACATCCTTTAGTTGGAATACAATGTAAGATTTCAAAGCCAATCCTTCAAATACTTTTCAAAACTTTCAAACTGATGCTGAATTTTTATTTTATACAAGATTTGCGATATTTTTATTACACTCTGATAATGAGTCAATCTTTTAGGCTCCACACAAAATTTGTATACACCGTTGATGGTCACTGAACACTCATGGCATCCACCAACCACCTTCGTTGGCGCGGTACCAAAGGAAGTGGCGCGTGGTGGCCCTTTTGCGCAATGCCTCATAGCAATATCAATAAAGTAATAAACTGAAGGAAGTCAATTTCCATCACACAACAACCTTTTCACACTCATAGAAATAAATTATTTTACCAAACTTTTCACTTTATTATATTAATTTGGGCAATTAGCACGTACAAAAGAAACAGGTGGTCAAAACTAGCAAGCAAGTGGAAAGGCCTGCTGGATGGAAACGAAAAGTTGGTAGACCTATAAAAAGATGGGTCAGACGACATCACCCATGTAACAGATACTGAATGGATAATCATAGCACAAAACAGAGACACCTGGAGAAGGTTGAAGGAGGCCTGTACTCAGCAAGGGTTAATTAATAATATTCTCAATAACCTTAGAGAATATTATTAATTAATTTTTTAAGATACACACTAACAACAATAACAAAAAAACTCTGTAAACTTATAAATTTGGGAAGTGAAATTATTGTTATTTACTATTATTATATTAATTTGTAATTATAATAATAAATCTATTAGGCTATCCATCCACACATGGAACACATTAAAAAAGTCCATACTGAATAAAAGAAAAACATTTTTTAAATAAAAAAAACTATCTTCAAAACTAAAACTAAAAAATACATTTAGATTTATTTAAACAAAAGAAATATTTCTCTATTATTAGTTTTGAAGGCATTTTCTTTTATTGTTTTAAAATAAATTATTTTTTGCTTTTTAGCATTGTAAGTATAGAAATTTAAAGGAACAAATCTCTAGATCTTTTAATTCAAATTAGAAAAAAGTATAGAAAGTTACAGGAACAAATATCTAGACCTTTTAGTTAAACAAACAAGTAATAAAATGAGAATGATATCAACGATGTCAATTAAATAGGCATTATTAGGGATAACTCAAAAACTACTCATCAGTTGTTAATCAAATTCACGCTTTTTTGAGGGCCAATTAAAAGTTTCCACTCAAAGTAGAAACTTTTAATTGGCCCTCAGACCAATATATTCCTATATATTATTATAGTTTACTTTTTAATTATGTACCTAGCTGTAAGTTTTCCTAAAATTGTGAAAATAAAAATAAAATAAATTTAAATGGTACCATATGACAAGCACCAGCTTCCAAATGTAAAAAGAATCATCAAAATCAGTACACCCAGTTACGAGGTAACACACACGAAAAATAAAAATAAAAACACAGTTGAATTGAGAAAGAAAAGAAAATCATAATTTTTTTTAAGTCGGTTAAAAAATTTACACCTACCCCCATTGTAATTATTTTGCACACAAATGAGATATTTCAGAATCAAAGAAAACAAATAAAGCCATAATTACCAGTGTGCTGCCCAGCCTGGTGATGGTGATGTTGTTGAGAAGTCTGCGGTTGTTGATGTTGTTGGTGCTGTTGATGCTGCTGGTGTTGCTGGTGCGGCTGGTGCTGCTGGTGCGGCTGGTGGGTCTGCGGCTGATGGTGCTGGGGCTGGGACCCACCGCTGGGGTAGCGCTGCCTGTTGCGAGAGTTGGTACGGTTCCTATTGCCCTGCTTCTGTGCCATGCCACTGTTGCTTCCGCGTCGGCTGTCACGCTGCTGGCCAGACCCACTCGCTATTGAGCCCACCTGCTTCAACAATAAGTTTATGATACAACACTTAATTTAATGCAGAGGCATAGCTATTGGGGCATTCAATCTTTTGTATCAAAAGTTATAAGAAAGAAACATGAAATATTAATTTCCAATTCTCAATGCTGGAGGATTCTCCTTAACTAATTTTTTGTTTAAGTATGTGTGTATACATAAAAGAATTATTTATATTAAAAAAAAAGGTTTTGAAATTAATAAAACACGAATAGAATTAAAGATATACCTCATTTGATATTCATCCAGGCATTAATTAATGTATAGTTCATATTTTATTGAAGTACAAACTCACTTTTCAAAAGAATTGGGTAGAAAACTAAGAATGAATACACAAAAAGTTCGTTTTTAGTATCCAATATTCTGCAATTGTCTAAATCAGGTGGAAAGTATAGGTACTTTTTTGTGAAAGAGCTTATTCTAGCAGTATAGACTGTATATTTTACCTGAGTGCCTTGATCTGCAGTAGGACTTTTCCTATGTGCTCCAACAGCTGGAGTACCAGACCTAGAGGCGCTTTGTTGAGATCCACCTCCAATAAGATCGAGCATGGAGCCTAAAATAAAAAAAAATGTATATAAAATGCGTAAGATGGTACCTGGTTTTGGTCATTGTGGAATTGATACAAATATGTAAACCATTTTATCATCGGCAAAGGATAATAATTAAAATTATAATAAAAAATATTCAATTTGATTTTTATACTGTCACAAATTTCTGTACAATAACAAAAGATTAGCACAAAAAGAAAACCATAATAACTGTTAGAAATTATCAATTACAAATGATTTAATAATGACACAATGATTAAACATCAATGCTTTAATATTTGTAAATTGGCATAAAATTGCAGTAGCATGATAAGTATGATAAAATGCAAGAATAGAAAGATTATATAGCAAGAACTATAGTTTTATATACAAGCAACAGACCAAGGAAATGAATATGTGGATTGCGATTTTTGATGTTTAAGTAGTAGAGACTATTCATTTTGCTTTCGTTTAATAGGATATGGTAAGGATAGACTTGTACTTTATTTGATTAGAAAAAAAACTAGACTAGTTCACTTCAATCTGTGGACGATTAATAATATTCCAACACAATTAATTTTAATTGTCTTGCGGTAGATATTATCTACCAAGCAGAGGAAAAAAGGTTAAACATTAAACAATTGAAATGCAATTGTAAATATTTCTAATATTATATTATGACTTTTAAGATTTCTATTAAGCCCTGGACGATTATTAATATCCAGACACAATTGATTTTAATTGTGTTCTCGCGCTCCTGAGCGCGAACGGGGCTTAACGAGTTAATATGTGATTGTGAATGTGAATGATTGGAATGGAGTATAATAATATTGAAATGACATGCAGAATTTAAGTACAAAGCTGATAGACAGATATATTATACTTGTAGAACTCACAATTAGACAATACTTTTCTATTTAAAAATTTAGCATCTACTTAAGAATAAATATTGACAATACTACAATGGTTCTAGAAGATATTAGAAGAAAAATCGCAAAGCAGCATATATGAAAGCTCAAAGCATAATTACGCAAAGAAAGAAACCTTGGTCTTTCACTTGGTTGGAGTGATGGGTAACTCCGGATCCAATTGGAGCAGTGGTGGGTTGAGGCTGATTGCCCAGTTCCACAGATGTTTGAGGAGACAACTCACTGGTCTTATTAAGTTGGGCATGGAAGCCAGTCATGGGGTGATATTGAGGATATTGAGTCTGCCCCACCACAGGATGATTGAATTGCCCAGTGTATTGCCCAAGCGCCGATGGTCCACCATCAAGAGAGGGTGGTGAAGACATCTGCATGATGGCCGGATCATTGGGCAATGATGGCATATTGTTCATAATCCGGATATCCTTGATATCTGAACCACGAAACAAGATGTAGTCATACACCTGGCTCTGCGGGGCCACTGGAAACTGAGTTTCCCGATCCTCAGTACCAAATGATCGCACTGTGGAAGAAACAAAACACATTTTCAATAAATTACCCTAAATATGTCTACAAAAGTCGCAACACAATTAGTGAACATACAAACGCCATTATTTCTTATTTAAAACTTTTCAATTTTCATCAAGTTCAGAAGAAAAACTTTCGTAATTATGAGGAGTGCGGTTACGCGTTACAATAAGCGATGTGATTGTTTACAGCAGCGAAATCGTTATCAACGTCATCAATGTGAAACTACGGTCACTTCAAGAAGCTAGGTTTAACAATTTATATTGCGGGTAGAATATAAATAACGTGCTCCGTATGATATTGAACCAGTACACTACAAATTCACAGGAATAATCTGTCAATTAAACGAAACTAAGCGTTTTCAGTATCAATACATAAACAAAGATAAGACTGACAAAAAGCAAACCGCCAGAAAAAGACACTAGAATATTTTATATTGGAAATAATTAATTTTGGAACATTTTACGAAATAATAAGAAAAGGTATAGTAAATGAGAATGAAATGCATATTAGATATGATACAAATAGAATCCATTTGTCAACTTACCGCTAGCCAAAGCGATGGTACATTGTTGAGGATCGACGGTGAAAAGTCGCCCCTCATAACGTATATCAGCTTTAGATATTAGGCTGATTTTGGAGCCCAATTCAGGCATTCCAGAACTCATGATGCTGATTTAATAATACGTCTCCGATGATAAAGATTTTTTCCGATAATGTCGACCGTGAAATTTCAGCCACCGAACAAAATGACTGACGGGAAGTTGGCAGCAAGCGCAGCGTTTCGTTTATCACCATCACCAACCATAGACAATTTTTGCCAGTTTATAAACAGGCAACAGCTGAGTGAAAATTAATAAATAAACGAAACGTAACCAGGTAATTAGAAAAAATCAACTGTTGATTTTTTTATTTTTTATAATAATTACCTACTCCATTCAAAATTCGTTGTCTAAGAATTACTCTAAAGCTTCATGTTTGTAATAGCTTTTTACATACAGGAAAAAAATAGAAGAACGCATTAATTTGTAGTTTCTTTTTATGGTAAGCGATGCTAAGATTGAATGATGCTAAAATTTACTTTAGATGAATTTATTATTAGTAGGGATCTTCCCCACAATCACATCTTTACATAATTCAAATTTTTAAATTGATTTCCTACATTTTGTGTTAATTTATTTTATATTTTGTGTTGCATACTTAATAAAATGTTGCTGAATAATAAAATGATGAAAAAAAGAAGTACGCACAATATTTGTATAAAGTGGGGAGCTCACAATCACTCGCAGACTACTAAGCAATCACTCCATTTCCATGAGTCGGTGCGATGTGGATGTTATCCAAAAATTGAGCAAACATACGATCGCTCCATTCGCGTCACTCCAATTACGTAAGTATGACATACTTATATTATAGAATAATCTATGTTAAGACTCAAATTTACTTTCATTCTACGCCGCTGCGTAGAATTAAAGTGAATTTGGTCTTCTGACACGTCACGAAAACGGAGGTGGAATCGATGGATTTAAGATTTTTGGTTATGCAAAATTCCATTCAAGCCACGTGAGATTCCGAACACACGGAGTGATTTTGGCTTATTTTGGAGTGATAGCTTGGCGTGATGTGGCTTGGAGTGATCGTCAGCCTCAGCTTCCCACTTAACCCATTCAGTGCCGCGGACGCCCATGGGCGCTCTTTGCGAGTATACGCACATGCCGAAGACGCCCATCGGCGCCCTACTTTTTCGGTCGACTTTTTCAGTCAAATGTGATTTGTAAAATGAAATAATACTACCAAAAAATTCTTTCAATCATTAGTATACAATTCCCTCATTTGGCCTCTGGATATCTTAGAAATAACAAAATACGCATTCTTAGTTAACATGCCGCCGGCGCCCATAGGCGTCCTGCTTCAAAGTTCAGAGATACTTAACTTTTTTATCACATTATAATTTTTATGATTTTTAGCAAATGAGTCCGAATACTATAAATATAACTAATTTTGTATATTAAGTAATATTTTATTAATAAAATTATAAAACATCATGATATTTTCGAGATCCAATAATAGCGGACGCGAGACGTGACTTTTCAATATAACCAATACGGGTATATCTATCATCTTCGTATTTTTCCAGGGTCGAGATTCCAAATACAACACCTATTTCGAGATTCAAGATGGCCGCGACTTTCTAATATAATATCAACAAAAAAATAATATTTATTCTATTGTAGGTACACCTATCTTTTTCGTGCTTTTCGGGGGTATTACGAATACAACATCTATTTCGAGATTTATTATGACGAACGTGAATTTTAAATATAATATCAATATAGGTATCATTTTTATGGTTTTTGGGGGGTTCCAATTCCGAATAGCTGGGTCCACGCCGGACGATCGGCGATCCCGCGATCCAGGGTCATGGAACTGGATCGTTAACATACTACAATAGAATGTGTGTCCTTGGATCGCGCGCAGCACGTCCACGCTTCGCGCCAAAAGCGCGCGACCGCGTTTGTGCTGCGCGCGATCGGAGCGCGTTGGATCGTCCGGTGTGTGGATAATATCAATATGGGTATGATTTTCGGGGTCCCTATTCCAAATACAACATCTATTTCGACATCCAATATGGTGGACGCGACTTCTTAATATAAAATAATATCAATATGGGTATCATTTTCGTGGTTTTCGGGGGTCCCCGTTCCAAATACAACATTTATTTCGACATCCAATATGGCGGACGCGACTGCTTAATATAATATCAATATGGGTATATTTTTCGTGGTTTTTGTGGGTCCCGATTCCGAATACAACATCTATTTCGAGATCCAATGTGGTGGACGCGACTTCTAAATATAATATCAATATGGATATTATTTTCGCTGTTTTTGGGTGTTCCAATTTCGAATACAACGTCTATTTTGGAGATCCAAGATGGCGGACTCGACTTCTAAATATAATATCGATATGGGTATCATTTTCATGGCTTTCGGGGGTCCCGGTTCCGAATACAACATCTATTTCGAGATCCAATATGATGGACGCGAGTTCTAAATATTATATCAATATGGGTATAATTTTCGCGGTTTTTGGCGGAATACAACATCTATTTTGGAGATCCAATATGGCGGACGTGATTTATTAATATTATGGATATCATTTTCTGTGATCCCAATTCCGGATATAACGCCTTTTTCGAAGTTCAATCTTACGGACGCAACTTCTTAATATAATATCAATATGGGTTTCATTTTCGTAGTTTTCGGGGGTCCCGGTTGCGAATACAACATCTATTTCGAGACCCCATACGGTGGACGCGACTTATTTATTTATTTATTTATTTAGGTACACCAACAGCTCACATATTAAATTAATACAAAATAGAAATATTTCAAAGGGTTACATTCTGATATATGGGCCAATTACAGGCATACTCAACTTTTTTTTAAAACAGTACTTTTATAAAAATATTAAACTAATTAAAGTTAAAGCAAATTACAATTGGGATTAAAACAATATAAAATGTGAGATTAAAGAAAATAATATGACATCATCATTTTACACTCAGCACGTCAGAAACCTCCCATTTAAAATGTCTGAAAGAGCCAGAGAAGATATCAACGCTATTGCTGATCTCACCATAGGAAGAGCACAGTCGTATCAAAGGTGCATTTACTCCGAGATTTGTCCTGCACATTATATGACCAAAAAGTTTCTTGATTGGGTGTCTAGGATAACAACATGGAACATTCAGTTTGATATTGTTCACCATGTACGGACAGTCTATATCACCGTGTATTGTTTTGTGTAGAAGATGCAGATCGCGTTGTTTACGCCTTATACGAAGAGAGGTCATCTTAAAAAACGCAAGGCGGCTATCATAATCGATCCTGTGTGATATACCAGTACAAGAAAATGCAAGTGATCTTGTAAACGAACGCTGTACACGCTCGATTCGTTGCGAGTGGCAGCTGTAAAGTGGATTCCATACAGAAGACGCATACTCAAGATGACTACGTACTAGCGAATTATATAATACTATTTTCGTCATCAAGTTACTAAAGCTTTTTGAGTTACGATGAATGAACCCGAGCATTTGTGAGGATTTTTTTACTACTGTCTCTATATGAGATTTGAAAGTAAGTTTTTGGTCAATGGTAACACCCAAATCACGTATTTCATTGACTTCTTCTAGGGGAATGTCCCCAAGGTAGTATAACCTTTTTGATGTAACTTTTTTCCTAGTGTATTTAATGTAAAAGCACTTTTTTGGATTAAGGGTCATCCCATTTTCTCTACACCACATGTTGATGTTATTGATGTCCTCCTGAACAAGACCGGCATCATTTAACGTAGTGACCACTCTATATATTTTTAAATCATCAGCAAAAAGGCTATACCTACAATGCATAATTCGATTTGTAATATCATTGATGAAAATAGAAAAAAGAACCGGTCCAAGAATTGATCCTTGCGGTACTCCAGATTTAGCAATGTACAGCTTAGACTCAAAACCGTTTACCACAACAGATTGGGGGCGATTATTGAGGTATGACTCAAGCCAACTGAGAAATGAGCCGTGTATACCGATTTGCTTGAGTTTGTTTAAAAGAATGGGATGACAAACTTTATCAAAGGCATTGTTAAAATCGGTGTATATTGTGTCAATCTCGCACCCTCTGTCAATTTCCGTCGAAAGCTCGTTTACAAAAGACACCAAGTTAGTTTCTACAGACCGTCCCATTCTAAAACCATGCTGATGTTCTGAAATTATCTGTTTCGTATGACTAGTGACGATTGGACATACAAGAGATTCAAATACCTTCGGAAAGCATGAGAGAATTGACACGGGCCTGTAATTTTTTACATCACATAAATCGCCTTTTTTATGCAATGGCATAATACGAGCCTGTTTCCACTTATCGGGAAATTGCCCCTCTGCAAGTGAACGATTTACTATTAAACTAAAAGGTAAAGTTAGGGCAGCAGCGCATCTCTTAACAAAAAGCGGAGGAATGCCATCGGAACCAGGACCTTTATGAATGTCCACCGCTTTAAGAGCATTGAAAATTTCTTTTTCGGTAAAGTGAACCATACCCACGGTGTTGCACACAGAGATACCCGCTAAGCTAGAATTGCATTGCATTGACACATTGAAAGCCGATGGAAGAAACGTGGATTCAAAATTTTGTGCGAAAAGATCAGCTATACCGGGGCCGGTATCGGCTGCAATGTCATTCATATGCATTATTGCAGGAAAAGTTGACCTGTCACTTCTTTTATCCTTCACAAATCGCCAAAACGTTTTAGGATCCTTGATAATATCGCTCTCAACCCTTCCCATGTAATCCGTGTAAAGAGCATCAGAGTAACTACGACAACGTTCTCTTAGGATTTCATATTCAATCCGATCACGAGGGTTTTGATATTTTTTAAAACGATTTCTAAGCTTGTCCTTTTGTTTTAACATGTTCTTTAAATTTTTATTAAACCACGGTGGAAATTTCTTTTTGTCTATGTTTCTTTTCTTCGGTATAAACATGTCTATTATATGATTAATTTTTTCATAGAATATATCTGTCATTTCATTAAGATCTCTGGTCACCGAAAAGGTATCTTGCCAGTCGATCTTTTTTAATTCAGACATTACGATTCCATAGTCGGCCCTAAAGAAATTATAACCGCTAACATTACGCTCGCGAAGATACTCAAATACATTATCCGATAATGAGATCAACAATGGTGGATGTTTAGGATCTAGCTTACTAAGTGTTGTTAATGGCTTTGAGACACCAGTTCCATGCAGTGTGCTAAGTATAAGATCCAATGTTCTGTCGTCTTCATTACGTAAATTGTTAAATTGACTAATATTGCACAGTGACATGAAGTCTACAAATATATTACCCAAAGAATTAGCATAATTGTTGGGTATCACAAATTTATCATTATTATTAGTTGATCTATTCCAATTGATAAATGGAAGGTTAAAGTCTCCAGCTATAAAGACATCGTCGACATGGTTGATAAAATCAGTAACGTTTTCCAGAAAAATACTTAAGGTATCTAGCTTAACGGGGGGAGGCATGTAGACAGCACATAAAGCGATGTTTTTTATTTGATTTTTTATACGTACTTGAATCTTGACCCACAGGTCCTCGCATGTGGTTTCCCAGCATTGAACGCGAAATGACTTTATCTTTCGCGATACAGCTATCAACACACCCCCGCCATCTTTTTTGACACTGTTATTACCACGATCACGACGATACACAATATATCTCGAGTCAATGAATTCACCACTCGCGACACCGGGGTTCAACCATGTTTCGGTGAAAATCAGGATATCATATGAGTTTTGTAGTGCAATGTTTTGATATATGTCATTAGTCTTTGTTCTCATTCCACGCAAATTTTGGTAGTATATTTCAACCTCTGTGACGTTTGAGTGTTCCAAAAAGCACTAACAGGTAATATGAAAAAACGCCTTTTCAGGAGATTACGTCTAGGTTTTCTAAAGAGCGAATCAAAACTGCCTGACTGGATTCATTCTTTCTGATATAGATTCGCCCGTCCCTTACCCATACGAATTTGTAGCCAGCTTCTTTAGCTTTGCGTCTGACTGATGCGTGGAGAAATTTGTTGCTAGGACTTAGGTGCTCACTGATAAAAATAGGAACGCTTTCTCCTCCGATGCCAATATTCTTACTAGACTTCTAAACTTAGACTTCTAAATATAATATCAATATGGGTATCATTATCGTGGGTTTTGGGGGTTCCAATTCCGAATGCAACATCTAAGTTGAAGATCCAACATAGCGGAAGTGACTTTTTAATATAATATCAATATGAGAAAGGATGATGGCGAAAATTAAATGGCCAGAGGTGCCACAGATTATATTCGATGGAACTTGCATACCATACAGCCAGACCGTTAAAAACCTTGGTGTACTGTTTCATACACACTTATCTTGGGGTCCTCAATTACAAGAAGTCAGCAGGAAAAAGTTTCCTGCTTTTCCCCTACACTATAACCTATTATAAGGTTATAAGTTCATAGCTAAAATTTTAACGGAAAATGTTATTTTCTTCTTTTTAGAGCATTTAAATAAAATTCTACCTCAAGAATAATTGAGGTCTCTACATCAAATTGCAGATGGACTAGAGCAACAGAGCTTATAATCATCATCTTTTTTTAACCTGCCTTTTTATTCTCAGCGAACCCTTTCATTTAATACACATACTATAAGAAAGCATAAAAATCTTTAAAAGTCCGCCATATTAGATTAAGAGTGATGTCAGAATATTTTTCTAATTATTCTCGGCAAGCCTTTTCATTTAATACCCATATTGTAGAACTGCATAAAAAAAACTATTCCGCCATCTTGGATGATCCGCCATATTGGATTTAGAATGACATCACATTATTTTTCGAGTTACTCTCAACAAGACCTTTCATTTGATACCCATATTGCAGAAATGTATTAAAAATAGCTATTCCGCCATTTTGGATGGTCCGCCATATTGGATTTAGAACGACGTCGCACACAGCTTATCGTATATTGTCATCCATACTAAACGTGTACACAATATTTCAGCTCAATCGGTTGAAGATATCTGCTTCAAAATCGAGTAGCAAGATTCCACCCAAACAAATATACATTGCAAATTAAATAAAAGCTTTTAATGAGTCAGTTTCTCCCTCCAATTGGTGTTCTCCGGAACAACTATCATACTTGTTATGTATAGAAATTGATTTACAGAATCTACAAAAAAAAAGATATTTTATGAAAGTGTAACAAAAAATATTTTTTATTATTATTTGGAAAAAGGTTGAGGACTTCTTGGTTTCACATAACGCTTAATAATTTACAATTAAACTTTTGTTTTATCGTGTTTTATCTTTCTTTTAATTAAAAATTACTAAATTATGTTCCATAACAATCTGAATCGCAAAAAAAACTTAGTAACGCACCTTTATTCTTCATCGTTGTTTTGAAATATAATACCCGTTAAAATTGCAGTATTTAACTATAATAACACAATTACACATTAAAGCAGTTTTATTACCCAGTAACAAACACCAATAAGAGAAAAAAACTGATTGACGTGGTAGTGTTCTAAGGCCTCATGCCGAAAGCGCCGATGGGCGGCAATAAATCCGTAACTAAGATGCCGTGGCCGCCGATGGGCGCTCGTTGACAAATGTATGGCGGCACCTAGGTTAAGACACAATTTTAGAGGTGGCAATGAATGGGTTAAGCAAAGCAGAATCTATGTGAAATTGCTGTACACAAAAAAAAACTGTTTAATGAAATACTCAGACCAATAATTGGTCTGAGATGAAATATATTCCTTGTTTATCTGCAAACTACAATCAGTTTTTTCCACTCTTGCAAAGTGTAGTTCGATAATTCAACACTTGTTCAACAATACGCATTCTGCCAGGCAGGCTGTATGATGTAAATTCTTTAGCATTCTCTTCTTCTTCTTTAAATAAATGGTTTTCGCCTTAGACTCCCTAGATGCATTAAAATTTGCTACACTCACATTTTAATGTGAAAATCAAGAAAGCAAGAAAACTGAATATATTGCTGTATGGGCTAGATTCCTTTGCCATAGAGAAAATAAAAAAAAGTCTATGGAATTTTAATTAAATGTCAGTCGAACGAATTTGTCAACGGTCGTTGTGAATTTCAATTTACTTTTTGTTTGCATCATTCTGAAAAATAAATACTGTTGTATTTTAAAAATTTTATAACAGGAATATCTTATAAATATATACCATTATTTTTTTCTTTAAATGGTAATGACCTTAGTGCAATGGTGTTAGATACTCCAATAACTACTAAGCCGGGTTTTGCTCGACTCAGCAGTGGCGGGAGTTGCAATAGTTCTATTCGTCGACGAAGTCTAATTCCAAGTCGAGTAACCGAAAAAGCTGAGGTTTGTTGAAATAGACTTTTTATTCATATTCATTTACTTGGCTGTACAAATTCAAAACAACAACAGTGCATTTAAATTGATAATAATGCATGTTCACTATTTGTATGATACATACTTTACTTCTAATTCTGAGGAAAAAATGCATTGTTGTCTTTTATACCAACTATGAAAAATTTCTATATATTGAATTGTCAAAGATGGCACTGTGACCCTAAGTCTCAAAGGCACTTATTTCTTTCTCAGGATAAAAATGATGATGATGCGGAAAGGTCGTCCCTTGTTGCCTCAGAGCGGGCAGTGGCTACTTCGACACCACATTCATCCCCCCGCCGCAACAGAGACACTATGTCCTCATCACCTCAGAAGGAACATTTTCAAGGATGTCTTAAACTCTATGCTGAGAATGTAAGTTGTTATGTTGTCTCTATCTATGTTAAGGAAGTAACTATCATAAAAGGAATATTTTAGAAATAAATTCAAAGCTTTATACATGATGAATTTATTAGTGACATTACTTATTCCTTACTAATAATTTAAAATACTGATACAGTAATAGTTAGGTTTGGTAGTCAATAATTTATTAATTTTTAAATTTTATATTGATAATTTTCAGAAAATAAATAAAGATAATGCTTGGAATCTACAACTGATAGATTTTATGACATCTATGTTGCGGAAACATGACTCGCGGATGGAGAACTTGCAAACTGCTTCCACTGTAGTTGATGCATCTGCCAGGATATACTCATTTAGAGTGGATGCTGTTCATTATGATGTGCTCAAGATGGCTGGTGGCTTAAGCAAAGCGGCACAGGTATGAAAATATCTGTATCTAATATTAGTAATTACTTATTCTCAAGAAACATAAAAAACAAAAATCTAATAACTACCTATGCACTTTAGTGCATAGATAGTTATTAGATTTTTATGTTATTTTTATCATTTGACATTTCATCCTTAGTCTGGAAAGCAAATCTTTTAGTATAGTATTACAATTATTTGTAATCTGCTTTCTTGTCAGACAAAACGAGGTAAGAAAGATGATGATGGCCTTACACAAGAAGAAGGAGCGGCTGATGGAGAGGTTGCTCCCCAGGTTAAAAAGAAAAAGAAACGATCTAAGGGGGCCATAGCAGCCAACCCTGAAGTATTTAATGGAGAATTTGATGCTAATGAGTGTATAGGTGAGCGGATTTATTATTGACTTGACCATTAATATTTATCATTAAAAATTATCTACAAGTTGAGGGAATGATTTTTGCATTTGTCTTATAACAAATTCTAACCTTATTACAGAATTTCTCCACAGTGATATAAAATAATGTTTATCTATATTGCTCCAATTTTAAGTAATATTACAAATTAACAATCTAGGCAAACACAACCTAGTCAAACTAGTGTGGGTACCGGGACATGTAGGGATTGAAGGCAACGGATCGGCTCAAAACATCAATGGGCCAGAGCCTTTTGTAGGATTATCTAGAAGCACCATAAAAATGGCACTAAAGGAGTATTGTCAAAAGAGACACCTAAGGGAATGGTTGTCCACTCCCCGACTGACACACTCAAAGAAATTTTTAGGCTCCTCACACATAGGCTATCTCAAAAGAATGGGAAGAATCAGCACTGCCTCATAGGTGCTCTCACTGGCCACTTTGCCACTAGAAAACACCTGTGCACAATAGGTAAAGCTGATGACCCCATCTGTAGAATGTGTGGTGAAGAGGAAGAAAGCATGGAGCACATACTATGTGACTGCGATGCACTAGCCAACAGGCGACTAAGGGTCCTAGGCTTAGCTTACCCTAAACCAGAGGACCTTATAGACCTTACTCACGCCAATATCGTGAAACTCATACAAAATGTTTTCGATGTTGCCGGGGATGGGTGATAAGGAAAGGGGAAGCACAAAAGATCCCATATGGTCGAAGTGCTCTGAGATACGGCCTCAGCCCCTTATTTAAGAATAAGAATAAGTAATATTACCAAATTTTTAAAATCAAAATTTATATGAATATTTTTTTTTATTATTGCTTTCCAAATGCTAATACAAAATAAATTTTATTTGAGTGATGATGACTAGATAAGTTATGAAACTTCTAGGGTCAATAATGTGTATAATCTATCTAATTGGTAAAAATAAAAATATTTTGTAGAATTTATGGCGTTGTAATTAAGGATACAAACATTTAAAATGTTGAAGCTGAAAAACCCGATTTTGGCAAGACTGGAGCATTCTCTTAGCATTATAGTACATATTGTTATAGCTGGAGGTGAATAAAATCTTGATTCATTCTACAGATCCATTTTTCGAGAGATTAGCTGCAACTACAGGTGATGTGACCTCATCCAACAGAGCATTCAATGCATCACTACCAATTCATGACAAAACTTTGGCATTAATTCTGAGGTGAGTAGTAAATACTAAGAACTTGGTTGGATTGCTTACTGCAGGATTGTTAATTTTTGAGTTTGGTGCCCTTTTAGTGTACATATATAAAAGCTAGGGTTGGCTGGAAGAAATCTCTTTTAGAGATAAGTTTACCTTCGTACATGTTTTTCCAGCACTACGTTATAACTACATGTTGTGTGTACAATAAGGAATAATATAAAGGAAACTGATACATTTTTAGGGTTCCGTACCTCAAAAGGAAAAAACGGAACCCTTATAGGATCACTTTGTCGTCCGTCTGTCTGTCAAGACCCTTTATCTCAAGAACGCGTGGACGTATCAAGCTGAAATTCACATGAAATACTCAGGTCTATTGTCCCTTTAAGCTGTGAAAATATCAAACTTCTAAGCCAAGCCAATCAAAAGATACAGCCGATTATGTCGATATTTTCAACAAATTTCCGACACTCGCAAAGGAATCAAAACCTACAGGATACTTCCCGTAAACTCAGAATCTTGAAATTTGGCATGAAACATTGTCATATAATGCAAATATAGGAAAAATTGCGAAAATCACATTTTTTTAGTTATATGACATAATAAAAATATTTTAATAAAATGAAATTTACTACCTTATTTCTCACGAACGAATAAAGGTATCAAATTGAAATTTATACCAAATACCTAGGTCTATTGTCCCTTTAAGCAGTGAAAAAATCAAACTTCTAAGTTAACGCGATCAAAAGATACAGCAGTTTATACCGACACCTTAGACAAATTTCCGACACTCGCAAAGGAATCAAAACCTACAGGGCCCCGATCGCGGTAAATAATTTCAAGTCGAACGCAGATGAAACACAAACGCTGTCAAAGTTACGTTTCTGTTAAGCCCTGTCCGCACAGCGATAAATAATATCGCGTTCAAATTGAACGCGATATTATTTCCGCGCGTATATTTTATTGCTGTGCGGACAGGGCTTAACAGAAACGTAACTTTGACAGCGTCTGTGTTTCATCTGCGTTCGACTGGAAATTATTTACCGCGATCGGGGTCCAGGATACTTCCCGTAAACTCAGAATCTTGAAATTTGGCATGAAGCATTTTCATATAATGCAAATATAGGAAAAATTGCGAAAATCACATTTTTTTAGTTATATAATATAATAAAAATATTTTAATAAAATGAAACTTACTACCTTATTTCTCACGAACGAATAAGGGATCAAATTGAAATTTATACCAAATACCTAGGTCTATTGTCCCTTTAAGCAGTGAAAAAATCAAACTTCTAAGTTAACGCGATCAAAAGATACAGCAGTTTATACCGACACCTTAGACAAATTTCCGACACTCGCAAAGGAATCAAAACCTACAGAATACTTCCCGTAAACTCAGAATCTTGAAATTTGGCATGAAGCATTGTCATATAATGCAAATATAGGAAAAATTGCGAAAATCACATTTTTTTTAGTTATATAATATAATAAAAATATTTTAATAAAATGAAACTTACTACCTTATTTCTCACGAACGAATAAAGGTATCAAATTGAAATTTATACCAAATACCTAGGTCTATTGTCCCTTTAAGCAGTGAAAAAATCAAACTTCTAAGTTAACGCGATCAAAAGATACAGCAGTTTATACCGACACCTTAGACAAATTTCCGACACTCGCAATGGAATCAAAACCTACAGAATACTTCCCGTAAACTCAGAATCTTGAAATTTGGCATAAAGCATTGTCATATAATGCAAATATAGGAAAAATTGCGAAAATCACATTTTTTTTAGTTATATAATATAATAAAAATATTTTAATAAAATGAAACTTACTACCTTATTTCTCACGAACTAATAAAGGTATCAAATTGAAATTTATACCAAATACCTAGGTCTATTGTCCCTTTAAGCAGTGAAAAAATCAAACTTCTAAGTTAACGCGATCAAAAGATACAGCAGTTTATACCGACACCTTAGACAAATTTCCGACACTCGCAATGGAATCAAAACCTACAAGGTACTTCCCGTGAACTCAGAATTTGATTTAATACGTCATAAATTGTAAACCGCTACGTTTGTACGGCGGAACCCTCGGTGTGCGAGTCCGACTCGCACTTGGCCGGTTTTTTTTTTCAAATTCAATGACTTATCATGATTTTTTTTTTTTTTTTTTTTCATTTGTATTCTGCTCAACACAGCGATCTGTTCGCAACATTTAGCTGTTCCTTTGTCGGACTTCCGTCTGGTAGTGTTGTTTTAGCTGCGAGGCAATGTCCAATGACATTGCCAACTATAATTTGTGGAATCGTTTGGGGAGGATCGGGACACTGTTCCTCCTCAGTCTTTTGTACTGGGTACTTCCGGTTCCTGATAGGTTAGCAGCTAGAGCATTTACGTGTTTGGCTAGTTTTTTCTGGTAGTACTGACTCCTGAGGGAAATTTCTTGCTTAACTGTATTTATTTTCAAGTCCTGTATTATGTATTTGTTGGCAATGCAATTCGGGATGTTAAACATGGTTCTCATAGTTTTTGTCTGAAACCTTTCCAGGATTTCAATGTTGCTATTGCTTGCTGTTCCCCAGAGCTCAATACCGTAGGTCCAAACCGGTTTCAATATAGCTTTGTACACCGCCATTTTGCTGTCACTAGATAACTGGGATTTCCTTCCGATCAACCAATACATACTTCTGAGCTTTGAGTCAAGATGTTTACGTTTATTCCATATGTGCGTCTGCCAAGTCAATCTTCTATCTAGGTGCATTCCAAGGTACTTTACAGAATCAACATGAGGAATCTGTTCCCCATTAAGGGTGATAGGAGGGCAATTTCCTTTTCTGAGGCTAAATGTTATATGAGCTGATTTAGTTTGATTTGCTTTTATCCTCCACATCATCAGCCACTTTTCAATATCTTTAAGGTGGTTTTGAATATTTGCTGACGCTAATCCAGCATCAGCGTTTGCTGACATTATTGCAGTATCATCTGCATATGTAGCGATGATAGTATTGTCATTTGTAGGGATGTCAGCAGTGTAGATGAGGTATAACACAGGCCCCAGAATGCTACCCTGTGGCACACCAGACCGGATTTCATACAGATCCGATAACTCGTTGTTGTATTTGACTTCGTAACATCTCTTATCCAAGTAACTTCTCACTATTGAGTAGAAAGAATGGGGCAAGTATGTTTTTAATTTATACAGTAGACCAGTATGCCATACTCTGTCGAAAGCCTGACTTATGTCCAAGAAGACTCCAGAACAGTACTGCTTATTTTCTAGTGAACTGCTGATAGTGTCGACTAACCTATGTACTTGTTCAATAGTACCATGCCTCTGCCTAAAGCCAAATTGATGTTGGGGAAGTATAGTATCTAAGTGAGGATACATTCGATTCAGGATGACTTTTTCGAAAATTTTACCAATTAGAGGTAAAAGGCTAATTGGTCTGTAGGATGAGACTTCTTCTAACGGCTTGCTAGGCTTTAGAATCATAACTACCTGCGCGATCTTCCATTGACACGGATAGTAGGAAAGTCTCAAGCATGCGTTAAAAAGTATTACCAAAAATGTTATGCCTTTTTTTGGAAGGTTGTTTAATAATGTGGCATCTAGTAGATCATAGCCAGGTGCTTTCCTAGGTGGTAATGCTCTTAGCTCTTTAATAATTTCGTTAGGACTGACGGCCTTTAATGGAAGGCATAATTGGTTAGGTGACTGTAAGTAATCTAATATTTCTTCATCTTTCTCGGGATTGGTAGAAGGCAAAGGAGTGAAAGTATTCTCCAAATGTTTAGCAAACGCAGTTGCTTTCTCAGAATCCGATCTGGCCCAGCTACGGTCAGGATTTCGTAAAGGCGGGATGTGATTTTTTGGTCGCTTTAGATTCTTGGTTGCACGCCATAGAGAGTAGTTTGTATCTATATGTGGAGAAAGATTAGCAAGGTGACTTTGCAAACAGCGATTTTCATATTCACTAATTAAATCTTTCAGTTCTTGAGATGCTCTATTGAATATAGATTTATCAATAGGATACCTCGAATTTTGCCATTTTCTTCTTAGTCTACGCCGTTCCTTAACCTTGTCTATGATATTTTTTGGGTACTCTCTCCGCTTCACCCTCAATGTACATTTACTTGGGGTGGATGCAGCAACTGCTAAATGTATTATGCTATTGAGCTTTTCGATGCCATTCTCGATATCCTCGCCCGTTTTCAGTCTGATATTTAAGTCTATTTTGTTAGAGACTATTTCTTTGTATGTGTTCCAGTCTGTCTTTTTGTTGTAGATATACATCGGTGAATCGAAAGGAATAACTTTCTTGTATAAGTTTAAGATGACAGGAGAGTGGTCAGATGATAAATCCTCACATTTTTCAATTTTTGCATAGTTGTGGCCAATATTTTTGGTTATATAGAAGTCTAGCAAATCAGGTATTTTATTTTGGTCCGTGGGCCAATATGTAGGCTCTCCGTGAGATATACATTTAAGATTAAGGTCTAACGTGGCTCTATATAGTTGTCTCCCTCTTGGGTTAATCAGTCTTGACCCCCAATATGTGTGTTTCGAATTCCAGTCTCCCCCACAAATAAATGACGGACCCAGTTGGTTAAAGAAGAACTTGAATTCGTCAGCACTAATCATGTGCCGTGGCGGGCAGTATAGTGCTGTGAATGTTGTCTCTGCATTCTTGTGCTGTACTTTAATTAAAGTTGCTTGAATTTTGTCAGTTTTATATGGACAAAGTACATAATGTTTGATGTTATCTTTCAGTATTATAGCAGTCCCACCGTGCGAATTACCAGACGGGTGATCAGTTCTATAGATTGTGTATTTATGGAATTTGACATGAGACCGTTGCGTAAATCTTGTTTCAGATATCAAGGCTATGTCAATATTCTCTGCACTTAAAAATAATTCGAGCTCTTGTCGCTTATCTGTCAAGCCGTTGGCGTTCCAGGTAACAATTCGGATATTTAGTCCCTCTGTGTGGTCAGTCTTGTGATTAGTTTGATCATCTGATCCATCATGCTGTCCATCATGTTTTTCATGATTGTTTGAAATTTGCTGAACATTATCTCTAACAAGCTAGTCAGTTGTTGTTCCGATTCCATTGGGGTATCGTTCGATTGATTTGTGTGATTACGAGCTGTGCCTTTCAAAATATTGGAATAGCTTCTTTGGTTGTTTGCTAGTTTATTATTATCGTTTGTCGGTGCTTGTGTAATTGCGTCAATATTTTTGGGTTGGTAATTTGGAAGATTTATCTTGAATATTTTATCTTTATATTGTTTGTATTTATTGCAGCCCTTGTAGCTTGCTGGGTGTTTGCCCTGGCAGTTAGCGCAAGTAGCTTCTGTGTCTGGGGTCTTCATACATGTAGCTGTTGGATGGTCATTTCCACATTTGACACATCTAAATGGTCTAAAGCACTGGTTTTTAGTGTGACCAAACCTTTGACATCTCTTACATTGCAATACCTCCCGTTTCTTGTAAGGTGCTTCAATTGTTACTTTGACGTGGTTAATGTATTTTAGGTCGTAAATCTTTTTATTATTTGCGTGAGGTTCTAAATCTACAAAATACATGGGGAGTTTTTCTTTTGTTGAACGATGTAGCACATTAACAATTTGTCTCACTTCGTGTCCATTTGCTTGAAGTTGTTCTTTAATCATCGAGATATCCTCTGATGCATGTAGGCCTTTAATTACAACTCTGTAGGCTCTTTCACTCTTTAGTTTGTAAGTATAGTGATTCACATTGTTTGCAATAAGGTTGTCTCTTAAAATTTTATATGTTTCAATGTCTGAGGGCATTATCTTAATAATATGACCTGCTCTCAGTGTGGTCATTGTAAATTTATTCATATCTACCACTTTACGCAAGAGATCTCTGAGAGGTGTTATATTAACAATACCAGTGACAAAGATAGGTTCAGGTTTTGGTATATATTCTTTTTCTTTGGTTTCTTTTACTTGATCTTCATCACAGAGTATTTCAAACTGATTCTGTATAGGAATAGAATAATTGATGCGTTTGGAGGTCGGCTGTTTAGCTACATTTTGAGTTGGACTATCTTGTCTTTTGCGTTTCTTCATGGGTACTTTGTCCCGCTGCCACTCAAGAGTCGAGTTTTCATCACAATGTCTGTTATGTAAATTCTGGCTGGTCGGGTTACTTGCTGTTAAGTCGATATTTACCAGTGTTGCGCTAATCTGATGTTCAGTGTCTTGACAGCCACTGTTTTTCGCATTAGTTGTTGTTGGTAGGTTTCGTCTGTCACTCATGGCACTCCCCAAAGAAGAAGATCTAGGTCTTTGGGTGAACAAGGCTGGGTGGAATGCCTGCTGTACATATTTTTTCTGGTTGCTTCCAGTAGCATTTACTGTTACAGGAGCCTGGTCGCTCGCACCTGCACAGTCTTCGGTAACAGATTTCACACTTGCAGGCCCGGGTACCTGCAAGCGCCGGGGGTTAACCGGATCGCATGACAAAATAACATCATTATCACTCATATTTCATATAAAAGAAGAGGGGATATACTAACAATGCTTTCCCAAGGCATCGCAGTCACGCTTTTTAAGGGGATTTAGTCCCTTAAGGTCTGTGATGACCTAAAGACAGGTTAGTTTACCGCCGCCTGTTGCTCGGCGTTGTTGCTCGTTTAGCACCACCCGGGGGGCACGTGTAGGGTGGGCCTAGGAAAAGGTGGTAAATCCTACGGACGTGAGCAACATCACCCCCCCCTTGAAACTTGAAACTGCTGTATCTTTTGATCGCGTTAACTTAGAAGTTTGAAAAAATCAAACTTCTAAGTTAACGCGATCAAAAGATACAGCAGTTTATACCGACACCTTAGACAAATTTCCGACACTCGCAATGGAATCAAAACCTACAAGGTACTTCCCGTGAACTCAGAATTTGATTTAATACGTCATAAATTGTAAACCGCTACGTTTGTACGGCGGAACCCTCGGTGTGCGAGTCCGACTCGCACTTGGCCGGTTTTTTTTTTCAAATTCAATGACTTATCATGATTGATATTTTTTTCAGAACGGACAACCTTTTTCTTGAGCCAATTCAAGAAAATGTCAATGAAGATATAGATTTGACTGAGCAGATTTGCTTAGCTATGAAAATGATGCCATCTTTTGTTGAGACAGACCATATTTGCGAACCTTTTACTGGTTTTTCTATAAGTAACTGGGATCCAGATACCGAGGATGTGTAAGTAAAGGTCTTGTTATTTAAATTAAAATTAACTTTGAATTTTAATTATTAATAAATGAAATTTACAACAGAGACAGTCGTGTAAACAATTGGGTGGAAGACAATCGCTTAAATCTATCACAACAGGCGTTAGCTTTTGATATCAATGCAGAAGTAGAGCCTATACCGCAAGATGATGTACAGAATGACTTATTTGGTAAGTTAAAATATTATTTATCTTTGATGGAATTAATTGATTGCTATGTGTATACATCATATTGATGAGAATAAGTCTTTAAGATATACTGAGAATCGATATTTGCGATTTGTCTATCATATGAAGAGATGTAGGTATCAATACTGACTGACTAGTTTTTAGGCGACATTTGTTTCTGTCAACATTTATATGAATTAGTTATATTTTTCCT
The DNA here is from genome assembly GCA_955850985.1 of Elophila nymphaeata. Taxonomy (NCBI): domain Eukaryota; kingdom Metazoa; phylum Arthropoda; class Insecta; order Lepidoptera; family Crambidae; genus Elophila; species Elophila nymphaeata. The sequence goes on along the minus strand of OY039082.1, from coordinate 18,309,177 downwards.
ATTTCTTATTCAAACTTTTTACTCCAAAGTTACAAAGCAAAATAAGTAAAAAAAAAAAACGCGACAATATAAAGTATTGTAATGTTTATTCACATTTATTACGCTAAAATGTATCACTTAAAATAAAAAATAGATTACTACAATAATTTAAATTGAACGCTACAGTCTTATTTGGAGCGTTTTTGCTTTGAGCTTTTACAAAGCAAAAGAGCTCTTTGGGTGCTGGTGAAAATAACCATTTCTTTGTTTCCTTCAGAGGACGAACCGCTTGGTGGTATAGAGAGTGAAGAGGAAGCCGAAGCAGCGCTAGCGGCTTGTGCGGTACGAGCGCCGCCCACCACTGTGGCGCGACTGACTGACATGAGGCCTAGTGCGCCGCACGACACCCGGCTGGAGTACTCCTACTGCGGGTCCATAGTGGCCGCGTGGGCCGGGCCCAGCCATTGGAGACTCAAGAACAACAGAGGTGAGTACACTGCAGTACCACAGTGTAAATATATTCAGTGGTCCGACGCCTTTGAAGTCGACGAAAATGCCGCTTTTGTCTAGACACCTAGGGTTCACTTCAACAGCTCATATAATGTCCCCACCGAGGGGCTCGAGCCTACCCCACATTGGGGCGATTAGGCCTTAGTCAACCACGCTGGCCAAATGCGGGTTGGTCGACTTCACACACAACCTAAGAATTTATTCATAGGTGTGTGTAGGTTTCCTCACGATGTTTTCCTTCACCGTTAAAGCGTCGATTAAACGTACATATGTATATATGTACGTTTATATACACGCACACACTTACACCCACTCACACATAAAGCGGTTTCTGCTTGGGTAATATAAACCCGAGTTGTTCAAGTCGAGTTGCGGAAACTTCACCCATCCGAGTACCGACCGCGCACTCGGTTGCTTAACTTTCGTGATCGACGACTCAAAAGTTGACAGAAACCTTATATTTTAATGTCATACATGCATGTTAATATAAAATAAGTTTTAGGTTGCAATAAGTTAAAGCATATTCGAGTTATCGTGCTAACACACAGATACACAAACACACACACCCATAATTCCAAAAAAGTTTTTTTTTTTTTACTCTGGGAGGCCCAAAACGTGTAAATCCGTCAAAATCTCGAGGTCGATTTTTTTTACGATTACAAGACTTCCTCTATACTACGTATACGAGAAAGTAAAAATACAGGTGGCCGACATATAGCGAAGATAAGCCAGCCTAGATTTCTGTTAAAGGAAATTTTTATTACTTTCAGCGTCAAAACAAACTGAGCGGACTCAATCTACCGGCGGTCGGTTAACGGTAGAAGGGAAGAAACCACCGCGGACGAAACGCCAACTTGACTTCCTCGGTGCGGGTCTAGCGTTCGATTCTCGCGCGGAACCAACGGGGGAATACGAACCTACCCAACCCGCTAAAATCATGATCAGCAGGAAGACTTTGGCTACAGGACACACGTGGAACGAAACGAATTTCAAAACGCCTATTGATAGGTGAGAGGATTATTTTAAAATAAATTTAGCGCCAACTAGCGCCACCAATACATTAATTTTATAACTCCTAAATCAGATCAATTTTGAAAAATATGAATATGTGTGAGTATGACCATGTTATCTTTCGACAGCAGTTAGTACCACCAGCTTAACGTGCTTACCAGGAAAATCGAGCTGTTAATTTTCATTCACCCATCCGGATACCAACAGCGCGTATGGGTGCTTAGCTTTCGTGATGGAGCGACCTCAAGAGCTTCTCCGTAAAGCATTAAAAATAATGTGCAGGGGTCTCGACGAGTCTCACTTCCGCAAGCTGTTCCTGCGGCGGAACGTGGTGATGGCCCGCAAGCGCGAGCTGGAGCGCTCCCGAGCGTTGCCGAGCGCAGCCGAGCCGGCGCCCGAGCCGCTCGCCGTGGACGCGGCGCGAGACTACGACTACGACAACGAGAACGACGCCTCCTACTGTCCCAACAACGTGCCGGTGAGACACACTAGCTACACTAGACACTGCCTGTCTCCCGAGCGCTCCCGAGCGTCGCCGAGCGCGCCCGAGCCGCTCGCCGTGGACGCGGCGCGAGACTACGACTACGACAACGAGAACGACGCCTCCTACTGTCCCAACAACGTGCCGGTGAGACCACTCTAGCTACACTAGACACTGCCTGTCTCCCGAGCGCTCCCGAGCGTCGCCGAGCGCGCCCGAGCCGCCCGACTATTACAACGAGAACGACGCCTCCTACTGCCCCAACAACGTGCCGGTGAGATCACCGATCGCGCTCGGCAACGATCCCGAGCGTTGCCGAGCGCGCCCGAGCTCTTGTGCGACTTGCATGGAAATCCAGTGTAGATGACTCCCCCTATACATGATTCAGTGTTTACCCCAAATATGAAGCAAATCAATTTAGCCAACAAAAAAACCACCTGTTTCATACAAAAGTGCAACACCTGTATAACAGGAGTCGATTTTACCATATAATCAACTAGAGATGAAACGGATATCCGGTAACTATCCGGTATCCGGCCTAAATTTACTATTCGGCCGGATACCGGATAGTGAAACAATATCCGACCGGAGACCGGATATTCAAAAACTACGACCATTTCCTATAATAAATTGCAATACATTAATCTTTGTGAGGCAAAATTTGCCGGATATCCGGTATCCGGCCAAACAACTATCCGTTTCATCTGTAATATAAACCCCGATTTTGTCCGATCTCGCTTCTTTTTTCCGTAGTCGGTTAACAGTAGTGTTTTACACTTTTGTTTATTTTCTATCAGTACCAAATTGTAAGCTGTGGGAGTTTGTTGCGCCGTTTCTTCTCCACCAGCATAATAATAATTTCAAACAGTAATTTAGCAAAATTAAATTATAAATTCTATAGGATGCCGATGAATGGGGCAACGAAGACGCGACGGCAGCGGGCGAACTACACGAACAAGTGAAAGCGGCTGAACCGGAAGAAATTGGTGACATGCTGGAACCACCCACTAAGGTAATATATTTTTTTATTTACAGAAACAAACAGTCAATAATATTTTTTACATACATACAACATAATATTAGGTGTCTAGCCTTAGTTCTACCGTAGTTTCCTTAATTAAACATAAATTTATTCTAAACAACAAATTATCATCGTAAGGGAATTCATAATAATATAGATATGAGGCTCCTTTTAAATTCTTGCAATGAGTTACAAAAAACATCAATCAATTAATTCATAAATTTGCTGTAATGTTGTAAGCCTTACACAAGTAACACTTAAAGGAATAACACGCTTATCAGCTCGGAAAGAGAACGGAACGGTATCGTCTCTCTTTACTATAAAACAGTTTCCGTACAATCCGTAGCGTTCTTAGTAAAAAGAGATTCCGTACATTCTGTAGCGTTCTTAGTAAAAAGAGTTTCCGCACATTACGTAGCGTTCATAGTAAAAAGACTTTTCGTACATTCCGTAGCGTTCTTAGTAAAAAGAGTTTCCGTACATTCCGTAGCATTCTTAGTAATAAGTTTCCGTACATTCTGTAGCGTTCTTAGTAAAAAGAGTTTCCGTACATTACGTAGCGTTCATAGTAGAAAGAGTTTCCCTACGTTCCGTAGCGTTCTTAGTAAAAAGAGTTTCAGCACATTTGTAGCATTCACAGTAAAAAGAGTTTCTCTACATTCCGTAGCGTTCATTGTAAGAGTTTCCGCACATTCCCTAGCATCCATAGTAAAAAGAGGCGTTCCCTTTCCGAAATGATAAGTGTGCTACGATCTTACAACAGCAAATTTATGAAAAAATCTCTTCTCTAATAAGAAGTATAAGTAGTAAACGTTACGTGGCAATAGTTTCATTAGGCGTTCTATTGCTAACGTAACGTTTACTATACATCTTATTAGAGAAGAGATTTTTTCCATAAATTTGCTGTTTAGTAAGAGATTTTTTTCATACCAATGAAATGTGATCCCCTTATTAGTGTAATACACACTTTAGATAAGTTTCCGCAATTACCAATCCTGCAAAACACCATTTTAAGGCATTTTTATCAAACCGACGGTTCGAGCAGCGCGGCACCAATGTCGCTTCTATACACTTTATTATTATTTATGTGAATACGATCCTTTAAAAAATATTATTAAAGATCAATATACGTTTTCATAAATCACACTAATATTTTTGTTTAACAGGTAGCCAAAATCTTCATACCTTACGCTATGAGAGCAAAGAAGGTGGACATGAAGCAACTAAAACATTGCACGTGGAAGATGTTGACAGAGAACACTCCAGAAGGAGATAAGGAAGACGTTGCTGAAACTACCTTCTTCTCAGTTTACTCCAAATTGCCAAATAAACTTTCAACAAATATGCGCGAGTCTTTGAGTGTCCCGTTGGCATTGCTATCAGTACTGCATTTAGCCAATGAAAAAGGTTTGATTTTAGAAAAGAAAGACGAGATGAATGATATTGGCATTTTGGGCCTTATCAAATAATAAATAAGGTTTACATTAGTGTACAAGATTTTGTGTATGTGCCATTGTGTCTTCATTTTGATAAATATACTCGGCGAAATCTGTGTAGTTTTCATAATGACGTATTGTACTGTATAAATGAACTAATATTACATAATGCTGTGCATTTGTTAGTGTGTATATATAGTGAAATGTATTCTTAGTTTTCTTTGCATGTCTCTTTTGTAACTAAAGTTTCTTGTATGTATAGACTTTTTGTAAGACTTTAATATTTTTTTACTGTATTTTGTTTACTCATAATGGTAAAATAAGGTATAAAATATAATGAAAAAGAAATGTTTTTTATTTATTTTATCCCAATGACATATTTATTAATATATTTTTTTAAGTTATTTGGTTGTTAGAAAAGCATATGGTCTGCCTGGTGAACAGTCACCGTAGCCTATAGGCGCTTGTACAACACATAGTCAACCCTAGTCCCCTGGCCTACCCCGTGGAGCTCTAGCGACCTTACTCACCAACAGAAACACACCACAAAAAATGTAGTGTTATTTGACTAAGCTCATTTTATATAAAAAAATCTACGTCTTTAGTAGCACGCGAGAGTTTTAGGACCAAGTTATGTGTGCAGTTACATAAACAGGACCGCTTGTTCCCAACGTGTCACACTGTAACCTGTGACACTGTGACTTTTTTGGAGAACTTTGTAAAGTGATTCCCAACTAGTTACACTGTGACACGATGGGAGGGACTATTTATATAGGTGAACCTTTTATCCAGTCTTTTATCAATTCAATTCATATAAGAGGTTACTTATTATATAAAAGATTATTGAACCCAATTATGTACTATGATTATTGCATAGTCATGGTATGTACCCTAGTACTTCAGGTTGGAAACAGACTGAAAAGTTCACAATTCCACATTGATGGGGAAAGTCGATGGGGATTAGTAGCCTGGAAACAGTAATATCTGTTTATCTAAAATAAAAATCATTTGTTAAGTGAGTATTCGTATTAAATTTCGAAAAGGTCTCCCAACGTGTCAATGTGACTGGTTGGACATTATTTTAAGAAAGATCTCCCATCTTGTCACAATGTGACTGGCTGGGAATTGTTTTACAAAGTTCTCCCAACGAGTCACAGTGTTACAGGTTACAGTGTGACTCGTTGGGAACAAGCGATTTAAAACAGTTTGCAACAAAAAACTGGGCAACTACCTACATAATTTATATGACTGTTTTTGACCACATTTTGCTGGGGGAACGCACACGGGGAGAGAACAGGTACGAGACCAACGATTCACAGAGTGCCTGGTTGGGAATAATTTCGAAAAGGTCTCCCAACGTGTCACAGTGTGACTGGTTGGAAATTATTTTAAGAACGGTCTCCCAAAGTGTCACATGTGTGACTGGTTGGGAATTATTTTACAAAGTTAAATTATGCTTTAACTTATTGCAACCAAAATATAACATGCATGTAAAACATCAAAATATAAGGTTTCTATCAACTTTTGAGTCGACGATCACGAAAGTTAAGAAACCAATTGCGCGGTCTTTACTCGGATGGGAGACTAAAATTTAACATGCATGGGTGACATCAAAATATAAGGTTTCTATAAACTTTTGAGTCGTTTCCGGTATACGAGAAAGTAAAGGGGAGACCACTCGCGATTTTTTTGGACGTATAAATAAAAATTGTGCAATGAAATAATACTATAAACAGTACTTTATTTTCTGAAACAAATAAACATTTCGCAAACATAACTGTTACGTGGAAAGGTTAATCAACGAGCATATAACATTAAAAAAAATCACTGAATTGAAGATGGCTACATCACTGGTCTTTATTAATAAAGCCTCTTTCACCAAATACAACACTCCATATACTTATAAGTACTTATGGAAACACACATTTCAATAAATTTTTAGTAACGGTATTTAAGAAGTATTCATAGAACTTCGATACAACAAAAAATATATGTATAAAAATGAGTATTTACGACAGTAATGTTTCAAAACATCGTCGACCTTCTAATGTGCGATTCCTAACTAAAGCCATATCGTGAGCACTGATATAATATAACCAATAACGATATAACAGTACAGAATTCAAACTCACATAAGTTGAACTAATATTGATAATTATATCCCCTGAAATTAAATCAAATAAAAGTATATTTATAAAAAAAAAAACAAATTTGAAAAAAACATCATAAGAATGTTTTTCTAAATCAAGTAATTGTCTCCATACATTTAAACACCTAGCTATGTTACAGTAAAAGTAGTGACTATGTGAAGTTAACTAAATTATAAATAAGCATTAGAGGTAATCTATCACAAAGAATTCGCTTTGTAACAGTTAACTTCTGAGATTTTATTATAATACAAAGCAGTATAACATATCACTTTACTTGTTTCACTCTGTTTTATTTACATCCGTTTTAATATTGTCCTCTTTTGCATTGGCACTTTCATTGATTTTCTCTTTGTATTCTATTTTTTCATCAGTTTTTGATGGTTTCTCACCAGTTTTTAATGGTTCCTTATCAGTTTTTGATGGTTCCTTATCAGTTTTTGATGGTTCTTCATCAGTTTTTGACGGTTCCTCGTCGGTTTTTAAAGGTTCATCATCAGTTTTTGATGGTACCTCATCCGTTTTTGATGATTCCTCATTAGTTTTTGATAGTTCCTCATTAGTTTTTGATGTATCCTCCTCTGTTTTTGATGGCACCTCCTCAGTTTTTAATGGTTTCTCATCAGTTTTTGATGGTTCCTCCTCAGTTTTTGAAGGTTTCTCATCAGTTGTTGATGGTTCCTTGTCAGTATTCGCTTCCGTTGCTTCATCAATCGGTGCTGTTTTCGTCGGCGACTTCTCTAGATCACTAGTATAACCCGTGTCTGTATTTATAGAATCTTTCGACACCTCTCTGTCGGGTAACTTGGTATCGCTAGAATCTTCTAATGTATCAGATGATAAATATTCTATGTCTTCTTTTTCCGGTGATTTAATAGTGTCATTTGATTCCTCTAGTATAGTGTCATTTGATTTATTTAGTGAGTCAACTGAAATGTCTTTGTCTGGAGTTTCTTTAGAACCGTCATCGGCTAGAACAAATTCATCACTTGTATTGTCTAATGACTTGTTTTCAATTACAGTGTGGTTACTCTCCAAACTTTCGTCAAGATCAGGCAGTGACGTATTCAATTCAATTTCTTCTCCTGAAATTACTTCGCTATTTGTTTCTAGTTGCACCTCACTAACCGCTTTTATAGTTTCTCCCGATTCTTTTGAAGTTTCATCTTTAGAATCCTCACTAGACTCTTTCTTGCTATCAATTTCGGCCGAAACATCATTTTCATCTGATACAGGTTTATCAGTCACAAGTTCATCATTTGTATTTTCCTGTATTACTTCAGCTGGCGATTCTTCAGTGATTTCTTTTTCTATGATAATCAAGGACGTGACGTCTTTATCATTTAAAAACAATTTTACAAGTGCAGGTTCTTTAGTACTATCTAAAAATTCGATTTGGAATGTAGAAGTTTCGTCTGCTACAAGTTCTTCTAATTTTTCTTTAGACAGCTCCTTTGATAAGTTTTCGTCATTAGTTAGTCGGCAACATTTGGCTAAGGGCTCAATTAAGGCCACGTCTTCTGGTAGCTGCCTGAATTCTTCGCATTTAGATTTATTTCCATAATCTATAAATTGGACGTGGTAGCCACCGTCACAAAACTCTAAAATTCTAGCTCTATACCATTGTTCATCTTCATCCCAAAATGCTGCACATAATGACCCAACTTTGAGTTCCGATATGGCTTCAAGATCTGCGGCACCTGTCAATCGATCTGTAATTTTGTCGAGATCAGACGAAGTGCTATCAAGATGAACGTAAAAGTCGTCTACAGAATTAACATGACAGATGTTGCCATTACTGCGTAGGTCCTGTCCCACGGGCGTTGGCCGTTCACTGGCTGGTTGTTCTTCGCAAAGACCAACTAATTCTTCTGTGACTGATTTGCCTTCGAGATACAACTCGACTATTGAAATATCTCCAGATGCTATGAATTGCACATTGAATATTGTAGCTCCTTCTGCCGCAAGCTCGTTAAATTTAATTTCTGATTTACGAGACCATGATTTTATGTCTCGTGGTTTCTGTAGAGCACACTTCCTTGATAGTGCTGGTTTAATTTTCAGTTCGTCTGGAAGACTACGTAATTCGTTAGCTATTGAAGCATTACCGTAATCCATGAACAGAACTTCCGTTCCTTCTGAACCGTCAACTATAACCTGAGCTCTATACCATGCTCCATCTTCGGGATATTTCGCTGCACATAATACTCCCTCTTCTTTGTCTGCCAATTCAGGGAAGTTCTCAGCGTCAACCATAGCAGATTCCATTGCCTGTAATTCAGGTGTTGCTGTTTCAAGCTGAATCCAAAATTCGGAAGGCGAATTAACGTGACTCGCGAAGCAAGACGGTAAGTCACCTCCGCATTCAGTTTCATCAGAACGTGTTGCATAGCCCTCCGAAACTAATTTATCTGTTAGATTTTGACCATTTACAAATATGTCGACGTATGTGGTGACATCTTTGAGTACAATTTGAGCATCAACTGGGGCTGAGAAATCTCCGACAAGCTGAGTGAAGAAATCTGATGATGGTTCAGACCACTGGCCTGTTCCAGTAGGTACTGCATTCACGCTAGTTTTTACACCGTAGCGCTCGATTTCTTTCATAGCGTCTGGCATCACCTTGATTAAATTCGGTTGATTATCCAAGACATCAGTGTTGCCATAATCGATGAAACGTACGGTAGTTATGTCGGAATCAGAATCTAAAATTTCAGCTCTATACCATTGATCATCTGCTAAATATTTAGCGATACACAACGTGCCCATCTCGCGGCTTTCAATTTCTGGGTAACTTCCAGCATTAGCTTGAAGCTCTGCCTGGATTTCTTCAATTTTATCAACGTTGTCTGCCATTTGTAACCAGAAATGTCCAGGAGTGTCAATGTGGCTGATATAAACTTGTGTGCATCCTTCTGGCAGAGAGACTGGTTCCCCAACAGGAGCATCAGCTTTAGGTTCTTCTTCATTGGATGTAATTTGTGGTGTAGCTAACTTTTCGTTAACCAACTTCATTGCTAAGTCAACACCATCTAAATGAAGACTGGCGAGCCATCCATCATTTCCGAATGCTAACGTAACTTGCACTTCCTTTTCGGTGGTCCATTCAGTAAGTTTCGCAAGTGCGTCATCTTGTAAAGCTACTAGACCCAAACTGGCCACAAGTGCTAAAGCGCATGGCTCAAAGAACTTGCTATCGAGAACTTTCAGGTTTTCTTTGGCGATTATTTCAGTGTTGCCATAGTCAGAGTATTGTACTTTATATTGTTGCTCTTCCTCGCTGACAATAGTGGCTCTGTACCAGTTACCGTCTGAAGATTTAGCTGCACACATGCCATCTACATCAAAACTTGTTAAGTCCTCAGGTGTACCTGAAAATAACAATCATAATTGATGAGCTGCAACTATCAATACTTTATAAAACCTAAAAATAATGTGTACTAGCTGTAAAATGTATTATAAGTAATTTTTGATAAATAACACATTAAATTGAAATAATATCCAAGTGAGGCAAATATGCAGGGTGAATTTTTTAAGCGGGCGTGGATGGCCAAATCTGAATCTACGAGGAATAGCGAAAAGTACTCAAAGAAATCTCGGGCCCGATTTTGACGAAAACTAAAACTGCGTCAATAATAGGGGGTGTGCGTAATAGGGGATACTTCCAGAGAATGGGCGTGACATTTAGGAGCCAATCAGTAACTCTGTGTAAGTTTAATGTAAAAAACGTTTTAGTTGCGTTACAGCTAATCAGGGCGCTACTCACATTTTCTAAACAAATAGAATTCCTAACTCAATTAAAATAGTTACGCTTAGGTAGATACCTCTTTATGTAATTCAAAATGTTTAAATATCTCACCTTCTTCATAAAACACGTATAGCTCATCTAACAACTGAGCAATCCTGTCTCCGTCAGCTGCTTTCTGCAAGTAGATTTCATTGAGGTTCTCTGCGTGGGAGACGTAGGCCAGCCCGAAGTTATAGTTGAAGACGGCACGCATGCATAACTGCACCACTTCGTCATAGGCACCTTCGTCGGGCTCGAAAATAGGCACTTTCTTTCCGGTGACACAGTCGTACAATGTGGTGACAAGGCTGAAATAAAACATTTGTTCTTAAACGTTTATGCTTCTTTCTTGACACTTGTATTGATTGGTTCAGCAAAACTTATTTTAGTTGTTACGAGTCGAATATATCAAAATATTCAATTTTGTTTATCGGTAGTTCAGATGCGGACCTTAGAGATATATTGGATAGAAACAGTATTATAAACGTATTTGTGGCACTACACACACAAACCATTCATAGACCATTTTATACAATAAATTATGAAATTCACTTCAGCACCAGTATGTTTACCTGCGTGTGACGTCATAGACAAGCGCCATTATAGAAATCAGTTTTTTTGGCGCAGTTTTCAAAGTTTAAACTTTAACATTGATTTTTAATGAAAATACAGTAGATCTCCCGGAAATATCACTATTGTATGCTTTCTTATCTATTATAAAATAGTTTTAAAAAAATCCACAATTAATCAAATACCCTGTTTCAAATAGTGTTACCAAGTAATCGTGGGTATATTTCTGATATTGTTACAACAGCCTTTATGTTTCGACCCACTGCTGGGTCACAAGGCCTCTCCTTGCTATCGAAGGAGGTTTAGGCAGTAGTCCACCACGCTTGCCCAATGCAGATTGGTGGACGGAATACAAGGTGATCAATACTCCTTTGCTGATCCATTAGTCGCTTCTACGACACCCAATGGAGGATATGGGGTGATGCTATTCTACTCTGCCGGCATCACGCGGCCGTTTCTGATATTGACAGTCAAACAACGTGTCACTTTCTTTTCATTCCAAGGATAACGGGTGTAAAAAGACCTATGCAAAAGCCGAGAACTACGTATTCCGCTCATCATTAGGACTATTTTTTTCTTCTAAACTATACCTGGAAAATTAATAGTTGTGAAGTTATTTTTATAAAAACATTGAAAACATTATTTCTTAATTTTTGTCCAGAGAAACATTATCAAAATTTTAAGCATTTCATACCCAAAAAGGCTTTAAAACGTCAGCGCTTAATGTAACCACTCGATATCGGGCCCATTCAACTCAGCCGACCAAACGTCGCGTCTCCAAGTTGCTAAGCGCCGCGCGATTTGCGCGCTGTATTGTATACACATTGCGCGGTATTTTTTGGAGTTTTTTTTAACACCAAAAAATAATAAACGCTTCCCAGCAATATATTTTTTTCAATATGTTTGTTGTTTTGATGTATACAACGCGTTGACATCGGCTTTGTCTTACGTCTTTCTACGTACCTGTATATGATAAGACAGAAATGGGTTAATATTATCCTACCTGATGCCTTCAACACTGTTTATGTAAACAATGAACTTATTTCCAGTGAGTTTTTCCTTCATCTCCTCCACTGTGAGCAATAACTTGGACTCCGACGTGTAATTGTTCAGACAACATTCCAGGGATTGGTAGTAGTACACGCTCAATTCCGTCGGTAGAATCATCAACTGTAACAATTTGTATAATCATTAAAGAATTCTATATTATTTTAAGAATAAATCAGATGGAATCGATTGACCACTTGACACTCGGAAATCCTTGACAATAATTTAGCCAAATTCGATAAAGTAAACAAAGAATTGTCATTTTTGTAGGATATTCCTGTGTTTCTAAAATAAGTGTAAAAATAATCTTCAGAAATTTCCTATGATATTTATTTATTTAATTTATTTGGATTACTAACATAAGATACAGCGGTATTGAAGAAACAAACCAAATATCATTTCACTTGCTACCTTTCTGGCTCATCACTTGTACAAAAATGACAGCGGTTTGTTTTCATTTACTATTTATCGAACTTACCTCTAGTATAAGCTAATTCTTACGTACCTTGTCAATAGAGGTGGTTATCGTTTTCCCATAGTCAGGCAATACAGCTACCACGTTGTTAGGATCTGATACATCGCCCAGAATGGTGCGATAGATCTTATCATCATGTTTCACCGTGCAATGGATTCCTTCGATGAGATTTTCAGTCGACAATGGTGTTAGCTGGAGAAGAAAATGAATCTATTAATATACACTGCATGTATTCCGGGTCTAAGCGCTGTCTACACATATCAGAGTTCCTGTCACGGACGGAACACTGCAGGGACGATGAAATAATCGGTTCAACCGTAGAATGAGTTAACATTTCAAACACTTTCATGAACCATATTGGAGCACCTTGGAGGAATGCAAACAGACAAGATTCGCCTTACCCAGCATCAAGCCTGGTCTATCTAAAGCTCTATAACAGTAAGTAGATCTCGACTCCGATTAATTACAGGGGGCCTTGACTGGAAATAGCAATTTTAACAGACACCTTTTTAACTAGGTATCCGGACAGTGCACTATGCAGAACCTGCATGGTGACAGAAGAAACAGTGAGTTCCTGGAGAAATTACAGTATGCATAAACCAAAACTGATTCATCGGCCGATGTCGGGTCGGCGAAGTTCGGACGACTGGCTCGGCCGATCGCGTGAATATGGCCCGATCATAAAATACTTGGGCATATCGTCTACCTACCGATCACGCATACGTAGATTAAACTCTCCCACATACAGTCCACTCCGTCATAAAAAAAAATAATCTTGAACATACTGATCACTCTTGACCACTACCATTTTTAGATAATGGGCTACTCGACCAGTGGTCGAAATTTTTATGGTCCAAAAGCATTTCATGATCTAGCTAATTATACAATCGGGCCACGAGACATACATTACTGCCGACATCAGACGTTGCCGGTCTTTAGTTGACTATACATATCAACCGAGAGTACAACTAATTAATTTTTCTACATACATAATTCAGATTGGTCAGATCGAAAACAATACTGAAAAAGACAAACACTGTAAATCTACCTAAATACGCTTAATCTAGTTTACGCTGAATTAGGCGGCGCACTGGCGAGAAATCTTAACAACGGATTCGGCGGACGGTCGCCCGATGTCGCCCGACAACGGCCGATGTTGGTTGTAGCAGTGTACTGTACGCGCTCTCATACTTTTACATACCTACGTTTGATTCTATCGGCAGAATTCGGCCGATAACGGATTTGGTGTACGCTAGCCATTAGGATGGCTGGAGTGAATCGATTCCGATTTTTGGAGATCGCCCGATTGAAGAATCCCTAAAATAGAGGAAGACAAATTTTAAATTACCTTGCTCGTATCAAAGTTGTCGATAGCGTTCTCAACTAACGCCGCTTTGTCCAAGTCTAATTGCACGTAGAACTTTTCCACAGATTCGACGTGTGTGACGCGGCATTGTATCTGTTGTCCAACGATAATAGTAAGGTCGATGGCTTCGTCTGCAAATAATATCAAACATTTAAACGATTATCTGACTGATCATTAGTACAAAGATACTAAATACAAAAGGAAGTTAGGGTGTTTACAGTATAATATTGCCAATAGTAAAACAATAAGTTGAACAAAAGCTGGCAACATTATAGTTCTACAGGAAATTGTTGCCATTTACATGGTTAGTGTTGGGAGTAATTGGAGACTTTGGTTTCTTTTGATAAAAAATACTAAATAAATTATTAGACTAATTCTCATAAGTTTTTAAGTGATTGCTGACTCCTTTAATTTTTCTATGCATCGTTCAAGTTAATTACATTTAAATAAAACTTTTAAAAAGTAAGATATATTTAATTGGAGTCTTGTCTCATGAGCTTACACACAAACAAGAAGTCTCCACAGTTTCATAACTGTAATGGGAGTTGGAAGTTATTATTAACTGTGTGAAAGTGTTGGCAAAATAATAAAGTAATTTTTATCTTAGTCAATTTTGAGTAGATTAGGGTAACATTGCGGTAATTTCTAGAAAATAAAAAGTAAAAAATTCCTGCATATTATATCGTTATCACATTATCAGTCATTTGCATTTACAAATTTGATAACGAAATCATATCAATTGCAACAAAACAAAGTAACTTAGGTAAAAAAGAAACATGCACACTTTTAGCGATTTATTAAAAAATATAATCTAAACTAGTCCTAGCCAAGACAATATTGCATCCCACAAACCTTTCAAAGTAACAGACGACTGATGTTCGGACGGGATAGCGAGTTGTTTTTCAACTAGCGTATCAGCTACGCTCTGACCATTATTCCACAGGGATACCTTATATTGTTCCTCTACATTTTCCTGGAACACACACTGGTATCGGGGTGCATTGAAGCACAAGTCAATTTCTGGGTCTGCCTTCCACTCCCCTTCTTTAGGCGCTACTCCTACTAACGAGCAATGGATAGCCATCTTTGGAAGTTCCATAAGCTCACTATCTAATTGCCATATATCTTTGGCATCAACGAGCTGCTTGTTACCGAAGTCTACATACCGGACAATAAATTTAGAGAAAGGCTGTATGGATACGATCGTCGCTCGATACAATACACCGTCAGCTGGATATCTCGCTAACACCGAAGCGCCCACAGATATCTGGCCACTGTACGATTTAACTCCCTTATACAGCTCTGGTATTTTGTGCATCATATCGAGGAAGTTAGGCTGCAGTGACATGATCTGCGTGTAAAAGCTCTCTGGGGATATGATCCAGGTGACTGATACTTCATGTTGTGCACCTAATTCTACTGTCGGGTCTGTGAATGGGGTTTCCAAATCCACTGGGTTAGAGAGTTCCTTGTATTGGACTTGTGTGAACTTGCCGCGAGGTTTGTATGGCGGAGCGCGGCCTTCTCGTTCGTTCCCGTCTTGAGAGCGGAAGCTTCGCTCAGACCGTTTATCGCTTGTGTCTGATCCATATTTCTCCGTTCTATCAGCACGATCTCTCGGAGTGAAATTGCTTCTAGTCCTGTCTCCTCTATTGTCCCTAAACTCTCGTTTCTGGTTGAAGTTCTCCCTCTTATCACCCCAGTTGTCACGTCTGTCTCCGCGGTTATCGCGTCTATCAGGGCGGCTGTCTCGGTTTCTATTGCCCCAGTCATCGTTTTCTGACTGCTGTTCGTTGAATTTATTGTCCCTGTAAATATATTTTGTTCGTGAAGAAAAATCAGATTAATTAGACAAAAGGGGATTCTACTGATGGAAACAGAAGTCAAAAATATTATTTTTCTTTTCAGAATCTGTTTCAATACTATACTATCCATAATGATATTTTATTTAGGTGCGATTTACACTATTAGGGGACAGAAAATAAAGTTGAAAAATAAAATTATACAGATATAGAATTTGAAAAAGTACACCTTATTGATAAAATATATACTCTGTGAATATCCTACTATTATAATAAACGTGAAAGTTTGTATGGATGTATAGATCTATGTGTGTTTGTTACTCTTTCACGCAAAAACTACTGAACGGATTTTAATGAAACTTTACAGTATTATAGCTCATACATCAGAATAACATATAGGCTATAAGTTATCCGACATTAACGCGAGCGAAGCCGCGGGCGGCCACTAGTCTCAATGTTTAATATTGAAGTGAAGCAACTACTTCGGTCTCTAATTAGATTCTGTTGCTATCGGTGTGGGGCTCTAAATTATCAGGCAAATACAAATATTTATCTAATTTAAATATGCATCATTTTTAAAACTGCCATTTCAATTAATTTGGTATGAATATAGTATAGAAACTATAGTTTTGTCTGAGAATGGAATGATTAATAGTTAGCGTATAAAAATATTCTACTAATAGTTTTTTTGTATTAATACTTTTTCATATCTATACCAAATAGTATGAAAGTTTTTATATCAAAAATGTATATACGTATATACATTTATGATAAGAAAATCTATATTATATTTATTATACAATTTTTTTATTTGTTGGCGAAAAATATACATAAGTGTCAGTACACGAAAAATTATGACAGTGCTAAAGTACCTCTACCAAAAACAAGAAAAACAGTTTACAAAATAAAACACAACATAGAAACGTAGTGCAACCAAAATACACACCAAGCCGCAACGCAAAAAAAAATATAAACAATTATGTGATTAATTGACGAAAACTTCGTGCTGAAAATGAAAATAGTATCTCAATCGGACGCACGGTGCAAATGGAATGTAACAAAAACGAAAGCTGGAGTATTTGACGTGTGGAGAGCACGGAGTACGTGTGTGCCGACCAAGCGTGAACAAGCAAATAGGGCGAGGAAACGAGGACGCTCATTCAACTATTAATGCCTCACTTGGTTATTGCCGCTATTTACTTTTGATTTATCTATTTAAGTAATAAAATTGGAAGTGTCTGTCTTTGATTTCGAAATAAATGTTTTCTTTCTAAGCTTGTTAACATAAGTTTTTTTTTAATTTTTGTCTGCTTGTCAGTTTATTTGTACGGGCTAATCTCGGAAACTACCAAGCCTATTTTAATGGAATTTTGTAAATGTGTTTTGTTAGGTCCAATTTATACATGGGATAGTTTTTATCTTGATAAGCAGTTCCTTTTTTTTGCAAGTTATGGTTAGTTAACAACTTAGGCTATTTTATCATTAACCATTGGATTGTAACACGATAATTCTGTTAAAACTATTATTGCTAATGCGACAGATTTTGATTATTGGAAATTATACTTATCGGAAGATAATAGTCTCTTTATATATATAAAGTATTCAAAATTGGCATATTTATTTACTACTCAATTATATCAATGAATTTATCATTATATCAATATTGTTTTCTACATTTACGCGACCAGCTGTTGGTGTGGTAAAGATGACGTCTATGGACATCATTGAATGTTGAAAGTAAGAAAGGATTTGAAAATAGGAACGATTATTTAATTTATTAAAGATTATACGGTAATTACAGCATTTAGCGCATTAATGTATGTGCACAAGTGAAAGAAAAACGGAGCAATCAGGTGTATTTCGTTTGTAATGCAATCGATAAATCGTTTAAGTTTGTTTTTGTTCAAATTGGAAATTTTTACTCAATAACGTACGAAATTATGCTGCATTGAAGCATAAAATGATAAGCACTGTGAGATACATTAATTAACTTTCACATTTAGTACTGTTATTTAGATAGGTTATAATTCTTAATCTAATTTATTATTTAGATTAAACTTTAAATTAGTTAAAGCGCTAAATTAGTGAAGCATTAATATATTGAATATAGGATGAACCGCACTGTTTCCAATATGTAGATCTTTTAGTTGTCACAGGCATACGGCAAGCGTAAATATTGTCGATTCTTCTCAACCACGGTACCGTTTGAGTCTGTCCTGTATCGATGGCTTATGTGAGCTATGAGCGTTTTGAGCGTCAGCCGACGCAGCCTCCGCCGCTTGTCTGAGTCTTTTTCCCACCCCCGTCGAGTCTTTCTTCCAACCAGGCCTTTGTTTGTCCTGGTGGTCCGTTCTAGGTTTTCTTCTGTTAAATGCATTATAGCGTATAATACGTTGGATAAGTATTACAAAGAAAATTGCTTACACACTTCTCGTGAAAGAATTCATTAATCATTTGAAAAGCATATAATTGTGTTCGCGATTTTCCAAGTAATTAACGACGCTTCATGTGTTTTTGACTTACTAAACTATTGCTGGTTAATACTACTTGTAGATACTTAAATCATTTTTTCATCACAAACAATTTAAAAGTAATTTAATAATGCAATAATAAAAATACTGTGTTTGCACAAAATGGTCTTTGTAATTATGTTTATTATTTAAAGAAATGGTCTTACCTGTCTCTATTATCTCTGCCGTCTCTATTCTGGTCTCTGTCTCTGTTGAAGTCCCTGTTGTCTCTGTTGAAATCCCTGTTGTCTCTGTTGAAGTCCCTGTTGTCTCTGTTAAAATCCCTGTTGTCTCTGTTGAAGTTTTTATTGTTATCCCTATTAAAGTCTCTATTTTGTCGCTGAGGTGGGGATTGGAGTGACGGCTGCGAGGCTTGTGTAACGCCCCCACTTTCGTCCCACTCGTCATCACCTGCAGCTGCCGTTGCTGGGGGCGAAGCACTATTTTCCCAAGGTTTTGGTGCACCGCGTCTGTAGGAAAAAAATATTTTGTTAATTAATTACTAACAGGGCAACTTAAGGTTGCTTTTCCACAAGAGGTGGAATTGACTTTCACCTGGAGAACTGTCAGAACACAATAATGATATTAGCACTATTATTATGGCGACAGACTGTTAGGACGGTGGGTAGCAAGCAGGCTGGACTTACAACAAACCAAGCACAAAACTCGCCTAGGTATTGAATCTGGGACCACTGGATGACTGGAATTATATGTACTGTGACCACTAGATCAGGGAGGTGGTAAATGCTATTTGTTTTATACCACATTGGTGGCAAACCATCATACGGTCCCTGATCGATCAAACTAACCGCCTGATGGTTAGCACCTATTATAGTCACCGCAGCCTATGGACACTTGAAATACCAGGGATATCGCACGTGTGCCGGCCTTGTAGAAACCTTTTCACGCCTTTCTTGAAGTGACCCTTGTTGTAGTTAGAGAAAACCTCGACATTCATTGCACAACCGAAGCTTACACGGAAGATTACGCTATGCTGTGCGATGTATCTATTAGGCGGTGCCCATTGAAAAGAATCTACCAATAAATGTGAGAAAAACGGGATTTATAGCACGTACCTCTGTTAGGACGGTTTTCCGTCCCGTTTTTTCACATTTAATTGATAGTGACCACGTAAGTTTAAAACAATACAATCTACCAATAGTATAGTGGCGTCGAACGTGGAAACAAGTAACAATGAAAGCTACAACTGAGAGTTCATATAGACTAGCACCAAGAGTCGAACCGTACTAGGCAGTTCCGTTGCCGTGTGGTGCGATCTATCTCAAACATCAAACAAACAGCCTTTATAATTCGACCCACTGGACACAAGGCCTCCCCTTGTCATCGAAGGAGGTTTAGGCAGTAGTCTACCACGCTTGCCCAATGCGAGTTGGTGGACGGTGTATAAAATGATCAATACCCCTTTGCTGATCCATTAGTCGCCTTCTACGACACGAGGATATGGGGTGATGCTATTCTACTCTACTGGTATCACATGCCTATCTCATACAGTTACATAGAAACAATATTTGACGCACTGGGCCACGCAGTTCCGCCTAGTGCGGTTTAGCCTTAAGGTTAAATCCACACGGAAGTAAGGCATTTCTCAGTACGTTCCATTTGGAAAGCCTTTTAATTCATAAACAATACTCAAATGACTCTTATCTGACGCGGCGGCAGATTTTCACATTTCTATAATATAGATTTTCACAAACATTTAATTTCTACAAATATTTCGAGTATGAACAACCATATCAAATAAATACTATAATCCAACCATAATACCTTAATTAGGTTCTAGCTAGTTACAAATCCAAGTTGAAGAACTACGACTATAGTACCTAGGTACGCCATCAACTTCAGTGTCGTCAGTCATTTTTTTATGACCAGGCGGAGTGCACTTTTTTGTGACCACGACGCGTTGCGAGTTATTTTTTCGCCCAATGAGCGTTATCGGTCTTTGAGCATAACAGATATACATTATAGACTGCGTCAGTGTGAGAGCGTTCAGTACCGGCACTGACGCACACTATGTGCAATTGTACAGGGTTATTAAAACACCAACAATTCTCTCAGTTCTATACAAAAGTGCAACACGATTTCAGAATTGCTTCTATAATAACATTTTGTTCGTGTTGATGAGATCTTCAAATGGTTTGAAGTTTGTTGGTGTTTTACCAATAACCCTGTTCAAATGCCCTAGTTTTTGAGAACGGCGCTTGCCCACTTCAGACATTTTGTAGGACCGACAATCGGGCCGATTTTTTCATTACTCTCTGACTTTTTGCTCACCGATTATCGGGCGTGGGCGGGCACCGTTAAGGACACCGGTCAACAATGCTGCAGGATTTTCAAAATAAACAGCAATTGAGCTGATTTTGAGTTATGATTGTAACATTGTACACATAGGCCATTGGAATTTGTAAACAGAGATAAGAGACTATTGATGACCAATTAAAATTTGACTTTATAGCGTCTACATAGAGATTATAACGAATGGATCCATAGAAAAGGTTCGATGCATGAATTGGTTCATGCATCGAACCTTTTCTACTATCTAACTTAACTAAATTATAGATAGTGGCGAGGAATGTGTAGGCGTTACCTGACCAATGAAGCCTATAATTACGTGCTCGTAAAGTTTATGTAACGGACACCTACGAAGGTAACAAGAAAGTATGATTTAACATCACGAAAATATGATACTAGAATATTTCCAAAGAGGGTTGGTGTCAGGCAGGCGGCCGGCGGCCGTAAAATCTAATGCCAAAATCACGGGTCTACAATAAGGACGAGTGGAAATGACAATTCCGCATGTGCATCGAACGAATTTTTATAATACATTAGCGAAAAAAATAAAACAACGAAAAGAAACCAATGAAAAACAGTTTAATCCTTGGACAAGTAATAATTGACATGGCACAAGACAACGGTTTCTGTGCATTCGGCCAATTTATTACAATTTATCAAATCGTCATCTCCAAGCAATTTGATAGCGAAAGCTATAAGACGTTGTAGACACAGTATACCAAGAACAGTAGTATATCTGTGGGCTGTCGGCGAGTTATTAGCCTACTCTGCGTCGACGTAGGACTATCGTAAATGTGCCGGGCGGGAATGAGCGGCGAGCGAATGTGCAATGAATGACATAAAAACGCGTGATCACACCGAGACGGCGAGACCACCTTATGCCCCCATATTTTTGTGTGCGTCACAGTGCGTGCGTACACGGCGCGGCGCCGAGTACGCACACATACACATTCTAATGGATAGCGGTCAGTTTGTATGAAGACGTATTACTGTTCTTGGTAAGTATACTGTTCTGTAGATAACAAAGCAATGTGGCCAATGATGACGAATTTCGATAATTGTTATCGTTATGAAACGATTGACACTTGCCTAAGCCTGTAGGCGCCTAAGGCGTTAGTTAGCGGCCGCTTTGAGTTTGCGCGCAATAATAGAGTCCCAGTTGCGGTGGGTCTAAATATTGATAATAACTAATTTAATTTAAAAAAAAGTACATTAGGTATTTTATTTTCAAGTTTTAGTTCATTTAATTTTGTATAAATCCTAACTGGCTAAAATTCGTAAAACTAACATAGGTATCGTATACCACTAATCTAAAATCGAAGACAGACCATAAAAAGAAAAAAGAAACAACTTAATTAATTAGTGTCAATCTTTAAATTTAGATACTAGGTTAAAATAATTTCATTAAAATTGATACCACCAATCGGTTTAAATAACTGGAATTAAGGACATAAAACAATTAAAATGTTAGGCTACATCTAATGTCAGTGTATAACTATGTACTTATAGTTGTATAATTTTAAACCTAAGTACTACAAATAATGATTTACTGATATTATTATGACTACGAAATACGAGGCGCATCACGACTTCTATTAGATTCAGTTGATAGACATAACTTCTAAACATAGTTACGCCTAAGAATTATTATATCAAGGCAAAGGGCAAGAAATCTATCAAAAAAATGAGCTGTATAATTCTTTAAAAATACCGAAAATGGCTCTATAATTTGTGCTTTTGTTTGTTTCTACCGAAAGGTGCGATGTGTAGTTATTTTTTACTTTATTTAATTAAACTAAACATAAGTAATTTATAATCTAATACTAAAAACGCTTTCTTAGATCTACGAGAGCAATGCACATATTAAACAAAATATGAACAAAAAAGTATATAAAATGTAGTTTTTAATTTAAAAAAATTACATTTATTATACGGCCATGATAATTATGTGAACACTTACCGATCGCCTCTGTCTGGTCTGCCGCCAAACTTTTCGCTGTGTCGGCCTGGGCCCGATCTATCGAAGCCATCTTTGTTCTCCCTGTTCGAAAACACAGCCCTCATTATACTATACACACACTCACGTATCACTAACCGAACCGACAAGTTATGATTTATGACAGAATTACCTATACATTATCTATGATGTTACAGAAACCAAACCCAGACTGAACTGACTAGTTCAAAGAACTCAGATCAAGGTCAGAGCAAGCGTGAGTCAGGCTACTATTAAGATTTTTTATGGGAAAGCAAAAACTTCACTGATACGAACACCGAGAGCAGTACAGTCCGTATTAAAAGTAGATTAACACTTTCGACAATCCAACCTGCAATAGGTTGTTGTTGGAACGACATACAATTTCCAACTTCCAAACTTTGGTGGATGAGAAGTTTCGAAGATGGATATAAATCAGCGTCTCTACAGCATTTTATAGTTGCGCTGTGGTAACTACCAAATGTCGATCTTTCTCCTAATCTACTTCCAATTTATTTGGGGTCGACAGTTCACTCGAATGAGTGTTCACCCCAGTGAATGCTTCATTTTTATTTCATTCCATGTTCACATAGGGTCGAACTGGAATGAAAGAGAAAAGAATATTCATCTCCTCTTTTCTTTCAGTACGTCGTCGAAAGAAGACCATTTTGCCGTGACGATTCATTAGATTTTTACGGCCGGCCGTGTCCCTGACACCAACTCTCTTTGGAAACAACTGCTATCTATCGGCATCAGCTGGAACCACCACTTAAACGTGTCTTCCGAAGCATGAAGGAAAACAGAGTATAAATATTTTTGGTCACCCATCCGAGTACCGACCGCGCAATTGGTAACTTAACTTTCGTGATCGTTACTAACATCGCACGACACTGCACTTTAGTAGCTTGTCATAATAATAATACATACATAATGGTTGCAATTGACATTACATTTTTATATATTTTAATTATTATATGGATTTTTTATGTAATTTTTAATTTTCTTAAATTTTGATTATAATATTTATAATTATTTTTTTTAAACTTACTCATTCTAAAACGGCCTAAATGCTCTTTGTGGGTTAATGTTATGATCTCTAAATTTTTTTAAATATCTATTAATTTAGCAAGTAATAAATTCTGAAAAAAACTATAGTATATATAGTGTTCTAGAAGACCAAAGCTCCAAATGGTTTTGTAATTATCATAACTTGTTTTTTTTTAATGTTGTCAATTGCAACTGTTACCTCACCAGTACTAGTTTATGCCATATCAACGCAGTTAACTGTTAATCTACTTTTTTTAATATGATTTGGTTGGCTTGGCAGAAAAGCATACGGCCTGCGTGGTGGTAAGCAGTGACGGTAGCCTAAAGACGCTTCTGATACTGACTGTACATTAATTTTATAGGAAAATACTTTGTTAGGCAACAGATAAAATACTATCGCATTTAAGGGAGGATTCACACATACCACAACCACACCACATCGCTGCCACAAAAAGTAGTCGAGTGCCGTGTGGATAGCGTTACTGCATTTTGCAGTTGCGTTTTGGTAACTACCAAATTACCCTGCTTCCAAATTATTTGGCATTGGTGCAGTATTGATATCGACAAGACTATACACCATGTTCCTGAGGATATACATTAACTTTGAATAATACTTCTATAGCTCTTGTTAAACATATCGTACAAAGGAAGTAGTAGTTTAAATAGCATAGTTTTTAAATTATTGGTAATTTAAGTTTAACCAATTTAATTGTGTTGTGCAATGAGAAAAGTCTTTATCTGTGAGATGTTGCCACTTTGTGCAACCAAAACTATCAAACTGTCAAAATTTTAAAAAACATTGTTAACATCAAGAAAAGTTTCGAAAAGTTTTGTGGACCAAGCTTCAAATGCGACGTTGCCAGCCCAGGTAAAGAGTAATTCATATTAGATAAATTACATCTAAGAATTTAGTTTGGATGAAAATAAAAAATGTTAGGGAAATTGGAATTCATACAAGTGTCCATATTAAGAAATGATTAATTTAATAGTCTGAATAACATGCCCAAGTTAATGTATAATCTCAAGAACACGGTGTATAGGATTTCGCATTAGATTTTTACGACCTCCTTGACACCAAGCTCCTTGTTAACGATTGCTATCTTTCGACGGCAGCTGAGACCACTAGCTCATCGTACCTTCCGAAGCACGGGTGTTCAGTCGCCCATTCGAGTACCGACCGCGCACTTCGTAGCTTAGCTTTCCTCGTCATTCGAACGTCCATATGGACAAAAATGTCCATATGGATGCATTGTCCTTTGTTTTAGCTAAGTGGTGTAACGTGCTGCCTGCCGTTCTAATAACTTATTTATGTAATATTCATATTTCGTATATTTTACAGGTCGCAAATGCACATAACGTGCGACACTATGCGATTTGTTTCCGTAATACCAAAAAAGCAACCGCAACTAGAAGCAGTCGCGCTGCCGTTGTACAATTAGCTACCGGTTGATATAGTTCGGGAATTAGCTTGCGGGTCCTACATTTATATTATACCTAATCCATACTTTGTCATTATATGTATTTTTATTTGTATTCTGGTTTGATTTCATTTATTTTAGGCCACCTACACTACATGTACGTGAAATGGTGTTTTCTATCTATCTCTTATATAAGTATAATTATAGTATATACATTGTATGTAATTCTTTAAACCCATATATTTATTGTAAATATTTTCAGTCTCGTAGATCCTGCCTTCTACACTGTATCTCACGCACCTTTCTGGTTGACTGGTAGAGAATGCTGTATAGCATTAAGTCCACCCTTTGTACTGTCTTTGTGCAATAAAGTTTTTTAAATAAATACGCGTTAGTATGCTCTTTCTCTTTTGCAATGCCGATCTACAATGTCCTATATATTTGGTTTCCACCCTTATTGCGGTTTTGCGCAAAACCATTTGCGATTTGTCGTCATTGTATACGTAATTAGAAAAAACTCTTGTCCCACAATAATTTACACTTAATATTTCCATGGAAATAGTGGGTTACACACTATGTGTTTGATGGCAAAATGCGTTCCCTGTGAATTAAACTAATAATTTTAAATTAGCTCCCTCTCACGTATTGTCGTTGTATTATGGCAAGAGGTTGAAGTGTGGTTGTGGCATGTGTGAATACTCCCTTAGACGAGAAGAGGTAATTATACCGCGCAAGTAATTCTTAAAGGCACATGACTAGAGAATAATACGCAAACTGATTTATCACAGTATGATAAACTATTCTTTTTATCTATATCTTTATCTGTAGTGGCATATTGAGTGCATTTTGGTGGCGTAGAAAGTAAAAGTACTAAGCAAAGTCCATTTAAATAAATAACTTTTTAATTTTGATTTTCATATACTGAGATGAGTAAGATACATCTTTTTTTGACACTGAACCTGAATATTTAGGACTAATTATATGAAATAGATATTTTCCTTCTTCTTATTGTAACGAACTTTAGTGACAAATAGTGTAATTATTTTCTCATATTAAACTCCTAAATATGTACATATAAAATTAATACAAAAAAACGAGTGGAATGAATAGACAGACGATACATACTGTACCGACCCCAAAAAAATAGGAGTAGGGTAGGAGGAAGGCGATAAATACAAGACGTTAAGATTATAATAACCATTGTACAGACAAAGCTGCAGGAAATGATTTTTTAATTTAATATTTATTTGATTCCTTAATTTTTTAAGCTTCTCATTAAGCAAATTTTAATGAAGTAAGAGTATTACAAAGGTCTAGAATATGTAGACGATAAAAATGTGTGGACACATTCAAATGTGCTCAATTCTCCATTATAATCTTGTGAGATATCAATGTGTACAATTTAAAATTTTAAACTAATATTGTAAGGGAAGATGTCTTAAATCACATTTTTTTAAAAAAGATTAATTATTAGTCTTTATTTGATTATATAATTATAATAAATTATTATTATGACTTCAAAATGTGAATTACGACTCTTTCCAAATCAAAACTATAAAAACTTTATAGGGAGGATAAAACTTGTTGAGTTTCTGGCCGGTTCTTCTCAGAACAAGGCCTCTTGGTTGACTCTTGAACTGATGGCATCAAAAGTGACTTTCATAAGTGTACAAATTGTACCTAAATGAATAAAGAAATTTTGAATTGATTTGACTTTATTTATTTATTTGGGCAACAAGTTGGCCACAGTCCAACACTACATTTTTGTAGTGTTCTGTACTTGTTGGTGAGTAAGGCCGCCAGAGCTCCCTGGAGTAGGGAAGGGAATTAGGGTTGGCAGTGTGCAAATGTCACATCAGTGTTGCAAACGTCTATAGGCTATGGTGGCTGCTCACTATCAGTCAAACCATGAGCTTGTTGAACCATTTAACATAAAAAGGGCATCTCAATTTTAGGGCAATCCATAACCCATACTGGAAGATGTGGCTTGGTGTAAAAGAAATGAATAGAAAAAGCTCTTTATTTAAATGGATTTTGCTAATCTATAATATAAAAATGAATCTTAGAATGTGTTGGTAAGCGCAAATCTCGAGAGCAGCCGAATTGATTTCGCTAATTCTTTTTTTTTTTAAATAATCCTTGAAGTACAAAGATGGTTCTTACGGAGAGAAAAATTAAAAAATTTTAATTACATAATGTAATTTTTAACTTTTGTGTTTTCTGCTATTCTGGACACCGGGTAATTTATTATACCGTACAGCTTAACAGTCGATTCTTTATATTTAAATTTAAAGAATCGACTGTTAAGCGGTACGAAGTTCGCGGGGTCAGCTAGTTACTTTTAAATCATCGGAAACCGTACCACTGAATACTACCTAAAGCTCAGCCAACCTTTTATTTGTATTATGAATATGATAGTATTACACATTTAATAAACAGAATACATACCTTCCACGAAAACTACCGCCCCTGTGGCCAAAGTCCTCGTTGTCTCTTGGTGGTCTTCTATCATCCTTGAAGCTCCTTTCGCGTTTGAAACTCTTCTTTCTGCTATCATCAGGCACACTTCCCTCGGGTGAACTAAACTGTTCCGGTGCGTCTTTGCGGATTGGCGTAGTCGCCTTAACCTAGATTTAAACAATTTAAAATGGTCACATTCCATCAACAAAAATATATGTTGCAGTTCATACAATGGATTACTTAATGCATTAGAAGTCTAGTTACGATTTGAATGCTTTATTACTTATTACTCAACCATTATATTATGCATGATATTGAGTTTACATGCAAGGTCTAATGCACCTAAGTATCTAATATGCATGTTAGTTACAATTAGACAATTATCCACACATCACTTTCACCAATGTGTTAAGAGGATAAAAGTATTAGACTATTTTCTGAACTACTTGTTTTGATTTTGAACTTCCCAGCATGTCTTTTTATTATAATTGTGAACATCCAGGCCCCAACAAGTACACATGATACAAAGGAGATGTTTCAAACTGGCCCATGTCTTGTACACTATCTCAAAAAATGGAGAAAAAATAAATGATTCTGGGAAATTTACAACTAAATATAAATAATGTATAGTATTTTGGCTTAAAACAATTGAACTTCTTAGTTCACTTTGAATATGGCAACTATAGATAGCTTACCTATCTATTACACTAAAAAAAAACTGGAGCGTTCCGTTCCGAATTGCTGTTTTAACGCGTACAAAGTCAGCACTACGCATGCATTACCCCATTAACAAATTAAGATGGAACAAATTATGAAATAATCATTCGTATTTAAATGAAATATCCCAAACGTTAAAATATATTACACGGTTATTTTGATGTTTCGTCAAGAACGAATAATATCTGAAGATTATTTTCTTAAGATTATTACGTTAAGGCTTATTTTCTTTGCTTTCGCTAGTATATCGTTGTTTGTCACACAATGTCACGTAGTATCTCTAACTAGTCTGTGGTCATAAAGTGACATCTTCCGCCATGATGGTGGTCTGTTGTGTTGCAATAATTGCATTATATAAACAACTTAAGCCAAAAAACAGAGCTTGTAAATAGGAATTTAACACTTGAGAACTGTTTTATAAATTATTGCCTACATTTTGAATAACTGTACAACTATATAGGCCAGACTCCATACATTCTGGAACATCTCCTTTTTATGTTGCAGCTACCATGATAAATTAATTTTTGTTTATTTATTAACATTTCCACCTTAGAAAAATTCTTACTGTATAGACATATAACAACATAATACAGTCAATAATGAATTATAAGCTACACTAGTGTTGTGAAAAAAGGACATAGGTACAAAAACTGTTGTATTGTGGATTTCGAAGATAAGGTGAGAAATATAATATCTATATCCTTATCATATTTAACTTATAATATTAGAAAATGCGTAGGTATGTTAAATAAACATATGCCATCACAATCACAGATGCATATAATGTTTACATGAACACATGCATCCACTATTGACTCTAAATTATACCTTACTATTTCTAAATAGTTACCTCATGGCTCCTGGGTTGTGAGAGCTGATTCATCTTCCTAGCCACATCTAATGGTGGGCTGACAGTGTCATCCACAAGGGTGACCAACATAGTGTCATTGGACAACACACCAACTATATGTGCCATTAGAGTCTTCTCCAAGGCAAGCATTTCTAATTGGTTGGAAGTCTTTGTTTCCACAGGCTTGTCCTCAAATCCCTAGAAGACAGGTTATAGATTAGCATGACAAACTTTTGTGACAACATGTACTTCTATGCTAGTTGATTGGTTAAGATTATGCTTAAAGTTTGGAATTAATTTGTGAATGTTGATACATAATTAGTATGGTGCCCATTGATAGATTTTTTTTTTCAGAATTGCATTGTAATGAAAAATATTGTTAACATTAAAAATATTAAATCAAGATTTTTTTGCTTTGTTCAATACACTTATCATTATACTAGAATATAACTGGTTCTCAAAACAAATAACAAAAGTATTTAGTTAATTATTAGTACCTATCTATTGAAAATTATATTATCATAAGGGAAACCTCAAGGAAAATCAGTTTTATTCAATTGTAAATTAATAATTTTATATTTTCATATAGGATGAAAATGACAAAGTTAAACTAAGAATTTAATACCTTTAGTGCACACTTCATAGCTTGAGCGGGCAGTTTGATCAGCTCTGGAGTAATGGTTCTAAGGTCTGAAACTTCAACTTCCTGTTCATTGCCATAATCTACATAAACTACTACCACCTTATTCCCCTTTGTCTCCCTTATTCTTGCTCTGTACCAATTGTCATCATCAGGGAACCGTGCACAGCATGCTGCTCCAACTGGTAGCTCTCCTGGAGCAGAACTATTCTCACAGTGAAGTTTAACAGCATCCATCACAGCATTAAGGTCATCAATTTTATCTGATAGTTGGATGAAGAACTTCACACAGCTATCCACATAAGACACCAGAACAGACTGCTTGGTTCCCAGAGGAAGCATTTCCATCCATTTGAACTGCAGTTTGTCTTTCATATTACCCATCAGTAGGTCTAAAACATTCTTATTGTCCAAATACAACTCTCCATATTGTATCAGTGGTGGTCCTTCAGGGGTAACCACTCTTAAAGTCATAACTTTCCCATTCACAAGCTGTTTAAATGCTTCATTCAAATGAGGGCTTTTCTCCAACTTCTTCACACCAGATAAACAAAATCTCAAAGCAAAGACATTTGGTTTCACAAACTCCTCAGGGATATCAAAAATGTCATAGTATGATACCATCTCTGTATCACCAAAATCCACAAAGAAGAGTTTGCACTGTGAACCTGAGAGATTCATTACTATTGCTCTGCAAATGATTCGATCTCCAGACATACGCCCAAGGCAAACAGTTCCTATCATTGGAGGCTCAGCTAGGCTGCTGTGTGGCCTTTTGTTGATGTCATCCATCATCTCCTGGAACTTTTTTGCATCCAAAACCAACTGAACTGCAAATAGTTCTGGACCCTCTTCAGCAAATGAAACAAATACTTTATGCTGTGAATTTACTTCCAAGAGTCTACTTTTGTAGGTTGATGATTTTTTTGGAGAAGGTGGATTATTATTGACTGCCACTGCTGCTATTGGTGGTGATGAAGGCACTGAATTAATATTTGCATGTTGAGGTTGTCGCACAGGAGGTCGGAGATTTACAGGGTTTCTTGACGCTTTGTTTACTTGTAATCTTTGACTAATCAAAGATGGTGGAGGAATACTTCCATTGAATGGCAATGTCACATTTTGCTGAACACGCATTGCTGAAGCAGGATTTGAAGGGAAATTTTGATTTAACAAAAAAGGTATATGTTCAGTGTATGATGGTGACTCATTAGCAAAGGCTGGCCAATTAGGTGTGTGCTGAATTTCGGTAGTCATTTGATGAACTAAAACTTCCTGTTTGGTAATTGGAAGTGCAACACCAAATCTATTACTTACAAGGTGGGTTGATAAATCGGTTCCTTTAAATTGAAGCGAAATAAGTGGTAATGACCTGGTTTGAGCATCTATTGTCACTGGATATTCAGTATAACACAAAAGACTTTGCAGCTTCAGTAATAGAGGTTCTTCCCATCTTCCCGAGGGCTGCATAATTCTAGACAAATAATAATCTGTGGCTTGGCCAGATAATTTTAAAAACATTGGGTCATAGGTTTCTAGAAATCTTATTGTGCTCAAAGATATGATATCTTTGTTACCATAATCAATAAAATGTACTCCGACTAACCCGGTGGAGATATTGGTTGTGCTTATAATTTTGGCCCTGTAGTACGCACCGTCTTTGTATTTGGCGGCACAAATAACTCCTTCGTGAATAGCTGCCTGAGGCACAGCTCCAATGCCTTTTTCCAAGTTGTCACGAGCGGCATCAAACAAACTTTCTATCATCAAAGAAGATTGCTGATCAAGCTGGCCGCTGATCTTCAGAAAATGCCCTTCTCCATCCACATGGGTCACATACAAGCGAAAAGCTCTCGGTATTTCAGTTGGCAAAGCCATATTAGACAGATTTAGGTAAATAACACAAAATGAAAGAAGAAATATATTAACTAACGCTCATCACATTAATTATGAACGAACAAACGTCGACTGCAGAGTTCTTGTCAGACTTACGTATAAAAAATGCCGCTTTCTATTCCGTTTACGTTTTCAATAAACATGGCGGGTAGGTGATGTCTTTTTTTTTTCTCAAGAGAGAAAGAAAAAGAATTACAGATAAAGCAGCAAACAATTATTGTAGATGATCTCTCTCACGTCGCACAAACCAACCATTCAAATAAGAGAAAATCTCAATACGACATAGAAATATTGACGAATCTTCGCATTTCATTGGTCACTTTAATTTCGAATATCTAGCTTATCTATATCAAATCAACTACTAGTGCTGCCACATAAAAAATGAATACATTTTTGCTTGTTTTAAAAATAAAAGAGAGGAAGAATTATATTCCATAGAGCCATATTAGGTATAAGTACCTTAGACCATTTAACACGGGACGTGGCAAGCGAACGCGTTCCCCTCTGCCAAAGTACATGAACAAACGTTCAAGTCAGTTTATAAAAACTAGTTTGCCGCGACATATTTGCTCTTAGGACGCGACGACCGACCGCCATTTTGAATTCTTATCTGTCGCTAAGCGAACCTCGTAAAAAATCTTGGTTGCTGAGTGTTTTCTTGTAAACGACGATCAGAGACATTAAAATTATCCTAAAACGGAGTTGCTTATCACACGGAAGTAATTTTCTATTCAAATAAACTACTGTTTCACTTATCAATACAATTTTTCATCTACAAATTTTGCGACAGAAACAACGATATAACAACGTTAGGCGATATGGTGGTACGCGGGTTAGCCAAGCATGCGAGTGTGCGCTCATAATAGCGATTAAAATTATTGCAGTGTGTGCACGAGTGAGTAAATGTGTGCTATGCGTGTTTGCCACACCCCCCGCGAAAAACGGCAGAATGTTTTCTGTACTAAATCTCAGCTATGCCATGTCCCGTGTTAAATTGTTTAAGATAATTACAATACTATTGTTATGCCTAGTGGTATTCCTTTATTACCATGTTGATTGATCCTAAAATGTTGATTGATTCATAGATTTTTAAAATTAGCTCGCATATAAATGAATAGGTAAAACTGGAAGCCACAACTCGAAGAAAAAGTGAAGACAAAAAATTTGATCTTCAAACATCATATTATCCATTTGTCTCTTTCTAACCACAAGAGTACACGAATTGGACGGGCACGTGACCGTCTTATACGTTATACGTACGTATGTCGTCATATTACTTGGGGGGAGAGTTAGAATTAGAAACAGATAGGAAACAGAAATATACAAAAAGTTGTCTTCATTTTACTATTACTAAAGTGGCTTCCAGATTTACCTATAAATTTCTTATGTATATGTTATATTTATATGTTATATTTGTTATGAATATGTATGATGTATAGTATTTCAGTATGAAGCCCGGTACACATTCTATGCAACACAATATTTTCCATACATTTTGGAAATGTGCTCGCGCCTTTCGTTGACATCTATTTATTTATCTCTATAATCTCGAACTCGTCTGTGATGACATGACAAATCACAGATTGACAGATGGCAGGCAAGAAGGCAACACACTATTTTTTTTATTTCTTCATGAAAGAAATACATATCATTCAAGAGATTTCCTAACTTGAGATTGGGAGAAATGGTTGTTCCATAAAACGCCTAATTGTCAATAAATAAAAGAAGCGGAAAGAAATTGGAAAATATCTAAAGGTTATTAAGTGTGTAAATGTGTACCTATACTTTAAAAAATTATGTATATATTCTTTAATTTAATATCTAAATAAAGAGAAAGAATTATATTACAAAGATGTTTGAAACATGTTCAAAGCGATGTATGCTATTGGGAACTTTGCTCATGGGGATGTAAGTTATGATATTAAAATACGTATTCTTTTTGATCTTTCATTGGCACATTAACTAAGTTTTATCTTTATATTACAGCGTGACGATAGTAATACTTATTTTAGAATCCCATTTAGCCGATACATTATCAGGAAGTCAACGAATGAAGAATAAAACTTTTCCTACAGAAAATAATTCTACTTGTTGGATGCATCAACCTTATAAAATAATAAGCGAATGTCACCCATGCTCAGGTAAAAAAAAAACAATATATTTATAGTGAATAAATAAACAATAAGGATTTCTAAAATATGTCAATTATATTTTCAATTACAGATTTCGAAATTCGCAGTAAAAGTATAGGAGTATGCATCCATACAAGTTTTAAAGAAATATTGAAGTGTGATAATGGAGAAACTGTAACTCGAAGGTAGATAATTTCACAAAACGACCTAAAAAAAATTGCAAAATTTCAATTTTCTAATTCTTATTTTATATTCCAGCTGTGACAGAGTGGCATATTTAGAGGAGAGAGCATATTGGAAATTTACTATATGGACATTTCTTGTAGGCATGGTTTCTTCTATATCAGTAATGTTAAGGATGAGAGTACTTAACTATCGAGCTAAACGAAGAGCAAGACAAGTTCTTAGTAATGGATCTATATGAAATAAATAGCTCATTTATTAATATTTAATAGCAATTAAGAATTATGTCATTCAAATAGTAGTTTTAATAATTCACTTATAACTTTAACATTAACACTATTCCCCAAAAGTCTGTAACATTGTTTTATACTTGTAGTTTCAGGAAAAGTATAATCTTTATGAAATGACATGAGCAACAATATTTCTTTTGGTGTAAAGAATCTTAATTTTAACTCTTTCAATGTTGCTATAAATTCATCACTACCAACTTCAAAAGAATTTGCTTTTCTGTAACATTGTTCCACCACTTCTTTGCTTGCTTCTGTAAAAACAGACCCAGTTCCTTCAACATAGTGAGAATAAGCCTTTGTGAAACAGCAAGACCTTTTAGAATCTTTGAGACAGATATCAAATACTTTTCCTCTTTTTAAATGTTTGTCAGGCACTAAAAAAATATCTGGTACTGAAGAGTCCAAAATCTGTTCTAAACAGTAAGGTTCTTCATAGTTTCCTGGTAACGACTGCATCTGAAATTAATTTTACAGTTTTTAGACAAAGTAATTACCAATGTAAACATTCTGTCTAACAAGTGTCTTCAGAGTTCATAAAGATATTCAAGAAATGCAGTACTTGACTGCAAATACTAGTTTTAATGTACTTATAATTATATAAGGAAGTAAATAAGTTAATATTCTGTAAAATATTTGTGAAGAATACATATAATAACAATTAAATCTTAAATGTTTATCCATCAGCTTCAATTGCAGATTTGTTGTCATGTAACTGACCCTTAAATACTAACAAGTTAAGTCCAATCTGTCAACAAAAAGAAAAAAAACTTAATTATTTAGCAAAGTTTAAACTAAAAAGCTTACTATTTCGTCTTTTCTCTTGAATTTCCATATAGAATGTGTCCTTCTTGCTAAACAATAATATCGAAGTCTAGAATTAGGTACACCAACAATAGTAGGGCATACAAGAAATTCTTGAAAAGAAAAACCACATTCTTTCAGTTTAGTTATAAATAAACTTCTCACAGTAGAACACTCAAAACCTTTGACATTCTCCATTAAGATATATTTTATATCCACAAGTTGGTCAAGCATATTAATTAGATATATAAATGAATTAGTTCTTGTGTCACTGCTATCCAGATATTTTCCATTTCGTGTGAATGGTTGGCATGGAGGTGACATTAATATAGTATCTATATTCCAATCCATTATTTGTTTCGGCGTTAATGACTGTATATTTTTAGTCAATAAATTTGTTTTAGGGAAATTTAACTTGTATACACCATTGGCTACTGTGTTTATATCTACTGCAGCAATCACATCGCCATATAATCCAGAAGCTGAAATTCACATTAAAATGATAAATGATATTAATTTTCTAATTTATATTAGGTAAGTATTTAATTATTTAATGGGTAAATTATAACCTCAGATTTGTACAGAGGTAATAATTTTAATAACTAGTCAGTCAGGGGATCTGTCTGCCTATTCGCAAGCTTATATTTTACCTATAGAATCTCTCTAGTCGTAATCTATATTTGTGCTATTCGCTAAATTAAGACGCATGTAAGTGACAATCACCAAGCTATTTACATATCCATTACTGTTTTTACAGGACAAGCAAGGGTAATAATAGCGTTATATATAGTAAACTAATAGTGGATCAGTAAATAGTTCAGTGATTATCACATTCATGTGTCAAAAAAATTACCTAAACGAATAGGCCGGCTGTTCTAAAATTCTGGATTTCTCCCTTTCACATTTAACGCAGCAGAATGAAAATAAGAATCTGCCTACCTGCCTACACGATTACAGTATTGTTTAGTATTACATACCGTTCCATGCACAGTGCATGCCTCCAATTCCACTGTAAAGTTCTAATATTCCGTGATGAGTATCCATATCGTTTGTCTAAAACAGGATCCTTTGTTTATGGTCTAAAACCATTGAAATAAGGGTATCTCTAGAAAGAATATGTCTAAAGAATCTAAATTCTTTGTCTAAGGAATTTATGGAAATAACATAACCACAAAAAGGTATTTAATCTAAGCCACAAAATGTGTTAGGTTACAAATTACCTACTAATTCCATTCCATTTCATGCTTTGTTCATGTTAATCACAGACTAATAAGAGATACTACGTATATGTCAATGTTTCTTTTTCTTAAATTTTCCGTTACGGGATGGCAAAAGGATCTAGCCCATAGAGCTAAGTCTTCAGTTTCATATCTTCTTTCTTGATTTTTGCAATAAAATGTGGGTATCACACATTTTAATGCATCTAGGGAGTGCTTGGCGAGAAATTCATGGTGCAGACCTCATGATGGTGACTGATGAGGTGGAAATCCCACTATAAAATTCTCAATGTCGTACACACCACAAAACCTTTATTTCAATGATTTCTCATAACTGATATCAAGAAAATATTTTTTATTACCAAAATATTTATTACTTACGGCCGTTCATTATAGTTTAAACCAGATTAAAATCCTCTCTCTAAATCGTCATTGATACCCTTGACACCAAGAAAGTTATAGGTAAACTTCATGCTTGACACCAGGACTTCTTCTTCTTCTTCTTTGTGAATGGCATTAAGGCTAGTGTTGCCATTTGCCATATGCAAGTTTAGCAGATTAGTAATTTTGTATTTTGTCAATTTTTCTTTTTATTGGACAGGTGGTTAAAAAGGCAGGAAAACGGATATTTACAAAATTATGTAACGGAAAGGGATTTGGAAAGGAATCAGATGAATAGGTATAGAAATGGGTGTACAATGTGAGATGAAACAATGGGATGAGTAAGAATATTAATATAAACAGTATAAGATAGGAAGAATAGGTTATGCTGTAAAATATGTAAATAATTAAATCTTGATATCATTTTTCCTTATGAATAATGCTAAAAGTTTATAAATATCTGGATTATTGTTATATAAAAGGATGGAAATAGAAGTAGGAAAAGGAACTTTCAGTTTGATTAGAGATTCTAGGAAGAAATCTCTTTCAAAACGTGGGCAAACAAAGAATATGTGATTTATATCACCCTCAATGTAACCACATTCACAACCAGGGTCGGTGATTATTCCAAATCTAGCTAGACGCTCGGGCGTACAAACATGCCCAAGACGCATACGAATTAGGATGGATGTGACTGTCTTACTAAACCTTAGTTTTGCAAACCAAGGTTTATTAAGCACAGATGGTTGAATAGTTCTGTAATATTTTGCAATTGTAGTACCACCCTCAGTCCACAGCTTAGTCCAAGATAAATGAAGCTCTGTCTTAGACAGACTCACTAAATCAAGACTAAAGTTCTTATAAAAGTCAATGTCGCCACACCGAACAGCATCCCGGGCAATATGGTCAGCAAATTCGTTACCAGTCACACCACAATGGCTAGGTACCCAAGCGAATGATACCGAATAACCTTTGGCTGAACATTGTAACAGTAAAGTACGTATTTTGAATATTAATGGATACATTTTGAGTTTAAAGGGCAATTTTTCTAAAGCATACAACGCACTCAATGAATCAGTAAAGACTACAGTTTTATTTAACTTTGCTAAAAGGATGAATTCAACTGCTTTAAAAAGTCCAAGACATTCTCCAGTGAAAACGGAGGTCTGAGGAGGAAGTCGCATTTTTTGTTGGATCTTATAATTACTGTGATAAACACCAACACCAACATCAAGAAGATCGCTTTTAGATGCATCAGTGAATATTTTGTGCCAACCATACCAATATTCATCAACAGCCATATTAAAACAATGATTGGCATTTGCCTTATCTATTTTAAGGTTAAACGTGATGTTAGGCATCAGTGTTAAAGAAGCATATTCTGAACTATACAATGGGAGAATTGGGCATTCATACATTGAAACACCCATATTCAAGTATTTGTTATAGGTTTTAATCAAAGGCGGCAAAGATTTATTATTCCAATATGCTGATGATGTTATTTTGCTGGACAAGAGTTCAATTTTCTGTATAACTATATTATTATTATTTAATTGAGTCGATTTGTATAAGAACCTGTCCGCTAGAAATTGCCTCCGTAAATGTAAAGGAGGGTCATTACACTCCACCTGTAATCCACATACTGGACTTGATCTCATAGCACCACTAATGATTCTTAATGCCTTAGCTTGTATGCTATCTAACTTCTTGTAATTTGCAACATTACAAGGTTCTAGTAGGAATATACCATAGTCTAAAATACTACGTACAAGAGCGATATACAGTAACCTCAAAGAAACAGGGTGACTACCCCACCAGACTCCAGCTAGACATCTCAGAATATTAAGGCTGCGCTCACATTTTTTAAGAACGTATTCACAGTGTGAGTTACCAGTAAGTTTCGAGTCAAGGATTATTCCCAAATATTTAGCTTCCTGCTTTTGTGGAAGACAATTTTGACCAAAGTTAATGTGTAATGTATTCTGTGAACGCATTCTTGTAAATAAAACAACTGAGGTTTTAGAAATCGATAAATCTAAACCGTTCCTGTCAAGCCAGGTCTTAAAAATACTTAAAGAATGATTTAAAGTGTTTGAAATATGGGATATCGAATTACTTAAAGAATACAATACAACATCATCAGCATATTGAATAATAGCACATGAGTTGTCGAGAGAGCTTTCAAGATCAAAGGTATACAAGTTATAAAGTAGCGGACTTAATACAGAACCTTGAGGCAAGCCTTTGCAGATACGTCTTTGTATCATAGTATCTTCAACAGAAAGCATCAAATACCTCTCCGAAAATAAATTAATAATAAAATTACAAAGCATAATTGGAATTTTTAAAATGCCTAACTTTTCTCGCAGCAACTTTATGTTAACATTGTCATAGGCCGATTTTATATCAATGAAAACAGCGCCAACTGACGCATTATCGGAAAAAGCTATTCGAATATCGGAGACTAGAATGGAAATGCAATCATAAGTACTTTTACCGCGTCTAAAACCAAACTGACTTTTCGAAAGGAGGCCCTTGCTTTCAACGTACCATTCCAAACGATTTTTAACTAAATGTTCGGCAATCTTTAATAAAACAGTAGAAAGAACAATCGGTCTGTAGGAATTTACATCTGATGGCAGTTTATTCGGTTTTAGAATGGGCAACACTATTTGCTGTCTCCATGCTGACGGAATATTACCTGTCAACATGACATTGTTTATCAAATTTAAATAATAACCTAGAAGTTTATCCCCAAGGTTCGTAATGAATGAATATGGAATGCCATCTATACCCGGAGCAGAATCTACTAAGTGATTTAGGATTCCTTTCAATTCTGATAGTGAAAATGGTAGATTTAAACCCGAATTATCGACAGGAAGAGGAGAAAGTGAGACCGACTCAGCGACCGATAACGGCACTAAATTACTCATAAATTTGTGAGCCATGTTTAAGGAAAGACTGCAAGAGGAAGGCTGAACAAAGGCTGAACGGAACCTTCGAATATTACTCCACACTAATGAAGGAGGAGTCTGTGGGGAAATTGAATTACAAAACCTTTTCCAAGCTTCACTCTTTTTCTTCTTCAGAAAGGTTTTAACTTCTGAAGTGATTCTAATGAGGATATTAAAGTTTTGTAAAGTCATATCTGCACGATACTGCCGTTCAGCATTCTTCCTCCGAGCTATCTCTGCAGTACAGTCCTTGTCCCACCAAGGCGGGGAAGGGATTGAATAACAAGATGTTTTTTTTAATGGAAATAGTTCATCAGCTACACCAATCAGGCATTTAGAAAAAGCTTCAGAACATTTTTGTTCATTACCATTCCCAATAATTGGCAGTGTTGAAAATCTATCCTCCAATTTATGTTTAAACAACTTCCAATCAACATTTTGTAATTTATATTTTAAGCAAGTTTTCTTCTTTAAATTTAGTTTAGTAATAAAAGGAAATGTTATAATTATTGGGAAATGATCACTTCCATATGTAGAATTAAGTGTACGCCATAATAGAGACAGAGCAAGACTTGGAGTACAAATAGAGAGGTCAACAGCACTAACACATTCATTGGGATTAGTTAGACGTGTAGCAGCACCAGTATTTAATAAACATAAGTTGTTACGATCTAAAATGTCAAGTAAATGTT
The DNA here is from genome assembly GCA_955850985.1 of Elophila nymphaeata. Lineage (NCBI taxonomy): Eukaryota > Metazoa > Arthropoda > Insecta > Lepidoptera > Crambidae > Elophila > Elophila nymphaeata. The sequence goes on along the minus strand of OY039082.1, from coordinate 18,269,072 downwards.
CACCATAGCTGTTTGTAAATGAACTACCCCAGGATTGGTGATGACTGTTGAAGTCACCAAGAATCAAAAAAGGTTTAGGAAAGCGGCATATAATATTATTTATTTCACTAAGTATAAAAATAGATGGATGAGGCACATAAATTGAAACAAAACAAATATTATTGATAATAGCTCCTACTATACAATAATCATTACTTGAGGGTAATGAAAAGATATTATATTGATAAGTATTTTTAATCAAAAGAGCCACACCTCCGTGGCCATCTGGTCTATCTTGTCTTAGACAAAAATAACCAGAAATCTTAAAATTAAAACCTGGTTTAAGCCAGGTTTCCGAAAGGGATATTATAAAAGGATTATATTTGTTAATTAAATGTATAAGATCTGTTTTTTTATTATTAATGCTCCTACAATTCCATTGAACCACTTAACCACAACTAATTATATTGGCCAACTGGTCCATTGTGGTGACTGAGGTTTTCTATAGCTTTAAGCAAAGGGGCAACGTCGGACGGTCCATAATTATTGTTTTGTGTTAGAAAATTAATAAGAGAAACAATCATATCTGTGACTGTTATATTTTGAGAGCTATTTTTATTGTGAGTAATAAGAGTGCCATTACCACTGCTACTAGGCATGTCATAGTCTCTAATTATATTATTATGCTCCGTTTGATTGTAACCTTTATTAAGGTGGCCAGATGAAAATTGCTTAGGTTGAATGTATACCGTTTTTTTATAAGAGCGATCATTATTGTGAGTATATGTATTTGATGGTGATGATGCAAAACTTATAGTGGGTTTGGAAGGTTTAGACACTAGTACATCTGAATAAGATTTTCCTACTGAAGGGTGCAGCTTAGCTGCTTCGAAATAAGAAATATTATTATTTGACATAGAAATTTTAATACTTCTCTGTCTTTCGTACTCTGGACAAGAACGTTTAATCGCCAAATGGAGACCATTGCAGTTACAGCAATTTGCATTTACTTCCTCAACAGAGCATCCGTCACCCGAGTGCTCCTGTCCGCACTTATAACAACGTGGCTTTGATCGGCATTGTAATTTAGTGTGTCCAAAGCGACAACAGTTGTAACATTGTACAGTTGGGAAGATGTAACGGTCAACTGACAAAGCATTGTAACAAAGGAATACTTTAGACGGGAGCATCTGGCCATCAAAAGTAACAACAATTGACTGAGTAGGCTTCCATGTCACAGTACCATCTACTAAAACCTTATAATTTAGGCGCCTAATTTTAATAATTTCGCCACAACCTGAAGGCAGAGAAATTTGTTCTTTAATTTCATCCGGTGACCAGTCTGGAGGAACTCCACGAATAAGTCCCATACGGGTAACATTGAAAGTCGGAATAAAAGCTTTATACTTATTATCTACTAGCTTTTGGTCATTAATGAAATTATTTGCCAGCTCTAATTTAGAAAACGATAACGTTATTCTATTCCGTCCTATTTTCTTAACACTTCCGTCAACTATATTGTAGAAACCATTTTTCTTGAGGAAATTACCAAAATGTACGGGATGTAACGAAGTAGCGTCATTAAAGGAAGTTTGCTCACGTTGCACATGTACGACATAAGGTGGTAGATCATTACTATTGTACAATTTCCGACCGGAAAAATTAGCAGATGGAGGTTGTGATAAATCACTCTTATTTGTAGGCTCTGGTGGAGGTAAAAGTGAAGGATTTATATGTTTAACTGTTTCATTTGTATTACAATTAACATCTTCACTAGAATTTTCTGTATGGTCAGTACATAAACATCCCGCACTTTTTCCCGCCATTTTTTTCTTATGTTTTTTCCTGCAGTGTTTGTTCGATTTTCCCCTTTTCCTACTCTGAGTAGCAACTGTAGACCACTCAGTCTGATCAGTGTCAACGCTAGAGTCATCTTGGCTCATGATAGTAATATTCTGACCAACTGAGGTTCATGATGATGCATGTGTAATGAAATTAAATAATACTTACGTCGGATGAAGACAAATATATACAAATATACAAACACTTACTAAATATATACAATAATACTAATCAACTGATTCACAAAAATAATTAATTAAAGTAAAGAAACAATTATAGCAAAAAAAGACTCCCGCCTGCTTCAACGTTTCCCGCCCTTTTTTTCGACACCAGGACTAAGCTTGACACCAGGACTAAGCTTGACACCCACACCCACACACGAATCATTTTTATCGGAGGCGCCACTAGTGCGCTGTCGAATTGTCATGCCAAATTGATCGTGTGTGGCGTTCATTAAATTGTTCTATTCTTTCTTTGTACTCTGTGATTATTTATGTGTAAAAAAAAATAGTCATGGCGGAATCGCTGCGCGGAAAAGACGTGTCGGTAATCATAAGAGATGCACACCTCGATTCGAAAGAACATGTTTATTTGGAAGAAACATTTTATATTTTGTCTAAAAAGAATTCAGTGTTTCGTGTTCGATTGACTTCAAAAGGATTATCTCTAACTAAAGAAACAGAGGGCAGTTCGAAGGAGCAAACAATACTTTTGAGGGATATCATAGGCAGTAAATGCATGAGGAGCAAGAGAAGACGACCTGGAGCAAGTTCTTGTGTTTGTAGTTCTTTCGTTGGTCATCAGCAGCTAAAAGTCGTCGATGAAAACAGCGGTGATCTTGATGAAAATGATATCAGTGCTTATCTATACATATACGCGTATATAATGAAACAGAGTCGTCGTACCATGAAAAGAGAGAGGACGACGATAACATTACGTTTTAGGTCTTTCGACAAATATGAAGATAATAATAAAGAAGCGCAAAAATGGAGGACTACTTTAAAATGCTTGATAGCCGGTCAGACTATTATGAATGTGCCACCGTCAAATGATAAGAAGCTACTGATCCTTTTAAATCCAAAGTCGGGTCCAGGAAAGGCTAGAGAGTTATTTCAGACTAAAGTGGCACCTCTCCTGCAGGAGGCGGAGATACCGTACGACCTTCACGTGACTAAATATGCTCAGTATGCACGTGAATTTGTGCGAACAAGGAATGTGTATTCATGGAGAGGAATAGTGGCGGTGGGTGGCGATGGTGTGCTGTTTGAGGTCTTGAACGGCATGTTTGAGCGGCTCGACTGGCAGCAGGCCTTAGCTGAAGTACCATTAGCCATATTGCCCTGTGGATCTGGAAATGGTCTAGCCAGAACTATATGTCACTTGTACAAGTAAGTGGAACTTTGTTTTTAATTGTTCATATTGTTGTAAGGACGTTTTCATTAATAATTTATGCATTAAATATTTTGCGAAGTCATTGTCTAATTAAAGCAAAAGTAAAACTAGATATTTGAGTGGTGCATTAATAACTATGCACTAGCTGGAACTTGAATGTGTTATAATTGGTACTAATTATATTTATGGGATGTTACCGAGTGTTGGAGTACAAAAAGTAATTTTCTCATAAAGGCTTTTGAACTTAAGGATAGCAGTTTCATCTTCATCTAAGTGGATAATAATCTGATTATATCTTAGAAATAACAGTCATTAGATGCATGTTATAATTAGTTTTTTTAAATAATAATAACTTTGATTCAACATCAAAAGATCATACATAGTAAAATAAGTATTGTGTTATTGATAATCTATTCAAGATGAACTCATAATTTTTGTCTTTTCGTCTGATATCATACAAAAATTGCATTGGCATTTGACATTAACTTTAGTTTTGACAAATTAATCATTGACAAAAACTTTCACTGGGCTTGGAAGACAATCCTAGTGGATGCATTAAATTCATAAATAATGGCAGCAGACAATAGGCTAGCCTAATCTTGGGTGGGCTTACAGGGCACTATGACGAAAAATCAATGGAACACCTGCTGTGTGCCCGCAATTCTAAATCCAGGGTCAGAATAAATATCAAGCTCTTCGGCGGTCTATATCGCAGTCCCTTGAAGCTGTGAAAAAATTATACTTCTTAGTTAACGCAAAAAAAAGATACGGCCGTTTATGTCGCAAAAAACATATATTTCGACACTCTCAAGGGAATCAAAATTCACAGGGTCCTTCCCGTAGACCTAGAACTATGAAATTTGGCAAGTAATATTTTCATATACTACAAATACAGGGAAAACTCTGAAATCTTATAATTTGTAATTAAATTATATAAAATATATTTTATTTAAAGTACGTAATCAATCATCGCGGTATGCGCTTATCTCGGTAACAAGTGTAGGTATCGAGTTGAAATTAAATTCAGGTATACAGTTACTTGAAGCTGTCAAAAAATCAAACTTCTAAATTAACGCAAAAAAAGATACGAAAAATAAGTTTTTCAACACTCTTAAGGTGTTAGGTTCGCAACGTCGCTCAGAGATGGCGCTGAACCGAACACGACAATTCTACATGGCACTTTGATGTACAATGTGATACTATTCATTCTTTTTGCAGTCACCACTGGTGACTAACTTTGTTTTGTTTGACTAACGTTGTTTTCCTGTTACCATTTAGGTATACCTTTTGTTAAATTCTAGTCCCAGAATATTTAGGTATCTACTTAATATTTTTGCATTAAAAAAAATAAAGCCAGTGACTTAAAGATATTGTAGATTAGTGGAATTTAACAGAAAGATATTAAAGTAATTAAAAAACTATTGTATTAAAATATTGTAAATTGATAAATTGCCAAATTAATTTTCCATAATAACTTAATATGGGTATTTTAAATACTATCAAATAATATCATACAGAAGGTAATAATCGATTACCTATGGTAATTAATAAATGGCTATTCTAGTTAGTTATGCTTAATGGAAACTAGTTTTTTTTGATTGACTACCGCAGGTAGTGTCTGGCTGTTGACATTTACGGCGTCACCGGGATTTTAAAAAGGCGAAGACCTTGGAGGGTCCTCTAGTCTGTAAGTGGAACGTTCCTAGGAGATTACTGGGCGACCGAGCATCTCCCTCTCGAGAGTCTCTCGCTCGACCGCCTAGCAGTAGCGTCCCTAGGGCATTCGAATCGGAAGGGTGGAAACTAGTATATTTAATTCTTTAATAATAGTCGCATTGGTCGCGACACATAAAGATTAGGTAAGCATTTTGCCAATATAAAAAGAGAATAGGTATTGTCACAGATATCTCAATCTAAGGAGATCGGTCGAATCGCCGAGTTCATTTGAAATATGAGTGTCGCGATCAGCCTCCGTACTACATAACATGGTTCTAGTTGAGCATGCCGTAATATACACTATTCATTGCGCGCGTCATAAGGACTGCGAAGCAATGAAAGTTAAGCATAGCCGCAAAGGAGATCGGTCAAATCGCTGAGTTCATAGGAAGTCCGAGCCGTGTCCGAGTGACGCGATCAGCGGCTGTACTATATAAAATGGTTCTAGTTGAGCATGTCGTAATATACACTATTGATTGCACAGCCGCAATATAATACAATTTGTAAGATAGTAACGCATAATTTAAAGCGATTGTGTTTTTATGAATAAAAGTCGGACTATTTGTTTAAATATTGTTTTTTAAATATAAATCTAAATAAAATATAAATCTAAGTTTTTCGGTTCTTACGTGTGAAAAGTTATTCCATTACTTGATAAATAACTGATTCACTGCAATTATTGCATGTTACAGTGGATCAGGACGGCATTTTGAAAGAAAAACGGATATTTCTTTCTCACATACGAACGTATTCACTCTACATTATCGGACGGCGAACTAGCGGCAATATATGTGCACTGGGCATACACTTGTCACAAGTTAAACGCCGGCTCGGCCTATCTCCTTGTATTATTAAATCTGTAGGTATTGTAGTCTGGACTTTCTTATTTGATCAGAGGTATTGGTATAGACCCGTCCAGATTTAGTTCGGTTTGACTCTGACACAATCTTAATATATATAAATTACGTGTCACGTTGTTTGTCCGCAATGGGCTCCTAAACTACTTAATCGATTTTAATCAAATTTGTACACCGTGTGCAGTTTGATCCAAATTAAAAGATAGGATAGTTTTTATCTTGATAAGCAGCCCTCTTTTTTATTGCAAATTCAATTGTTATAGAACAGTAGTATGAAATTACCACATCAACGCGTGGCCGGGGCAGCTAGTAGGTAGATATATATCCCACTAATATAATAAACGTGAAAGTTTGTATGGATGGATGTAGATATGTTTTTCTTTCACGCAAAAACTACTAAATAGATTTTAATGAAACTTTACAATAATATAGCTCATAGGTATATCAGAATAGTATGTATGTTACAGTCAAAACTCATAACCGGTCGTTTTGACCGGTTATGAGTTTTGACTGTAACACACATGGCATTGCCGGCATCACATGGCATCCAGTGGCATCCCGTCTAGGTATTCCCAGTCAAAGTAGTTTTAACTGACATGACATTCTTAGTCAAAACTACTTTTAGCCGATACAATTTGGTCACAAACACTATTACCCATATTTTATCAGTTAAAAGTGGTTTTGACCAGCGTCCTTAGTTTAAACCACCTCTGACTGCGTAAATCAGTCAAAACTGTTTTTAACTAAGGGCATTTTTCAAAACCGCTTTTGTCTGATTTTTGCAGTCAAAAGTGGTTTTGACCGGTTATGAGTTTAGACTGTAACATATATCCTGCGCAGCCAAGTCGCGGGCAGAAGCAGTCAGTATTAAATAACTATTGTTGATAGATAGCACTGAAAGTAATACTGCTCCAACTAGGTACTAACGAAAGGTTACAGGAAACAAAGCACACACTGTAGAAGAGCAAAATCTCTTAGTGTGGTAGTACACTTATCAGTTCGTAAAGGGTACGTAACCGTATCGCCTTTTTACTTTCTCGTATACGTAGTATAGAGGAAGTCTTGTAATCGTAAAAAAATTCGACCTCGAGATTTTGACGGATTTACACGTTTTGGACCTCCCTGAGTCCAAAAATATTTTTTTTGGAATAATGTCTGTGTGTGTGTCTGTGCGTTAGCACGATAACTCGAGCATGCTTTAACTTATTGCAACCAAATTTAACATGCGTGTATGTCATCAAAATATAAGGTTTCTATCAACTTTTGAGCCGTCGATCACGAAAGTTAAGAAACCAAGTGCGCGGTTGGTACTCGGATGGGTGACCAAAATTTAACACGCATGTATGGCATCAAAATATAAAGCCTGCAATACATGTTGGTCGAGCTTAGGCCAACGCGAGCGTAGGCAATCCAATACAAGGCAAGTGCTACTGCCTACACGTTCGGCAAGTTTCTCAAAAACCAATGCAAATGGCCAATATAGACGAATATTGAAAAGATGCCCACACGTTGGGCTCCGTCAGTATGTATTGTGAATTGAAACAAGATGGATGACGGCGTAGAAGTTATTGCAGCTGCTGCTAATTATTTAATGAGGGTTTAGTTAGTCGCAGAATACCAGATTCTCAAAATAACAGTTTCCCTAAATACCAGATTCACATTTTACCAGTGTGCGTTACTCCAGCAAAATGTTAGCTCTTTTCAAAGATTGAATAATGCAGATAATTAGAGCCCTATCTGGTGTAAATGAGCCCGAAATTTTAAATTTGAGCCCTCAGCCGTTTTGGCAGTATTTAAGAAAAACTGATTCTGCTGGAGTAACGTTACTCCAGCAAAAAAATTTTTAATTTTTAGGTCTATCTGAAAAAAAAGTATGCAGTAAAGTGGCTCGAATTCGAGCATAAATGAGCCCTATAAAATAAAATTTGAGCCCCTCGTGATTCCATAGTTATTTCAGTTTTTGCTGGAGTAACGTTTGGCCGATTGCTGGATATCGGAAACTGTTGGACATAAAATCACGATTTTTTGTATATATGCAGGAGTGAATTCGAGCCTTCTGTGCCCGAAATTTTGTTAAAATAACTAGAATGGTTTCGGAGCTATAAAATATTTTCTAAAAACCAAAAATATGCTCTAGCTCTTGAACGAAGACACCTAGAAACTTCGCAACAGTACCAGCTTGTACCTCATGTCTTTGACATGATCAAGTAAAATTTCGACATTCTACTGTAAGTGATTGGCGAGTAGTTACGAAATTTTGATTTCTTGAAGATGAATTATTTCCAGCACCGAAAAAACTACTTTCTCGAAGAGCTGGCTTACAACAATGTTTTAACAATAATTAGAGCCCTATATCAAAAGTACGTATACAAAATCACAGCTAGGTACATCGACTAATTTATATAATATTTATAAAAAACCATTCCGACAATTTTTGGTCGATTACCCGACCAAATTCGAATGTATATTATAAGGCGGCCGCACCGTACTTCGAGTCATACTTTATCACTTGGCGGTGTTATAATTTAGTTTGGTTAGTACAGACGCGTAAAAAAGAGTTTGATATGAAAATATTTATTATTGTGGAAGTTAAATAAAAAAAGGAAATAATATTTTATATACTTTTATTATTGATATTCTACTAATAAAAATAATCTCACAAAATTAAATCGAACGCAATATAACACTTAAATTTAAAAACATGGCTTAATAATCACAGCTTGTGTTTCAATTTTTATGATAAAGTTAAATTACACACTTTGCGATGTAGTAGGTACCTACTTGCATAAATAGTTTCTCGTTTCGTAATGATTCAAATAATTAGTATTGTTAAAAGACTGCTCTTAAAAATAGTTATTATGAGCTGGCTTATAACAAATAATTGTTAATAACAATGCTTTTACAAAATTAGTGGCATATAAAATTTAAGTACCTAAATTTTAAAATTCTCTTTTTATGTAACTACATACCTACTTTACACTACTATTATTAACAAGGGTAAATTGTCTACATAAAATTAGAATAGGATACAACAAATCGTATAAAATTAAAATACAGTCAGTCTTTTAACACATAATCTAAAAACCTCACTTAACCTCTCGAGTGTCGCGCGGTAAAATGTATCGATACCGTGTAGTGTCGATGCCTTAACCTGTTGACCTCAAGTGACCTGATGTATTTTACTATTTTGCTTATATAACCAATAATTAACATCCGTTTTTTATGATTTATACATTTTTAGAAACCTAGAAACATTGTCTATTTTAAAATTTAGGTACTTAAATTTTATATGTATATAAAATTTAAGTACCTAAATTTTAAAATTCTCTTTTTATGTAACTACATACCTACCTACCTATATTTAAAAAAAGAATATGTTAAGTGTACCTTCTACTTTTGAAGGGTTATTTCCTTAGTACCTACCCGATCGCCGACACCCTCACCTCGGAGGACCCTGATTTATTTTTAATTGTGTTTTTCAAAATAAATATAAATCGGAATCTTTCGGGACGACCTCGGCCTCGGGGATCGGGGTACTCAGGGAATAACCCCTTTTAAAGTGTGTGATTATACGTTACCAATAAATAAATAATATATATTGCTAATAATTGTATGTGATTATTAACCTCTCGAACGTCGACGGGAAGCCCCGCATTCCCACGAAAAAAAGTACCGTTGAGCGTCGGCGGGAAGGCCGGGCGTCCCGCAGATAGTCATGGTCTATAGTTTATTTTTTTACTACTTCAACTCATTTTAACCAATAGGAGTGTTTGACATCAAGCGATTCTGTGTTCAATGCTCTCAAATACTAAATTATGATTGGTTATCGTGTTCATAGAAAAACTGTGAGTATTGGTCGTTGAGAAAAAATGATGACGCATTTGGCATGTTGTCAGCCGGGGTGTGTTGAGGTGTATTTAATTCTATAGTTTTGTTTATAAATCCGTATTATGTATTGTGTTGAATGTTTTATGTTGATAAGTGTATATACTTGGTGTGTAACTAAAAAGAATGTGATTTTGAGCAAGTTTTACATGATTTCTGAATCGTCAAAGTTTGTGTATTATTTATTTGTGTATTTTTTGACCGTTGTTGAAATTAAATGCTATAAAAAGCTGTAAAAAGGGTATGCATTTGTGATTACTTAATTTTAATCGTTAGACAATGTTTCTAGGTTTCTAAAAATGTATAAATCATAAAAAACGGATGTTAATTATTGGTTATTTAGGCAAAATAGTAAAATACATCAGGTCACTTGAGGTCAACAGGTTAAGGCATCGACACTACACGGTATCGATACATTTTACCGCGCGACACTCGAGAGGTTAAGTGAGGTTTTTAGATTATGTGTTAAAAGACTGACTGTATTTTAATTTTATACGATTTGTTGTATCCTATTCTAATTTTATGTAGACAATTTACCCTTGTTAATAATAGTAGTGTAAAGTAGGTATGTAGTTACATAAAAAGAGAATTTTAAAATTTAGGTACTTAAATTTTATATGCCACTAATTTTGTAAAAGCATTGTTATTAACAATTATTTGTTATAAGCCAGCTCATAATAACTATTTTTAAGAGCAGTCTTTTACCAATACTAATTATTTGAATCATTACGAAACGAGAAACTATTTATGCAAGTAGGTACCTACTACATCGCAAAGTGTGTAATTTAACTTTATCATAAAAATTGAAACACAAGCTGTGATTATTAAGCCATGTTTTTAAATTTAAGTGTTATATTGCGTTCGATTTAATTTTGTGAGATTATTTTTATTAGTAGAATATCAATAATAAAAGTATATAAAATATTATTTCCTTTTTTTATTTAACTTCCACAATAATAAATATTTTCATATCAAACTCTTTTTTACGCGTCTGTACTAACCAAACTAAATTATAACACCGCCAAGTGATAAAGTATGACTCGAAGTACGGTGCGGCCGCCTTATAATATACATTCGAATTTGGTCGGGTAATCGACCAAAAATTGTCGGAATGGTTTTTTATAAATATTATATAAATTAGTCGATGTACCTAGCTGTGATTTTGTATTACGTACTTTTGATATAGGGCTCTAATTATTGTTAAAACATTGTTGTAAGCCAGCTCTTCGAGAAAGTAGTTTTTTCGGTGCTGGAAATAATTCATCTTCAAGAAATCAAAATTTCGTAACTACTCGCCAATCACTTACAGTAGAATGTCGAAATTTTACTTGATCATGTGGTTAGACATGAGGTACAAGCTGGTACTGTTGCGAAGTTTCTAGGTGTCTTCGTTCAAGAGCTAGAGCATATTTTTGGTTTTTAGAAAATATTTTATAGCTCCGAAACCATTCTAGTTATTTTAACAAAATTTCGGGCACAGAAGGCTCGAATTCACTCCTGCATATATACAAAAAATCGTGATTGTATGTCCAACAGTTTCCGATATCCAGCAATCGGCCAAACGTTACTCCAGCAAAAACTGAAATAACTATGGAATCACGAGGGGCTCAAATTTTATTTTATAGGGCTCATTTATGCTCGAATTCGAGCCACTTTACTGCATACTTTTTTTTCAGATAGACCTAAAAATTAAAAATTTTTTTGCTGGAGTAACGTTACTCCAGCAGAATCAGTTTTTCTTAAATACTGCCAAAACGGCTGAGGGCTCAAATTTAAAATTTCGGGCTCATTTACACCAGATAGGGCTCTAATTATCTGCATTATTCAATCTTTGAAAAGAGCTAACATTTTGCTGGAGTAACGCACACATTTTACCAGTAGTTCAGTTAAAAACAAAATCCTTGAATCTTTCAAATAAAAGTTACTATATTTTCTATAGTATAAAACGTCTCCTACGTACGATTTTAAATATTTTAATAGTCTTGTCTTTAGGGTTCCAGATAACCTCTTAATTCTGGTAAAATTCCAAAAATTTGAAAACATCGTCGTTTGTTGAGAGTGACATTTTGTACGCGTACAGACGACCAACGCCTACCAACGCCAACCGCGTAATGACGCGTTTGCCAAACATGTGGACACTATTGACGAGTGCGCGCGAGCGCCTTTGATTTGTGCAGAAAAACCGACAGCGCTCCGAAGTGCGGCAAGTGGACGCGAGCGACCGCAAGTTGTGGCAAGCTACACCAAATGACTTCTATACACGTTGGCGCTTGCCTTCACTCGGCTAACTAGGCGAGCGACACCGAGCGATGGCAAGACAATGCAAATATACTGTCTACACGTTGGTATTGGCGTTCACTCGGCGAGGCTCGGCCAACATGTATTGCAGCCTTAAGGTTTCTATCAACCTTTGAGTCGTTTGCGGTATACGAGAAAGTCAAGGCGAGACCACTCCCGATTTTTTTTGCTGTGATATGAACGCTACGGAATGGCGGCTGCGGAACGCCTACGTAACGTAGCGGATCGCCTCTTTTTATTAACACGCTTATATAAGCTTCACCTGTATGTTTGCTTGTATGTAACCGATTCATTTGTGTCGGTTCTCATTCTCAATTTTGACCCACTTTAAACGGTCAGATTTCATCTACACATAGACTTATCAAAGACCGATGACATTACAAATATCCCATTGTCATGATTAGAATCGCCAGGACTAATAAATTAAACGTTTGGAATGTTAGTTCAGTTATACATCACTAGATGGCGTTGGCATTGTTAAGTGTTAAGAGTTTTTTTTTTTAATAATATAAGTACTTCCATCGGCGGTTATAATTCGCACTAAAAAGTTGAAAATAAAATAATAGTTTAATAAAAACTAAATGATGAAAGAAAAGTATAATTTTGAGCACCCCACACTTTTCTCTAAATAATTTATACTTTTTGTTCATCATTTAGTTTCTATATTAAAAAGTTATTTTTCACTTTTTAGTCCGATTTAATATAAAAAGCGTGTTTTTTTATAACTAATATTTTTCATAGTAAATAGAGGGTACTGTACATAGTACTGTCACGTTCCCTTGCCGAGCTGATAAGTGTGCTACGACGTCTAAAATGCTATATTCTTTACATCTCTTACATTCTCTAACGGAATTATATATTAAACACAAAGTTAATAAACACGATAAACACATTCTTACATTGTTTGACAATGTTTTGTTTATGAGTCGCAGTCATAATTGCCTATATCTCTGTTATCTTTGCCAATATGAGATAATAAGTATTTAATTTTTTTTTTTAATGATATTTATCTAAAAGTCACATCTGTTTTGTGGACATTTACGCTTCGTATCCTATACATGAATATTGTAACGTAAAGTTGGTTATACCTATAGTCTTTCTTTGTCTACATCTCACATGATGGTAAGTGACGATAAGGCTCAATGTGAAACTCAAATCCTTCTTCTTAATTAATAGCTTTCGCGGAATTACGCTTTTAGCCAATGTAAGGTGAAAAATGTATGTATTAACAATACATAGGACGGTGTACATTGAGTTAAATAAAAAATCTAAAAAGTGACACATAACTTTTTAGTATGAAACTAAATGATGAACGAAAAGTGTAATTCCTATTTAGAGCAAAGCTTGGGGTGCTAATTAAATTAGTTCTTGAAAATATTCGATCGGTACAATTAAATGAGCACCCCACGTTTTTCTCAAAATAGTAATTATACTTTTCGTTCATCATTTAGTTTCTATACTAAAAAGTTATTTTCACTTTTTAGATTTTTATTTAACATAAAAGTGTGTTTTTTAAAACTATTATTTTATTTTCCACTTTTTTGTGCGAATTACAACCGCCGATTAAAGTACTTACTTAATGACAACGCCATCTAGTGACGTAGAGCTGAACTAACATTCCAAACGTTTAATTTATTAGTCCTGGCTCCTGGCGATTCTAATCAGGATAATGGGATATTCTTATCGAATTATTGTAATGTCATCGGTCTTTGATAAGTCTATAAAGTTTAAATGAAATCTGACCGTTTAAAGTGGGTCAAAATCGAGTCCAAACGAGTCAGTTACATACATACAAACAAACATACAGGTGAAACTAATATAAGCGTGTTAAAAATGGAAGCTCTCAACACGTGTTATTACGACAAGAACTCGGGAGAAACTCCACCTGAAATCCTCCGTCAGTGAGGACTGACCACAGAACACAGAAAGAGTGTGTTCTGTGGGACTGACTATTCTGTCATTAGAAAATTTAATGCTGTAAATGAAAACAATATTTTTATGGCGACAACCTTTGCTAAGGTGGTGGTAATTTATAAACTTTATTTTTAATAGGTAATGCTGTTGACTCTACTATTATATTATTATAAATTACATACTTCAATACGTTTGAAATCGCCTAAATAGTGCCCGGTGCGGTTATTGCAGCATGGAAAACCTCGGAGGATCAAGAGGTTTATGGGATTTTAAATCACAAAAAAAACTGGTACCCCACAATGGTTAGCTGTGGCCCAATTTATTCTCAACAAAGTTTAAAATAGCTTGTATGTTAATTTGATTGAAAGTAAATTTTCGTTCGCCCTCAAATTTTCATCTGACTCCACCAGTCCTCATTCAGCCACCAGTAAGTAGCTGCGACCCTGACAGTTTCTCCACTGTCTTTACCGAACAACTCGCCGTTCTTCTCCACTATACTTCCATCCAGCCTACCCACACGTCTACTTTACATCCGATTCGATAGGACCATATTAACAAAATTGCGTCAATAAACGTCCCAATCTGTGGCATTATGACCTGTATTATTAATTAAGATTATGTAGGTAGGTAGATAAATCAAAAGCAAAATGTTTTTAATTTATATGTTTAAAGGCATTAATTTATGCCGGCGACGACGCGAAGTCTCACCAGCAGCGTAGCCATGGCTACCGTTAGGTTGCCAAAGAAAGTAGACTGGCGACCAAAGAGAATATAATCACTACGTTGTACTGGCAGTAGCCAAAAAAAAAAATATTTGTTACCTATGTTACACTACTAATGTATTGATTTCATTATTAAAGTTTTTCTTAGTGAAATACATTTATTATTGTAGTTTTATTATTTGAAATTACAAAATAGTTAATTTTAGACAATTGTGTGTTTTACCATCCAGCAAATGTTTTTCTAAAGGATGTTATATTATGTTTTAGTAAAGGGAATGCTATATTTTCGTTTAGTTTAGGTTTAGATCTTCCATTAATTCCACCAAGTTTTTACTTTTACCACGGCTTGTTGCTGGATATAGTCATCTCAAATGGGTTTTATATAAGGACTCGCATAGAGCGTTGTATATGTATCATTTTTTGAGTTTTGGGATTAGCAACTTGGTCAATATGTTGAATGATTTTTTATTTTCTGAAAAACCTTCCCTAATTATTTTGCAATCACGACACTGCTTCGTCGAGTAAAGACATAATTTTGATTTTAGTGGCCATTTTTTTATGTTCAGGCACTTTTTTTAGTGCAGATACTAAGGACAGCATGAATAATCTGTCCTCGTCTTGATTTATTGTGTCATGATTTTCTATACTCTCAAATTTATTCAATGTAGCAATCAATTTATCGTTTTCTTCGTTGGTTTTTCTTTTTAAGCTTTTGGAAGAAGTGACATCTGTGTTTTGTTGCAATGTATCCGCAGCGGCAGAAACTGGGCCAGATTCTATCATCAAAGTGCTGTTCAGAAATTGGAGCTGTTGAAAATATATATACTCGCTTTTGCGTTCACCTCCAGAACCGGATTTTAACTTTTTTCTTCTACTAATTTCTCTGGTATAGCACCCTCGGATGCTCTTCCATTTTTTCTGCAACGCATATCCTGAAAATAATACCTACATTGTATAAATTTAACATTGTTAACACTTGTTTAGTCCTCGCCTATTAGCTTCGACGGGGGGTTTATAAATATAAAATGATTCGTACATACCTAATTCTCTCTTTTCTGCTGTTGTCATGTCATCCTTTTCTTTAAATATGTCTACTAATTCATTCCAACATTTTGTCTTTAAATTTCGATCTGAATAATGTTTGATTCCGCTGTTCCACAAGCAAGGCCGATTTTCAATTTCGACAATAAATCTTTCTGTATCGAAAACCATTACATATTTTATTTTCCAACGGCCCGATTGAACTAGCACTCACTACGGGCACCTCTCTGGCGATTGGCGGGCGACTGGCTGGCGGCTGATGCGAGGGACGCGAGGTTTACATGGTGTATATTTTATATTGGCTACGGTCGCCAACGCCCACCTGCGCGGTGCCGTTGCCAATCATTTCCTCTGTACATTTCAATATATTTATTTGGACACGGTAGCTGGCGACGTCGCCATGGCGACTTAACGAGCCAACAGCCGTCCATAACCATTCTTTCACATTGATGTATCTTGAACAAATAAAACATAGGTACTTAAGTACTTTCTTTTCCGTTTCAACGCCTTGGAGCTCTATTTGTCAGAAATACTCGTTGACTAGAAATCCTTTAGGAGGTTCGCTGTACCATAATATTTTTACTTTCTCGTACGCAGTATAGAGGAAGTCTTGCAATCGTAAAAAAAATCCACCTCGAGATTTTAACGGATTTACACGATTTGGTCCTCCCTGAGTCCAAAAATATTTTTTTTGAAATTATGTCTGTGTGTGTGTTTCTGTGTGTCTGTGCGTTAGCACGATAACTCGAGCATGCTTTAACTTACGCAACCAAATTTAACATACGTGTATAACATCAAAATCTAAGGTTTCTATCAAATTTTGAGCCGTAGATCACGAAAGTTAAGCAACCAAGTGCGCGGTCGGTACTCGGATGGGTGACCAAAATTTAACATACATGTATGACATTAAAATATAAGGTTTCTATCAACCTTTGAGTCGTTTTCGGTATACGAGAAAGTCAAGGGGAGACCACTCCCAATTTTTTTTAACCACTATCCATCTATCTTAGCATGGGAGTATTGACTAAATTAGAAGATATATTACAACTGAAACGTATGCAAAGAGACTGACTCTAATTTTTTTTCCTACATCCCAAAGCATAAAGGTTAAGATTAGTTGAAAGTTAATACATTTTATCTTTCCTCGATACTAATTACCTAGTAGTATTTTTAAATGAAGAACATGTCATCATCAACAGCTCATATAATGTCCCCACCGAGGGAGCCTACACCACATTTATTATGAAATTATTCTTGACTTAGATTTATGTCCTAGGAACACTCAAATAATAGACGCATTTTAATATATTGGTAAATATACAGGCGAAAAGACAACACAGATAGCGCTGTGCTCTTGTAAAATCTAAATCATATAAAAAAGCTTATTACAAGATAAATGATCCAAATGCGTGGGAGTAAAATCTGCCCAAAATTGTAATTTATTCATATTGATATATCTATTGACTGTAATTATGTTTTGAATTCATTACGAAATTGTAAGCTGAGGAGTTTCTTTCGCCATTTCTTCTCCATCTCAGCATAATAATAATTATTTAAGTAAAATAATTATTTCGTCGAAATGGTGGTAGGGCTTTTGACGATTTGAAAGTACTTAGTAAAGTCCATTTAAATAAAGAGCTTTTTCATTTTCAAACAAAGCATTGTTTACTGGTAGGCTCAGTGGAAAAATAGTAGCGGTGTCAAATTACTTATTATCTTATATTTTCACATCCCTGCTCCCGATTTATGTAGGGTTGCATGTCTTGATATCGACAATACTGTTAAAGGTTTTGGCATTACATTTTTTACCAACCCTTCTTGGGAACGACTGCTATCTTTTGATAGCAGCAGTGCTTTGAACATATAATATACATACGTAATATATTAAATAAAACCACTTTGACGGATTTAATTGGCTTGTATCCAGGTTTTCACTTTGTTTCTTTATCCTCACCTTAATTTTCTAACTTCGTGATCATGGAAAGATTTTCAGACCGGAAGTCTTCTCGCGACGAACCCGAATCTCAATACTTACACGCGAGTTAAATCCCTAAATTCCGTGAGATGTTACGAACTGGCCATCATGTCCGTGAGGTTTTATACCTTCTCATAGATGGATTGTCTGGTTTTTATCGCTGTTGGTCGCGGTCCTATGTTTTCTCTGTATTTTTATATATTATTGTAAGTCTTGTTTTATTAATATTATTTTACTTTGAGCTTCTCTCCTCTCTTTATTCCATACAGTCCACTTTTACACCAGTTCGTTACATTTTGGTCCAATGTGTACAGTTCTCGCGCAAATCTAGAAGGAGAGAAATAATTTACTTGGATATTTTTACATTCAAGTGAGAAGTTCTAGTAATAATAAAGAACTTCGGTGACATAAATGGGTCAAGAAAAGCTTCAAAATTGTTTATCATTGACAGTGATTGTAAATTTACTAATTTAAATGCTTTATTACTGTCACCAGCGACACAATCGAAACAATTTGTGACCAAATTTGCACTGTGTTTTTGCACAATGGAATGTGATCTATCTAATGGGATCATAGTTTTATAGTTGTTACGATTCACAATTCTAATCTCTTGTAAATAAAGTTTAAAATTAGTTTTAAATGTTATATTTCAGTAAACTACTTCAAAACGGTGCCCACCGTTTGATAATCGTGACCGATTTTTTGTAGGGGAAAAATGGAACGTATTGACTACTAGTTAAACGCACACGTCCTACAAAAAGTCGGTCAGATAATTTAATCAAATTTCAAGTTATGAAAAAATCGACCCGATTCGGTCCTTCATACAAAAAGTGGGACTTGGGGGAGCGTCGTTATTTATTACTTACTTACCTACGTAATGTCACTTTTTCTACATAACGAGATGTATTTTGACATCAAAACACGGAAAACTTCTATTATGCTAGCGAAAAGTATTTAATATGATAATTATTGTTTGCTTGTGGAGGGAAGGCTGTATTCTGTAGAATCCTCACAAAACATCTGCGAGTTCTGCGACATAACCCATGTACTGTAGCAAAAAACGTACTAAAAACTTGTTTGCTGTAAATTATAGTACCTGTATAACTAAAACCACATTGGGTTTTTGTAAACAAGCGATTCGTTGGTATGTATATTCTAAAACGACTTAAATTATTCCGGTTTTAATACAGTGTTCAATCAAAGTACAAAGTTCGCGTTATTAAGAGGACGATATGTGGTAACATGCTATTTTTACCAATTTTCGAACGTTTATCACGCGTTAACAATAAGAGCGTAAATTTTGAAAAAATATGTGAGAAACTACACTAATTGCACAACAAATCAGTATGAAAACATTTATCGTCTGAAAATATTTATCGCGTCTATAGGCTACGGTGTACGCTTGTCTGCCAACAACTTGACATAAAAAAATCAAATTTTATACATTTTAATGTATTAAAAAAAATCTTGAAAATAGGTCTCCTAACTACTGGAGCTATTTTCATAAAAAAATATTTAACTTGTAGATAATTTCATTATTTAAATATTCTTAAATATGAGAAAGTCTTTTTCAGAAAAATCTATTGTTTTTTAGTTTTCAGCAAAACGAAATTAAATCCGTCGATTGTGTATCAATACAGCTTGACAGTTTGTTTAGTGTAAAATTTATGTAGTTTTTTAGTTATTTTTACTGCAAAATGTAAACAAATCTAATGTTAATATGAAATAATGTTAATAAAAGATTTGTCTCATAAAATAAAATACATAGCCAGTAGCCAGTGCTGTACTACAATACAAAGTACGTTTACTTATTTAACTGCGGTAAATTTTTAATGTTTAATTTGATTTTCGTCATTTCGTCATTCAATTGTATTGGTTCGTGTTTGTTCTGCTCGATTACATCATCGATCGTGAAAATCTCCTAACTTCTACTTTCACTTTTAATTTCATAACTGACTAGCTTAATGCTCGCGACTTCGTCCCCGTGGAATACTTACTTTTAGCAGTTAATCTTTGATACAGTCAACTTCATAAAGATTCAAATTCAATTTTAAATACACCGTGGGTTTATTTTATTGTTATAAACTTCCAGAGTTGTGAATATTATCTAAACAACACAATTCCTTTATATGTCATGCGTTAAGATGACCAATTATTATATAATCGCGAATCTAATCAATGGTATTTAAGCACTCAAAGTTATCAAAAATATCTTGGTAGTAAAGAATAGTAAACGGTAATCTGGGGTATTACGGTTCAATATAGTCTCTCTTGTAAACAAAGGTAATTAAACCAGAGCTGACAAAATATGACAAATACATGGGCTCTTAATCTAAGGTATTAATTTTACTGAATGCTATAAATAATTATATTAATTAATATAAATATCAGCTTTTTAACGGTTATTAAACTATTAATCAATGAAAAGAAAACATTTAGAGATTTAAATGCAATTTTTATTGCAACTTAGATTTGTTTTTGGATAAAAGGCTCCATATTTAATGGAATTTATATTGTCAGGGGCCATGAATAAATATTATAAATAAAATGCAATCTGTTTACGAATTATCAGCATCCCCGTTCGATGTAGACGATGACGACTTTTTCTAACGTTTATTTTAATATTCTGAATCATCATCAATGCCATTTTATCTACTAAATACATTTTTTCCTCTTCTTATAAGATATTAGGTTGGGGAAAAAGTCTTTTCGCATTATAGTATGTATAAACTTGTAATAAAATCTCTTTGGCTATACTATTTGTATCTGGCTGGTTTTAGTATCATTGAAAGTTTAAATTTTAAAGAACATAATTCCAAATTCAAATTAGGAAAATGTGTGATTTTCATTTGTTTTTCGTACCGCCAAGATGAGTGAATCTAATGAAGAAATTCGATACATTTTAAAATTTTACTACAAAAAAGGTAAAAATGCAACGCAAGCCGCGAAAAAAATTTGCGATATTTATGGACCTAGTGCAGTGTCTGTGAGAGTAGCACAAATTTGGTTTAAGCGTTTTCAATCCGGAAATTTTGATGTCAAAGATGCACGTCGCTCTGGTCGCCCTATTACAGATAAAATGGATGCCATTTTTGAAAAAGTGGAGCAAGATCGGCATGTCAGTAGTTACGACGTAGCTGAAGAACTGGGAATTGACCACAAAACAGTTTTGGCGCATTTGAAAAAAACTGGGTACACAAAAAAGCTCGACATTTGGGTACCTCACGAGCTCACTGAAAGAAACCTAATGAACCGTGTACTCATTTGTGATTCTTTATTACGACGTAATGAAACCGAACCATTTTTGAAGAAGCTGATAACTGGTGATGAAAAGTGGATCACGTACGACAAGAACGTGCGAAAAAGGTCGTGGTCAAAGGCCGGTCAGGCTTCACAGACTGTGGCGAAACCCGGGTTAACTCGCAACAAGGTGATGCTGTGTGTGTGGTGGGATTGGAAGGGCATTATTCATTATGAGCTGTTACCACCAGGCAGGACCATCGATTCTGAACTCTACTGCGAACAACTGATGAGATTAAAGCAAGAAGTTGAGAGAAAGCGGCCGGAATTAATCAACAGAAGGGGTATGGTTTTTCATCATGATAACGCTAGACCTCACACATCTTTAGCTACTCAGCAAAAATTAAGAGAGTTTGGCTGGGAGGTGTTAATGCATCCGCCGTATAGTCCTGACCTTGCACCTTCAGATTTCCACCTGTTTCGGTCTCTTCAGAATTCTTTAGGCAGTGTCAGGTTAACATCACGAGAGGACTGCCAAAACCACTTGTCGCGGTATTTTGACCAGAAGTCCCAAAATTTCTATAGCAATGGGATCATGTCCCTACCTACAAGATGGCAAAAAGTTATCGAACAAAATGATACCTACATACTTTAGTTAAATGTAAATAAACTATATTAAAAAACGTTTTGAATTTTCTTAAAAAATGCGAAGAAACTTTTTCCCCAACCTATTAGGATATATTGAGGATAATGCAATCATCTGCTATCTATGACACTGCTGAGTCTCAATTAAAATATCTATTAGTTATTTATATCCTTTAGTTTAAACTATTAAAATAATATTGATAAGACTATATAATTTTTGGTTGCGACTTATTTTGTTACCTTGGTTTTTCAATCTCTGATAACATAAATTCAAAATCGTATAGGGAGTTCGTCCACTAGCCGCGATCGCTAAGCACTTTTGTTATCGAATATAAAATAATCAGAGCTCAATACTGAAACGCCCAGTTGAAACAAAAAGTTGCTCATCATCAAATTCATTCTGCATCCCTAGCGACGCGATTGTCGCTGTAAAACGGAAATCGCTGACAAAAGTTGCCATAAAAATTCGTTGCGATTATCGTGGGTGAGTTCCCTCAGTAAATCCTCCGCCTGCAAATTATAACTAAATGAAAACTTAACAAATCGCAAAAACACCAATTTCATGATAAATCTGTGAAGGCCCTTAATGTCTTATTCTTCAATGTATTGGAAATGGAATAATCTATGTAAGTGAAGATATTTACGAGTTCTCTGAACGCTTAGACACCAATGATAAGTTACGCGGCGATACGTAATTGGAGATTTATGGTCTGAAGAAATATAAGCCTGGTTGTTTGTGTACAATATTTAGTTAACTTCAAATGCAAAAATAGAATTGAAACTTTGCTCCTAACATGTATTTGACCAACCTGTCACCTCATATCTTTATGAAGCTGACTGTACTTATTTTTTTTTTACTTATCATACACAATATTTCCAATATACGTCTAGTAAACAAAGATATTATATTTGTTTAGACTCATCTCCTATTTCATTTCCGCGTCGGTCGAAATTTCAACAACGCTAGACCAAACACTACTTTATTTCTTACTAGCTTTTGCCCGCAACTTCGTCCGCCTGTAATAGTTACATCAGGTAGCATTTTATTTTTTGTTTTCTATGAATATACGTATAGTAAACATAGACAGATTTGATGGAACTTCCATACAAACTTTCATCTCTTATTTCTTCCCCATGTGGGTGAAAATTTCAAAAACGCTAGCAAAAACACATATCTCTTATCAAGTGTCTAAATTTAAAGTTGCATTGATTTCAGTCAGACTTTGTCACCTCTTACTCCCTTACTTTTAGGGGTTGAATTCTAAAAAAAAAAAATGAAAATATGTTTACTCATTTATCGACATGAACACTCCTGCGAAGTTTAAAAAAAATAGTCAAACTAATATTGCTTTCCCATAATATATAAACTTTCATTCCCTATTTTTTTAGTTTTATAAATTATTGAAACTGCATGCGCAGGTCATTGGTCTTGCTTAAATGTAAAAATACTCTTCTTTACAACCAAAACAATATTCTATGTTCGTGTAATCTCGAATCACAAACGATTTGTAATCTACAATTCTACATCTGCTTAATCGATTTCAATGCTTTCCTGATAAAAAAAAGTAAATAACAAGGCCATTTAAGTTATTGAAAATGAAAAATATTTTAACATTTATTTTACAAAATATTTTAATATTTATCGGCATTTGTTTGTGAAGGTTTAGTTATTATTTGTTAGGTTTCAAGAATGGAACAAACAAACCTTGTTTGTGAAGAATGGGTGCAAGAATAAGGACAAAAAGAAGGAGAAGATGTTCTATTATGTTTTTTTTTTGTACGCGGTAAAAGCCCTCATATGCGCTATACCCTGCACTCCTGCAATTCGTAGCGTTCTATTTTGTCGGGAAAAAAAGTCCGCCACGGTTTATCTAAAGTCTGCGTGATATTTGCTACTTCACGACTTAAGGCCTGCCTTAAGTCGTGAAGTAGCAAATATCACGTTATAATGGTAGTAAAGTGTTAAATTACTTGATTGTTCATTTTATGATAATGTGCTCTTAGTTAATTTCAGTCATACACTTGTCGTTGAATTGGAGTCTTCATAATGTTTAATCTAGTTCATTATCCTCATAAAATCTTTCTAAATTATTGTGAAAGCGTAAAGCCATTTGAAATCCCTCAACGTTTGAATTATTTGGAAAACATTTATCGTTCTAACAAAACTGTAATAAGATGAAGTACTACTGACTCCATCTTATTACAGTTTTGTTCGACGATCGACGACGACCTGTAATAGTTCAATATACCTAATTGTTTTAATTATCTTCCTTTTCTGTAGTTGGGACGTTCTTCTTTTTTACCGACAATCTGAGCGATATTTTTTTTTTGTTTTTCCAAAAAAAATAAACGTATCGTTTCTTTAATAAAATGACTTTTAAATCATTGTTCGGTTATCGTATATTTCAGAAATATACAAAGCATCGATGTATAGTTTATTATTTTTCAAAAATTTTACGTTTTATCGTAGTGGTCATAAAAAATATACATACACCTCAGTCACAATTTTTTATTTGTTTATTAGTGGTCATATGTGCTCGATGGTGGTCATGCAAAATCAGATCTTCATTTTTTGATTACAGTTATCAATTAGAATACAAACATTAATTATTATCTAGCTTGAAATGGCATTATTTTTATCACGAGGTAAGTATTAATAATTAGTGGTTATTATTAATAATAACCATATTAATCACATTTACCGTAACATATACATAAGAACATCGTTTTAGGTGCGCTTGTCAGCTGAGATTTTTAACTAAATATAATGTGTATTGTTGCTTGATTGCCTGTTCACTACAATGTTACATGGGCTGGTTAAGTGGTTCGTAGTTAGATAAGGTTTCAATGTTTTCTGAATAATGGTCATAGGCTAGTTGATATAAAATGTTTTCGCAAGATTCATGGACATATCTTATCCCTACTTGTGAGCAGAATAATACGTCAAGCAAGAAGCATAGGTACAATGAAATCCTAGTTCCTATATAATGCCCTAAATAAAATAGCCATGTGATGTCGGCATAGTAGAATAGCATCACCCCATATCCTCCAGTGGGTGTCGTAGAAGTCGACTAATGGATCAGCAAAGGGGTATTTATTTACCACCTTCTACTCCGTTCACCAATCAACATAATAGCTGTAAAATTACAATCAAATCCGTAATCGCAATCAAATAGATTAAGGTTATTAATGTGTTGGTAGCGTTATAATATCTATTTTTATACTGTGAGTAAAACAGGTATTATGGATAACTCAGTGACCTTTAGATGTCTACTTTTTTAATGTCGTGTTTGTGCGTTTGTCATTCGCATTTGATATTAAATGAAGGGTTTTAAAATTATATAAAATTTTAGAGATTAGAAAACAAGGATTAATACTTTCTTAGTGTGATTCATAGAACTCGCTGATACGGGTCTCGATCGTACCTGAACTGTGAGAACCTGAAGGATTTGTTCTAGCCTATCTATCCTTATTTATACTTTTTTATTGTTCTGAGATAACAACCCGACTAAGACGCCAAATTAAAACGTTTTTGGATAACATTATCGTATTTATTTTTCTTAGAGATACTTTACTAGCTGGAAACTAGTAATGAAATGATAAAACTCTTTATTTAAATGGACTCTGCTAAGCAATTTTAAATTTGCAAAATAAATTAATATTATTAGATGAAGAAATGGCGAAAGAAACAAAATTGGCAAAGTGTGTATAAGTACCTATTATTTCATAATAATTTTTAATTGAACAATTTGCGAAATCAGGACGAATGGTTTGCAGAGCATGTTTGGTAGATTTATCTTATTTATCTAACAAACGGCGACCAGTTGCGTAATGACCCAATCGTTGCCTAGCATCTTCGTTCGCATCGTTCGAAATTTGATTTGTCAAATCCATCTAATGGACGGAACCCGTACATATGCGAAATACAGTAGCCTATGCGCTGTTTCATGGTAACCAAGTCTATCTATGTCTGTGGCGAATTTCATCCAAACCCGGTCCATCTATCTATCCAAACTTTGCTATTTATAAAAAGTAATAAGTAAGATTACTGACTAGGATAGCTTGCAAGTAGGTACTTACTTATGCTTTAGCGATTCAAAAACAGTTTAATTTATAGCGTAAAATTCATGGGACGTCTACTCGTCACTGATTGGCTATAGCATTTTACTACGACCAATAGAAATAAAGAGATAACAAATACACATGAACGATTTCTTTAAATATTTGTCAGCCTTTGCATTGCGCTAATAGCCGACAACGTCGTGTTTCTGTGAAAAATGTACGCAGTGATTTTGGCTTTATGGTACTCAAGCACGTGAGCCCGCGATAGTACCTCAGCGTCCTTTGAAAGTCTGCAGTTAATTAACACGTTTTTTTCGTATCTTCGTGTTGAGCATGGTTTCTAGGGTTTCCTTAGCCGTGAAAGTTTCCGCAAGGGTTCCCATGACCCCGTCTGGCAGTGACACATCCGCGCAGCCGATGCGTTCTCCTCGTCCAATTACGGGGAGGAAGTGGCGGCCGTTGATGTTTTCACGCCAAGGTGCATGTTAGGGACATCTTTGGGTTTTAGTGGGTAGGCCCTGGGCCCCAATCGCCGTAAATCATTTCAAGATGAAGCGCAAATGGAACACAGACGAAACGCAACTTTTCGATGTTTTCGTATCGCGGTGTTAATTTGGCAGATGCTGCGAACGCATGTCGAACGCAGATGAAACACAAACGCTGTCAAAGTTACGTTTATGTTACATTTCAACTTTTTCAGAGGACGCTACTTTTTCTCAAACGTTGCACGAACGTACACTAGGGTTACATCTCTAATATTTATAATACCCTTGTGTTCTAGCTGCGTTTCATCTTAGCTTGCGCGTAAACTTTAGCGCGATAAGGAATTTATTTCACATTGACTGGAACTCAAATGGAACGCAAATGCAGCTGGAACAAAAACGAAACGAAGATAATTATTTGTGTTTTATATTACCGCGATCGGGACCCTGGTTCCCAAGGGTGAGTCCCACATAACGTTGGCAGTGTGCGTGTGACAACCAGAGTTACATTATTTTTAACTCAAGACCGCGGTGAGCTATTAACGTGCACACTGGTGTCTGTGTGTGTCAGTACCGGCACTGAAGCAGGTCTTGTCTTTCCAACAGAATTTGAAAGTCGGTTATCATGAATAAATAATTTGTTTTTGTAATCGTGTTTCTTATGCATGTCCTTGTTTTCTGTAGTAGTAATACAAAACATTTATTTATGTTAAAATGAGAACTGGTTTTGTTAGGACATTTCCTTCTCTAGATACAGAATCAAACGTTGTTGAAGAAAATATTTTTTGCTCACTTGCCTAACGTCCTTGCGAAACGAATGCGACATCACGTCGTAGAATAATATCTAGTATTTATAAATCACATTTTATTGTTACAAATAAAGTCTCAAAGTAGAAGCACAGTATATGTAGAAGTAAACAGCCAGCCGCAGCTACTTCAAATGTATCTTACCGTGAGAGTAATATTTGATCAAAGAAAACAGAAGAGGTCTCTTTTTGTATCCTGTGTGTTTGATGATGTCAGCATTACCAGCAGGTTACCTACCATGGTTACAATTTAAACTGCGCTAGTATAAAATGTAATATTTTGTTGCTTGTCAATGCCGACGATGGAATCATAGCTTCCAAGAAATGACGACGACGGGACAATTTTTCCAATATGTAGACTTAATGTTATTATTTCATACAAATATCAAATTACCCATTCCGCTATAATACATGAACCCACCTTATTTTTTTTTGACAATAAAAGACAACTTTGATGTTACCACACAATACCATGAAGTAGCAGTAGCTATATTACTACAGACTACGTTTTCAAATACAATAAGCATAATGATTAGCAGTTTTAGTCTTCCAATAGAAACCAACAATTTTCATTCGTCGTATTTCAAATATTACGTATTTTAATTAATATAACAACTAGATATTTTTAGCAAGCCCAACTGAAGATGCTGTGTAATATAGTTAGTTCATAATGTAAGTACTACAGTAACTCCTAAATACCGGAAATTATTGTATGACTCGCATGGTGAAGAAACTATGTATGTACCTATTACAATATTACCTACCACTTAATTAATGCATTTAACAAAGCATATGATTGGCTTTGTTGTGCAGAGATACGTTTATATACTCGATTACCGTAAGTCAAGGTGAATAAAAAATTAATAGCAATTGCGGTTTAAGGTACACAGTCACTGTGTGTCTAGCGTCAACAGGCCCGGAAAAACATTCTTTGTACCTATCTCTTTTAACACTTTTCGGTGATTAGATTAGACTTGAATAAGCTCTAGGTAATATTAGAAATAATTTTATTTCTCTCCAATTATTTTCACCTGGTCATAGTTATTTTCCTAATAGGTCATAGGTCATTTGAAGGGTTCGGCTCTCCTCGCGACGAGGAGTGTCTTTTTTGGATTAACTACTACTGGTGGCCGCTGATGGCTTCCCAGTGTCACTGGGTTTTTAGAGTAGACGTGGTGAGTCGTCTAGCCTGTGATTAAAACCTTATACTATGTTAAAACCACTCAAGAGAGGATTTCTAGCCAGCGACCACATCCCGCGGAAGAGTACCTACATCGATTAGAGCTTAGGGCGTACGAGTCGAGAGTGAAGATGGTTAGGGTAGTGTCTCTCCACCCACGACTACGTTCAAGTGTTTGAGGGTCTATTAATAAGGGCAACTATTTATCCAGAATGGGCATTGCACTTCATCTGGGAGTGCTATATCAGTAAGACTGATGGTCTGATCCTTGGAACTTGGAGTTAGATTTGAATGTCCCTGGTACTAAAACAGTATATCAAAGGATAGGTCAACTTTCCATATTTCGAAATTCAATAATCAATATAAATTAGGTGCCTATCAATTATCATTTAATCAGTGAAACGGTAGCGTTACATAACATCACTTATCAGCATGAGATACTACGGTTTTTCCAAGGTTTTCCATAATATGATATCCGAATTGTTGCCGTTATGTTATGTCGGCCATTTGTTTTATTGATTTAAATGACACTCGTTAAGGTTAGTATAAACCCTGGACAAAAGTACCTAACTAATTTATTTAGAGATGTTCATGTTTTCAAACAGCCTGTATCCATTGTGTTATTGATTCCTGTATCATAATTTCACCTATTAATATTTTTTCCATTTTTGTTTCAGTGAACCGTATATACCTCAAAACTTAACCGGGCTCACCATGGCACTGGCGCGTGGCAAAGTAGCGCCTATGGATGTCGTCCGAATCGAGACTAAGTCAAAGGTGAGAAACATTATACAATTAAGCGTGGGGCCACACTAGCCGGTCGTTCTTTGCTACCTAGAAAAGATCATAAAAACGGGTTCATCGTAACACACTCACCGGTTGCCGGTCATTCTTAATCGGCGCTCAGTCGTAATCTAGCGCTTGCCGAGAGAGGTACTCGTGTACCTTTGTAATAATACGTAAAAAATAGTAATTCACGATGATGAACTCATGCCTTTTTTTTTAAAGTGTATAAAAAAGGACATACTGCATATCCCATAAACACGGTAATTTTTGGATATGTAAAATAAGAGATTCTGTCGATCCCGCCATTTTTCGCAACTGCAGCGAGTCCACGCAGGAGCACAGCTACCGGCGTACTGAATGAAGCAAATCGCGGAGGGGCGTGATCCCGTTGTTTGCTTACCGGGCGTTCTTTCCGTTTCACGCCGGTAGGTGTGTGATGGGTAGTACATTTTGTATTGCATTCTTGCCTTCCGGTTTTATGGTCTTTTCTAGGTAGCAAAGAACGACCGGTTTGTGTGGGGCCACCCTAAATTTTCCACCACAGAACACAAACTTACAAGCCAGTTCAATGTAAGCGGCAACCATCACCTGAAAATAAACAATAAATAGTAACATCAAGCAAACTTGTCATTGAGGGGAAGAGAAATTTACATCAAAAGATATAGTAAGCTTTGTTAGACCTAGTCATATATTTTTAAGCATATTGCGCGCGCGGGGAGTTGGAAATTTGGCATAATTAATGTTCATACTTCATTATATAGAGAGAGAAGAATTGCATAAAAATAAAGCTTATGAACAATATATTGTGTTACAATAATGTGTTACTCGCCATGTGTTGCCGCAAAGTAGAATAGCATCAGCTCATAACCTCCAATGGGTGTCGTAGAAGGCGACTGATGGATCAGCAAAGGGGTATTGATCACCTTATACTCCGATCCACATTGGGCAAGAGTGGTGACCTACTGCCTACACCTCCTTCGATGACAAGGAGAGGCCTTATGTCCCTGCAGTGGGTCGAATTATAAAGGTCGTTATGATGATATTGTGTTACAATAAATATGACTGAATAAAAGAGTACACGTTCTGCAGGCTAGTATAAATGATTACGGGCTGTGAAAGAGACGGGTAAATCTAAGCTTAATCCACCTGACCTGTCGGCTGTCGCTCTTAGTCCTCTTTATTATTATTTATGTGGTCTCCTTACATAATTGTAGTACACTTTTAACAGTTTGTGATTGTGAGTCTTACTGTAAAGAACACAAGGTTTCTTTGACATCAAACCTGATATACCTCATAACATGTGACTTACACCTACGTAGTTGTAAAATATTTAGTGACTTCTAAGTTCTAATTACCTACGTTAATACTAAGTTGAAGGAAAACCGAGACGCGAGTCAATTACCTGTATTCGTCTAATTGATTAATTATAAAGTTACTTTCTTACCATTCAGTTCTTTGATTAGTTATGACCATTGTTCTATCCTGATCTATATCGCCTTTGTTTCTATAAAGGAACATAATGGACAAAAAGATAAAAACTCTTAAGAACTGTTTATGCTCAAAACACGCTGGATGTGAGTAGTGCATGATGTACCTAAGCGTAGAAAACATACATAAATCTATCTAGGATGTCAGCTCTAAAGATTGGGAAGACAAAGTAACTAGCTAGGTACTTACCTATTGCGCGTGTCATGCATATCTCATACAGTTCCGTAATATGGACAAGGAATGGTAGTTGACAGTTGATTGTCCAAGCAAAATATTTTGAACAATTTCTTCGAGCATATCTATATGCTTCCTTACTACAAAATTAGGAACAAGCAAAAATAACTCCTTTATTAGTGGTTGACTTCATTGCATTTCCTGCGTGCATATGTCTGTACTTGCCTGCGTCCTTGCGTGCTTATTTGACGCGCGCGCGCGCGCGCGCGCGTGTGTGTGTGTGCGTGCGTGCGTGCGTTCGTGCGTGTGTGTGTACCATCTACCTATATGAGTGGTGCAGTATGCATACTATATTTCATTATTTTAATTTAGAAACTGAATTTGATTAAAATCGGTTAAGTAGTTTAGGAGTCTATCGCGGACAAACAACGTGACACGTAATTTATAAATATTAAGATTGTTAGACTAGGCAAAATCGACTTAGTACTTTTAAGTGTGGGTCATAAGCATGAGTTCATCATCGTCCATTACGATTTGTTACGTATTATTACAAAGGTACACGAGTACCTCTCTCGGCAAGCGCTAGACTACAACTGAGCGCCGAATAAGAAAGACCGGCCACCGGTGAGTGTGTTACGATGAACCCGTCTTTATGGTCTTTTCTAGTTAGCAAAGAACGACCGGCTAGTATGGGGCCACCCTCATATCTAGCAGTAGGTACGGACGGGTCATGCATGTAGGTAGTGCGTGAAAATAATGATAGGTTGACAGCTGGGCATGAAACCCTAAAAGTACATAATTCTAATACCGAAATTCTATAACCTTGAAAACTTGCGCAGACGAGGGACTATTGTCTGCGGAGAACTAAAATAAAAAAAAACGTCATAGGTTATTACCACAGATTTAATCATATACCTATGATGGTTATTTTTTTTTTCGGTCCGGTCCGACAAGACTTGTCTTTTTCTTTAAACATTTTCTTGCAACACACCCATGTGCAACACACACATTTGCACGTTGGAATTTCAGTGCACCGTGTGCTATGAAAACAAATATTCTAAAATTACGTTGTATTGTGATTTAGTTGAAGTTCTTCGATGTCCTCGGTTGTTTGGGGTACTTACTTTTAGTCCTTCGTATGCGTTGTAACATGCAGTTCTTATTTTCTATTATGAAGAAAGTCCCTCGTCTGCGCAGAGACTGAACCAACAAAACAATAAGCCGACCACGGACAGAATAGAGGTTACACTCGAAAAGACGCCAGCGATCCGGGAGTAAACAGGCATATTAGGTTATGTAATATAAATGTTAATATAATAAATAAGTATGTATAGTATCTAATAAAGGACACAGCTGTTATTTTATTAGTCGTTCCCGGTCCTTGGCGACTCTGCCAATCCTGCTTTGCGGCTGAATTGCGCAATTGAAATATTTATGAATACTTATTGCGTGTATGTACTTTGTCCAAATAATTCGAAGTAGATACCTACTTAAACAAAATTTTATTACAACGACACGTTTGTGTGTTTCAAAATGGGTTTATAGGAATTTGTAATACTAATTAGTAGAAAGTCGAGAAAAATCAACGTAAAATATTCAATGAAAAAAAAAAGCAGAGGTTTCGCCCATTGGAAATACGCGCGACAATCTGCCATCTTACTTAGAAACCCATTGCTGCAATTCCAAGTTTGCTTTAGGTTAAAAAAAATGTGTTTTCCGTTCCTATGCAATGTAAGATACCATATTATATTTTGAAATATAACTAAATATAATGGTTTGAGAGCTCTATGTTAAACTAGTTCTCGGTCTAACTAAACTTAGACACATGTTTGCTAAGTAAATTAACGAAAAACGTTGCTATACATAATATTGTACTACATAGAGTCTGAAGCATGAATCATGTCCACCACAAAGGCACTTAGAATGTTTGTAATTTGTCGTCTTTGTCTGCGAGGAAGAATGAGCAAATCAGTCAACTATTTAGTCGATAATTAAAAACAAAAGACACTCGAGTATGATTAGGCACGGAATATCGTCTCTTTACATCGCGATGTAAAGAGACGATATTCCGTACTGTACTTATTAACATCGTACAGTATTTATTAAAATAAAACGAAATAATGTTCTTTTTAACACGCTTATTCAGGGTTATTTGTAAAACACCAAAAACCTTCAAACCATTTGAAGATCTCATCAACATAAACAACTTTTAGTGAGGAAGCAACTTCGAAATCGCGAAAAAAATCAGTTGTTCCATACAAAAGTGCAACACCTACAAACCAAAATGTATGAAACAGCTGATTGTTTTTTTTACGTTCTTGTCCTTCAAAAAACCTGATGGTACGTGATAATATGGCAGAAGGTGGACTGGCTGTCTTATAATTAAAGGTCAGAGCCCAATAATACTGATAAGACTTATTATAGCGACAGTCTTTGATAAGATGCTGGTTATCTGCCAGGCGTAGGCAGCAGTTAACCTTAGATTCATAAACATATGCTAGATTAACCTTATTCATAAACATTGGTCTCTTCTCTCTTCACCACTATTCTATGTTGAGGGTTTTCATAGAATCTGTGAATAATGAAAACAAAATCATGACATGCTATTTAGCTCGTTTCATTAGAAACATTTTTACATTTCGTGTGGTCAGTGACCCATTAAGCACCATCACTAGCCGAACACTAGTCCTCTTACTACGACCGAAGACGGCACCACTGGATCTTCCAATGGGCAAACCTTGATACCACGGAGGCGGTTTTGTTTGAATGACTATTCGTATTTCGTGCTCTTTCTTCGGGGTCTTAAAAATAATGAATACATTTTATATGAACTGGTCAAGTCAACACGGCCGTAACGGACCGGCGCGGTGACGTGACATGATTGTCTTTGGACGTGATGGATGCCTTAATTATACATAAACGTAACGAGTATAGCGGCGAGTCAGTTCTCTCGGCTAGGAGTGCTCAACCTAGCACTCGTATGAACAATGAGTGTCGATTGAGCTCCCAAGTCATCGCGCGAGCATGGAAACACTACTTTCATCGCGCGATGAAAACGCATCGTGTCATCGTCCGATCGATGCCAATTAGAACGACGTCTAAGGGTGCTCCCCGTGTCTAACAAATGCTTTTTTGTTTGCCACACTAAAAAGTATAATTAGTTTAGTGTTCTGTTAAAGTTTCCCGATATTAATTTTTCAGACTGTTTATCATTCCTGTTAGTATAGTTGTAATAAATAGATTAAGCAGGTGCTGCTTTTGCAAGTCACCGTTTTACACTACTAAATTTTAATTCACAAGTCCTCGTCTACGTATTCCTCGCCGCATAGTTATAAATCTAACAAGAAACAAGTACGAGTCAACAAAGTTATTATAACTTATGAATGAGTAATAAGTAGATAAACATTTGATATTTGGACATCCCTATAACGGCGTTACCATCAATATACACGCATATTACCTATCTATCTATACTACAAGTAGCATTGTAATGAAATATATTTTTAAATTGGTCCAATAGTTTCTGAGTTTATTCGTTACAAATATACAAATCTTTCCTCTTTATAGTATCATAGACTTAAATTTAAGTTTAAATACTTAGAAAAAGTGGCTTGTATTGTAACCGTCTCCACTTCTATACCAAAATATATTTATGTCTATCTGTTAAGCGGCGTTCCATAACAGTTAGTGATCATATTTTTTTTATTAATACTGTTACTACATCGTTGCTTACAAAAACAGAGCACTCCGCCTAGTCATAAAAAAATAGCCCTAACCTACCCATCACCTAGCCATGTAGGTGCATAAAACACTAGACTCGCCCAAAAATGTATGATTAATGATATTATGAATTACAATGATTATGTTTCTAAATATGTAGTTTTTAATTTTTTTATGAAGAATGATCATTATGGTTTTAAATAGTATGAGAAATATTTTCGGACCTCCAATGATAGCAATTGAAAAGTTATGTAAGAAAATGCGCACCCCATTTTGCAATGTCAAGTGAAAATGCAACTAAAGTAACAAAAAATGTAGGTACGGTAGATTTGAGTTAAAAAATGGAGTCTCTCAACACGTGTTTATACAAAAAGAACTCGGGAGAAACTCCTACATATAACTAAATGGTCATTCGAGCCGGATGCCAATCAAAAAGGTAAGGTGTTGATGAAAAATTAAGAGAGTTTTAATTCTACTTTTATGAAATTATGTTCTCAATTGTTATGTGTGGGGAACATTACCTAGATATGCAACCTTACCCGTACCCGTAACCATAGTAGCGTGTTACTCACTTTGATCCTATCGATTTCTTGTCCATAGTAGTCGGGAAATCTTAATCACTGACAGAAAACATAAACTCCGATAAGGCATGTAATTAATGATTGTCTTCTTGTTGTCTTCTGTAAGGAGGATTATTTCCTAAGGAGGACGACTATAATGCTGTAACTCTGTTAATATTAGAATGCGTTCTATCATATTATATTTGCTTTTATTGGTACCTATTATTAGCTAAATAATGAAAAAATAAGTTGTCTAAACACATCTTAGGTAAATATTTATTATATGTACCTACTATCAAATGCATGCATTAATGAGTTTTATTAAATTGGTTACACACCACAGGCCATATGTTACAAAAAATAAACTTATACCACAGGAAGCAACTTTTGTGCCACCACGCAAAGTAACTTTTGTGGACTCGGCTCAACCATTTTCCATAATTATTACAAAATACTTGCTTTGTTTTACCGAGATTGATATCGTACCTATATTGATATGATACCTACACAACACAACCACCTACCTACACTACCTAACCCGTATAAAGTATAATCAAGTAGTTATTTGTCGATAAAATATTAAATGTAATCTTAAAATTGTTAGTATACTAGTAGTGCCACGTCTACATGTAGATATATATATTAAATTATTGTCACTGTCGTTCTTGCTTATTTTAATTTACGATCTTGTATTAGATTAAGAAGATCTAACTAAGATATAATCCACAATAATAACACTGTGATCTAATCAAAGAATACACGGCACGTTCTACCTGACCTATAAATCATAATTGCTCTTATCTTCTTTGTTGTTGTGACCTATTCATTTATGCAGGTAATGGCAAAATTGTGTATATGCTCTGATTTGTATTACCCCATTCAATTGAGTATCTCCGTCCGTCGATAAACACGCAGCACTCGGGTTCCGGATGCAATACAATTACCGTTCAACGTGCAGTTTGCGGTTTAATTAATTACACGATGATATCTGTGACGTCATATAAAAATCCGTCTCACTTTTTTCTATTTTTAATTTGATGTCTCTTTCCAGATCATGTTTTCGTTTCTCTCCATCGGCTGGGGTCTCCTGTCGGACATCGACATCGAAAGTGAGAGGTTACGAGCCATCGGAGGTCAGAGGTTCGCGGTGTGGGCGGTGGCCAGACTGGTCGGCCTGAGGAGGTATAAAGGCATCCTGAGTTACGCGAAAATAAAGGATGTCAGCAATCTTCCCAAACCAAAACTACCGATCGCCCTCAGTCATAGTATAAGTCAGGACGGAGCTCTCGACTCCCCTGATGCGGAAGCGTTTATTGATTGCGATGAACATGCGGATGTATTTACAAGCACCGTCAACGGTAAACATCAACGTGTGGACTCCTGGTATTCAGTGAACTCACGGCGCAGTGCATTCTTTAGCACGCGCGGCTCCGAGTACCACAGCGTTACAAGCGGAGGTTCTGAAATGAGGTCGCCTGTTCACGCTTGCATGCATGGACCTGCGTCGCATCTGCCTTCGCTTATGTCGCAGTTGCCATCGCATTGGGTTCACGAGGAAGGCGAGTTCATCCTGGTGCACGCGTCGTACTTGCCATATATCGGAGAAGACTTCTTGTTCGCCCCGCGGTCACAGCTCTCCGACGGAGTGATATGGATGCTCGTTATTAAAGCTGGTATTTCTAGATCGCAGCTCCTGTCATTCCTTCTCAACACAGGTACCGGCAACCACGCAGCAATGAATAACGAGTATGTGAAAATGATACCGGTGAGCGCATTTAGAATAGTCCCAGAAGGTACAGAGGGGTATCTCACTGTAGACGGTGAACATGTGGAGTACGGACCTATCCAAGCTGAAATATTCCCTAATATAGTTAATATATCGGTGCCAGACACTCAATAGCTAAATGAAAGTTAACCGTACTTTGGTACTTGTTAATCTAAAAACGACTGAATTAAGTTATCAAAACAAAGCCGAGCCGTGCAATACCAAGAGTGTAGCTGCATAATAAATATAGAAAATGTAATATTAATGGTTGTGCCACAAAATATCTAAATTTTACTACCAAAGTATTTGATATAATCTAAGCAAATAGAACATTCCAGCAATATTTTAATACTTTCCTTTGATTCATATCAAACTAATTACTTATCATGTCATTATAATAACGTATTATTTGTTGATTGGTTCTATAACTGAATTGTGATAATATTTTTAAGTAAATTGCTACAAGAAATTGTGTTTATATTTGTAGACTAGTCAAACTTTTGAAAACTACGAAGAAGTGCCAAATATGCACTCTAAAATTTTCATTGCATTGACAATTGATAAGGAATTGATAATCAAAATACTTGCTCACTGTTGGAGCACACCAGCTGTATGTAGATTCCTATTTATACTAAGTTTATTTATTGTAGTAGCTTGAAGCGGTTAATAATTTAAAAATGCAATAAAATAAGATTTTATTTTGTTACTGAGTATAAAAATTACTTTTAAGATTCACTAAATGAATACGGCTGTATGATATTTGTTGTATGCCACGCTAAGGTCTCATTAATTATCACAATATTTCTTTTGATATACTGACTTGCCTTAATATGTTTTCAATAATAATTGTAATATTTTATTGATAGATACTTGTAATTAATTGGAAGGTGAAAGTGGGTTGGGTCCATTTAAAAGTACTTAGAATTAATGTTTCTTTGTGAAGTGAGGTGTGTACCTAACTAATAGGGCAATTACTGTGGACTGGTGATTGCCAATAAGGTCGCAGGCAGTATTAACAATAGACTATTTTTTAAAATTCTGTGATAGTTATGATGAATTCTGCCATACTAAACTAAAGTTACATGGTTTATTAAAAGTTCAAAGTTTAAACCCCAGGTATTGCCTAACAATTTTTATAATGCTTTTTATTATTTAAAATGTGATAATTTTATTTACTATCTTGATGTTTATATTTTTTGTATAAACTAAGTTCAGATATTGATGTAATACGTAATTATATCAATAGTATATTTTAATGGGGAGAAAGGCACGTCCATTATCAAAGTAG
Source organism: Elophila nymphaeata (assembly GCA_955850985.1). Taxonomy (NCBI): domain Eukaryota; kingdom Metazoa; phylum Arthropoda; class Insecta; order Lepidoptera; family Crambidae; genus Elophila; species Elophila nymphaeata. The sequence continues at coordinate 18,231,255 of OY039082.1, read as the reverse complement.
GATGGTCTTCAGTACACAAATTCTATCCATGCAGAATACTTTTATAATGGATGGATCTGAGTTCTGACTACCTTGTACAATAACAGCCGAGACAATTTGCACCTTTATGAATGTTAATAGATAATAGATTCATCACAAATAGTTAAGCACAAATTTATTTTTAATATGACATCATCTGACTAAGTAACTATTGCCTTTATTAATACTAATGGGCATAGCAGAACATAAACAAAGTAAAATGTTTACTTACTGAATGGAAAAAAGAATTTTTACTATTTTTCAATAGGTACTAACATTTAAACGTCTCGTAATAATGAATAATAGGTTGCTCAAGTCATCACTCAGTATTAGAATTGGTAGGTTTTGTAAATTCAAGTCAATCAATAATTTTATTAATAATGTTAATGATTTGATTTATAAAATTAAGACTAGATAATATTCTTGCCTTGAAGTAGGAAATGTTTTTCCAATTTTATTCACATAATTAATAATAACTTAGTTTATTACATTTTAAATGGGTAACTATCATCAACATTATAAATTTTACATTGGCTTCACTAACTGGGACAGGTATAAAAGAATCATCTAAAAATATTTAATATACAAAATATTTTCTATTACTTATTGCTTACTTAGAATATTGTTTTCTATTTTATAAACTTATTTATTGTTTATTAAAATTTTTTGCTTTAGAGATGATTTCATTTCCTTGAAGCATATTTTGTTTTTGAGTATTTTTTTTATTTATCAAGGACATTTTATAACCTGTTCATATTTTCAAAACGTTATTTTAAACATAATTATTTTGAAAATATGATACATTGAGCGACATTTTGCAAATTATTGAGCATGTTGTTATTGTATGTAAACATTCCTTTTAAAATTAAATTATGTGTATAGTACTCGCTCTTATCAAAAATGTCATGGTTAAATCCACAGACTCAAATCCATAGATTAAAGTTAAAGCAATGTTATGAAATTGATGTTAATAAAATTATGATAATATATTTGTATTTTCATTTGGAATAAAACTAGTATAGATAATCAAAAACTGTTTATTATTTAATCCATAAAGAAGTAATTAATCATATCTACACTGGACAACTATTTTATTTAGTCGTCTCATTTCGGCTGTTGTCGGTTTCCTCATTCAAATGTTTCAAAAACACCCTGTTGAGCAAGACATGATAAAGATTTTAAAATATTATGGTCAATTGATGAAAACATGACAACAGCTGGACCATGAGGAACATATTCAGATAAGATAAATAAAATAGTTGTGCTGTCTAATAATGCGCGATATCTTATTGATACCTAAGATAAAATGTTGGTAACATTCTATCCTAAAAATTTAATAGTCGCATACTATTGAATTACACTGGATTCACAGATTTTTAAACAAATTCCAATGCTTATTAAGGTAAGAAGCTAATATATTTGTTTTTATATCTATAAAAGATTTCTCTTAAATATAATAAAATAATTCTTATTCTTTTAAAACATAAACTAGATGATCTCTAATACAGTCTTTTAAAATAGTGCACCCATTAGAACTCACACACAAAATAGTTTACCTCAGTTTCAGTGAATCAAGACTGTCTAGCAAATTTTGTACTTCAGAATCAACTTGCTCTCTGGTGCTTACATGTTCTAGCCTTTCACGGACAGATTCTAAATCTGCAGCATCAGCTTTCTGAATTTTCATATACTTCACCATCATTTCCACTACAAGGCATATTTCGCCGATAAGTTGTTTAGTTTCCTCAAAGTTGCCAGCTCCACTAGGGCGCATTTGAATTAATTTCAATTTGCTTTGAGCCAGTTGCAAAGGGTTGCGGCCGTTTTTATCATGTGAACTAACATCTGTACCAGCATCTAGTAATTCAATTACTACAGGAACATGATTGGTGCAAGCAGCAAGGTGTAGTGGTGTATTACCTAATGTGTCTTTTATATTAGGATTGGCTCCATGTCTCAAAAGAGTTTTAACAACACCAGCATATCCACGACAAGCTGCCAAGTGTAGTGGACTTCTTTTATGTTCATCTGAAGAATTTGGGTCAGCTCCCGCCAGCAGCAGTTTTTCTACAAGTTCCGTGTTGTTTATTGACGCTGCGAATCGCAACTTCTGATTTCTAGACGAACAAATAGTTCCTCCGTATCTGTACTTCAATCTGCACTGTCTAGCTTTCGTTGAACACTTAATCTTTCCAATGTGATCATGAGGTTCACCTGGAAAATCCACTGGCATTGGTTGGCCCATTTGGTTTATAGGTATAGCAGGTGGATTGAACTCTATGATACATTGAGAATGGTCAAACAAAGGATTGTCACTGCTTTCATTGCTAGTGTCTACGCCAGAATCAGCCATGGCTTTGTTTATATTATATTTTCATAACTAGTAATGCAAATGTCACCCCACTGATAAAATTTTTACAAACAAAATATTTTAGGGAATGAAGTGAAGGTACGATCATAAACTGTCAAATCAAATGTCAAACATCATACATTTTTTTTTTTTTTTTTTTTTTTTTTTTTGGTTTCATTTGTCCCTAACGGGACGGGCAAAGGATATCAAGTCCATACAGCCCTGTCTGTATTAAGTCTTCCTTTTAAATCTTTTCTACAGTAGCTTTAATATATTTGTATATTGGAATGTAAGTGTCTGTATTTGACAACAGCTGCCTTAAGTCTCGCGGGATAGTTTCTTCTCCATATGTTGTTTTCAAGTCTTGAAAAAAGGCTCTCCGTTGTGTTTGGAATGAACAGCAATTGAAAAATATGTGATCCAATGATTGATTTTCTGCATTACAAAAGTTGCAAATAGGTGAGCTGACAATCTTTAGTCTGTACAGATGATCTTTGAATAGACAGTGACCAATTCTCAACCTGCTTAACGTGGTATAGAAATCTCTTGACTTGAATTGGCCTTTTTGAAACCACGAGTCACGTATGTCTTTCTGAATTTCGCCAAGCCATTTTCCTTTCTCTTGCAGTGATGCTTTCCAATATTCGAGCCATTGTTTCTTGATTTCCTTTTTCAGGTAAGGCGTGAGATCTGTATATGGAGCATTAATATCTTTTGCAACACATTGGTTGTTAGTCGCCGTAAGTGTACAAAGTCTGTCTGCGTCTTCATTTCCTTGAACTCCAATGTGAGAGGGTGTCCAAAATAATGCAACAGTAATATTCTTCTGCTGTAAGTTTCGAATTTTTATTCTTATATTTTCAACTATGTAATTAGTGTCAGCTTTGAGGATGAAATTTTGTAGTGCTCTTAATACGCTTTGACTGTCTGATACTATTAACCAGTTCTGATTATCGTCTTGCTCCTCTATATAATATAATGCCTCTAAGATGGCCAAAGCTTCTGCAGTAAATATGGAACAATATGAACTAATTTTTACACCAAAGCCAGTTTTCCTATGAGGAATATAAATGGCAATTGCAGTAGAATCAGTATTTTTAGATCCGTCTGTGTATATTTTTCTATAATCTGACCATTTATGCAGTTCTCTATATACATCTTGTTTAGTGTGCAAGTTACTTTCTATGACAATGTGAAAGTCTGGGAATTTACAATCAAAAGTACCCCAGTAACAAGGCAAAACTGTATTTTTTTTTAAAACATTAAAATAAGTTTCATATAGACTATCCACATTTTCAGTTATGAATGGCCTGTTAATACAGTCCTTTAATTCCAATATTTTATAAAGTAAGTTATTATTATTATAATCTGAAAATAACTTTAAAATATACTTGTTTTTCAAAAAGTGAAATCTAAATATTAATGGTTCAATATTGCATTCAATTTGCAAAGATGTAATTGGGGATGAGTTCATTGCACCAAGAATAAGCCTTAGACATTTATTTTGAATTTTCTCAAGTTTCTCAATGAACTGACTTGAATTGGCAAAATTTAAAAATCCATATTCAAAATGGCTACGTACTAATGATTTATATAATATCTTTAAAGTTTTTGGGTCAGAACCCCATGAAGTTTTTGCTAAAGTTCTTAACATATTATATACACCATTAGCTTTATCTATAATACTTAAAATATAAAATTTAAAAGACATGTTACTGCTAAATATAATCCCTAAAAATTTGACACTATTTACAACAGACAAGACAGAATTGCCATAACTTATATTTACATTCTGTGAACACTTAGATTTGCTAAAGATAACTACTTTGCTTTTTTCTGTGCTAATTGTCAACTGCAATCTATCAAAATATGTTTTAAGCTTTGCAATTGCATTATTCAATTTTACAACAGATTCTTTTATACTGTTAGAGCTTCAATAAATAGCTAAATCATCAGCAAACTGTAAATTATACACTTTTGTTCCCAAAATAATGTTAAGTTTTCCTATATACAAAATAAACAAAAGAGGACTTAAAATGCTACCTTGACAACTACCTTTAAATGAATACTTCGGGCCATACAGCCGCTTATTATATTTTACAAATACATGTCTGCCATTTATAAAATTGAATATCCAATTTATTAATTTTGCAGGTAATCCAATGGAATTTAATTCAGAGCACAAGACTCTATGATTAATATTATTGAAAGCACCAACTATATCGAAAAAGACACAGAGCAGCGCCTTATTGTCAGAGAATGCTTTGAGGATGTCTAAATGAAGATGACAAATACTATCACGAGTGGATTTCCCTCTCCTAAAACCAAATTGATTATTAGGTAAGATGCCATGTTTTTCTATATAAAACTCAAGTCTCTGTTTAAGCAATTGTTCAAAAGTCTTGCCTACACATGATGATAAAACTATGGGTCTGTATGAATCTATTGAATCAGGTTTCTTATTTGGTTTCAAGATTGGAACTATACAATCAGTTTTCCAAGAATTAGGTATTTCATTTTGCATCCACAAGGAATTAAGTATATTTAGAAAGATATCAAGCGAGCTATCATTTAATTCTTTTAGCATGCGATAAGATACCCAATCTAATCCACATGCAGTGTCTTTACGTGATTTTAAAGCACATCGAAGTTCATTCAGAGTGAATGGATCTGTAATATATTTATTAGTGTTATTTATTCTGCACCCTAGTAATACAAAATCTGAAGTTTCTTGATCATTTACTTGGGTATACTTGTCTAGAAAAGGAGTAACCCATTCATCAGATGCACTTTTGCTAACACAGAATGTAGAATTAAATTTTCTCATGTATTGCCAGACACATTTCATAGGAGTATTTCTGTTAAAAGATTCACATAACTTTTGCCAACTTTTCTTTTTCTCTATCTTTAAGATTAATTTTTTACGTGCCTGTAACCTTTTGAAATTTATGTAATTTTCAGTTGAACAATTGTGTTTGAATAAAATATATGCTTGCTTTGAAGCCTCTACTGCCTCACTGCATGTGGAATTCCACCATGGAAGTGCTCGTTTGGCCCTTCTGCTACCATCATATGCTCTACTGTTATTTTGTCTCAATTTTAATTTTTGTGGACTTGATTCAGCTACTGTGCTATGAAGCACATCACAAAAACTACTATATGACTCATGCACATCACTACTTGATATGAATGATTGCAGCTTTTCATTAACTAATTTTGAATATTTTTTTCCAGTCAACTAATTTAAGGTTATAATGAATAGGAATATTTGATTGAATATTTACATTAGTATTGAAATGTGTCTGTAAAGATATTTTTGTAATCACAGGGAGGTGGTAACTACCAAGAGGATCGTCGTGGACATTCCAATTGCATGCCAAGGCAATGGAAGAGGATACAATAGTGAGATCTATTGCACTGGGTCTCCAGTTTGAAGAACCCACAGTAGTGGCACTACCATCATTTAATAGAAATAAGTCATTATTCTCTACTATGTTACTTATATCTCTACCACGCATATCAGTAGAATGGCATCCCCACAATGTATTGTGAGCATTAAAATCACCTGCGATAAACATTGGTTCAGGAATCTGTTTGACTAAGTTCTCAAGTTTGTCACTAGAAAAACTAGGAGTACTGTATGGAGGACAATAAATACTTACTATTGACAAATCTGTATTATGAAATCTAATTCTAATTGCTATATTTTGAAGTGAATTATCAGATCCAGTATGTATATTTTGAAAAGAAAAGTCATTTCTGACAACAATTGCAACACCATTGTGTCTATTACCCGAATCCAATCTAGTTATCGAATAGCCCCTAATAGTAAATTTCATTTCAGGTCTCAACCATGTTTCACATAATAAAGCTACATGAATGTCTTGTTCATATAAAAACTGAACAAGACAATTCTTATTACATAATACACTCTGAGCATTCCACTGGACAACCCTTAATGCCATTATTTAGTTTTATATGTTGTAAGTACTTCTCTAAGAGCATCTTTAATATTAATAGTGTTTGTTAAACCATTTGCCTTAATTTTAATTAAACTTTGTACAAGAATATTAATAATGTGATCATTATCTAGTAATTTCAATAAGTCCTGTTCTTTGTTATCATTATTTTTATTTGGTAATGAAGGAAACTGTTTTGTATTTAAAACATCAATATATGAAGAAGTATTGCCAATTTTTCTTTTATTTTCTACAATTTTTTGCCTTTTTACAGGGCAGTTACTATCAATAGCAATATGGCTACCTTTGCAATGGAAGCATGATAACGCTTGACTTTCACATTCTCGATAATTATGGTTATCTGCACACTTTGAGCATCTAGTTGAATTCTTACAAAATGCTGCTGTATGGCCATACAAAAGACAATTAAAACATTGCTTAATTGGTGGTATATATTTTTTAACTGGAAAAAGCCATGAATTTAACTCCACAGAATCTGGCAAAGTTGTAGTAGCAAATGTTATTGATACTGTTTGTGTTGGTTGTAATGTAACACCACTATCATTCTTTACTTTGCGCATAAATCTACGAATAGAAATAATTTTCTTTGAGCAAGTGAGATGTTTGTATAATTTAATATTGCTATATTCAGTAGGGACACTGGTAATTACACCAATTTGTTCAGATGCAGAAGCGGGTATAGAGGCTTGTAGTTTGTGTTGTTTAAAGAATTCTTTATTTTGAAGTGCTGCATTAGCCATAGTAGGCTTGTCAAATATAATTCCAAATTTAAATTTATTAATTCGTTTGAATTGCTTGATGCCCTTTATATTTCTTTGGAAAATGTTGGACAAGTACATAAGATCTCGGTTGCCTATAGGTCTCGTATCGTCTGTGCTTGATATAAAAACAATGAACTCTGCATCACCTGCATTCTCTGAATAGGAACGAACATAATGCGGTAAGAAAAATGGTTTATACTTAGCGGCTGAGGTTTCCTGGTCTAATTCATCGAAACCTGAAAAATTCTCTGAAGAAGTAGAGCCGGAGGTAGAGGCGGCGTCTCCATCGTCATTTTCTGCATCTCCACCTGGTTTGCGTTTCCGCTTCTTAGATTTTACCCTACCCATTTCCAAAGTTTTTAGAAGATTTGATGTGAATTTAATAACTTATGAGATATTAATTCCAATTAAACAAATTAAGATATAAAAAGAGCGCCCTTTTGCTTCAAGTTTTCCCGCGAAAAAAAAAACTTTTTTTTTTTTTTTTTTGGTAAAATTTTCCCTGTTACGGGACGGCAAAGGGATCTAGCCCATACAGCCAAGTCTTTAGTTTCATCTTCTTTCTTGAGTTTGGCATTAAAATGTGGGTGCCACACTTTTTAATGCATCTAGGGAGTGCTTGGCGAGAAATGCATGGTACAGACCTCATGATTGTGACTGATGAGAATTGTATAGTGGGATTTCCAACCACTATACAATTCTCAACGCCACATACACAAAACCTTTATTTCAATGATTCCTCATAACTGTTCGTCAACACGGATGCTTATGCAACAAAACGACACCACTTCCACTGCACAAAATCCACTCCGAAGCAATTTTGAATTATCGAAATAAAGATCGACATCCAGACGCCATGATTACCCGCCAAACACATTTTTTTTTTTTTTTTTTGGTTACATTTTCCCTGTTACGGGACGGCAAAGGGATCTAGCCCATACAGCCAAGTCTTCAGTTTCATCTTCTTTCTTGATTTTTGCATTAAAATGTGGGTGCCACACATTTTAATTCATCTAGGGAGAGCTTGGCGAGAAATGCATGGTACAGACCTCATGATGGTGACTGATGAGAATTGTATAGTGGGATTTCCAACCACTATACAATTCTCAACGCCACATACACAAAACCTTTATTTCAATGATTCCTCATAACTGTTCGTCAACACGGATGCTTATGCAACAAAACGACACCACTTTCACTGCACAAAATCCACTCCGAAGCAATTTTGAATTATCGAAATAAAGATCGACATCCAGACGCCATGATTTCCCGCCAAACACCCCCTTTTTTTTTGTAAAATTTTCCCTGTAACGGGACGGCAAAGGGATCTAGCCCATACAGCCAAGTCTTCAGTTTCATCTTCTTTCTTGATTTTTGCATTAAAATGTGGATGCCACACTTTTTAATGCATCTAGGGAGTGCTTGGCGAGAAATGGATGGTACAGACCTCATGATGGTGACTGATGAGAATTGTATAGTGGGATTTCCACTCACTATACAATTCTCAACGCCACATACACAAAACCTTTATTTCAATGATTCCTCATAACTGTTCGTCAACACGGATGCTTATGCAACAAAACGACACCACTTTCACTGCACAAAATCCACTCCGAAGCAATTTTTAACTATCGAAATAAAGATCAACATCCAGACGCCATGATTTCCCGCCAAACACTCCAAACATCATACAATTTTAGAATTCTTTCTAATCTGTGGTCATCACAGACTAGTTAGAGATAATTAGTATTCCTAAGTCATTGGAGATACTAGTAGTGGTCATGAGATCATACCAAGATCATACGGTTAAACCAATGTCGTAGGAATTCCTACGTCATTGGGTTATACACAGACACGACAGTGGTCGGTGTAGTGACCGGAATAAACAGGTAAAACTGGAAACCATACTACCAATAAAAAAGTGAAAAAAACTTTTTTGACCCTAAGTTACCTTTTAATGTTTCCGTTTCCTACCTGTCTCTTTTTAACTCTCCCCACGCATGACATTACGTGTGCTCTAGTGATTAGAATTGGAAATAAGGTTCAAGGTCAATTTTTTTGTCTTCAATTGTTGTTCGAGTTGTGGCTTCCGGTTTTACCTATTTTCTTGGTTTATAAACATCGTTTTACAAATAATCTACATCTTCCATCTTTACCTAATCTTTACATATTCTTTCTAGTCTTTGGTCATGTGGTGATGGATGACAACTGAAACTGACAGATGTAGAAGTGGAAGTGACAGATAGAGCGTATTCGGCCTCGAATCGAAATAATTTTCAAGATATTTTTATCAGTGAGTGCTACAACGTAAATTTTAATAATAATAATGCAACAATTAACAGTTTTCATGGTGAGTAAAATAAATTATTTTAGTAAATTGAGTACACTACAGAAATAAGTTGGGTCAGCTAACCTCTAACCTTCTTCTTTGCAAGGATATCGAAAGTTCACGTTCTTATATCGATGAATTATACTCATCGGATGCAACTAAAACTGTAGAAGCATTGGTGACACTCAAAAATTCAGTTATCGGTAGTAACCGCCAGAAAAGCTCAGTGATACAGCAAGGGGTCGTGCCGCGACTGCTGCAGCTAATGTCAGACGAATCACTGGATCCTAATATACGGCTTGAAGCCACCATTACCATAGGTAATTATAAATATATCTTTAATTTATTATTAAAAAACAAGTGTGATCTCTGCAATAAATATTCATAATTTTCAAGAAGTGGGTATGTATTTATGTGTAGGCACCAGGGCAACATAAGTTGTGTCTTATATATTTTTTAGTACATATATTTTAGTTTTTATGGAGGTTATGATAGTTCATGTGTAATACTGCAATGATAAAAGTTGTAATTACCATGTGAAAACCCCAATTACATACATTAAAAACAATAATCAATTAATTTTATCAATATAGTAAGAATTTCATCATGAACAGGGTCATTAGCAAAAGGTACAGCAGAGAATGTGATCTCACTGGTGGAACAAGGAGCCGCTACAGCAATAGTAGAGCTCCTCAAGACAGTACCAGTTGAAACAAAGTTAGCAGAGGCAGGACTCTGCGCTTTAAGAAGTATCTTTCTCCATCCACCTGCACCAATCTCATCACTTCCAGCCGATATGAGATTGCTCACAAAACTGACACGTAAGTTTTGTTTTAATGTTGTATCACTACTTATAATTTAAAAAATTTAATTATCTACTGAATCAGTTTTGTATAGTCACTTTCTACCCAAAAATACTATGAAATTTAATATAATTATGTAAAACTTCAGTAAAAGCAATGAAGACATAATAAAATTGGGTAAATCTTATCTTGTATCTGTATATAAACTTACTTGGATTATTATAAATAATGACAAATGCAAGAAAATAAAATGAGTAAAATGGTCCAGGAGCCATTGGTCCACTTTAAAGACACCTATGTCTATTATCTTACATGTTGTTTTATTATTATTTTGTTAATACATCAAAATCTGAAATGTCCTCAGTATACTTTAAACTTTATGAATACATAATGAGCTTGAAAATTAATTTACCAAATTGAACAGTTTTGGGTGGCCTCATTTGCAATCACCTGTACTTTTGTTATTATTACTTATAGGCAATGGGTGCCATTTGTCATTATTGCCATTCTTCTCATGTTATAATTAAACTTTTATAAGACAAGTAGTTTGATAATTTATTGGTTTTCAAGCTTATGTTGAAACCCATTTATATTATATTTCTATACTAATATTATAAAGAGGAAAGATTTGTGTGCTTGTAACAAATAATTTTAAAAGCTACTAAACCAATTTCAAAAGTACTTTCATTATTAGAATACTACATTATTCCTAAGTGATATAGGCTATATTTGATTTTTAAAAACTCCACACAGACGAAGTCACATTCGGAGCGCTACTAAGGTATAAAATAATAAGGATAATATTTACTACTGGATTATAAAGGCTGTGATTAAGATATTTTTAATACTTGCGAAGGACATTTTAAAACGTTTTTAAAGCATTGTAAGTTGAAATGAGAATAATTTTAAAATGAATGCCCAAAATATAGGAACAATATATTCAATGCCATTTTCTGCAGTTAGAAAATTTTGAAATAAGAAAGTTATCCAAAAACTTTCTTAGCAGTCTAATTCGAATTTATGATAGAGTAAACATCATGTTTTGCCTCCTAAAAATGTTTTTACTATATTTTTAAAGATATATTATAGCACACAAATTTTATAAAATAAAACATCTTTTTTATTCATAAATGACTATCAAATCTAGTAGTCCACAGATTGTAATATTTAATGTGGTCAAGGTTGAATGAGGTTATATCACTGTTTATAAACATAACTAAAATATTATCAAGACAGGTTTTAAATGAACATTGTTTGATATGATAACCAACTACCATTCAATAACTTAACTATACTATATCGAAAACAATACTGAACAAGACATAAATACTATAAATACGCTTTATATGCTTTGTGTTTTTTATTGTGGTGCACTGGCGAGAATTCCCAATTCGGATTCGGCGTTCGGTCGGTCGATTTCGCCCGACGGTGGTGTCGCGCTATCAAACTTTTACATACGTTTGATTCTATCGGCAGAGTTCGGCCGTTAACAGTTTTGGTCTACGTACGCCGTTAGGGGGCGCTAGTGCCTCGTTGCTCGCTGCGCGCGCTACCCCTTCATCTACCAACTCAACCCACAAAAGGGGACTGCTCAGACCCGGCTTCAGTACTATGCAAAATTATGCAAAGAACCTCAATAATCACCTGCTCCGTTACCTACTACCAAGAGGATCACTCTCTAATCTGACGATCGACAGTACGGCTTTAGGCCGAAACGATTGACGGGTAGAGACGGAACAAGGCCTGGGCGACGAGGGCGACCGCTTAGATCCTCGTGTCGCGCCTCGAATATATTATTATTATTACCACACCCACCCCCGACCTATATATTGGTCATAGGACCTCCCCCAAGAATCTCTTAACTCCTGCACTGCGCTGTATCCACCGTAACTTAAATTGTATCCATAAGTATGTTTTGACTAGTTTTTTTGACTTTCAGAAATCGCCCGCGACGGTTCAGGGACTGCCCGCGCTTGTGTAGTGCGTATACTGTCTGTATGGTGTGGCGGAACTCGTGAGCAAGAGGCCTTATGCGCGGCAGGCGGCTGCGCAGCCCTGGCCTCCGCTCTGGCGCCTTCGCCCCGAGCCGCGCCTCCGCCCCCCGCCCGGGTACTGCCCGCGCTCGATTTACTCGCCGCGATGTGCTTTGAAAACGCAAACGTGTCACAAGTCGCGTTGAATACTAAGTGAGTTATTAATATTGTTAGAAAGTGTAGTTTATTTAAATCGTCGCCCTGACATGGCGTTTTAAATTTATTTATTAGCTTAGGTACCTATAATTATGTAGTATTCGTTTCTTAATAACACATAAAGAAAATAAATTTTAAAGCAAATATGCAAATATAAAGACATCATAAATGACGTAGTTGTATTGAGTGCAAGTATTTACATATGCATGCCAACTGTTTTTAATCTGTTTGCAACGTGTTCGTACGCGTGTCAGCCGTGTGATGCCGTCAGAGTAGAATAGCATCACCCCATATCCTCCAATGGGTGTCGTAGAAGGCGACTAACGGATCAGCAAAGGGGTATTGATCAACTTATACTCTGTCCACCAATCCGCATTAGGCAAGCGTGGTGGACTGCTGCCTAAACCTCCTTCGATGACAAGGAGATGCCTTGTGTCCCAGCAGTGGGTCGAATTATAAAGGTTGTTAAGACGTACGCGTGCATTGATTGTCACGTACACTCAACAAAGTTCTCGGTATTCCATTTAGCAGACAGAATCCTTTAAACGACTGTCCTAGACCAAGCCCCGCCTACTTATTCCGGCCAATAGAACATTACCTTAATATTCCGCAGCCTATAAGGCGAAGTCTTTTCACTCCGTTTTCGCACACCGCATCCTGGCCTCGCAGCCGCTCCAGCGTGCCCGAGCTCTTATTGGCTCTAACTGGTATTGGGGGGCGGGTCGCTTGCTTGCTTGTCAATCAGACACGTCCGTGCTAAGCTATTCTCACCTATAACTGGTACACCGGAAACTTTATCGGTTTTGCATGTTATTCGTAGCGCCTAGTATGTGCGATGCGTAACGTACATCGTGTAATGATGGCACTGGAGATAGTAATGAAACAACAATAGATATAAGAAACTGTAGATGGGCAATGGGAAAGAAGCATAACACTACAGTATACCAAGAACAGTCGTTTATCTGCGGGCTGTCGGCGAGTTATTAGCCTACTCTGCGTTGACGCTGGGGTTCGTAAATGTGCCGGGCGGAAACGAGCGGCGAGCGAATGTGCAATGACATAAAACGCGCGATCACACCGAGACGGCGCGGCTGCAACCACCTTATGCCCCCATATTTTTATGTCAATGTGTGCGTCACAGTGCGTGCGTACACGGCGCCGAGTACGTACGCACACATTCTCATGGATAGCGGCCAGTTTGTATGAAGATGTATTACTGTTCTTGGTATACTGTGATAACACGTACATTAGAACGAGATAGATAGACGAGACCATTTCACGTACACGCAGGCGTTAGCACGATAACTCGAGTATGCTTTAACTTATTGCAACCAAATTTAACATGTATGTATCTCATCAAAATATAAGATTTCTATCAACTTTTGAGTCGTCGATCACGAAAGTTAAGCAACTCGGTCGGTACTCGGACGGGTGACCGAAAATTTGACATGCATCAAAATATAAGGTTTCTATCAACTTTTGAGTCGTTTCTGGTATACGAGAAAGTCAAGGGGATACCACTCCCGATTTTATTGGTCTCGCCCTAGTAGATTCATTGTCAATCTATAAACGTTAGTAATTATAAATCTATGGAAATAACTAAACTGCTGATTAAATACCGACTTTATTTAAATTATTCAGCAATTAATCAGCAGAGCTGACTGTATGAAAATTAGTCAGTAATTTGTATCAATAGACCAATACTCTAGAAATATAAATTTTCAACCTTATTTTGTTCACCACCCACTCAGACAGTAGGTTGGTTTTTTTAGAGCTGTTGCCACGATTATATGCCCTCTAATTTTGTTTGGGTCTTTTACTCGCCTACGTTGAAAATCTATTAAAGAATCTACCTAATACCTATACTTATCTATATACAGATATGGCGACAAGAGCATACCAGAACTGCTGATAGCACTTGTGTCTCGAGACAAACCATTAGCAGTGGCAATGGGCGCTGCGCGTTGTCTTACGTTTTTACATCGAGCGGGAGCTCTAACCGCCGATGATAATAGGTATGTTTTATGGAAATAATTTTCTAGAACACTAAATTTGATTTTTTTTGACAACTTCTATCGTCCACTGCGAGTGTTCTGAGGAGCTTTTTTCCCTAATCCCACCATCTCCCTTCCTTTTAAGGACTACGCGTGCCAGTTTACTGTGCTACCGACAAACTGTGTATTCCAACGCGAACTAAGAAATTCGGCAACTCATTTCATGTTCCACATTCAAGAAATGGAATTCACTGTCAGCACACGTCTTCCGTCCTTACAATTCTGGGTCATTCAAAAGAGACGTGAAGAAGCACTTTGCAGGTCGGCAAGGCGAGGGTGGCTATCGCGGCGGCTTATATCTCGCACTAGATATCTTCGCATTTGGAATCCTTTTCTGCTTACCATCCAAGTGGAATGGAGAAACTTGCTTGACTTCTTCATTAAAAAAAAAATTGATCTTCTGGTTTCGATACCCAACCACCAACTTATCAGTCTGTCCTAGGGAATCCAATCCAGTAGGAAATTCTCAATTCCGGTATTTGCGGGACTGGAAATTTTGACGATGCTGTGATGGGGACAAAGCCGCTCATAACGATAGTGTTTACAGCATTGTGTTCATACAAACTCAAACTTCTTTATTCATTTAAGTACAATTTATGAAAGTCAAGTTTGATGCCATCGATTCAAGAGTCTACCAGGATACCTTGTGCTGAGAAGAACCGGCAAGAAACTCAACAAGTTTTTACAGTTTTTATTGTATTGACACAATAGAGTACTTTGACTCCATATATAGTGACGAATCGGCGCGCACGCACACATACAAACGTCGTTTACTCGGCGTTTTTTGCCGTTTTGTCGGCTTTGCCGTTCAGAGTATGCTTAGCGGCCGTGTAAACGACGTTTGTATATGTGCATGCGTCGATTCGTCACTATATATGGAGTCAAAGTACTGTATCGTTCTCTATATTGTGTCAATACTCTATGTTGTGGTATTGATTTGGAAAGAGTCATAATATTTTCATTGTCAAGTCTCTAATATTTAATCAATAAATTATAATTTAAACTTACAATAAAAAATACAGTTGATAATTTATGCAATACCACAATGTTTGAAGGTTCCGGGTGAAACTAACTTCTACCTTCGTACTTATAAATAGGTGAAATGAAGTTTACAAAATCTTCTATGACTTGTAAATGAGTACGTTAAAGATGAGGTGTTTCGTAATACTTTGTTGTTGTTTACTTTTCTTTTACATCATTGATGTCATCGTTCTTAATGCCTACGCTATGTAACATAATTATTGTAATTTGATTATTTACAGAGTTGTTTTTGGGGCGTTGCCATGTCTGGCGCGTTTATGTACCAAGGAAATACCGGAAGACATTAGGGCGTCGGCCGCTGAAACGTTAGCATATTTGGCAGAGGTGAGTATGTTCGCAACAATGTTGTTTAAATTATATTATGTCGACTGGGCTCTGTCTAACGACATTCCTATTTAGGCTTTAAAAATTACGTTAAATTAAGTGGCAATTCCTGTTGTGTAGTCTTGGGTTGGTCCAGGCTAAATATTCTAAAGTACCCTTTTCTCAATTAAAAACTAAAATCAACAGAAATTAACTTATATTAATTATTAAACTGAAATACTATACGAACCAATGAGTACTTATACAATTTATATTACATAGGTACACTTTGAATTTTCTTCTTCTTCTTTAATTAATGGCGTTCGCGTTATTTATCGCATTTCGCCAAAGTCAAGTAAAAATGTACTTTTAAAGTAACAGACAATTGTACGGTAGATTGAGGTTAAAATTGGAGTCTCTCAACACGTGTTTTTACAACAAGAACTCGGGAGAAACTCCCACTTTGAATTAACCAAACAATGTAATACAATCAATGTTTCCGCGAGAAAAAATTATGTTTGGTTTGACAGCAACCTCGCCAACTTAGAGGAATCGCCACTGGCAAAATTGAATTTAAATGTCTATAAAACTATAGATTATTTCCCCGTTAGGATTAATCGCAAGTGCGCGTAGGTACAGACGACGGCATAGATAAGGATACTACAAAACTTCAAATATTCTCAATAGACTTTGTACTCTAAGCTAATGGAATAAGGTCGTTATTAGTATAGGAGTAGGAAATAATTAAGGAAGAGAAAAAGAGCATCATTTCAAATTACCAATTCAATATTGGTCAGGTCGATACTTCCCTACAAAGGTTGGCAGCTATTTCAAACCATTTGATGAGTTCGCTGGCGGACATCGTGAACTGCCCGTCTCCGGCCGCCAAGCAAGGCGCCTTCAAGTGCTTCGCTTCTCTGGGGGCTAACGATGAGGACATCAGGAAGCGGATCATAGAGACACATGGCCTGATGGTGCATGTCGTCAATGGAATGAACAATCCAGAACCTTCCGTGAGTATATTTTAATTTGTGGATCATTAATAAAATCCAGACACAATAGGGTACTTTACACTATGAAATAAAAGAATATAAAATTGAATTTTCATGATAGATATTGCAAAAAGTAATTTTATAATTAAATTTTAAAAATCGACTTTTTTAATCTGTCCCTAAAATCTTTAAAACGCCGTTCGCCATATTGGATGCGACGTGACGTCACTCCGTTAGTAAACAAAGTAGATTTCTATCGCAGTTTGTGTTGATTTTGAAATCGCAGTTGTTTCGTTTTTTTCACCGGCACGGAGGCATGGCGGATCGGCGCGAAAATTCAAAATCAAAATTAAAACTTAAGTTTTAGAAATATGTTTTAGAAAAATTATACTGGTTAATTACGACCTCTGGATTGATTTAAAACAGTCTTCAAAAAATGGTGTAATACCCTATTGTTTTAATTGTCTCGCGGTAGATATCCACCGAGCGGGGACCAAAAAAAATTCGCTGTCTCTATTGCCAATGTTTTAGCCTATGTTTGCTTGCTATGTTCGCTTTCGATCCAATCCTTGCAGAGAGTCTAGATGACAGTGACGTCCATATTTACAAACATTACTATGAGGTCTCACTATGCGTACTTTAAAATGAACGCAGAGCTAAGGTAGCTAGCTAGCTATATTACGCAACGCACAGATCGAGATGTCAAAAGCAACGTCCATTTTAAAAGTGTAAATTTGAAGTAGAGTTACAAAAACTTATCTGACCCGTTGGCGTGTCGCTAGTGGTGAACAAATAGTGTTATAGAAATGTCAAAATCTATAAGTAAATCGTAGTTCTAATTTTTGCCGCCAGGTCAGATAAGTTTGTCACACTCTGATGAAACGTCAGTCAATTGAGCAGAAATGAATCAATCACAAAGCTCTATTCAACGCAATGCGTTTACTTATTCAAAAGTCGTTTGAGTATTGTTTATGAATCAATAGTCTTGCCATATGGAACGCACTGAGAAATGCCTTACTTCGCATATTACTGTTATTTTACTTGGACAAGTATTGTTTGTGAATACGGCTATGAGAATCTCACGGGAGATACCTGTCGACTAGAAACTCTCTACGAGAAGTACGTCCTACAGGCTAGAGGACCCACCATGGTCCTCCCTTCCTTTAGATATCTCCGGCGAAACTGAAAGATCGTCTACTGCCAACAAAGATAGTATTAATATAATCTTAGCCCATTAATACCATAAAGTTACAAATGAACACGCAAATATGGGCTTCAACACTGTAGATACATTTTACAATGGCTAGATAAGGCATATTTATTAAAAATCTATATTTAATGTGTCATTATAATTATAGTTTTAGCATACTGATGAAGTCCAATGAAGCAGTTTTTGTTTTCATCAAAATCAGGCTCGGGACTTCTTTGAGCATTTTTCGTTATTCCTTATAGTTTAGGATTTGGCCCTGAAGGCCCACTTGAAAAATTCAACCGGTATGTTTGAAATTTTGAATAATTATTAATTAGATCGTTAATTCGTAGGTCCGTTTGGCGGCTGTGAGATGTTTGCACTCTCTATCAAGATCTGTACAACAGTTACGGACGACATTTCAGGTACAATTCAACCGTTTTGCCATTCCTGATTAATCCGGTAAAGTACTGAATAATAGGTTATTGTAATGGTCAACATTAATTTAATTTGTTTTAATTTTAATTTGATATCGTTAGTTCATTTTAAAAGATCAACTAATTATGAATATTGCCAAATTGACTTAACTTCGTAGCCCACTTATATACAACACTATTTTCTAATTAGTCCAAAAATTTTAGTGCTCCCATTCATCAAACTAAACAACTTTCGCTTTGGAACCAAGACTGAAATCGAAAAAAAAATCAGCTGTTTCATACCTTTTAGTTGAGTAGGTATTGCTATATTGTATGGAACAGCTAATTTTTTTTTCTACTTCCGTCTTTGTCCCATAGCAAAAGTGTTCAATTTGATGAGTGGGACCTCATGCTAAAATTTTTGTACTAATTAAAAAATAGTGGTGTATAGTATAGACCGATTTTCTTACAGGACCATGCCGTATGGCGTCCTTTAATGCAGCTACTGGGTGACTCGCCCGGCACTGAACTCCTTACCGTCGGGTCGTCCACACTCTGCAATCTGCTGCTAGAGTTTTCCCCTGCCAAAGAACCAATGCTAGATCAAGGTTTGATCACTTTTTGTTTATGTTATTTATGATTCTGTTCGTTTTATCCTTGCCGTTAGTTGGTTACATGAAGCGCTGATGTTTTAAAGTGACAATGTTCCTCTGGACCAAAATTAAAAAATAATGTTTTCAATTTGTTTTCATAATAATCTTGAAAATATTTCTAACTTTGATCCTGAATAACTTCATAACTATTAATTTCCCAGATATAGTCAAGAAGAAATAAATGATCCTAATGATGAGCGGAATACGTAGTTCTCGGCTTTGTCATAGGTCCTGTTACACCCGTTACAATAGAAATCCTTTTGTAAGAAAAAATAAGACCCAGGCGGACCAGAATTTCTGACCACATTTCCTCTAATGACTAATTAATTAATAGTAGTATAGACATTAATCATTATTATTGTTACAGAGTTATTACCTATGAAATGAAATGAAATGAATAATTTGACCAGTTTCTCTTCCTAGGTGCAGTGGAAATGCTTTGCAATTTAACGAAGAGACCGGAAGCGGCGTTGAGACTGAACGGAATATGGGCACTGATGAATATGGCTTTCCAGGTATCGTAATAGCTTTCTAGCGTCTATAATGAAATTATATTACTGTCTATTTGCTACTTGGAAAAATACTTAAAATGGTAAATATTAATTTAAAGTTTTGTATCCACATAAAATGGTTTTAAGTATTCTTAGTAATTGACTTAACGATGATAATTATTTTTGTATTTCTTCAGTCTAACTCTATATATGCGAATATTATTCTAATCAGACAAAGATAGGCACACTAATGCCGAATAAGAATTGAAAGAAAAATACTTAGCACAAATTCGTTGGAATCTCTTAAGTCGTGGGTAATTTTGAAAGAGCACTCGCTCTGATACCAAGAGAGTGCTACATCAGCACCGAACAAGAATGTTCTTAATTTGTATTGTAATAAAAACACATATTGCTGTAGCCTCAGAATGTGTAGCTGTAGTTGCGAAGTTACATTTGTTCGTTACCAACGTTCTTTGAAAATTTAAGCTTTTATTTCAATGTAGTAAGGTGGTAAAATGTAAAAATTGGCTCCATAGTTACGTTTGTTTCAACGTTCCTCGGAAACCAGCATCTATTTTAATGCAGTAAGGTCGTAATTTGTAAAAATTAGCTTCATAGTTACGTTTGTTTGATCATTCCTTGGGAAAAAGCTTCTATTTCACTGCAATAAGGTCGTAATTCGTAAAAATTGATTTCATAGTTACGTTTGTTCCAACTTTTTTGGGAAACCAGCTTCTATGTCAATGCAATAAGGTCGTAATTTGTAAACATTCGTTTAATTGTGAGTTCGTTTAAACGTTTCTGCGAAACCAGCTTCTATTTCTATGCAGTAAGATAGTAATTTGTAAAAATTGGATGCGTAGTTACGTTTGTCTTAACGTTATTGGAAAACTAGCTTCTGTTTCAATAAAATAAGGTCGTAATTTAATACTAGAAAAAATGCACTGAAAAGATCGACTTGCCTCAGGCGGGACTCGAACCCGCATCTTCCACAATCCGGGCAAATTTCAAAGATTTGATGAAACAATGTTTACCATAAAAACATAAGCACCAAGCACTGACAAATTTCGACAGCGAAAAGCAGTGTCTCGGTGGGGTAATTGATCAACGCGTCCGCCCGAATTGTGGAAGATGCGGGTTCGAGTCCCGCCTGAGGCAAGTCGATTTTTTCAGTGCATTTTTCTAGTATTAATATTTACGCGTTTGTAAACGCAACAATAAAATTATTCCACAGGTCGTAATTTGTTAAAAAATAGCTTTATTTTTTGAAAAAACGTTTGTTTTAACATTCCTGGGAAACTAGCTTTTAATTCAATGCAGTAAGATCGTAATTTGTAAAAATTGACTGCATAGTTACGTTTGTCTTAACGTTATTGGAAAACTAGCTTCTGTTTCAATACAATAAGGTTGTAATTTGTTAACAATTGGCTTCATATCTACGTTCGTTTCATCATTCCTGGAAACCAGCTTCTATTTCAATGCAGTAAGGTCGTAATTTGTATAAATTGTAATAGCAGTAAACATATCGTTTTATTCTAGGCGGAACAGAAAGTGAAGCAACGTATCCTGTGTTGCCTGGGCACAGAGCAGATGTTCCGATTGCTGGGCGATAGCGACACTCGTGTCATCATGAAGACTTTGGGCTTGTTGCGCAATTTGCTCTCGACGAGGCAACATATTGACGCTATCATGAGCGAGTATTCATCACAGGTTATGCAGGTAATATTGAATTATAATATTTTTACGTATCATAAATAGTTGATAGATTAACTTTTAATTCTCATGGCATTTTCCGTGATGTATAGCTCGATTAGCAAATGCCCTTCCTATTTTGCTTCATATCAGTCCCTCGCTGTTTGAGGCTTCTCGAGTGACTGACAGTGCTAATAACACTGTTAATATGGCGACAATTATAACATAGTTAGTTAGTCGGACTTAAAAGAAGCTCTAACAAAAGCAAACCGCCTATTTAAGTTGAAGTAGTATTGCAAATACCACCTTACACTTTATGTATTTAAAATATTTTTTTATGTTATTGAAATGAGGCTTCGGTTTTAGGCCGTGATAGTGGTGCTAGAAGGCTCGTACCCTGCCGAGGTGAAGGAGCAAGCGCTATGCATCCTTGGCAACATCGGCGACGGAGAGAAATCCAAAGATTTCATCATGGCCAACGAAGACGTGCTCAGAAAATTAGTCGACTATTTGGTGAGTTATTCAAGTTTTATTGTTGCTGTTATAGCGACACATTCTGAAAACAGTTCACAGTTAAAAACAAATATCGACGCTTGAAAGGCAAAATTGACTAAGCGACATGGAGTTAATTGTTCAGGAGGACGACTTAAAGATTCATTTTTCATTCAAAAAACGTGATAATTCGTAAAGTCCAAAATGTAGAAGCGACATTAAAAGTCGTCGTAGGAAGGCGTGAGTTAGACCAAACGACGCAGAAAAATTAGGCGATTCAAACTGTATATATAACTCAATTTGGCTCAAAATGGCGCTTAGTCAACTTTTCCTTTCAAGTGTTCTCGGAGGAGAGGCGACCTGCGGAAGCGGTATGACGACGCTGTGCCTTATTGGCTGCGCCATATTACGCTAGTATTCTATTGGCCAGAGTAAACAGTAGGCGGAGCTTGGTATAGGGCAGTCGTTTAAAGGATTCTTTACTAAATAGAATACCGAGAAGTTTGTTGACTGTACCTTGATTGACCCCGAATTAGTCTTGAGACCGAGATTAGCCAAAAGATACATACGTCGGACGTCAACCTTCAAGATGGATCGATGATATTACCACGGTCAAAAATTACCAATATTTTATATTTTTAGTATTTTGGAGTCCAAGGTGGCCGTTGCATTTTTTTGGGATAAATCTATGTATTGTTTTAAGCTAACGTGGTCACTATCATTTGAATGAAAGAAAAAGGGATTTAAACCCTGATAATTTTTAAAAAAATAACGTTTTTTTTTTGAAAAAAATATTGAACTAGAAAAATGCACTGAAAAAAAATCGACTTGCCTCAGGCGGGACTCGAACCCGCACCTTCCACAATCCGGGTGGCGGGAAGGTGCGGGTTCGAGTCCCGCCTGAGGCAAGTCGATTTTTTTCAGTGCATTTTTCTAGTATTATATTTACGCGTTTGTAAACGCAAAAATAAAATTATTCCAAAAATATTGAAATCAACTCAGAAGCCGATCCCAAACCACCTGTTTTAAGGGTGTTGGTTATTTAGTTTACATGTTGTACATATATAATTCTTATCTATAACAGAAAGAAAGGAGAAATCACACGACAAAATCCGTTACCAATAAACTACTAGGAATATAGATTTTTTTACAGATTTTTCCCAGTCTTTGGCACTCATTACATTAAAGCGCAATCATGGCCCATGTGCCATACTAAATCAGGCATTTCCCTCTGCAGGCGCATCCCGAGAGTAAGCTCCAGGAAGCGGCGCTATTCGTGGCCGGGAACCTGGTGTGGCGAGGGGAGCCGGGCTCCGCCGCGAGACAGGCGCGCCTCGCGGAGGTGGGAGTGCTGCGCGCGCTCAAGCTGCTGCGGGCCAGGCACGACGCCGCGCACCTTCACGACAAGTAACATATCAGATTACAACTATTTTTTCAACACCATTGCTCGTAATTGGTATGTAACTACACCAATTTTAGTTTCACAATGTATCATATTACCAACTTATAATATCTTTCGAATTTCAAATTCGATTACCGCACAGTTTGGTAATCAAAAGTTAATAGTTTCGTAAAGAAAAGTCACGCTTTTATTTATAAGAAAAAAAAAATAGGAACCAAAGAGAATTTATATGCAAAATGCTGAAACATTTTTGTAAATTAAATAAGTTTGGCGTTTAGAAACACTCTGTTTAAAGATATACAATTATAAAAACCTTATTTAAAATTACAACTATTAAATATAAGTCATACATAAATATTAAAAACGGCAGAGGGTGAGGCAAACACGCATAGCTCAAATTTACTCACTCGTGCACACTGTTGCAAAAATTGTAATCGCTATTATGAGCGCACACTCGCGGGCTCGGCTAACCCGCGTACCACCATATCGCCTAACGTTGCTATATAGTTGTTTCTGTCGCAAAATTTGTAGATGAAAAATTGTATTGTTATGTGAAACAGTAGTTTATTTGAATAGAAAATTACTTCCGTGTGATAAGCAACTCCGTTTTAGGATACTTTAATGTTTCTGATCTTCGTTTACAAGAAAACACTCCGCAACCAATAATTTTTACGAGGTCCGCTTAGCGACAGAGACGAATTCAAAATGGCGGCTGGTCGTCGCGGCGAACTAGTTTTTATAAACTGACATGAACTTTGTTCATGTACTTTTGCAGAGGGGAAGCGTCCGCTTGCCACGTCCCGTATTAAATTGTCTAAGCATATTTATGAATACATGTCGATGTTTCTCGTTTAATTTTTGCAATATCTATCATGAAAATGCAATTATATATTTTTTCTTTCATGTCGTAAAATACTCTATTGACAATATAATTTTCTTTTAATAGTATTTTTTATTGTGTTGATAGAAAATAGAAATTAAAAGACTCAACACGTATTTTTTAATTTTCTTTAATTTTAATTCTAAGTATTTTAATTTAATATTTCAAAACTTACTCATTCTAAAACTACGTAAGTGCAATTGTAGGATTGTTGTGGGTTAACCCAATAAAACCCAATAAAAGATATTATGACACTTGATTGGTTATGACCAGTGAAATTAGTAAAAAGAAGTTTCTATAATTTGATAATTATGCCAATTGAAACGTTATTTGTAATAAAATTATGGCAAACAAAAATATTCCAAAAAAAAACAAGTTTGATAATTACCAAACCATTTGGAGTTTTGGTCATCGAGAACACTAAATTATTTTTTCAGAATTTATTAGTTGCTAAATTATGAGATCTTAAAAAAAATGTAGCGTAGGATTAATACAGAATTTTTTTTTGCCATCCATCTTTTTTTTAATTTATGGCCAATTAGCCAAACTTAACCTCATATATTTGACAGTTCCGACATCTTTTTTACTTTCCCGTACGTAGTCTTTACGTAGTATAGAGGAAGTCTTGTTCAATTTTGTAGAGCCCATGACATTAAGACAAATAAAATCCATAATTTTATTTCTCTTAACCCGGCGTCAGCGGGGATGGGCCTTAAAAATAAAAGATGAAAATAAATTATAATTATAAAACAATATTATATAAATAGCTAAAATCTTAAAAGTATAAAATAAAATGAAAAACAATACATTAGCTACGAGTCTTAATTCTTATTCCTTATGGTATATATTTTTGTTTAAACTAGTCCTGCTCTTAGTCAATAATAATAGTACAGAGATTTTTCATTTCCAAGCGTTCTCATCGGCAAGGTAACCAAGAACAAGATAAACTTATCTTGTTTTTTGACACAACCTCGCTTCCACGTCACCATTATTTGCCTGCTCTGTCAGCTTCTGAAAATGTCCTGCTAATGCACACAATACCAAAGCCGCTGCTCTGTCAAAGTCGTGAGAAGGTTGCGTGAGTGTAGATACCGTCTCCTGTCTCGAGCGAGTCTCTCGGCGAGTGGCCTAATCCTTTCCGAGTAGATAAAGTGTGCTAAGACCTTTAGCGACATCTACGTTAATACTATGTATTTCATTAACTTGCGTGAATGCCTTTCAACAAGACATATCGTGCATATCTTTTTTATTCGGCACATATATACAATAATTAGTTTTGATAGATAGATACACTTCCCACTTCTATCAAGAGAATTGAGTCAAAGATGTAGAGGTAAATAAATTTAAATTTGGTTGTAATATTGTGAAGATCGCGAGTATATGAAAAAGCTAATAAATAATTATATAATTCTTAAAATTTTCTAATTATTATTCTTTTTAACTTCTAACATTCGTGTTCGTTTTAGCATTCTTGTTATTGAAGTATCCCAGTCTTTTGAGGGGGTAGATTAATTAGTAAATTACATTTTTTCTTGTCCTCGCGAGCTGTAGTTCGTACGTTTTCTATGAATGAATTTTGTCTTTACAGTTTGATATTTATAACTGAATTGACCAACCATTTAAATGTTTGTACCGTATGAATCATACGAACGGACCCTAGAGGAAAACTGCTGTAAATGTTAAAAATAACGAATTTTACTCAAAGGAAACTTTATTTTTGGAGGTAAGAAAAATTTCATTCATAGAGTTTACAAAATATTGTACAATATTGGATTATGATTTTCTAATTTAAGAAATTCACTTGCGGCCTTTTGTGACGCTGCATAACTGTAAAAGAATGTTTTCTGTGCAGAGTTCAATTTGAACGATCGGTACAGAATAATAAATGCAATATTCCTATATGTGTCCATAATGGTAAAATAAAGTTTCCTTTGAGGAAAATTTGGCATTTTCAATATTTACGGTAAGTACTTTTCTTCCAGGGTCCCTAGCTGCGATTCATCCTCTTAGTACGTTCGTTATGTCGGACGAAAAATGTTCAAAATATGGGGCAGCTGAAAATTAAGGTAATATATTATACGTCAACATATGCTCAGATATTAATACCCAATTAGTTACTATTATTATTGAAATTGTTTTACTGTCAAGTTGCATGATCTTATTTAGAAACGTGCACCTAATACAAACCTCAAAAACATTTGGACCTTGAAGAAAGCCAATTGGAGAGACACCATAAAAAATAATAGCCCCGTAAATAATTACAATGTATAGGGCCGATGCTAGAACCTTGAGGTACCCCAAAAATTTTAACACTGTTTTTCCTATTGCAGGGTGAAGACGGCGTTAGCTCAGTTCAATGAGTTCACATAATATCATCGGGGCCCCAAACGGAAGCGCGTGAAGCGGTCTTAAGTGCTAACGGACGCTTGTGATTTAGTCAGTGAGTCAGTAACTAAGGTGTACATAGTTAAGTTTGCAGACGACATCGGCGTCGTCGACGTAATTTATTTTAATTTATATAATTAACACTCAGAAGTTAAGACTAATTAATAAAATGTGATCTGTTTTTCAGACCTGTAACTTGGGATTGTAATAAAAATATGTATAATGTTAGTCCACGAAGATCTCAATACGAAGAATTAAGATTATCAAATATTAATTTTTAATAATGAAATAGTATCGCCGGGCATGCAATACTGTCGCAACAATCTCAGGCTTCAGATTCATCTGTCACACAATATTCACAAAACTTTGTTTTATCTATCTCACTGTCTTTTTAGACGTTATTATTAGGAACTTTGAATATATTCAAAGATATGCACGTAGACTGTCCACAGACAGAGGTGCTAGTTTCCCTCGCAAAACGATATTTTTGTGAAACTGGCGACTGTAGTCAAACTACACATAGGATAATGTAGTTAGATACGTTCATTAGTACACAGTGATCGAAATAGGTAGTGTTGATAATTATAAGTTGAGAACGACATAGAGTGGTTAAAACCACTTCCTTAGCTTATTGTGGACTATTTATTTTGATAATAAATGATGCTTGAAATTGGTATACCTAATTCTGATAATTACAGTATGATTTAAAATAATAAATATGATTTAAAATAAAAATAATAAAAAATGATTTAAAAATTAATTTTATACCAATTGCGATCACTGCTAATAAGTAAAAAAAATATTTAGAAA
Organism: Elophila nymphaeata; assembly: GCA_955850985.1. Lineage (NCBI taxonomy): Eukaryota > Metazoa > Arthropoda > Insecta > Lepidoptera > Crambidae > Elophila > Elophila nymphaeata. The sequence goes on along the minus strand of OY039082.1, from coordinate 18,204,025 downwards.
TTGTCCTTTCTTTTGGAATAAACGCTAGAATGTGCGAAAGTGTGAAATATGAATTGGTAATATTTAAGTAATGTTCGCAGTGCAATATCTAATACCATTACTAGTAAGCTTACATTCGTATATGGACGTTATTGTGTCAACATGTATAAAATTCGAATAAGGAAAGAACTGGGAAGGTAGCTTTTGATAAATTGAATGGATAAAATGTAATTGCTAAAATGAAAACATATGGTTGGAGTATTTAACAGCTCTTTATTGTATGACAGTAATTTAAAGAAATATTGGTTTTGGTTTATTTTTTCATAAATATTGAATTATCTGAAAGATAACTTGGCTTAGGGCCGGTTTTACTGGTTCTGATTAAGACATCTGGCAGTTAAATTTACAGTCTTGTATGGACTATCTGTTAAATAAACGCATATGGGAACTTAGAACCCGTGAAACATTATTCATGTAAATTCGAGAGTTGAATTGCTTATAAATTATAATCAAAAAGTTTTTTTGTACATTCACGAGTAAAAATATGTACAGTCAACAAAGTTACTAGTATTCCATTTAGTAAACTGAATCCTTTAAACAACTGTGCTGCATCACGCTCCGCCTACTTTTTACGTCGACCAATAGAATATTAACGTGGTTATGGCGCAGCCAATAAGGCGCAGCGTCTTCACTCCACTTTCGCAGGTCGCCCCCCTATCGCCTGCTCTTATTGGATCAAACTGGTATTGTGGGGCGGGTCCTCGTCAGATACGTCGGCGCCACCCGATTATCGCCTACTAGTTATACACCGGGAAATTTGCCCATTGTAGACAGTTCAGTATCTTTATTACCTATACAATAAGAGTCACGAGCTGTCTCGACACAGTCACAGTCAAAATGGTGTCCATTTTTACCTGTGACTCTTATTTACAACATAATTATTATGGTTTTACAGTGCTTTTAATAAGGTCTTATAAAAGCTCGTGACTGGACTCTTTAAAACTAAAAGTTTAATGAACGAGTCCACTGAATACTCATTATTGTATGTAGGTATACAATAAATAGTGTGAATTTTTAGTTTGTTACAATAATTTCTTATAAGAATATAATTATGTATTAATTGAATAAGATCACCAAAATCTTAGAAATATTAAGCCTAATTGCTGTTAAAGTTACACGAAACAAAGATTTATATTGTTAGCTTATCCCTCGCTTTCTCTATCGCCGAAAAATGTGTGCGCGATAGGCGAACTATCTAACATTGCGCCATTGTGAAAGAAAAGGAAAGAAAGATGACGGTTAACTTAATAACTATACAAAAGAAAGAGATGAAACAACTGCCCTCACCGCGTTCTATGACGACAACGTTCCCTGGTCAAAAATTGAATATCCAACGATTTAATTCTTTGACATAGATAAGGCAACCTTAATCTGTTTTGGAAAGCCTTTACAGTATTTACTATGATAGTAAGCTAACATTGTTATATTATGTTATACAAGAGAAGACACCGCGTTGCATTTTGTGGCTAATTGGGCGAAAAAATTTTATGACACAGCAGTGCAGTGACGTTGTTCATGGATATAGTCATTAAATTTCAAATATTGCCATCTTCACCGATATCTCGATTTTGAGTTCTAATGAAAAATAAAAAGATGAAATCATATTTAAAATGTCCATCTAGATTCTTCATTTAGTTCAAATTTGGTCATGTCCACACACTGCTTTAAACACGCCATATCCATTTCGACCCATCACAACGCGTTGTTGATGTTTTGGCCGCCATCTTAAACGTCATAGATTGTCTTCATGACTAGCGATTTTATACTAAATGTATCCAACTGTAGCGTCAGCAACTCCACTGTCAGTTGTGTCAAATCTAGCCAAATCCTATAGGATCAAATGAAACACAGACATGTCCAAAAATAATATCGTTATTTAAGCAAAATTAGATCATTTGATTTGATCAACTATTGGGGCTGATTCTAATTTATATATTAAAAAATACCAAAAATATGCAATTAAACTTTCAATATGTATAAAAATTTAAATACACGATTTCTGCGTTTTAAATTTATTATAATAGAGTTGGCTATGGAAATTTAAGTATGTACTTACTACATCGATCGACCAACGTATTTCGTTTTCTCTCGTTAAAAATATCTGTCAAATTAATAGATTATGTCGAATTTTATCGTAAAAGTTTGTTTATCGATAGTTACATGCTCGCACTGCAGCTGCCTGGTTCTAAACTTACCGCCGCCATATTGTCAATCTGGCCGCGCAAGGTTTTAGTTTGACATAGCAGCTCTAGTATATATTTGTTTAGTATAGCATATTAACTCATTAGAAGCGAGTGACAAAGATAAATAGAAATAATGTTTTATATTGTTACCTTCAGGTTGTAATATTTTATGAACAATATAATTATTAATACAATAATATTAACATAGCTTCTCCGCTTCTGCGTCTAATGTCGATTCATTGAACTGTAAGTAATCCACTGATCAGTTATGTTTATAATTATAAAAAATTCAAATTAAAAAAAAAATTTTTTCGACTTTTTTGGATTAATCAAACATTATTTGACATTACTATATATCATTCTGTTCTTTAATGCTCTGAATGCTGGTTTGTAGAAATATTTATATAATCATAATTGGAAAATAAAAATCCTTTTTTTCATTATATCAATCATATATGGTTTATTTATACTTACTCTTAATGAGGAACTTGCACGAACTTTAATTCATTTCATAATAATTTTTAATTACATAATAATATGTTCATAAAGTTTCTTCGTTTAACACAATCAAATATGTTTTTTCTAAAATATGTTAAAAGCTATCGTTGTTAAACCTATATGAGTTAATCATTATGTTATTACGTTATGATAAATTAATGAAGTTATTTTGTATTCTTTCTTTTCTATCTGATATTGCTCTCGAAATGATATAGCCGTGTTATTTATTACCTATGTCATGAACTATCAACGTTTTTCATGTTAAATAAAAATGAATTACAGAACATAAGTTTTTCATTTACCATCCTCACATTACACGAGTAGGTATAATATTAGAACCTTTCGTGCGCGAGACCGACTCGCACTTGGCCGTTTTTTTTATCCGTCCGTTATGGTATTAATAGAATATCCATACATACGATTACGCTCATAATCCCATGAAGGTTTGAGCCTCACAGAGCCTTCATCATCATCATCATCATCAACAGCTCATATAATGTCCCCACCGAGGGGATCGAGCCTACCCCACATTAGGGGCGATTAGGCTTTAGTCAACCAGCGTGGTTGACTAATGCCAAGTGCGGGTTGGTCGACTTCACGCACAACCTAAGAATTTCTTCATAGGTGGATTCTTCATACTTGGAGTTTCTCCCGAGTTATTGTTGTCAGAACACGTGTTGAGAGACTCGATTTTTAACCCAAATCAACCGTACAATTTTTGTTACTTTAGTTACATTTACACTTGACATTGGCAAAATGCGTACGTTATCTTATAAGTATCGCGACGCCATTAATTAAGAATACTTAGATCAGAATAGAGTTTCTCCCGAGTTCTTGTTGTAAAAACACGTGTGAGAGACTCCATTTTAACCAAAATCTACCGTACATTTTTTTTGTAACTTTAATTAAGTTTTCACTTGACATTGGCAAAATGCATAATCTTTAAGATTTGCGAATGCCATTAATTAAGAATAGAATAGATCAGAATAGAAATATTTTACTTGAAATCATAATTATTAGTTATGCTGAGATGGAGAAGAAATGACAAATAAAAATAATTAAGTATTAAATAATAACAATCCTACAGATGGAGATGAGGCATGCTTTAGGTATAAATACCGATTTTTAAAAGAATAAATACCGATTTTTTATGCTTTTTCTAAGAACAACTATTTGCTCTTAGTGCTTTTTGTATTAGCAGGTAGATAAATAATTATACCCGTTCTCTCTAGCTAGGTACCTACACACAGTTGAGTAAATTGCTGTATATTTAGGTCAAAAACCACAGACGAGATTAAAGGCCATTAAAGGCTAAGAACTCGGAAAATTGAAAGGGATTTTAATTTATTACCGGCCGGCACACATAAATTATGCGGCACTTGGTCTATATCCACCCGTCTGTATCTGCGGTTCTAGTAATGTGTGTGTATTTATCCTTTCTTTCTCCTTAATTAATTGTTTTTTTATTATGCAGAATAATTTCTTTTTAAATGACCCTTTTTTAATACAATTAAAGCGGCTCTTTTGTTATCCACAATAATATCAGCGCTATTGGACTACGCTAACATAATCGAGAGTATTGATTTTTATTGGCTAATATGTTATTGATTTTGTTTTATTATATGTTATTTTAAGATTTATTAATAATTAATATTTCTATTGATATTTGAAGTCGAAAGTTTGAATTGTGGTATTATCACAGGGGTAAAAAGGCCATGGTGATTTTATATCTATTTCTGTAAATAGGTAGATACCTATTGTTTATTGTAGCCATGACCAGACCGGAATTGGGAAGTTTGGAAGGTGATTGGGACTTTGGATAGGAATTTGAGCTTCTTTTAAAACTGGTAGATACTATTTACATTTTCAAAATAAAGATCATTTCTGAAACAAATTCTTCAAGTTCTCCAGGGTAGGTCAGATGGGAGAGCACTGCGAATTCAGATTCCATAGCGGGAACTGATGTTTTCTAGATTTTTCTCTTCAAATGTAATAAAACTTGATTTGCTACAGTTTTACAAACATTACCTAAGGTACAACAAAAAAATAATTACTAGGTAGATATACCTATACTACGTAGGTACGTAACATTTCAAATTTCTTGTGTGCCTACGTACCCGACCTTTTTACCTGAACAATAGGGTTGAAATCTTAAGAGTAAACTATAGATAGGTACCTTGTCGTAGATATCTACCGTGAACTTAACCTCAAGGCCTTTGTCTAGCAAAAGGCACTCGGTTGGCTTTGTTTGACCAAGTTCAATATAAGCTTCCGTAAAACAGTAAAGTCTAGTTGTATAGTACGACTATTCACAAAATAATAAAAAAATATAATAATTATTGATGTTTATGTTTTGTTCCACACCTTTTTTCACATTGATTATTGAAATAAAATTCCAATGGGACGACTCAGACCAATTATTGGTCTGAGTGGGACGATTTAACCACTTTACTTTTTTGTCGTGGTATTCTGGCCGACGCATTCGGTCCAGTTTTTCACTACTGCCAGAGGCGAGTTGCCAAGCCATTTTTGGGGTCCAGTCTACGACAGTACATTCTTGTCTTAGGGCTCAGTCGTAATCTAGCGCTTGCCGAGAAACGTGCTCGTATACCTTTGTAATACCTAATAATTACTTACATAGAAAATCGCAATAGACGATGATGAACTCATTTGCACTCCCTTCTTGCTTATGACATAGGTACACACTTAACTCTCTATCTCAAAACTACTAAGCCGATTTTGATGAAACATGCACAGTTCCCTAAATTGCACGATACCTAGTCTAGCTAAAAAGGATTATTATTTGCAATCTGACTTTTAAAGGTCGTTTGGTGCATGGGGCATGCATGGGGCACCTACTCATGCTAACATAGAGGAAGTCTTGTAATCGTCAAAAAGTTCGACCTCGAGCTTTTGACGGATTTACACGTTTTGGACCTCCCTGATTCCAAAAATACCGTTTTTGGATTTATGTCTGTGTGTTAGCACGATAACTCGAGCATGCTTTACTTATTGCAACCAAATTTAACATGCGTGTATGATATGAAAATATAAAGGTTTCTATCAACTTTTGAGTCGTCGATCACGAAAGATAAGCAACCAAGTGTGCGGTCAGTACTCGGATGGGTGACCAAAATTTAACCCGGCGTCATTGGGCGGGAAAAAGGTACACGGTCGTTGAGGAGGGCTCTAATGATTTTACCTGATATAACAAAAACTATTTATTTTATATGAATAATTGTTTATTATTTTTAAAGCTTATACAGGGTGGAATTTCGTAATGCCACCTGAAGGGAAAGTACTCATAATACTGTAGATAGAAAATTTTACTCAAAGGAAACATTCCTTTATTTTTGAAAATAAAGAAAACTGCTTTCAAAGGTTTTCGAAAATTCGCTTGCCACACCCGGGAGATAAACCAACTAAAATCTGTAAATCCTGTACTTTTATTGCATCGATCGTTAGGGTTGTTTTTGTTGCGATCTATTTTGCAAATTGCTATGGTACCTATTTTGCAAACTGCTTATTCATTACGTACCTATAAAATAAGCTTAGTCATAATACACATGCTTTATTTCAAACTTTAAATAGTGGATCCTCAAAGAAGAAACAAATCAGTGAAAGATGTAGAAATGATACCTACTTTGTTAAATTTTAAAAACGAAATACCTAACGAGAAGTAGGTACATAATTCTATTAGTTTAAGAATTTTAGACATAGGTTCTACCTGGTTAGTTATTAAAAGACAAGATTGCACGTTTTTGAACTAAATAAAATACGCTACTGGTACCTACAAAGTGTGAATGAACAAATATGATACGCTCTACTTCATTAGCATTTATATACTTACATATTCATTAGTGTTATCTTATCTTATCTTATGCAGGGGCCGTGAGTTTCCCCACGGTGCACTTCGACCCAATGGGATCTTTTGTGTCTCCCCAGTCTCGTTCACTCTTGTCGCTCCTTGAATATGCAAGCCATCAGTCTAACTATATCCATGGGCTTGAAGAGCTTCATTAGTGTTAACCACCAATTGCCACTGTTTGTCTCCAAATCTTCATTTCCTAAATCAAATAATTTATTTTCGAACCTAGATAGGATCTATACCCGATCTTAAGTAACCCTTAAAACCAGCCAAGGTTGCTGCATCAGTTTGAGGGCCCTCGACCTAGCACTTGGTTCCAGCCAGCCGATCAATGGCTCTTCGCTAGTCACTGCAAAGATATATATTTTCCCTATAAGTCGATAAAAAGTTTAAAACAAGTGCACAAGACTCGACATCATAGTAGTGTTGCACTGCCTACATTTACCTTACTGCATTTCGTTCGATAGAAATGTTAAAACTTGTCTAACAAACTTGTTAAACACTTTGTCTAGGGCCTCGTTGTCTTTTTTATCTCGCGGAGTGCATGCATATGCAAACCTTGACAATTTAAACATTAGACTAGTTTTTGTATATGCTCAGTTTTTGGTGAGGGTGGAAATTCATTATTTTTGTTATTTTAAATTTCATTTTAAGATTGTGGTCCACATCTAATCTAAAGTTTTTGTAAGCAACGAGTTAAGTTTTTCATGTATATTGCTATCATGTTGACACGATTTTAACAGCGATACATCGTCGGCAAATAAGGCTGCCATTTTTAATAGTTAGGTAACAATATTGTTGTGTTCACTTGAGCATTTTCAATATGCAAGTAAACCTCTGTGTAGATTGAATAAATAATTGGAATAAAGTTATTTACTTTTTCCGTCTGTTAGGTACTACGTGTACGGTTTGCAGAATACAGGCTAACCACACTAAACTTTAATGACTTTTTGCAGAGTACCTACTCTACCTTGTATCATTTAAATGAAATATGACCGTTTAAAGTGGGTCAAAATCGAGACCAAACGAGTTAGTTACATACATACAAACAAACATACAGGTGTAACTAATATAAGCGTGTTTAAAAGCAGGCATATTCCCTATTGTTTGTATATTGTTGTGCATTTGTTTTACAGACTAGAGACAAACTGTCAGTATTGTAATGTGATATAGTACTACCAGTTTTGGAGTTTCTCCCGAGTTCTTGTTCTAAAAACACGTGTTCTCAACACGTGTTTTCTAACCGAAAATTCTACCGTACAATTTTTTGTAAATATAATTAAATTTTCACTTGACATTGGCAAAATGCATAATCTTTAAGATTTGCCAATGCCATTAATTAAGATTAGAATAGAATACTACCAGTTAAGCAACTTTAGGGTGCCAACTTTTAGGTCGACCGTACCCTCAAGTTAGTGTCGTCATTTCAGTTGTTACAAACGGTGTAAGCTGCAGCGCTAATGGAGTATCTCTCAAATTCAAAGTAGACTGTCTGCCTGTGCATTTGCAGAGAGAGACTGACGAAACTCACTATAATAGCAAACAAAGGGTTTATTTTATGTCCTTGGTTACCTCCTACCTAAATATTATGTTTTGGTATTGTTACCTTAGCAGGCTTAGCATAATAAATTGCGTTCAATAAGTTTCGCCGTACTATACTTTATTCATAAACTGTGATAGATTATTTAATTTACACAGTCCATATATGTTTTCTTCGATCTTATCCATCTATATCCTTCCACATTAATTCTCGTCACTTTATTTGTAGCATCCCTTCTCAGTAATATCGAAACCATAATATACCATTCTGTTACCTCACAATCTGTTACTGATGGTACTTTAAATCTTCCTTGAATTCCTCACTTTATTCATTCTTGTTCCTCCACAAATGCATCGTAGCATTCGATTAGGAACACCAATGTGGTGAAAGCATTTGTAATTATTTTAGCGTTTCTAAAAAGTCTTATATTTTCATGAATTTAGTAATTCCGTTTACAATCACTGTTCATCATCAACAGCTCATATAATGTCCCCACCGAAGGGCTCAAGCCTACCCCACATTAAGGGCGATTAGGCCTTAGTCAACCACTTTGGCCAAGTGCGGATTGGTCGACTTCATACACAACCTTAGAATTTCTTCATAGGTGCACAGGTTTCCTCACGATGTTTTCTTTCACCGTAAAAGCGTCGATTAAACGTACATATGAATTCAAAATTTGAAAACACATTGGTACGTGGCGGGGATCGAAGCAGTGTCTCCCGGGTGGAAGACGCCTTCCTCATCACTGTTGATTGGTACATTTTATTTAACTGCTATAATTAAACGAATAGCATTATAAATTAAAATATGTTTTGGTATTATTATTTTATATGTAGAGATTTTCACAGACTTTTTGTATTTACCATATTTTCACTTCACCATTCTACCATTTAGTCTCCCGTAAATAAATAAATTACCGTATCTGTCGTAAAATAGTAATAAAGATAATCTAGCGTAAACTGAATCTCTCATAAACCGTCTAATTGGTCATAGAGAGTAGCGAGCTTCTGTGCGAGTTTAAGATAGCTACACTAAATTTTATTGCACATGAACCGTTTAAACAAGTACACAAACCACTTTAGATAAATTTCCCAAAATGCCAACAAACCACTGGTTGTTTTTACTTAAATTATTATTTGTGTAAGTAGTTTAAAATTTATTTTTATTATACGTAATAACACATCATGATAACTTTAAATAGAAAAATATCGATTTATAGCCGAGAAAAATTACATTACTTCTTTCGGAGACCTTTTGCTACGCGTGCTGTAATTATCAAAAAATATTGAATTCTTAAATGTAATCCTATAATTACCAACTTAATTGAATTAATTATAAGCCTTTGATTAACGAGGCACTCAAGAGTGTTTGTTCTGAAGCAGAGATTTCTCGCTTTAGGGGCAGACTTTCATTATCCTTTGAGATAATCGCATCGGCGGTTATAACATTATGGCTTGAGAAATTTTAACGAGTTTTAACATAACGCCAATAGCAAGAGTTCGACGCTTTAGAACTTTCGTAATGCTTGTTTTTTCACCGACCCACTTTTTATTAGCGCCAAATTGTTCCGCTGCTTTTTCATACCATGTTTTGCTCGCCAATGCGTTTTTCTTTCGTAACTTTAATATTAATTAGGGAACTTGCTCAAAGGGAAAGTTCACAAAGTAACATAAATGCTTTGACTTCGTCCGTTTCAGTTAGCTTTTAGTTTTAAAAGGCGCTCTCACTGGCCACTTTGCCACTAGAAGACACCTGTGCACAATAGGCAAAGCTGATGACCCCATCTGTAGAATGTGTGGTGAGGAGGAAGAAAGCATGGAGCACATACTATGTGACTGCGATGCACTAGCCAACAGGCGACTAAGGGTCCTAGGTTTAGCTTACCCTAAACCAGAGGACTTTATAGACCTTATTCCCGCCAACATCGTGAAACTCATACAAAATGTTTTCGATATTGGCGGGGATGGGTGATAAGGAAAGGGGAAGCACAAAAGATCCCATAGGGTCGAAGTGCTCTGAGATACGGCCTCAGCCCCTTATTTAAGAATAAGAATAAGAATAGTTTTAAAAAGGCTTATTTGGGAAGTTGAAGGTTGCTTAAACGGGAAATTAATGTTAGTCTAAGGATATTTGGGACAAGCATGGTGCATTTTTGTGTAAGTGACTGATGCTTTAATTCTAAGTTGGCGCCGTTACTAGGTACCTACTACAAGCATTCTGAAACTGTAACGTTGTGAGCCCTTTTGGCGCTGTCGTTGTCATCCCTTGGCGTTTGGCACCTGGGGCGGTAAAGTAAGGTTATGTTATACTTTAAGCTCTTGGATTTCATCTCACCGGCCGATGGTGAAAGCGGCCTTCACCCGAAATCCTTAACAACCTGAGTTAACAACGGATTGACTGGCTGTCGGAACACGATTACACGTTAATGCTGTTAAGACCTCTATTTCTTAGGTGAGGGTCCGTGTCAGGCAGGCGACCGCCCGTATAAATCTATCATCATCGTCAGCCGAGAGACGTCCACTGTTGGATATAAACCTTATAAATCCGTATAAATATATAGTTTTATCAAAACCAAAACCACCCTAACCAAAACCTTTGGCAGTAGATTTTTTCAGTATTGTCGATATCAAGACATATTACACCGACCCACTGACCGACCCCAAATAAATTGGGAGAAGGGAAAGAAGATTGTTTTTTTAACATAGTGAAAATTTAAGTCTAGTATGTTTTTTCAAAATTCGAAAAAAGGGAAACGTATAGACGTAGTTTTTTTCTTAATATTAGAAAAAAATACACTGAAAAAAGTCGACCTGACCCAGGCGGGAATCGAACCCAGCATCTTCCGCAATCCGGGCCGGTGAGATGAAGATGCTGCGTTTCTGGGACGTAGCCGCCCGGATTGCGGAAGATGCTGGGTTCCATTCCCGCCTGGGGCAGGTCGATTTATTTTAGTGTATTTTTTCTATTATTAAAAATATTTACGCGCTTATAAGTGCATAAAATTATTCCATAGTTTTTTCTTTTTGTAAAAACATTCTAAAATATCATAAAGATCGAATAAGAAATATGAGTAGTAAAGCGTTTTCTATGTTTGCTTGGAGATGTGGTCGCAGTACTATCCTCTTAAAGGTCAGCACACTTTTCAGCTCGGAACCATGAAAAAGAGCCGTTATGTAGCTGCTGTGTCGAAAAATATAGTTATTTTTTTTGAAAAACAAGATTTTATGTTAAATCGGACTAAAAAGTGAAAAATAAAATCGGGAGTGGTCTCCCCTTGACTTTGAAAAAGACTCAAAAGTTGATAGAAACCTTATATTTGTCACTCATCCGAGTACCGACCGCGCTCTTGGTTGCTTAACTTTTGTGATCGACGACTCAAAAGTTGATGGAAACCTTATATTATGAATACATGCATGTTAAATTTGGTTGCAATATGTTAAAACATACTCGAGTTATCGTGCTATCGCACACACACAGACATAATTCCAAAAACGTTATTTTTGGACTCAGGGAGGTCCAACCAAAACGTGTAAATCCGTCAAATTCTGGAGGTCTAATTTTACAAGACTTCTTACTACGTAGTAGACGTATACGAGAAAGTGAATATAACTTTTTAGCATACAAACTAAATGATGAATGAAAATTATAATTATTATTAAAGAAAAGCGTGGAGTGCTCAATAACATTGTTCTTGAAAATATTCGATCGGTACAAATTAAATTGAGCTATTTTTAAACTGTTATTTTATTTCCACTTTTTAGTGAAATATAAGCGCCGATGAAAGTACTTATATTATTAAAAAAAACTAACATCGCCAACTTAACAATGACAACGCCATCTAGTGACGTATAGCTGAACATTCCAAACGTTTAATTTATTAGTCCTGGCGATTCTAATCAGGATAATGAGATATTCTTATCGAATTATTGTAATGTCATCGGTCTTTGGTAAAGTTTAAATGAAATCTAAATAATAAATGACCATTTAAAGTGGGTCAAAATTGCGTACAAAGGAGTCGGTTACATACAAACATACAGGTGAAGCTTATAATTAGTCCTGGCGATTCTAATCAGGATAATTGGATATTCTTATCGAATTATTGTATTTAGTACGAGAGCCCACGACCAAAACCATGTCTCATAGCAATACGGCAAAAACCCTATAAAATCGTTAGATTGTATGATTCTGAACCCGACTAGGTGTGTAGTAACGGTCGAAAGTGTAGCAACTGCGTGGGAGGCCATTTCTGCTGTGTCAAAAAAAAAAGACAGTCGGTATTATAGCAATACGTCTGATAGTAAAAATGTACATAGATTTTATAATTGTATTACGAAAAAGTTTGTTTTCAGACATTTTGCGCGTAGCATATAGCCTGAGCGCATTTTTGAAAATGTCAACAAATTTAGCCGACCTGTATCATAGCAATACGGATAAAAAAAAAATCAACTTTTCGTATTGCTGCCATGATTACCAAAAACCTGTTTTCAGACACTTTAAGTGTAGCATATACTCCCAAAACCCTACTTCATCCCAGTTTCCTTTTGTGCGATTTATTTCAGTCCTTCAACTTCAATGTACGGTTTCGGGTAAATTCTTTGTTAATTATCATCTAATAAATTCAGGGTCGCAACGTATTCATTGGTTTGTAACAGAAAATTCAAGATGCCTCAATACGATTTTTAAATGATATCTGAGTATCGAAAAGTTGTCTGATAGAGAAGGTGGTACACTTAATTTGTCTGATATAATTTTTTTGCACATGTGGACAACTTATTTTATCATGTCCAACAATTTTCAGACATATTGCTATGATACCGATCGGTAAAATTTGTTAACATTTTCAAAACGGTCTCAAAATTTAATGCGTTCACATTTCCGTCTGAAAATTGTTTTATTCGCATCAAATAACCAAAATTTACTAATAAAAAAGATTTTCAGACGTATTGCTATGAGACATTTTTTTTGTCTCATTTTTATTTTTTTTAAGTGATTTTACGGGTTTACGCTACACCACTAACGTCTGAAAAATATGTTTCCGGTATCTCAGAACTATCATTCAACTACAGTCTGCAAATCAGACATATTGCTATGATGCAGTTCGGTAAAATTCTTTGACAATTTTGAAAATTCGGTCAGATCAAACGCTACGCGGAAAATGTCTGATATTGGTATTTTCGAGTTCAGGATAATCGTATCTATCGATTTGATGCGGTATTGGCCGTATTGCTATGAGACAAAAATTTTGGTCGTGGGCTCTCGTACTAATTGTCATCGGTCTTTGATAAGTCTATAATATACAAACCTCCATATGACATGATTTGTATTCTGTAAATTATAAGTAAAACATTTTCGTCAATCGGCTTTCACCGCAGCAGCGAAACCACCGCAGGGTACCAGGACGACGCCGACGCGTGTAAGATTTATTTTGGTGTCCTCGGAACCTTAGCCCGCCCAGGAGACTCGTAACGTACGGCCGCTGCTGTTGTAGGGTTGTCAACTCAGGTTGTCAAACATTTTTCGATTAATGTAATCTATTAAGATCTTTTTTGGAGTTTACTCCTTAAGAATCGATTTGCATATATAAGGGGCCCGGTATGAGAAAAATGTGAGGAGTAAAATCTATCGATGAATGACCTCGTTACGTTTTTGAAGGTCAAAGTCATAATCGGTGCGCATCCTATGTCGCGCAACTTTCTAATTGTCAAAACACGGATGACAGCAGGTGCGCCATCTCACCTGTCTCGCAGTAAACTCCAGTCATGCGTCGGAGCTGACACACACAATTTTTTCTTGTTCTTTAAGGGTGGGAAAGAAGTGCACCTGGGAAAATTTGCTGACTCCGATTTGACATGATGACAACTAGTCTATTTCTACCATCATAAGGTAATCCGCCAACAAAGGGGTGGTTATTTCAGTCAGGGTAGTTGAGACATTTGCCAAAATTAGTGTCTTTCTTGGACTAAAAAGGGCATTGAGATTATAATGTACCTACTATGAAAAACGGTGTAAAATGGATTAATGGATCAGATTTTTCACTATTTTATACTCGTAGATAAGCATATTATATTTGTGAAAGATATTTAAGTTATATCAATATCGATCTGGAATTGTGTCAATTAAGAACCGTCTTCACTTTATAAATGGTAAATAAAAAAGCAGATTATAACAAAATTCACGAAAACAGCCGCCTGAAGATTACATGAAAAGGCGGTCAGACAGCTTGCCTTCTAATTTACCCACTGTCTACAACGTTTCTCGACTTGTAAGCCGACTTTTAAATTGTTTTTAAGGTACCGGGGACTACCAGGACTTAGAACTGGAAAATTCCGGAAAATCCACCTGTCGTCGGCGTCATAACAGATTTTGTTATCTTTGCACTTTTCGGCTCCATGTTACATCTGTTGGACTTAAGAAAGATATTAAGGATGTGTTTTTGTATTTTTGTCCGAAGCCAATTAGTGAATCAGATAATACTCCACATGTTTAGTCGATCTGGTTTTTTAATTAACGATGCAATCAAGTTTGTATGTAAATTAGCGTGACGTCAAATCTGTCGGTAATAAAGTAAACAAGTTGGAGTTACTCAAGATTGACTAACAAAATTTTAAAATAGGTTCTGATGCAGTGGTTTGGAGCTTCAGGCTAAATGGAGCGATCGATATGGGTACCAAAAAATCGATATGGGTTTATTTTCATGGTTTTCGGGTGTCCCGATTCCCAATACAATATCCATTTTGAGATCCAAAATGGCGGACGCGACTTTCTAACATAATATCAATATTTTGTATCGTTTTCGTGGTTTTTGGGAGCCGGGATAACGAATAAAACATCTATTTCGAGATCCAAGATGGCGGACGCGACTTTTTGACAAAATGTCAATATGGGTATCATTTTCATGGTTTTCGGGGGTCCCGATTCCGAATACAACATCTATTTCAAGATCCAAGGTGGCTGCACATAGTGACCTTGCGCATAGTGGAAGTTTTAATAGTGAATGGACCTGCAAAGTCGCCACCCACTCGAGTGAATGGTTGAGTCAAACGAACACGGCTAGCTGGAAGGTTGCCCATGAAGGGTTCCAATGGCTTGGCCTTGAGTCTGTAACCACGATGGCACTGAAACACTCTATCACGAATGACTCGACGAGCAGACAAAATCCAAAATTTTTGACGGATTATGTTTATGAGTATGGAAGGACCGGCATGAAGATGAAGTTGATGATAATGATCTATGATGAGAATGGTTAAGTGATGAGATTTCGGCAAAATAAATGGGTGGTTAACCTTGTATGATAATGTAGAATGGCGAAGTCTGCCGCCAACGCGAAGAAGACCGGTTGCATCAATAAAAGGATCAAGACGAGACAACGGACCACTCAAAGATCGACCTCTATTGATGGCTATTATATGGTCAGCAAAGACTTCTCCCTGTACCAGTTTGACAATTGTTAAAAGAGAATTGTTTAACTCTTGACCTGAAAGTACGCCTTTGATTTTATTGTTAGGTGAATGCGTGTTTTGAAAGAAACGAAAAATCGTTGTGATACGTTGTAAACGCGAGAGGGAACTGTATTGATTGATAAACATGCGTGCAAAAGGATCAACTTCAGCTGCAACCAACGAAGAAATAGAATCGGGCTTCAAACCAGGTAAGGCCTCACGCTCGAATGCTGCACTTGTGGGCCATTGGATTGCTCTCTGTCAGAAACTGCTCCCCTGCAAAAATTGCTCCCTGTCAGAAACTGCTCCCCGACACAAATTGCTCTCTGGGTATTTGGCAGGCAGCCGCTCGCAACTTTTGATAAAACTAAAACTAAAAGTATCATAACCAAAACCTATAGTTTTGGCAGTAGTTTTTTTTTCGTGCTACGGTCCGTAGCTGCTACGAACAGCTACGGACAGCTATTTCGTAGCATTCATAGTAAAAAAGGCGTTCCTCTTCCGAGCTGATAAGTATGCGACGACTTTAATGGTGGTAGTTAGGCAGACTTAAAACAAGGCGCAACACCACAGAGTACCAAGCCAACAGTAATATAGTCTTTGAGTAACACCAACCACACCGGGAACTGCTCTGAACTGAGATGCTCCCTGGCACGAATTGCTCCCCAGCACAAAATGCTTCCCAACGCAAATTGCTCCACGAATCTATGGTTTAAAACAAAAAAAAATAATATTGAATTTTCCCTTTTCGGTAGCGGCAACCCTAAAGTAGGTACTAGTCGCGTTTGTGGGACACAATATTAAATAATGCAACGACACAATGTTTGCAGGAGGGACACGGGTAACTCAGGTGAAGTGGTCTCCATAGGGAATCCTTTGTTTCCATTCTTATATAGTTGAACCAGTATTATATTATCAGTGGTTGAACTAAGTATTGGGAACACGTGAGTATGCCTTTTAGGAATTTCACAAACAAATGAATTTCAATATTACAAAAAAAATAATAAGAATTAAATGATAAAAAGGTTTTCCATTTACTACAAGTTGTTACCAATTGAGATAATTTTAATTTAACATTTGCCCTGGCTATTGTTTGTTCAAAAGGTTTGTGACTTTTATCTTTGATGAGTGGCGTTACGATGCATTTTGTTGCGTCGATTCCATGGGAAGGATAGTTAGAAGTCAAATTATAATGCCGAAAATTTTAAGTACGAGGCATTGCCAGATCTACCTTATATGAATATAGTATACATACATACTATATTCAGAAAATTTTACTTTTATACAACTTAAACATCGATGAAGTTAAATTATAACCAAAAAAGAACTAGAAAAAAGCTTGTAATGAGAGGATTTGAACCGGCGACCTTTCGCTGTGCTTTTTTGTTTTGTATTACGTAATAAGCTGAAAGTTGTGCCTTAATATTGTTTCGTTTCAGGATTGAATAAAATAATATTTTAAATACTTAGGTATCTAAGCTTCTATGTTTATTTGTTGTCATTGCTGTATGAACTAAACAATAAACCTTTGCAGAGGCAGCCCTAGCTGAAACCTTTGTAGGTCAGAATATTAAATAATGCAGCGCGAACGCTCCTTATCCGATGCGCGGGGTATCTCGGGAGCTTCGGAGAATTTGTGGTCTCCTCGGGACTTGGACCTCTTCGTGGAGGCACCTTTCTTCCCAACCTGACTGAAAATTGTAACTTACGCTTTAACCAATGTAGGAGAGTGTCGTAACTATCAACAGTTTGTTGATTTTCTGAAAATGTACGATTGTTACCTATTTTACGTAACTTACATACTTTTGAAATAAAAACATTTTGTTTGTATGGTTTTTTTAATAAAATACGGAAAAACCCGTTTGTCGAAAACACAGCGTTAGTGCGAACTTATCCCAAAAAGACATCTCTTCCAGTCAATCCTTGAATATGTTTTCTAATGTTTATAAAGTAGGCGAAATGAATGCATGTGTTGAGAAAAATACATCAATCCTTTTAATTAAAAATACTCAAAATATACATTTGTTCATGGGTGGGTTTAGATGACTTTTCGGGGGCAGGATACCCAGAGAGGATGTTTAGTGAATAGTGGGGGATCGCCTTTACCTCTGAGTCCCACATAGTATCTACAATGCAACTGCATGGGGTATGTGGCACATACCCCATGCAGTTGCATTGTAGATACTTCGGAGTGATGCGTAAATATATTTTTCCTCTCCAAAAAAATTGGGAGTGGTCTCCCCTTGACTTTCTCGTATACCGGAAACAGGCGGCCTTATAGCTAACCAGCAATCTCTTCAAAGTTTTATTGTCTGTCATTCATATAATTCTCCTGAAATTTTTATGCCTGGTCAGAGCGCTGCCTACAACAACGGGTCCGGGTTTGAGTCTCGGTATTGGCAAATGTTTGTGTGGTGAACACGATCATTTGTTCACGAGTATTGGTTGTCTACACACTTATTTAAGTTTAATTACAAAAATATATTATCTAGGGGTGTTTGTCCGTTATCTAGTATCCATAAAATAAGTTTTTAAAGGTCAAAGCACACTTTTTCGGGTCGGAAAAAAACGCTTCTGTTTTTACTATGAAGGCTATGGAATGGCGCATGAAGCTACAAAGCGTCTACACACCGTAGCGCATCGCCTCTTGTTCATAGTAGAAAGAGGCGTTACGGTTCCGAGCTGATAAGTGTAGTAGCACACTTATACCTTAATGATACTTAATTTGCGCTAAGTAATATGTGTGAGCGTGAAAAATTATAGTAAAAATATAGTATTAGCATATAGACGATTACTGCACTGATGTGTCTTGTGCTGCCAACTACAGCCTCGACCCCGAGGAGTTCTGGCAACTATACTCGTCTACGTAAACACTTAATGATTTTTTATTATAATTTATTTCATCATCATTTCACGAGAGACGCCCACTGTTGGACATAGGCCTCTCCCAAGAATGTCCAAACCGGTCGGCCCTGCGCAGCCCATACCCTTGAACCTAGATAGCTGAACTTTTGCACAGAGGTTCCTTTTATGATGTATGCAATGGGTAAGGCCGAATTTTTCACAATTCAGCCCCTAAGGGAGTAAAATATGGAATGACAGTTTAAAGTAAAATACATAAAAATTGGTATATAGCCTTTCGATTAAAAGTTAAGACAGAGAATTTCTCGAAATTCAACCCTTAAGGGGATGAAAGTTTGTATGGGAAATCGGTTATTTTTATAGTAAACTCCATATAAATTAGTAAATGGTTTTTCCATTAAAAATTAGGAATGACGTATTTTAGGATTTCTAGAAATTCAACCCCTAAGGGGGTGAAATAGGGGATGAAAGTTTGTATGAGAAATTTGTCATTTATGAAGTAAAATCCATAAGAAATGGTATACCTTTCGGCTAAAATTAAGAAAGGAGTATTTTGGAATATCTCGAAATTCAACTACTAAAAGGGATGAAATAGGGGATGAAAATTTGTATGAGAAATCCGTCATTTTTATAGTAAAATCCATACAAATAGGTAGGATTTTTTTAATGTTCACCCCACGGGGACGAAGTCGCGAGCAAAAGCTAGTGTAATAAAAACAGTATAACTTACGTTTACGCATAGGTATTTTTGCGGAGCCAATTTTTGGCGGCTTGCATAATATTCCCATAGCGGGTAATGTTTGGAGGAGTGCTGCTCTAGCCACGTAGCTGTCAGTATAAATCAACAACGTTGCTCATAAATTTTGTTGATATCGCACAAAAAAGACAATTTTCGACATGAAGTTCTGTTGAATGATTTGCTAAAAAATTGCAGTGAAAAAGTTTAGTTAAATTATTCTTTTGTACCTACTTAATTTTCTAGTTTTCCCTGTGTTTTACATACTTGTAATAAAGATGAGATATTACCATATAAAGCGACAGTGCCTACTCATAAAGGTAATGTTAGGTACCAGCGTAATTTAAAATATGATATTAAAAAATTATGCAAACAGTCCTTTAATTTATCGTTCTCGTTGTTATTACACGAGCAAGTGTACCTATGTACTACTACTAATTGAAAACTCGAAACTGATCATCATTACTCCGAAAATTCATTAATTATTTTTGGGCAGCGTATAATCAACAGCAGAAAATATTTCAGTAAATATAAAGATATGTTACTCAACTTAAATTTTTACTTACATAATTATGCAGAGAAGAAGAATTTTATTTCAATAATGTATAGCTTATGTTACTCAGTAAAACAGTAGCATTCTAACGATGTAAGAATTTTTAATATGTCTTCACCAGTTTTTGAGCCTATTCATTACAAACATACAAATCTTTCCTTTAATCTATATGTTTGTAACGAATAAACTCGAAAAATTCTTTCACCACAAGAAAGCTACATTATTCCAAAGAGACAAAGGCTATACCTATTAGATAAAAAAAAAACTCCACGCGGTCGCAGTCGCGGGCGGACCGCTAGTTTTAGTATAGATTAAAAGATCTACATTAGCTGTTTATTGACTATACCACATTGTCGTGTTTTATTGAGATTAACCGTCTTCGTTGCCTACTGGTTTGTCTATAGGAGGTAAATCGACTGATTCAGGGTTCAATTCCCAGGGCATAACCTACAAAGCGCTCAATTGGTTGGTATGATTATTGTTTTAGGTCTGCCTAGTTAGCTCTAACATTTTTGGCTAGTTTCACGTACTAGAATCTGAAATTTTACCTATATTATTTTACTTTAATTTCTGTACTACTTTAATATGAAAGAGATTTCATCAAGCTTTTTCAATTAAAGAAATTCATTCTTTGTACAATAGTACTAATCTATTAACTAGGGCGGTAAAACAAAGCATGTCTCAAATCGCAGGAATTTGACGCCTGAACTGAAGGCGAGGATGATTAATGCAATCTGATTCTATCTTTTTTACCGCCCTAGCCAAGTACAAAATTTTATTTCACCCTGTGACCAGGAAGAGGCATTTTCTGCGCGCATAGCGTGCACAGCATAAAAATCTTTTTACTTAGCCGAAATGATAGTTCAAATATTTTGAGGTATATTTTTTAGTCTGTTTGATATTAGATATTGTCCTCAATTTATCGTGTAACCAAAAACACTAAGAAGAAATACGAGAGCTCCCGGATGGGTTTAACTCACTTATTCCGACGCAATAAGATGAACAGTGCCTAGGTATATTTCATTTTCTTTCTCGCGTTATTTTCTGCCGTAATTTCCCTTGAGACGATATCTAGGCGTAAATATTCAGATAAAAATCTTCATTAAGTATTGGCATGTGTAGGTATTGGACGATGAATATTTAAGAGCACTAAGTGATGTAATTTTTGCTTAATGAAGATTTAAAAAGCTAGCGAATCACATATATTTTTAATCTGTAGACAGGGTTACGGCCCGTGTAGCAAATGCACACCCCCGGGATTAAAATGTTATCTTTGAAAATTATTATATTTTCCGCACATTTCCCTGGCTATTGCTAATAGTAACAATGATTTTTGCGTGTGTAACGGTTTCGAAGCAGTGATGCGATACGTACATTAGGGTGTCCCAAGACATAAGGGGAAATTTTTTTTTCGTGAATTTAAATACGCATACCCTCTTATTTTTTTCCATTTGATCCCAATAGATCATATAATAAATACTATTATGATTGGACACCGGCAACCCGTGCCGACTTGACGTCAAACATACAAAAAAAATTTTGTATGGAGTTTAATAGGAAAATATATAAGACCTTGATATTTGTTGGATAAATAAAATTAAAACTACCCAAAAAAATCTATTATGCACTTATTTATATTTAAAACGGTTCATTTATTAAATTTTCCCTTTAAAGTTTATTTTTTACAGTCAGAAAAATCTTCCGGTATTCGTAAACACATTGTGACAAAACTTGTATATTGTTCCTTCTCGACTGTGATGGCAATCATGCATTATCTTAACTACTCTTTCAGTTGTATCGTTCACTACCCTCAGAGACGACGTCTTCTTTCTAGCTTTTTGAAAATAGGCATTATTTGGCCACTCAGAGGACATTCGTTAAGAAAAGTGGCATAGTTTTTATACGATTAAACAGAGACTTGCTGTTGACAGCAATGAAGTCGTAATTTTTTCCCTCTGAAAAAAAAAACACTAAATTATGACACAATTATCATTGAAACAATCCAAATTTGAACCTGTTGGTTGTCACAACACAGAATTTATAATTTATCTTCTAGATTTCAGTCTACAATCATATTCATAAAGCAGCCACTTGTTGTCTTCCTGAAGAGCTTTCCATTCATAACCCCGCAATAATTTGTTCTTTATTCCCATAAGATATAACTATTGAAAATTGGAAGATATTCTTCTTTTGATTTCCGAGGATCTGAAGCAGGCAACAGTTTGCCGTTCCAGTGAAGACTCACAACATCGGGTACCTCGTTTTGAAAATAAACTTTTATGACTTTCGCGGGATTCTTCCGTTTCTCCTTTCAAATTCTTGGAATCGTAGCCTTACTTATTAGAAACTTAACAATATTTCATCCCAGTGCCTCAAAAGTAGCTTCAAGAATGAATACTAAGTCGTCTCATACTTAACTGGCACCTGTCTTTTAGTAGTCGCAGCGACTAACTTAAGAGTATTAAGGTCTTTTCGCATCGACGTTTTCTGGTGACTGGTTTCAGGTTGAGTACCTACTCCGTAGTGGTTCTGGCAAATCTTCTAAATTTGTAATCAGTCGTTTTGTAATGGTTTATAAGATAATCTCAAAGAAGGTGGCGAAGAGAAATACGTTTTTGAGAAGTAATAGGTTTTTTTCCCACCCCAGCTAAGAGGCCACGACGACCTGGCTCTCTTTGCTACTGAAAGAAGATTAGGTCTTCATTTATTAATTCAAGGCCATTGGCATATGCAATATCAAATGAATTATCTTAGTTTTTGACAAACTTTTGATGACGTTCTAAAATCTTGTGTTTTATGAGCATTTTTTTGCTAGTCCCTCCAAACTTGTCATAAATTTACATGTTACTTCACAGAATTAGGCGAAGATTTAGTATTTTTATGCGCTTTATACCATTGGAATAAAAAACTCGCAAAATTGTAAGATTTACACTTTAATTGACTGTTAAATTCACTTACCGAGGATATTATAGAACATAACTTCCAGAACTTCCATTAAAGGACTGTTTAGAACCCGATATTTTTGTGTTATACGACTCCTATTACAAGTATACTCTTTCGATAACTGCGTGATACTAACGACCTCTTGATTGAAGGAGAAATAATTGCATTTGCACGTTATTATATGCGACTCAACACGTTAGCTCACTGACGTCTTTATAGATAAGTACTAACATGTTTCGATGCAAGTCGGCACGGGTTCCCGTGGTCCTATGTCAATGAAATTTTTTTTATTAGTGTTTTGTCATCATTGAAACAAAATTAGAGGGTATGCGTTAAAAAATAACTACTTTGATTTTTTTGGGACACCCTAACGTACATATATTAATTACAGAATGCAATAACATCAAATGTCATATTTTGTACTCGTAACTTCAAATACTTTATGCTGAGCTGGGACCATTTGAGACATACTTAATTATTATATTAGGTCCCCACCTATGAAATTGGCGTTTTTTTTCTTACTTCTTTGATTTAGTCGCTGTTTCAGTTTTATATTTTAATTATGAATAAGGACTATACTGTTACGGATTTGCATGTAGTAAACTTAGAATTATTTAAATGTTTATTAAAAAAAAATATAAAATAAAGTGACTGTTTTATTTTGTCAGCAGAATCAACTCTTGGAATCGTTGTAACTCATGGACAGGCCCATCTTTTGTCTAAATCATTGATGCAATATTTAACCAAGTCTTGCTCAATTATACACTCCAAATTTCAGAAGATTTGGCAACGGAGTTTTTTAGAAATTTTAAATAACGTTAGTATGGTAAATACACATTTAATTGAAAATCTTCATAAAAATTGGCGTTGTTCCATACTAACTCTATTTTTTTAACTATAAATCCTAATGTTACAAAATTTGGAGGAAATAAGCGAACAACTCTCGGCTAAGTCTAGCATCAATAAATTATGCAAAAATCTAGTCTGTCCATGAGTTAGTAGGCATCAAATCGGCAATTCTGATGAAGAGATTAAAGAGTCATTTTCACATTTTTTTCAGAACTTACCAAGTGAAATATAATTTAATTACAGACAAAAATATTGCAAAGAGTGTAGTTTCAAATAATAATAATAAGAACCTAAAACAACTATTGAATTAAAGAAATTGCAAGTTTAGGTACAAGATAATAAAACGCCAATTTCATAGGTAAGGACCTAATATTTGATATTTCTGTTTGTTTGTTGTATAGTCTCAATAAATATTTCTTTCTTCTTTCAAATGTACAGCTTCAGTACACCTCGCCGCTAGAAAATAATCAGAATGACTGCTAATTAGTGCTGTATTTAGTGCCAGGTGTTGTATCATATGTTTCAGTTCCAGAGCAACGAAAATACTCGTAATGCTAGATTTGGCACCGAAAGTGCTAAGTTTACAACACTGACTGTAGATATGTTACGTGTCTACAACTTTAATTCACTGATAGCACACGTGTTCACCCCTTTTCTCAATCCTGGGTCATTCAAAAAATGCGCGTAGAAGCACCTTGCAGGTGCGAAACAAAGATTATTTTAATTTTTCTGAACCATTACTCGCCTTCTACGACACACATTGTAGGTTAAGGGGTGATGCTAAATCTACTCTGCCCGCATCACATGGCTAATATTTAATACTAGCTGTGCCCGCGCGACTTCGTCCGCGTGGATTTCCTGTTTTTGCAACATTTTTCATTGATGCTCAACTCCTATTAGTCGTAGAGTGATGTTATGAAGGTATATAGGCCT